>CM060939.1:659320701-661820701 GCA_030765085.1 Allium cepa
CCCGTCTCCGATCTCCAGCCAACATGCTGGTGGTTTACATAGCCTTCCATATTGAGTTTCAAAAGGCATCATTCCTATACTAGTTTGATAAGTATTATTGTAGGAAAATTGAGTAAGTGAAAATCGTCCTCCCATGACCCTTTAAAGTCGAGTACACAAACCCTTAATAAATCTCCAAGAACATTGTAAACTCTTTCCGTTTTCCCATCTGTTGTGGATGATAAGCGGTGCTCATCTTTAGCTTGGTACCTAATACTGCTTCCAAACTCTTCCAGAATTCACTAGTGAACAAAGTATCTCTGTCACTGACTATATTACTGGGATCCCATGTAGTCTTATGATATTCTTTATAAACTACTTTCCTAAAGTAGGTTCCATCCTTATCGACTTAACGGGAATAAATTGTGCACTCTTGGTCAGTCTATCTAGCACAACCCAAATGCTTTCATTTCTACCATTCGATCTTGGCAATCCATTAATAAAATTCATGAATATAGAATCTCATTTTCAAAGTGGCATTTCTAAAGGTTGAAGCAATCTACTTGGCTTCTGATGCTTGGCTTTTACTTGCTGACACTTCAAACGTTGCCTTACCTATATGCCTACATCTCCCTTTCTAGAAGAAACTCCTCTTCATATCCTAATACATCTTAGTTCCTTGAGGATGAACAGTAAACTTTGATCGATGACACTCCCTAAGGACTTCCTTCCTTAGGTTACAAACATCTGGAACACACAACCATCCCTTCTTCCTTAACTATTCATTCTGCTAATCCGTTCAGCTAGTAATGGATCATCTTTCTGCTTAGAGGTAATTCTTTCGATCATTACTGGTCGAACTTCCAAACAAGATAACATTCCAGCATTCTGACTAGATCTAGCCGTCGACCATAACCACACACCACAAGTGGTCAATGTCTCTAAATATTTCCATTCTGCTAACACTACACTCTGATGTTTCCTGCTAAGTACATCTGCAACTTTATTTTCTTTCCTCGACGTATACTCAATACCGAAATCATAAGTCGCTAGAATCTCTAGCCACATCTGCTGTCTCATATTCAACTCTTTTTGGAAGAATAAATATTTCAAAGACTTATGATCCATGAATAACTCGAATTGTTCTTGCAAAAGATAGCATCTCCATACTTTGAAAGAAAAGATAATCGCTGCCAACTCTAAATCATAACTTGGTATCTAACTTTATGTGGTCAAAGTTGTCAAGAAGAAAAGGCGATCACTTTACCTTTTTGCATTAACGTAGCTCCTAATCTATCCCACATGTATTGGCATACAGCATTAAGTCTTGATTTCCATGTAGAACAATTAACATGGGCGTATTAGTCAATAATTTTTTAGATTTATGAATGTTTCTTCACATTTATCGGTCTAAACAAACTTTACATCCTTCCTCATTAGTTTAATCATATGCGGTGCTATATGAGATAAATCCTTGATGAATCTCTGATAATAGCTAGCTAACCCCAGAAAACTTCTTATCTCAGTCATAGTCTAGGGTCTTTTCCAATAATTAACAACAACCTTAGTTGGATCTACTAATAACCTTTTTTTGAAACTACATGACCAAGGAATCTCATTTCTTTCTTTCAAAAATTTCATTTTGAAAACTTGCTTTTAGTTAATTCTACCTCAACGTTTCCAGCGCTATTCTAAGATGAATCTCACAATCTCATTCATTCTTAGAATATATCAGAATATCATCTATAAATACTAACATAAATAAGTCCAAATGCTCTCGAAAGATCCGATTCATCAAATCCACAAAGAAAGTGGCACGTTGGTCAGTCCAAATGGCATAACTAACCATTGATATGAACCATATCTTTTTTGAAACACCATTAATGAAATGCTGTCCTCTACCACTCTCAGTTGATGGAACCCTGTTGCTAAATCCAATTGGAAAAATACCTCGGCTCTAGTCACTGATAACACAAATCACCTATCTAGGCAAAGGATACTGATTCTTTATCTTCTTCTCATTCAACTTATGATAATCAATATACATCCTCAACGATCCACCTGACTTCTTTACAAACATCATGTCCGATTCCCCAATGAACTACTTGGTCTAATAAAATCATTTCCTTCTAAGTCCACCAACTGCACCTTTAACTCTTTTATCTCAGTAGGTTCCATTCTGCTAAGTAGTCCACTTATGGGTTCAACTCCAAGTACAAGATCTATTTGAAATTCAGTAGCTCATTTCAGTGGTAGTCATGTAACTAGCTTTAAAATATCTGAATAGTCTCTTACAATGGAAAATTGACTAACCTCATCTTCCACTTCCATTGTACCTAATAAAGCATATACATCTAAACTCGAATTTATCAAAAATATGAATCGATCATGGATATTATGGTGTCTTGATGACATCTCCCTATCTTGGCAAAATATCCTAGCATCATATCTGGTTAACCGATCCATACCCAAAATAATCCAAAAACGCATATAAATACATGTAAATTGTAGGCAAATGCGTGACCTTATAGCTCAAATTATAAATGGACACGTCTATCCTAGGAGTTGCATTACCTCATATCGGATCCACAATCCTTAAGGAAGTAATAAGGTATGATGGTTTTAGATTTAACTTATCTACCAAACATTACGAGATAAAAGGATGTAATGCACTAGTATCAAATAATACTTTAATAGGTATGCCATGAATCAAATGCGTACCTCTCATCATAGACTTTCCTTTCTCTACGGCGATCGGTCTACAAGCAGATGGTTCCAAAAAAACATTTCCTTTATCAACCTTGGTCAGTTCTAGACATTCGTTCTTTAATGCCCCATTTGTTTGCAATTATAACACTCCACGCCATTCTTTATGACAACCTTTTTTCCACCACTACTTCGACACTCATGAGTAAAGTGCCCATTCTTATCACACTTATAGCAAACAATAGTAATCGTTTTTTCTTGGTAGCTCCACCCTTCTAAGCTCCCTTCTTGTTAAAGAACTTCCCTTTCTTTCCTTAAAAACCTTTAGTCTCCACAGGCTTGTCACTTCCAAATGTCAAAAGTAATTCCTTATTCCTTAATGCTATCTCTACAACCACTTCACATGGATCTCTCAGATGCGGCATTGTCCCCTTGGCAATCTCAGTTTTCAATCCACGAATGAATTTCTCATTCCTCTTGATCACAGTATCAATTGTAGCATATCCATATCAGGTCAACTCATCAAACTTAGTTGCATGCTCTAGTACAGACATCTCTCCATGCTCCAATACCATGAACCTCCTGAGCAAAGTTAACTTAGCTATCTCATAACAAAACCTTTCCTTAAATCTCCTCTTAAATTCAGCCCGTCAAGTTCTTCTCCAATACTCCTACAGTCACATCATTCCACCAATGCAAAGCAACTCCTTACAACTATCTAGATGCTAACCTCCTTTTATGCTCATCATTTAAACCTAAGTCAGCAAAAATCCTTTCACGGTTCAACAACCAATTCTAAACTTTAATAGCACTTTCTGCTCCTAGAAAAGGCTTTCCTCCAAAACTGGTTTAATCATGGCTCAACTTGGCGTAATTTTTGTAGGCAGGTACCTCGAGATTAGCACCTCCCTCATTGCCAATGTTTCCTCCAGCTAAACCAGTCCAGCTCCAGCTTGCATCATATTCACAAAGAACTGATACATAGTGCCCATATCTACTAGTAGGGTCCCAACACTCACATTAGCAGATGAATTTTGATTATCATTTGATTTTTGATCCGGTTTCATTTCGAACATTTCCATTAGCTGTGGCGCTTCCTCCACCGAGATTCACTCTTCCATTTCCTGCTTCTATATCTCATTTTTTTGTAATCTACAAACAAGTTTTTGTAAGACACGGAAGAATGGTTTAAGATAAAAGGGAGAATAGAGATGGAATACATAATTGTACATAGCAAATAATAAGTACGTTACTATACCGTTATCCCATACCCTAATCTTATTCTCTGATTTATTTGGATTATGTTTTCAAAAACTTTTAAGTTTTATTTCTTCAGAATAATTTAAATTTTTCAAAAACCTATGCTTTGATAACAAGTAGTAACAACCCAATTTTGAGGTCCGAATCTAAGCGCTACAAATGCTGCATCCATCCATATTATTAATTTTCAATGACAAAATGAGATTAGTTAATTATATATTAACATTAAAAGCACATGAATATGAAAAAATTTCAAAACACATTTCATTAGTGACTTTCATTTTCATTAAAAATTCCATTACATAATTCCATTTGTTCCATGTATAGAGTAAATATAATCATTATTACAATTATATTCCAAGAGCAACTTATGAAGACACCTTCTCTAGTGATCAGAGTCTAACTACTTGATAGTTGTAATTCCTATCATTGCATACATTCAAACAAAATATAGAATTTAAATAACTTAGTGGAAATAAACCCATAATATTAGCTAGCTTGCCTCCTGCATGTCTTTGGAAGCTTATTCGTCTAACTTGAAAATCCCTACACTCGATTTACTCAATTAAGTACCTGAGAGTCTAAGGGAAAAAACTAAAACTTTGGGTCAGATAAAAAGTCTGGTGTGAATAATAATACACTATCTCAAAGTAAAATAGATATCAAGTGAGACCACGCCGTTGAGCGGAACGAGTTTTTCCCTTACTATTATTTTATCCAATTATGTTAATCCTAAATCATGCACCTGCAACCATAATAGTTAGAACAAACATAACAAGATCATATATATGCATGCAACATAGGCAAGGCTAACTAGTCTGTCATCCTAGGGTTATGCACACCCAAGGCTTACACTTTCCAAAAATTGATTGTCTGTCTCGAATCATAATGTGACACCCTATATTTTTGGCAACATTATTTAGGATATATAATTAGTTAAATTAAATAAAATAATTTGTTGATTAGGGGATTGAAATTTGGTTTTATTAAGGGGTAGTCACACCATTTAACTAATGAATTAAAAGAAGGTTTAAAATGAAATAGAGGAGGGGAAAAACAAGAAAGAGGCCATCCCTGTATGCTTAAAACTTGGCCCTATATCCTATACACGTTTATTTTTACTTGTTCAAAATTTTAAAAGCTTAAGGTCGGCTGCCATTAACAAGAAAAAGAGGAAGAAGATTAAGAAAAGCTAAGGAAGAAGCTTAATCAAATCAAATCCATTCATATCTCTATCTCTTTAATCTTTAAAGCTGTGTTGAATAATATTAACATCTCCTATTTGTTTTGTTTTAAATTTTAGGATGAAATCTGAATTAACTTACAATGATATGTCATATTTTAGAATGATGGAATGATTATATATATATATATATATATATGTTGATGATTTATGGTTGTTCATATAGATTTTGTCACATATTTTGATATGATTAAATGACATCCAAATGCCTTGTGAATTTTTATATAGACAAGAAATATTATTTTGGAGATGAGTTTCAATTTTTATAATTTTTTAATTTCGTGGAATTAATATAAATTTTCAAGTGAAGAAAATATTATTTTGGGTTATAAACTATTTACGGCTAAATACTAGTTGGTTTGGGTCAGAAATTAATATATGTTAGTAAACATATAAAAAATGATTTTTGGGAATTTTGTAGAATTCCCCTAGGTGTTTTAATGGATGTATAAAATCATATAAGGTATGAGACTTAAATATTTTATATATTTATAAAATGGAGAAGGGGTATTTGTAAAATAAATCAATTTGTTAATTATGGAAAGTCGGTAGTACTTTTAGAAAAGGAAAACTTGCAACCAATTACAACTTGACAAACAAGGTTGGTTATGTACAAAGAAATGGTTTAAAAGGATAAATAAACATTTCTTTCAGTGTTTAGATGCTTTTGGCACTAGGTTCCGCCTCCTTAGCTTCTGATACAGTCAAAACCAATGCACATGGTATCAAGTAACTGATATGTAACGAATTGGATATAGGCCAAATGTATGGAGTCGAAACCAGGGGTTCCGAAGGGGTTGAGGCAATACTTTGCTTTTAAAAGAAAATGCGCATGCTTGCTTTCGACTAAGTACCTTTCGACTTGGTTAGTTTTCGACTAGGTCAAATGGATTTAAAGAAATGGTTTCGATTGAGTTGCGCTTTTGTTTTAAATGACTGCTTTCGACTAAGTCGAAATATTTTGGCTGCTGCTTTTTACCTTTTGACTCAAATGGGTTTCAAAAGGGTTGTTTTGTTTTTTTTTAAACTTGACCACTTCTCTAACGCTTTCGAAGTGATGGTTTCGACACCATCACCACTCTACTTAGGAATGATTTCGAAAGAAGTGCTTTCGACTTTGATTGGTTTCTGATCATTTTGCTCTACTTGAAGGCATAATCCAAAGGGTATCAATCGAAACAGTTTGCATAGGTTTCAAAGGGGTAAATTTTCGAATGGTTTCGAAAGCTTTCCACATGTTTTAAACTGAACCCAAAGGCTTTCGAAGTATCTAGTATTTTAATGCTTTCGAAAGGGTTTTAAGGAATGGTTTCGAAGGGGTGGTTCCACAGGGTTTCGAAAGGGTTGAAAGGAAAGGTTTTCCCTATGTTTTAAAAAGGCAATATTTAAAGGTTTTAAAGAAGGATGTTTAATGTTTTGAAGCTTTCGAAGAAAAAGGTTTTTTATGGTTTTGAAAGGGTCACTTTCAATGGTTTCAAAAGGGTCACTTTCAAGGGTTTCGAAAGGGTTTTTTAAAGGTTTTAAACAAAAAATTTCGAATATATTAACTAGGCAATGTAGCCTAAGTGTTTTCAAGTTAGTAGAGTTTTAACTTATTTTGGAAGGATAGCTAATCCTCATTAAAATTCATCAACACTGTTTCGAGTAAAGTATATATAACATGGAAAAATAACTTAGAGTAAAGCAAAGAATATATTTTCTTTGTATAAATATGATCTAAAAGGTTAAATAATTATGAAATGGTTTTTAAGGAAAAAGTTGAAAGGTAATTAACCATCAGGGAATGGCTCAGAATAGAAGACCAGATCGGACTTGTGTAGGGTCACGCCCTATACATATTAGCTATTAGCCCCTAGCTAATTTAATCCAGAATTCTAGTGTGTAGGGCTTAGTCATAGATAAGACTAAAATGATAATTACACACATAAAGGAATATTTATTTACAGAGATAGGTTATTGGTTAGCCCACAAAACCATTAGGATCAATTGACCCTTGAAGAAGTAAGTTAAGGACAAACCGTTTGGAAGTTTTGCCTAACAGATGTTTAGACCATTTAATATTTTATCTGGTAGGCTGAGTCGAACAAAGGGACAGTTAGTCCGGTTTTTGGGAAGTTAGCCCAGATTTCGGACAGATAGTTCATTTATTACATATTTTTAGCATAACAGATATTGCTCTTATTATTGTTATTATTATCATAATCAATTTGATTAACCAGTTTGGTTGCAAGATAAGATTTGCAATTTATATGTTTTAAAAGGGATATTAGTGAGGAGAAACCCGTTCCATTAAGTAGTATGGTCTCACTTAATATCAGTAAACATAGATGTAAGAGTATTATTCACACCAAGCTTTATGTTTGACTCGAAGTTTTTGTTTCCCTTAAACTCTCAGGTACTCAAAATAAATTTGAGTAGGCTGAGGGTTAAGGTTTTCAAGTTTTAAACATTTTGGCGAATAAAGCTTCAGGAGACGGGCCGGTGGCTGACGGATACCTAATTAGGAGTTATAGTTTTATTTTCTTTTGATTCCGCTATGTATATTAAATCATATATGACTATATCGACTCTGACCGACCAAGCCGGCATCGTCATATGTCGCTCTTGCGTATTTTGTAATGATTATAATTGATCTTTACTTGGAAAACATTAAGGGATTATGTAACTTGGATATGAATTTATTTTGAAATGTAATTAGTAAAATGTTGTTTTTCAAAATAGATTTATGAATAATACTTAGCTTTTAAATTTATGAAAAATAGATTTATGAAAAATAGATTCAAAATAGATTTATGAATAATACTTAGCTTTCAAAATATGACTGCAACAACTACAACGCTTAGCTTTTAGCCTCCAGATAAGAGATAATACAATTTTGTATCAGAGCATAGGTTTATGAAAAAACTTTGAACTAAAAATGATTTTAAAAACATAATCCTTAGGAATTAGAGTAGGATTGGGGTATGGGATAACACTATAGTAACATACCTGTATTTGCTATACAAAAGTTTACACTTTATCTTTAGTCTCCTATCTTTGTTAGGTTATTTTATGTATCTCATGAGGTTTGAATACAAATATGGATGGTAGGAGAGGAAGAGTTAATCTAGGAGGGGAGGGCACCGATGGGAATTCCAGACCTAATGTGAGAAGGACCCAAGGCCGGGCAGAAGCAGAGAATGATGGTGCTGGAGTTCTATAAGTTGGAATGGAAGCTATGTATCATTTTTTCATGAATATGATGCAAAGATTATACCAAGCTTGGGGGAAGCCATTTATTGGAGCGTAAGATGCCATTAATGTAGAAAATCGGTTGTTGCATTGTGAGAGAATCTTTGCGGATTTGGAGCTCAATGATGAGTAGAAGTGGAGGCTTGCTTCTAGATTGCTTCAAGGAGCAGCTTTGTTTTGGTGGAATATTGTGGCTGTGGAAGTGGATGAGGAGACAATGACCTAGGAAGATTTCAAGAGGAGGTTTCAGGAGAGATTTATGTCCATAATGGCGTAGTCTGCTTTGATCAGAAAGTTTGCTAAGTTAAAGCAAGGAGAAATGTCTGTTCTGGAGTATGTTAGAAGGTTCAAGGAGTTAGCCGGATATGGGTATGCTTCAGTGGATACATTGATGAAGAGGAATGAGAAGTTCATCAGGGAGTTGAAGCCTGAGTTAGCTAGGGCTACATTACCTCATATTAGAGATTCTTATGATGTTGTAGTGGAGATGGCCTTAAGACATGAGGAAATTCTTGATTCTCTAGAGAAGAGTAAGGCTAAGGAGGTCCAGGTGGGGCAGAGTCAAAAGAAGAAGTTCTTTCCTAAGAAAGATACTCAAAAAGGTGGAGAAGCTAAGAAGGGGAAGTCTGAGATTGTTTGCTTCAAGTGCGATAAGAAGGGCATTTTGCTAAGAGGCCATGCTGGAAAGGCAAAGGAGGTGGCCGGAAAGAAAACGTCAGGTATTTCAATTGCGACTAGATTGACCACTATAAGAACCAGTGCAAGGAGCCCACTAAGGATGGAAATGGCAAGGTGTATGCATTGGAGCCTTCTACTTCAAAGCCAACAGCTCAGGAGAAAGGAAAGGCAGTTTTGGAAGGTATGCTTCAGATTCTTGGTAGCAAACTATTTGATATTAGTGCATCGCATTCTTTTATATCTAGATGTTTGATAGACAAGCTTAACCTAGAACCCACATATTTAGTTACTTCCTTATGGGTTGCGAAGCCAATAGGAGGTTATGTAACTCTAGGGTTGAGATGTGACCAGTTAGAGTTTAACCTGTTAGGTCATATTTTTGTTTGTAGTTTCCATGTTTTTGATTTTGTAGGGTTCAGAATTATTCTTGGTATGGATTGGTTAAGTGAGCACGATGCTAGGATATTTTGTCAGGGTAGGAAAATATCACGTAAACACTCCGATTGTAGTGATAGGATAGTTTATACCGTAGAAGGTTCTAACGGTGAGGTGAATGATTTGTTGGCTGTTATGGAGTTGGAAGATGAGCAGAATTGAGTTTTCGTGGTTATAGAATTCGTGGATGTTTTTAGGCCTGTAGTTGGATTGCCACCGTAACGAGTCATTGAGTTTCGGATAGATTTGGTTCCGGAAGCAGAATCAGTAAGTAGGCCACCAAGTAGGATGATCCCTACAGAGATGAGGGAGTTGAAGGTCTGGTTGGTGGATTTAGAGGGCAAGAGTTTTATCAGACCAAGTGGTTCGTCTTGGGGAGCAGCTGTAGTGTTTGTTAAGAAGCTGGACGGATCATTAAGGCTACGTATCGATAATTGTAAGTTGAATGAGAGGACAGTAAAAAATCAATGTCATTTCCAAGGATTGACGATTTGTTCGATCAGTTAAATGGAGCCAAGATATTTTTTCAGTTGGATTTGGTGATAGATTTCCATCGAATCACAGTAGTAGAGGATAGTATATCTTTGACTGCGTTTAGAATCAGATATGGGTTGTACGAATGGTTAGTTATGTCGTTCGGACTGACTAATGCGCCAGCTTTCTTTGTGAATTTGATGAACCGAGTTTTCCGAGAGCACTTGGATAAGTTCGTATTGGTTTTTATAGACGATGTCTTGATATAATCTAAAGATGAAAGAGAGTATGAAGTTCATCTTAGGGTGGTGCTTGAGACGATGAGGCAACATCAACCAAAGGCGAAGTTTTCGAAATGTCAATTCTGGAAGAAGGAATTTAAGTTTCTGTGTCATGTAGTCTCAGAGAAAGAGTTGTCAGTAGATCCGACTAAGATTGAAGCAGTGAATAGTGAGAAGAGACCCAAACAGTGATGGAGATAAAGAGCTTCCTTGGGTTGGCTGGTTATTATCGAAGGTTCATTAAGGATTTTTCGTGGATGGCGGCACCGATGACCGAGCTAACGAGAAAGGATGTGAAGTTTGTATGGACCGATAAGTGTGAGGAAGCATTCTAGAGGTTGAAACAGTTATTGACCCATGCACCTGTGTTGGTTGTTCCGAAAGGAAATAAGGATTTGGTGGTTTATGTAGATGCGTGTGGAATAGGGTTTGAAGCTGTGGTGATGTAGAGAGGTAAAGTGATTGCCTATGCTTCTAGACAGCTTAGACCGCGTGAGGTAAGATATAAGGTGCATGAATTGGAATTGGCTGCGGTGATTTTTTCATTTAAGGTGTAGGGACATTACCTTTCGGGAGAGAGGTTTGAGTTATATACAGATCATAAGTTCTGGGAGTATTTATTCTCTCAGAAGGAGCTGAACATTAGACAGCATAGGTTGTTAGCGTTTATTGTCGCTTATGATTTTAGGATTGGGTATAGACCAGGGAAAGGAAACAAGGTCGCAGATGCACTTAGCAGGAAACATCAGAATGCAGTGTTGCGATGATTGCTGAGTGGAAAGATTTGGAAGCATTAGCAGATTACAGAGTGCAGTGGAGATCTAAGGCTAGGTCTAGTGGAGAAACTGTAGTGTTATCTGGTTTGAAAGTTCGACCGGTGATGATCGTAAAGATTGCTTCTAAATAGGAAGAGGATTTGGTATTAGCTGAACGGATCAGGAAGTTAAGAGATGGAATTGATAGCGAAGACTTGAAAGATTTCAATCTTAACCAGAATGCATGGTTGAGAAAGAAAGGAAGATTATGTATTTCGAGTGTAGGAAACATAAGGAAATAAGTCTTGGAGGAATGCCATCATTCGAAGTTCTCTATTCATCCACGAGGAACTAAGATCTATCAGGATATGAAGAGGAGTTTCTTCTTGAAAGGCATGAAGTTGGATATTGGCTTGTGGGTAAAGTAATGCTTGATTTGCCAACAGGTGAAGGCCGAACACCAAAAGCCAAGTGGCTTGCTTCAGTAATTAGACATTTCGGTATGGAAATGAGATTCTATTTCTATGGATTTTATTGACGGGCTACCAAGGTCGAGCAGAGGAAATGAAAGATATGGTCATAGTGGACAGACTAACCAAGAGTGCCTATTTCATTCCAATTAAGTTAACCAGAATGGCACCCATATTAGCGAAGTTGTTTATGAAGAATGTAGTTAGACTGCACGGTATTCCTAGTATTATAGCTAGTGATAGAGATTCCTTATTCACTAGCGAGTTATGGAAGAGTCTACAGTAAGTCTTAAGAACCAAGCTTAAGATGAGTACCGCTTACCATTCCTAGACAGATGGGCAAACGGAAAGAGTCAACAAAATCTTGGAAGATTTGTTAAGAGCTTGTGTTCTAGATTTAGTCGAGTTTTTGTATAACAACGGTTATCAGACTAGTATTGGGATGGCACCGCTTGAAGCTTTGTATGGAAAGCCATGAAAATATCCCGTTTGTTGGTTAGAGATCGTGGATACGTTGGTTATTGGTCCAAACTTGGTCAAAGAAGCTGTAGAAAAGATTGATGTCATTCAAGCTAGAATGAAGGAGGATCAGTCTAGGCAGAAGAGTTACGCAGATAAAAGATGGAAAAATTTAGAGTTCTCGGTTGGAAACCAGGTTTCTATTAATGTGTCACCGATGAAGGGTGTGATCAGATTCAGAAGATTAGGAAAATTGGCAGCGAGATTCGTTGGACCTTTCTGTATTGTTGAGAGGATCGGAAAACTCGCATATAGAGTCAAGTTACCAAGTATTTTGACATGAATCCACGATGTTTTTCATGTTTCTCATCTCAGAAAGTGTGTTAGAGACCAGGAGACTACTATCGCACCAACTGTGCTAGAGGACTTAGTAGTAGAACTAGACTTGACTATAGTGAGAAAGCCGATTTGTATTGTTGCGAGAGATGACAAGAGGCTTAGAACCAAGACGATCAGATTAGCCAAAGTCCAGTAGAGCAACGATGGCAGGGACTGTACTTGGGAGATTGAAAATAGGATTAGAGATACTTATCCTGACTTGTTTGATGGTATGTTTTACCTCTTTGATTGATGTGTTGTGTACCTTATCGTAATTTCGAGGATGAAATTTTTTAACGAGGGGAGTTTGTAACAATCCAATTTTTGGTAAAATTATTTAGGATATTTAATTAGTTATTAGCCCCTAGCTAATTTAGTCCCGAATTCCAATGTGTAGGGATTAGTCATAGGTAAGACTAAAATGATGGTTACACACAGAAAGGAATATTAATGTACAGAAATAGGTTATTTGTTAGCCTCCAACACCATTAGAATCAGTTGACCCTTGAAGAAGTAAGTTAAGGACAGACTGTCCGAAAGTTTTGTCTAGTAGATGTTTAAAGCATTTGATATTTTATCTGGTAGGCCGAGTCAACCAATGGGACAGTTAGTCCAGTTTGCAGGTAGTTAGCCCAGATTTCGAATATATGGTCCATTTATTACATGTTTTTAGCATAACATATATTGCTATTATTATTGTAATTACTATTGTTATTATGATCAGTTTGATTAACCAATTTGGTTGCAGAAAAAGATTTGCAAAATATATGTTTTAAAAAGTATATTAGCGAGGAGAAACATGTCCGTTAAGCTGCGTGGTCTCACTTCAAATCAATAAACAGAGATGTCATAGTATTATTCACACCAGGCTTTACGTCTGGCTCAAAGTTTTTTCCCTTAAACTCTTGGGTGCTCAAAATTGATTTGAGTAGGCTGAGGGTTAAGGTTTTCAGGTTTTAAAAATTTTGACGAATAAAGCTTCTGGAAATGAGCAGGTTGCTGACGGATAGCTAATTTGGAGTTATAGTTTTATTTTGTTTTGATTTCGCTATGTATATTAAGTCAAATATGACTATATTGACTATGATCAACCAAGAGGGCATCGTCATATGTCGCTCTTGGCGAATTTTGTAATGATTATAATTGATCTTTAGCTGGGAAACGTTAAGAGGTTATGTAACTTGGATATGAATTTGTTTTGAAATGTAATTAGTAAAATGTTTTTTTTAATCTGTGATTTTGTTCATATTCAAGTGTTTCTTATATTATGGATACCATTAGCATTACCATATTTTGTCATCGGAAGTTAACACTATAGATGACTAAAACATCTGTAGCGCTTAGCTTTTGGCCTCTAATACAGGATGTTACACACAATTTTCCTAGGGTCACCATAAACCTAATGGTTTTGCAGGCCAATCAATAACCTATTGGGCTGACTTGGTCCAGAACTTTTAACTAGATATCCAAAAATCTCTAATACGGTTTGGAGTAAAACTGGGCTACTTGGCCGAATCAGAGGACTATTTATCCTTATACCATATTTTTCCTTGGGTTACTATGAAGCTTCTAGTTCTCATAAGTAACCTATCAACCTTATTCGGAATCATATGGACTATATGTCTCAAATGTCATAGTTTTCTTAGGATTACTCTGAACTTAATGGTCTTGCCGGATAATCAATAACCTAATTGGTTGTTAAGTCCATGAGTCATGTTTTTTGATTAGTTCAAGGCATCCTAAAACAATTGATCTATATGATCTCGTGGATGCAATTCTACTTACTCGGGAGTTTAGTCTGATCATATACACTACCGAGATAGCCTAAGTGGAAATTCTAACCCCAAATCCCAAGATTCAATGTTGGGTCATAATGACATGAATATGATAATATAAAATGCATATTTAACCGATCAAATGATAACAAGAACAAGAACATCATTCATCAACATTTGTTCAATCAATAGTCATTGGCATCACAATTTTTTTTAATCTTAAGTAATAATTTCCTTTGGCAAATTCATACAAAACTTGGACTAAAACACCATTTTATTTCCTTGAAAATTTTATCTTTATAAACGATCAACCAATTAAAATCAATTCTTTAAAACAAGGAAGACATAGCTAAGTACCGAGCCAAAATTATGTATCAAAATACAAACGTCTTTAAGTAGACCTTTTTAATCTTCTGGTATCAAAAAAGAGGTTGTTATGCCTTTAAAGCACAAGGCTAATGAGCCACTAACCAAGCTTTCTGGTTTGGAAAATATAAGGCCATCGTGCCTATAAATGATAGTTGTCGAGTTTGCAAATAAACGACAGCTATACCGCAAAACATAGCATCGAATACACAGTAAGACAAGAGGTTTTGATTCATTAAAACATTAAGGTTGTCGGACCCATAAAAATTCGGGGGTGTCAAGCCCCATAAACTCTTCGATGTTAAAACTTTGAAAGCTTGAGGGTATCGAACCCATAAAAAAAGAAGGTTCCAAACCTTTAAAAAGAACTGTATCGAGTCTCGAAAGGTTGCCGAGCCTCTACAACATTGAGTTACCAAACCCCTACAATATTTGATGTCGAACTTCTATACAAGTGGGTACATCACATATCTACTAAGTAGATATAGCACGCATCAACCCATATGATGCCAAACCTAACAATTCAATATCTCATATAATTATAAAGTTGTTATTCCATGTATCGTCTATTATAAATATCAAATATTAATATAACATGGGTGTCGATTATCTATAATGGCATTTCAATAGACAAGTTTAAAATGGTTCTATTTCATTTTTAAGCTAATACTTTCCACCAACTCTTGTCATATGCCAAAATTTCAATGGATAACAAACTTACATTTTCTTTTTTGAAATTACCGGCTGATCACGATCTACCTTCCCAAGGTAATTTGCAATCCCCTATAATTAACATTATTAAATAATATTAATAAAAAGCTTTTTTATCATTGTAAACTCATTGAAAATCAAAACCACTTGGGAAAAATCCCCAAAATACCAAAAATCTAAATTCCCATCTTCTTCCTTATATAAAAATGTCAGGACTAAAATATTAATTTAATTATTTTTAACAATTAAAACTCGAAATAAACACTTTTATCCTTTTAAGAAATTCATAAAATATTTATATGAGTTAGAAAAATTATTAAATTGAAAACCATTCTCTATAATAATGTCTTACACAACATATTCAAATTCCAAATCAATTAGAGATTAAAAAACTTAGGTTTTTCCTTTAAAACCTAGCAAATAATTCCATAAAATTCCAATAAATCATCATTTAATCCAATAATGATAATCATTAATCAAAGCATGACATACATTTACAACTAGTTTGAAAACCATTCGTTGACCCGAAACAAGTATAAATAAATGAGATAGATACTATTATTCATCTTAGATTGAATAAGAGAAATTGAGATTTGATGTTGATTAATCCCCTTAAGCATTTTCTTTGTTTCCCTTTATATTTCCCTTTCTTTTCTTCTTAGGTAATGGTCGGCCTTCTCTTATGTTTTGTTTTTGATTTGTAAAATGAAATGAGAATGAATGAGAAAGGAAGGGTTTAGGGAAATGAATAAAAGGGGTATTCGCATTATGCCGCTCTCATTTTTTTTCTTCCTATTTTATATTCAAATCAACCTCGTTGATTGATTACTTAAGGCATGACCCATGTTAGTTAACAAATTTCATTCTCCTTATCATACCATGCATTATTCTATTTAATGTATCTAATTAAATCTCTTGAATAATGCTACACAAATATAGGGATGTTACAAAAGATTTGTTTGTATGTTATGTAGGATGCCCAAATGGTAGTGGCATAGCCTAAATAATCATGAAAACCTTTTCTTGTTTTCTCCTTATAGTAAAGTGTGCCTTATAAATAAGCAAAATTTGATAAATTATTTTATTAATGCATGTATCTTATATAATAGGGACAATGTGGTAGGTTCATCTTATTATGATATGATTATTTAGTTGTTTTCGTTTGTTAGAATGAAATGGATTTTTCAATGATTTTGGACTATTTGAAGCTTCTGGATCATTGTAGAATTTGAAGTTGAGCGTTTTTAAGAAAATAAATATAAGTTTATATAACTCTTGAATAGGGAATGTAGTAAGTTAACACGTGCTTTAAATTAGTTTGAACAACCATGTAAAGTAATCATTCGATGTTGTTGGGTGCTAATAAATGTATTTACCTTACGATTGTCTAAGGAAAGTAGGCTCTAAACATAAGTCTGGATACTAGTGTCCTACTCTTCCTAGCTACTTGCTTATCTTGAAGGTTAAAGAAGTATAAAAGGTTTACCCAATTAGAAGACCCAGATTTATTTTGGGCTTTCAGCTGAATTTTAGAAGATAAAATGAATTTAATGTTTTGTTTATACTCTTAGAATGTAGTATAGTGTTATGCAAGTAATAACTTAAAGTTATGCCTTTATGAAATATTTTATAAATGAAGTTATGTCTGTATGACATGTTTCTAAAACTTGAGTTGTGTTTTCTGAAATGCATTATAAATGGTTTTAGTAGTGAATGAGATTATATTTGTGTAGATGAACGTGATATAAAAAGCTATTGGCATGGTTAAGAAACTAATAGGATATAATGCATAATTTATGTGTAGATTATTTTATTCGCATGACTGTTCTTGATTCAGGATTCGAGCACATGGCTTCTAGGTGATTTACACTGATCCGAACAAGGATTTTCACATGATTCTTGATGGCGAACAATATCCTGAGGTATTCTATCCTAGAATATGAATATGTAAGGGAAATAGAGGTTTTTAATCAAGGAATCTGAATGGAGTTTGCAATAAAGAGGTTAAGTGATCTATATAGTTTGGATATGAAATTTGCGTGATCGAACAAGTTATCAAATCGAATATTATGTATTGATGATCCATAGATACCGTATAGATTTAAGTATATGTATACTACATTTTATTGGCTTATGAAGAGTCTAGGGAATGACCCTTCAATTTGTTCTAGGGTAGCAAGAAAAACCATCTAAGTAGTACCTTAAGGTTATTGAGCGTAAGGTGCGCTTAGTAGATTATTTATCATCTTTATGCAATGAATGTGGTTATAAACCTAAGCAAACCGTGAGCTTTGTTTGCTAGTAATTTAGAATACTATCAAGTATCGATTATGCTTGTTTCTTTTGTCAATTGGTCATGTTGGAATTTCATTGACGAAATGTTTTAAGTGAGGGAAAATGTAACGAGCCGGAAATTCGAACACTTCGTATTCAAATACTTGAATTATTTAAATATTTGAATTTTGGTTAAATATGATTAAATGGATTTTATAACCTTAAACCCATTTTAATTAATAACTAATGATGGTAGACATTTTATTGAAAAATGTTTACAAAAATAAATTCTTTGAAAAAATATCGATAATGTAGCCGAAAATAGTTTTATCAATATACGTCTTTTTACTTAATATATGTTACTTGAATATTTTAGGCTTCTCTAATATATTGATGTGTAATTAATTAGCAACTAAAATATTTTTCACTAATGGTAGTTAGTGGGTACATGATGTCATGGGCGATGTCATGGGCGATGTCATAGGATAGAAGACATTTTGATGAGTAGTAAAGAAATTTTTGTTTTAGGAAAGCAAGGTGTAAAGTAGCAAGTGAGGAGGAGGTTCCTTTACGATCTTCCAAGGAGATTTGGAGGTGGAAGTGACCTCTTGAATAAACTCCACAAATATACCTTTAATGTTACATTAATCACTTTTATAATTATAAAGGTAGAAAGTACTTACTGTTAATACATTTCTATTTTCAATAACCGGTCTTTAATTAATTCAAATCTTCTCCAAGCTTCACCTAACTCACAAATAAGGCTTAGCACAACATAGTAACAAGGAAAAGCAAATCTTGAAGAAAAGGAGCAAAATATCCCACTCATGGTCAGGCATGAGCAATTAAGGAGAGGGGAGCATGGCCTAGTGCAAAAGTGATTTAAAATTGGAAGCTTTGGATGTTTGATGATGGTAGGAAGTATTCAAGTGTTCTTAGTGGCCCTTGCTTGGTTGTAGGCTTGATTTGGGGTGAGTTAACTCGCCATTAAAAAGTATATATTGTCTTATATGTTGTATGCAAATATAAAGTTATAACTAATAATACTTATAACTTTGGACCATACTTGCTTTTGAAAGCAAATAACGGCTCTATATTATGTATCATCACTTATATAACCTTCTACGACATTTAAAGACTTTGTTTGGAGTAAGTTTGAATGTGTTTGAAGCAAGAGTGGTCGCTATATGCGCACTTCGAAATCCCTTGCGTTTAACTTGCTTAAAATGGTTATTTATGAATATATTGTGAAAGTATATACTTTGGCTATGCTCTGCATTTATAATAGTGTATGCGATAGAAAATATCATGGTTTGAAAGTTATAGAACTTGTAAACAAAGTGGCATAATTTATAGCAAAAAGACCGTTATATGAGCACTTTGAAAATGCCTTGTGTTCGACAATTTTAATATGATTTTGAGAGACATCCATAGGGGTTTCTTTACTGTTTTAATAATTACTCTATGTTTAAATATTGCTGTAAAAATATCAAAGTTCAAATAATTTCATTACTAGTTGAATAAAGTTCAAAATGTTAGAAGCGAAATAGTCACTATAAATGCACTATAAAATAACTAGTTTTTGGTGATTTTTATATGATTTTATAAAGACATACTTAGAAGATTCTTTGCATGTTTATTGAGTACAATAAGAAACGTACTTACTATAAAAAAAATTAGACTTTAGATTAGTTGTTCGGATGTAGAAACCGGTTGAACTTCTAGGCGATTTTCTATTGTTCTCTACCAATTATCTTTTACAACATTTATAAATGTTGTCTTTGACCTACAACAGTACTTCTGGGTTCTTTTTACAACATTGGTTGTGTAGTGTCATTTTTAACAGTATTTATGATTTAAAGTGAGTCCAAATGATAACTAAATTAATTATTTCATGGGATCCTTTAAGGGATGTTTAATAACATGTTTTAAATTATTTCAAAAAGTGGTTTGAAGTTTAAATATATTTTTAATAATAATTTATGTATTTTTAAATTAAGGGGTTTATTCTGTAAAATATGCTTTTTTATGTTTATGTCAAATTTATAAATTAGTTATTTTATAAATATTTAAAATATATTCATAAGTATTTCAAAAGTATTTTTATATGATATAAGCTTTTAAAAAAAGTAAGTAAAGTATTTTATAAAAGGATAAGTGGTTTTGTTTTAACCATAAGTTATAAGAATGGTTCTCAAGAAGTTAATTAAAACTACATTACCTTGTTAAATAAGCGTGGTGTAATTAGATATTTGAAAATAATATTTTAAAGACGATGTTAAGTATAAAACAGTTTGGCTTTATAGTAATGTTGTTTTAATAACATTTGTTTTTTACCCATTGGAATATACTTTTGCAAATGTGAAATCTTATTGAGCGATTTGTGAATATTCTCATAACTTCGGGATAAAAATATAATAAATTTCTAAGAATATAAAGAGTAGAAATGAATAGTGAAATAGTAATGTACATTTATATATCTTTTATAAATGTACTTTAAATATATATATATATATATATATATATATATATATGCAAAGTATTTACAAAGAAGTATTATTTGACAATATGTGGATTAGAAGTCGCTTATGTGACTTAATCGTGCTATGTGTCTTTACTCATTTATGGATAGTGTTTAATGCTATACTAATCACTAAAAGCCAACAAAGTAGATATGTTCTATCCGTGAGAGTTAGGAATGAGTATCAACGTAGGGCTATGATGCAACCAGTGCTCCAACCTACCTAGCTTCGCTCTTGACTAAGGGATAGAGTAAGTTGAGAAGGTCGAAAACGATGATAAGCGCACAAGACTTGATTTCCAAATGTGATCGTTCGATTCTATTGAACTCAACCAAAATTAACATAGGAAGTATAGAAAAATTTCACGGCTTCATACAATTTGAGATCCCAGGGAGGACCCATTAGTATGAAATGTCTCTCGCTTTAAGAATGTATATATACAAGATCCCCCGAGGAGGACTCCTTTATATCATTCCCTTACCCTAAAAGAACTAGAATTGATTTAAACAAAATACGCTGATTTAGTTTTAAAGAGTCCAAGATCATATAAGTGTATTACTTGCCAAAAACCACTTCAAAACTGATATACAAGTTATATATTTTGGATGCGGTTGTGGAGCAAAGTGTTAGAGAGTTGAACTGCCTATCCTAAGGTTAAGTCCATGGGAGAGGTCAGCGTTAACATTTCGGACTAATGCTATGGAGTTGAATTATCTATCCTGATATTAAGGCCATGGGAGAGGTTAGAGTTAGCATTCGTTAGACGACTTATGCTAGAATCTATGGAGAGATTCATGAATTGTTCGTGGTGCTAGAATCGTTGGAGAGGTTGGATATTTGACGAGTGATGAAGACTCATCTAAGAGATGCTGAATGTAACGGACCAATTTTTCGACTTTCGAAAGTCGACATTAATACGACCACTGTATCGAATGCCGAAAAATCGAACCGTTAGGGTTAAAGAAGAAGAAGATAGAAGAAGAAACATAAACAACAATAGAATCTAACATTTTGCTGTGAAACAATATATAATAGATAAGTGAATAATCTTTAAAACAAAGAATCATATCTGTTTATACACCACATTACATCATTAGAGTGTTATAACAACAAACAACGGAAAAGAAATATTACATACTAGTGATACGCTTCGCCATCCAGCTTGCTCTAGACCTCCACAGCAACTTTTCTGACTTCGCTCCAGAACAACTGATAACCTGACTCTAGGCCGCCCGTGTGGAAAATTATGGGCACCCAAAGTTTATAAATGGAACAATAAACTCCAGCTCAGTCATGAGACTGGTGTAAGATCTTAAAAACAATTATTTTCACAAAGAAGATAAAAAGAAAGCCGTTATGCTTTTGGAAAATGAAACTACCATAAGGCCTCCCCGCACGCACACAATGCAAGCGCACAATTGGAGGAGATGTCTCCTTATGATATTCAAACATGCTTGATACGTAAAATATTTTTGATATTATTATTATTGGTGCATAGTGTGGAAAACATTTCAAAAGTATAATATAAATCTTAGCCAGCATAGGTACCATTATATTATGCCTGCTATAGCTACCTCTTGAGGAGGTAGGTTATACAATTGCAATCGTAAATGGCTCGTATTGTTTCTTTGGATTTCCAACAAATGGTCAGACTAAGGAACTTTCTGGGCCACATGGGTACGCCTCTGGAGGGACGTCCCGAGAACTTAACCAGCTCTCTGCCAATACAAGGTCGGGTTACCTTTGTAACTAGGTAACTACTACACGAGTATGCCATCCCCCGGTCGTTAGCGACCTTTATCCGAGGATCCTCAACCACAAAGCAACAACCACAAAGTAATAAATTAGCAGCAATCATATAGGTTAAATATCTGGGATCCATACCATGATACAATCCTTTTTCATAAGGAAATGGACATACCTTCGGGGGCGCTACCCCCAAATAACCTTGTCGCGTCCTTCCTGTTTTGGCCATTTCGGGTTGTGAGGTCCGACGAGGTCTCGTTCCCCAAAGCTACACTTTTCACAAAGTCATGCTTCGATCTATAAATGATCAGCAGCACTTCTATGCCACATTACAAATTGGAAATGTATCACTAGTAACCATCAACTACATAACCTCTGAACTCGTACGTCTCAGAGTAGGGTGTTAAGCTAAGAGAATAAATTCTACACCACCAATAGAAATTTATTTGATAGAAACCACCTTTACCTCTCAAAGTGTAACGTCAAACACACGTCCATACAAGTCCATTCCGAGATCGAACGGAGCCGAAAGCACTTCAAAGAATCCCTTGCAAGTCTGAATATTCACTAATCACATCCGGAATCTCCATCACAAAGGGAGATATAATCTCTATACCGGAGCAATTTAGTGTAGAGACGTTCGACAGGTAATCCTTTCGCTTTCGAAAATACCCGGTCTTCAACACCATCTTCAAATGCAATCCCATTTCGTCATATCATTATTCGGAAGGGGTTTTATGACACAAAGTCCTCTCCCGGCTAATTTGAATAATGAGCGCTTATTTTTAAAAATAAGTGTTACATTCAGATTTCAAGCAAATCACAACAAATTTCCACTTTGATCTTTTAAGCAAAAGATCCCTCACAAAGATTCGATGTGGTTTTCGAATATCCATTTGGAATCCGATCCTTGGTCGCATTGAAATTCAAATGTCATTTAAAGGCCAATATTGATAGTCGGTTATTTAACTATCAACAAATATTCACAAAAATCACTAGATTTTTTAAATAATTTTCCCCCAATTATTTGTTTCCAAAATATCTTTGCAAGATATATTTTCACATTTCAACCTTTTGAAAACAAATTTCAAATCAATTTCCACATTTCAATCTTTTGAAAACAAATTTCAAATCATTTTCCTTACGCGGAATATATTTCCAAATATTTATTCATTTCTACTGAAAATCTGCCGAGTTTAAATACTTTAAAATAATTTAAATTACGTATCCAGACATATATACTTGGAAATATTTAAAATAAAAACTAATCTTAAACACTTTATTTAAAACATTAGTTATGAATTTTAATATCAATATCTCATATAAAAACTCAAGTCCAAAATAATTTTAAAAATAAAATTATTAGGTATAACTTTTAAATAATCATTTTCTAAAACAAATATTAATTTAATCTTTAAATAATCATTTCTATAATTAGTTAAATAAAACTTTACTTTAAAGATTTTCAAATAACTTAAGAAAATAATTTCTCTAAAATATTCTTTTAAAAACTAACTTTTAAGCTTTAAATTTATAATTTAAAAATTACTTTGAAAACATACTCGGCTTCCCAGGGAGAATACATTTTCCATTTCAAAATGGCCATTTAAATCAATTAATAAATCCTTCTTGATTTATTTTAAATTTACATTCCAAATTCGTAAATTTCTTTCCATGCTAAAAAATAAACCAATGTTTATTTTAAAACAAATTTATCTTTCTTTTATAAATTCCCACTGTGAATTTAAATTTCCAAATATCCAGTAATATATGATTTTAAATCGATTCCAAATATTCACTTTCAAACACCAAATCAAATTCCAAATTGATTTTCCAAACATTTATTTCAAACACCAAACCGATTTCCCAATCAATTTCCAAAAGATTTATTTTAAAACACCAAATCAATTTCAAATCGATTTTCCAATTTATTTTCAAAACACCAAATCAAATTCCAAATCGATTTCCCAAAGATTTATTTCCAAACACCAAATAAATTTTCATTCAAACACCAAACTTATTATCTTTTAAAACAAATTCCTTTTATTTCTTCCAAACAATTTAAAATCTGATTTTTTTTTAATAAATTCTTCAACATTAAGCAATATTATTCAAAACCCGTTTATAAAAAGAAAAATCTTTTCCCATATTTTGAAACTTATTCGATAGGATTTCACTATAGATTTTCTACTTAAATTTCAAAAATACAATTTTATTTATTTCTGGTATCCTACGATACCAAAATACATTTCGGCTGAACTATAGTCTTCAACGATTTCAATCACAAATATAATCATACACAGATTATAAATAAATCAACACATAACATTGAAACAAATTCAAATATTTGAGGAATTCAGTTGGATCCCTCCAACATGCTTCCCTGCATCCACAGATGTTAGCACAACAATTAAATACCAATTCTACTTCGCGGTGGAATACCGCGGTATATGGGATTTATAAAATATTATCTGCTATTATGCGGCGCATAGGGTCTCATCCGCTATATAATGCAGGAAATCAATCACTCCAAATACATATATAATACCATTCCACTTCGAGGTGGAATATCACGGTACATGCGTCTATATAATATCCTCTTCTATTATGCAGCGCATAGGGTCTAATCCAATGCAACTGATAATAATTTATTATCCAAGCACACAATCAACAATTTTAAATTTAACTAATTAAAATTAAATTGGAAAGTGAGAAGATCTCACCTTAGCTTTTGTTTTGCAATCCATTCCCAATCCAGCTTATTTTCACGGTTTCTTGACCTTGTATAAACATTTATACAATTTATTATATCCGAATAAATTGAACAATTTATTTTCTTTTAACAAATTTAATTAACCAGTGATTTTATTTTGAACTAATACTTTTAATATTAAACAAATTCCTTTTAACAAATTTATTTAATTAAAAAATTAAATTTAAAACTAAATTTTCTTAAATAAAATATTTTTGTACTGAAAATAATAAAATGAACCATTTAAACAAATTAATTTTTCTAATAATAATTAATTTCCATTTCATAGTTTTAATTAACAAACTATTTAATTTAAAAATAAATTTCCATTTAATAAATTTAGTTAACCAATGAATTTTATTTTAAATGAAGCATTAAATTGTAAACAAATTTTCCTTTTTAAAATAATCTTTGGTAACTAAAATTATTAAATGAACCACTTAATCAAATTAATTACCTTACCCTTTGCTTTTAAAATTAGATAGTAAATTTAAAATGTATGCATATATTGGTTTTCCAAAATCCTATCTGTATATACATTTTTTTTCTTTCTGGAATTGATGAAATAAAATTTCTTCTACTGCTTTACTGAATTAGATGACTACATGTATGAAATTCAATAAAATAGGAAATTACCCAACTATTTCGAACACAGCCCGGCCCCTCTTCATCACTGCTGCCATTCTTCACGACCATGTCACCTCCTTTGACTTGCATGCAAGTTCGAGCCAAGTCAAATCCTCAAAATCCTTCAGCGGACCTTCGATACTCGAGTCGCCTCGCTGCCGCTCTCCTCGCAAATCAGACCACATCGCACTCCCTACACGAATCAACAACACGCCTTGCCCTAACAGTTGATGTTCCGGCGGCCTTTCCTGATGACGAGCCATGCTCGAATAAATTTCGATTCCATACAAGAATCACTTGCTAGCACGATTCCGAGAATAGATTAAAGGAAAAGAGGAACGCGATTGATTTCAAATGAAAACGATTTCGTTTGGTATAGGGCTTCAATGGTTTAGACTGGACGACATTTCCTTTTCGTTTATCCGCCATTTTTTTATTTAAGAAAGAATTTGGATTCGTTTTGGTTTAAAGTCAGAGAGAAGAAAAAGAGGGAAGCTATGATTTTTCGTTTCTTTTATCTTATATATATATATATATATATATATATATATATTAAAACGAAGACATGTGAAATAAATCAAAGGAAGGGAAACACGTGGTTAAACATTTCTCAATGTGTCAAAGCTTGGTACAGTGTTCAATATATTATTTATTTTCAAATTTAAGTTCAAATTTTAAATTGTCCCGAATTACGCAACTCAAAATCTCAATTTCCAATCGAGGCATGCCACCGGACGTTTATAATGTAAAACCCCATTCCGAACACAATGGAAAAGGTTTCGAGTCCAAATTCGAACGTATGGAGAAGATAGCTTTTCAAACCCAGCTTTAATATTAAATTTTCGATTTAATTTTCAAAGCGTTTGCTTACAGTATGGCCAAATAATCACTCCTAACACTACGAAAATTGAAATCCGATAATAATACAATATTACGGATCCAATGAGATTGATTTTTTCGAATTCCGAGATGGTACCCCGGAAGGCTATTTTTAAATATCGATTTAAACGATATAATTTCAAACAGAACAAACACTTCAAATTTCAATCCCTAACATTTCCATTATCTTTAGTATTATTTATAAGAATTTTCTAAGCCTTTAAAATATTTTTAATAAGCTCAAAACTGAAGATACAATATTCTACCCAACTTTAATAAATTAAATTCAATAATTTAATTGCCAAATAAATATTGATATTTGAAATTCAAGTTAAACTAACATTCAAATATTAAAAATCAATTAAATATTCTAATTTCAAATGTCCAAAATTTTGGGTTGTCACATTCTTTCCCCTTAAAAGAATTTCGTCTCGAAATTACTAGTTAAGAAGAATGATCCTTAACCCGTCTATCATTTTCCCAATCCAAATAGTTTTCAACAATTTGCCAAAACAATCTTTTCATAAAAGACACACTATCCTTTTTATTAACTTTCCAAATTCTTTCATAGTTCCCAAACAACTTTGTTTTCTTAACAATTCAAATTTAAATTTAAATTCGAATTTTAAATTATCAAATTTTACTCAAAAATTTTCTAGCTCCCTAAATTTTTGAAAAATTTCGCCAGCGTCTCCTTTGCGCGGCTAGCTCGATACGACTACAAAATGCCACCACGGGTCCCCAGATTCAAAAGAAAACAAAAGCCAAGCAACTAGGCAAGAAAGTCATCAAATTTCATATAGAAATTTAATACATACCTTTTTCGAGCAATTTAAATTTATCTTCGAAATCAAAAATCCCAATTTCCTTTTCCTTTAACACACCTGTATATCCTGCTTATCATTTTGCACATTTCTTTTCAAAAGTTGGAATAATTATTTCATTCAAATCCGTACGATATACATATATCATTCGTACGCAATAGTCAAATTTGATCGCTCACTCGATCACACAATTTCACTTCCAAACTGTATCGTCTACCCGACTTCTTAGTGCGGACTCGGATCTGGTTTCTTAATCAGAAACTGTCATTCTCCTTGCATAGTCGTAAACTATGATAGAGAATTTCCAGAATCAACCAAAAATCCATATCCAGGTTCGTCGTCGAAAATCGAGTGAAAAATCCTAACTCGGATCGATATAATTATCTCGAAATTCTGTGCTCAAATTCTGAATCAAATCGCTATGTGAATAAAGTAATATACGTATATCCCACGTATTTATTCCAATTGATTATTAGCTATATCAGTTTCCTTCTCCTTTATTCACCTTAATTTTCATTCCCTTATTCATAATTTTTTTTCCGATTCACAATTTCTAGTTTAATCTTCATTCACTTATTACTTAGAATATTTCCTCAATTCCAAAATTTTACTTAAGAATTTCACCATTTATTTCTTAAGTTCAATATAAATATTCAATACACTTCTTATTCTTATTTTTAATTCACCTCTTTGGTTTATGACTACTTATATTGAACTGGATTTCTAATTCCATATGAATTCGATTCATTTCAAACCATTTTTTATTTGTCATTTCAATTCGTTTCACTTAGTAATTTTATTTCAATTTCATTGAATCCATATCATAGTTTTATTTGACTCAAATTTTCAGTCTCAATTCTTTTATTCAATTTTCTTTTTTTTTTCTTTTTTTTTCCACTTGAATTAAATTTTCCTTCAACTTATTTTGTCTCCACGTTTACTTTTTATCTAACTTCTCTTTAAGTTAGATTTTATTTTAACAACTTCAAACTTTACAAGTTTTCAAACTTAATGATATTCCATAAATATTTTATACAGGATTCCAGAGTCTTTCCATCATTTCAAAATCATTTTTGAAATCAATCCAAATTTATCTTTTGAATTCCCAAAACCAAACCCCAGTTTTCCAAATAACTTCAATTTTTTTAATAATTTGGCAGCAATTTCTCTTCTGGAAACTCAAAAATGAACATCGATGATGCTGCAGTCATCACCGAAGTTATTTTCCAGTGACCGAAAAGAGTTTAGTGCTTTTATCCCTCCAGAACATTTTCTAAAACCTTTGAAAACCATTTTCAAACTCAAAAGGGATTTAATTTCCAACTTTCCCAAATTTCAAATCCTTCAAATTCTTTCAATTAGTTCTCTGGAATTATATTTCAAATTATAAATCACATTTACAAATCCCATTTGTATATAAATTTATTTCCCAGCTGTTGATTATGATTTCAATTTCTTATTCAATTTCAATGATAATAATTTAATATTATCACTTCCTAACAACCAAGCAACCATATACTATAATATTTTACGGAAAATGATTTCTTTTTTTATACAAAAATAGTTTGGGTAAAATTATTTCGTTTACCCTATTTTAAAACAATATCGTGTCGAATTGTTCTGTACAAGTGTTTAGAGATCCATATCGATAGAGTAGTACAGACTATACCGACCAGAATCCATATACCACTCAACAAACCAGTCATCACAATATAAAACAATTTTTTATGTTCACTAACAAATACACGCTCACATCTATTCATACACTCAAACTCATTCTAGATTACTACCGACTCTATCTCTATTGAGCAATCCACATCACAGCCAAGGTTGTCGCTTAACTAATTGCTCTGATACCAAATTGTAACGGGCCAATTTTTCGACTTTCGAAAGTCGACATTAATACGGCCAGTGTATCAAATGCCGCACAATCGAATGCCGGAAAACCGAACCGTTAGGGTTAAAGAAAAAGATAGAAGAAGAAACAGAATCTCACATTTCGTAGTGGAACAATATATATTAGATAAGTGAGTAATCTTTAAAACAAAGAATCATATCTGTTTATACACCATATTACATCATCAGAGTGTTTACAACAACAAATAGCGGAAAAGAAATATTATATACTAGTGATACGCTTTACCATCCAGCTTGCTCCGGACCCCTACAGCAACTTTTCTGACTTCGCTTCAGAACAACTGATAACCTAACTCTAGGCTACCGGTGTGGAAAATTATGGGCACCCAGAGTTTAGAAAGGAAACATTAAACTCTAGGTCAATCATAGGACTTGTGTGAGATCTTAAAAATAGTTATTTTCACAAAGAAAATAAAAAGAAATCCGCTATGCTTTTGGAAAACGAAACTACCATCCTCCCCGCACACACACAATGCAAGCGCACAATTGGAGAAGATTTCTCCTAATGATAGTCAAACATGCTTGATACGCAAAATCTTTTTGATATTATTATTATTAGTGCACAATGTGGAAAACATTTCAAAAGTACAATATAAATCTTAGCCAGCATAGGTACCATTATATTATGCCTGCTATAGCTACCTCCTGAGGAGGTAGGTTATACAATTGCAATCGTAAAGGGCTCGTATTATTTCTTTGGATTTCCAACAAATGGTCAGGCTAAGGAACTTCCTGGGCCACATGGGTACGCCCTTGGAGGGACGTCCCGAGAACTTAACCAGCTCTCTGCCAACACAAGGCTGGCCTACCTCTGTAGCTAGGTAACTACTACACGAGTATGCCATCCTCCAGTCGTTAGCGACCTTTATCTGAGGATCCTCAACCATAAAGCAACAACCACAAAGTAATAAATTTGCAGCAACCACATAGGTTAAATATCTGGGCTCCATACCATGATACACCCTTTACCACAAGGAAATGGACATACCCTCAAGGGGCGCTACCCCCAAATAACCATGTCGCATCCTTCCTGTTTTGACCATTCCGAGTTGTGAGGTACGAGGAGGTCTCCTTCCCCAAAGCTACGCTTTTCGCAAAGCCATGCTTCGATCAACAAATTATCAACAACACTTCGTATGCCACATTACCAAATTCGAAATGTATCACTAGTAATCATCAACTACAAAACCTCTGAGCTCGTACGTCTCAGAGAAGGGTGTTAAGCTAAGAGAATAAATTCTCTGCCACCAACGAAATGTATTTGATAGAAACCAGCTTTACATCTCAAAGTGTAACGTCACACACATCCATACATGTCCCTTTCGAGATCGAACGGAATCGAAGGCTCTTCAAAGAATCCCATGCAAATTCGGATATTCACAAATCACTTCCAAAATCCCCATCACAAAGGGAGATATAATCTCTATACCGGAGCAATTCAGTGTAGAGACATTCGACAGGTAATCCTTTTGCTTTCGAAAATACCCGGTCTTCAACACCATCTTCAAATGCAATCCCATTTTGATGTATCATTATTCGAAATGGGTTTTATGACACAAAGTCCTCTCCCGGCAAATTCTCATAACAAGCGCTTATTTTAAAAAATAAGTTACATTCAGATTTCAAGCAAATAACAACAAGTTTCCACTTTGATCTTTTAAACAAATGATCCATCACAAAGATTCGATGTGGTTTTCGAATTTCCATTTGGAATCCGACACCTGGTTGCATCGAAATTCAAAAGCCATTTAAAGGCCAATATTGATAGTCGGTTATTTAACTATCAACAAATATTCACAACAATCACCAGATTTTTTAAATAATTTTTCCCCAATTATTTATTTCCAAAATATCTTTGCAAGATATATTTTCACATTTCAACCTTTTGAAAAAAAATTCAAATCAATTTCCACAATTCAAACCTTTGAAAACAAATTTCAAATCATTTTCCTTACACGGAATATATTTTCAAATATTTATTCATTTCCATTGAAAATCTGCCGAGTTCAAATACTTTAAAACAATTTAAATTACTTATCCAAACATATATACATGGAAATATTTAAAATAAAAACTAATCTTAAACATTTTATTTAAAACATTAGTTATGAAATTAATTATCAATATCTCACATAAAAACTCAAGTCCAAAATAATTTTAAAAATAAAATTATTTTGGTATAACTATTTAAATAATCATTTTCTGAAACAAATATTAATTTAATCTTTAAATAATCACTTCTATAATTAATTAAATAAATATTTACTTTAAAGATTTTCAAAATAACTTAAGAAAATAATTTCTCCAAAATATTCTTTTATAAACCAACTTTTAAACTTTAAATTTATAATTTAAATGTTACTTTGAAAACATGCTCGGCTTTCTAGGGAGAATCACTTTCCATTTCAAAATGGTCATTTAAATCAATTAATAAATCCTCCTTGATTTATTATAAATTTACATTCTAAATCCGTAAATTTCTTTCCACACTCAAAAACAAACCAATGTTTATTTTAAAACAAATTTCCCTTTCCTTCATAAATTCCCATTGCGAATTTAAATTTTCAAATATCCACCAATATACGATTTTCAAATCGATTTTCAAATATTCACTTTCAAACACAAATCAAATTCCAAATTGATTTTCCAAACATTTATTTCAAACACCAAAACCGATTTCCAAATCAATTTCCCAAAGATTTATTTTAAAACACCAAATCAATTTCACATCGATTTCCCAATTTATTTTCAAAACACCAAATCAAATTCCAAATCTATTTCCCAAAGATTTATTTTCAAACACCAAATGAATTTTCTTTCAAACACCAAATTTATTATCTTTTAAAACAAATTCCTTTTATTTCTTTCAAACTATTTAAAATCAGATTTTTTTTTTATAAATTCCTCAATTATTAAGCAATATTATTCAAAACCCGTTTATAAAAAATCTTTTCCCATATTTTGAAATTTATTCAATAGGATTTCACTATAGATTTTCTACTTAAATTTCAAAAGTCCAATTTTATTTATTTCTGGTATCCTATGATACCAAAAATATATTTCGGCCGAACTATAGCCGTCAACGATTTCAATCACAAATATAATCATACATAGATTATAAATAAATCAACACACAACATTGAAACAAATTCAAATATTTGAGGAATCCAGTTGGATCCCTCCAACCTGTTTCCCTGCATTCACAGATGTTAGCACAACAATTAAATACCAATTCCACTTCGAGGTGGAATATCGCGGTATATGGGATTTATAAAATATCATCAGCTATTATGCGGCGCATAGGGTCTCGTCCTCTATATAATGCGGGAAATCAATCGCTCCAAATACATATATAATACCAATTCCACTTCGAGGTGGAATATCGCGGTATATGGGTTTATATAAGATCCTCCGCTATTATGCGGCGCATAAGGTCTAATCCAATACAACCGGTAATAATTTATCATCCAAGCACATAATCAACAATTTTAAATTTAACTATTTAAAATTAAACTGGAAATTCCAATTGAGTGAGAAGATCTCACCTTAGCTTTCGTTTTGCAATCCATTCCCAATCCAGCTTATTCTCACGATTTCTAGACCTTCTAGAAACATTTATACAATTTATTAATATCTGAATAAATTGAACAATTTATTTTCTTTTAACAAATTTAGTTAACCAGTGATTTTATTTTAAACTAATACTTTTAATATTAAACAAATTCCTTTTAACAAATTTATTTAATTAAAAAATTAATTTTAAAACTAAATTTTCTTAATTAAAATATTTTTATAATGACAATAATAAAATGAACCATTTAAAAAAAAAAATCTAATCGAATAATTAATTTACATTTCATAGTTTTAATTAACTAACTATTTAATTTAAAATAAATTTCCATTTAATAAATTTAGTTAACCAGTGAATTTTATTTTAAACAAACCATTAAACTGTAAATAAATTTTCTTTTTTAAAATAATCTTTGGTAACTGAAATAATTAAACGAACCACTTAATCAAATTAATTACCTTACCTTTTGCTTTTAAAAATAAGTTAGTAAATTTAAAATGTATGCATATATTTATTTTCCAAAATCCTATATGTATATATATTGTTTTCTTTCTGGAATTGATGAAATAAAATTTCTTCTACTGCTTTACTGAATTAGATGATTGCTTGTATGAAATGCAATAAAACGGGAAGCTACCCAACTGTTTCGAACATAGCCCAGCCCCTCTTCATCACTGCTGCCATTCTTCGCGACCATGTCGCATCCTTTGACTTGCATGTAAGTTCGAGCCAAGTCGAATCCTCAAAATCGATCAGACCCTCGCCTATGCTCCCCCTTCAATACTCAAGTCGCCTCGCTGCCGCTCTCCTTGCAAATCAGACCACATCGCATGCCCTACACGAATCAACAGCACGCCTCGCCCTAACAGTTGATGTTCCTGCGGCCTTCCCTAATGACGAGCCATGCTCGAATCAATTTCGATTCCATACGAGAATCACTTGCTAGCACGATTCCGAGAATAGATTAAAGGAAAAGAGGAATGCGATTGATTTCAAACGGAAACGATTTCATTTGGTAAAAGGCTTCGATGGTTTAGACTGGACGATATTTCCTTTTCGTTCATCCGTCATTTTTTTATTTACAAAAGAATTTGGATTCGTTTTGGTTTAAAGTCAGAGAGAAGAAAAAGAGGGAAGCTATGATTTTTCGTTTCTTTTATCATTTATATGTTTTTTTTAAACGAAGACGTGTGAAATAAATCGGAGGAAGGGAAACTCGTGGTTAAACATTTCTTAACGTGTCAAAGCTTGGTATGATGTTCGATTATATTATTTACTTTTAAATTTAAGTTCAAATTAAATTCAAAATTTAAATCGTCTCAAATTATGCAACTCAAAATCTCGATTTCCAATCGATGCGTGCTGCCAGGTGTTTATAATATTAAACCTCTATTCCAAACGCAATGGAAAAGGTTCCGAGTCCAAATTCGAACGTATGGAGAAGATAGCTTTTTAGACCCAGCTTTAATATTAAATTTTCGATTTAATTTTCAGTGCGTTTGCTTACCGTATGGCCAAACGATCATTCCAAACACTACGAAAATTGAAATCCTATAATAATACAATATTACGGATCCAGTGTGACAGATTTCGTCGAATTCCGAGACGGTGCCCTGGAACGCTATTTTTAAATATTGATTTAAACGATACAATTTCAAAACCGAATAAACACTTCAAATTTCAATTCCTAACATTTCCATTATCTTCAGTACTATTAATAAGAATTTTCTGGGCTTTTAAAATATTTTTAATAAGCTCAAAACTGAAGATACAATATTCTACCCAACTTCAATAAATTAAATTCAATAATTTAATTCCCAAATAAATCCTGATATTTGAAATTAAAGTTAAACTAGCATTCAAATATTAAAAATCAATTAAATATTCTAATTTCAAATGTCAAAATTCTAGATCGTTACACTGAACGTGACTTCGCCGTCGGTAATGACAGAAAACAGAATAGGCGCATGGCTAAGAGGTTTAACTAACCTAAAAGAGTACACCAACTCCAAATATCTAAAGACGCTTACGTTTAGTTGGTGCTGGGATTTTACGGTATTCGATATCACGTGTTCGGGCATGAACCAATTATGACTTCCTTTATGACATTTTATCTAGAGATATATGTGGTTTCAGTTTCTAACCCTTGTCTGAAGATCCATCTCGATGCACTAAGAGCGTCTCTAAAGGAACCCATTATGCGAATGCACCTTAGCGGTTTTAGTTGAACTACAAATATTATTGTGTTGTGAGATGCAAGTAGCACGACTATTTTATGATTTATATTGTATTCCCTAGACATTATCTACTATATCGCCTTATATACTTATTAGATAGTTTAGTTCTTTCGAGGGGAAAACCATTTCGGTGATTCGATGTGGTCTCAAAAGATACTGTTATATGTGGCAGTATATTTCTTGAGTTTCTCATACTAGACTTATGTATGAATCGTGGTTTTTTCTCTCCCTTAATTTCTAGAATGCCCTTTCAAGTAATTTTAGAAGGGCGGGTTTTTGTTAATATTCTTTGGAATTTTAGGAGGCTGTCTGGATTTTTTCATTTGTCTATTGTAGTATTTTATTTTTGTTGCACTACTATTATGTATATATTAGCATTTTTTTAGGACAGGCTGTTGTAACTGACCAGGCTGATGATAGTGTAGGTTGCAGAATCATGGATCTTAAGGCTAATTAAACACTAGAGGGAGGTGAATAGTATTTTCTAACTTATGTAAATGTTTTAATTTTCTTTCAAGTTTGATATTAAATCAAAGATTAACAACATAGAATTATACTAACAATCAATCACGGATGCAATTACAGGTAAAAATAAAAGCAATAAAGTAAAGTAAAGAGTTAGAGAGAGAGATGACACCGGAGATTTTATACTGGCTCAGATTTCTCCTATATCCATTCCCGCATAATTGATTATATAGATTTCTTTTCAAATGCCAATCTTTAACCAGGCATAAGGCAAACCCAAACACAATCTTGATTTCTAGGCTATGAGGCATACCCTCTTGAATCCTTGAGCTTAGGATAGACTCACTGGATTTGACCGAGCTACTAGCACACGCACTTGATTTGAACGGACTACAAGCAAATCCAAGCAAACACAAATGGAGTTGATAGTCTTTCTAAAGATAGATTCTTGTATTTTGGATATAATGGATCCTATAGTCTCTTGGGTAGCACTTTGACCTTTAATATGGGAGAGAAATAATTCCAAAACAATAAGAAAATAGTATTGAACCAATAAAATCAAGTATGAATTGATTATATATGATGTTCAAGATAATAGAGTATATTTTTAAGAGAATTTTCAAGAGAGTAGGAGAAGGGAAGAAAATAAGCAATCAGTTATGAAAAATTTCGTTCGCACTCCCCTTTATATAGTAAATGAACAGATGTGTCTGTTCAGGAAGAGTTGTGTCGAACTGACACTTCCATTCAAAATTTGAAAAACCAATGAGCAGCATATATGTCGACATATATTGTCTAGATATGTCGGCATACCTTAGTTAAGAATGATTATTGTTTTCTTTAAAATAATTTGAAATTTCTTTACTTTCTAAAATAATTATTTTTTAATGTTTTAAACTCTAGAAAACCTTTGTAAAATTTTTAAATATACGTTTTGAAATTTAAGTAATTTATTTATTTAAAATATCAACGGCAATAATTTTGAGATGAAAATCTGAAATTACTATCAAGGACTTTAACAATATATATTAATGACGCTATACACTATATTATAACTTTGAAACCTTCATATCTTTGCCTTTAAACTCATGATTCTTCATATCTTTATCTTGAGTCTTTATACTGTGTAGTCTTCGGTTTAGCACCAGTGTGATATTCTACATTATATACTATACAACTTGAGAAAAACATTAGCATCTATATTTTATATAATTGTATATCGTTGTTGTCATCAAAATCAATAATTGAGATATTAACAATCTCCTCCTTTTTTATGATGACGACCATTAAATGTTCATGTGTATAAAGTATGATATAACTTCCCCTGCGTATATGCATTTATGTTTTTTCATTTTCTACCAACAAAAATGGGTGAAAAAATAAAAGCTCCCTATAAATGATACCTATAAACTATAGGGTCAAAACTAATACAATATGATATATAGAGATTTCTTAAATAAGATAAGATAAACTTTGTTTAGCCAAATCAAATTATACAAATCAAACTATCAATCAAAACATATACACTTAAACAAACCAAACCAAATACTAACAATCCAAATCAAATCCTACTAATACTAATAACCAAATTCCTATAAAAACCAAACTTTATCAAATGAATTAATGCTTTTTGATTATGGGAGACTATGAATGGGACAAAAGGGATAGTGGAGATAGAAATTTCCTTTTTGTTCCACAAGATTCCATCACGATTAAAGCAAATTTCACCTACACACTTGACTTTGTCATCATTTTCAGCATTATCCTCTTCTTTCTCCTCTTCTTCATTATCCATGGGAATGTAACTGAAACATTAGGAGTTTCCTCTTCGATCACTATTAGATTGACTTCGTTATCCAATAGTTGCTTTTGAAGATTACGAAGTATTCGCCCTTATTTTTCTTGTTTCTTTAAGAGGCACATTTGAATGACCTCTATTTCTGAATGCATGTTTAGGACATGCTCAGATCGTTCTCTACTTTGATGATTCTGGCCATGGTGGTATTTTGGAAAGGACCTAGAGTGGAGGAATTGAAGTTAAAGAGGGTGGTTTCTTCTATTGGTTGCTTAGAATTTGAAGAATCTATTAATTATTATTTTATTGGAGTTTTTAGAACAAAGAAGATAGAAAAATGAGAAAGAATTTGAAATTTGGTGGTTATATAATCATATTTCGAATTTTGAATGTAAGAGGGAAAATCAATTTTGAAAAATGTGCAGTATATTTCTGTATATATATATATATATATATATATATATATATATATATATATATATATATATATATATATAGAAATACACACACACACACACATAGGGAGCATGTCAACATATCTAAGTAAATTTTTATAGTTTTATTTTCTTTTAACTTTACATTTTTAAGGGTCATTATGTTTATATTTTAGAGAAAGAACATAATCCTAATTCTCTTCTAAGCTTAATAAAAGATGTTTGAGTTCATGGTTTAGTTAATATATCAGTTATTTGATTTTCGATAATTATAAATTCGTGTGAAATGACTTTTTTATTTATGTTATCTCTTGGAAAATGGTATCTTATGTCTATATGTTTGGTTCAAGCATGATGTGTTAGGTTTTTAGAAGATTAATTACACTGGTATTATCATAGTATACTGGTGACCTAGTGAAATGTAAACCAAAATATTCTAAATTTTGTTGCATATAACTATCTTCTGAATAGGCTAATGCAACAGAGATATATTCTACTTCTGTTATAGATAGAGACATAGAATTTTGCATTTTGCTAAACCAGGAACAAGAGAGTGCCCTAAGAAGTGAAAAGCTCCACTTATACTTTTTCGGTTTGATTTGCATCCAACATAGTCGGTGTCACAATATAAAATTAAATCAAAGGAATCTTCCTTTGGTTAGAAGAGTCGATGGTCTAGCGTGTTGTTTACATATCTTAGTATTCATTTTTATAGATTTTAGATGAGTTTTCTTAGGTTGAGATTGATAACTTGCACAGAAATAGATACTATGCATTATATCCGATCTACTAGTAGTCATATAGAGTAAGGATGCTATCACACCTCTATACATTTTTTGATTACATCATTTGATATTTCTTCCTTATTTAGTTTCTCATTAGTTTGGCTTACCACTAGTATTTGACATACCAAGTTTCTTAACTAAATCTTTAGAATATTTTTCTTGACTTATAAAAGTACTATTATTAATTATCTTATTTGTAATCCTAAAAAGAAAGTAAATTCCTTTATATGACTCATTTCAAATTCCTTTGTCATATATTTGTAGAAGTTGAATATCATTATTATTTATCTATTCATTTGTTGATCCAAAAATAATATCATCTACATATATTTGTATAAGTTGAATATCATTAATATTTCTTTTAATAAGTAGAGTACTATTTACTTTTCCTATTTCAAAATTAGATAAATAGGATTTAATTACCATATAATGCTCTAGCAGCTATTTTTAAACCATATAAGGCTTTCTTTAATTTATAAACATGATTTGAAAGTTTTTCATCTTCAAAAGTAGGGGTTATTCAACTTAAACATCTTCTTTAAAAAAATCCATTTAAAAAGGCACTGACATCAATTTAAAATAATTTAAATTTATGATTTGCAAAAGCAAGAAAAATTCAAATGGCTTCTACTCTAGCAAAAAGAATAAAGGCTTAACCAAAATCTATTCCTTCCTCCTGATTATGACCTTGAGCAACTAAACGTGCTTTATTTTTAATGTCTTCTCCTTATTCGTTCATTTAATTTCTATAGACCCATTTAGTTTCTATTACATATTTATTTTCAGGTCTTGGGACTAATTCCCGAACATAATTTCTAGTAAACTGATTTAGTTCTTCTTGTATAGCAAAAATCCATGAATCATCTAATGATGCTTCCTTTGAATTTTTAAGTTCACTAGTTGAGATAAAAACTACATTACTGATTTTATTTAATTGATTTTTTGTTTTTACAACAGACTATGTTTCCTAGAATATTTTCTATAGGATGATCTTTCAAATATTTTGATCTTTTACTTGAATATGAATTTTTAGGGTTATCATTATTTTCACCATTTATTGATTTCATTATTTGTAATTTCATTATTTTTATTTGAGTTAATATTTTCTTCTTCATCAAAACTGATATTATTAATTTTAAAATTTTCGTCAAATGAAACATGTAAAGTTTCTTCAATGGTATAAGTTTTGGTGTTAAAAACTCTATAGGCTTTAGTTCTATTAGAATAACTAATAAAAATTTCTTTATCTGATTTGCCATCAAATTTATCCAAATTATCTTTCATGTTTAATATAAAACATATACTACCAAAACTCAAAAATATGATACTTTAGGCGTTTATTTATAAAATAATTAATAAGCAGTTTTCTTTGTCAAAGATTTTATTAATATTCTATTTAAAATATAGCATGTTGTAGCAACTGCTTGAGCCCAAAAACTTTTAAGTAAATCACTATCAATTACAATGTTCTGACTCATTCTTGAATAATTCTATTTTTACGTTTTGCTACTCCATTTTCTTAGGTGTTCTTGAAAATGAAAAGTTATATGTAATACCTTTCATATCACAAAAGCTTCAAAATTTTCATTTTCGAATTCTCCTCCATGATTGTTCCCAATCATTTTAATTTAAGTTGACGTTTAATTCCAAATTCTTTAGTAAAACTTTTAAACATTTCGAAAGCTTCACTTTTAAGTTTTAAGAAAATTGTCTATGTAAATCTAAAAAAATCATCTACAATTACCAAAACATGTTTATTATTATTTATAGATTATATTTGTGAAGGTCCAAAATGGTCTAGTTGAAGAAGTCCAAGTGGTTGAGAAGTAGAAATCATGTCTTTGGTTTAAGAACTTTTATGAAGTTTTCTTACTTGACAAGCATCACATAAATTATTAATACTAAAACTCATTTTAGGGATACCCCTAATAAATTCGTATCTAGAAATTTTAGATAAGTGTTTAAGATTCAAATGACAAATCATTTGTGTCAAATCAAAGCGTCGTCGGACTCAGTCAAAAGACATAAATTATCACTAGAAACTTCCATACTTAAGACATAAATGTTACATTTTCTAATACCTTCAAAGATAATGTTTGACTCGTTATTTCAATTTGATAATATCTTTTTCAAACTTAATTTTAAAAGCTTTATCGCATAGTTGACTAATACTAAGTAGGTTATGTTTTAAATTCCTAACTAGCAAAACATTAGAAATAGTAGGAGTTTTAGAGTTATCGATATTGTCGATGTCAATTACATATCTTTTAGAATTTTCTTGGAAATTAACTGATCCACCATCTTTGTAAACAGTATCCTACAAGATCTTTGGGTTTCTAGTCATGTGCTTTTTGCATCCACTGTCTAGTACCCATTTGTTCTTCTTGATTTGTTATATTTTAATATCCGATGTCTGTTCATCATTAGTTATATAACAAAACTTGTTTCTGCATTACAACATTGTACCTTTCAAAAAAATAAAGTGACTTTTCAAAATAATTAGTTTATAATCTATTTGAAAGTAATATATTGGTTTTACAAAATTATTTTTCAATGAAAATATTAAAAAGAGTACAACCAATATTACAAGCCATTTAAACTTTTTCAAAAATCAAATTACGGGTTTTTGAAATTCAAGTGCTCGAACATTAAATGCGGGTTGCGGAATTATGGATCTTAAGACTAATTAAACAATAAAGGGGTGAATAGTGTTTTCTAACTTGTGTAAACCTTTTAAAAAAATTTCAAATTTGATATTAAATCACAAATTAACAACACAGAATTATAGTAACAATCAATCACAAATGCAACCATAGATAAAAATAAAAGCAATAAAATGAAATAAATAATTCAAGAGATGATACTAGGGATTTTATACTAGTTCGGATTTCTCCTACATCCAGTCCCGTACAGTTGCTTGTACGGATTTCTTTTCAAATGTCAATCTTTAATCAAGCAGAAGCCAAACCTAAATACAATCTCGATTTCGGGACTATGAGATACACCCTTCTGAAATTCTAAACTCGGAGTAGATTCACTTGATTTGACGAAGCTACAAGCACATCCACTTTATTTGAATCGGGCTACAAGCATACCCAGTTGATTTGAACAGGCTACAAGCACACCCAAGCAAACATAAATAGAGTTAATAGTCTTTCCAGAGACAAATTCTTGTAATTCAGATATAACGTATCATATAGTCTCTTGCACTTTGATCTTTGAAATGAGCGATAAATGTTCCAAAACAGTAAAAAAAAATAGTACTATACAATGAAGTACGAATTTGTTCTATATGATTTTGAAGGGAATAGAGTATATTTTTCAAGAGAATTTTCAGGAGAGTAAGAGGGGAAGAAAGTAAGTAATTATTTATGAAAAAATTTGTTTGCACTCCCTTTTTAAAGTAAATAAAAAGATGTATCCATTCCTGAAGAGTTGTGTCAAACAGACACTACCATTCAAAATATGAAAAACCAATTAGCGACATATATGTCAACACATATTGTCTTGGTATGTCGACATACCTTAGTGAAAAATGAAAATTGTTTTCTTAAAAATAATTTCAAATTCTATACATTGCAAAATAATTTGAACACGGTTTTTAAAAATTTAGATTTTGGAAAATCTTTATAAAATATTTAAAGATTTGTTTTGAAATTTAAATAATTTATTTTTATTCAAAATATCAAAGTTCATAATTTTGAGATGAAGATCAAAAATTACATCAAGGACTTCAACAATATATACTAATGACTCTATACACTAAATTATAACCTTAAAATCTTCGTATCTTTATCTTTGAACTCACCAGTCTTTGTATCTTTATCTTGAGTTTTTATTAGTGTATAGTCTTCGATTTAGTACATGTGTAATATTCTGCACTATATACTATATAACTTGACAAAAACATTAGCATCTATATTTTCTGTAATTGTATATGGTTATTGTCATCAATATCAATAACTAGGGTATTAATAGGTAGTACTTAGGATTGTAAGTCTGAAATGCTATGCATCTTAGAGTAGCACTTTGTATCGTCTTTTGATATTATATATTATCGTTTTATTGTGAGATTCTTATGTTGTGTTCTTTTCTTTATTGTTCATTTTCTTTTTATTTTACCCTAACAATCTATCTTTTCGACACTTGAGTGTTCGACATATCAATACCGTGAATGTATTAGTGTCGATATTTTAGTGTCGAAAAGGCTGGTCATTGTAGAAGCACTATTTAGTTTATCATAGATAAGTTGAAAATGAGGTTATTCAAGCAGCTGTGGATATGTTTTAAAGGTGGATTGCAAGACGAGTCGTCATATGGACGTTTTGAAGCAGGTAGTTTTTGTACTTTAGATAGTCTACTGAGTTTAAAGTGATGTATTTTGAGTAATTTATGTATCAGAGCTATTCTGATATACACACAGAGACACACACATTTCCGTTGTGATATCGATACATGCATTATTGTTTACTTATATGTGTTCTTGTTATGTGAATTATTCAATTCTACAACTCATGTACATTGCCTTGTGTCGAGATGAGATATGTAATGTTTTAGGTGTATTTAGGAATTGTACCGTATCTATGTTGATCCAAAGTAGTGTGTAAGAGATCGCTCATTTCTTTCCTATTAATCTAAGCTATCGGAACGTAAACTCCATCTGATATTTCGATCATTGGAGTTGGTGTTGTGCAAAAAATGCACAAATGCGGAAAGACAAAAAACAGGATCTAGATTTGCCAATTTGAACATCACTCAATCTAGCAGCAATTATTCCATTACTCCAAATAAATAGCAAATAACTATAAAAAAGAAAGAAAAGAGACACACAATATTTATACTGGTTCCACTATCATCTAGATAGTGTACGTCCAGTCCAAAGGAGAGAGATTTTATTACACTTGAGAGAATTACAAGAGATTACAAAATAAGAGTTTACATACCAAAGCCCTAAATTAGGGATAACAAGAAGAGACACACCATTTGGGGATCACTGGCTGCATACCAGGATGGGTTTACAATGAAGTCTACCCTCAATATATAGCCAACATAAATTCATGTGAATCATCAATCAAATTACCAAAATATGGTAAGAAGATAATGGAGGCAAATTAAAACGGTAACAAATCGCGCAAACATAGCAAGTAAATCACTCGTTCCAAAGGTGGAAGAAAATAATTCCAAAGCAATGCGATTACGAAAAAAGAAATAATATGCATATCTTTTTACATATATATTATTCCATAATATACGCATGCATATATTTCCTTGCCATCTCATTCAAATGCAATCCAATTATTTATGCATTTTCATAATGAACAAACGTGGTTACTTTCCCTTTTGCATATTTGTTTCCTTTTATTTGTGATTTTGTATCATCAAAATTTAACAGTTGGAACGTCATAGTTTTAATACATGTTAATGCATTTGTAAGATTGGAAAAAAGTTCAATTTTCATAGCAACATTATCATAAATTAACACAAAGAAAATAAAATTAATGCTACGTTGTTTACTTTAGGAAAAAGAGATCAATGTATAAATGCAAATTTGTACTTTTTGTAAAGAGAAACTTTATGTTAAAAAGATCACCATAATCAAATATCCAGAATACTTCAATACTCTTAGGATGCGTTCTTGCGCAAGTGAATTGGGCATCAGAACGAGCTATTCTTAATAGGGCATGAATATAGAAAATTCTTTGAAACCACAATGCTTTTATATGCCGGGAAAGGAGTGGCGAAAGGAGAATAATTGTTTGTATGAAGTCAGGGGGTCTAAGGTGCAGCAGTCGTCGAAAAATAGTATATATGTCATCGGTGCAATTTTTTTATTTTTAAGGCAATATAAATATTGTTATAATTTGTACGAAATATATTTGGTTTTTGTTGTGACTTTTGTACTAAAATAATATTTTTACAAATTATAAATATCTGTAATTTTTAATTTGATTACTATTTATCATTACATATTATTTAATTTTAAATTTATATCATATTATCATTTTAAAATTTAACAAAATTAACTGCTGCCATTGGACGCGTCATCCTCAAAGGTTTAATTTTCTTATGCTGCAGTAATAATGCAAATGGAGTTTTGATCCGTTCAGAATTTTTGGCGACTAATGGTTGAAAAATTAAGGGTTCGTTTGGTTTTAATTTTGATTTTTGTGTTTTGCATTCTCTGAGAGCGGAGGAAATTATTTTAAATCTTAAATCATTATGACGATGATGAATGGATGCGGAGGGGATGGAGGAATGATGGAGGACGGCAATGAGAATGAAGGGATGGTTTCTCGCTTTTGTAATTTTTCAAAATACGATAACGAATAAAATTTGTTTTTATTTTGTATATTAACTTCATTTTTCATGTTGGCGAATTTATTTAAAACATGTGTCAGTGCTTTTTTTTTTTTGATGATGAAATCCTGAAACTAAAACCGAAAATGACAAACGGATGTAAACTTCTTACTTAAAGTCTGTGAACCGAGACTTTGTGACTTTGAATGTTGATTGAATCAATATTTCAGGTAATGTTAATAACGTGGAACCCACGTGAGCAAGTGAGAAACCAAATCCAAAAAGTCCAGTACCAATAAGATGCCATTCAAGAGTCGCGAAGGACGAAAGGCGAATGGAGACAAAAGTAACCTTTTTGGTGGTTGACCAAGCTCAACATCGTGATTGCGTGTACGATAGCTGCTTCTCACCTAAAGATGCTGCTTTACTTTTATACACCGTTTTTATTTCTAATGGTGATAGGTACCTGAAAAGGTAATATTTGGATCATATGTGAACTGGCATTGAATTGTATTTTTAATACATGAAATGTTAATACACTGCTATGAATAATGTAACAACATGGTATGTGATGCAATGGACACTGTAGGCATATTTGTTTATAGGCTTAACGGCACTTGTTTATTCATACTTCATAGCACTTGAACATAAGACCAATGGATAAAAGATACACTGATGAAAATGGTAACTTGGTGAACCCAATGTATTAATATGGAGATAATTATAAAAAATCTTATAACCAATACAACAAGAAATTAGGGATAATATTAAAAAAAAAAACAATAATATGATTTCTTTGATAATGAGATAGTTACAGAATATGATTTAATCATGATTCTTAAACTTTTGATAAACTGGTTATGATATTTAAAAAACAGGAATAGCTAACAGAAAATTTAATAAAAAACTAAGAATTGTAAAGTTGGTTAAGAAAAATCCAAAAATTTAAATAACAAATAAATAAAAATATATAGAAACTCAATAAACCCAATGTTTATAGCTTTAAAACTAGTATACATAATACATCCAGATAAACAAAGAGGTTGTTCACAAACAATGTTCAAATTCCCTGTTGTTTGGCATTTCAACACAATGTTTTGCCATTTATTTTGTATTTGAGGAGTTGATAATTCAATAAATATGTTGTAAATGTTAACAGGTGCTAAATATATGTGGAAAATTGGTTATTTCTTCAGTGAAACTTCATTTTACCTCAGTTTTGAAATTTTTATTAAATTTGAGATTTTAAGTTTTTCACATTCCATACTTGAGTCCAGTAACTTCTAATTGATGATAAAACACTGATGTAATAAAAAAAATCTAGAGTTGAAGGTTTAATCGTATTATAAACAAAGTAAGAACAGCCATTTCAGACATGAGTATGTCTATATAGAGATTAACTATTCTATATTTAAATGTACGTATAATTCATCACAATCAAGCCATTGTCAGCTTAGCCTTCTTCAAATTAAGTTTTAACATATCGTGACCAGGCGAAGAAATTGGTCTAATAAATGCTGCTTCTGCTTTACATATCCTCCAAGTGGCGTTCGTATTCCCGATCTGAAACAGTCGCATGATATATTCTTCTGACCGTTAGGAATTTGGCATATAAGAAATTTCAAACCAAATATTATTTCAAAACTATAAAACACAGAGCCCGTACAATGTATAGATTATAGTCTTAATATAATAACACTGAGCTACTAAAGTAATCTCCATCTCCATATATGTACATTATTTCTAGACCAATACTATCACTCTCCCTTTGAATTAGTATTGCTATACTTAGATCTTCTATTGCTGCAGATCACTAGGTTTTGACTGCTAAGACCTTTACCAACAATACACCCGTTCGTTCACTCCCTCTTTCTTTTGCGTTGAACGAACGAGATTTGTATTCAGAAAAGGAAAAACCAACCACGAAACTATTTTTTTTTTTAAACTAATAAATAAAACGGTACAGACTTTGACGTTTTATTATATACATTAAATAAAATAGCGAAGTCTTTGCCGTTTTATTTTATTTGCAGTAAAACAGAAAAGACTTTGCCGTTTTATTGCAAAAATAATTAAAACGGCAAATTCTTTGACCTATTTTCATAATAAAACGGCAGTATATTCGCTGTTTTAAAAAACCAGTCCTCTGTTGAGTTTACCAGCCACGAAAATTACCTAAAAGCAAACACGGATAACTGAACAATGCATACCCAATTGCGCTGTAACTTGTTCAGTTCGCTTTTTCAACCGAATAAGCTATTGTCGATTGTGCTCTAATCATGTAGCAATTAATGATTTCAATGTAGACCCTAGTGGGTTCCACCCACGAAAGAGAAGTACAACAATGCACTCCTTAAATAAAAATAATAATAGCATTATTTTTTACAAAATGTCATTAAAATGCACTTTTATACTTCTTAATATCAAAATAGAGAGCTTATTGTTGTGTAAACTTATGTGCTACAGTTGTATGATGTCGTATAGTGGTTAGAAATGACTTCAATCAATTTTGACGGTATTTTATCATCGATTAGTAGTTTCTTACCAAGTGAAAAAAAATACCGAGAAAAACAATTTTTATATCAAATTTAGGGGGCGTTCGTAGATAAAATGAATTAGAAATCAGAGGTTAAATATTACAGGTTGCGGCATCTGTAGACAAAAATTTGATTAGAGGTTGGTAATGTTATATAATAAAAAGAACAAAAGACATTAAATGAGAGAAGACCTTTTATTATTCAACTCAGATCTCTTTACAATACAAATGAGCTCCATATTTATAGACTCCAAATCATAAAAAAAAATTACAATATTGTCCTAGACCATTTAGCATATTCACCCATATTATGATATATTATAATACTCCCCCTTGAATATGCATTTGGTAATAATAATAGCCTCATTGAAATCTTATGGCATTATGGGGGTTGATGCTTCTGGATCAATATAATGCCTCATTAAAACCTTAATAACAAAAACCCAGTGGGAAAAAAATATTAGTGAAGGAAAAAGAGTACATTATAGCATATATTTGAATGCTCCCCCTGATTTATAAAGCATTATTCAGTTAGTTTGAGAATGCATCCGACGCATACCAATTTTATACACCATCTTCTGAAATGTTGATTTTGGAAGTGCTTTTGTGAATAGATCAGCCGGATTTTCTTGAGACTGGATTTGTTTCACCTTTATTTTATTGTCCTTCTGTAGTTCGTGTGTGAAGAAAAATTTAGGAGAAATGTGTCTCGTCCTATCACCCTTAATGTAACCTGCTTGAATTTGAGCCATACAAGCTGCATTGTCTTCATAAATAATGGTTGACTCTTCTGTTACTGATGGGAGTTGACAGCTTTTTCGAATATGCTCAATTAGTGATCTCAACCAAATACATTCTTTACTTGCTTCATGTAGTGCTAGTATTTCAGAGTGATTGGATGATGTTGCCACTAATGTTTGTTTTGTAGATCGCCATGAAATTGCTGCATTGCTGTTATTAAACACATATCCAGTTTGTGATCTTGCTTTATGTGGGTCAGAAAGGTAACCTGCATCAGCATAGCCAACTAGATTTGGATTATTGCCTGTGTTAGAATAAAACAAACCCAAATTTGTTGTTCCACGAAGATATCTCATGATATGTTTAATACCATTCCAGTGTCTTTTTGTTGGTTCTGAACTGTATCTTGCTAGAAGATTTACTGAAAATGCAATATCTGGTCTTGTGCATTGGGCCAAATATAATAATGCACCAATGGCACTAAGATATGGTACTTCTGGACCAAGCACATTTTCATCATCTTCTTTTGGACGGTAAGGGTCCTTTTTAATATCCAAAGATCTGACAACCGTAGGCGTACTAAGTGGATATGCTTTATCCATTTGAAAACGTTTCAAAATTTTCTCAATATAGTTTGACTGATGAATCGGTATGCCATTGGTATTATGTTCGATTTGTAGACCGAGGCAATATTTAGTTTTGCCAAGATCTTTCATTTCAAATTCTTTCTTTAAATAATTTATTGTTTCATCAATCTCTTCTGGAGTTCCAATCAAATTTATATCATCAACATAAACTGCTAAGATAGCAAATCCCTTTACCGATTTCTTTATAAAGACACATGGACAAATGAGATTGTTTTCATATCCTTCTTTTACCAAATATTTACTAAGACGGTTATACCACATCCTTCCAGATTGTTTCAAGCCATATAGTGATCGTCTTAGTTTTAATGAGTACATGGACTTTGATTTTGCTTCAGGCAATTTATATCCATCTGGAATTTTCATGTAAATATTGGTATCTAATTCACCGTAAAGATAAGCCGTCACAACATGCGTTAACCTTATATCGAGTTTTTCATAAACTACAAGGCTTATTAAATATCGAAATGTTATGACATCCATAACAGGGGAGTAAGTTTCCTTAAAGTCAAAGCCTGGTCTCTGCAGGAAACCTTGTGCGACAAGTCGTGCCTTGTATCTTACGACTTCATTTTTATCATTTCGTTTTCTAACGAATACCCATTTATAACCTACTGGTTTTTCTGGTGTTTTCTCTATTGGTCCAAATACACCATGTTTTTGAAGTGAATCTAATTCCACTTGGATAGCATCTTTCCATTTTGGCCAATCTTGTCTTTTTCGACATTCATTTATGCTATTTGGTTCATTATCGTCATTCTCATTATTTTCATTATGGTCATGACTTTCAATTATTTCAGTAGCTACTGCGAATGAGAATACATCATCAATTATTATTTTATTTCGATCCCATATTTTTCCATAGTTTGTATAAAATATTGAGATCTCATTATTATTAGGTACCATTTTATCGTTGGAAGCTTCTTTTATCTCTTCTGGGATAATAGTTCATTTCGCACTTCTAGGAGAATTGAGATTTTCATTTAAGTGATCCTTTTGATCATTTATAACCTTTTCAGAAGGTTCCATAATTGATGATTTTTCATTTGACTTTCTTTTTCTAGGCGCCAAGTCCTTTGAACCAATTGGCCTTCCGCGTTTTTGTCTCGCTTTAGATTCATTTGCTGCTATATTTACTTTTGATCCTTCAGGGACATCGATTTTTGCTGGTGCATTTGCTGCTGGAATGTGAGATTTAGTTATTTTTGCAGTGTCACTAAATGCATCTGGCAGTTGATTTGCAATATTTTGAATATGCAAGATTCTTTGTACCTCATATTGGCATTGTTTGGTACGTGGATCCAAATAAGACATAGATGGATTATTCCATGATATTTCACGCCGTTCTACTGGAACGGTCTTTCCTCCCCCTAACGGCGGGAAGATAGTCTCATCAAATTTACAGTATGAAAATCTTGCAGTGAAGACATCACCTGTAAGAGGTTCAAGATAACGAATTATCGATGGGGAATCAAATCCCACATAAATTCCCAACCGTCGTTGAGGACCCATTTTAGTACGAAGTGGGGGATTAATAGGTATATGCACAGCACAACCAAATTTTCGTAAATGTGAAATATTTGGTTGAGATCCAGTTAATAGCTGTGATGGTGAAAACTGGTGATAAGTTGTTGGTCTAATTTTAACCAATTTCGATGCATGCAAAATTGCATGTCCCCAAGCTGAAACGGGTAGTTTTGACTGCATAAGCAATGGTCTTGCAATAAGTTGCAAGCGCTTAATTAATGATTCTGCCAAACCATTTTGAGTATGAACATGAGCTACTGGATGTTCAATTTCAATTCCCAATGATAGACAATAATCATCAAATACTTGAGAAGTAAATTCTCCAGCATTATCTAGTCGAATTGATTTAATTTGATGATCAGGGAAGTGTGCTCTCAATTTTATTATTTGAGCAAGCAGCTTGGCGAATGCCAAATTTCTTGTAGATAGTAAACAGACATGTGACCAACGAGTTGATGCATCAATCAATACCATAAAATATTTGAATGGTCCACATTCAGGGTGGATTGGGCCACATATATCACCTTGAATTCTTTGTAGGAATGTTGGAGATTCCGAAGTGATTTTACTATATGAAGGTCGAGTGATTAATTTTCCTTGTGCACATGGGGCACATAAGTAATCACTTGGTAAATTCAATTGATTTGATAAATTATGTCCATACGAATTTTTAGCGATTTTACGCATCATGGTTGATCCAGGATGACCCAAGCGATCATGCCAAAGAATCAATGTCTTTGTATTTGTGAGCTTCTGGCTCATGTTTACAGAGTGAGATTCAACTATGCCAATTTTTGTAAAATATAAACCAGTTGAAATTGTATCAAATTTTTCTAGGATAAGCTTCTGGCTTTCAATTCTAGAAATAACACAAAGATATTCTTTGTTGTTTTCATTTATAGTTTCAATATGGTATCCATTCATTCTTATATCTTTGAAACTCAGCAAATTTCTTTTAGAGTTGCTTGAGTATAATGCATTCTGAATAAAGATATGTGTACCATTTGGTAATACTATATAGGCTCTTCCGGACCCTTCAATTATATTTGCAGATCCATCTATGGTGGAAACTTTAGCTGAAATCTTTTCAGATAACTCAGAGAAAAACTTCTTCTTTTTCAAAATCGTATGAGTAGTTGCACTGTCTAGTAGGCATATATCATCATTCAAGTATTGTTGGTCCATACCTTTAGAATTAGAGACAATACAGTTAGTCAATTTTTGAAATAATTCTGAACTTAAATAAATAAATAAAGCAAACTATCAATCAAATCAATATCCACTGATGCACATTATTTCAAATGGTTCTAGGAAAATAAAACGAACAAAAATCAAATTCAAATTAACTAAAATAAATTGGAAAAACTAAGTAAAAAGCTTCAGGCTATTTCTAGTTGATCATATCAGTCATATCATTAATCATCGCATTGAGATTTTCATCATTTAAGAAATTTCCATCATCATCTTCGAAGAAATCATCTAACTTCAAGTTAGTGTTATCAAACAATCTTTCAGTGTTATTTGTTTCAATATTCTTCGAACGTTGATATTCTTCAACTGTTTTCTTTGATGATCTACATGTACACGACCAATGACCAGAGCGTCCACATCTGTAACAGACTTCCTCATAATGCTTTTTATTTTCTGAAGTAAAATCATTAATTTTTTCAGGCTCAGTTTTCTTTTGTTGCTTTTTAAAGTTGGTAGTTTTGTTGCCTTTAAAACCACCATAACCGCCTCTGTTGGAGTTATTTCCACGTCCACGACCACGTCCTCGACCTCTGCCTCTGCCTCTACCGGAGTGGGCAAAATTAGCATTAACTTCTGGTAATGCAACCGAACCAGTTGGTCTTGAGGAGTGATTTTTAATAAGCAATTCATTGTTTTGCTCAGCAATTAATAAACATTCTATGAGTTCAGAATATTTTGTAAAATGACGCTCTCGATATTGCTGCTGCAGGAGTATGTTCGAGGCATGAAATGTTGAAAATGTCTTTTCAAGCATTTGTGCATCATCTACCTTTTCTCCACATAATTTCAGTTTAGAAGTAATTCTAAACATAGCAGAATTATATTCTCTTACAGATTTGAAGTCTTGAAACCTCAGGTTCAACCATTCTTGTCTAGTATTTGGAAGTATGACCGTCTTTTGGTGGTCATAACGCTCCTTCAGGGAGTTCCACAAGTGGAGAGGATCCTTTTCCGTTAAATATTCTATTTTTGGATCATCGTGGATGTGACGTCTTAAAAATATTAGAGCCTTTGCTTTGTCTTGCTGGGACATATTATTACCATTTTTAATTGCATTTTCTAAGCATTGAGATTGCAAGTGGATTTCGGCATCCAATATCCATGACAAATAGTTGTCTCCAGATATGTCCAACGCTTTGAATTCAAGTTTAGTGATGTTTGCCATGAATCAATCTATAATCACAAAACATAAATGGTTACTCGGTAGAAAAAAAAATCAATTCTGAAAGTCGGCAAAAAAATAAAATAAAGCTTTTTCATCAGAATGTTAACCGAGATAAAAGGAGAAAAAAAATTAACTGTTAAACAAGTGAATCTAAAACTAATCAACTTGAATCCATGGACCAACAAACTATAAACTTACAGTTACTAATTTTATTACTTTAAGATCACTAAAAAAAAATCTTAGCTTAGAATCTAGACATTATGAAATAAAATAAACAAATTTACCACTATCAGATATTTGCAAGATGATGAATAAAAAAAATGGACAGAGAGTTGCAAAAAGTTTTTGGGTTATTGGAGCTATAAGACGCAAGTGGGCTTCCAAATTCAGAAACGCTATTTGTAAAAATAGGTGCAAACAAATATCCTAGAATTAACTGAGATCTACCAGCTTGGTTGTAGTTCGCACCTGCACTCCACCTTAAACGTGATTTTTCTTATATGATCGATAGTCTACAATTACATATTGACAGCTTAAATATAAATGACGTAGAGGTTAGAGTAATGAATGACATGGGTTGCAATATCATCATAGATGATGAAAGTAAAGTGAATTATCTGATTGATAAACCTGCTTTGTTATACTAAACATATACAAATAGCGAGACTCTTGCAAATCTCATTGAAGAAAATTGTCATGTTACATTCGCAACATAAATGTCAATTAACTTTTGAACATTTTCTATTCTTGTTCATATTTATATCACAAAGACCAAGGCTGAAAATTTAGAACCCAGACAAAGATACTAAAACCCACAATAAAACGCAGCAGCAACATAACCTTGCAACGAGCACAAAATAATATGCAAAAGTGTTTACGCTGGGCAATAAAGATATATCCTGATTTATCTGACTCAGATTGCCAAAAAAAAATGTTCAGACAAAACTAAAAGCATCATAATATCACTACTACATGGTGCAGCAGAAAGCAAGTTGCCAGATGAGCAAAATAAGTACACGAGTAAAATCATACGTCAAACTTATATGATAGAGTTTCATGCAACACAGTGGCAAGCATGCAAATATATATGGCTACAGCATGGACGTACGAACCAAGGCAAAAATGAATGGGGCATGACCAAATTTCAAGTATCAGGGCATTAAAACTATGTTTTTGAAAGAAAATATAAGATGTACAATATCAACATAAATGACACCTTTTGGAAACATCAAGTACTAATAAGAAAGTAAGCGTCTTATCAATCAAAATCATTACAGCAAACACCTATAAAACACATATACTAGTTCTCCTTTTAGCTATAATATAAAATAGTGAGGTTGCTTGTCTGAGTAGCTTGTATTGAAATGAAACAAAAAAAATTATAAAATAAAAGTAAACTGTACCTGAGATCTATACGAATAATGATAATAAATATGTATTGGAAGATTTTATGTTGTGTGTTTTTTTTTGTGTTGAAGAGAAATGGTTTTCAGTGGATATATAATAGAACCAATTGATGAGTTACGGCTAGAGAATAAATTGATTGCTGAGTTATGGCTAAAGAATAGGTAATGACTAATTATTAGCTAGAGATAATAGCTGGCCATTTGACCAGGTAAAATAAAATAACCGTGTACCTATTGTAGGTAAATATCTAAACGTGAACAAAGTTTGAAAACCAAAAACTAAAATTTGCAGAGCTTTGGCAACAAGAATAAAGTTTCGAGTATGATAAGTAAATGAATGAATTTCATATGTAAACGATAAAAACATTTCACATAAAACAAAATTGGTAAAATGAATAATAATCTAACTTGATAACATAAGAGCATCTCGTGCTGATAACGTGTTATATAATAAAAAGAACAAAAGACATTAAATGAGAGAAGACCTTTTATTATTCAACTCAGATCTCTTTACAATACAAATGAGCTCCATATTTATAGACTCCAAATCATAAAGAAAATTACAATATTGTCCTTGACCATTTAGCATATTCACCCATATTATGATATATTATAACAGGTAATGAATTATAGTGTAATGTACCGTGTTCAATTTTTATCTTCAATGATTAATAATTATCAGTCATTAATAATAAGCCAGATATGTTAGCTCGATTGGTTGGTGGTTTATACTACGAGATTAAATGTCACGAGTTCGATCCTCAATATTGACACTTGTTGGCAATAGTGAACCATGTTTAAAAAAATCATTAATTAATAAATTGTGATTTTAAGGCGATATTACCTTTTAATTTACACATTTAATTTTTAGGTCGTGCTTTATAAATATATAAAAACTTAGCCCTTGTTTAAAGAAATTTACTAAAGTAGCCGTTTATCCTAAATAAGCACACGGATATTATCTTTGTTACAATTATTAAAGAAGAGATCAAAATAATCAAGTAAATCAGAATGATAATAATAGTTGTAGTTATTCATACCATTTATTTATTTAAAATGATACCGAAGTATCATTAACCATAATGTCGAAATGAGAGAATTAATTCAAGACTTTTAAGAAATTACGCAAAAAATATTCATATCATTTAATATATAAATATTCAGGAAGATGGTACAGTAGTGGGGGCTGGGTATGATAATGAGAAATTGTAATTTTTTTAAGAAAGTAAGCGCAGAAAATAAATATTTTTTTTTTAATTTGAAGATGAGTACGGTATTGAAAGAGAAGAAAAAGAATGCAGTGTGGTGCATGATTTATTACTAATTGAAGATATTAAGTTTCTCATCAACGAAAGAATTGAAATGAAGATATTTTTTAAATCATTATTCTTAAGTGGCCTAATCAATGTTTACCAAATAAAGGATATAACTGTCTTTTCAAACATATGTCATAGGCTGTGCAGCGCTTCGCGGTCTTATAGCGTTGAAGGCGTCAAAAGTTATAGCAGGATAAAGCGGTGATATATTGGTAAATAGCGGAGGTGGAAAAAGCTTCATTATATATAAACCAACTATGTAAGTGTTGAAATCCAGTCCGCACATCCCTACATGGGAGCAACATATGAGTTTGGTCAACATTTTTTGACAAAATGAATCCTTTGTTGTTACATGCGACCAAACTCATATATATATATATATATATATATATATATATATCACTTCACCTTCATTATTTTTCACGGTATGAGACTATTCTTTTCCATTATGTGCCAATTACCTACATACAATATAAGACACCCCAACAAATTCATGCGTCTTCCAATATACCAACACGATGTCTGCACCATATCGAAACGTTGCTCCCGTGTCATTCTACTAGATCCAATGTACCATGATCTAGCTCCACCTTAAGTCTGACTTCTTAAGCCTACACTGCTAAGCATCACGATTTACAAATATCTTGTGCATTTTCCATTGTCCTAGACGTTACCATTGGCTCCGATACCAAATCACAAATAAAAGGAAATAAATATGCAAAACAAAGAAATAGAAAATTTTATTTTCCTTAATTAATAGATATATTGATTATGTTTATTTCTCTCTTTAATTGGCTAATCAATTTATTTTTTTGCCATCTAATATTAACTTAGGTATTAAGTAATTGATGTTAAGAATAAAGACTAGAAGAGAGAGTGTAAAAAGTGTGGAAAACTATTTGCTAGTGCTCTCTTCTTCCATCCTTGTTCTTCTCCTCCAATAATTTTAGCCATAAAGATCAATACTCCCTTTCTCAATTTGGTTATTGGTTCAATTTGTATTTTGTTTACATTTATTTTGTTCGATTAATTGTGAACAAATTTTGGTGAATCGATAAAGAGGGTGATTGGGTGGAATTTTTTATGTATTGATCTCTGATTTCATGTCCATTTATTTTCTATCCAAACTTATCTCTTTATGATTTGGATGATAAAAGATCTATTGGGAAAAGCTTCCACAATACAAATTTTTCAAAATAGATTGGCATCGGAGCAAGGTCATTGCAAAGCTTAGAGTAATTTTGGATTTGAAAAAATTATTGAGCTGTCGGATTTCTTTTTCAAAGATGGCTATTCTGGATGGAAAAAATTAGGGTATTTGGAAGCATATGATGGAAGATGTTTTGTACCTCAATGATCTTCGTGATTCGATTGATGGAGATGGGAAGAAGCCATCTAATGTGGAAGAGGGAAACTGAAAGAAGATGGATAAGAAGACAATTGCATTGATTCGTTACAATCTTGATGATTCATTCTTCCATCATGTGACAAGTTGTGAATTCATGAAGGTTTCATAGGACAAGTTGTTATCTTTGTATGAGTCAAAGAGTGCCACAAATAAGGATTTTCTTGTTCGAAAGTTGGTTCAACGGAGATTAAATAGAGAGAAGTATGTTGCAGAGCATTTAAACGAATTTCAAGATGTAGTAAATCAATAGAAAAATATGAATGTCGAATTTGATAATGAGTTACATGCTCTTTTATTGATGAGTTTGCTTTCAGAAAGTTGAAAAACTTTGGTTGTTTTATTGAGTAATTCCAATGCTAATGGAACTATCTCACTGGAAACTATTCGAAGTAGTCTTTTGAATGAGGAGCTTAGAAGAAAAGGTACATGTGTGAAATTAGTTCAAGATGAGGCTATGGTAGCAAAAGAGTCGAAAAAGGATACGAGTCCGAAGAAGAAAGTCACTAGTGGTAAAGGTATGTCAAAAGGTATCATTTATTATTATTGTCATAAAAAAGGTCATATGCACAATAGATGTGAAGCGTATAAAAGGATCAAGAGAAAGCTATACATAGTGACAGTGATAGTGATACACAGGCAGGCATAACTGAAGGTAGAGACAATGATACTTCTTGTGACTTCATTAGTGAAGAGAAGCCTTCGAAGATGTATTCGGGAGCCTATTTTCACATTTGTAGAGATATGAATTGTTTCTCTTCTTACGGGAAGAGTATCGGCATGATTAGGACTGCCAATGGAGTAGAGCTACCGATTTATGATATTGGATCTATCCGGTTTTGTATGCATGATGGTGTGATTGGAGAAGTCTCGAGCATAAGGCAAGTTCCTTCTAGTTCACATAATCTTATTTCTCTTGGTCAGTTGGATCTTCGTGGTTGCACTTATGAGACTCGAGGTGGAGTTTTGAGAGTGAAGAAGGGTGTCTTGTAGGGATGAGAGGAGTATTGGAAGAAGGAAACTTTTATAGTTTGGTTGGTCATGTAGTCGACTATGAAAAGCGAGTGACAGTTGGAGAGCCTAGTCCACAGTCAGTTGGGGAGGCTAATGTGTTAGCTGCTTATGATGATCGTGTTGAGGATCATATTTTAGATATGAATCTTCATGTTGATGATGCTTGAGGGATCGATAGTGATCATGTAATGAGATCAGATCGAGTGGTAGACATGTGTCGTGTAGAAAAATCCACAAAGACTATATAGAGGTCTTTGTGATATTGCAAACGCATTTGAGACCGGTTGGTGCGGTGCACTTCATGGCAGGAGATGCATCACTTGTAAGCGGTAGTAGAGGTTTATAATTGATATGATTGAGATATAGGGAGTTGTGATAGATCTAGAGATGGCATGCTTGATATGTTGGAGATATGTGATTTTTCATCAAGGTGGTGTGTTTAATTTTGGTGATACAAAATCACAAATATAAGAAAATAAATATGAAAAGGAAAGAATTAGAAAACTTTGTTTCACGTAATTCATAGGCGTATTTGATTATGTTTATTTCTATCTCTAATTGGCTAACCATTTTATTTTTTGTCATCTAATATTAACTTGGGCATTAAGTAATTGATATTATAAATAGAAACTGGAAGAAAGAGTATAGAAGGTGTGGAATCTATTTGCTAATTCTCTCTTCTTCCATCTTTTTTTCCCCTTCAACATTTTAGCCATAAAGATCAAGTCTTCCTTTCTCAAATTTGGTTATTAGTTCAATTTGTATTTTTTTACTTTTATTTTGTTTGATTAATTGTAAACAAATTTTGATGAATCAATAAAGAGGGTGGTTGGGTGGAATCTCTGTGTATTGATTTTTTGATTTCATGTCCGTTCATTTTGTATCTAAATTTATCTCTTTGTGATTTGAATGATAAAATATTATTGGGAAAAACTTCCGCAAAGCAAAATTTTCGCTACAGTAAGGTTAATTTATTCTCGTTCTCATACAATTTGTATAGAAAAAATATATAACAAAACTAGATAATATCATGAATTATGCAGACTAGATTTGACGACTACAATGGATTTTTAACTTATATTGGGGGTTTATACCTTAAAATTAGGTTTTTAACCTAATTTTATTAATTTAATTTAATAGAAAACCACTCAAATCAATCGTTGTAATTAATGTTGCTAAAGTGGGTGCTAAAAACCATTGATTTAGCGGGTGTGGAAAATAATAGCGGGGATTAAAGCGGATCTATTGTTTAATAGCACAAAACTGAAATACTGTAGCGACGGGAAAGCGTTATGCGCTATAGCAAAGATTTTACGGGGCTTTAACACGGCTCTAACTATATAGGTTATAGGGATATTTTCCAGTTACGGGGCATTAATTTATAAAAAAGATAAATTTTCTATTTAGGCCACTTTTGCAAAGTTATTACAAAGTTAGGCCATTGCAAAAATTATTACAAAACTAGGTCAGTTTCGGTCACAAAAGCTGCCACATGTACTGGCGGCATTTCAAATGCCGCCAGTTCATGTTTTAGTGTAAAAACAAAATGGTGGCATTTGAGATACCATCGGTTTGCAGCATTAGATATGCCACCAGTTTGCAGTATTTCAAATGCTGCCCTATTGTTTGCCTGCTGTTTAAGACAGCCTCCTCTTTTATTTATCACTCCATCATCAAACTCAAGAAATCCCAAACCTAACCCAACATCCCAATTCCCCTAAAATCAATATTTTCACTCAAAAACTCGTTAAAGTACGCTAGAAATTGAAGAATGGCTTCCTCGTCCTCTCAAGTACCTCCTATTGGTTTGTATTCTTCCATTTGTAGCTCAAATTTAGATTTTTTTATTTATTTTAGGGTTTAAAAAAAAGTTTTGTAGGTATAAATCTTTGTTTCTATACTACAATGGAGTAGTCTATGCGCGTAGAACATTTGTCTGATTGGTTGTTGATTGTATGTAAGAATTGTTTAGCTTATAAATTTGATTTGGTTACGTTATTATGGTAGAATATGAAGAAATGGCACCCGGATCGGTTGATGATAACATTCTTTACTTACAAGCTCAACACCGCATAAGCAATAACGATTTGATGGAGGTACATGTTGATATAATTTGTCTTGCATTTTGAAATGTGTTAGTAAATGGCACAATAACTTGCATTTTGTTTTAATTTTCAACAGGCGGTTGAGCCAGACAGCTTCATTGACCATTCTTTGGCCTTAAAGCTTGTCACGTCAATGCATCCTGTGTGTTAGAATTTTAGATAGGGCTGGATTCAGTGTTATTCATAAGTTGGGATACACACAGCTCGATCGTAATCTTCTGATGGCGTTGCTCGATAGATGAAGACCTAAGACGTCTACATTTCATCTCAGAGTAGGTGAGATGACCATCACATTAAAAAATATAACTTTGTTGCTTGGATTACCGATTAACGGGGATCCCATTCTAAAACCGAATTTCCCAAGCAATTATATGGATTTGCGTGAGCCCTTGATTAGCCTGTCTCTTCCAGAAGACGTGAGATGGAGGAGTGAGTTGATAGTGTCCACTTGGTTTAGGGATCAGTTGGCTGATGATATTCCCCGTCAGTGCAGATAGCCCAGCGTGCCCATGCTATTATTTTGCACTTCATCACTCAATGTTTTTTGCGATCGATCGAAGACTCAAGTGGCCCTTCAATGGCTACTATTGTTAAAAGACTTCGATTCTTGTCGGAAGTATCATGAGGCAGTGCGTTGCTAGCTTTCACTTATACAGAGCTTGCAAAAGTGGCGTTAGTGCAACAACTGTCCGTCGGTGGTTGCATGACTCTAGTTCAGGTACAGTCATAGTTATTCGTTAACTCATATTTGTACATGTCATAAACATTACTAAAATACAACCTATACTTTTGCAGCTATGATCTTGGACTTATCTTCTGGTCGGTAGTATAACTATGAAGAAACCAATAATCGGCAATTTGAAACCATACGGATCGAGGTAAAATATTGTTGGTTACACGGTTGTATCAACTTATACACTTTGAACAGTTTGTATAAATTTTTGCTACTTTAGTGGATTAGATCAAAGAATGCCAAAATGACTCCTAGATGGAATATGGCGTTCTACCGGAACAAGTTTGACGTCCTGGATTATAATGTAGTTACGTGGACTCCATACACTAAGGCAGAGCTTGATGCTCTTCCAACTATGTGCACTGAGGTGAGCCAGTTACGCCGGGCAAGCCTGATGATATTTTTCTTTGGCGATCTAGCATACCATCTTCCAGATAAAGCGATGAAGTAGTTTGATCTTCGCCAACATTTACCATATCATGCTCTATATTATACTCTTCCATATGGTGAAGATGAGTTTGAAATAATGATAGAATTATGGAATAACCGCTTCTTAGCTATGGAAGATGAGCATGAGATCACGCTGACTGATGAGGAGTACAATAGTTGGTATTGGAATATCACTCGATGTTATGTGTTGAGAAGACGAGAGGAAGTGCCTAAGCAAGATATTGCTCCTTACACTGCAAGAGCTCCGCTTGAACGGAATGTGGTACGTATTTAAATTGACAATTTTTACGGTAGCTGTAAAATCAATAATGGTACATGTTATATGCAGGTGGATGGTATGTATCGTATGTTGGACATAGTCGATGAGCTTGTGGAGGAGGTTCTCGAAAAAAGCAAGGCAAAATGCTTCTCGCTCAAATAAATTCTACCATCATGTGTCGAAGAACAAGATGTTAAGACTAATCGTACCTCCACCTCCTCCTGCAATGTCATACTTTTTGAGGACATTGCACCTGCCGCACCATTTAAGGACATTGCATTCGCCCCACCGGCCCCTGAACCGAAGAGAAAGTATCGAAGACGAAAGAATGGTGTGGGTGAAAACTCTGGGGCGATAACTTCCCAACATACACATCCGGTTGGGCCGTCTCAACCCCACATGCAAGGAACGCAAGAGGAGGGCAGTGAAGAAGTTTCGCATGTAGAAGAGGAATTCATGCTGAAGCCAAGAAAATCAAAAAAGAAAACTCCTCACGAACTAAGAAATTCGAGAGGGTGGTGTACTTGGATTGTCTTTAGTAGCGATTGTAATGTTTTTATGCTTGTATTAGTGATTGAGTTGGAAACTACTTTTGATTGTAGTATTGTTTTTCATTGTGAATATAGTTCGTATTGAATATAGTTATGATTCTTATGTAAGTGTTTACCGTGTAATTGTGTAGCATGTATAATGGGGCTACTGATGCTATGCAGTGTGTAAATAGAAGAGCGACATTTGAAATGACATACATGTGTGGCATTTCAAATGCTGCCAATTGTGTAAGTAACAGGGCGGCATTTTAAATTCCGCTCTCATGCGTTTCTCATGCGTCATCTAAAATGGCATTCAAAGGTGCCATTTCAAATGCCACTTCGGTATTTTCTCTACATTGCAATAGCTACTCCTACTTACCCCACCCTTACTTTTCCAAAACTCCTTCATCAAAAATCAAACTTTTCGATTTCTCTCAATTTTCAATTTATCTCAAATTGTAATTTATTCCAACAAGGCATCTATAAGGTAAGTATGACATTAATTTCTTTCAAATTCTAATTTCTCTTACTTTGTAATCCCAAAACTCCTTTATCAAAAGCCAAACTTTCTGTCTTTTGTGTTGTATATTTTGCTTCTATTCATAGATTGATAATGGATAATTGAAAGATTGAAGATAAAAAAACGATGAAGATTTATGATGAATTTGAACAAAAGAAAGGTAATGGAATGGAAAGTAGCAGCAACCTTGATGTGGGTTTTGTGCCAGAGACACAAGTTGAAGAATTGCTGCCGGCTGTAGATAATGGAACATCAACAACAGGTGTCCCGAATGAAAGATTGGAGCAACAATCACTACATGAACGTCTTTTAGGCGCCCTTGGTTGTCAAAATCTCAATCATGCTAGTTCAAATGCGCAATCTCCATGTGTACTTTGTTACTGTAGAGATGAATGTGATGTAATTGTTTGTAAAAACGAGAGGATTGCTGGACATTGTTTCTACCAATGTGGTGGGTACAATGATCATAAGATACGGCCTCATCATGTTGACTGCTGTAATTTTTAAAGTGGCTAGATCCTAAAATGTGCCTTATGGGGTTGAATACGCTTTAGAGATGTAAGCAGAAAATAATTGTTTGGAGAAGTTGAATCTTGAATATGCCAACGAATTATTGGTCTATGGATACAAATATTCGACGTTGTGGCCACGTAGATCATTGAAGGAAAAGTGAACTTTAACCACGTCATACGAACGATGTCTACGTGTTATCTATGTTGTACGAACAATGTCTACTGTAATGTAATGTTATTCGAATCTTGTGGTGTTTTGATATTTGAAGTTATGTTATTGTAATGTAATGTTAATCGAATTAGTTTAGGTACATTCGAACTATGTACATTTGAATTTCCGCTATGTACTGTAATGTGTTGGTGTATAGCTGTCGAATTTGGCTGCTATTGGATATGCAGCAAGGTAACAACAGAGCGGCATTTCAAACCCGCCCCGTGCGTGGCATTTCAAATGTCGCCTATTAAAACACAGCTGGCAACATTTGAAATGCCACTCTGTTGTTACCTTGCTGCATATCCAACAGCTTTATTTCATTTAGCCAAATAATACAACTATGAAATTGTCAAAATAAAACTAATAATACAGCTTTCCAAATGCAAAAAAACTCAAATGTCGAAATTAGATAACATAAACAGTTGTCTTCGAATATATTCGATTGTCGATCTAAAAATACAACCAACCTTAAATGAAAACATTACGTTGTCATAAAGCAATAATTTTTCTTATGACCCACAACACCACATTTGCTGCACATGTTTCCTTTAGGAGTCTACATCTCATCCATCATACCTTTAATTCTAGTAGAACGTGGACGTCCTGGTTGCCTTTTAGCTACAGGAGGTAGGACCAACTGATTATCGCTTAAACTCTAATAGCGTTTATCGCAAATAGGATGAAACTCGGAGGTGTAAGCGGCTAAGTATTTCTCAACTGAATACCATGTTGAAGCGAAGTTATGATGGGATCTATTAGCTCCATTGATAACAGTTGAGCAAGAGACCTTTAACATGCGTACAAGGTAAGTACTCTAATAGAGGTATGTTGCACGTACATGAGCAACTGTTCCTGGCGATTAGTACTTTGAATTTATCGCCGAAATAGTGCAAAACTTGCCATTCAGATTGACTAAAGCGAATTGTTCTTATAGCCTTGCTTCGTTAGCTCTATCGGCAATCTTTGCTTCCTACTTCAGAGCAAGACGAGTTGTAAGTTTTTCTACTGCTTCTCCTCTTTGATAAAAATAATCGGTCGACCTAAAAAAGGTGCGTGCAACCAAAGCTTTAACAGATAAAGACCAAGCTCCTTTAAGTACACTGTTGAAACTTTCTGCGTAGTTAGTGATCATAACATGAAACCGACTGCTATCATCTTTATACAATGCTCAATTTTCCTCTTTCCCTTCCAAAATATTTTGTATCCAATTGTGAGCCATACTGCTTGTAGTTTTGGTTTCTTCTTGGATTTTTTTGTACTCGGCTTCCTCTACAACACATGCTATAACATAAAAAAGGACCATCGGTCATTTTTCTCTAAATCTTGTAGTTTGAAAATCGGCCTTCGGGTGTTTAGCATAGAAACGGTGTTTATGAGGCAAACCTCATTTCGTTTCCAATGCTATTGGTATTCCTTTCATTCAATTGAAAATGAAGGTAATTCGTTGATTATTAACACTATGAATGGACCACCGCATGCAAACTAAAAACCACCGCCGACTATCACCGGATTCTGACTCTGCAATGCTAAAGGGTATAAATGGTCATCCGCATCAACATCAGTGGCTACAAGTAATATCCCTTTGTATTTCCCGTACAAATGTGAGTCATCAATACATAACAATGGATGACAATGAAGAAAACCTTCAATACAAGGGCCAAAAGCCCAAAAAGCTTGATCAAACACTCCATATTCATCCATAGCTTCGTGTCCAACGCTTCTTGGGTTCGTTGTAGTAATTTCAGCAAAATATTGTCTTAGAGTGGTATATGATTCTGCCCCATCACCATAAATTCATTCCACCACCTTACTCAAAGCTCTCTAAGCCTTCATATAACTAACTTTCACGAACAATTATTCTTCCATTAATACTTTCATCGTCCTGGCTACTATACTCAGATCAGCTTTCACGGAAGGTAAGATCTTTGATACTTGAAAATTAGAAGTCGTTTGCTTGTGAGTGGAGTTCACTGTTGGGTTAACACGGTTGTGATCGCTCGGATATTTCCTTATAATCCACCAGTTCTGCTTGAATTTTTTTTGAAATAATAGCATGAATTCTCCATGGACAGCTGGCATCTATATTACAAACGGCAAGGTATTTGGTTTTATTTGATTCTATATCTTTAAAAGACATGATATGTAGAACTGACCATTTGCTCAATTGTCGTAACAATTTTGCTTTCGTCTCAAAAATTATACCAACCTTAAAGCCACTCTGAACGCTAACGGTTGAAAATAACTCATTTTTAAACTCAAGATTTGCAACAATAGACCTAGCCTTTATTTGCGTCTTGCATAGATCATCATCCAAAGGTACCCCTATTTTCACCCCATCACTGTCTTCGGGAATATTGTCTTCGACCAAAAAATCATAGGTCAAAGCATCATTGTTCACTTGCATACCATCGATCCACGAGACGTCATTCTCCACCATATTCACTATGTCCATACCATTTACCGGGGGATCACCATGTATATCTTCACCTACAACTGTGTCCATTTCAATATCAACATCTGCTTCGTTTACGACTACGTTCGCATTCTCCACTTCGACATTAGATTGTGTCACAATATTATATGCGAGAAATCTACAATTCACAAATAAGTTTTACTTTAAACACCATATCAGAAATAATAGCTAACAAAGTTAGCTTATTCTAAACAAATACTTCGGACTTATATCATATAAATCAGATGGAGTTGGATACATATAAGGAGACATATGACATCTTGATAGTCCGACGATACTTGACGGTGTTAGCCGTCAAGGAAGATAACAACATATAGAACGACAAAGCTTTCAATCATTGCATAACTTACATTGTAATACGATATAAAATAGTAAATAAATGTTTCACCTTTCAAACAAATGTGAAAATCTGCCTTGACTTGGATATGGATAGTTATACTGAATGCCTTGTTGATTACTCATACACGGCGGATATCTAAATAGCGATTGTTGTAGATCGTAAATAGTTGTCATAGGTGGATACTAAAACTCGGAGATGCAGTTCCATGACTAATACTTACAGTCTCAACCATTCTATGGTAGTTTTCAGTTACAATGTTAACTACTTATTCTCGTATGGATTCTTATTCTTGCAACTGTCCTACTTTTCCCAACAAACAACTCTATTAATTTTGATGCCGCCAAAAACATTAGCTCCACATCGTCGTCGTCAGCTATTCTAGTCGCTTTCGATCCTGAATCCGTAGGCTAATTACACACTAATTCTATATCAAATTCACTGGATTTTATTTTAGTCTCTTTATAAATCGTTTCTTTTAACTACCGCCAAATTACAACCTTTCAATACTTACGCAGGTTTACACGACCCACCCATATATTTGCCACAATTAAGTTCATCTATAACCAGTTCATCATCATAATAACAAATCGTTGGTACACACTTGGAAGCCATTCTATATGTCAATTAATCAAATTTTTCACTACTTTTATAAATTATCAAATAATATATGATAACAAAAACACAAAAAAAACTAGGGTTTGCAAAATAAGATACCAAAACTATTCAAGAGGAAGAAATAGGTGTTGCTCCTCGACTATAGCTACTTTCGATCAAGATTTAACTATACTTTGGGAATTTTTTATGAGATTTTGATAATTAGGTTTCTTAAAGATTTGATTTTTTGAGGGAGGAGTGATAAATGAAAAAGGGGCAAACTTCAAAAGGAGGTACAACAGGGCGGCATATCAAATACCGCAAACTGGCGGCATCTCAAATGCCCCTAGTTTATTTTTGCACTAAAACGTGTACTAGCGGCATTTCAAATGCTGCCAGTACACGTGAAAGCTTATGTGGTCAAAACTGGCCTTGTGTAATAAGTTTTGCAACTGGCCTAAATTTGTAATAAGTTTGCAAAAATGGCCTAAATAGAAAATTTATCCTTACAAAAATGATCTTTAGTTTAATAAAATAAATAGCATGACCTAAATTTTAAGTATATACTATATGTAAAGCTTCTCTACAAATCTTCACTAATATAATTAATTAATTAATATTTCGTATTTAATATTTAACTCTGAATACTAGATATGACCCCAAAATTACAGGGGCCAAGGTCAGCCAGTGAGATGATGGGGGATAAGCTTCATCGTCGAGAGGGAAACAGCCCGGATCACCAGCCAAGGCCCCTAAATGACCGCTCAGTGATAAAGGAGGTAGGTGTGCAGAGACAGCCAGGATGATAATAGAAGTTTAAAGTTCAAATTCAAATACAATTTCTAATACGACTTCAAAAACCTGCTACAAACTTAGACACAAAATTAAAAATAAAATATATGAGTTTTGATATGTTTTTCCTAACAGCTCTCAGTCGGTCCTATAATGGGAATTACGTTGGACTTATCTTTAATATGTCTGACGTATCTGTTACATCTTGCCCAACTGTTGCAATTTTGAGTCTCCAAACGCTTTGCATTAAAACACCAACATGACATATACGTCCAACTTATCTAAGATAAGTCGGATGTAGCTCCTGTTGATCACTTTTCTTTGAGCATTTCCCCTGTCAGTGAAGGAGGCCTTATTAAATCTTGTATGGTACTTATAAGTGAAAATAAAGGTGCCTTTTACGTTGGATAAGTGAAATAAATTCAAAACATTTTGTATTTTATATTATTGTACAATTATTTCCAGTTTTGTAATGTTTGTTATCAAGATTGATTTATGTTGAGAAATAAAAAGACAGGCCAGCAATAGTTTTCTTGTCTTTTCTTTCTCACTTTTTTAGGAAAAAAAAATGCTTTATTAACTTCTGTTCAGAAATTCCTTCAAATTAAAATCAATCTTCTAAATAAATTTGAAAATTATAGGCAATGACTTCTATGGTTATTCAAATCTTTCAATCTTAAGTATACTGGTTTAAAAGATCGACGTATTAACCATGATGAGACGGTAACAAGTATCGATCGTATCAAAATCATGCCAAATATTGATTTAAAGGCAGTGGTCCACCCACGACCAATAATTCATATCAGTGGCACTAAATTGTTCCTACAATTTCAATAATTTGAATATGAAATTGAAATGGTGGAAGTAGTTCTTTCAATGGTTTGTGCTTGAAAACTGCTTATATGCTTGAAGAAAGACAACATGCTTAAACTTACCTTGATGTATAAAGGTAAAATCAACAATTTATCGTGATACATAATAGAAAACCAGATGGTGATCATATTAAAACTTTAACGTCACTCGATTATGTGAATTAAGTATGTTTTTTGTTGAGAATAAATGTGGTACTTTATTTAAGTAAAACATTCATTTTGATGTCTTGGAAGATCGAACCTAGAATACATTATTGATTATGTAAAAAATCCAATTTTCAATGAAAAGTTATTCTATACTTTGTTGATATTTACATGCAACACGCTCTATAAAAAGACCTAATGTAAATATACTTTTGTTATCATCAAACAAATGTATAATGCATTGAAGGGTCTGCGGTTGCAGCAAAGATATGCTTGGAGCGTCTAAGGTCAATATTATACTTAAAACCTAAGATACAAGCATGGTCAGTTATGATTCAAATTCGGTATTTACTTCGACTGTCTCATGTAGCCGATGGTAGGATCCAACGATGTCGACGCATGTTTTTCGATCAGATTCTATACATCAACCGGGATAATGTTGTATGTTTTGTTAGTCCGTGGGATGATGGTTTTGATGACAACAACCTTAGAATAGGATTATAAAATATAAATACTAACATTATAGTTTAGAAATATATGTATATGTAGGATTTAACCATGCAGGTACCAAGAATGAAAACTATACAGTATAGAGATTCAAGATATCAAGATTGAAGACTTATGAGTATCAAGATTATCAAGAGTTCAAGATTTCAAGAATAAGTCATTTTAATTAGGAATTTTCGTTGAACTCCTAGAAAAACACTAGCATCTTAAAATCCAATTTATTCGTGGAATGGAATCCACTTCGAGCCCTTTAAAGGGATGGAACTCTAAGTAGGATGGAACCCACGAAAAATCTAGTGGAACATTGTTTTGTATCCGCTAACTTTTTATTCAAAATGATTTTACAAAATTATATCTTGTTTTCCAAATGTTTTCAAAACCTTCCTTTTAAAATAATCAAAAACATCTATCCTGATTTCAAATACTTTTAGCCTCAAAATAATCTTTAATTTCAAAATCAAATTATTCTTAGTTTTAAAACTATCTTTAATAATAATTCATATTTATACTTAGATTTAAATATAAAATTATATATATATATTATTCTTTATATTTACTTATGTATTTTAACTATAGTCAAGTATATTTATAAAGTTTAAAATAGTTTTTAATATAAGATAAAAGTTATTTTCAAAGAAAAACAAACCACCAAAAATTCCTTTGGGATGTCGACATGCTCAATATACCCATGTCGACATAATGTCAGTTAATTTCAAAATTTAAATTTCAAAAGAAATGTCTATTCGTCATATCTCTTCACGAATGGACACGACTGTTATTCTTCTATAAATAGGGTTGTTTTCAACGAATTTTCATTCATATTTTCTGGTTTTCATTTCTCTTCTTCTTCCACAATTCTTTATACATATTCCTACCATTACTCTACCGAAATCAACATTGAATCTAACTAGATTAGCTCTGGTTTGATTCTCTATCACTATCTCAACAAGATCCTCAGTGCTATTCAGAGTTATAGGCTTCTTTGTAATCAATTAAACGAGAAAAGATGTGATTGTGGCCTTGGAAATCAATCAAGCAAGAAAATGTGTGATTGTAGCCTTGAAAATCAATTGGGTGAACTTGTTGCCCGTGAAATCAAGTTTCTCTACCCAAAGGATTGTGAATCTGGAGGGTGTACCTCGTAGCCTTGAAATCGAGGGTGTAATTGTACAATTGCTTTTGAAAGGAAATACGTACTTGTGTGCGGGAATGGATGTAGTGTAACTCCGAACCAGTATAAAATCCGGTGTGTTCTTTCCTTTACTGCTTTTATTTTATTTCTGCATCTGTGTTTGATTCTGTGATCATATCTGTGTCCGAATGTTGCATACATTTGTGTTCAAATTAACAATAACTCAAAAAGATTTAATAATTTTTCAAAACACTATTCACCCCCCTTTAGTGTTTATCCTAGCCTTAAGATCCGTAATCCGCATTTCTCACATTTGGTATCAGAGCAAGGTTTTCAAAGTTTCATAATCTGATTTTTGAAAAAGTTTTTAAAATGGCTATGTTTGTTAATACTAGTTTAGAAATATTCAGATCATTATTGTCTCATGAGTCTACATATAATCAATGTTCAAATTCAAGTTGTGTATCAAAATTGTTTGATGTGCAGGAAACATGCTTTATGGGAGTTGAGGAATCAATCCACAATGGACAAATTGTGCAGATCAAAAAGACAAATGGATACTCGATAGTAAATGTTCTAGACACATGACTGGCAATCTAGATATGTTGAATGATATAATATACAAAGACGGAGGACTGGTTAACTTTGGAGACAATTCAAAAGGATATGTGATTGGCATCGGCAAAGTCGGTAACTCTGAAACTCCTATTATTACTAATGTTTTGCTAATAAAAAATCTGAAACATAATCTTCTAAGTATAAGTCAACTCTGCGATAAAGGATATAAAATTAAATTTGAAAAAGATAAGTGTCACATTGAAGATAATAATTCAATCATAATATTTGAGCGAATTAGGAAAAAGAATATTTATATTCTTAGTAGGAAAGTTTCAAATGATAACTTGTGTCTTTTGGCAAATACAAGTGACCTTTGGATGTGGCATAAGAGATTTGGACATTTGAATTTCAAACTCTTATCTACACTGTCTAAACATGATCTAGTAAGAGATCTCCCTAAAATAAATTTTAAAGTAGATAGTCTATGTGATGCATGTCAATTAGGAAAACTTAGAAAAAGTTCCTTTAAATTAAAAGATATGATTTCAACTTCAAAACCTCTTGAATTACTTCACCTTGATTTATTTGGTCCATCTCAAATTCTGTCAATAAATCATACTAAATATGTTTTTGTAATTGTAGATGATTATTCTAGATTTACATGGACAATATTTTTGAAACATAAATGTGATACTTTTGAATGTTTTAAGAACTTTACAAAAAGGATTCAAAATCAACTTTCTCTAAAAATTATAACCATCCCTAGTGATCACGGTGGTGAATTTGAAAATGAAAAGTTTGAGAAATTCTGCAATAAAAAGGGAATAACTCACAATTTTTCATTTCCAGGAACCCCACAACAAAACGGAGTAGTAGAACGTAAAAATAGGACGATTCAAGAGTGTGCGAGAACTATGCTTTCAGATAGTAATCTACCAAAGTATTTTTGGGCAGAAGCAGTTGCTACCGCTTGTTATATTTTAAATAGAATTTTAATTAGACCTTTAACTAATAAGACATCTTATGAACTTCTTCATAGAAAGAAACCTAAAGTATCTTATTTTAGAATTTTTGGAAGTAAATGTTTTATTTTAAATACTAAAGATAACTTTGATAAATTTGATCCTAAATCTGACAAAGGTATCTTTATCGGATATTCTAATAAAAGTAAAGTGCACAGAGTTTTTAATTTAAGAACTAACACCATTGAAGAAACAATGCATGTTTCATTCGATGAAAATCTCAAAAATTTTGAAGATACAAATGATGAAGAGGATTTAATCACTCAAAATCAAGAGTCAACTGAAATTTATAATGAAATTAATCATCCTAATAAAAGGACTAAACTTTTAAAAGATCGCCCTATTGAAAATATACCAGGAGATATGCAATCCGTTGTTAAAACTAGAAATCAACTAAGTCAAATGAGTAATGTAGCTTTTATATCAACTATTGAACCCAAGAATCCAAAAGAAGCATCAACTGATGATTCATGGATTTTGGCTATGCAAGAAGAACTAAATCAATTTACTAGAAATGGTGTTTGGAAACTTGTTCCTAGACCTGAAAATAAAACTATAATTGGAATTACATGGGTATATAAAAATAAAATGAATGAACAAGGAGAGATAGTTAGAAATAAAGCTCAATTAGTTGCTCAAGGTTATTGTCAAGAAGAAGGAATAGATTTTGATAAAACCTTTTCTCCTGTAGAAAGATTAGAAGCAATTAGGATTTTACTTGCTTTCGCAAATCATAATAATTTCAAATTATTTCAAATGGATATTAAAAGTGTTTTTTTAAATGGATTTGTAAAAGAGGAAGTATATGTTGAACAACCACCACTTTTTGAAAATGAAAAATTACCAAATCATGTTTAGAAACTTAAGAAAGCTTTATATGGTCTAAAACAAGCTCCTAGAGTCCGGTATGATAGACTAAGATCTTACTTATTACGTTCAAACTTTGAAATTGGTAAAGTAGATAATACTCTTTTTATTAAAAGAAATAAAAATGATATTCAACTAGTACAAGTCTATGTAGATGATATCATTTTTGGATCAACTAATTTTGAAATGAATAAAGAATTTTCTGAAATAATGACAAAAGAGTTTGAGATGAGTCATATGGGTGAATTAAACTTCTTTTTAGGATTATAAATAAAACAATTAGATAATGGTATCTTTATTAGTCAAGAAAAATATGCTAAAGACCTAATTAATAAATTTGGTTTGACTACTGCGTGTGGAAAACCCACTCCCATGGCAACCAATGAGTACCTGAGTAAAGAAGATCTCTCGAAAAATGTAGATCAAAAATTATATAGAGGAATGATTGGATCACTACTCTATATTACTGCTAGTAGACCTGATATCATGCATAGTGTTTGTCTCTGTGCAAGATGTCAATCCCAACCTAAAGAGACCCATTTAAAAACGTAAAACATATCATAAGATATGTTAAACACACCTCTGATTATGGCTTATTTTACCCTAAAAATGATTCTTTTAACTTAATATCTTATTGTGATGATAATTATGCTGGTTGTAAATCAGACTGAAAAAATACAAGTAGAACTTGTCACTTTTTGAGGCATTCTTTGATTTCCTGGTTTAGTAAAAAGCAAAACACAGTTTTTTTATCAACAATTGAAGCAGAATATATTTCTGCTGCTTTGGCTTGTTCACAAGTAATAAATATGCAACAAACTTTAAAAGATTATGGTTTAAATTTCTCAAAATCACCAATTTATTGTGATAATACTAGTGCGATAAATTTATCCAAAAATACTACTCAACATGCTCGAACTAAACATATTAATATAAGACATCATTTTCTCAAAGATAATATAAATAAGGAAGTAATTACTCTAGATTATATTAATTCCGAGAATCAAATTGCTGATATATTAACAAAAACATTAAATGAACCTATAATTACTCAATTAAGAAGAGAATTAGGTATTCGTTAAATAAATGAAATAAAAAAAAATATAAATAACAAAGTATAATTAAAAATTAGATCAAAATAAATTAAATAGCAAAAATTCAAGCACCATGTCGACATCCCCTTGAACCCCATGTCGACATACAATGATTTTTATTTTTGAAAATTTTCCCACTAAAATTCAAATAATTGGTTATATATTCTTCTTATTTTCGAAATTATATTCATTGTTTCTGTTATTCTATCTTCTGAAATTAAATAATCAATGGTCTCCTCTTCCAAATCAAACATAAATTCAACCTTTTCATTCTCTTCTCCTACTTCTGGACCGTTTCAACGAACAACGCTCGCTCGTGTGACGAAAATGGAGGATTCTCTGAAGGATGCACTTCAGTTAATGACTGAAATTCAAGTGATGCAACTTCGAATGGCCAAAGAACAAGAGAGACAAGGCAAAATTCTTAGGAATTTGCAAAAATTTCTAATGCATAATCATGCTAACCCAATCTTGATTGACGAAGACTCTTCAGGAGATCAAGTACAAGAGACCAGCGAGGAAGAAGAAGAAGAAGTCTCCATGGAAGAAGTGCATGCGGAAGATGACGACAAAGTCGTTTGCGTTGGTGAAGTGTGCTTTGACAAAGATGAAAATCTTGTCGAACAGACAACATGGAAATTTCTGTTTCCACTATCCAATTTGTTCGATTCATAGATCTCCCATTTTAAAAGACACTCGTTAGTTTTTTTGTTTTTTTTCTATTGCTGTGTGTTCTTTCTTACTTTTCCCACGAAAATATAAATATAGCTATATGATTAATAAATAAGTTGTGTTCTTATATGTGTTCTATTAAAAAGTATTATTATATACTTAGGATAGTTAGTAGTTTAGAATTAATTTTTAAGTTTTAGAGATCAGTGTTGATTATTTATAATAATACTATCATTATAATCACATATCATAGAGTATTAGATTAAGAGGGAGTTATATAGTTTGGAGTTAGTTTTTGTTGACGACGAAGGGGGAGAAGTATAAAATAGGATAGTTGGGCATAGATTAAGGGGGAGTTATTAGGATAGAAGTAATATTTTATAAACAAAGGTTGTCACGATCAAAAAGGGGGAGATTGTTAGTCCGTGGGATGATGGTTTTGATGACAACAACCTTAGAATAGGATTATAAAATATAAACACTAACATTATAGTTTAGAAATATATGTATATGCAGGATTTAACCATGCAGGTACCAAGAATGAAGACTGTACAGTATGGAGATTCAAGATATCAAGATTGAAGACTCATGAGTATCAAGAATATCAAGATTATCAAGAGTTCAAGATTTCAAGAATAAGTAATTTTAATTAGGAATTTTTGTTAAAACTCCTAGAAAAGCATTGGCATCTTAAAATCCAATTTATTCGTGAAATGGAATCCACTTCGAACCCGTTAAAGGGATGGAACCCTAAGTAGGATGGAACTTACGAAAAATCTAGTGGAACATTGTTTTGTATCCGCTAACATTTTATTCAAAATGATTTTACAAAATTATATCTTGTTTTCAAAATGTTTTCAAAACCTCCTTTTAAAAGAATCAAAAACATCTATCCTGATTTCAAATACTTTTAGCCTCAAAATAATCTTTAATTTCAAAATCAAATTATTCCTAGTTTTAAAACTATCTTTAATAATAAATCATATTTATACTTAGATTTAAATATAAAATTATATATATATATATATTATTCTCTATATTTACTTATGTATTTTAACTATAGTCAAGTATATTTATAAAGTTTAAAATAGTTTTTAATATAAGATAAAAGTTATTTTCAAAGAAAAACAAACCACCAAAAATTCCTTTGGGATGTCGACATGCTCAATATACCCATGTCGACATAATGTCAGTTAATTTCAAAATTTAAATTTCAAAAGAAATGTCTATTCGTCATATCTCTTCACGAATGGACACGACTGTTATTCTTCTATAAATAGGGTTGTTTTCAACGAATTTTCATTCATATTTTCTGGTTTTCATTTCTCTTCTTCTTCCACAATTCTTTATACATACTCCTACCATTACTCTACCGAAATCAACATTGAATCTAACTAGATTAGCTCTGGTTTGATTCTCAATCACTATCTCAACAAGATCCTCAGTGCTATTCAGAGTTATAGGCTTCTTTGTAATCAATTAAACGAGAAAAGATGTGATTGTGGCCTTGGAAATCAATCAAGCAAGAAAATGTGTGATTGTAGCCTTGAAAATCAATTGGGTGAACTTGTTGCCCGTGAAATCAAGTATCTCTACCCAAAGGATTGTGAATCTGGAGGGTGTACCTCGTAGCCTTGAAATCGAGGGTGTAATTGTACAATTGCTTTTGAAAGGAAATACGTACTTGTGTGCGGGAATGGATGTAGTGTAACTCCGAACCAGTATAAAATCCGGTGTGTTCTTTCCTTTACTGCTTTTATTTTATTTCTGCATCTGTGTTTGATTCTGTGATCATATCTGTGTCCGAATATTGCATACATTTGTGTTCAAATTAACAATAACTCAAAAAGATTTAATAATTTTTCAAAACACTATTCACCCCCCTTTAGTGTTTATCCTAGCCTTAAGATCCGTAATCCGCATTTCTCACATGTTTTTCTATGTGGTTTGTTCTCGTGTATGTGACAAAATAAATGGAAGTAGTCTGTGTAAATATCCTGCTCATGCTGGCAAACGGGCTCCGAGAGGTGATGGAACTATGTATCAGACTACCCGTTAACGTAGGATTTACGTTAATGAAACCGAATGATCTCCAAAATGATACAAAGCAGTTCTTTGCAAGAATGTAGGATTGTGATATACGGTTTTGATTGTCGATTTGACGAACATTTTAGAATGAATCGACCCTTGAATTCGATAGGTGCTAAAATGCACTTGGGAAGATGGTTTCTTAGGTCATATCAAGATCGAGTGGATCGGTCCATCACCAAATCCAAACCAAGAATATATCATTTTCCTTTACCATCTCCTGCCCCATGGATGCATCTAGATCTAGTGTTCTTCTTAAAATTATGAAAGGGGTGGCAACAATGAAGGATGATCAACGATCAAGATTTGCATTTGAATCAAGGGCATGGTTTATGAGGTCTAGATGGGGTGGCAGTGGTTCAAGTAGCAAGGTAGGGCCTACTTTTTAAACGAGATCTGAATCTAGATTTGAAAAGATAAAGGAAAACGACGTATTTTAAAGAAAACTTGAGTTTGGAGATCATGTTCATTTTGAGGTACTCAAGTTCTTGTGGATCGGCGGTGTTGGATTTGAAGCTTGCAACTGCAATTACTTGTTTGGATCAATGGCGGTGAGATTCAAAGTTGTAAGAGGGGAAAATCGCTAGTGCTATGAGGAAGTCAAAGTCTATAAATCAAAGGGTGAAAGGAGAAATCTTTCTAAGTGTCCAATGTATATGAACACATGTGAACCGTTCGGTACCGATAGATATGAGCACCCACATAAAAAATGGAAAATGAAATCGAGATTTACCTGACCAATGAATGGAATAGCTTTCAGAAATTCTCTAAGAAGCAACCAACACCTGTTTATAACGATATGCCAACATTCTCTAAGAAGATGCAATGTTTCATGAAAACTGTTTAGATGATAGAAAAATCTTTGCAAACATGGTTTTGGTCGTTTGTCCTGATCCAAAGTATGCTTTGTTTTCATAGAAGCATACTTTGGGATCAAGTATTATCTGGTTATTCAACCAAGTGACTTTTTGATAGACCTAAAGTACAAGTAATGAAGGAAAGGTTCAAAATGCTCGGAATGTGTCAGGATTGAAGAACATGAATTTTGATCAAGTATAAAAGATGACATGCCAGTCATAACGATCTTATTAGAGTTGTGGGGTTCATTTTGCTCATGTGTGGATATACGTTCAAGGTTGTAGAAACATACAAGTATGGCGCTATGACCTGCTCGGTATAGACCAATGGTCTTTCACTATTTCAACTTTGAATTCCAAATGTTCGAAGACTTAAGCTATTTTGTGGAAGAAGCCAAGAAAGGTCAAAGTATCAGTCAGTATCAATCCATATGGATCGATATCAACCCATTATGAGTTACAGAAAATGCGTGTTTGGACATGTTCATCTTGCTGAAAAGTCGAATCTACAGATGATTTTTTTGATTTATGTAAGAAAACGCTGTCAAATTCAAAACTCCTAGATTTGAATCCAATAATCGTTGGATTTTGATTGTGTTGGCAAACCAACAATAATATTGAATAGTGAATGTAAGCATTAGATTTGGTTGAACCACTTAAAATATTGAATTTTCTTTTTTGCTTCACTTTCTTACTTGTTTAGTTTCGTTTTTATCGATCGGATCTGTTTGTCCGTTTTACGAATAAACATGTATTTTGAAACTAAAAGAGAGTTTTACAAAAATTCCATTTTAGTTAGAAGTCTAGAAATTAGTCAAAGTTGTAAGAAGTCATTAGGAATTCATAATAGTTTCTATAATGTCCTTAATATCAAGATTCACACTCCACAGGTAAATACTTTTTGTTTCGGTTGGACAAATATTACATACGGTCAGAAGCAGGAGTTCACATTACCATTGATCAATTTTCCACAAACCATTTGACATAAAAATATTGGCCAGCTTTGCAGTAACAAACTACGAAGACAAATAATTCTTTGATGAACTCTTCGTTTACAGAGAAACTGAACTTCATACATAATAACATCCATTACACTACTCAACGTTACACATGTACCAATTGCCCCTTCTACCCTCATCACGACCACTTTCTTCCTAAATTCGCAGGCTGCGTTGCAGGCAACCGGCTCGAGAAATTTGTGGCTTTTAACGCCTGCTGAGAATCATCACCCGAACTACCATCATCAAACTGAGCAAGTAGCTCAACGCACATACCAAAAATCAAACAAATGATGATGTCTCCTTCCGGATCAATTTTTCGGTCTTGTGTCCGCCCTACATGTCATTGGTGGCTGATACGATGGTAACTCTTCCGATGTATTCAGAGCAAAACAAGCGGTTAGAAACGGAGGAATCAATATTACATGAGATCTCTGCTTTGTTTCTTGGGGGATTGTGAATGCTATTTCTGACTCCAAAGTGTTCCGTTCATGACTCATTTTTCTTTTTTGTTCTATTGAAACTGTTTTTCTTCTTGAGGGAACGATATTTCAATGGTGTAAGTAAATATGGGCCTGATATTAATGGCTGTTGCGTAAATATAGGAATGGGGTGCTTGCTTGAGGTTATTTTAGGTTCTTGGTATTACATTGGAGTTGTTTCTTTTATTATTTTTGGAATTATTACTCTATTTAGAAAACAACTTAACTGTACTTGTGAAAGGATACAGTGAAAAACACATAACAGTACACTGAAAATTTCCAATTGAATTGTTAAAGGATTCGATGATCATCATCAGCGCCTTCATCGAAAACCCCAGACGAACCAACACGGAAATCAAGTTGCTTCTGATGCTTTAATCTTCTCCGCTCATCAAATTCTTCCCATCCCTCTATCTAATCCAATATGAAAAACAGGAGTTAAGACTTGAGATATTGCATACGATAAAATAGCATTTGGACTTAAGTGTGAAGTTAAAATAGCAATGGAACAAATAATAGGAACCTGACGCAGAACGTCATTAGTGATTTCTGTGCCATGTAGCTTCAACGTTGATAGTTGAGTGCACATTTTAAACAATCTTGGAGGCAGAGACTTTAAGGCATTGTTACTTAGATACAGTACCTGGAATGTGACCGATATTTGTTGTTTAATCAAAAAATGTAATAAATAATTTGCTTAGCAGTTGCTTTAAAGACCTGATTAAAAATAAAATAAATTCTCAAATCAAATCATATATAAGGAAAACAAATTGACTGTGCAAACATTTTTTTTTTGGTCCCTTAGGATGACGTGCCCAAGATATTGCATATTCATCCTCAAGTTCAGTATGAAATTATAAATCAAATTCATTGCAAGCTGCTGCCTAACGAGTTACAACCTACATGATGCACTAAGCCTCCAAAAGGCAATATCGACCTTAATGTGCTTGATGTAACAGAAGATTAATATGTCAAGTGTTTTGTTATATAGTATCATTTTGACAAAATACTAAAGTGTATTTAGTAGAACTAATATGTACAGAACAAGATCTTAGTCCAAAGGTCATGATGCTATTAAAAATAATGCAAGTTGGACCTTTATCAAGAAAAATTTTAGGACTAGAAATAAAAGAGGAAGAAGAAGAAGAAGAATGAGACTGATAAAGTACATCAATATATTAGCTATTTTAGCGTTGAAAAGCCTTAGCTTTAGAGGCTATTTTCCTGAGAGAAGAAGAAGAACAATCTTCTTTAATGACTGAAGTACTAGTTAAAAATTGTAGGCTTTTGCAGCTGACATTAAAACAGAAAGATAGTAGACAAAGAGGATTATTGATGTTGAAAAATTTCGTAACTTTAACACACTTTTCAAAACTAATAACATGTTCAGGCCAGTTTTGAAACTTACCACAAATACTGGCCTGTTTTTGCCAACGTGGCAAAAACAGGTCATTATTTGTACACTGTTATTAGTTTTGAAAAGCAAGCTAAATTTATAAAATTTTCTTGATCTTATTTAGTCATATCTTGGGGTCAATATAACGAATGACATCTTGGAAAGAGTCGGAATAAGGTACAAGAAAAAAGGGAAAAGGTTATATCAAAATTTGATTCACCTTATTTATTTAGATCTATAGCTGAAAAGATTTAAACAACCAACATTTATATCATTCTTATTCTTAAGTGACATATTTTAGATTAGTAAAAAAGTGCAAAAAATTTAGTTCTTTTTCCCCAGTAGGCGCTAAATCATAGTTAAAGCTCCAATCAGGGGATCAAAGGATGTGCTTAAAAGCAGCATATCAAGGCACATGACTACTAAAATTTAATATATTACCACAAATAAATTTGCATATGCTTCATCTGAATGTAAGCGCACCCTTGGTTCTCTAAGATATAAAAGAAGAAGAAAAATCATATGCTATATATTACTAGAAATTAAATGCAATGACGCAACCATCTGTTGACCATCATTATATTATTTTCAGATTGCAAACGCATACAGTTCAGATTAGCATTAGTGGAAATTAGGATCCGCCCTTTATTTTCAAACTTAATACCCGAAAAACCCTTCTAAAAAAGAAGTTTCATGAAACACCTCTATCAATATTTTAAGCGAAAATTTGCAGTGTAGACTGCAAATATTTGTAGTTATAACTGCACATTTTTATAAAATAAATATTTGCAGTGTAATTGCAAATATTTCCAGTGTAAAATGCAAACTTTTATTTTACAAAAAATATGCAGTGTAGATTGTAAATATGTGCGATGTAGAATGTAAATATTTGCAGGGGAGACTGCAAATATGTGCGGTGTAGAATGCATATTTTCGTTAAAAATGGTGACAGATTTTTTGTGAAACTTGTTGGAACTGAATTTTGAAGCTTGAAGGGTATTTGAAAAAAAAATGTCCCTTAGCATATCCCATATACCCTATCCCCACTTATCAATGTACAACAAACTGACGTACCAAGTAAAGGAAACCATACATTACAGGGTGTTAGGTACAATGAAAGATAAACAGGCTTCACTTAATTAAAAAAAACCCAGGTATTACCGATGCATAGTATGCGCGCTAGAGTATCATTCATATATGCATATATTACCATCTTCAAAAGCTTGATATAAATTTTAATCATCTAGAGAGATCATAGTAACATATTTGAAGACAAACCTTTAGTTTCTGTAGATTTCCAAGTGTTGCAGGCAACTCAGCCAAATGATTTGCTGATAAATCTATCTGTGTGTCAACCAATAAAAATAAGATAAAGGATGGAATACTTTATGACAATAAAGCAAAGTTGTAAAAATGCGGACGCTAAAAGACTAGCATGAGACTAGGGATTAATCGTTTAGACGGGGATTAATCGAAGGTAAATGTTTTCTATAAACTCGTGTATTTTGGATTAAGTTTTAATATTTAGATTAGTATTAGTTGATCCAAATTGAAATTTTGAGGGTTTCGATGGGCTTTGAAGCAGCCAAGGAGGCTAGACTGCCTCAAACTAGCATGTAAATGCTTATACAAGCCATCGGGGCTCAACTAGTGCTTAAGCAGTGCCTTTAGATTCTTAGATCAAGTTATAAGCCTCGCCTAGCATCTAGGCAGACACCTAGAAGGATTTTTACAATAATGCAATAAAGTATTAACAAAAAATACAAATTATGACACAAGTACCTCAACTAAAGATGAACAATTCCCAACAGAAGAAGGTATTTCAGATAACCTGAAAACAAAGAATTAAAAAGCATCAGATCATTATAACACAGAAGAAATTTCACAGAATGTTTAAGGCTTGATTTAACCGATCAAGAATTGGTCGAATCATTTCTCAATGACTACTACTTTTCCAAGTAGGTTTCTAAAATTTACCGCCAAATGTCCAGCTGTGAGTATTCTACCAAGATGAAACAAAATACTACCACATAGTCACTTAGATGATCAAGATAATGGTAATTATAAGGTAATTAAAAATAATTTCACAACAAAATCAAGGCTAGTCTGATTATATATAGGTATAAATCAGATTCAAATTTCAAAATGATGAGATATGTGCATGTTTCGGCTATGAAACTTATGCTGTCATAATATAAGAAACTGATGGCATGATTGATTTATTTAATAATCTCAAGGATTGTTCAATATATAGACAATACCTTTACAATTCACATAATTTTTAAAAATAAAGTGATCGGAAAATTAATTATAGCTCTTTGGATAAGTTTACCGGTGTATTTCTGATTTCATAACCTTAATATTCGGTGCGCCAAATTTACAAGTTACATAATATATTCCCCATTCCTCCTATATTTTCAAATTGAACATGCAAAACTGTGAAGTGTGGATCTATGTGCGAAACGTACATATGTTACAAAGGTACAAGATAGTGGAAGAAAGTCCGATGGTAAAGATTATGCATAGTTTGCTAGGAACCGACTAATTCTATACAAAATATGGCACCGGACAAGCACTTTTCTCCTTCTACAGAAGCTAGTATACACAATTTAAATTACATGAGATACTTTAAAGGTTTATTTATTTCATGTCAACAACACAGATAGGTAGTGGCAGTATGAATCTGAAACAATGGTTACTCATGTAATTAAAGTTCAATTTTAATTTTGCTCCTGCAGGAAAACACAAAGTGATTCTAATAACGGTAAACCCTCCACAAATAAATAAGAGAGAAAAAAAAAATTCATTCCCAATAGATAAATAATAACTGAATTTCAGAATCATAAAATCGAGTCGAATAACTTCTAAAATGTTGGAAAAAACTAAAGTTGTAATATAGTACCTGTTTCTGTCAGCCTTTAAAATTTGAAGATGCTTCAGCAATCCTAACTCATCAGGCAAACTTTGAAGCTCGTTCGATGATATATTAAGCTCGGTAAGCGAAGTCAAGCATCCTAATGCGGATGGTAAAACAGTCAATCTGTAAGCAAAAAAGATGCAAAACAATTTGCACATGGTTTATTACAGAAAATCCATGTCTATCAGGACAAAATAAAGGTACCGACTATGATGTGAATTATAGCACCTTAACAATAGGAGCCTAAATACTTTTCCAGTCACCCATTACATTACAATAACCATGACTTCTACCTTTTTTCTAATTGTACTCAAAACCAGCCTAATTTTCCCAGACTCGTCAAAAATTGATATCTAAATTCAACAAGTATGCCTTTATAAAAAAATAAATGAAGTTAATGCTATTACAGGGCGAGAAATGTTTCTAAAACAATAAATGTTGAATATTCAGCTGGAGATTAAGGAATGGCCATGCTTCCTGATTAACGGACTAAACTTAAAAATAGTTACATACAATTATTATGTATAATTATTGTAAGTATAAAAGGTTGATATACATTTAATTGATGTTGCTAATAGGCCGCAGATTCATATTCTAAATTTTTTGCCTGTTGTAGAAAATAATGATTAACTTGCTCCCATTAAAAAGGCAACTTATGTAAAACACCCGCTTAAGTTTCAAAATACAAAGCCACCCCTTCCAAAAAATAGGTTTCAAAAAACACCCCTATTTTTTTTTAAATTTCAGTCAGACTGCAAATGTTTGCGCTTTAGGAAAGAAAACAAAGAAATCCTTACCTTTGGTTCTACTAACTTTCGATTCAGTGCAGATTTGATTTTGGAAAAAAGAATTTGTCGAAGATAATTTTAGAGTAAAAACAATTTTTCGAGAAGGTTTTTTCGTGTGTTTTGTTTGAAATAAGGGACGGATCCTTAATTTTCCAGACTCATCAAAAATTGATATCTAAATTCAACAAGTATGCTTTTATGAAAAAATAAATTAAGTTAATGCTATTACAAGGCAAGAGATGTTTAACAACAATAAATTTTGAATATTCAGCTGGAGATTTAGGAAATACCATGCTTCCTGATTAATGGACTAAACCTACAATTATATATAATTATTATTAGTATAAAACGTTGATATACGTTAAAATTGTTGTGCTAAGAGGCTGCAGATTCATATTCTAATTTTTTTGCCAGTTCTAGAAAATAATGCCCCCCATTAAAATAAAAATGCATCAAAACATAAATTAATAGTGCTTACTTGTTTTGGCTGAGAATAAGAACTGATAAAGATTTAAGAGAAGACAAACTTTCCCAGCAAATCCTATCGACTGAAATATCATTTCCACTTAACAACAGTTTCTGCAAAACAGAAATTATGAGAATGTTGATAATGTTCATTTGCTATATTAACAGGTTGTAACGAAATGACTTTCTCCAAAAACTCCCGAAATAACAATAACACAAATGATTAACAAGGATACGTTATTAATATTTAAAAACTATTTGGAAAAGAAGAGCATAGCAAGGAGATTACATTTAACTGTTTCAGAGCACAAATTTTTTCAGACACTTCCTGTAGGGAATTGTGGCTGAGGTCCAATACCCTCACAGATGGTCCGCAAGTCCAGACTTCTTCGGGCACAGTCTGCAAATGTATAAACATGCAGAACACAAATACTGATATATTGAAGGATATTGCATCGATACCCAAGAAGAATAGTTAGAAAAAAAATAACCGTTGGACACTGAAAAATGGTAAAAAATTGGTGAAATTTACTGAAATATGCAAATTTTCTGGATGAAAATTTTAAATTTAGCCGATCCCAACTTGTTTGGGAGTAATGGTTTAGTTGTTGCTGTTGTTGAAAATTTTAATTTTGATCAACCATTAATTGGAATAATGGTAACACACGAAAAGACAAATGCATATACGAAGATCATTTTGTGAAAATTAGGGAGACGTCAGTAAAATGAAAAATAATACATAAATTCTCCTCCTTAACCAGCTAACATAACTCCACACCCTATTTATATATAACTGCCATCATAGGCACTTGCACTCCACCAATATTAAGTAAAACGATATCTTTCTGTAGAAACAAAGGATCAGAATTTGGTTTCATTGTTAAATCACAAATTTTATATCTTGCCGATATAAAAGATAGTCAAAATTTTGATCTGATATTTTTTAGTGCAAATATTTGCACTTCGAAGCAAACAATATAAATATTTGTAATGGCTTGCATTTTGAAACAGACAACGCGCTTTGAAAATTTTCAAAGCACTGTAAAAATTTTGTTATTCAGCACCAATAGTTACACTTACATGTGATTCAATGAGAATAATTGTGCACTTAATATTTATAATATTTGTAATATTGGTGCAATGCAAATTATATTTATTTAGTGCAAATGTTGAATTTTTTTTACAGTTATTACAATATATTATATCCTAGGTCCAAAATATCTTCATATTCAGCATAAGAATGCAAAATATTTGCACTTCGATATAAGTAGCTTAAGACATTTGGTCAACAACACCTAAACAAAAAATATTGCTAATTATGAAGAAAAATATCCATAATTTCTTAATTATTCTTATGTTTTTACGATAATCGGAAAAGTTTCTCATCGATTATTCATAATCTTAATTAGACATTTAATCCATTTGAAATCAAAAATATTACTTATCACTCTATTTAATTACAAATATCTGCACTTAAAATTTAAACTACGCTTTTTATTTGAATATTTACTCTTCAAAGCAAATAGTGCAAATATTTGTACTTATCCACACATCGAAACAGACAGAGCAGATAGATGCATGAACTGCATTTTTAAGTAAACATTACAAAATTTTAGTTATTCAATGCAAATATTTGCACTTACATGCACTTGAAATAGATAATACAAATTTTTGGTTATTCAATGCAAAATTTTGTTATTCGCTGAAAATATTTGCACTTGTAGTTCTAATGCTAATTTGATGTAATGTTTGGACTTTTTCAGTTATTATAATACATTATATATTAAATACTATATTAAATACAAATATTTGCACTTTAACGTAAAAGTGCAAGTTATTTGCACTTCAATGTAAAAACGGCTAAAAACAGTTGACCAGCAACATATGCTTCATACGTATAGCAAAAATATTGAGGAAAAAATCTTTTCTATTCTCTCAATTCTTTTTTTGTTTTTATAACAATCAAAAACATAGTTTCTCGTCAAGTATTCATAACCTTAATTACATATTTAGCCGATATGCAATCAAAATCCTTATTTTGTACTCTATTTATTTACAAATATCCACACTAAAAATTGCAATTCACATTGTTTATTTGAAAGCGTACATGTATAGATTTGCGTTAAAATATTTTGATTTGCATTGTTTATCCAACTGTAAAATGCAAGTATTTGTAATAGCAGATATTATATGTTTCCTTCACTAATTTTGACTGCTTTTTAATATATTATTAGGCTTGTCAATGGGTACGAATACTACCATATCCATTTTTGTAACCGAAATCATTTTCGAATATGGGATATCCACGTTCACCAATAGCAGATGGATTTCAGTTTTTTTTTTTTTTCACTCACAATTGATAAACCTTAAAAAATAGAAAATATAAGTTCAACTTAAAACTTTTAGTACAAATGCTCATAAAAAATACAGAATTATAAAAAATAGTTTGAGCAACGAATATGCTGTCATAAACTACTACTTTGATAAAAGAGCAAATATTAATAATTTATTCCACTAAAATACATCCTGATAACATTTAGATGGATAATTTTTAAATGCAGACCGTCATATCTGCATCTGTCTGTTTTTTTGGGTGTTGGATATTTTTACATTTTGCTTATACGGATGTAGACGAATTTTAGATTTTTCGGTATCTGTTTATATAAATACATGCACACACACATATATGATACATATATCTTGTTGAAAAGAAGGGTTTATGATTTTATGGTGACAATAAAATTTCAATTCGGCTTTTCTATGAAAAAAAAACATATATTATATTGTGTTCTCAACGTGAAACAGAAATTTATGTTATACACATAACATAATTTGTAATGGTAAATTTAAAAAAAGGACCTGCTTTACTCTGTGGCTAGGACTGATGTTTTAACTATTTTAAAAGTAAATATGGAAGTTAAAAAAAAGCTCTTTTATATTTTAGCTGATAAACCAATGACTTTGATGTCGGTGCAAACAACATGATTTTAACATGGCAACCGAAGAAAATTTATCCTGGATCAAGACATTACACCAGAATTATAAAACAAGATAACATCAAGCAAGAAGGTTTTCAACATTCCTTGAAGGAAATTGTTCAACGTTCAAGAACAGCATAAGTTGAGAAGGAGATGGTTAACCGACCATGTTTAAAATCTGTCTATTTCATCGAACCCAAATACGCAAAGGCTTGTGCTATGCAAGGGTCTGCGAGAGCTCATCACTGTATTCGTAATGTAAAAGAGGCAACACAGAGGACTCCGCCCCATAATCAATGAAAATACACTAGTTTACCTTTACCTTAATGATAATCCTGCTCTTACAATCTGTGCACATCAAAGAACTCGCTCTTGTCGTAGCATATAACTTTACAAGAAATATAATGTAATGATTTGATCATATTAATAGCATTGTGTATCCAAAAACCAGAATAGCCAACATCTTTTATGAACACCACCTTGAAAACTCTATGATCCCATACATTTTTCCAAACCAAAAGCATCTTTGAAAATAAAATCAGTTGATAGCAAACCGCAATGCAGTTAAAGCACCGCTAAAGGCTGGCTAATGCCCCGCTAAGGCTTAGCGCACTTCAACCGCTACGCTTTCTCAACGTAGCGCTATTAAATAGTAAATCCGCTTAAAACCCCCTTATTTTTCGCTACGCCCGCTAAATCAGAGGTTTTGTTGGCATCCGCTTTAACAACTTTAATATAAAAAGGTTAATTTGATTAGTTTTCTTATAAACCGAATCAACGAATTTAGGGCATACGTCTAAGTTCAAGTCCTAAGCGCTCAACATAAATTAAAACTTTACTTTATTCACCAAGTCTGAACTGCATGGATCATGATGTTCTTCGGTTTTGTGATATAGGAGTGAACAATGGTTTTATTTTTTTACACAAATGATGTGGGAACGAGAATAAATCAACTTTGAAGCTTTGATTTTATCTCCAGTAAAGATTTTTACACCTTTGCTATTTTCTGATATATCCTCGGTTATAGATTTTTGCACCTCCATCGATATAAAACTACCAAGCACTTTAACTGCACAACAACAAAGGAATGGGAGTGTGCTAAAAGCAATTTACAGTTAAAGTTTAGAGGAAATACTCAATTAGGATTCTATTATCATATAAATAGCAAAGAAGTACGTGCGATAATGCTTGATCATTAGTAAAAAAAAATTATTTTGGGTTTGTTTTAGTTTTAATTTTATGGTTTTTTTTTTCAATATTTGAAATTTCTAAATATATTGTAGTTCTTAACATGTTTTCTGAAATATTTTATTTCATTAACTTTTTTTATATTTTTCTGAGACTTTTTGAGAAAAGAATGGTTTCTCTAGATTCTTTGATTTTCTAGGAAAAGATTGATTTTCTTCAAAACTTTTAGTTTTATCGAAGATATCTATTTTCATAAAATAAAATTCTTAGAGTTTCTGCATCTGTAACATATTCCTCGTAACCCGCCTTTTGGCAAGGCAACATACATGCAGATTTATCCAATCAACTGCACAATGATCAAACCGGGGTTATCACGAATGATAAACATGAATGTGGGGCAGGATAGAACATAGTCGATGAACAAGCAACTCGACATACTTGGAGTATAGATTTTGGAGAAAATGGGTTGCTTGGGGTTCGCTCCGAGTCAACTTCGTGTTTACTTGGGATCATCCCAGCACTTGCTTCGAGTCACTGGAGGGTTAACTTCAAGCCAAGGAGGCAGCTGCTTCGGGTCAGAGCCGTGGATTGATCAATATCCATATGATTCATATCGTTTTGTATCCATCAAACCTCACCAACCACTTCGTATCCATCCCTCATCCGTTTCGTATCCATCGGCCCACAAGCATCGGTTCGTATCCATCCATCATCACCCTTCTGTTCGTATCCATCAAGCAGCAACGACATGCTTCGTATCGATCATCGATACGAAAAGAATAGCCAAGTATCGATACAAATAGAAGGTTCTAGCATCGATACGAAATGATGCAGAGATCGATACGAAAAGTTTGGCAACCGATGGATACAAAGGACACAGTCAAATCAAGAGAAATGGTCTACTAGCATGAAAAATGGATCTACATGTGATTGTCGCTCCACGTCATCGATCCAAGATCGATCGATACGAAGTCGATCGATACGCAATGATCAATACGAAGCTATCGGCCAACCTACAAACCAACTCTGGATCAATCATAACTCGAAATGTATAAGTACAAATGCTACCAAATTTTCACATGAGCTTGCTTATTATCTCAAGAACGTCTCTGATCGATCTCAGCCTAAATGGACGGCATTTGGATCGATACAAACAAGATGAGGATTGATCCCAATCTATCCCAAATGACCCTTGATCAATCTGGTGGGCTCATCCATGTGTGAGAAGTATTTCGAGTTCAAAGGCAGATATTTCAGACCTACACCTATAAATAGCACCCGAATGCCACAGAAAAAGGACTTTTGGACTCTGCTGCGTCGTTACTCTGCCAAATCTCCATTGTAACTTGAGTGCTAGAGTTATTTACTGTTGTAATCAGTTAGCAATCATCAATAAACAACAAATCATTCAAAATGAACGTAGACTACAACGTCGAACCACTATAAATCTCGTCTTTTCACTGCTTTTTTTTTATTTTTGAGTGTTCTTCATATTAATATCCACTACGTATATTTATCTGTGATCTGTGACTGTGAATTGATGCCTTCATCTGCAATTGGATATTTGTGACCAATTTTGACGCAAACATTTTGGTGCTTTCATTGAGAAAGCTAGCACTTAGAAATTCTGAAGCTTAGGAACTTGGATCTGAAAAGCTATGGCGAAGCAATCAACAAGGATACGAAGAACGGAGAGGAGCCATCATGAAGGAAGTTAGGAGGCTTCCTCAGAAGCAAATCAGACCTCAGTTTTCATCACCAGAAATGAGATGGAGACGATGATGATGGATGCTATGCAGGAAGAGATGCTGAAAAGGCAGGATCAAATGATGCAGAACCTACTCCGACAGGTTGGACAAGCTGGAGTACAGAATTAATGGAATGGAGCAGCAGGAGCAGAGGGAGTTCAAAACCAGAGTCAAGAACGGAGCAACCAGGATTCAGGATAGAGCGGGACCATCAGGAACAGCTCCCGAACTAGGGGCACAGCCCCGGATCATGTTGGCTCAATTTCAACCAGGATACCAGGCGGCACTGTGCAATTTGGCGTCGATAGAGAAATGAATACTCGTCCAGGAGAGCAGATTTCAAGATTCCCTTGAGGACTCGAGGGCAGGTCGGAGGCAACGGACGGACAAGGACTACCACTTGACGACAGTGACAGATTGGTAGAAATGGTCAGACGGACCATGAGAGGAGGATTAGTGAATAAAGATTTGAAGGATGTGAACATGAGCCACTTTGCTCCCACGATTAAGTAGGTTAGGAAGCCACCTGAATTTAAGCTGCCAACACTGGAGACGAATGATGAAAGGATGGATCATGTTGTTCATCTGACAAGGTATATGAGACATATGGAAGTACTAGGGGCATCGGATGAGGTCATGACCCTGTGTTTCTCTTTGTATTTGACGGATATAGCAGCACTGTGGTTCAGGCAATTGGAAAGCGGCTCCATTGGAAAGTGGACCGAGTTGATCGAAAAGTTTATGAGCCAGGTTAGAGTTCATATCTCAAGAGTTTGACTATACTAAAACAGAAGGTCGGAGAGTCTCCAAGGATTTTTTTGACACAATTTAACGCTGAGGCAGCATCGGTGGATCGCCTAGATCCGTCCATGGTATTAATGGCAGCTGTATCTGGCATAGCTGATGGAACGAAATTCAAGAATTTGTTGACAAGGGATCCATCAATGGATTTAGGAGAGTTTTACCATGAGGCAGAAAGGTTTCTGCGGCAGGAAGACGAAAAGGCTGAAAGAAAGGAAGGCGAGGAAGTTGATGTTTATGTAGTCAAAGGCAGGGATCCGCCCGAGAAAGATTTAAACAAGGATAAAGGGAAGCAAAAAGTGGAGAATAGCTTTGATAAGCTAAAGCAGCTACGAAAGAAACCGAGATTCACCTCTTGTACGGAGTTGAGTGGAACTTTGGAGCGGAAATACCAAGACACTAAGGGGCAGGTCCACCACCGAAGACCAATAAGGAGGGAGCCAACCAATAACGAAAAGAAACTAAACAAATACTGTATATTCCACTAGTTGGACGGTCATAGTACAAACGATTGCAGGCACTTGAGGGATGAGATCGAAGGACATATCCAGAAAAGCATACTGTTGCAGTACGTGAAAAGGCGAGCAGCAACGATGGAACAGGAGCGACCACCATCTGCATCAAATGAGGACGGCCCTAGATCGATGCACCAGCTCATCATCAATTGATCGGAATGATGAGGAATAAGTAATAAACTCCACACTAAAACGGTTAAGTCGCTTACACATGTATGGGATCATGAACGGTCCTTAGGCATGTTCTGAGATGACTATAAACCGCAACAGTGGAGGTGTCTGCACTTTGATGCTTCTATTTTGCATTTGTTTTCTATTTTTTGCATCTGGACTTGATTTAGTTGGGCATTTTTGTTGTAAGACTCATTTGAATGTAATTCTGATGTTTATAATTCCAAAAACAAACCTCGAACGGTCCAATTCACCTCCAACGACACCCGATCACGAACGGTCACAATTCGCCTCGAACGGCATACGACCTCGAACGATCACAATTCGCCTCGAACGGCATCCGACCTCGAACTGTCACAATTCGCCTTGAATAGCATACGACCTCGAACGGTCACATCTCGTCTCAAACGGCACCTGACCTCGAGCGGTTACACATCGCCTCGAACGGCATACAATCTCGAACGATCGCTATTCACAATCAGGTAAGATTATCGATCTCCATACAGGTCATCGACAGGATACGAACATCAAGCTTATGGCACTACAAAACACACATTCCTATCGCAAGGCATGTTTTGAGGGGCAAAGTGTTAACCTGCCTTTTGGCAAGGCAATATTCAGACGGATATAATCCAATCAACTGCACAATGATCAAACCGGGGTTATCACAAATGATAAACATGAATGTGGGGCCAGGATAGAGCATAATCGATGAACAAACAACGCGATATACTTGGAGTATAGATTTTGGAGAAAATGAGTTGCTTGGGGTTTGCTCTGAGTCAACTTCATGTTTACTTCAGGCCATCTCAGCACTTGTTTCGAGTCACGGGAGGGTTTACTTCGGACCAAGGAGGCAGCTGCTTCATGTCAGAGCCGTGGATTGATCGATATCCATATGATTCATATTGTTTTGTATCCATCAAACCTCACCTACCACTTCGTATCCATCTACATCTGTTTCGTATCCTTCGGCCCACGAGCATCGGTTTGTATCCATCCATCATCACCCTTCTGTTCGTATCCATCAAGCAGCATCGGCATGCTTCGTATTGATCACTCACTTGATCGATACGAAGAGAATAGCCAAGTATCGATACGGTTAGAAGGTTTTAGCATCGATGCGAAATGAGGCAGGGATCGATACGAAGAGCTTGGTAACCGATAGACACAAAGGACACAGTCAAACCAAGAGAAACAGTCTACTAGCATGAAAAAATGGATCTACACGTGATTGTCGCTCTACGTCATCGATCCAGGATCGATCGAGACGAAGTCAATCGATACGCAATGATCGATATGAAGCCATCAGCCAACCTACAAAACCAACTCTGAATCGATCATATCTCGAAATCCACAAGTCTAAATGCTACCAAATTTTCACAGAAGCTTGTTTATCATCTCAAGAACGTCTCTGATCGATCTCAGCCCAAATAGACGCTATTTGGATCAATACGAACAAGGTGGGAGTCGATCTCAAATGACCCATGATCGAACTGGTGGGCCCACCCACATGTGAGAAGGAGTACTTCATGTTCAAAGACAGATATTTCAGACTTACACCTATAAATAGCACCCGAATGCCAACAGAAAAAAAACTTTTAGACTGCTACATCGTTACTCTGCCAAATCTCCATTGTAACTTGAGTGCTAGAGTTATTTACTGCTGTAATCAGTTAGTAATCATCAATAAACAACAAATCATTCAGAATGAACGTAGGCTATAATGCCGAACCACTATAAATCTCGTCTTTTCATTGCTTTCTTTTTAATTTTTGAGTGTTCTTCGTATTTATATCCACCACGTATATCTTATCTGTGATATGTAACTGTGAGTTGGTGCTTCCATCTGCAATTGGTGTTTGTGACCAATTTTGGCACAAACAATTCCTTTTGTCTTATAACTTTGATTCAAACTGTGCTATATGACCGGAAAAAAAAGATACCTCAATCCTCTTAGATGTTATAACAACTTTTTAAAACTAAAAGCTGAACTGCATTTTGAGAAGTAAGCAGTTGTAGCAAAAGGTTGTGACATCAAATGTATTTTGATGTATTACCAAAAATGTACATTGGTTAACAATTAGTTGTATTGGTCTCTAACTTCTACTATCATTAAATGTTAATCCCGACTAAATTTTTGACAATGAATTAGTGTCTTTTTCCATCTTACTCCCTTTATCTATCTACCAATGTTAGATAAAGCTCTTAATTTTGGCCAGGTACGCATCCATATGCGAAATACTCTTAGGTGTTGTTTGTTTGTAGCAAGTCAGCCATTAATTGACCACTTATTCATGAATTAGCGCTTATAAGTGTTTGTTTTCATTAAGCATTAAGAACTAAAACACTTACGTAAAAAACGTTCAGCATTTTTACATTATTATTTTTGGTGTTGAATGCTTAATAACAATTTTTTTCCAATTATACCTTTAAGTGCATCTATTAAATTATTTTTAATTTTAATGTTAAATATTCAAAATTAAAAAAAAAGTACAAACTGTTGACAATTTAGCTTTCCTGAATTTTTCAAAAGTTCAAAATTTTCAAAATTCGATAACTGTTTTTTTTTAATGATGCAAGATAACTGGTTTTTTAATTAAAAAAAAAGACTTGATTTTTAAAAGTTTGTTTTAATTTTTATAACTGAACTTTTGGATTTGAAATTTAAATCTTTTAAAACTAAAAACTTCCATTTTTAGTTCATCATTCATGTTTTTTCAAAATTCAAATATTATTTAATTTCAAAAATTTTAAGATTTTAAGCTTTGTAATAATAAAAATTCATTATGGTTCGAGTTCATTTTTGTAATTGTCATGTAAAAACAACATAGAGAGAGTATTGTCAAAACAACCATATGCTTTAATTCGAATTAGAAGTTTTAAAAATATAAATAACAACTATTCATTATTTATTATTCAGCAATAGGAATTCAACATTCAGCCATAAGTGTTCAACGTTCAGTTTTCATCTTTTTATACAAATGAAGCCTTAGTTTAAGCCATAAACTCATCCATGTTCAAAATGCATTTTCACTTTGTGGAGTTTGAAGTTTCCTTTTCATATCAGATGTTCAAACTTTAACTACTGATAGAATAAACATAAATTACATATTTCCATGCCTACTGATTCACTAGTCATATGATAAACAGACATTAAATCATTGGATCCAATGATTAAGCCATAATGTTTTAACTTAATATTACAATTTAGTTCATTTTGCAAATTGAATATTTATCATTGGGGGGAGAGAGAGATAGATTTTCAGGTATTACCATCACACTGTTTGTCTATCTTATTTATTTCAAAGCTCAAGAAACTTCTCTACCTTCGAAGTGTCTCGCAATGGTAGATCCCTCTCATTCTCAATTTTTATTTTTAGTTCAGAACTACTGGCTACTGAATTTCCCCTTTCTACTTTAGCAAAATAAACCCTTTTCCATAGGAGTAGCAACAAAGGAAGCATAGAAGTAAGATGGGTTCTTAGCCGAGAGTGTTTGCAGCAATTCATAAATAAGATGCACGATTGAAATTCGGGTATTATGTTATAATTAATAGAGATACAAATATTCCTATTGTGCAAATCTGGAGTTATAAGAGGAAACAAAAATAAGGCTTAAATTTTACTAGTATTAGTTCATAAAATTCACGTTTGGATCTTTGGAAGAATAAAAATATATTCTTATTACGCAAATCTAGAGTTACAAGAGAAAACAACAATATAATTTACATTTTACCATTGTTTTAAAAACCTGCCCCGATGCTTGCCTCAAGGCTCCCTTGCCTTGAGGCTTTCTCAAAAAGACTTTTTTTTACCTCAAAAGTCTAGAAATTCAATACAAAAAGATCTATAAAATAATACCTTCAAACTGCAATCCGACAGTGCAACAACACGTGTTATTTTCCAACGATCTGCATTGTTTATGGTAGGCTTGTACGATGCAGTGTTACCGACACCTCTATCTTTCTTGGCATTTTTTGTAATTGGGCCATCCTATGATTATAATGTGATGTCAGAGCCAGAAATGTTAAGAAGCAAAATTGAATGTAACAACAAAAGCTATGGTTGACCATGTATTTTCATTTAATAAGTATATTGCATAACAGAATATTCCATCTTTCCCATTTTCGGAATCACAAATGTAATAATCAACCAAACCAGAAACCATAAGGGGAAAAATTAAATCTTTGCATCATGCTATGACTATAAACTTCTTGAACAAGGATTCAACAATACCAAATCTAGGTTAAATTATGGTTGTCCTAACATGAAGTAGATTTTGTGCTTATGGTCAATTATGATTCTGACATAGAAGAGAGTCGTCGAAGACTTCAAATCAAACCTAGAAAAGAGAATTTAGGCATAGAAGGTGTACAATAATGTGCACCTCCGCTATAGTGTTGATGATTAAATAAACATGAGGAATCTACAAGTAATATTAGATAAACAGAGTTAAAAAAGGAAGAAGAAAAAAATCTGATAAATAACTTAGTGAATATCATCCAATCAACGCATTTCCACTGAAACGTGCATTAATATACTATTGTTATTGCCTAGTTTACTTGGGTATTCAAAATATAATTATTTTAACATATACACAAAATGGATATTTTCCTTCCGATGCGAATACCATCATATTTTGATCTGTATCCACGTTTTAGATTTGTATTAACTTTACTCTGTTTGAAGATGACCGCAAACAGTTTTTGGATTTCGGGTATCCATTGTTAGGCCTAGGTGTGTCCATAAATTGGCAGCAATAATTTACTTTTCTGATTTTCACTGCATTTCCATTGCATTCACACTACTTTCGCACCCCACAACTGATAATAGTGGATCTCCAGAAGATGTATTAAAATTATATTGCAGGTAGCTTCAAGCCTTCAACTACTTATTAATCACATGACTAGTTATGAATGATAATGCCAGTGACCGAAGTTACGGTATTTTTTTCACTCAAGATTGAGTTTCTACGACAGGTGTTATTCCCGTGGCTTCCGAGGGTATTAATGTTTGGCATATGCCTTCCCTGACTGAAATGTTGTGATTTCCTCGACCTCCGCCGCACTATGACCTGGGAAGAGAAAGACTTTGATTTCGGGCCAAAAGCTATTGTGGTGTTTTTATTTATTTATTATTTTTTATATGATAAAAAACCACGGTTAAACATATTTGTATCTAATTTTCTCTCTTTAATCAAAATGTTCTGAATTTATGACCTCCTTAACTTCACGTTAAATTTTTAAATGTTATATTATAATTTTTAAATGTTATATTATATTGGGGAACGATAGGGAGCTTTTACACTACAAATTTTTTTTTACCTAAATGCTCTATACTTCATATTCACTTTACTTGACAATCCATTCTCAACTCTGATGTCAACAGAACTAATATGCAATATGCTAGGTTTTCACAAAATATAAATTGTGTAAGTACAACTCTTTTGAAAACATGATTGATTGTGGTCGTCCAAAGAACAGTATAGAATTGTGTTATGGGCCACTAATGCGTTTTTGTAGAACTTCGACCAAAATGACTTACTCAAAACAATTCATCTAACGGTTCTCCATCATCGTGTGTGTGTGTGTATAGGGTTTTTTTTTTGTGGGGGGGGGGGGGGGGGGGGAGGGGGGTGGGGGGGTTGAATGTGTAAACATGGAATGCATTTTTTGAAATATAAGTTAATATACAGCTCCAAACAACAGTTACACTGAATCACCAAATAAAATGTTCGGTTTCTACAACGCAATACCAATATAACATAATTAAACACTAAACAAAAAGATACTTACCCCTTGATGCAAACCTTGAGTAGCAACTAGCATAATTTTCGACCCACTCACAATATTCAATGACTTCAAACTCATGGTATCTTCAAGAACTTTGCCTGCAAAAAAATGTTCCAACAAATTTCACAGCTTTTCAACATAACAGTCCAATACAAGTACTTCAACATGAGTACCCAATCGAGGCTCCGTTTCATAGAATGATCTCAAAATTTTAAAATTCTAAGCATTGTGGTTTTTGGAGTTACCTTTAAAGATAAGTTTTTGGCCACGTTGAAGAACGTTGGTAAGAGGTTGAAGTTGAGACTTGAGGCCTTTAATGGTTGAATCAGGTGAAACTGAGATCGGAAATTTCTGACCACTGAATTGAACGTTTACTTTGATTAAAGACGATGAAGTTTCAGCCGATGTTCGGATGTTAACATCACCTCCTTCCATTTTTCGGGATAACTACTGATCTTAATTTGTTGAAATTTGAGAAAGAACGAAAACTCAGTTATGATTTTGGTTTGTGTAGGCTAGCTAGTATTTGTTTACCAAAAAGTGTTCATTTGCTCCGTTTGCGGATGCCCGGTCAAAAAATAAATAAATAAATGGCACAAGTGCACTTATGTCATTCCTCCCAAATTTCAATAGCTTATGATAGGTGATAGTGCAAATATAATCAAATCATAATATGTAAGACTTAATGATCCATGTCGTTCTGATTTTTTAAAAGTTTGAAAATTCTCATTTTGCGAAAGATGTAAAACTTGAACTTTATGTTGTGTGAATCTGCTGAAGTAATTTTTTTTTATGGTAGAATTTTTATGGATTTGATTTTGTGCATTACTATAGGCACCTAGAAAATTACATATGGCCCACATACCTAATGGTCACCATACAAGCTATGCTGGTATGTTTACTAATATCATACATTATTTTGTTTTATCAAATATACATTCAAATACATTTCTGTTATTTATCACTGCACGACAGTGGCCAACCGTCGAAATCAAAAACACACAGTTATTTATCATCGTACAGCTATGAATAACCATTGAAAATCAAAGACGCACGATCGTTCAAGGTCGAATGAAAATGTTGAATTTGGTGTTAAGTAGTATACATGAAAAATTGATATGTACTAAAAACTTCATGGTGGTCAGAAGCAATTTTTTGGATGTCAATAGCTATGCACTTGATTTTTAATAGGGAGTAGTATAGATAGAAAATTTAACAAGAAGATGAATATATTCAGCAAAAACATGGCTACAGTGATTTTTTAAATTTTGTGGACGGTAGCTCAGCAATTTTTCGAGTTTAAATAGAATTACCCTAAAAGAGGTGGACAACCGTGAAATTTGTAGATAATAAAGTTGGCACATTCGTTTAAACACTTATTAAGGACACTTAAACATTTGATAAAATTAGATCATAAAACATACTTCAAAAACCCACTTTAAAGTCAAAAGACAGTCTAGAAGTAAACAAGAACGATTATCCATAATCAAGTGATGTAGAAATAGATGAAATCTAATTCTCAGACATAGTATTTAATCATATCAACCATTAATGGTAAAAGAGACCGAGACAAACAACGTGAATAATTTTTTGTTTATTAGTTTCAAATTAGGAGTTGAGTTAAAAAATTTAATAAAATTTTAATATGAATATAAATCAATATTTTATAGTCCAGTTAATATTCTGGTGAAAGATATAGCAGTTAATTATATTTGACTATATCATACTGTTTTATATTACAAACGATTTCTTTTTGAAATAACAACAAAATTTATAATGATAGAATTTTCTTTAATCGAAGCAATAATGAAGGTTTTTTAATATGCTCCAAATAGCATCGAATTTGAGTTGCAAATTATTCTTCACTATATTAAATTTAGTCATGATTGTACAAGTTTTCTTAAAAAAAAGAAAATCAACATACAACTACAGTCGATAATAACTTAGGTATCATTTGTTTAAAATGATGAATATTGAATGTTTAATACTGACTGTTGAATGCTTAATGTTGATTGTCGATTGCTGATTGCTAAATACTTAAAATATTGTTTGTTTATATTCTGATTAGAAATTTATTTTGTGAATATAAATTGCTACTTTGTCAATATTACCTCTCAAAGTTAAAATTAATTACTCTTGGTGTAACCGCCATACAAAACACACTTAAATTATTTATTTTATGTCTTATATTTATACAGAAACAAAAATTAACAAATGCCTACATGTGCAAGTAATATAAAATCTACAAAATACGTCGAAAATAGAAATGTGATGACGTAAATATATTTGATAAGGGTTTGGTCGAGAAGAAAATATTTCATTATAATAAAATTAAAGTTTGTGTTCTGTTTGGATTATTCATTAATGTTTTGAGTATTATTAATGTATATACATACACACACACACACATATACGCGCGCGTGCGCGCGCGCACGCACACACACGCACACGCACACGCACATATATATATATATATATATATATATATATATATATATATATATATATATATTCGATGTGTTAAATAAGTTATTATAAAAATATCAGACGATTTTGTCCAACTTTTAATAATTATATATCATGTTGACTTTTTGCATATGTATTGCACATTTTAGTTAAGTTTTCATTTACTTACATAAATCAATATTGGTCAGTTTGTCTAAATTATTTATTTATAATTTTTTTCATGTCTACATTAGATATTAATATTTATTTATTTTCATTTTCATTCTTGTTAACCAGTTTATAAATTATAATATTTTAACTTCAAATTGCATTTAGATGTCATGGTAGGTTGACACTAAATTTTTTTTAGTCAACTTTTTAGTATATTCGTTTCCAGCGATTGAAAATTACACTATAAAATTTAAAAAAAAATTCACCAATTGAAAACAAAATTGATGCTATGTTTGAACTTTTCTAATTGTTTGTTATAATTAAAAAAAAATTATAAAACAATTACGTATTATGTTGCATATGTTATGGGTATAATTGAAATATATGGTGTAGTAAGTGATCAGCACTTATAATAAGCATTAAAATTTTGCTTATTCAATTAAGTAAAAGAAGAGCTCAATGAAAGTACTTATTTAAAAACAAACAAGCCAACAACTACATGACACTTGTCTAATTAAGCATTCAACCCTTTTTTGTTCAAACAAACACAGCCTTAGTCACAAGAAAATTAGTTACATTTATATTAAAGAAGCATTGGATTAAAAAGGATTATTTGCGGAGAGATCAGATGAAGAAATTTTGATTCCATTATTTGGAGAGAGTGAGGAGAATTCGAAGTTATGGTTTTGACAAAATTAAAAAAAAAATCATGAAAAGGTGGATGGGTAAAGCATTTGGTTGGACGGGAAGATAAATGGATGAAAAAAGGTTTTTATGTGAGTATAAATAGTATCACCCATAATAAAAGTGGAAATAAGGATTCTTCCTTTGTTTTTTAACTGAATACAAAAAATAAACATTCTTAAAGCATATTTTAATTTAGGGAAACTTTGTTTAAAGGTCAAATATAAACAAAAACTTAGAAGGTAGGACATACTAACTAATTTTTTACCGCAAGAATAGAAGCCCAGCTCAAATCCAAAATCCTAAAAAAAGTTATCGATTCCAGCTTTGGAGTTCTCATTTTTACTCTTCACTGTCACTGTTAAATCGATCAAAACTAGAGCGTTCAAAAACTTAGAAATGACGATTATCAAAAATTGACCGTATCTCGACCATTATAATTTCCATTTTCATCGTCTCCAACTACAACATCGCAAACTTATGTATCACTGGATATAGCATCGTCTCCAACCATAATTTCAAAGTCGACGCAATTAAGCGAAACTATAAAAGATCAACAGTATAATATTGCACAATATCTGTTTTGTTTTAAAATAATTTTAGGGTGTTTTACTGAAAATGTTTTGAAAGTTTCAACACTTGATTCTAAAAAAAAAAAAACGAAGAACAAAAACAATAATCTGAATAACCAAATAATGATGCCTCACAGAAGGAAGAAGGAGAAGAGGTAAATTAGTAATCTGTGCACAGATTATGCAGTGTCATATTATTAAATAACGATGAAATTTATCACATTAGTTAGTAAAATTGCATTTAGATCAAAGATCATGTTATACTTTGGATGAAGCAGACACTGCGTAGTGTATAACGACTCGTAATTTCGCTACTTTGAAAATTAGAGATTTCGTTTATTTTAAATTAAAAAAGATTTAAAACTTAAATATAATATATAAAAATAGAGAAATTATTTATTCTTATAATTGATAATTTAAAAAGTATAAATTTGGATTTTAGAACAAATCAATAAAATTTAAGTTTTGTTAAAAATAAATAAATGCTTAAATGAATAAGTTTAAATATTTATTTAAAAAAATAAATCTTATTGAAAACATTTAATAAAGATAATAAAAGTATAATAAAAGATTTAAAAGTATGTTAATAATGTTTAACAAAAATAACCAAATTTTGTCGCATTTTGTCAGTTTTACATACACCATAAAATTAGAGATTTTGATATTATTTAAATATGATTTTAAAATATAAAGAGACATGTTTTAATTTATTTAAAGAAGTAAAAAATTCATTTTTAAATTTGATTTACACAAATAAATAGTTTAACTAAAACGTCAAAATATGACCGTAAAACATTTTGTTAAAAACGACGTTTTGTCGATTAAAAGTTGTCGCAACGTCGTCGCACCTCTATTTTCTTATATAGGAACATATATTTAAATAGTGTAAGTATTAATTAATTCACCACTCAAGTTTACTTTTACTAAATAAGATTAGAAACTTCTATAAAACAATCAAGTAAACATAAAAAGACAAAAATGTCATTTCAAAGCAAAAGGTAAAACATCAAATCAAAAAACATAATTATTACTTACTTTACTTAATATTTAAGTGAAAATGACATAAAGGAATGATTTGAAATGTGATGTTAAGTGTTGAAAAAAATAAGATTACTTTAGAAGTAAGTAAGGTTATTTTGGTAATTTGATAAAGGGATATTTTGATAACTTACCACTTTATTTCTTTTTTTATAAATACCAACCATTCCTCATTTTTTTCACACTTTTCATTTTTCTTCTTCTTTCTTTCTAAGCTCTCTTCTTCTTCTTCTTCTTTAGAGCTTTAATGGCTTCTTCTCTTCTCTTTCCTTGCTAACTTTTTCAAAATCATATCAAACAAAGTCAAAACACCACCAAACTTTGCCAAAGACCTTAGGATACCGTTAGAATATGATTTAGCATCTAAGAAGTGAAGAAATGATGGAAGAAGGGGATGATCAACGCAAGGCCGAACATATGTAAGAGAAGGAAGCAAATCGTGAAGCTTCGGAGCAAGAAAAAGAGAAGGAAGTGCTGTCGGGATCAAAAGGAAAGTCTAGGGAAAAGATTTGGTGGAGATAAAAGGATTTAGTGAAGTGTTGGATGATATGAATGTTGGTCGGAAATGAACAATTTGATTAAAGGTGAGTATTCATATTTTAAGTTACTAATTCTAAAATAATATTTCAAGTATAGTGATTTGAAAGTTTGTTATATGTTGCACGATTAAATGTTTGATAACTTGGTTGATATTATGGTTGATTATATGTTTGTGATATGTATGATAACTTGGTTTGATAAATGATAAGAGAAATGATTAGTAATTAACCAAAATTAATTAAATAAGAATTAAATCCATACAAATATGTGTATGGAATTTATTTAGCCTCTTAATGAATTTAACTAAGTTAAAATAATTTAAATATGGTTTAAAACAAATTTGAAGTGTTTCAGACAAGTTCCGAAGCAATTCAAAAAATTGGTCAAAATCGAGCTCGTCGCATAGTGGCAGTTCGTAAATTTGGACCTATAACTTCAAATTAGTGTAGAGAATGATTTATAAGTCGGATTTCTTTAAAATAAAAATTCTTTGGTCCATAATGATAATAATTTTCCAATGAAGAAAGAAAATCAAGATTTCATCAAGTAGATTTTGAAATATGTCCAAAACAATTTTCTAAAAACATCGCGGTTTTGCAGTTCAGAATCCAAAAAGGGATTTATGTATAAATGATATTTTTAAGTGATTAAAAATATGAAATAAATGTTGAAACTTCATTTACAACGTTTCATATTTTGAATCGACAACTATATATGTTGTCTTTAATATAAAACTTGATTTTGCAGGAACATCTTCAAGACCGGATTCAAAAAAAGCTTCATGCTATACATATATTTTATTTTGAGTCTTTGTCTAGAGTTAAAATGATATTAAAATCTCTCCTTTGGATATATATGTCGACGCGTGCACATACGCACATGCATAGAGCATATTTAAGTTTTCAAGTCAAATTCAGACGTCTGAATTGACCATTTCAAACGTCTGAATCTGGAATCAAAATTGATTTTTCAAACAATATTCAGACGTCTGAATTGGCATTTTCAGACGTCTGAATCAGGTCAAAAATGACCTATTTGCTTTTTGGTTTGCACGTTAACGATTTTAGAAGTCTGAACTCTATTTTTCAGACGTCTGAATTCCTACAACGGCTATATTTTTGAATAGACATTTCTCTTCCATAAAGAGATGCGACTTTTATCAATTGATATGTCCATATATTTTCATGATTACTATTCATGAACAATTGCATCTTTTTATACTCTATATAAACATGTTAGAATTATCAGTTTTATTCACTTAATCAATCTAACTCTTTCTATTCTTATACTACTTTGATTCTAACACTCTTGTGCATTCAAGTTCATACAAAATCATTCATTTACTTCCATATTCTTCACATATATATACATATATATACATACATACATACATGCATACATACATACATACATACATACATATATATATATATATATATATATATATATATATATATCAAAAGGAGAAGATTATAGGAAGATTGTACTATGAAGAGACAAATTCTGTTATCAAGAACACACTATGTCAATTACCCTCTTTATAAGTTGAAGTCCTGTTCTGCTGTTCAGGTGAGTGAAGTCTTCTTCGGCTGTTGAGGCATCGAAATCCTGTTCTGTTGTTTAGGTGTTGTAAACATGTTCCTCCGGGTTTAGTGAGGATTGTTATTAATGAAATTCCAGAAGGAGTTTGGGACTGGACGTAGAACGGGAAGTTCGAACCAGTATAAAAATTTCCGGTATGCTTGTTTTATTTTTACTTATTTTCATTACTAGTAACTTAGTTTATTTTTGCACTAGTTTAATATAATTCCATACAGCACGATCCGAACTGTCTTTTCATTTGGTATCAGAGCAAGGCATCTTACAACCGTTACACAGTTATCTGATATCTTACTAATATAGAAAACAACACCAGCACTAAGACTAATACTGGCACTAACACTAGTTTTATTGAAGGTCAATCTACTGCACGACCTCCTCTATTCAATGGCATGAATTACAACTATTGGGCAACACGAATGCGTATTTATATGCAAGCTAGTAGTTTTGATGCATGTAATGTTACACAAGAAGAATATACTGCACCTACTATTGAATATACTACATGGACAGCTGCACAAAAACAAGATGCTTATGCTAATGCTAAAGCAATGAATATGTTGTTTTGTGCATTAGATAAAAATGAATTTAACCGAGTTAGCATATGTAATACTGCATATGATATACGAAGAACACTAAAAGTCACTCATGAATGTACTAACAAGGTTAAAAAAAGTAAAATATCTATGCTTAAGAATCAATTTCAAAATTTTAGAATGAAGCAAGATGAATCTATAAATGATATGTACTCCAGATTTCAAGATATTCATCATTCTTTACTAGGACTAGGAGAAATATACTCCGATTTTGATATTGTTTTAAAAATCCTTAACTCTTTAACGGATGAACGGGAAAGAAAAGTCTTAGCTATTGAAGAAGCTAATGATCTTTCTACCATGAAACCAGAAGAGTTAATATGTAATCTAATGTCCTACGAAGTAAATTTGCAAGCTAAAAGAGTACAAGCACAAGACAAAAAGAATATGGCATTTCATGCAGAAAAAGAAGAATCAGACTCGGATGAAGGAGACTTAGCATTCATTGCTAAAAACTTTAAAAAGTTTTTGAAGTACAGAAAAGGAAATCGAAACAACGGGAAAAGAAACTTCAACAACAATACAAATAAGCCATCTTCATCTATACTGGAATGCTTTAACTGCCACAAGAAGGGGCACATGCAAAAAGATTGTCCAGAACAAAAGAAAACATATCACAATAAGAATCGAAAGGACAAGTTTAAAAGAAAAGCATTTTCAGTAACATGGGATGACTCGGATTCTTCTTCTTCAGAAAGCAACAGTGACAGTGAAAATGAATAAGCAAATGTTTGTTTCATGGCTACGGAGAATGAGGACCCACTTAAAAAGAGAGGAAAATGGATACTCGACAACGGTTGCTCAAAACATATGACTGTAGACAAAAATATGCTATCAAATATTACTTACTCTGATGGAGGCTCTGTCACTTTTGGAGACAATTCCAAAGGATATATCATCGGAAAAGGCGATGTCGGCAATGCCGGTACATCTAATTTACTTCTTATTTCCAATGTTTTACTAGTCAAAAATTTAAAACACAATCTTTTAAGTATCAGCCAGTTATGTGACAAAGGATTCAAAATCTCTTTTTCTGAAGATAAGTGTAGCATTTTTGATAAAAAATAAAATCTTATATTTGAAGGAAATAGAGACAGATATATATATATATATATATATATATATATATATATTCTGAATATGAAAATCAATCATGATTCAGATATGTGTTTAATGGCTAATAAACATGATCCTTGGCTATGGCACAAAAGATTCTGTCATATCAACTTCAGAACTATAAACAAGCTTTCTAAAATAATTTAGTCAGAGGTTTACCAAAAATGAACTTCAAAGTCAATCATATTTATGATGCATATCAATTGGGAAAACTAACCAAATAATTTTTTAAATCTAAGAAAGTTATTTCTACATTACAACCACTTGAATTACTACACATGGATCTATTTGAACCAACCCAAGTTCAATCCTTAAACCACAATAGATATGTATTTGTAATAGTAGATGACTTTTTTAGATATACTTAGACCATTTTTATGAAAAATAAAAGCGATACGTTTGAGCATTTTAAAAATTTTGTCAAGCGAATTCAAAATTTAGAAGGTTTAAAAATAAAGAACATAAGAAGTGATCATGGAGGAGAATTTGAAAACGAAGATTATGACCAGTTTTGTAAAAAGAAAGGAATTTTTCATAATTTTTCGTTTCCTAGAACTCCACAATAAAATGGTGTTGTAGAACGTAAAAATAGAACTTTACAAGAATGCGCAAGAACCTTATTAAATGGAAGCGCTCTTCCGAAACATTTTTGGGCAAAAGCTGTTGCAACTGCCTGTTATGTTTTGAATCGTGTGTCTATTCGACCTCTCACGAAAAACACTTCTTATGAACTTTTTACTGGAAGAAAACCAAAGATATATTATTTCAAAGTTTTTGGTTCAAAATGTTTTATATTAAATACCAATGATCAGCTTGGAAAATTCGATGCAAATCCGACGAAGGAATCTTTCTAAGATATTCATATCGTAGCAAAGCTTATCACGTATTTAATAAAAGATCAAATATTGTTGAAAAAACTTTACATGTATCATTCGATGAAAATTTTCAACAAAAACCAAGTATAGAATATGATGAAGATTTTCTGGATAACATCACAAATACGGAAACTACAAATCTTGAAAATGATGAAAACATTATTTATAATAATGATGATGAATTAAGATCTCCACCAAAAATATTACGGGATCATCCCGTTCAAAATATTATCAGAGAAATTAATTCAAACGTACGAACTAGAAGTCAACTAAATCAAATGGGCCACGAGCATTCCTTTCCAATATTGAACCAAAGAATCCCAAAGAAGCTTTCACAGACGACTACTGGATAATTGCCATGCAAGAAGAGATAAATCAGTTTGAACATAATGAAGTTTGGAAATTAGTTCCTAGATCAAGTGATCAAACTGTTATTGGAATGAAATGGGTCTACAAGAACAAAGCAGATGAACAAGGCAACATTACCAGAAATAAAGCAAGATTAGTTGCGCAAGGAAACAATCAAGAAGAAGGAATTGACTACGAAGAAACATTTGCTCCGGTCGCAAGACTAGAAGCAATATGGATCTTAATGGCCTATGCATGTTTTCAGAATTACAAATTTATCAAACGAACGTTAAAAGTGCTTTTCTGAATGGTTATATAAAAGAAAATGTGTATGTTGAACAACCCCCCTTATTTATTCACGAGAAATTTCCAGATCATGTCTATAAAATTAAGAAAGCTCTATATGGTTTAAAACAAGCACCACATGCTTGGTATAATCGACTAAAGACGTATCTAATTTCTTCGGGATTTCAAATTGGGAAAGTTGATTAAACGCTTTTCATTAAACATTCGAAAAATGATATTTTAATAGTTCAAATTTATGTTGATGATATCATTTTTGGTTCTACCAATGACAGGTTTTGTCAGGACTTCTCCGAAATAAAGAATTTGAAATGTCTCACATGGAAGAATTAACATATTTTCTTGGTTTATAAATTAAACAAATTCAAAATGGCATCTTCATTGATCAAGAAAAATATTGTGATAATTTAGTCAAACGATTTAGAATGAAAAATACTCTTGCCAAACCGACTCCAATGAGTACAACAACACATCTTAAAAAAGATGAAAGTGGCAAAATTGTTGACCAAAAATTATACCCAAGTATGATTGGATCATTACTATATTTAACGGTAAGTCGACCTGACATAATGATGTGTGTCTGTTTGTGTGCTAGATTTCAGGCCAACCAAAAGGAATCACATTTAAGAGTCGTGAAACATATATTATGTTATCTCACTAACACCAAGGATTTCGGTCTATTCTATCCAAAAGAATGTCCATTCGAGATAGTTTCATATAGTGATGCCGATTTCGGTGGATCTCGAACAGATCGAAAAAGCACAAGTGGTTCGTATTGTTTTATTGGAAAATCACTAGTGTCTTGGTTTAGTAAGAAACAAAACTGCGTTTCTCTCTCTACATGTGAAGCGGAATATATTTTGCTGCTTTGGCTTGTGCTCAGTTAATCTATATGCAACATACACTTAGAGATTTCAATATAAACTTAACAAAATCAACCATATACTGTGACAATTCTAGTACTATTAACTTGTCTAAAAATCCTGTCAATCATTCACGAACAAAATATATTGATATTCGTCATCATTTTCTTCGTGATAATGTTGAAAAACGAACAATAAATTTGGATTTTGTTTCTTTGAAAATCAGTTGGCTGATATTTTTACAAAACCTCTTTTAGAAAATGTTTTTATCAAACTCAGACAAGAGTTTGGTATCGTCTCGCTTAAAAATTTATGATATCTTTCTATGAGATATTGATGTCTTTGCTTATCTTTCCACATCAAAATTCTTATCTCTTAAGTATCTGAAAAAAACTTTCATTTAGAACCTCAAATTCTCTTTGTTTTAAATATGTGTATATTATTGTTTAAAACATCTCAGCCACTATTTTTTTAACTTACATTCTATTTTTAAACTTTTTAATATTTTTTATAAACTTATTTCGTTTTCCTTTTTTACCAAAAACTTTATTACTATGGATTTCAATATGATTATTCTCCTTCTCACCATGGCTTCAAACAACAACACTGAAAACTCACCCTCATTATATTCTACATCTTCCTTAGAAATATTGGCTACTCCAACACCATTTGAACCGGCTAGACCTCATCCTTCATACGAGCCATCTGGTCATACTGCAGAAAGGAAGAAATCTCGACGATTTCTTTTCTTCGGTTCTCCATCAACTAAAGAAAAAATAGCCGAGATTCATCTTACCAGAAAGAACAGTTGGATTTGCAATGAGAGATGTATTATGAATAGAAAGTTAATGCCAAACGACTTAGTTTCATTGAACAAGTGGCATCAAAATTATGCGGTACATCTCCGAACAAAGATGTAGTTCAACCTTCAACTTCGAATCCATGGGAGTCTAGTCCGCAGCGTCCTTCGGTTTCTTCGAACTCTTGGGAACATCAACCCTATTGGTCTCCATTGCAACCTTACACGGAGATAACCAAGATTGAACCGGAAGATTGCAAGACTCCAAGTGATTCGAACTAATACTTTCATTTATTTATATTTATTTTTGAATGATCATAATTGTACTCTATATATATTAATAAATTTACTTTCTATTTTTCATTTTTTTCTATGGTCTGAAAAATGTTTTGATACACATTTCAGACGTCTGAATATTACCGAAGAGGAAATTTTTCTTCAGATTCAGACGTCTGAATCACCAAAATCAAACGTCTGAATATAGGCTAAAATGAACTAAATCCTTTCTGACTTGATTTTCTTTGATTCAGACGTCCGAATTAGATATTTCAGACGTCTGAAATCATCTGGCTATTCAAAATTGAATTGTTTTTTGCACGTTTTTCTATGTAACTACCCCCTTATTCAACCCTTACCTTTCTTCTATCCTCATTCTTCATCTTCTTTTTCAGTCTTTCCCCATTAAAAATCAAATCTTTCTTCCTTATATTCACTAATGGCTCCAAAACAAAAAAGATCAAGGCCATCTACTTCATCATCTACCCCAAACATCAATCAATGGCTATGGAATGAGCAAGCAAGACAACATTTTGCACAAATAAGTAGATCTCACTTCTTTTTAGGTGCTTTCATAAAATTTGAAGAATTTGAGGCTTATCGGATTTAACAAATTGTAAGATCAAATGGGTTAGAATCTCTTGTCTCTTATGTTGCTAATAATACCAAAATCAATGATCTTTTGGTTAAGTTGTTCTATGCTAATCTGAATTTGGATCATCATACTCCTCACAATCGCAAGATTGTATTTGGACATTAGTTTGTGGAGTTAAAATTTATCTACCACTTGCTAGACTTGGTGATATTCTTCAATGTCCATCAACGGGGACTGATTTGGATGAAATTGATGTTTCTTTAAACTTGGATGAAAGAGACGAGGTCTCACATCAATTTTTGAATGATGACATTACTAGACTTACTTCCATTCAACTCCGCCCACAAGCTTGTATCCTCCACAGAGCTTTGATTCACTCCATTATTCCACGGACAGGAAGTTATGTAGTTATTAACAAAAGAAACTTCCAAGCCCTTTATGCTATCTAGTCCGGTCAATCCATCAATTGAGCTCAAGTGATTTTGAAAGAATTTGTGGATGTTAATCGTTGAAGGCGCTATAAAACCTTTCATTATGGTGCTTATATAATGAAGATTCTCCAAAATTTTAACATTCCTTTTCCTGAATCTGAATTCACAGCGATCAAAGAGCTTGGATCAAAGGCATTGGGTCTTATAGGTTTGCCAAAACGACCGGGAAGTTTGGCATATATTTCATTTCAAGAATGGGTTGCCAACCGTAATCAAAACCAACCCCCACCTCGTCAACATGTTCAATCTATTGCTCCACCCTCAGAAGTAGAAGACAATGATGATATAGTGATTCTTTCTCCCGACACTAGCTTAAGGAATGCTTTGGTCACTCTTTCCCAAAACTAAGCAAAGTACTTAGAACCCGAATGGTCAATCTCGAAAAGAAAACTAAATAACGTTTTAATTCCATTCGTGGCTTTCTCAACAAAATTTGGGAACGTATTGGATGCTCCACCTCATCATCTACCGAAGTTTTCAACCCTGCTCCATTTCAATGGTCATCAAGCTCGGGGAACAACAATGGTAAAGATGAAGGTGATGATGATGATGATGTAGGCAATGATTCAAGCACTAGGTTTTAAATTCCTTTGATTTTAATTAGTTTGTTTTGAACTATTTCGCTGTTTGTTTTTTCTATTTCTGTCATAAACTCCTATATTATCTGCTGGTATTGTGTTATGTTTCGAATACTCTGATTTTTCATATATTCATCCTTTCCTTTTTGCGACGCCAAAGGGCGAGAAGGAGTTGATATAGTCTATTTATTCCAACTTGCTTTTTGACTGGAGGAGCTTATAAAAAGGGGGAGTATATATATTACTCGTATTATATTTATATAGTTGTCATCATCAAAAGGTGGGAGAATGTTGAAACTTCGTCTACAACGTTTCATATTTTGACTCGACAACTATATATGTTGTTTTTGTATACTAACTTGATTTTACAGGAACATCTTCAAGACCGGATTCAAAAAAAGCTTCATACTATACATTTTTTTGAGTCTTCGTCTAGAGTTAAAATGATGTTAAAATCTCTCCTTTGGATATATACGTCGACACGTGCACATACACACATGCATAGAGCATATTTGAATTTTTTAGGTCAAATTAAGACGTCTGAATTGACCATTTCAAACGTCTGAATTTGGAATCAAAATTGATTTTTCGGACGATATTCAGACGTCTGAATTGGTATTTTCAAACGTCTGAATCAGGTCAAAAATGACCTATTTGCTTTCTGGTTTGCACGTTAACGATTTCAGAAATCTGAACTCTATTTTTCAAACGACCGAATCCCTACAACAGTTATATTTTTGAACAGACATTTCTCTTCCATAAAGAGATACGACTTTTTATCAATAGATATGTCCATATATTTTCATGATAACTATTCACGAACAATTGCATCTTTTTATACTCTATATAAACATGTTAGAATCATCATTTTTATTCACCTAATCAATCTAACTCTTTCTATTCTTATACTACTTTAATTCTAACACTTTTGTGCATTCAAGTTCATGCAAAATCATTCATTTATTTCCATATTCTTCACACACACACACACTCACACACACACACACACACACACACACACATATATATATATATATATATATATATATATCAAAAGGAGAAGAGCATAGGAAGGTTGTACTATCAAGAGACAAATTTGTGTTGTCAAGAACACACTGTGTTAATTCCTCTCTGTATAAGTTGAAGTCATGTTCTGCTGTTCAGGCGAGTGAAGTCATCTTCGGCTGTTGAGGCATCGAAATCCTATTCTGTTGTTCAAGTGTTGTAAACCTGTTCCTCCGAGTTAAGTGAGGATTGTTATTAGTGAAATTCCAGAAGGAGTCTGGGACTAGACGTAGAACGGGAAGTTCGAACCGGTATAAAAATTTATGGTGTGCTTGTTTTATTTTTACTTATTTTCATTACTAGTAACTTAGTTTATTTCCGCACTAGTTTAATATAATTCCATACAGCACGATCCGAACCGTCTTTTCAATAAATTTGATAAATCTGTCAAAATGGTTTTAAAAAGATTTGGAATGAAAAATATGAATTTCAAATATTAAAAAGTTGTTTAAATCAAATAAGCTTATGTAGCACTTTCCACAGCACTTTTATGTTGCGAATTCTATAACCTTTTGAATATGAGTTTTGAACTTAACAATTCTTTCCTAAATCTTTTATGAATGATTTTAAAGGAATAATTAAGTAATGTAAAGATGATTTGAAAGTTTTAATAAGAGTTTGAATAAATAGTTAAGAGAAATTGTTTATACCACTTAAACAAAAAGCGAAGAAGATTGAATATAATAATAAACTGAGTATGTGGAAACGACTAATACATTTGTCCCACCTGTGAGATCTGGAAAGATAAAAACAAAGTGTTTAACTAAGGTTGGGGATGGAGCAAAATTGCCCTGAACTTACATGATCTATGTTTTCTCTTTTTAGGCGAGGGGTGGAATAGATCGAAAGGAAAGCCCGGATGCTCTAAAAGATCATATTTAAGTTTTTTCAAGATAAAAGGAAAGAAACATATCCTTTGAATATCATTTAACCACTTAGCATATTTTATTCGATAGTTTGTACAAAGGAATCGAGATCGGATTTGGGTGATTCCTATCCGAAAATCCCTTCAAACTAATTTTCGAAATAAAATATAATCAAGACAATGACCGTTGATGAGAAAGATCTTCATAATATACGATTACTTTCCATTAGTCCCTGGAGGTGAAACTTGCAATTAGTCCCTAAAGGTGAAATTTACCATATCTTAGATGGCAGTAGTGCTCTATTATGAAAATCTTCGATTTGCAAGAATATGATTTGAAGTTAAGAAGAAAATCTTTGATTTAGATTTAATGAATGATTTGGGAATATTTTCCCTAAGTAAAAAATTATAAATTGAATATAAGAAATCATTGATTTAGATTAATGATTTGGAAAAGTTTTGCTAAGTAAAAGAGAAAATGATTAGGATTTAAGAAAGGTTTAAATAAACCAAATGATTTGATAAATGAGGCTTGATGATTCCATATACTCTTGAAAAAAATGTAATAAATTGAAAAGAATATATCTAAGAAAGATATTGGATTTAAATAAAAGATGAAATAATTGATTGATGATTGATATCCACATATGAACTTAACATCTTTTAAATCGATGATTGGCTTCGAAGAAACCGGAGTCGGATTTGGTTGATTCCTATCTGAAAACCACTTCGAACCAATGTATACGTTTGAAAGTGAAGACATGTTGAAGATGACGATTATTAAAAATCGTGGATCTTCATAGCATGAGGATTGCTTGTTGAACATGCTCTGCGTAGCTCCCATTATAGAGTTATTTATAGCAGCAGTCTCTCCATTATGGAGTTTTTTCGGATTGCAAGGAATGCTTGCTACTAGTAGTAGTAGGAGAGCGCCATCGGTTTCGTTCAGTCTCAAAACGGACTTGTATGGATGAATGTTTGAGATTTCATTTCTATGACACAATGTTTGAATTTTAAAAATGTACATCAATTGGTGGCAGAAAAGGCAACTTCTCTTAGCTTAACACCCTCCTCGAGACGTACGAGTTCAAGAGTTGTATTTTTGTGGAAGGAAAATAGTGATCAAAGGAATGGCAGTGTGGCGTTCAAAGTGGAACCTGTTATGATCAAAGCGTGGTTTTGTATGAAAAACGTGGCTTTGAAGATATTAATCATAGCTTCACGAGCCTCACACCCCGGTTATGATGGGATACTATATGGTCTAACAGACGTAAATTCGGAATAAGTGAGTATGTATAGCGGTGTTAAATACGTTTGGTCCTTTGGGGGATACGTCCCTCAAGGCATTTATTGCCCCATTTGGATAAAGGGTTAGCTTGAGAAAAGCAGGGAACTACCAGTTATAAGTTGTAGTATAGCAAGTATAGTTCCAAGTAGTTTGAGAATAGCGATTAAGGCACCGTGGGAACTATGTTTGTTATGCGTAGATCGAAAAAAAGGCCACCAATGCCCTATCATGTTGGAAATTCAATCCCAATACGAGATTTATGGTTTTAATTATATTTCTAAAATAGCTATAATGACTTGCAAACATTTCAGCTACCCTTCCTAGTATCATATTCTATTCGGCATATTCCATTGACCCAATCCGGATATATTCCGTTAGACTTAGTCCAGGTATTGATACCTTATTTGATTAAGTTTATTTGAAAAGTATTTCCAAAAGAATGTCTTTAGAAATAATATCAAACGTTTTGATATATAAAAGTGTTTTGGTTATCATAAGGTAAAAATCCGTCTGTTTTTATGTGTGGGCGTGGTCTTATGAGATACCCTTCTTTTCAAAGGTTTTGATAACATAGTCATTTTAAATTTCGAGTATCACACACTGGTTTATCAAGCCTGATCCGGGTATTTTTATTACTTGGGTCAGATCCGAGTAGTTTAAGGTTGAGTTGAAGATGGTTGGAGTTTCCAGAGGAGAGCTAGAGATCTTCATCATCTTATGGACGTATTTTATTATCCGCTTTGCTTAGTGAGGTTCGTACGTGATAGAGGGTTCTCTCTTCTTGTTAGGTAGCGAACGGATGACTCTTACTCCTATATTTCACTAAGATCGAGTATCGAAGGGTTGGTTTCAGTCGAGAGGTTGTTTGTAAAAGCAAAGCGTGAGGTACCAGTGTAAACTACGGCAAAAAGTGGCCGCTGTCGATGGTTGAAAAGCCTAGATCATTACATTTGGTATCAGAGCTGAAGGTTAAGCAAGAACCTTGGATTTGGTTGGATAAGACTATTAGAGATAGTGTTAGCAACCCCCTAGAATGAGTTTGACTGTATTATATATGAGTGCGTATTTGTTAGTAACTAATAAAAATGTTTTGTGTTACTTATCTGTTGGGTGATTTATGGATTCTGATCGATGCGCCTGATCACCGTTATCGATGTGGGTCCCTAAACATTTAAACAAGACGAACTGACACATTGTTTTGAAAATATTATATTTAACATATAAAGGACTGTCTTTCAAAAGATACAAAATTTGTGTGTTAGGGAAATTTATAAGATACTTTCCCTTAGGAAAGTCCCATGGATAAGGTCTTAATTCATCCAGTGATGATTAAAATAATCTTCTAAGTATCAATCATATGTTGGCTTGGGCAAACGGTATTGAGCACTTGGCAAATTATTCTATTTATCATTGGAGGATGAAGGCAAGTTCAAATCCAAACAAGTTGAATTAAGTATTTGGATAAAAGATGTTTGAATAAGATGAAATGGAAATAGTATAAACACTTCTAATCTTATCTTGAAATATCACTTGGGGCAGAATGGCTTATTATATGTCAAGTAGTGAGTTTTGGATGACTCCAAAGCAGGCACAAAGAGCACGTGCAGAAAGAGAAGCAGAAAAGAAACAAAAACTAGGAGCGTATGCTGGCATCTACTGCTTTAGGTGTTTTTAAGAAGGGCATTATGCAGTTTGCTATGATAGGAAAATAAAGAAACAGAAGGAAGAAAAATCTGTTCGAAAATATATATGCTGTTTTAAGTGTAAGAAGCTAGGACATTTTCTACATGATTGTCTTAGAACAAATAAGAAACCTAAAGCCCCAAAGGGAAGGAAAAGTGTTGTTATCGGTGCAAAGAATTAGAATATATAGTCAAAGATTGCAATTTAAAGACTGGAGAAAAGTCGGCGAAGGCGCATACCATTCAGATAGCCATGATTTCATGGCTTGCAGATCATTTGTAAATATGGACATTCGGAGAAGTACTGTCCAAGGGAAAGGTCAGATGACTTAAGCCCCAAAGATAAAGCACTGTCTACCTCAAAAGGAATTCAAGAATAGTATATAGTAGTCTAAGTATCTATATAATGGTAGTAAGTGATAGGCTATATTCCTTAGGGAAGTTATCTCTAAAATTTTGTAATGCCAGTTAGAGATAGAAATATAATGTTAATTAATAAACTTCCTTTTGGTTATCCTCTCGATGCACTTCTTCAATCTTATATCCGATATATCTAGAAATACAAAGTTCAAAGGAATATTATAAAGAAATAGCTTTATAGAAAAAAGTGTTTAAAGTTTAGAAAATAATTTAAAAAGAAAGGGATGAAATTATGGAAATTTTATCATAATCTTTTGAAAAAGTTTAACGAAATAAAGGAAAGTTATTTAAACTTAAGATAATTTTGAAAATAAAATCTATAATAAGATGTATTAGCAAAGAAAATTCAAAAAAAAATTAGAGAGCTTAAATAAAATTTTAATGATATTTTTCAAATAAAAGATAATTGATTTCTTTAGAAAAGAAGATATAACTATTTTGCATAAATATTTTGAAAAAAATAAAATTGTGTTATACTAAAAGATGGTTTTGAAAAAAAAATTGGAATGAAATGTTCCCTTTTAAAATAATAAATATTTGGAAATTTATGAAATGGTTTCATAAAAGATTTTTAAAAGATAAATAATCTTTTGAGTAAAAAATAGTTTCTTTAGAATATTTTCTTTAATAAAAATGCTTGGAAATAAATAAGTAAAGTGATTATATAAAGAAGTACCTTTATAAAATGTTTAAACTTAAGATAAACTTTTCATGGAAGATTTTTCTGAAAGTTAATAAATACATATATTATATGTAGATCATTTCGTCACACAAATGTGGATCTAATATTCGAGTTCGGAACTTTGAGGTGTTTACACCGATCCAAAAAAAGATTTATCACTCGATTCTAGACGGCGAACATTGATTAGGGTTTATGATTGGGTACTTGAGTTTTCTATCATAATTGAGAGCTATGCAAGAAAAGCAAAAGCCTCTAAGCAAAGAGCTTGACTAAAGTCCCATCAGAGAATCGGGAGATCGATACTAGTTCGAAAATAAAATTGTGTATTCGGATAGGAGATCGAATAAGATATTTCATATGGATGATCTGCGTACATTATATGGAATTAAATTTGAAGATAAAGGTTTTGGGCAAACTTTTGTTTTGGGTAATTTCGAGGATGAAATTCTTTAAGTAGGAAAGAATGTAACGATCCGTAATTTCGCTAGTTCGAAAATGAGAGATTTCGTTTGTTTTAAATTTAAAAAGGTTTAAAACTTAAATATAATAGATAATAATTGAGAAGTTATTTATTCTTATAGTTGATAATTTAAAGTGTAAAAATTTGGATTTTAAAACAAATCAACAAAAGTTAAGTTTTGTTAAAAATAAATAAATGCTTAAATAAATAAGTTTAAATATTTATTTAAAAAGATAAATCTTATTGAAAACATTTAATAAAGATAATAAAAGTATAATAAAATATTTAGAAGTATGTTAATAATTGTTTAACAAAAATAACCAAATTTTGTCGCATTTTGTCAATTATACATAAACCGTAAAATTAGAGATTTTGATATTATTTAAAGTGGAAAATAGGTTGTAGGACAAACAATTCGCTTTTTTTGGGCTAAAAAACGCGCGTTCTATTTTTTGGGCTGAAGTCCAAACATGATTATTTTATTCGTCGCTCAACCATTATTTATTTCTCTTTACTTTCTTCTCCTTTTCCCTCATTTCTTTCTCTTTCAAATCATCTTGCAAATGTTAAGTCTGAGATGTCGTTGCATAATGAGTACCGATTTGGATTTCTGATCTTTTTTTGTACGCGCGTTCTTGCTGTATGTTAACATAGGTAAGTTTAACCTAATTTTTTGATGTCGATTTGAATTTTGTGCTTGATCTGGCTAATTTTGTTTTATTTTCTGACTATTTTACTACCGTTTAGAAATTCTTAGACTATTTGGATGTAATATGTCTGATTTGGGTACAAGATTGGGAGGCGAAATCGGGTATGATTTTATTATGCTTTATGCTATGTCCAGTTAGCATTTTCAAACTGTTTGGTGTTATAAAAATATTTTATATTCATTTTACCGTTTTCTTCTGTTGCTGTCTCGTGCATAATGTATTTTAATCCTACCACAATTTATATTTAACTGTACGTTGGTATTCTTTTACATTTTACTTACCTTTTAACTTTTTACTTCACTCTTTTTTTCTTTGGCAGGAATGTTGATGATAATATTCTTGTACTGTTTTTGCTTGATGAAAACAGCTACTCTGTTCGACTTGATATGACTTGTTCTTTGATTGGTGTTAAAAATAGTATTTGTGAACATTGGCCGCATCTTACCCCTTGTTCTATTGGTATATCCTATAGTTTGGAAAATAAGGTTATCACAGTTGATGCTGATTCGGATTTGCATACCATTCTATGCTTTCAAATATACAAGAAATGTTCTTATTTTGTTTTTACTGTTAAGTCAACCATTTGTGCACTGGAGTTCAATTTTGATAATAGTTTATTAATTACTTCTGATCATCAGAGTAGTTCAGTGTCTAGTGGTTGTTCGAATATTAAATCTTGTGGCGAGTCAAGTTCTTATTTGAAGGATATTATGAAGAAAGGATCTCAGTTAAATCTTGTGGATTTTATTGGTTATTGTTTCACTGGTGCTGAAGATTTTAGAGAGTTTCTTATGGCCTATCAAATAAAAGAAGGGCGTGAATTGATTTTTGTTAACCATTGTCCAGAAAGAATATCTGTTATTTGTTCGTGGTTTAAAGAAGGTTGTAAGTTCACCATGTATGCTTCTTCAGATCCTGGAAATCTTATTCGTTTTTTTATTAGGACTTACATGTTTGAACATTCATGTGGTGCTGGGTTAAGAGATGTCAAGAAAGTTCATATAACTAGTAGATTTGTGAAATCTTTAATTATTGATCAAATTAGAGATGTCCCGATGAAGAAACCGAAAGACATTATTAATGATTTTAGAAGAGAATTTAATTTCACTCCTTCTTATTATTATGCATACACTGGGAAACAATTGGCGTTGAAGGAAATTTATGGAGATGATGCAATGTCTTACAATGATTTGAATTGGTATCTAGAGGCTATACTAAAAACTAATCCAGGAAGTTATGTTGCTTTGGATGTGGATTCGTCAACTAATCAATTTGAAAGAATTTTCATTGGGTTTAGTGCTTGTTTACTTGGTTTTAGGCATTGCCGTCCCATGATATTTTTAGATGCGGCATTTTTGAAGGGCCGACAAGGTGTTTTGTTAGCTGCTACAGCAAAAAAAGGCAATTAAGGTTTGACTTTTGCTTTTTGTTCTGTTTTTTTTCTTCTATGTGTTGTTTAGTATATTGTTTTAGTTATGTACTATAGTAACATTTGGTGGATGTTGATATATGTTAGTACTCCATTGTCATTTTAACATTTATATGTTGAATGTATTGTTACTTTATATGAAATTATAATATTACATGAATTTAGCATTTGATATCTTATTACATGTTATAGTGCTAGTATATTTTAGCATTATTATTCTGAATATTATATGCATGTACTATCAAACACATAATGTTATATTAATTTAGGATTAATCATATTAATTTTTTCACTCTTGCAGTCATGTAAATATGTGTAATTTTATGTTGTGAAAGTAATATACTTTACTAATATTAGTATACTATTTTCTTGTATTGGCATTTGAAAAAAATTACTGATTTTTTCAGGCTTCTTTCCGCTTGCTATGGGAGTAGTTTCACATGAGAATGAGTCAAATTGGTCTTGGTTTTTGGAGCATTTATAAGAGATGCTTAGTGAGGATCGTGAGTTGGTTTTCATATCTGATCGTCGTGGGGTTTGCTGTTAGGTGTTCCAAAAGTGTTTCCAGCTTCTTTTCATAGCTACTGCACATTTCATATGGAGCAAAACATTGGTTCAGTAAGCTTGCAAGGGCGATACTTCTATTGTTGACTTGTTTAAACTTTTGACTCGAGCTTCAAATCCCTATGATTTTGATCGCTATCTGTTAAAGTTTAAAGAAATTGGTGGTGTTGCTGCAATTAATTTTTTAAATTATAAACCTTTTGAACATTGGACTGATTTGTTTTTTCAAGGCAAGAGGTATGGAGAATATTCATCTAATGTGGCTGAAAGCTTTAACTCTTGGATTGTGGATGATAGATTTATGCCTATTACATCTTGTCTAGATGGAATCCGGGTTAAAATAATGGAACAAATGGTGAAGAGGAGAGAAGAATGTCATCAATGGACTACTACTTTATGTCCGGTTATGGAGCAACAGTTGTCGTAATTAGTTAATGAAGGTTTTGGGTGGGATACATATAGGTATTCGGAAAACGTTTTTGAAGTTAGATCTCCAATTTCGCATCATGTTGATCTTGGAAAAAGATTGTGTACTTGTAACCAGTGGAAAGTTACAGGTTTTCCATATGCACATGCTATCAAGTGTATGAATAGGTCAAGGCAGTCAGTATATGATTATGTGGATTATTATTTTACAGCTGATGCTTTTAGATCTAGTTATGCATATGCTATTAATCCAATTCCTAATGTTGGTAAGCCAATTGTTAGTGGAGATGAAGTCACAATTAAACCGCCTAAAGAAATTCGAGGTGCTGGAAGACCTTCTACTAAAAGACATGGTGGTTTTTCTTATTCTCAGAGTAAGCGGAATAAATGTACAGATTGCAATCAAGTTGGACATAACAAGAGGAATTGTCAAGCTTCAATGAAGATTTAAATTTGAATTTTATTTTTTTCTTTCATTTCTGTCATTTTATTATTTGTGTTTCTGTACTGTTTACTTATTTGATATAGTCATACTTTTTTTCATTTCTGATACTAGTACATGTACTGTGATGATTGATTGTTTTAAAAAGAAGTTTTTTCTTTGTGGTTTTTTTTGGTTTGTGGAGCATATTATTTTCATTTGTATGTGATGAAAAAATATTGATATGTTAGTATCAGATGCTTTCTGTTAATTGAGCAATTCATTGGAATAATGCTATTTGTATGTAGCTTTTTTATTTATGACATAGTAGAAAGGTTGTCATATTTGGTTATCAGTTATATATTACTAAACTCTGTGATGTTGCTCTAAAAAAATTACAGTAAAGATGAAGTGATGTTAGTATAGCTGTAGAAAAATTGTGAAGAACAACTGTACTAATGTGATTATAATTACCATAACTGAAATTAGTAAGCAAAGTCCAGAACATGGTTTTTTATAATAGTCTGGTAGGTACTTTTTCTTCAGTCTACAAAACTTCACAACATTCTGCATAGTATTTTCTTATAAAACCAAACAGTGCAGAAAGATAATGTGGTTCTTTGTCTAAATATATATTTTTACAGAGATTACTAAAAAAGTCCACGACTTTCTGATCTGTATGAAGTCTGTTATTGATGATCCCACACTCTTTAGGTAGTGAAACATCCTCTGCATCTATTACATTGTTTATAAAGTAGTATATGCTGTGAAAATGTTCTCTCTTTTCAAACATTGTTCAAATGTTATAAGGTTGGTGAAATTTATTTTAGTTGTACCATCAGTGTGCAGTATTAGGATACTTATGCCTGTACACTTTTTTCTGCAATGACCATGAATTCTTTCTCCATCGTGTATTTTTTCTTCAATCTGAACCCAGTGTCATTTGGTGTTATTGTTAACAGCCACTTTTCTTGTCTATCATCTTTGAATAATTTTGCTATCATTTCTTAGCACCTTATTTTTATGCCAGAAGAAAAATTCATGATTGGTGCCCAAATTATTTTCTTCAATAAACTGTATATTTTCCAAATTGTATCACTATCTGAAACGTGACACGAATCTAATGCTTGATGAAGTGGAACAAAATCATGCATTTTATTGACAAAATATGAAATTCTACTATATCAAAAAAAGCAAACATTTAACAGAACATATGTATAACAAATTACAGCTTTGCAAGAAGTAACACTATTCCAGTTGAATTAGAAGTTTAGCAAAATATAAGTATCAAAGCTACTACAGTTAGGACTTCATCTTTACTTTAGCTAATTCATATTTAACTACAATCAGTACTTCAACTTAAATTGAAGCAATTCAAATTTAACTACAATTATCAGTTTGTCAAATTTTCCTAGTCTTCAAATTTTCTTTTCACTCTGGTTCTTTTTCTTCACTGATTTCTCACCTTCTTCAGGAGTTGCATTTGCAAAGAAATCCATGACATTCCAACTTCTATGTGGATCATTTAGAATATTATACACCATTTCAGCTCGCATGAGGTTGATATCTTTTTTGCTGTAAGTGGTGGGGAGGTTTGAGTCTTTGTCCAAATGTTGAATGAATTTCATGACAAATAGAGCATTGTCATTCCTGTTGATTTAAAAAAGAAAAAAACAACAAAAATTGTTTGTTAACTAGTAATCAATTTATGGTAATAATTTTATTATTACAGACAGACTAAAAATATTTTTACACGGTAAGTATTTAATACTTGTGTTCTGTTAAAAGAACTGTACATGTGCTTGAGTAACATAGTCTGGATATATAAGGTCTTATATGGGTATTTATGATGTAGATTTCAAATTAGTATATTAAACAAGTATTTGGTATAAAAGATGTAATGCTACAACCATTTAGTATTTCTCTTAACATATAAAATTAGGATTCATTTAGGGATGTATGAAGAGTTTTTTCATATCAGTGGACTAAAAAGGCAGTGTTTTAATATTATAATGGTATGATCTTTTAGCATTAAAGAAAAAAAATACATTAAAATACATTAGACATTTTTACTGTCATTATCATTAATTATTTTGTTAACAGTATGACATTTCCTACCCCATAATCATAATGTAAACTATCACATTTTCCAATTTTATTGAACAGTGCAATTTTGCAATGCTATGATTATTTAGCATTTACATGAACATAAATACTTTACAACATTATACTTATTTACTGCTATTACCATTTAGCACTTTTTTTGCATACACTGTATCCCATCTTTTTTTCCCTTTTTCTGATGCATTGAATATAATGGCATTGTAATTTTTAGTATGATAGATGTGCAGTTTTCTTGAAGAAAATTAAAAACTTAATACTGCTTACGAGCAAAGGTCTTGTTGTGGACACCGTGGTTGCTTTATTGTCTTTGTACCAACTTCTTTATTCAAGATGTTGTTCTCTCTCCACTTTTGTTGAAATATTTTCTCCATCATTTTTCTCTGTTACAAAAAAAGGAAAAATAGAGTTAGATTTTTTCGTTTTTTTATTTGTTATAAAATATGGTCTTACAAATTGCTGAGCTTGTTTGTAGTGTTGATTTGATGCTGTTGTTGATCTTCTGGGCCTTAAAGAATCGTAATGGCACCATTGCATTTGGTTGTAATCCAATGTTAGCAATGTCCAATGATTGATGTGATGCAAGGGGAAAAATATAGTCTCTGTAAATGAATCCATTACTATATTTTGTACTATTGAGTACACTAATGATTGGATTACATTTACAGTTTCTGTTTGTATTGCGTGCTGCAAATGAAAATTAAATATTAGTTTGGTTTTTTCATTATATTAAATTTCAAAGCAAAATAATATTGTTTACCGTCATGATTGTGCTGAAAATGTAGTTATGTTCATATGTTGGTGTAGTTTCAACAAACCAATCAATAATCTGCATTACAAAAAGAATGTCACAGTGCTAGTGCTAGTTAACATTTTCTAATGTCAAAATTTGTTGATAGTGTTAGCATTTTTAAATGTCATACCTGCCCATCTGTAAATTCTTCAAATAGCAAAGCTTCTAGCATGGACTGAACCACTGTTATCCCTCCTTTCTTACCATCATCTTTGTGCCATGCTACCGTGCTATATAATTTGTAAATTTCAGATTATTGTAAAACTATAATTCCAATAAAATTATTTAAGTTTTTACTGGTTGTGAAGTACTTACTTTGATGTGTCCTCACGTGCAAAAAAGCTCTTATTATATCCTTCTTCTGTGTATCTAGCATTTGAAAAATGTGGCTTTTTACTATGTTTCTTTGACGATATTGCTTTCTTTCAGGTGAGTAATTATCCACATCAATAAATTCTTCCTCCTCATCTTCATCGTCTGTGCAAGTTTTTTCTTCATTTTTTTTATTCTCCTTTTCATATTCTTCTTCATACTCTTCATCTTCTTTACTGTCTTCTTCATTGGTTTCTTCTTCATTTTCTCCACTTCTGTTTTCACTCGTGTCATCATTTTCTTTACTGTCTTTTCTTTCATCTTTTTTTCTGTGTCTTCATTTTTTATTTGTTCAGTTTCTTTACTGTGGCCATCTTCTTCTTCTCCTTCTTCATCCTCATTTCTTGTTTTATCTTCCTTTTTCCTTCTTTTTTTCCACTGTTATCTTCACTTCTCATTTTTTTGTTGTGGTACACTATCTCAAACTGATACTGAGGATCTACTTTTGCCTTTCTTTTTTTCGATTTTAGTCTTTTAATCATTGAAGGGGGTGAGATTTTTTTCAATCGCTGGCTTCTTCTTTCATTCTTTTGATCTTGTATATCTTCTTCTTTGTTTTCTTCTTCTTGTATCTCACAATCCTGTGTGTTCAACAGCTTGAATGATGGAGGGCTAATACTTTCAAAAGCTTCCTTTAGTTTTCTTTTTTGTTCCTCTTTTTCAAATTGTTGAAGTTTTGATTTCAAGAATTCAATTTCTTTCTCCATTACAGTTAACTCCTTTTCCTTCTTTTTTCTTACTTCTTTTTCCTTCTGCAGATATCTTTTTGTTTGTTGTAAATCGTTTTCTAACTGTTTAATGTGGTAGATTTGTGTTTGAATTTGTTTTTGTTTCTCACTCAATTCTGACTCTTCCTCAGCATCTGTTTCAATTTTTTGATGTTTTGTTTCAATAATTGCCAACTGCAATTTGGAAGATTCAAGCAATAGCCTTTCTTTGGCTGTTGTATTTTTGAGTCCAATTGAGATCTGTATTCAATGAGCATCACATATTTTATTAATGCTAAAATTATGTAGCATTTCTACTAATGATTCTGTTTCAGTATTATGTAAATCTTTTTTGCATACAAAAAATGAGAATATGGAATCATTCAATACATCATTAACATCTTCCATAATTAAGTATAATAAACTAAGTAACAATTTCCTAAAAATTTAATGCATAAATATCATAAATAAAGATGTAGAAAAAAACTATTTTCTATGTTCTAACTTTGTACACTGGATATTATGTTATAATGCTATTTAGCATTTTTTTCCCTATTTATATGTATGTTTGCATAATCTACTTCACCAAAATAAAAATTGGTAACACTATATAGCCATTTTTTTAATCTAATTCTATCATTATTTAGCATTTTCTTTACTGTTTATATGTAAACAATAAGTGACAGTCAATATTAGATGTATATACCTTTTTGCTTTGCATATTCTTTAAATAGTCTTTTGAGACTATGTTCTTCATCCCATTAAGTGACCATTTAGCAAATCTTGCTAAGTCCTTTGACCATTCCTTCCTTGGCTTCATTATGTCCACGTGTTCACATAAAAATACTAATATATAAAAAATAAAATGTTATTTCACAATTTATTATAATATAGTAGAATGTAAATTAATATCCTTACCAATGGTATCATCGTGCAACCTGACATGTTCCTTGGTTTTTACTTGAAAAAATTTAATGCTTTAATCAAAGAATAGTGAATGCTTAAAGGCCATGAAACTTGATTCATTTTTTTCAAATCAATTGCATATTGGGGATATCCCCAACTTAACATTCTTTGATTGTCAGGAAAAAAAATGTAATGAAAGAAAGAATGATGATAAACTTTGGTAAATCATTTTCTTGTTCTTGAATTTCTTTGTCCAATTGGTTCTTTATCTTTTGAATAATAATATCTCTTGTTATATGATCAATTATGCCAAAGTTTCTCAAAACAAATTGTTGGCAGTTTTCTAGTGTGCTTTGAAAAGAAACCTTAGGAAGTGGAAAAATGTTTTTTCCTTGCATGGGTAAACCAAAAATTAAAGAAATGTCTTCTGTTGTTATCTTTAATTTTTTCTCTCCTACAATAAAACACTCTTCTTCAACACAATAAGTGTCCATTAAGTCATCTAAATTTTTTGAACATTTTCTAATGCTTTTACTTCCTATATCACCCTCAAAGAAAGCATTAAAAAAGTTGTAGAAAGGTGTTTGTTTTAAAAAATTCAATTGATTTTCAGTAAAACCTTTTGTTTTTTTTAATCTTTTCAAGCATTTTAACCAAGGCGGATAAACTACACCTATACTGCATAGTTTCCTTATCTGCTGTCTTTCTTCTACGCATTTTACCATCTTGTGCTTGCAATGAAGATTTTGTATCCTACAAAATACAAATAAAGAAACTATGTTAGTTATATTTATGCAAACTAATTTTGTAGACTTGCATAGTAAATAAATGATGATAGTACAATAAAAAAACAAATTTAACGTCAATAAGCAATACCTAAACCATGACACTACAATGATTTAGCATTTTTTTAAAACTTAAGAATATGTTTAACAAAGTAGATTAAGATGATAATTAGTCTTAGCATTTTTATTTGATGCTAATTTTTTAGCATTTTTATTTGATGCTAATTTCTTTAGCATTTTTATTTGATGCTAATTTCTTTAGCATTTTTGGTGATGAATGTAATTCATGCAATACTAAAACTTTGATGCTACAGCGATTTAGCATTTACTGGTACAGAGAATTCTGTTTTGAAATTAAATTAAGATGATAAATAGTTTTAGCATTTTTACTGCATGCTAATTTATTTAGCATAGTTAGAAATCAATTTAATTCATAAAATAGCTAAATCATAATGCTATCGTGTTTTAGCATAATGTTGTAACAATGTATTTTGTTTCCAAGTTAACTTAAGATGATAATTAGTGTTAGCATTTTTTGTGAATGCTAATTTTTTGATAATTTTTGGAAATGATTGTAACTTGTCTTAGCATTTTTAATGGATGTTGATTTTTATTGGAAATGCTACAGTTATTTAGCATTTCTGCACCATTAGGTTATGTTTACCCAAATCGAATTAATATGATAACTAGTCTTAGCATTTTTACTAGATGCTAATTTATTTAGCATAGTTATCAATGATTTTAATTCATAAAATAGCCATGCTACATTGTTTTAGCATATTTTTGTACTAAAGGATTTTTTTCCAAATTAAATTAAGATGATAACCAGTCTTAGCATTTTTCCTAAATGCTAGTTTTACTAGCATTATTGGAAATGGTTCTAACTTGTCTTAGCATTTTTAATGGATGCTAATTTTTATTGAAAATGCTACAGTTATTTAGCACTTCTGTACCGTTAGAATTTTTTTAAAAGCGAATTAATATGATAACTAGTTTTAGCATTTTTATTAAATCAATGAGTAAAATCTAATAAATTAGTCAAATGCAACTAGTAGAAAAAAAGCAACTTTAAAGTGATGAAAGTTAACAAAAATAACTTTGAGTGATCTGATTTGGTCACTAAAATTTAGTGATGTCACCTATCTGAATACAAATCAATTGAGTACCATAATCATTTTTGCTGAAATCAGAAAAAAATTATAAAACCATAGCTTCAAATCACTTTTCGACAAAATTATTCAGTAATACTACAAGTTTCGACAATAAAGATAAAACCACATGACAAAACGGTCGCTAGAACAAAAAGGATGCAAAATAATATAGCATTTCTTATAAAATAATTATAAATCGGCAGTATATACATAATAATTTAGTATTATACCTGTTTTTGTTTTTTCTTCTCCATTTCTCTGGTCTTCCTAGCCTTTGTTGCAGCTAACGATAATTTTGACGATACGATTTGAGATTTAGATACCAGTGAAGAACTAGGAGACTGATTGTTGGTCGACAGAGAAGATTTCGACGTAGTTTCCATTAGAATTTTCGAACGATTCGAATGAGTGTGTCGATTTGTGTTTTTGAATGTGATTATTTATGTGAATTTGTTTTTTCTTTCGGTGTTGGATGAAGAATTTTAACTGATTTTAGATTAAAACGACTGCAAAACCCTGAATTGGCAAAACCCTAGAGACGAAATCAAGGTCAGATGGTTGGTTAGAAAAGGCGGGTCCTTAGGTCCAAATAATTAAACTCGTGGCCCAGTAACAAATTTTTTTAATATGTTTGTCCTTTTAACTAATTTTCTCTTATTTAAATATGATTTTAAAATATAAAGTGACATGTTTTAATTTATTTAAAAAGGTAAAAAGTTCAATTTTAAATTTGGTTTACATACATAAATAGTTTAACTAAAACGTCAAAATATGACCGTAAAATATTTTGTCGAAAAACGACGTTTTGTCGATTAAAAGTTGTCGCAACGTCGTAGCACCTTTATTTTCTTATATAGGAACATACATTCAAATAGTATAAGTATTAATTAATTCACTAATCAAGTTTACTTTTACTAAACGAGGTAAGAAACCTCTAGAAAACAATTAAGAAAAAGTAAGCACAAAAGACTAAAATGTCATTTCAAAACATCAAATCAAAGAATCGTAATTATTTCTTACTTTACTTAATATCTAAGTGAAAACGACATAAATTAATGATTTGAAATGTGATGTTAAGTGTTGAAAAAAAATAAGATTACTTTAGAAGTAAGTAATGTCATTTTGGTAATTTGGTAAAGGGATATTTTGGTAATTTACCACTTCATTTCTTTTTTTATAAATACCAACTACTTTCTCACTTTTTTTCACACTTTTCATTCTTCTTCTTTTTCCTTTTCTAAGCTCACTTCTTCTTCTTCTTTAGAGATTTAATGGCTTTTTCTCTTCTCTTTCCTTACTAATTTTTTCAAAACCAATCAAACAGAGTCAAAACACTACCAAACTTTGCCAAAGACCTTGGGATACCATTAGAACAAGGTTTAGCATCTAAGAAGTGAAGAAATGATGGAGGAAGGGGATGATCAAGGCAAGGCCAAATGTATGTAAGAGAAGAAGCAAGTCGTGAAGCTTCGAAGCTAGAAAAAGAGAAGGAAGTGCTGCCGGAATCAAAAGGAAAGTTTAGGAAATAGATTTGGTGAAGATAAAAGGATTTAGTGAATTGTTGTATGATATGAATGTTCGTAGAAAATGAACAATTTGGTTAAATGTGAGTACTCGTATTTTAAGTTACTAATTCTAAAAAAATATTTCAGGTATAATGATTTGAAAGTTTGTTATATGTTGGATGATTAAATATTTGATAACTTGGTTGATATTATGGTTGAGTATATGTTTGTGATATGGATGATAACTTGGTTTGATAAATGATAAGAGAATTGATTAGCACTTAATCAAAGTTTATTAAATGAGAATTAAATTCATACAAATATGTGTATGGAAGATATTTAGTCTCTTAATGATTTTAAATAAGTTAAAATAGTTTACATATGGTTTAAAACAAATTTGAAGTGTTTCAGACAAGTTTCGAAGCAATTCATAAAATTGGTCAAAATCGAGCTCGTCGCGTAGCGGTAGTTTGTAAATTTCGACATGTAACTTCAAACTAGTGTACAGAATGATTTATAAGTCGAATTTCTTCGAAATAAAAATTCTTTGGTCCACAATGATAATAATTTTCCAATGAAGAAAGAAAATCAAGATTTCATCAAGTAGATTTTGAAATATGTCCAAAATAATTTTCTAAAAACATCACGGTTTTGCAGTTCCACTACACCAAAATAGGGATTTAGCAACATTTTATGTTTCTCAATTTCCAACACTTTTTAATGTTACAAACCACCAACAGTAAAAAAGTGTGAGGATAGTTAAAAAAGTGTTAGTAAAATTAAACAATTTTGTTTATAAATATTGCAACACAAAAAAGCGTTAGGATACTTGGCAAAATTGTAAATAAGTCATAATAAAGGAGATTGTTTTGTAATTTCTAACCCGTTTTCTCATTTCTAAGTTACCTCATCTATTTCCACTTTAGGCCAATCTTTTTTTAATTGCGTCAAATCTCTAGGGTTTCTTGGCCCACATCAACGTCTCCGCCTCTTCCGACATCCTACTCTTCGTCCCTGACCCACTCAAGCTCCCTCCTCCAACTTCCTTCACTTTGCAATATCGACCCGCTCAACGCACTCTCGACTTGTTCGACATCGAACATCCCAACACACGTTTCTGGATCTAAGCGACGAGGCACATGCAAAATGAACCTAAATCAGGTAAGCAGCTCGTATGATTTTTTTTAATTATAGATAGATTTTATTGCAAACACTAAATCAAGGCAAGTAACTCAAATGAGCATGAATTTGGGGATTCTAGGGAATTTGGTATTTTTTGTTCTAATATTTGTTGAACTGGTGCTAGCATCAATTATTATGAGAGATATTGTCTTGCAATTTTTTATCTTTGAAAGTTGAGCATTAACCAAAACTTCATTTTCTGCTGATTTGGGGAAAAAGTTGAATTCTTTTTGTGGGACTTTTTAGGCAATGGGAGCAAAAGAGTTGAATCAGCTGTTTTCGATTGTTGATTCTGAAACAGCGCCTACTGCTAATCCGAGATCTCATTTTTATCTTTTATGGAAATAGCTCGATCATCTTGGGTAATTGTATTTTGAAACTCTCACTCAGTTTTAATTTAGTATATTTCTTTAGATTTATATATATGAAGCTGAGTACATGGACTGTTATTATTTTAGAATCATTTACTGCAAAACTTTGTGTTCGTTCATACATTTTTTACAGTTTGATTAAAGCATCTACGATGCCATGTCACCATTTGCATCACCAGTTTATTGTGATATAATAGATCCAATTGCTTGATCATCATGATCCAAATTTTGGACTTGATTTTGTTTTGTCATTCAGGTGCATGTTTTACATTTGTTTGCTCTGTGCTCCTCTAAAAAGAAGATATTCTTCCTTAATTTCATTTGACTGAAAGATCTAATTCTCCTTTTACATAAACCTAAACTATGCTCTTGAAATTATTCCATGTTAATTAAAAATGTAGTATGTGTCCAAGTCTGATTAAACGAAATTCATTCCTAAAAGTGAAAGGAATTGATGACGCATTCATCTACGAGTTTGTGAGCTAAAGGGATTTATCTGAGCTTTGAAACAATGCACGACTACTACAGAATAACACTCTCAAGATATAATATTAGGTCCATTACATTTACACATTACTGGACAAATTGATAGTATATTCACATATATTTTTCCTGTTCAAGTGGAAAAATGCAAATAGATATCTTGATCAAAATAAAATGATATTACAGATAAGACGTTCATCATACCATGATTCGAGTATCAAAGATCCAGAAATATTTAGACATAATTGGAGTTCAGACTTACATCATAAACAGTGCTAGAATCGCGTTTCTGAACGAGCGGCCTCAGCCTAGGCCTGGCAAAGGTGTCACCAACACATGTGAAGTTTGTGAGCGCAGCCTTCTTGATTCATTCCGCTTCTGTTCACTTGGATGCAAGGTATAAAGAAATCTTGATCCTATGCACACACACACTTATACATAAAAATACATTGTATATATGATTTATTGTTTGCAAGATGTTACATTGTAGATTGTTGGTACATCAGAAGGTTTCAAAAAATATGCAAACAAGATGAAGGTGAAGATGAAGGCAATGGCATTGGATTCGGAAGAAGAAGAATCACACTCTAGCACCAGTCATGGAAGTGCAAGGTATAGTTCTTACTATTTTTCTACACGTTTACCAATTTAAAAAAAAAGAAAAAAAAATTGAAAATCCATATCATATCTGTAATATACAGGGAAGTTCCGGAACCTGAAGCTACATTGCGTGTTGTATAAATATAATATTTTTTAGGCTATATTTCAACATATTACCCTATCTATATATCTCAAATAAAACTGCAATCTGAAAAATAAGAAAGTAATTCTGCTTAATAAACAAATATAAGATAGTAACTATGCTGCATGGTGTGTTGCCATTATGTCCTTATTCACCTATGGAATGTGCTTTCTATTTCCATTGGTGACGCTTTTTTGAGTGAGAAGGATGACTTGATAATGTATTTTTTGGGAAAAAAAACTTTTATATGTTTTTGCTTTGCACTAAAAGGTACTATTTTGCACTTAAAAGGAGCCGACTTACATTTTTTCCCTTTGCACACATCCGACCGACGTGTAAAACTTATTGAGCATAAATATATTATTTACCCATGGTTGTTCCAGCCAAGTGGGTTACAAAAGTCCATGGGCTCGGAATCTTGCTCATTGTGCCCACCATGGAAAGAAAATCCTAACCATCCTTACTGTATTCACTCATATCTCGTATTCAGGGTGCTTTCCCAGTAAAACTTTACTTAGTTTTGGTGTATGACACCAGAATTGGACAAGCAATCTCCCCATCCGATTTGTTTGTGCTTTAAAAAAAACACCTAGCACCTATTACTTCACTTCACTTCTCATCACTGCCTTCACTTTCAACAACATTATCACCCTCCTCCACTGCCAACACAACTTCACACAACATACACAAATACTCATTTGCCTCTAACTGCACCAAACAACATAGACAACTTCTCACACCAACTTCATCACAACAACTTCAGCTGTGCACCAAACATACATACATACGACATCTCCTTTAACCAGTAGCAACTCACTGTCACTTCTGCACACTTTATATCTGCATATATGCATATCTTCCATTACACACAACTCACTGTCAACACTTCATTCCAACCACTCATTGCCCCATAAACTCCACCACCAATTATCTGCATATCTATCACCATTCACCATCCTCAACCAATCAACCAAACTGCTACTTCAACCAACACGCCAACCTGCACTTCCATCATACTGCCTTTTGTCAACACCATCTCTCCTACACGTAAATGCTACAGCAACATCAGCTGCTACCCACAACTTGCATTGCAATCCACAACCTACATATTCATCACCCACAACATTCATCACATACCTATTTCTCTTCCATCAACCATCTACCTGCCAAGTATAGCCTATTTGCATTGCTACCGCTGCTGCCTTGAACTGCCATTCACCTATCCCTGCCTCCTCAAATTCACCAAACCATCTCCAACATCCATACATACATACATCTCACTTCAACCACTTCCATCAGCCTACAGATTCAACCAAAAGAATATCTTCCTTTTAGGTACATTTTGTTGGTCTTTATCGAAAAAGTCGGAATTAGTGTACACCGAGTAGATATTAAGTAGACACTTGTACACAATTCATACTGAAATTACAAAATATTAGCGCATCTGTACAACCGTGGCTATTTGGTTGTACAATAATTTAGAGAAGAGAAGGAAAATGTTTGTTGTTTTCCATTAAGTTCAGTTGAACACGTAATGGTAATGATGATAATGACATTAAACTATTTACTGCATTAGAAACATAAACGGATATGAGTTACTGCTAAGATTTATAGTTGAAAATAAACAAATTTTTGTTACTTGTCTTGCTAAGCTTGTTCACTCTCGCTCACTACTTAATTTTAATGGATACAAAGAATTTCGTGACTACAACAAAACATCACTTTGGCCTCATATGTTACAAGGTAAGTCAAATTATATAGTTGAGAATAAAACAAGTTTATGTAACCTTACGTACCTTGCTATTTTTCCTACCTTGTTGAACATGCTCCTAACTAAAAGCTGTGGATTGGTTGCGCAATTTTGTTGTCATAAACAGTGAAACACCAAGGCATATATATGATATATGCACATGGAAATGGTTTCATATATACTCGAGATTAAATAGAGAACAACAATTTTGTTATTAGATATAATTCAGAACTTCCTTTCTTTTTTTCCTTTTTTATACTATGCTGCTACACTGTAGCAGCGGTATGAGAAGCTGAGCAAAACCAAGCATGCAACCAATTTGCAAATCTAAGCATGCAAACTTAGTTTGCAAAAGTGAGCACACAAACCGAGCTTGCAAACTGAACATGCAAACTGAGCATGTAGCAAAATCGATGCAAATTGGGTTTGCAAACTCAATTCGCAAATGCTAATTGAGTTTGATTAACATGTATTTTGCATACTAAGTTTTCGAATTCATAAATATAAAAAAAATTAGAACCTGAGTTGTAACTCAGTCTTTAACCTTTTGATTTTGAAGGTATAAGTTTTTATCGAGTGTTTATATTAAATGCAGGAACTTGAAGAAGGACGCTTTGGATTGTTGTATTGGACGTTGAAGAATATTCAAAACCATTAGAGTTTGGAACGGATGATCAGGAATGGTTAGGTTAACCGTAAGTTAAAATTTAAGTGTATTTTGAAAAAATAAATTTGAAGCTTATGTTGTAATAATATCTGAATATATGACATTGCGTTATTTGAAATATGTAAATAATTGTTTATGATATATTATACTACATTTGAAGAGCGTTTAAACTTTGCATTGAATATGTATGATGAATTATTTGTGATATGGAAACCATTATTTGCAGAGTGTTTATATTTAAACTTTGCGTTTAAGTTTTGGTATATATATATATATACATGTTACTAAATAATCATTTTCCAACACTTATAAGCGTTACCGTATATTTCTGTACCAACACTTATAAGTGTTACCGTATATTTCGTTACCAACACTTATAAGCATTATCGTATATTTAGGTATCAACACTTATAAGTGTAAGTAATACGTATGTTTGTAACACTTATAAGTGTTACAAATTTGGCCGCTCCATTCCTCACAGTCCATTAGTAACACATAAAAAGTATTACTGAAATTATTTGTAACACTTATAAATGTTAGAATTTGCCTGTTTTGGTGTAGTGTTCGGAATCCAAAAAGAGATTTACGTATGAATGATATTTTTAAATGGTTAAAAATATGAAATAAATTTGATAAATCTATTAAAATGGTTTAAAAGAGTTTTGGAATGAAAAATATGAATTTTTAAATAATAAAAAGTTGTTTAAATCAAATAAGCTTATATAGCACTTTCCACAGCACTTTTATGCTGCGAATTCTATAACCTTTTGAATATGAGTTTTGAACTTAAAAATTCTTTTTTAAATCTTTTATGAATGATTTTAAAGGAATAATTAAGTAATGTAAACATGGTTTGGAAGTTTTAATAAGAGTTTGAATAAATGGTTAAGAGAAATTGTTAATAGCACTTAAACAAAAAGTGAAGAAGATTGAATATAATAACAAACAGAGTATACGGAAATGACTAATACATTTGTCCCACCTGTGAGATCTAGAAAGATTAAAAAAAGGTGTTTAACTAAGGTTGGAGATGGAGCAATCAGTGCCCTGAACTTACCTGGCCTATATTTTCTCTTTTTAGATGAGGGTTGGAATAGACCGAAAGGAAATCCCGGATGCTCTAAAAGATCATATTTAAGTTTTTCCAAGATAAAAGAAAAGAAACAAATCCTTTAAATGTTGTTTAACCACTTAACATATTTTATTCGATGGTTTATACAAAGGAATCGAGATCGGATTTGGGTGATTCCTACCTGAAAATCCCTTCAAACTAATTTTCGAAATAAAATATATTGAAGACAATGACCATTGATGAGAAAGATCTTCATAATGTAGGATTACTTGCCATTAGTCCCTGGAGGTGAAACTTGCTATTTGTCCCTAGAGGTGAAATTTACCATATCTAAGATGACAGTATTGCTCTATTATGGAAATCTTCGATTTACAAGAATATGATTTGAAGTTAAGAAGAAAACTTTGATTTAGATTTAATGAATGATTTGGGAAATTTTCCCTAAGTAAAAAGTTATAAATTGAATATAAGAAATCATTGATTTAGATTAATGATTTAGAAAAGTTTTGCTAAGTAAAAGAGAAAATGATTAGGATTTAAGAAAGGTTTAAATAAACCAAATGATTTGATAAATGAAGCTTAATGATTCCATATACTCTTGAAAAAAATGGAATAAATTGAAAAGAATATACCTAAGAAAGATATTTGATTTAAATAAAAGATTAGGTAATTGATTGATGATTGATATCCATGTATGAACTTAACATCTTTTAAATCAATGATTGGCTTCGAAGAAACCGGAGTCGGATTTGGTTGATTCCTATCCGAAAACCACTTCGAACCAACGTATACGATTGAAAGTGAAGACATGTTGAAGATGATGATTGTTGAAGGTCGTGGATCTTCATAGCATGACGACTGCTTGTTGAACATGCTCTGGGTGGCTCCCATTATAGAGTTATTTATAACAATGGTCTTTCCATTGTGGAGATTTTTCGAATTGCAAGGACTACTCGCTACTAGTGGTAGTAGGAGAGCGCCATCGGTTTCGTTCAGTCTCAGAACGGACTTACATGGACGAATGTTTGACATTGCATTTTTAAGACATAACATTTGACTTTTACAAATGTACATCAGTTGGTGGTGGAGAAGGCAACTTCTCTTATCTTAACTCCCTCCTTGAGACGTACAAGCTCAAGGGTTGTATTTTTGTGGAAGACAAATAGTGATCAAAGGAATGGCAGTGTGGCGTTCATAGTGGAACCTATTATGATCAAAGCATGGTTTTGTATGAAAAACGTGGCTTTGGAGAAATTAATCGTAGCTTCGCGAGCCTCACACCCTGGTTATGACGGGATACTATGTGGTCCAACAGACGCAAATTCGGAATAAGTGAGTATGTATAGTAGTGTCAAATACGTTTGGTCCTTTGGGGGATACGTCCCTCAAGGCATTTGTTGCCCCATTTGGATAAAGTGGTTAGCTTGAAAAAAGTAGGGAACTACCGACTATAAGTTGTAGTATAGCAAGTATAGTTCCAAGCGACTAGTTTGAGAAAAGCGATTAAGGCACCGTGTGAACTATGTTTGTTATGCGTGGATCGGAAAAAAGGCCACCAGTGCCCTATTATGTTAGAAATTCAATCCCAATACGAGATTTACGGTTTTGATTGTATTCCTAAAATAGCTGTAATGACTTGCAAACATTTCAGCTACCCCTTTCTGGTATCATATTCCGTTCGGTATATTCCATTGACCAAGTCCGGATATATTCCATTAGACTTATTCCTGATATTGATACCTTATTTGAATAAGTTTACTTAAAAGGTGTTTTCAAAAGAATGTCTTTAGAAATAATATCAAACGTTTTGATATATAAAAGTCTTTTGGTTATCATAAGGTAAAAACCCATCCGTATTTATGTGTGGGAGTGTGGTCTTATGAGATACCCTTCTTTTCAAAGGTTTTGATAACATAGTCATTTTAAATTTCGAGTATCTCATGCTAGTTTATCAATCCTGATCCGGATATTTTAATACTCGGGTCAGATCCGAGTAGTTTCAGGTTGAGTTGAAGACGGTCGGAGTTTCCAAAGAAGAGCTGGAGATCTTCATCATCGTATGGACGTATTTTTTATCCACTACATCTATTATATTTGTTTTGTTGTTTGTCAGCATTTGTAAGGGCTGGTGTTATAACTGTCCAAGATGAATCTAGGTTAGACTCTTATATTGTATTTAAATTTTTCTGCTGTAAAGATTATTAAAATAATATATATTATTCCATTCATGTGAGATTCTGTTTTGTCTTTATTTTCTTTCTACCCTTAATGATCCGCTTATTCATGCAGTTTGAGTTGGACATGTGTGGTTTATTGTTGATTCAAAGGGTACGGAAAAACGGGTAATTACATAGTGGCTTGTGCTTAAAATGATTTAATCCATAAAAATTATTGGGATTATAGGAGAGTGACATGTAAAATAGTGGTTTATGTAAAGTTGATAATATACAGTGTCGTATTATGAATAATGTTGAACTTTATCACATTAGTCAGTAAGCATCGAGACCACAAAACATGTTATATTTTGGATGAAATCGATACTACTAGGAAGCTTGTGTTTAAATATTTGATCCATAATTTTTTTCTTTGGGTTATTTGAAGGTAGCATGTAAAGCAATGATTTGTTACTACAAAAAAATTCATAATTAACAGCAATGCACGATATGATGTAACACTACTTGTTATCCTTTTATTATTGAGGAAAATAGACACAATGACAAATTTTTAATTAGGATATTCTTCTCTCATCAATATGAGAAAAATAGGCATAAGGACAAACTTTTAATTAGCGTATTCTTCTCTCATCAATTTGAAGGAGGGAATTCACTTAATCTCACAAAATTATATATGTTCGTTCACAACTGAATATATTTTCACTATAAAATTACTTAATTTGTGTTGCTTTCGCTCCACTGACGTGTCTGAACGGTTTCCCATATACTAATGATGTCATAATTTTACCATTTCATTTTGTATTCCCTTTTATTGTTTGCAATTTTAATAACTATTCTAACATATAAAAGTCCATATTTGGCTTTTTTACCACAATCAATTTCAAATAAAGTATTTATCTCTTCTTAATTCTACAAAATAAATTTAGTTTTCTCCTTTTGCTATTCTATTATATTAAAAAGAATATTGGACTCTTTGTATTCTTACCTTTGATTCACTCTTTGTTAGAATGCTACGCTCTCATCAATTTAAGGGTAAAAATTTCACTTTTGGCCACAAAATTATATATGTGCAGTCAGATCTGAATCTACTTTTACTAAAAGATTACCTAATTTGAATTTCTTTCTCCCCTCTCATGTTTCTCAATAGTTTCCTAAATGCTTAACGATGTCAAAATTTTGCTGTTTCATTTTTTATTATCAATTTTTATTAGTAATTTTAGTATCTATTTTATTATATAAAAATTTCAATATTGACATTTTTGTGCTTTTTTACCGCAACAAAATTCAAATGAAATACTAATCTCTCTCTAATTGTTGAAAATAATTGTATTTTTCCTCTTCAATATATTTTAATCTACAACTTTTCATGTACTATCTATATTTACTTCAAATCATAAAAGACTATAATGTGAACATCTGATATTCCCTTTTTTAAGAATCATTTATAATGTATCCATATTTTCTCTTCATCATTCAATCAGCTCCCTGCATCAACTTTCTTTCATACATCTACCATGATTTTCATCTTCCATGCAAAAACAAATTATGGATAAGTATCCACGATCGAACTATAGCTAAGGAATTTGATTTTTAAATTAAAAAAATAAGGAATTTGTATCTTGATTCAAATCTATAAAACTCAACGACGATATCGTAGACATTATTTCCAAGATTTGCTTAATTTTCAATGCAACCTTGCCTTTTTAGCTTTTAGGGTTTGATTTCAGTATTCCTCCCTATCATTCTATTTAAGCTTCGGTTGCATAACAAGGTATTTATTCCCTAACTTCTTTATTTCTGGTCATATTTTTATTTCAATTATTAGAATTATCAAAGAATTTTGAGAATATCTGAGCTTTCTAAACAGATTATGTATTTATTCTAGAATCTTTTATATGTAGTTGATAAGTTGCTTTAATTACATAATGATTTGTTGATACCATGAATATTCGTAGTTTGATTTGCCCCATTCTATCCATTAGATGGTTGATAAGAGAAATTCCAAATTGGGGTATATTAGATATCAGTTTGAAAAATCTCACCTAACTATTTGTATCTATGTAAGTTCCATTGAATTTTAGTAAATTAGTTTTTGGTAATATTTTAACTGGCCAATCGACTACAAATCAATACTATGTAATGCAAATTTTTATTTATAAACAAGGAAACTCCAAGCAACCCATAGGCATCATAAGGTCCTATGAACATTGATTTATTTCATAATGCATGTAATAATAAAACTCTTTAAACTTTTATCCAATTAGTAAAGTTTAAATTTTAAATTTTGGATTATTATTTGACAAATATTAATTTATTAAATAACAAATTCAATGCTATTATTTTATGTATTTTTACCTCTGTTTACTTAAGTAAGATACTAAGCTCTCCTTGATTCCAAATATCTCCCCGGCATAGCTTGACTTGGAACATTTGAGGACGAGTGTTTATTTGACACGACAATACTTATTGTTACGAAAACATTCATAACTGCAATCATTTAAATAGTTTTCATATGTATTTTCTACTTGTATTTGTTAATGTCACTACACCATACCAGCCATTTCGCAACCCCCGAAGGCGGAAAATTTGCAACGGTTCTAAACCGTTGCTATTAAGCAACGGTTAAAGTCCGTTGCAAAACCTTATAATACGGCTAATAGCCGTTCTAAATTTTGGAACGGCTCTTACCCGAACTACATTTTAGTACAGCCTTCCATACCCCCATTCCCAACTAGTTACGCCCTTTACTTTCATTTTCCACTTCGATCAAAAAAGGAAAAAAGCAATTATATTTTCAGATCCATCTCGAATTCGCCAGCTCGAATTTCCGCCGACTCTAGATATCCAGATCCAGATCCAGATTTCGTCCATCATCACATGTAACATCAGATCTGAAGAAATAGTAATTCTAGAAAAAGTCTTGATTTTCAATTCAGGTAATCGTGGTTTCCATGTATGATGTATGACGACATGATCATGATTCCGCTTTTGCCGATGACGAAGAAACCGAGTGCCACCAAATGCTTCAGATGCTATACAATTCAACTACGGCTGCAAAGGCGGGTATTCTATTCTTCTCGTTTTGATAAAATCATTATTTAGATGAATGTTTGAAAATAGCTGGATTTATTTCATTTCATTGTGTATAACATTTTCAGAAGGATATTGTGCGGTGCGCTGAAGGTTTTATATCGATTAGTTCCAAACAGAAAGAAATAGGTAAACCATAACTCTTGCTACTGATGAAAAATTCAAACACGTTCCTATTATTAAAAAAAGTCACGAACTCTTTGATCTACAGTGACAAAGCTAGCCACAGATTGTTGCAAATATGGGAACGAGTATGAAAGTTCTGGCTTTGCTCTTGCATCTGCATCTCTTGAATTTGGTTCTTCACATATTTTAATGCAAAAAGAAAGTGATGATCTTCTAACTGTGTTGGCCGATCAGGTGTCATTTACTGAAGCAGATGGATATTTTACATTCATGCATTAGAACTTATATGCTAAATATTCATTAAGAATATGCAGTTTGACTGCTTGCACTTGAGAATATTATGAAATGACTCTGATTCTGCTAATATCAAGCCTACAGTATTTTAGACACAACATCAGGCATACAATACTTTAGACACAATTGATTTATCTTACTTAATTAATTTAGTTTACCTGTCAGGTATGTAATCCATTACGTGCAATGATCACTTGTGCTCCTTTATAGGATGCTCGCCATATGACTCAATGCTATGATCAAATAAGGCGATATGTAGAGGCTCAGGTAATAATACTATGTATGCATATATAGAAAATTGTGCTAACCATTTGGATCATTCTAGCACAGCACCAAGTTATTTTTCATGGATTTCATGTGCCATACTATACATACATACATACATACATATATATATACATACATACATATACATATATATATATATATATTAAGTAATATATACACAGACTTTTATCCTTTTGAATATTCTAATTTTTGTGTTGTTTAGCTAGTGCATATTTCTCATGGATTTCATGTATTTTCCCTTGTTTCCCAAAGTTTTAAATTTATTCAAACCTTAAAGTAAAATATGGTAATTTTTTTATAATTCCATCAGGCAGCTGAGGTACAATAGACGCCAATTGAGATCTATGGATGTTGGTGCAACCGTAGATGATTCTGCAAAACTACGAAATTCAGAAACAAAATTACCCAAACTAAAAAATAGTTTATTAACATTGGGGAAAGAAGCAATGGCTGCAATGGCATCAGTAGAGGCTCAACAACAAGAAGTTACTTTTCAAACACTTAGTACAATGGTGATGCATCAATTCTTGTTAAGTTTGAATAGCAAACGTGGCATAACACTTGTAAAATTTAGACCGTTCTATGTCAATTATATATATATAACATTTATTTTATTACATATATAATTCATCCCTTTAGGTTGGAGCTGAGAGATCATATCATCAAAATGCTTTCGTGATACTAGATAAACTTTATGCAGAGGTACTGATTTCTCTCCAGATGGTTATCTATTTACAACATTTTTCATGAGTAATATATGTTCTTTACCAGATATCATATCTAGTTTGTCAATATATGTTTGTATTAGATGGTACTAGTATGGAAGAAGATGGAATATGCACGAAGATCTTCTAGCATTAATGGTGGGAGTCTTCAAACTACAACCGAGGATTTTGAATCAAACAATTCCACCGATCTATCAGTTACAAGTCAACATAATTCATACTTTGTTGCAGAAGTAACTTCTCTTTTTTAATCTTTTAAAAGGAGATTATGTTATTATTGATTGGAAATGCTATTTCTGCACTATGCTGATGACTTGTAGTAGAAATGCTAGCCTCATATTCACATGCACATGATAGTATTACTTCCCTTGCTCTGTCTGGCGTTGCAATATATAGCTGACCATCGAGGATGTCATAATTGTTAATTCATATATGAAAGGTCTGTCCTACTGCACCCCTTTTTGCTTCAGGTAACCAGTTACCTTAATTGCTACCTAACATGATAAATAATAAGCTGTATTCACTTGCCACAGAGCGTAGAAATTGATCTAGAAAAGCTTTCTGATTTGTTCTTTGTTTCAGGTTTATAACATTTGTTTCGGGTTGAAGATGCTTTCTATGTGTACCTTTCTGATTTAGAAAAGCTTGGTCCATGAGGTAACACCAAATTTACTTTGCTTCCATTCTCAGATATTTCGTTGCGGGCTTGTTTACTCCTCTTTGCGTTTATACAGACCTCATGATGCATCTATAGTAAAAAAAAACATTGATAAAACTAACATAGGTAATATCTTCACAATCCAATTAATTATGAATTTAAGAAACGTAGCCAACTGGTAAGAGTATTGTTTTGCATCACATTTCAACACTAAAAATCAACATGCATTTCCTTTTGCATTTCATCTGTGCTATTTTACATTTGCACTGTTCTTCAAAAAAGCTTCTATTGATTTCTTTAATTAGTTTCCCACTAGTTTTGCACTTATTTCTACAGCTCTAAGACCACACATCTCCTTTGTCAAGTGTACATGACTGTTTCATCTCACTGCATCCATTCAGTTGTTGTTGTAGATCCTTGTTTAAATACGTTCGTCTGGTAGTTCTCATTGCAACCATTCATTGCTAGAATTTTGTACTAGTAGGACTATATTATCATCAGTAGGAACATATGTTCTAATATTTAATACTTGACATGAATTCATGATAGAATCTTGCATATATTCCAGTAATGAATCTTGCATAATGCATATTGCATATATTATAACAAATATATAATTGCAGTAATGAATCTTGCATAACCACAACAGTTTTCATATTGTTCCTGACATTTTAAAGGATAAGAAGTTCCTCTTTGTTAAATGTATAGCATTTCAGTATTGGTAGTGCCTTTCTGGTCCAAGAAAACACTGGCTGAAATGTATAACATTTCAATATTGGTAGTGCCTTTCTGGTCCAAGAAAACACTGGCTGAAATGTATAACATTTCAATATTGGTAGTGCCTTTCTGGTCCAAGAAAACACTGGCTTATACCATATAAAAAATGGTCAAAATGCCCAAATGAATGGAATTTTTCTTGTACTTTAAAGCGAAAAACATTTGGTATATCGATACTAGTTCAGTTTTTATGTTAACCAGTTAGTACAGAGGAGTAACAAATATATGGCTACAACTTTTTAATTCAATATTGACACCGATTTGGTGCGATTATAATTTTAACTAAATTTTTTGCATGACTCACATAACCAAACTAAGAATAATTTCTTTTCCTCATATAATTCTAGAAAAAATAAAAAATAAAATTTGCAATACCTTAAGATTTCGGTAACTTGGTGAATTGTAATTTAATATGTTCATATTCATATTGAGTTGTATTACACGTATTTCATATTGAATTGTATTCTAACATACATAATGCATATATTCCGATAACTTTTAAGCCCAATGCCCCTCTATAGGTAAACAAAGTGTTTCTTATGTAATTTATGTGTTTTCTCTCGTGAAATAATTGCAGACACAAAATTTATTTTATCATTTGTAGCAACGAAGATATTAAAGGCGAACAATACTATAGAAGAATTATTCAAGGGATCAGTTTTGCTCTCTTAGCTATGCTTAACATAATAGCGCCTTATCCGTTAAATTTATCATTTATTCTCTCAACCGAAGTGTCACAGTCAGCTTATTTAGGAAGACTAGAAGATAAAGGGGTTCCTAGATAAATGATGGGTATAATACCTTTCTTGGACCAAATGATCTTTCTAATCTCTATTTTGTAGTTTTATCCTCAATGAAAGAAAATATTTCAACCGACTAACGTTCCACCCAGCCACTTTACATGAACTATGTAAAAATACGCATTCACTTATCAATATGTTAATAAAATATTTATTCAAGGTTAGTAGCTTATCAATATGTTAATATAAACATCACAATAATTTCTCTTTGAACTTTTCTTTGATAATGGATTAATAATTATGCTTATGCGTTAATATTTAGTTGACATTGTTTTGTGGTACGGTTTACTTTGCAGGTAAGCGGTATAATACACATTATATACGATACATATTAATTTAGATATGCCAAGCTATTGTGAGTTTTATTCTTGGACGCAACCTCTGAATCAGTTTTTGTAGACTGAGCTAGGTGGAAGCAACATTCCATACAATTTGTTCCCATCAGATTATGCTAAAGTGAAATGCTGAGGACGGTGGTAGTAACTTTTGTTTTCAACCAGTTAAGCCCAACCCGAATCCAAATCCAAGTATGTTTTGGCAAATCATTAGCTACTTCATGTACGTGAAAACCATACACAGCTCCACGTGTACCTTCATATGGTATCATACTTCAAAACGCATAAAGATAAATACTGGGAAACTCAAGCATAACAAATACATAAAGTAGAAAAAAGGATGATGGAAAGTCTACTACCTCAAACTAGAAATGCCATGGCAAACTCAACCGCCACAAGTTAGTAGTCATGGTGAGAAAGCATTATTCAATTAATTTAGTACAAAGTGTGTAGGAAACACTATACATGAGATGGGAGATAAGGCAAGATCAACAACTAAAGAGTTTGCAATAGTGGAGAAGGAAATAGAGAATGGATAAAAGAAAAGACAAAGGAAGTAGTGGAAATAGAAAGATGCAGCTGTGAAGGATGATGATGATCTGTTGAGAGAACGACATGTAAACAAGGTTTGTGATATTTACTGTTTTTAGATACAAAGTCATTTCCTTCAAAATATAAATTATCTGCAGTTGTTTAAATATTTTTTCCTTCTAAAATGAAATAGGTAGGGTGATCTTAAAATATAGTCGTATATGGTGCAGAACTGTTATCGATTTATGTATACGGTGATATAAAACTGATTTTGCCTCAGTATAACTGCATTGGTAAACTTAATGATTTAATGGAACTTTTAGCTAGAGAAATTGGTAAGTATAACTGCATTATTGACTTTTTCTTCTTTTATTTCCTTAGCGGTCATTCTAAGTACTTAGGAAATGAAAAGGATGGTTAAGGTATGTTTTTTAACAGTTCACTGCATTTCTTGAAGTATGTTTGCTGAATTTACAAGGCATGTTACCAAGGTTATCACATATTAGAAAGTTTAATAAAGTTTGATATTCTAGACAAATTTGACAGCATGAGTATATTCATGTTCTCTTTTTTACTATTTTAATAGGTATTGTATAATGAGGTACTTTAAAAACTTTTTGTTGCTGTAGAGGATGTATTTGTAACTGCGTAGCTATTTATACACAGTGGTGTGTGTGTGCATATTCCATGCACAACTTATTTTCTGTATTTAGTTTCTATTTGTTTAAAATACCCCTGGTAAAATTTGAATTTAGGTGAAACGGAGATGGTATAGTGGGGTAAAATTGTACATTTTAAGGCATAGTTAAGACAACAAACTATTGTGCAGATTTTGTGGTCTAAAAATTACAGAATTAGTTATGTTTCTTGTGCTTGTTCGTAAACTTTTTATCCAACTCACGTCATCTTATTTTGTTTGTTCTTACTACTTTTTACAGGTAACAATTCGCTTCTTTATATGTATCATAGTTAAAGAGTCTCGGTTCCTAATTTTCAAAGATATATGTGGAAGGTTTTTCAGGTTTGATTACTGCAGTAAGCTCTTCTGTCCTGAAAGATATCTCCATTTGTATTAAGTGCTGTATACTGTAATATTGAGTATGATAACGTAGTATTGTTGGCAATGATGTAGTATTGTTGTTCTAATCATTTTGTTGTTGTTGCCAAACTATGTACTGTATACTGTAATATTGCTGTTGTTGCCGCTTAACTATGTAGTGTAATGTATGTTGTTGAATAATGTAATTAAAAGATTTGTTATGTTTGGTCTTTGTGCTGAATCTATGAAAAATATTTGGTTTAATGATCTTTCTTTTGTGATAATACGTTAAATTTTCAAATGTTTGTATTGAGTACGATAATGAATTAACTCCTACTGTAAGAGGGTAGAAAAAAGCAATGTATATTTGTAAAAAATATTAAATTAGCAATGGTTTTGAGCCGTTGCAAAAGCAAATTAACAAACCATGTACAACAAGGTTTTGCAACGGCCGTTGTAAAATTTAGTTTTGCAACGACTTTGAGCCTTTGCTAAATTTTTACCACTACCAATTTCGCAACCGCTCTAAGCCGTTGCGAAACTCGTTTGCAATGGCTTTAAGCCATTGCAAAATGACATTTCTGGTGTAGTGTGTACTTTAAACATTAATTGCATCCCAATATAACAATATATAAATAATAGAAAATAAAACCAAAAGTTTACTTTATTTAGAACAAGATTTGAATAAGAGTTGGGTACTCGATCAAATTACATAATTGTCCTTAGGGCACACTCTAAACTCTATGACAGTCCCGCTTGCTGTTAAGGTCAATTATGGTCACTTGTAACTATACTCTAGATCCGTTTTGCTAAACTAAACCAAGAAAAGGCCTTAATGAGTAGGTATGTAATATTATTATTTATATACTACTTTTCTGATTATACTTCTCTATCACTGATAAATTGTTTTATCATATGGTAGTTATGGAAAACATATCTCGATCGCTTATTGATATGTCAGTTCCTATTGCAATCTATATTACACCATTGTTATGAAAATACATTATTTATTCCTAATAATGTGAACTATTCCTAGTTTTCTTATAAATTTATGCATGTATATTGCATTTTTTGCAGCACTATTTAACGCAGCTTACTTAGCCTTCATAGTTGAACCTATCATGATTTTCTTATATGGAACATTTCCAACCTAAAGCCCCTTTTTTAAAAGCAAACATGAATTTAATATTGATTTACTATTTTTGATGTCACTTATGAAGTTCGAATCTGGACACTTTTTCAAGGGGACTTCGTTGTTTCCATAAACAATTCCCTAATATTTTATAAACACTTGAAAACGGTCTTAATAATCATTCAATGACTATCACTTCGATTTGAGTGATACATGCTTACTACATGTAACATCCTCCATACCGAGGCCCAAAACTAATTGCTACATATGCTGCGGTCATTCATGGTGATTAATTCTCTGTGATAAAATGCAGGAATGTTAATCATATCTACAATCAGAAGCACATAAATATGAAAAAATTTCAACATAGTTTAATAACAAATTCTCGCATCTCATTTCTCAAATGATATTTCAAATTTATTACATAATCTCATTCGTAATCTCACGTTTATAGAAATATAATTATGTTAAATACTTCAAGAACAGCATATCAAGATGCCCTCTTAGTTGATCAGAGTTAAATACTCGGCAATATTACAACTTGCCCTTACATACTTTCAAACAAATCAAGTGCATAGTGGATCAAATAAGAATTCCTAATTATTTAGAATGATTCATGCACATCTCCAGAAGCTTATTCGTCTAATGAAAACCAGAAAACCCTTATTCACAATCTACTCAGATGAGCATTTGAGAGTTTAAGGAGAAAGACAAAAAATGGGGTCGGAAACCTACCATCTCGAACCAAATAAAATATTTAGTGAGACCACGCCACTAAGCGAATAGGTTTTCCACTCACTAGTGTCTTAACCAAAATACATCAACCATATACTATGCTCATGCATCCAAAATGGTTAAAACATAACAATATATGATGATATGTAAGAATGCAACATATACTGGATTATCCATTCCAATTTATTTGACCACCTATCCAAATTTATAGTTATTCTAGGGGCACCATGAACCTATTAGTTTTCATGGGCTAATAATAACTTATCTCAATTTTTAGGGACAATCTGTCCAACTTCATAATTTTCATAGGACCGCTAAGAATCTATTGATTTCTATTAATAACCTTCATATCATAATTTTCGTGGGCCTACTATGAACCTATTGGATTCTACCAATAACCTATCAATCATAGTTTTCATGGACTTACTATGAATCTATTGGTTTCTCCAATACCATCTCTTAAATCATAGTTTTCATGGGTTAACTATGAACTTATTGATTTCTTTCAATAACATCATCCGGAAATAGTTTTCATTGGATCAGTGGGAACCTATTGAACCCTTCTACTAACCTAATCAAATCGGTAATCTTTTGATCAATTATGGGCATCCTATACTTTTGATCTAACTGATCTCCTGGATGAAATTCTACACACTTAGAGGTTAATTCTATTTACACTCACTACTAGGTCAACCTAGCTAGTTATTCCGTCCCTTAATACCTCCAAAATGTAGCTATGGATATAAATGTTGTGAGTATGATAATACAACATGCATAATAACTGATTACATAAACACACGAACATATAACATCCATTATTCAATTATGTTCAATGTATAATCTTTCATGTCTCATAATTACTTAATCTTAAGTAATATTCCCTTTGGTAAATTTAGCTCAAAACTTGGGATTTTCCATCATTAAATTCCTTTAAAACACTCTTAATCCATATTTAATACAAAGAAATATATAGCTCTTTATGTTATCAAAGTCTTATGCCGTTTATAACTCACTTTATGTGTTGCCATGATTATATTTTAAGAAGATACAAGGTTGTCGCTTTAAATAGGTCAATTTAGATCAGCGTCCATGATAATATAGTATCGGTTAAGAAGCTTAAGGCTCTACGCCTTTATTAAAAACCTTAAAACATGTGACGTCAATACCCTTCGTTGACCTCTATCCAAGGTCGAAGACCAAAACTTAAATCCTTTTATGTATTTAAATCCTTACCGAAAATGATGGTGTCGGCTTTCGTAAAATGTAGGCTAGCTTCTTATTTAAAACAGTGTCGACTTCAATAACTTGGGCGACAATGCTGCTTTACTTAGTTGTCAAAGCAATATAAATGGATTTCGTCGTCCTTGATGAATGGCGACGTCAAGGTAATCAGCGACAATATAGAAACATACTTATCACTTTGGCTACTATGCCGCTTAATACATACATACATACACACACATATAGCAATATATACACACGTGTATATATAGTCGAAGTCAAAACATTGTCGAAGTTTTTAATGCATGGCGTCTCCACCTCTTTAAACAAAATGCGGCAAAGATTACATATGACAAGGATAAAATATAGCACCATTTAAAACATAGGTAAAGAGGTGCGACATCGATAGTTGATGAATAACGAAGACGCAATGACGCCAAATGTAGGTCGCCATTGTTGTCCACTTCGACTTGGTTGAAAACATTATATAGCTACTTAAGTAGTTATCCTATGCATACCTCCTCGTCAACGTCAACATTTACGAATGCAACGATGCCTTAGGCTTGATGATGGTATATAAGTGGCATGACGTCATCATAGTTAATGAGAAAACCGATTTATTGCTTAATAAAGCATATACTTTTCACCCAATTTCATTTGTTTGTCAAACTTTCATTGGATAAAACTATATCTTTTCCAAACCCTTTTTTTTGAAACCCACCACAAATATTTTTAAAGTCCCAAACATTTCTCACTTTAATTAATTAATTTCCTTAGTTGATTAATAACTTAAACGCTTTTCTAACATATTAAATTCACAATAATTTGAAATCACTTGGTAAAAATTCTTAAAAATCACATAAGTTTAGAAATATGACATTTTTTATTGTATAAAAAATTTTAGGACCAAAATCCACATTTAATTATTTTAAATTATTAAAATCCGAAAATAACTCAATTTCTTCCATAGAAAATTTATAAAATATTAATTTCAACCTAGAAAATTATGAAATTAAAAATCTGTTTCCAAAATATAATTTTATACCACAGAATTCAAATCATTTAAAGATCATTAATCAAGGTTTTGCTTTTAAACCTATTATTTAAATTTCACAAAATCCATTTATTAATTTTAAAAATGGAAAAATCAAACATGGCATATCATCCAGTCATCAATCCATTCTGTTTCAAATCCAAATCGAAGTTTAATAATCAAGTTATAACAAAAATGAGATGGATTTGAACACCTTGATTTTGATAACAAAGTTGAGATTTGATGAGTGCTTTAGTTTCCCTAACTTTGCTCTTGAATCTCCTTTAGATTTTTCAAGATTTCTTCCTTAGCAATAGCCGACCTCCTTATTTTCTTTCGATTGCTTATGTTTTGTGAAAGTGAGAATGATAAGGGAAAGGGAGGATTTAAGGTATGAAGGGTTTTTCTATTCTTAAATTACCCCATCATATATCTATTATTCTTAAGTCACAAAACAATCTTATAGATCAATTATTTAGTTACTTATTGCTTAATCAGATTGATTATCAAATCTCAATTCCTTATCACACTTCATATCATATTATTCTATATAATTTATCTAATTAAATCTTTCAAATAATGTTAATTAATATTAGAGGTTTTACATGCTTCCTTCCTTAAAGAATTTCATGCTCAAAATTCAGTAAGGATTATACACTAAGCATATCAAACATGCAACCCATCAACTATAAAGTCTATATACAATAAATATAGAACATACCTTCAAAACAGTGCAGGATAAGTTTCTTTAATCCTGTCATCCGTCTTCCAAGTATAGTCTTTCTCATTGTCACTCCACCGGATTTTTACTAACTTATCTGTCTTGTTCTTTAATCTCTTCTCATCTCTCACTACAACTCGAACTAGTCATCTCACAAAAGTCGGGTCTAGTTCTACTATTAAATCTTCCAGTGCAGTTAGAGTAATTGTAGTCTCTGGATCATGCACATACCTTCCAAGATGAGAAACATAGAATACATCATGGACACTTGCTAAACTACTCGATAGCTCTACTCGGTACGTAGTTTTCTGATCCTCTCCATAATATGGAACGGTCTAATATATATTGGTGTTAACTTTCTAGTCTTTCTGAATCGCACCACACCTTTCATTGGTGATACTTTGATCAAACCTTTTGTTTAATTAAGAACTCTATATTTTTACACCTCTTATCTGTATAACTCTTCCGCCCAGACTGAGCCTCCTTCATCCTACCCTGAATTAACTCAATCTTCTTCGTTGTTTCTCTCACCAGATTTGGACCTAGGACTAATCTATCTCCGCTCTCTAACCAACACGTTGGTGATATGGACAACCTTCCATACAAAGCTTTGAAAGGCGTCATTTTATACTGGCTTGATAACATTTATTATAGGAAAACTCAACCAAGTGCAAATTGTCTTCCCATGGCCCACTAAAATCTAGTACACAAGCTCTCAATGGATTTTCAAGTACCTTATTGACTTTCCCTATCTATCCATCCATATGTGGGTGGTAAGAGGTACTCATCCTAAGCTTGGTATCTAATATCTCCAATAGACTCTTCTGGAATTTAAGAGTAGTCAAAGCATCTCTATTACTGATTACACTACTAGGAATTTCATGCAGTCTAACTACGTTCTTCATAAAAACTTAGCCAATATAGGTGCCGACCTAGTTGACTTAACGAGACTAAAATGGGCACTCTTGGTCAATCTATCTACCATAACCCATATACTTTCATTTCACATATTTGACCTTGGCAACTCATCAATAAAATCCATGGATATTGAATCTCATTTTCGAACTGGTTTATCCAAAGGCTGAAGCAATTCACTTGGCTTCTGATGTTCGGCTTTCACTTGCTGGCAATTTGCACATTGCTTCACTCATAAGCCTACATCCCTCTTCATATCTTTCCAAAAGAAACTTCCCTTCATATCCTGATATATCTTGGTTCCTCCAGATGAATCACAAACTTCGATGGACAACCTCCCTAAGAACTTCCTTTCTTAGGTTTCTAACATCCGCAACACATAATCGTCCATTCTTTGTTAACCATCCCCTCTGGTCAAGACTAAAATCCTTTAGATCATCGATCTTGGTTTCATCTTCCAATCGTCTAATCTTTTCAGCTAACAATGGATTATCCCTCTGCTTATAAGCAACCCCTTCAATCAATATTGGTCAAACTTCCAAGCAAGATAACATGGATATACTTTGACTAGAACTAGCAATCGATTTTAACTGCATAATACAAGTAGTCAATGCCTCCAGATCCTTCCATTTTACTAATGTAATCAACACCATATTTTGATGTTTCATGCTAAGTGCATCTGTAACTTTATTCCCTTTCTCTAGGGTATACTCAATAATAAAATCATAAGCTGCTAAAAACTCCAACCACCTCGAATCGTCTACTAAACAATAAATACCTCAAAGACTTATGATCTATATACAACTCGAATCGTTCTTCTAAGAGGTAGTGTCTCCACACTTTCAATGCGAAAATCACCGTTGCCAATTCCAAATGATGAATCAGTACCTAACTTCATGTAGTCTACGTTGCTGAGAAGCATAGGCAATTACTTTACCCCTCTACATTAATATAACTCATAATCTAGTTCCACATGCATTTGTATACACCACCAAATCTTGATTGCTATTTGGAACTACTAACATGGGCAAATTGTTCAACCAACGTTTCAACTCAAGGAATGCTTTATCACATTTTTCAGACCAAATAAAAATCGTGTCCTTCCTTGTTAGCTTAGTCAAAGGTGCTGCTATCCACAAGAAATCCTTGATAAATCTCTGATGATAGCCAGCTAATCCAAGAAAACTTCCTATCTTGGTTACTATCTCCAGTCTTTTCCAACTGTTAACAACTTTGATCTTGACTAGATTGACTAACAATCCTTTCTGTGAAACTCCATAGCCAAGGAACTTCACTTCTTTCTTCCAGAAATGACATTTCGAAAACTTCGCTTTCAGTTGATGCTGCCTCAACATCTCAAACACTATTCTAAGATGAATCTCTTGATCACATTCATCCTTAGAATATATAAAAATTCCACCAATGAACACCAACATGAACTTATCCAAATGCTCTTGGAAAATCCAGTTCATCAAATCCATAAAGAAAGCTGGCGCATTAGTTAGTCCGAATGGCATCACTAACCACTCGTATGAACTGTACCTTGTTTGAACGTCGTCAAAGGAATATTGTCCTCCGCCACTCTTAATTGATGGAATCTTGTCATCAAATTCGACTAGGAAAATACTTTGGCTCCACTCAACTATTTAAATAAATATCAATTCTCGGACAGGATATTAATTATTTATCGTCTTTACATTCAATTTACAATAATCGATGCACAATCTTAATGATCCATCTAGTTTATTCATGAATACCACAACCGCTTTCCAGGGAGAACTACTTGGTCTAATAAAACTCTTTCCTTCTAAGTCCACTAGCTGCGCCTTTAATTCCTCCATCTTAGTAGGTGTCATCCTACTAGGTGGTCTACTTACAGTTTCAGCTCATGGAACAAGATCTATTCTAGACTCAATAGCTCATTTCGATGGTAAGCCTGTAACCGGCTCAAAAACATCCGCAAATTCTCTTACAATTAAAACCTGATTCAATTCGTCTTCCACTTCCATGGCACCCAATAAAGCAGAAATTTCGGACTCGTATTCTTAACTGAGTATACTGTCCGATCGCTATTATCGGGGTGTCTCAACGATATTTTCCTTTCTTGGCAAAATATCATAGCATCATATTTTCTCAACCACTCCTTACCCAAAATAACCCTGAAGCCTATGGAATTAAATACGTACAAACTACAGGCAAAAGTATAACCTAACAATTCAAACTCCAGATAGTCACATCTCATCCCTAAAGTTGTGTGCCCTCCTAATAGATTAGCAATCCTTATGGAAGTAACAAGGTATAATGGTTCTAAAGGTAACTTCTCTACTAAACAATGAGATATAAATGAATGCGATGCACTAATATCAAACAATACTTTAACTAGTATGCTATGAATTAAAAACTTACCTTCCATCACCGAATTTCCTTTCTCAATAGTAGTTGGTCTGGAAGATGACGACCCTAAAGCAAAAACTTTCCTTTGTCGACTCTGACCGGCTCTGGTCACCAATTCTTGTAGTGCCTTACCTTTTCACGATCGAAGTACTTTACATTTTTCTTTTCTGTAATCTTCTTCCCTTTATCGGTTGACACTCATTAGCATAATGTCCTTTCTTGCCGCATTTGAAGCAGACAACGTCAACTTTTCCTTTCTTGGTAGCTCCACCATTCTAAGTTTCCTTCTTTTTAAAGAACTTCCTCTTCATTCCCTGGGAATCTTGAGTCTCTACTAACTTCTCCTTCCTAAATGTAAAAAGAATTTCTTCATTCCGGATAGCAATTTCCATCACTACGTTTGATGGATCTCTGAGATGCGACATGGTTACCGTAGCAATCTCCGGCCTCAACCTCTGGATACACTTCTCATTTCCCTTAATGTTAACAGTAGCATATCCATACCTAGATAGCACATCAAATTTAGCAAAATATTCCAATACAATCATATCCACTAGATCTAATTCCACAAAGTTCAGACAAAAATCTTTCCACAAGTCTCCTTCGAGAATCCCCCAAAGTCAACTCCTCCTACGGTATCTCTATTCCACCAAAATAAAGCGGCTCTTTGTAATCATGTAGAGGCTAATCTCATTTTCTGCTCATCATTCACTCCCAAATCAACAAAAATTCTCTCGCAGTGCAACAGCCAGTTTTCCGCTTCAATTGCATCTTCAATTCTCAAAAAAGGCTTTTCACCTAGACTGGTTTAATCTTAGCTCAGCTTGGCATAATTAATACCAACTGGTGCTACGGGATTGACTCCTACTGTATTAACAACTTTTCCTCCAACTTTCCTAAAGCTGCTCCAGCTTGCATTAGATTGATGAAAAACTAATACATAACCCCTATATCCACTGGTGGGGTTGTGGCATCTACATTGGCATTTCCATTTTTATTAGAATTTTCCTATCAACCCTAGTTCCTCCAAGTGTTAGGTCGAGCGTTTTCATTGGTTGCGGTGCTTCCGCCACCAAGATTCACTCTTTTGTTTCCAACTTTCATATCTTTCTTTCTCGTAAATCTATATACAAGCCTTTATAAGATATAGAAGAACAATCCAAGGTAGAGGGGATAATAGAGATGGAATACATACTTATATATAGCAAATACAAGTACGTTTTTGTAATTTTATTCCATACCCAATCTTATTTTCTGATTCATTGGGATTATTTTTTCAAAAATTCTTTAGGTTTAAAATTCTTTTAATCATAAACCTATGCTCTGATATTAACCTATAACATCCCCCATTATGTCACCCAAAACTAATTGCTACGGATACTACAACCATCCATAGTTATTAATTTTTAATGACAAAATCCGGCTACGTAAATCATATCAATAATCAAAAGCACATGAATATGAAAAAATTTCAACACGGTTTAATAACAAATTCTCACATCTCATTTCTCAAATGGTATTTCATATTCATTACATAATCTCATTTGTAAATCTACATTCAAAGAAATTATAATTATTATAAAATACTACAAGAGCGACATATGAAGATGACCATTTGGTTGATCTGAGTTAAATACTAGGCAATACTATAACTTTTCCCTTACATACTTTCAAACAAATCAAACACACAGCGGATCAGGTAAGAACTCCTAATTAGCTAGAATTCGTCCTACACATCTCCATAAGCTTATTCGCCTAACGAAAACCTGAAAACCCTTACTCTCGATCAACTCAAATGTACATCAAGATTTTAAGGGGAAAGACAGGAACTTTAGATCAGACAAATAATTTGGTGTGAATAGTAACCTACTATTCCAAACCAAATAGATATTTAGTGAGACGACGCTGCTAAATGGAATGAGTTTTCCCTACACTACTATCTTAACCAAGGTAAATTAACCATATATTGCGCTCCTGCATCCACAATCGCTAAAACATATTAATATATAATGCTATGCAAGAATGAAATATACCCTGGATTACCCATCTCAATTTATCTGACTATCTATCCAATTTTATAGTTTTTCTACGGTCACTTTGAACCTATTAGTTCTCATGGACTAACTAATAACCTGTCTCGGTTCTTAGGGATATTCCATCTAACTTCATAGTTTTTATGTGATCATTAAGAACCTATTGGTTTTTACCAATAACCTTAAAATCATAGTTTTGATGGCCTTACTATAAACATATTGGATTCTACCAACAACCTTCCGATCACAGTTTTCATGGGCTTACTGTGAACCTATTGAATTCTCCAATAACATCTCTCAAATCATAGTTTTAATGGGATCACTATGAACCTATTGATTGATATCAATAACATCATCCGTACATAGTTTTCATTGGATCACCAGGAACCTATTGGACTTTTCCAATAACCTGTCTAAACTAATAGTCTTTTAGTCAGTTCTGGGCATCCTATATTTTTGATCTACATGATCTTCTAGATGCAATTCCCCTCACTCAGGAGTTAATTTTGTTTATACTCGCTAACGGGTCAACCTAGCTGGTTATTCCATCACTTATTACCCTAAATTGCAGTTATGGGTCATAAATGACGTGAGTATGATATTAACAGCATGCATAATAACTGATCAACTTATAAGTTAAACATGGCATATCATCCAATCATCAATCCATTCGGTTTCAAATCTGAACCAAAGTTTAAGAACCAATTTATAAGAAAATAAGATGGATTTGATTATTATTCACCTTGGTTTTGATAATAGAGTTGGGATTTGGTGAGTGCTTTAGTTTCCCTAACTTTACTCTTAAATCTCCTTTAGATTTTTCGTGATTTCCACTTTAACCATGGCCCGCCTCCTTATATTCTTTTGATTGCTTATGATTTGTGAAAGTGAGAATGATAGGGGAGAGGTAGGGTTTAAGGTATGAAGGGTTTTTTATTCTAAATTTCCCCTTCATGTATCTACTATTCCTAGATCACAAAACAATCTTATTGGCCAATTAGTTAGTTACTTATGGCTCGACCAGGTTGATTATTAAATCTCAATTCCTTATCACACTGCACATCACATTATTTTATTTTATTTATCTAATTAAATATCTTGAATAATGTTAATTAAAACTAGGTGTGTTACACAAGATTAAGTGAATAAGAAACATTTGAGGAGGTACAATTATTAGTATACATTATGGCTCCTATTATTGATGCATGAGGAATCCATCTCATACTCTTCATATTCCTCATATTAAACATTATAACATGGTGTACATTGAGTGGGACAATCTCAATATCCTCTTATATCGAGTATAATGGATGTCTCTTTATAGTTATCCACCAAGAATTGAACAATAAAGGTTCAACTGATTTTAACACGGGATATCACTACCAATCAGTGGCATGTTATTCACCTCTAGTGGTAGAAATGTTTCATCACCTTTTATTCGCTTTCTTTAGATATATGCTTCCTTTGTATTTGGATTGAAATCAAACAATTTGATTTCTCTTTTAGAATATTTGCTCAACCTATAGATGTTTGTTTAAAATAGTATATTTATCTTAAAAAATCCATAATAATTTTTATCGCACCCACTTATATGAAGACATTTGGGCTACGGTGTGCAAACAACTCCTCTAAATTATAATTTAAAAGGTCTGGTTTAGGAACAATATGCTAACACTCATACTCATATTATGCGAGATTTTTGAATAATTAGGATGGACTTAAGCATGGTGATTACCGAAATCATTTCATTAATTAAAACATTTGAAATTGATGAGGTTATTTCATTAACCTTGCTTCATACATTTTTAACTGCATTGTTATTCTTCTTAAGGACTCACTTGAGGCCGACGGACCATATCCTTCCATATGTATTTCTCAATTTTTTTTAAAATGGTACTTTATATACAACATATCACTGAGACAACATATCATATGTTAATAAATGTTCAAAGCACACTACGCAAGTTTTGAACTTGTGACCTCTCGAACCAAAGCTGAACCACTTAACTATTTGGCCAATGGTGCTTGTCTCAAAAATTAATTTTTGCCAGTGTACTTGAAATCCATTTCAAATTTAAATTATCATGCCATGTGATAGAGTCTATGCTCTCTATGGCTTGTCAACAACTGAGGAGATTGTTATTGTGAACATTCCATTTTCTCAATGTCAATAATAAACTAGCTGTTTCTCTTCAACGTGCGAAATTTACTATTGTACATTCTAATAAGTTGTGTCCTTTTTGGCTCACTTAAATTTGTATCATCTATAAAATATGTTTCCACGTCCGAACCATGGATCACATCTATCTCGCCAAACTGCCTTTAATTTCCTTAGAGAGAAATTCTTTCGCTAAGAAGATGATATATCTTGAAACAACAATTTGTTTCACTATGGGATGGAATGAACATTCATAAGATTTTATGAATTTTCTCTAGACTTACACAAACATACCTAGCTTTAAGATGAAAATGAATTCAATATATGCTGACATCAAGTAATATATCCCTTAAAAGAAAAATTAACTCAACTTTACTCGTCAATCATACTATGTCCAACTGAGTTTGATTACTCTTTATCGCTGCATCATCATGTAGCATAAGGAGAAGTTACTTTGAAAGTGAATCATGTCCTCTTTTAGGAACTCTTAGAACTCAAACCAATGATACTCAATTATTCGAACAAATTGAATTATTTTATTTCTTTTCTATGTTACATGTTTTACTTTCATTTTATGTTCAACGAAATTATTGTTCATCTAACCATGCATAAGAATACATATGTTCATATCTTAGATAATTTGTTGGTGAATTTAAAGAAGTAAATGGATTCGCCTTCGGAATCTTTAGACCATGGACTACATAAATCAATATGTATCGATCCTAGGAGTTTGTTAGCACTTTTTTGCTCCCACTAAATGTTTTTTTTTTCATTAATCATTCAAGATACAATTCAAAAGTATCATATGATTCATAATCACATCACTGAAGGTAAGTTTCTCAATGATATGGCTTAGTCTATGATTCCAAAAGTAATTGTTAAATATTTTAGATAGTTGTGTATTTTCTAAAAAAACATATCGTTGCTATTATAATAACAAATAATATCGTTAAATTACCAAAAATACATTTATTTTATAAACACATGGATGAGGGTTCGATTCTTTCCTAATGCACTTCCTCCTAATAAATAACCCAAGTATAGAGGAACGGGAAAACAAGCGAACAACTTTACTATATCCCCTTAGGAGTTTACAGGCCTACCGGGTCTTCCTATGTCTTCAAAAAGTAATATTCGTAACAATTATATTAAAATTAAGTTGCATCTATATGGTCAAAATTGAAAATGACTATATTTGATAAATTATATTTGGTATAAATAAAATAAGTTTTTTAAACATAGATGCTTCCATTAACACTTGTTATATGGCATGCTGCAGCTATTTCTACTGCTACATTATCAACAATTGAAATATAAAGCTCCATTTATTCATTTACTTTAGTTTATTTATTTGTTCTGCTGTAACTAACTTACAATTGATGGGTCTTGGATTTATTATCTAAAAGTTTGAGAAATTGATTTTAAAGAAGACAATCTTCTTAAGAAAAACACAATTAGAATAGAAATCATGTTTTTTGTTCTTTATTAAGCATCTATAAATATTTAATACAAGCTGATTTTCGATATCTTAATGAAACAGAGGTAACCATTCACTCTTAAATTTTCTAATTCCCTTTTAGATGGTGAATCTTTCAAATAAGAAACCCTTTATTGCAAGAGTGCACCAAATTTATAAATCCTCTAATGAGTGTCATGATTCATTTATCACGTTATTACAACCTTGATGGAGCTCAACAAATTGTAGTCCACATAAATGGTAAATGACATATTATTAGTTATATCTCCATAACTCCTTACCACACATTCTTTACCCTATCGTATTTATGACCTTGAGGGTGCTCAACAAATCATAAAATATATTAGATATCTTGGCCTATCATTTTTGAATGCCTTAGATAATTTTATACGCTCAACGAAGTTACAAAATATTCTTGCCAATCTAAGAAAATATAAACATCACTATAAATAATTTATGACTTGAGGGTGCTTAATAACTAAAAGTATGTATAACACTCTATTTATATTGTAAATAATAGAGTGCAACATTATTCTAGATTCATAATCTCAAAAAAATAATGATGAGTACTGTCGTCTGTAAGAAATGATAAGTACTTACAATACATAATGGCATCATTTCATTTTATATGTATATACATGTGTGTACATATGTGCTTATTCGTTATAACTATAATAGATTTTATTTCTGTCTTAACCTTTAAAATAATATTATATTTATATATGCACATTATACCAGATTCCCTTCTTTAACTATAAAATGTATGGCATAATTTTAGATCTTATGTTTTTGTATATACAATATTCATTAACACTATAATTTATAGTATAACTTAATAGTAACCTTTTATGGACTATAACAACTATAGTTCATATTAAAGTTTACAATTATTTTATTTTATTTATTTCACTACAAGAGAAGTAGTTGATTTGTGACGTCGATTAGCGACACCATAGTGATGTAGAAACAATGCGACGTCGCTAAATTTAACTCCATCACTAAGGCGTCATAATGGTGTCACTAATTAGCTATGTAATAGTGACTCCATGATTGTTTTCAATACTTTCACATCAGTGTTACAAAGGTGTTGCTAACTAGCTACCCTTTAGTGATGTCATGTTGTTATCATCAATCTGCGTCAATCCAATAAACCAATCACAACTGTAAATTCAAACATCAATCCAATGCTTAAAAACCATTCACATTTCCATTTCATGTCATCACATCATCCAATTAAACAATTGCCCTGTTCCTTTTCATATAAAGCATCATGCTTTTTACCCATATCTAGTTTCTTATCCAATGTCTCATATCTAATTTTCTCCTAATTGCAGTCCAATTTCACTTTTCCAATCTAGTTTCCACCGGTGGCTTGATTTGTTCGCATAGACATTTACGACCTGAAGTGATTGCCACACATGATGAAAAAGTGTTGTTGTCTGGAATCATGACATGATTGAAGTAGAGCTTTTGCAGATTTGTGACTTGATTGGAACTGCGACCTAACTGGATTCACGATCTGATTCGATGGGATGGATTTGACGTAGTGGGCGTCATCGGTAGCGGAGGAGTGGGATCGAGTAGAAAACAGACTGTATGCCTATTGTTGGCAATATTCCTATGGTATGAAATTTATCTATAACACATGATTTCTTGTAGTTAAGTGGACAATGATCAATGATAAATTGATCAATGAAATATAGTTGGTTTAAAATTTCATGAAATTTAGCTAAAACTCAAAAATATTGGTTGCTCTACGTAGGAAAATCATAATAGAAGAAAAACGAAATATGGTTTAGAATTTTATGAACAAAGCACAAAATTGATAAAAGTCACAAGAAACTACTTCTACATAACAATGCAAAAGTGTGTAACAAATCATTATCTATTAGTTGCCCCTTAACAGATATAATTTAACTATTCAAATTTCATTCTTTGCAATTGACATTTATAAATGAAACCACCCTTTATTGCAGTAAATGCTTATAAGTTAAAACAAATGTATTTCTAAACAAAATATGTTTGTCCATTTATGCCACATGATCATGGCATGCATAAATATTCCTGCTTGACAGGGCAATTAATATCATCATAGATGCCTTAAATGTATATATTGTGATATATTAGAAATAATTATAGATGTAAATGATAATACTATCATGTATTGTTTTATCAAGGAGATCATATATCAAGGATCACATAGATGTAAATTTTATGTTTGAAAACCTTTTAATGTCTCATGTGATATTTGAAAATATAGCATCTATTTTGCATGTATTACCGTGTCTTTGAAAATAGCATAATTGGTCAGTTAAGATGTTGATTCTTCATTGATATGCCTACAAACGTATGCTGTGAAACTGTGGATTTAATGTTATATTGAGACTATGCCTATTATTAATAAAATATTTATATGAGATGCAGTCCATGCACATGTAGTTACGAGCATGTGTGCCCAACCATGTGTGACTCATGTTCTTATGTGAACTAGGGTTGGATGCACATGTAAAGGAACACCTACTAAAAGCATGAAAACACATCTCTATATCATACCATTGCTTCTTGGTACTGTACACCCATCGGAACAACACATGGGAGAATGCCTAGCCATTGTCTATTTATCTGACATCTGCCTCTTTTAAGGAACAACTAGTTTTACACTTTTTTTAACTATATTTTCTCAAATTTGAACAAATGTCTTGAGATTTTAATCTTCGTTCTTATCTTAACACTCATAGTAGTTTTAGTGCAAATTTGTTGTTCTTTGTGAACCAATTACTAATGAAAATATAAGCTGAAAGATGGCCTCACCTTTAAACCATCTTTCAATATGTTGTAATATTTTGCTATAACTCAAAACTATGGAGTTGCACGTGAAATAATTTAAGGTTAAAATAATGATGGAGCACAACACTAAGTGCAAAGGAATGCTTCCCAAAAGAGAGACCCGATCTAAATCCCCTAACAACTCAACATCAATATTGCGATGGGTTGACTGGAAACAAAGATATTTTATTTCCACACCTGTCCAAAAAAATTCTTATCTAACATGATGGGAAATGGCAAGGAAATATTATATTAATCATTTAGTAACAAGTTCTTGGATTTATCCTTCTTTCTCTAGTCATAATTTACAATATTGAGGAAATATTATATGTAAACAACAAAATTCAAACTACATTACATGTTTGCTTTCCTTCCTTTATTCATTAAAAAATTACAGTGGTAGATTAATATGGAATAAGAAAGATTGAGTAGGAAGATATAATTGGAATAAATTAATGCTTATTTGCGCATGACACATGCTTAGTGCTAGTTTAAATGCCAAAAAAGTAAGGCTTTGATCTTATAATTAGCTTTGTCTAGAAAACTAACTTAGGTTTGATATACCTACAGAGGAGGGAAAAAATAAGTAGCAAACATAGTAGTAATGATTTTATTAACAATTGATTAGTCGATAAACAATGATTCTTTTGCTAGCATTTAAATGCATGAAGAAATGAATATCAAGTTAACATCTTGGAATGCATTGTCGAGTGAATGCCTAATGTAATGAAGTTTTGTATTTTAACAGAATATGCAAAGTTCCCAGAATATGCTATAAATATTTTCTACCCTTGTGATTCATGGAAATCACATATCGGTTATATTGTGATGTGAAACTGGCAAAGTTCCATCTGGAATTCACCATTTTATCAAAAGAACATGAACAGATTAATAAGGGTTCACAATGCTTTTTGTGTTTACAAATCCCTTACGCATATGATATGATAACATTAACTTGGAATACATTTGATTTTTAACTTCCATTAGACCAATAGTAATACCATGTTTATTAATTATTGGCAAGAAATGTATATGTATTAATGCAATCATTTGTTTACAGCCGTATAGAGATAACACATTCAACATAAGAAGTGTTGAATCGAAAGAGATGAATATGGTAGATGTAATGGAGTTTATGCAAGAGTATAGACAACAGAGGGGTGGGGCCGGTAGTGGTCCATCGCATGATATAAGTTGTTTCATTTGGACATTTTGTCATGGATTTGTGTGTTATATATGTATTTATGTTACCAAGTGTTATTCAAACTCGTTGGGTTGGAAATTATAGTCATGTGATTTTGTAATTTTCTTTTAACTAAGATTATGTTTCGTGTGTCTAGACTTAATTTTTATTTGTTTCTGATGTTATGATTATATGTATTAGCTTTGCATACATATGTATGATTGTTTGAAATGGCACACGAAGAGGAAGGGTCACTGCATGAATATGGTATATTTATGGCAAGAACGGATAGCATTGGAATATATATCTTTGTCATTGTTTAATTATTAGTTTCTTAGAATCAAATATAACACATTATCCATGCTATTAAAGTTTCCTGCATCAAAATGAATAAATAGGTAGTCTTTATTATTTCATTCCCTCCCATTTTCGTTACCTCGAAATTCCATTTTCACTGCTAAGTCCAAAACCCTATACATAGAACTCCCCAATTTCATTGCTCATCAAAACACTAATGCGTACGAATCTATCTTTCTATTTAGGCCTGTCAAATGGGTTGAGTTGGGTCAAAATGGGTTGGGTCGAGTTTGACCTAACCCATTTATGACCCATTCTTTTTTACCCACTTATGACCCTAGTCATATATTACCCAACCCGTTTAATAAGCGGGTTACCCATTTAACCCATTTAAAGATTTAGGGGCCGTTTGGATTACAATAAATAAGTTGTTTTTTGCTTATAAAATGAAAAAATAAAAAAGTCAATATGGATAAACAAAATCTACCGACTTTTAAAAGTCATTTTTCAACTTATTGCAAAAGCAATTTTTTTTTGCTTTTCGACTCACATAAGTCGATTTTTTATATGAAAAAATTCTAAAAAAATGTATTTTCAAATTTCAAATTTTCACATTTCAAAATTCAAATTTAAAATTTTCAAATTTCGAAAATTCAAAATTTAAAAATTTCATAGTACAAATTTTAAAATTCAAATTTCAAATATCAAAATTTCAAAATTCAAATTTCAAATTTCAAAATTTTGAATTTTAAAATTTGAAATTTCAAAATTTTGAACTTTAAAAATTCAAATTCCAATTTTAAATTTTAAATTTTCAAATTTCAAAATTCGAAATTTTGAAATTTGTTAAAATTTGAAATTTTGAATTTTGAATTTTGAAAATTTGAATTTTAAAATTCAAAATTTCAAATTTCAATTTTGAATTTAAAAATTGAAAATTTTAAATTTGGAAATTTCGAAATTTAAATTTGGAAATTTCAAATTTTGAAATTCGAAATTTTTAAATTTGAAAATTTTGGAAATTTCGGATTTTGAAAATTTTAATTTTGAAATTTTTGGAAATTTTGAAATTTGAAATTTTGATATTTAAATTTTCAAATTTTTGGAAATATCGAATTTGAAATTTGGAATATGAAAATTTGAAATTTGAAATTTAAATTTTGAAATTTTTGGAAATTTCAAATTTATAATTTGAAATTAGAAATTTTAATTGCAGTCTGAACAGAAAAAATAGCGGCTTCTACAGTAGGTGAAGTTCAAATATGAAGATGCAGTGACCTGTTATTTTTTAAGTACAACTGTCAATTTTCATGAAAACTATATTGTATGTTTAAAATTCTTATTTTTCAAATTTATATTAAAATTTAATGTTAATAAATGGGTAAATGGGTTACCCACTTATAACCCTTTTAAAAATGGGTCAACCCAACCCATAACTCATTTAATAAAATTTATAAATGGGTTGACTCAACCCACTTAAAAGTAGGGTAAATGGGTTGGGTTAATGGGTTGGGTCATATTTTGACAGGTCTACTTCTATTACATCTTTAGAATCCTACACTCCAAAATCGTCTCTCTGTGTCATTTCAAGTTCCATCACTCTTCCAGGTATAATAGTTTTGTTTAATTTCAATCGATGTTGATGTTACATTAAACATCCACGTTCTTTTGTTAATTGATTTTATTAACTAGGATTTTGATTAGAAAACTCTGTTTGATTGTATGATGATCTGCGTTTGAATATAGGATAATATGTTTTCAATCCCAAGTATAATCTACATTTTTATTCTGATTGACTGTAGAATTCGAATTTTGATTAAAAATTTAAAGAGTTTTTTTTTCTATATGTTTTGTAAATGATAACTATAGAAATCATTCTATAAGAACAAATGGCTTTAATATAGACTTAGATGATTTTGCTACAATTTTTTCTACATGTAAAATGTTTCGCTCTGCTTAATGTCTTACTCGGATCCATTCAATTTTGAAATCAGTTTCCTTTTAAGCTATTCTATCTTTGTTATAACCCTTGTTTCAATCTACTTTCCCTTTTCAGACCAACCAAATCAACATTAATATCCCAATAGTGCAAACCTGGACAGAGAGGCATCTTGGTGAAGAAACTTAGAATTTAATTCCATGCCACAGGTAATCGGTTATAATTATTTTTGTCCTAATATATACATAACATATGTGTTTTACGGGTTGTTGGTTTTGAATCATGCTTTTGACAATGTACCATGTTTCATATGTACAGAACATGTGGATCGGATATTATTGCCAATTCCTTAATTTTTTGATACCTATGTTTGTTTTGTTTTTTTGATAATTTTTAGCTTGGTTTGTGATAACGCTAGATAGATTTTGATAAAATCGCTTCTTTCACCCCTGAAGTTATGTCGTTTACCGATATAATACCAACTGTGCTTAATTTGTGATGTTCATTTGGTTAATTGAATGTTACTATATTACTACTTTTAGTACATGACCACATAGTTTCAACTTTTCCAAAATATTAAGATCTATTGAAGTGCATAGGAACTAATTTTACTTACATTAGAACTACTTTGTAAGCATAATTGATTATTTACATCCAATTCTTATTAATCTATGGTGTTACATGGAACTCCATCATCTCTTTATTCTATATGGCATGATATTGTTAATGGATGCAAGAAAAAATGAAATAAAAAGAAAATGAAAATTTTCCTTACTTTAATTAGTTGCATAGCATGTTAAATTTAATCTGATTTTGCATTCAAAATGTCATTACAGTCATTTGTAAAAAAAATAGCATGTATTAAGCTCATGTAGCTCTTTTGATGTTGCTTTTATGGTTTGCATTGTTTGAGTATATCTTTTATACACAATATCACAACATTTTATAATAAAAAATAAAGCGTTGATCGAATTAGTGAAGGTTTTGTGGGCTAGTTTTTGGCTTTATGATATTCAACATTGAGCTTTGCGATTGATTTGCATAAGTAATGTAGATTTAGTTAAACATTTCAGGTGTGATGTAAAGTTGTAATACATGTCCCTTTATTGATATATACATCATTGCTATATAAGCTGGCAAATTTCATGAACGACTTGGAACTAAAAATGAAGTCTTTAAATTGAGTATTAGATATATGTTCTTTCTTGTCACTAGATGATAATTTTAAAGCTAATGAGTTTAAAACCAAAAAACACAATGGTGACTTAAACTACTGAAATGACAATGCTAAATAAGACGTGTGTGATACACCTACTCTTTTTGACAAGTACATAATGCTTTCCTTTTATGTTTAGTATGATGAACAAAATGTGTCACTATTATATATGTTTGTCACAATTTGTATGATTTTTATATTTGAAATCTTTGATTTTCTTTGGTGTGTTTCTAACCTATGAATTATTTTTTTTCGCATTTATTTAAGTTAGCAACTGAAATGTATTGTAATTTGAGCTATTGTCATCCTTAATATACTTGTAGGCGGGTCAGCATTAATATGCACATTGATACTAGTATCATTTTTATTGTATTCTCTAACTAAAGAAGGGCAATGCACATTTGGAACTTATAAGTCAAAGCAACTTATAAGATATTACTTATTGTTATCAGTATGTTTGTCAATAATTTTGACCCTGGCTAAGGCCCACTATAGTTAACCATAGGACCATTCTAGAATTAACTTTATGTTTACACACTACTTTCGCTTCCATATTACGAAACTGGCATTAACATGGAAATTGGATTGTAAATACAGACCACTAAGTGAAGCATTGATGAACCATGTTCAATAGCTAGGGCCAACAGTAGCAACTGGCGACTACCGGTAAATTTGGATACATCTGGTGGTGCCAACTGTCTGGGAAATAAAAACTAACTAATTTTTTTATGAAGTTCACTTGCAAAATTCAAATAAGTTTTAAAAATTAATAAGTTTGATAAAAACTAACTAAATTTAAAAAGATAACTAAGTTTTTAAAAAGTTAACCAAGTTTTTTAAAAGTTGACCACACTGTATATGCCTCATCAAAGAACTTCTTTCTAGATATGTTGCATGTATGCTAGCAAAAAATCAGAGCAGCAACCCACCGTTATATCTGACCTTTAGATTGAAATATTGGTTTATATGCACTTTGGCCTGTTGAATTTCACCAATTAATCTTGAATTTTATGTTTGTTTTTCTAAACAAGGGTACAATTTTATAAGCGAACTTCTGTTTTTATTTTAAACAAAACAGATGATGTTAATCTGTTAATCACTTTAGAGCTAATCAACATTAAAACTGATTTGTATTTTGATGTATATTCTTGATATTTTTTATAGGATTTGAAGGGGATACTAGATAGCGGGCAAGATCTACCATTCCCAAATGCACTTCTCATTAATGACACGGAAAATAGTTCTACATTTACAGTTGAAAAGGGTCTATTTCTTCAACCATTATTTGCTTTACCATATATATACATACATATACATACATACATATATATATATATATATACATACATATACATACATATATATATATATATATATGTATATAAAATATTTTTTTCAACTAACAATGTATTAAATTATTATGTGAAAATTGTTTATACCTATTAATCCATTATCAATTCAAAACCAAAGGATACTTTCAATATAGTTGATTATTACAAAATCATGAAACATCCTTCATGTGAAAATCTCAAGTCATGATTCGTAATGTTTAACATAATTTAGGAACACTTTTCTTAATTTTTCTTTTATGAATTGGTCTATGAAATAATAATAGATCCTCTCCTCTGGTAAAATATAACAGCAGGGTTCACTTATCAATGTGGATCCTTATGTTTATTAACTAAAATCTACTTCAGTCGATTCATTAGAGTAAAGGATCTTAATTGGTATATATCACAATGCAAAGTTATTTTAAAACACAAATTTCACTATAATAGGTAAATCATAAAGATTTAGAATATCAAACGTTAGACTCAAAACCTGCGTAAACGTATGATTTCAATCCCATACAATGAAACTAGTGGAAGTTGAAGACTCCCACACCGTGTAAAAATTTAGAACCATTCACAGCAACATAGGCATAGAAAATACAAGTTCACCGGTATGTTAAGATGGAGAAAAAGAATTATCTAACTTGTAGAAAATTCAAGTTAAGTGTATAATAAATAACCAAGTTAATAGAATTTAGTTAATTTTATAATTATTTAGTATCAGGATTGCTACTAAAAGTATCATCTTTGAGGGAGATAAATTGAATTCCTTATTTTCATTAAATCTGTAATGGTGAAATAAGGCCATCACAAATGGTTGATGCTCCAAAATCAAGCAACTCTTGAATGGATCCGAACGGTATGTGTCACTGAATTTACCAATTCGTTTGTCTATGCAATTACTGTGTCAAAATCAGCATTTGATTGTTATGCAAGTTACATGTGACAACAATTACAATACTTTGGGATATTCGATATATGTTAACATTATATAAGTTTTTTATTTATGCACATGAAAACTAACTAAGTTTATAAAACTTAAATAAATTTATAAAAATTCACTAAGTTCATAAAACTTGAATAAATTTATAAAAGTTAACTAATTTACATAAAAATTTAAATAAGTTAACCAAGTTTTAAAAAATGAAATAATTTTCTAAATATTAATAAAATTTTAGAAATTTATAAAAATTAACTGTATTTTATAAAAAGTTAGTCAAATTAACTAAGTTTTATAAAAATTAAATAAAGTTATAAAATTAACAAATTTTTGTAAAAGTTAACTAAATTTATAAAAATTAAATAAATTTATTAACATAACTAAGTTTATAAAAATCAACTAAGTTTTAAAAAATAAGTAAGTTAAAAAAATTAACTACTTTTTATTAATTTCCAAATTTTAAAAAATTACTACGTTAAAAAATTTGACTAATTTTTATTGATTTCTAAGTTTTATAAAAATTTGAATAAATTAACGAAGTTTGCATAATTTAACTAGTTGTATCAACATTAACTATATTTTATAAAAATTTAACTATTTCACATAATCTTTTTATGGAAATAACCTTCCTGTAAATAAATTCGGGTAGGCTATTTGTGTTTATGATCGAGCTTCAAATTTTAATGCAAAAACACCATCTCTTGGTGTAGTTATACTTTCCAATACTGAATGGAATAGCAATTACTGATTAGAAGACATGAATTATCATCAAGCTCATTTTTCGCTCATCTTATGGAACATCTTGCGCTTATCTCTAAGTGTGAAAATATTACTTGATAAATAATATTGGCATTCTTACCTTTTCATAATTACATAACTCTTTTGTAGATTTGTACCATAATTATTTCTTTTACTTTGATATATAGGTACACAAAACATTCCTCTGCTAAATGGAAGATTGCTAGCTAAAGTTGCTAATAAAAGCTATGTTTTTATGCGTTTGAATGTTACACTATTATGAAGTTTATTTTATTATATACGATATAAATTTGACCTTATTTTGATCGTGTAAATGTATAATGAATTGGGGTGAGTGGGAAAGCACTAACCGCGCAAATGAGGTGCTGTCGAAATTCATGAAATCCGATAGCTTTATAAAAATTAACAAAGTTTATAAAAATTAACTAAAATTATTTAACTAATTTATAAAATAAGTCTTATAAATACTCAACTAAGTTAATTAAGTGAGTTTTATTAAAATTAATTAAAGGATATAAAAATAGTCAAATGGAAAATAAAGGATGCATGTAATTTGGTATTATTTTGTTTCCGAGCACTATTGGCAATAATTTGATAACATAAAACATGCTTCAATGATCAGGATTCATGGAGTCACGGTTTTAGGTAAAGGGAAATCAGACCTTATTAGTGACGGAGTTACATGTATCATCAATTTCAGCTACGATGTGTAATACATGCTACCCCACTGATTTGCAGTGATATTAAATCAAAATTGTTGTTTTATAGTTCATAAAGTAGGAATATTTGGTTCTACTAGACATTGTGGGGGATAAGGTGATATCCTTTCTGGAAGGTAAGTTTTATACATATTATTTCCCATTCACTAATTTTCGTACATGTTGATCCACCTGCCAAAAAATACATAGAAAAGTTCTCAGGAAGTCTTGAAATTTTACAGTTGGTGCTGTAAAAAAACAAAATACTAATATGTTCAGGAAACAAAATACTAATTCTACAAAATACAAAATACCTTTATGAAACAAAAAAACTAATATGTTCAAACTAATTGTACAAAATAATTCTAGTCATGAAGTGTTGATCATATGCAGCACCAGTATATAAGGCTTGATGTTGTGAACCAAATCCTACACGGAGAGCACTTTTCGACGCAAACAGCAAGACATTTTCAATGGCTGTTGTACATTGGTTTGAGAGATCATCGAACGGTACATTGATAGGCACCATGTCATTTTTTTGAATGAGCGATCGCTTGGACTTGTAAAAATCAGATATAGTGAAGGAGGATATTAAAGCAACACTAGTAACTATGAAAGACTAAGCAGGTGGACACTCTTGTGCATTACGCTACAAACAAGGTAAAGGATATAAGGTATTGGAGATGGAAATCATAGCCTCTTTGCAAATCCAAACATGCACATGTGACATAATAGAAGAACATTAATATGGTATTTTATTTTTCGTAATAGTTAACATTAGTTTTTTGTTTAGTTACTTTTTTTGTTTAATCACTTAATTTTGATCTCTGACTTAGGATTCATTCAAAGATGCATTTTTAATCATAGATGACAACTAATGTGCTTGCTTGCCTCTCAAAGTCTCTTCGCTAACAAGTTCATGACCATATCAGTTTTAATCTTTAGGTAATCATTAACAAACATCTTTTGATTCATTTGTACGCATAACACTTTGATCAGCTGCAACAATCTATATTATAATTTATAGCAACTATATAATATATAATTATTTAATTAAATAACTGTGTCAAATACTCATGTTTTACTATAAAGTTGGGTGTGGGAATTCCTTCGGCAAGGGGACAGAAAAGTAGCCGCTGTTTCAGGTTTGCTCTTCATTTATGGCAAATTTGTTGACTCTATTCCAGGTTTGCTCTATATTTTTAACTCCACTTTGTATATAACTTAAAATTACATAATTCTACAAATAAAATTCAAGCTAATAGATAAGATTTCTATGTGAATTATCTTATATCTTTGATGAATTTGCACTGTTTGGATTAATAACTCTGTTATTGGTAGTACAAAAATAAAATAAATTACCACTGTTGTTTTTTAAAGAAATACACAATGTTGAACCAGAACCATATGCAAAGGAAAAAAAAAGGAACTTTTAACCTGCTCTTCCACCTCTTTATCAAGTAGTATGCTCCATTCTTGTACGAATGTCCTCTGGTTTTTAATCCGTGGAGATGACTAGCGAGCAAGCTAACTATTATTTTTGAATTCAAACTTAATATTTGCTATTATATATTTTTCAGTTAATTATAATTTATTGAATTTATAGGGTAAAATCAATAAGTCACATGCTTATTATCTAGAATTTAAAGGAGGAAGTAGAGCCTTTCCAGGAAAAGAAATAAGGATGACAGAAATATCACTCTTTTTGTAACTAGTGCAGGTAACTCTAAACTTTGTTTTTTGGAGTGCTTATAACTTGTAAACAAAATTGTTTGTCATAATAATATAGTCTTCTTGAATTGGTGGAGGCTGAGGCAAATGAATATGATGATGAAGAAATATATAATAATATTAAGATGATGTAGGGTTTTGTTTAAGGTGAAACTATTATGCTTTTAACAGTGTTGAAAGAGGTGACTTGAATATTGCAAACTTAGATGATTCTACTGGTAATAGCATGGAGAGTTTATATCCATTCGAGCTTACCGATGGAAGTAATGATGATCAAACAATGCACAATGATGGATTTGTATGCTTAGATAGTGATGGATTTTAAGGTAAATTATAACTAAGATTCCATTCATAACAAGCACAAAGATGGATTTGTGGATGTTTGTTAGTTGTTGTAATAGCCCGCAAATCCGTACCCCTTGAGTTAACACTATTCTACCTAAATCAACTCAAGTTGTACAGAAATACGAACCATTTGGGTTAAAGAAGAAGAGGTAGAAGAAGAAAATAGAAAACAACAGCAGAATCTAACCATCGCAGCGGAATAAAATATAATAGATAATAATGATCTTTACTCAAAAATCAAATATATCTGTTATACATTACATCATCAGAGTACATCAATCTCAACTCAACATAAATAACATACAACTGGATACACAACAACTCAATACAGTGGAATATATATATAAACAAGTACGGAAATACACATTGTCATCCAGCTCGTCTCCTGAGCTCCTCAGCATCATATCCTGTATCCTATAATACTCGGTCTGACCCGAGCATTATAGTTAAAAAATAATACCCGAGTCAGTCTGGCAAACCAGCGTGAAAAAATCACACCAAATCGATTATTAAAGTTTCAAAAATCCTTTGAAAACAAAAGCATCTAGTAAGACCACGCCACAAATAAACATGTCGGGTTTTTACCTTACGATAGCTAAAACAGTTTTTTATAGAAATCCTCCGATATTATAATAGGGGTCTATATACAAATACTTATAAAATAGCCGAAATTGTTACATGATTAAATTCCAGCTACTAGCCGCAGAGTGGGTAATACAAACAAAACTCGTACAAGGCTTGTAGGGAGAATGAATTTCCAACTAATGACTAGACACTAGGGTACCACCTGTCACAGTACGGGGCCTAGATCACCGTACCGAGGAGTACGCCCGCTCCCCTACAACACAAGACCGGGACTACCCCTTACTGGATAATCTCGAGTGAGATCACGCCGCGGTTGGGATCAGCAACCGCCCACTAAGCCGAAATAAAAAGGGACATCTAGACAGGAATGGCCTCACCCTGCTTGGGTGCTACCCACCTAGCCTTACTGCATAACCCCTGATTTTCAGTCATTTCCATTTGATGAGACTTGAGGCTAAGCGTTACCTTTTTAGAACATATCCCTTAGAATGCCCATCGTCCACCTGACGATGTTCCGCAAGCATTCATCCATACAAGTCCGTCCCGGTTTCGAACGGAACCGAAGGCACTATTCCTACTACATCCATTTGGAAATATCCTCAGAATTAGTAGCGACTAGCCCTTGCACTTCACTGCTCCATCTTCGAATCCAAAATCGTTTCCACGAAACGTACAAACCGGATCGAAGTGGTTTTCGAGAAATAAATCTCGATCCCGGTCTCTTCGAAACGATCAGCGCATTTGGCCAATACTGATAGTCGGTTATTTAACTATCATTTAACATTCACAAACATCCATCAAACAATAAATAATTTTCCAAATTATTTATTTATCTCAAAATATCCTCACAAGATATATTTCTATTTTCAATCCTTTGAAAACAGTTTCAAAACCATCTTTCTTTTCAGAATAAACTTTTCCAAATATTTTCTATCTCCTCTGAAATCACCAAGCACAAAACTAGAGTTTTAAAATAATTCAAAACACTTTACTTTGAAATATACTTTCCAAACATTTAAATTAAAACTACTTTAATAATTTGTTAAGAATACATATATGAATATTTGAAAATAAAGTTACTTAATAAATATAAAACTAGATTTTTACTTTTACAAAACAAAACACCAAATCACTTTTTAAATAATTACTGCTCTAATAAATTAAAAGGAAATACTTACTTTAGACTTTAAATATTAGAAATAATAAAATTTTCAAAACATACCTTTCAAAACAATTTTAAAACTATTAACTTATATTTAAAAATTTACTTTGAAAACGTACTTGGTTATCCAGGGAGAATTCCAACTTCAATCACTTAAATCAATTTTCCAAATTGATTCCCAATTTATTCCATTTGAAATAAATTTCTCTACTTATCAGTTTATCTAAATTCATTAATTATGGACTTTATATTTATTATTATTATTTTCCGTTTGATTTTATACCATTTAACTGAAATATACCAATTTCAGCTTCTTCCAAATTTCTTCTTTATTCTTTTTAATAAATTGAATCTTAAATTTTAAATAAATGTTTTATTCTTTTAAACTAATAACACTAAAATTTAAAATTCATTAATCTTCTGATTATTCAAATATCCCTTACTAAACTTAAGATTTATTTATTAGAATTTTAAAGGGCACTTTATTTCTTTTCCAATTGATTCTTAAATTTATTCAAATTTTCTATAATTATTTTACTTACAAATTCACTTCTTTTATTGTCTTTCCAAATTCAATTTATATATTTTTGGTAATTCATCGTATCCAATTATATCCAATCGAACCATAACATTCAATATTCCAATACAGCTCATCATAGAATATCAAATAATTACCACAGAGAATGTTAAATAATTTAAATAAATGTTAGGGGATCAAGTTGGATCCCTCCAACCTGTTTTCCCTGCATCCACAGATGTTAACACAATATAAGATATCTTCACTATAAAATGAGGGAAATTAATCATTTCAAGGTGTAGTGTATACTACTATATAACACAACAATCAATTCAACCATTTAAACAATTATTTAAATTTAATCATTTAAATTTAAATTTAACTGAGTGAGATGAACTCACCTTTGCTTTGTTTGCAATCCATTTCCATTCTTGCTCGGTTTCTTCTAAAATTTTGACCTTGAATAAATAAGTTCGTGATTTATTACCTTTTTGAATCAATCTACAAATATATTTTCCATTTTATTAACTAACATTAAATTCTAATAAAGTAAATTTCTTGAACCCTAAATATATATATATATATATATATATATATATATATATTGAACTAAAAAAAACATATTTGTTATATTTATATCTAACTGCAAATTTAACTCTCATTTATATATATATATATTTGTAAACATAAAACTTGGTTCATACATATCATCACCGTTATTATTATCAAAATAAGAACTTTATCTTGCTGATGAAAAATATTTTCCTGTTTTCATAACATATTTATGTTTATCTATTTATTTCTAAATTTAAATAGCTATTGATTTTATACATATACAAATCTAAAACTATTCCTCTTCTCTGTTTACAAGCATATGTATATATTCATCGGGGAAAGAAAGAAAATAAAACAACAATACCTCACCGCAGAACCTCCCTGGGTTCGAACCACCACCTCGTCGAAAAATCGCGACCATTCCACCACGCTAGCGGCCGCCTAAATCCTGAGCTTTGCGACCCTTTTTACGCGACTCAAAACCCTCAGCGCCGTGCCCTAACGCGAATCCACTCGCACGACCTCCACCTGAACGACATGGCCCCCCACGTTGACGCTTGCCGAAATCCCTCGCGCCTCTTCCTTCGCGTCTTCGATTTTGATTCGGAATTGAAGCAAAAGGAAGATGGCGATTATTACTCTCCGCCATTTGTTTTTTTTCTTTGACAAAGTTCTGCTCGATTTCGTTAAAGAAAAAGGGAAAATGGATTGGAATGAGAGGGAGAAAGAACTAGGTAATTTCGAACAGAATGAAGAGGAACACGAGAATTGAGCTCGGCCATTATTAATTTCGATTCAGAAGAGAAGGAATCGCGGCATATCATTTATTTATTTTTTTATAGACGAAGAGGGACGGCATGATTGAAGAGATAAGGGGACAACGCTATTTTCTTGTCTGCCAAAAATGTGAATATTCGAAAAGGAAGTGTACTAAATGGAGACAATGAGGCGTGTTGGAGAAGGAACAACTACAGTGCTCTGAAATGAAATGAAAAAGATATTGAGAGAAAGTAGGCTTCTTATTGAAATAGTTTGACCAGAATATGTATTTTGAATTTAATTTTCAATGTAACTTCGGCACGTTTATATAACGTACACTCACACACTAACTCCGATCAATACGAAATTTGAAATCCGATAATAATTCAATGTTACGGACCCAATGGAACTGGCTTCGTCGAATTCTGAAACCGTGCCTCGAAAGGCTATTTTTAAATTCAATTTAAACGATATAAATTTTAAAACTGAACAAACCACTGTTAATTTCAATTTTATTACTTCTATTATCTTCAATGTTATCAATATAAATTTTTCAAGCCTTCAAATTATTTTTAATAGGCTTAAAACTCCAGATTCAACATTTTACCCAACTCCAAATTACTTAATTCAATAATTTAATTATCAAATAAATAGTGATATTTGAATTCAAGTCAATATTACTCTATTGAATACTTAAAATCAATAAAATATTCCCATTTCAAATGCTCTAAAATTCCGGGTCGTCACATTCCTCCCCCCTTAAAAGAATTTCGTCCCCGAAATTACTAATTAGGAAGAATGGTCCAATTCCCGTTACTTATCCCAAAAACCAAACAATCCAACATCTAATCATCTTTTTATAAAAGACCCATTATCATTCTTATTAACTTCTCAACTCTCCCATAGTTTCAAACTATACTATTTGTTTAACCATTCAAGTTTCAATTTAAAACCACATTTTGAATTATCAAAATTTTCCCCAAATTTTCTATCTCCCTAAATTCCCGAAAAATTTCGCCAGCGTCTCTTTTGCGCGGCTAGCTCGGTACAACTACAAAAGGCCTCTACGGGCTTCCAAATCCAAAAGAAAACAAAAAGCCAAGTTGCTCGATCCAAAAACCTAATCAAGTTTCATATAGAAATTCAAATACATACCTTTTTGTCGAGCATTTCAAATTTATCTTTTGAAATCAAATCCAATTTTCCTTTCCCTTTTATATTACCTGCATATCCTACCTGACAATAATATCCAATCACAATATTCCAAAAACATTTCATCGACTTCCTTACGAAATATCAATATTAATCCATTCCTAATATTAACCTAGAATATATTTAAAGATCAATTTCCAATTAAGAACTCACCATTTCTTTCTCAAGTTCAGTATAAGCATTTTATATGTTTCTTATATTTATTTTCACCTTACCATTTCAGTTTATACCTATTTCTATTCAATTTTGATTCTTTCATTTTCATATGAATTCCATTTATCTTAAACTCCAAATTTTTTAAACTTTATTTTCCATTAATAACTAATTCCTATCATTACTTTAAGTTGGTTTCCTTTACTAATTTAGTTTAGTTTCCAATTTGAATTCGTTAGTCGTTAACAAAATTTTCCAAAATTTTCAAAAAATTTCTAACTCTCAAAATTTCTGAATTTTTTTTACAGAGTTCCCTTTGTACGGAGGAGCTTTTGCAATTTGACAAAAGATATAAATATGTATACATCGACCCACACGGTCGGAAAAACCAAAAACAGTTCATATTTCCTATTTTTATTGCGTAGGCTTACCTTATTTAGCATTTTAAGCAAACAGCTTATTAATTTAGCAGTTAGCGTGCCCAAAAATCCAGCCACATGACTTCCCGGTACCTGTACTTACTTAATTTAAACATGTAAGTGTCAAATATATGAAGTTTAACAACATTTCACTTATTTGCAATAGTTAAACTCAGGACATCTAAAAGAAATTCACACCAAGCATTTCTCGTAAGCAACTTATACAATTTTCATACTTGTTCCAATTAATATATAACCATTTTCATTCAATTTGAATGGCTTTCAATCCATTCGTATACAACTTCATCAATTTGAATGGTTTAAAACTCAATCGCTTACAGTAATTTATTTTTAAGCAAACTGAACTCATATTTAGTTCAATTGCTCTCAAAATCAATTTATTTTACTTCTATCAATACATAGAATTTTAATTACTTCCATTTGATTCTTATTTATCCTATCCATTTTTTTATTAAATATAATTAGTTTATCCACTCAATCCATTTTGAATTTTCATTTTCCTAAATATTATTTACAACCCACCAAATTTTATTCCGATCCAAATTTATTTTTACTTGATTTAAATTCAATCCGATATCATTAAACTTGGTTTTAAGTTGAATTCAATTCAACTCTCCCCTTATATTCAGCTTAAGTCAATTTATTTTGATTTATTCAAATTTTATACATAAGCTCATTTTCATTTCACAAATAAATATTTTTCTCTTTTATTCAACTTGATTCTATATCAATTAAATCTCATTTTAAACCTACAATTTCCTTTGGTTAGTTATTATACATTTTAACTTTTTAGATTCAGCTCATTCAATTAATTACAAGGCCATTTCCAATTTATTTTCACTTATTTGGATTTATTTGCACATTCAAACCATTGCTATTTTAACCCCTTTGCATTTTTATTCGATACACTTCAATTATACTTAATTTGTTAACACTTCAAGTTAAATTTTAATTTTAAAACTCAAGTTCTGAATCCACTATTCATTTTCAATTTACCATCCAATTTCATGAGCTCACAATTCAATTTCATTTACTTTACTAACAATCCAGGTCGAATTTGATTTATAACTTGAGTTTTATTTTCCAGCTTCAATATTATCTCACCAATTCAGCTCCTATTTAACCATATTGAGTTTCCATTTACACATTTATTTAACTAATTTATTATCAAATTAGTTCTTCCCCAATTTATAAATAGAACTTGATTTTAATTTCAATCTCAAAATCTCTTCATTAAATTTTCTTAAGTTCAACCTATTTTTTTTTATAATCCCAGTTTTGATTTTCATTCTATTCTTCAATTCATCAAACAATATTTATTTTGAGTTTCTATCTCACTTTTAAATTTTATAAGTCGCCACTTATTATTTTCACAATTCCATTCATTATAGGCTTGAATATATTCTTCTTTTATGTTTAACTCAAGCCTTATATTTATTTATGGCCCAAGAATATTTTATTTCTATGGATTTTTAATTCTCTTATAAGTTATTCTGATTTATTTATTTATTTCAGTTCAATCCTTATCCAACTTATTTTTCGTTTATTCAGGTAAGAATCTAATTCCATTCCAATAACTCAATTGAATTTTTATTCCAATTCAATTTTTATTTTAACTTAGATTTATTTAACTCAATTCGATTTCAACCTAATTCGAATACAACTGGATATTATTTTCAACTTATTCAATTAATTTTAATCCAGTTAAATTTTTATTTCCTAATCCAAGTTAATCTCATCAGGATTTTTAAATACCCGACTTTGGTTTCAAATCATTTTGAAATCTTCAACATCACAAATCACATTTCTCAAAAGTCAAACCAATCCTAGTTTCATTCCCAACAAATTTCCTTTGAGACTTTCAAAAACAACTAGCCTTTCTGAACAAATCAGTTTTGGCAGCAATCCGTCACTTAGAAATTCGAAAATGAATACTAATGATGCGGCCGTCATCATCAGAATTATTTTCCCATAATCCAAGTGATTTCAATGCTATATCACTTCCAAAATTCATTTAAAACAGATTTTCTTTCAGAAATACCTCCAAAACAATAATACTATTATTTATCTTCAAATACTTCCATAAACACTTCTAAATTTTCGGGATTTAAATTTCTAGAGCCTGCTCAAATAAATTGTAACTATAATTCATCTGTACAGTTTATGCTTATACAAATTTCCATTTAATTGTATTTCAATTCATAAATTACATTTATAATTCGTATTTATAAATTTCATTTTATAATGAATTTATTGTCTTAATCGTTGGTTATATTTTCAATTTCTAGTTAAATTTTCACTTAACAATGATAATACTTCAATATTATCATTTCTAACATTCAAACATCCATATATTAGCTAAAATAGTTTACAATACTTTTATTTATATCAAAATAAATTTTGGGTAAAATTATTTCATTAACCCACATTTAAAACAATACCGTGTCGATTGTTCTATTCAAGTGTTTAGAAAACCCTTCGATACAGTTGCGCAGACTGTGTCGACGAAGGTTCATATGCCACTCAATAAACCAATCAACACAATATTAAAACAATTTATATTCACTAACAAATACACGCTCATATTTATTAATACGCTCAAACTCATTCTAGAGTCTAGGGACTCTAATTGATGTGTAATTCCCACCAGAGCCAAGGTTATCTCCAACCTAAGCTCTGATACCAAGTGTAACAGCCCGCAAATCTGTACCCCTTGAGTTAACACTATTCTACCTAAATCAACTCAAGTTGTACAGAAATATGAACCATTTGGGTTAAAGAAGGAGAGGTAGAAGAAGAAAATAGAAAATAACAGCAGAATCTAACCATCGCAGCGGAATAAAATATAATAGATAATAATGATCTTTACTCAAAAATCAAATATATCTGTTATACATTACATCGTCAGAGTACATCAATCTCAACTCAACGTAAATAACATACAACTGGATACACAACTCAATACAGTGGAATATATATATAAACAAGTACGGAAATACGCATCGTCATCCAGCTCGTCTTCTGAGCTCCTCATCATCATATCCTGTATCCTATAATACTCGGTCTGACTCGAGCATTACAGCTAAATAATACCCGAGTCAGTCTGGCATACCAACGTGAGAAAATCACACCAAATTGATTATTAAAGTTTCAAAAATCCTTTGAAAACAAAAGCATCTCCTAAGACCACGCCACAAATAAACATGTCGGGTTTTTACCTTACGATAGCTAAAACAGTTTTTATAGAAATCCTCTGATATTATAATAGGGTCTATATACAAATACTTATAAAATAGCCGAAATTGTTACATGATTAAATTCTAGCTACTAGCCACAGAGTGGGTAATACAAACAAAACTCGTACAAGGCTCGTAGGGAGAAGGGATTTCCAACTAATGACTTGGCACTGGGGTACAACCGGTCACAGTACAGGGCCTAGATCACCGTACCGAGGAGTACGCCCGCTCCCCTGCAACACAAGACCGGGACTACCCCTTACTGGATAATCTCGAGTGAGATCACGCCGCGGTTGGGATCAGCAACCGCCCACTAAGCTGAAATAAAAAGGGACATCTAGACAGGAATGACCTCACCCTGCTCGGGTGCTACCCACCTAGCCTTGCTGCATAACCCCTGATTTTCAGTCATTCCCATTTGATGAGGCTTGAGGCTAAGCGTTACCTTTTCAGAACATATCCCTTAGAATGCCCATCGTCCACCTGACGATGTTCCGCAAGCATTCATCCATACAAGTCCGTCCCGGGTTCGAACGGAACCGAAGGCACTATTCCTACTACATCCATTTGGAAATATCCTCAGGATTAGTAGCGACTAGCCCTTGCACTTCATTGCTCCATCTTCGAATCCAAAATCGTTTTCACGAAACATACAAACCAGATCGAAGTGGTTTTCGAGAAATAAATCTCGGTCCCGGTCTCTTCGAAACGATCAGCGCATCTGGCCAATATTGATAGCCGGTTATTTAACTATCAATTAACATTCACAAACATCCATCAAACGATAAATAATTTCTCAAATTATTTATTTATCTCAAAATATCCTCACAAGATATATTTCTATTTTCAATCCTTTGAAAACAGTTTCAAAACCATCTTTCTTTTCAGAATAAACTTTCCCAAATATTTTCTATCTCCTCTGAAATCACCAAGCACAAAACTAGAGTTTTAAAATAATTTAAAACACTTTACTTTGAAATATACTTTTCAAACAGTTAAATTAAAACTACTTTAATAATTTGTTAAAAATACATAAATGAATATTTGAAAATAAAGTTACTTAATAAATATAAAACTAGATTTTTACTTTTACAAAACAAAACACCAAATCACTTTTTAAATAATTACTGCTCTAATAAACTAAAAGGAAATACTTACTTTAGACTTTAAATATTAGAAATAATAAATTTTTCAAAACATACCTTTAAAAACAATTTTAAAACTATTAACTTATATTTAAAAATTTACTTTGAAAACGTACTTGGTTATCCAGGGAGAATTCCAACTTCGATCACTTAAATCAATTTTCCAAATTGATTCCCAATTTATTCCATTTGAAATAAATTTCTCTACTTATCAATTTATCTCAAAATTCATTAATTATGGTCTTTATATTTATTATTATTATTTTGCGTTTGATTTTATACCATTTAACTGAAATATACCAATTTCAGCTTCTTCCAAATTTCTTCTTTATTCTTTTTAATAAATTGAATCTCAAATTTTAAATAAATGTTTTATTCTTTTAAACTAATAACACTAAAATTTAAAATTCATTAATCTTCTGATTATTCAAATATCCCTTACTAAACTTAAGATTTATTTATTAGAATTTTAAAGGGCACTTTATTTCTTTTCCAATTGATTCTTAAATTTATTCAAATTTTCTATAATTATTTTACTTACAAATTCACTTCTTTTATTATCTTTCCAAATTCAATTTATATATTTTTGGTAATTCATCATATCCAATTATATCCAATCGAACCATAACATTCAATATTCCAATACAGCTCATCATAGAATATCAAATAATTACCATAGAGAATGTTAAATAATTTAAATAAATGTTAGGGGATCCAGTTAGATCCCTCCAACCTGTTTTCCCTGCATCCACAGATGTTAACACAATATAAGATATCTTCACTATAAAATGAGGGAAATTAATCATTTCAAGGTGTAGTGTATACTACTATATAACACAACAATCAATTCAACAATTCAAACAATTATTTAAATTTAATCATTTAAATTTAAATTTAACTGAGTGAGATTAACTCACATTTTCTTTGTTTGCAATCCATTTCCATTCTTGCTCGGTTTCTTCTAAATTTTTGACCTTGTATAAATAAATTCGTGATTTATTACCTTTTTGAATCAATCTACAAACAAATTTTCCATTTTATTAACTAACATTAAATTCTAATAAAGTAAATTTCTTGAACCCTAAATATATATATTGAACTACAAAAAACATATTTGTTATATTTATATCTAACTGCAAATTTATCTCTCATTTATATATATATTTGTAAACATAAAACTTGGTTCATACATATCATCACTGTTATTATTATCAAAATAAGAACTTTATCTTGCCGATGAAAAATATTTTCTTGTTTTCATAACATATTTATGTTTATCTATTTATTTCTAAATTTAAATAGCTATTGATTTTATACATATACAAATCTAAAACTATTCCTCTTCTCTGTTTACAAGCATATGTATATATTCATCGGGGAAAGAAAGAAAATAAAACAACAATACCTCACCGCAGAACCTCCCTGGGTTCGAACCACCACCTCGTCGAAAAATCGCGACCATTCCACCACGCTAGCGGCCGCCTAAATCCTGAGCTTCGTGACCCTTTTTACGCGACTCGAAACCCTCAGCGCCGTGCCCTAACGCGAATCCACTCGCACGACCTCCACCTGAACGACGCGGCCCCCCACGTTGACGCTTGCCGAAATCCCTCGCACCTCTTCCTTCGCGTCTTCGATTTTGATTCGAAATTGAAGCAAAAGGAAGATGGTGATTATTACTCTCGGCCATTTGTTTTTTTTTTCTTTGACAAATTTCTGCTCGATTTCGTTAGAGAAAAAGGGAAAACGGATTGGAATGAGAGGGAGAAAGAACTAGGTAATTTCGAACAGAATGAAGAGGAACACGAGAATTGAGCTTGGCCATTATTAATTTCGATTCAGAAGAGAAAGAATCGCGGCATATCATTTTTTTTATAGACGAAGAGGGACGGCATGATGGAGGTGATAAGGGGACAACGTTGTTTTCTTGACTGCCAAAAATGTGAATATTCGGAAAGGAAGTGTACTAAATGGAGACAATGAGGCGTGTTGGAGATGAGAAAGATATTGAGAGAAAGTAGGCTGCTTGTTGAAATAGTTTGACCAGAATATGTATTTTGAATTTAATTTTCAATGTAACTTCGGCACGTTTATATAACGTACACTCACACACTAACTCCGATCAATACGAAATTTGAAATCCTATAATAATTCAATATTACGGACCCAATGGAACTGGTTTCGTCGAATTCCGAAACTGTGCCTCGAAAGGCTATTTTTAAAATCAATTTAAGCGATATAAATTTTAAAACTGAACAAACCACTGTTAATTTCAATTTTATTACTTCTATTATCTTCAATATTATCAATATAAATTTTACAAGCCTTCAAATTATTTTTAATAGGATTAAAACTCCAGATTCAGCATTTTATCCAACTCCAAATTATTTAATTCAATAATTTAATTATCAAATAAATAGTGATATTTGAATTCAAGTTAATATTACTCTATTGAATACTTAAAATCAATAAAATATTCCCATTTCAAATGCTCTAAAATTCTGGGTCGTCACAGTTGTTTTGAGTAACTAATTTCATAAAGTTTCTGTTTAAAACCATGTTGTTTAGTACTTATACATTTCTACGTTTATGACTAACATACACACATATGTGTTTCTTTTTGATATGTGTTGTATGATGCTTTTGAGGTTGTTACATGATGTCGCACTCTTTCTCCTTCAAATCGGTCATGCTCTCATTAATGTATTGTCTATCGATGATCATATGTCTTTGTTTTTAATATATATCGTTTTGATTAGCTACAGTAGTATGTATTGTTACATTTGGTCACAAATATTTATATGCTTAATGCTTCATGTATGAAATATTATGGATATATATATTTATTGGTTTGGCTTATGATTCCATTTGATTACGTACATTACAAAGTGATAAGTGTGGTTTTTTGAATTGTTATAATATATTTGTTGAAATAAGTTTAGTAGAATTGAAAATTGTAAGCATGAATGTTTGTGGCAATAAAAATATGCAATGAATTTTTTTTATAGCGTTATAACTAAGCTACGAAAAGAAAAATTGTTACAGCTTTCATATACCATAGCATTATGCTAGTGCTATACAAAATATTCTGCAAACATTAAACAGTTTTCATAACAGAAAACAATGCTAAAATAGATAGTACTGAATTTTCTATAGCGTTCCACTGGGTAATAAAAGATTGACATAATATTTCCATGGAGTTTTTAGACGTTATAATAATATGGCATGTCAACATATTATAGCAATTAAATGATGTCATAATTGTTAGTACCATAAAACACAATCATGTGTAAAAGTTCTATAGCAAGCTTCAGAATGCTATAGAAAAGTAATTGTACCGATACGTCTAGTCTAAGATGGCAACAAAAATACTATTAAAGATCCGTCTTTTATTGCAATTTTTGTTGAATATGCGCTTATATGATTTTTGTTTGATGATAATAAACATATATACATTCGTTTAAATGTATTTGATAATATACTATTTTTTTCACAGATTAAATAAATATTTGCAGAATAAAATAAATAACACGAAATTTGAATTCAAATGAATATTTTATTCAAACAAATATTTATTACATCTTTGAATAGTACAATTTCAAGCTCTCACTATAACTATACAACTTTGATTACAATTACATCACATTTCACATTTACAATTCACCTCACTACATATCACTCACACTCGTATTTATCTTCAACTTCATTCCAGTTTGAATCCAGCATCTGAGAAATCTGCAAAAATATTCACTAACGTAGTAAAATTGAAAAAGAAATATTTTTGCAAAATAAAATAAAATATGATTTTTGAAAATAATATTTGCCTCAGTTATTTGGGTTGTTCGTCATCATTTAAATTTGAATTCATCATACACGAACAACTTGTGACATACACAGTATATTACTGTATATGCCACAAGGCCGTGCACGCCGATATATACACTTGATAATGCTATAGGGACAGGTGAGCACAAGGTCAAACCCAAATATATGGACAGGTTCAACTCAGGTGCAATAAATTCAAAAATACGACACGAACACAAGGTCAAATCCGAGTTTTGAAACTGGATTCAACACAAGTGAATCGAGCTCAAGTCAGACCAACACTGCAAGTACATGAATGCAAACTACAAGTACAGGTTCAAGGCCAGAATGTCAAAGTGGCAACTGGCAATAACAACTACACGTATGCATACCACAGATGCAGCCGTTCAGTTCGACATATACATGAAGGCAGCAAGTCAGTGGACAGACCAGAGTACAACAGGCAAGCACAATGCATATATAGCAATAATATACAAGCCAACAGCAAAACAAGCAGTGCAGACCACAAAAGTGCAACAAGTATTGCAGTAATAAACATGGACAGAAGCAAGGCAACAGAGACTCAAGCAACAACATGGACTGCAACAAATACATGATGCACAACTCAAATGAATATCAGTGCAAGTGTCGACCAGGTAGCAAGGAAGATCAACACAGCAAGCTACAGCATCAAGTTGACCAAGATGCTACAGATTTCAGCAAATGAACCATCAAAGAATGCAACACAGTGATGAGACCAGATGAAAATACTCTTAACTGCAAGTTCAAACCAAAACACAAGTGTGGCAAATGCAAACTGTGGTGAAGCAACAAAGATGAACCAGACAGTGATACAAGTTCGAACAATGCTCAATGCACAGCCAACAAGATATCATCAAAAACCAAACAAGGGACAGGCCATAACATGTAGACCAAACACATGAGTGTAAACAAGTGAATCAAGCAAATGCACAGAAGCCACTTCAGCTACATTGAGGCTCAATGGTGAAGCAGACTCAAGTGAACAGGTAGCACAAGAACCAGAAAAACCAAAACAGTGCCACAAGACCACCATGCAAAGACCAGAAGTACAAAATGGCCAAGCAAGTGCACCACTAAACCAACAAACAAGACCAGGAAAAAGTGAAGTACAACATCACAAACAATTGCAAGCACATGAAATCTCAAGTCATGACCGAAGCCAGCAGTACAATGAATTCCCAAATCAAAATAGTTCAAGTGACCGAAGTCAACTAAATGATATCATAAATTCAAAAGTGCAGTTTTAAAAAAAATATATTCAAAATGGCCGAAGTCATCAGGTAAAAGAAGTTGAATTCACGATTCAAAGTCAGAGCCTTGGCAATAAAGCGATTCACATTGCCGTGTAACCAAGTCAAAGCAAGTGATAACCAAACATCTCAAATTCAAGGCATCGAGTCAAGTCAGAGAAATTCACGGAGCCATGATTGAACATAAATTCAAAGCCATCGATTTTAAACCAAGTCAACCAAGAAATAATACGAATAATTCGCATATGAATTAGTCAAGGTAAATCGCAATCATCCAAGCATAAACGATCGGCAGAGATAAAATCAAATATATTTTGTGCGAACGAAAAACTAGGGTTACAAACCCTATATAAGAAAATCATCATCGGCAATCTTATCGATCGAGTTCAAGAATCAACCAGCAAAGCAAAAGGAGGAAAATACATACCGAAGCAATCGAACCCGATCAAGGAGGAGAAGCCGCAAACAAATTGAAGCAAATCAGAAACAGTAATTGCAATCAACCAACAAAGGCAGCAACTTAAAACCCTAATTTAAGAGCACGGCATCAAGAACGAAAGCCCCAATTTTGCAAAAGGAACGGTCGCCATTATACTCAAGCAAAGAAAAAGAACCGGGCCGATAAAATAAAAGGGAGACATATTTTTAATTAGTGGGCCGTTTATTTTTGGGCTTAGTTGTTTTTAATTAGGGTTATTTGCTTTTTATGTTTGTGTTTCTTTTAATTTTAAAGTTCTCTTTTAAACCGTTGTAATTTTCTAGTCGTGTGACTAGGGGACAAACTACGGTGTGTAGTTTGAGAATTCGCAACTCGGTGGTTGAGTTGTGGTCAGGGTTTTGAGCGTAGAGTTAGATTAGTCAATAGCGGGTATAGCGAGTTTACGTGTGTAAGCGAGGGACTATCAAATTTCTAGTAGAAACCTTGGGGGCAGCACGTAGGCAGGGTTTTGCCGAAGCTGGGTAAATTCTGTGTTGTTCTGTTCTGTTATTTATATTCTGCTATATCTGTGCTGCTATTCTGTGATCTGTGTTAATATTAATTAGCTTCTGCAATTAAGTTTTTATAATTTACACTATCACCCTATTCACCCCCCCTCTAGGGTGAAATCGATCCTACAATTTTGAAACTATCTTTCGGACTTATTGCAACTTATTGATCTGTGGCGTTTATAGAAACGTTATAGAAGGATTTAATGAGGTTTTTAAACGCTGTAAAAAGGTCTGTTTGTTGTAGTGGATTTAATTGTTTTACCTAATATTACATCAGAAACTAATTAATTAAAATTTTTGCATCAGAAAATTGACGTTGCAATGCGTCGCTAAAAATTTATGATGCCATGACATCTTTACTGAATCAGAAATTGGACGTCGCAATGACGTCGCTAAAGATTAGCGACATCATTATAACGCCTTACTGAATAAGAAAATTGGCATCGTAAAGGCATCACTAAAATTTAATGATACTCTCACGACACCATTTTTATGACATCTTACCGTCGTTAAACAATTTAGCGACGTCTGTGTTTCTAATGGGATTCTGGCGTTGCTTTGGCATCGTTAAAAAATTTAGCAACGCCAAAAGCCCATCATAATACCGTGGTATTGTCTATGTTTAGAACCTTTATAATTTGAGACAGACACCATTGTCCCAGTGGTTAAATGCCTCCACTTTGGTGCGAGAGGTCGCAAGTTCAAAACTTGCGTAGCGTGATTCGAACATTTATTCACATGTGATTTGTGATTTGTTGTATCTAAGTACCAATTCAAAAAAAAAATCTTTATAATTTTAAATTCAAAACAATTTCAGAGTTATTCATTTACAACATTTATCAGTATAAAACAATTTTAAATTTATTTTTCTTTACAATTTTTATGAATTTAAACTTGTTTTTTTTTAATTTATTCCTAAGCTTTTTAAATTCTAATCTAATTTAAACATTTAAATCCAAAATTAATAAATTATTCAAATACGCTTATTTAGTTAACCCAAGACATAACACATTTGGGTATTACATTTAAGGCATAGCCTAGAAACAGACCACTTCAACGAGCTAGGTAATGGCTAGGAGTAGGTAGGTTTTACATTTGTAAAAACATTTACTAATTCGAGTAATATTCTCCTTGGTTAAATACCCATTTAATTGGAATATTCAACATATTTCCCTATGTATCCGTCGATTATTATGATAACATAATCCACGCTTTGAAAACATTTTTGGATCAGGTGCATCAGGGTAAAATGGAATTTTTTTTAAATTTCTCTTTTATTCATTATGTACTTAATCTTTTATAGTACCGTCATGAATAACTTATTTTTCATTAAATCATATTTATTTTTTATTTTCTGTATTTGATTTAAACTATAATTTGCATTATTAGTATTTATATGAATGTCATTTATTTGAATATGAGATTTACTAAAATAATTTCGTGGTTAATTCGTATAAAATTTATTTAAAGTACTACACATGTTTATAATAATTTTATTATTGATTTGAATAACATTCATTCGAATATGATATTTAACTAAAAAGATCATTATTAATTGAATAATATTTATTTATTTAAACATATTTTTAATAAATAAATAAACATATTTATTAATTAGAATAATATTCATTATTAACCAATTTTGATTCAAATATGAAAATATTCAAACAATAAGCAATGTTCAAATTATTTATTTTTGTTAATATATAAATATCCTATCGATAAATTAATATATTATTGTCTTACAATCTCATATGTAAGTGTATAATACATAGTTAAACAATATCAATATGTATAGAATTTTCATGCCAGCCTAATGGCACAAGTTGCATGTAAAATAGAGCTCATATATAAAAAGTTATAAAGACTACAAATTATAGGAGTTAAATAATAAATATTTATATAAGGAGTTTAGAAATAAAGTAACATATAACAATATGACTACTTCTTTTTCCTCGATGCCCAGCTGCATCATCGTTCATCGCAATTTAAGTCCGAGTTCGTTGCAACCCTCGTCGCCACTGCCTCCGTGTCCTCCATGTTTGGCACTCAAATCACCTCCTTCCTATCAAACCTGTCAAGCCCTAATTTTTATTCACTGCTAGTACCTCACCACTACTGTGTTGTGGTTGCATAGGATCACTATGACCCCAACCAACCACACCATGCTTAGCTCGAAGCTATATTCTGATCAATTAATGAAGATGTATGTGGGTATTGGGAGAATACGGGTTGTGCACGAATATGTATAGTAAAATTTAATTTTAACCTTTCATTATATATTTAAATAAATCAATTCATTTTAAAAAGAAGAAACTTATATATGTGTTTAAATTAATTTAAATCAATTTCATTCCAAAATCCTTGATAATCCAATGAGTCAAATTACCATAAAGAAAATATACCCCTAACTCAAAGATGAAGTTGAAAGTCCACTACTAAAATATAATTCATTAATGGAGAGATAGTGAAACTGTATATATTGAGCGAGCATAACGTTCATTTATAGCATAATTATGTGTAACCATCTTATAGCTCTCTCGGCCTTTGGGCTAAGATCAAGTGTAGTATCTGCTCTTATCAGTTTAACATCTCATACGTGACCCAATAGGCCACAGCGGTATCAAATTAATTTTTGTATGGGGAAGTGTCAGCCAAATTAGCTTGCTAGCCCTTTCCGCATCACTTAAGAGTTGCACTACTACATGAACTACGCACTCCTATTAAAAAAAAAAATATTATGTAAATATCTTATCTCGATCCAATATTCAAGGAACGACTCATTGCAAATGAGATTTCATCTCATTTTGATAACACATTTTTTTACCCGCTCAATCTTAAAATAATTTTAAAAAATTCCAAATTTAATAATATTTATGTTATTAAATTGTTCTACCAAATTTTACACTTATAAAATTTTTACCAATTGGTTTAGGCCTCAAATAATAACCATTAGAACTTCTCTTGTAGAATTTTAATGATAACAACAATCATACTGTAGAATCTCTAAACTGACAAACAGGAAAGTCTTGAGCACAATGGAAGTCACAAAGGCGTCAAGGACTCGATAAGATGAGATAAGATGAAATAGAATATCAACAAAGAGCTCAACATGAAGACAAACCATTGTAACGATCATACATCTTGAGTTAGCGTCTTAGATAAACATGTACAATCGCATATGAGGGATATGAGCTAATATATTTACATCAAAATATTTTTATTAACTCAAGTAAAATTCTTAAATGTGTTTTAAAATTCTCGGTAACTTAGACCTCTGGAAACATAAAAAAGATGTTAGAGATCGCTATTTTATACTAAAAACTCTCTAGTCTATTTCTTCAAAAGTCAGGCGTCGGAGGTCAGAAGTCAGATGTCTGGAGATGTGCTTTTTGAAATATTTGTTGTAGCAAAAAGTTTTTAAAATCCAGATGTCTGACTAATTCATTCAGATGTCTGAATCTTTTTAACAGCTATTTTTTTGAAAGAAGCTTCTCTTCTCTCTCACTGGTTGCAACTTTTTTTTTCAATGATTTTCTCTGACGAATTTCAATTTTTGAAAGAGACATTTTGACAACTATAAATACATGGCTATGGATTGAGTTTGATTATCTAATTGTTGTTTTATATACTTCTTTCTTTCTCTCCAAACTCTAATGCTTTCAAGTTCTAAATTCGCTTTCAATGTCACCAACACTATTCCATAGTCTTTCGTAATCTATTTCTATAAACTCATGCACACTCACTCATTCAATTCAAAGAGGAGGTTATTGGAAGCTTTGTACAGCAAGTCAAAATCCGTGTTGATAGAATACAAGACTATCAAGTAGGAAAACTTCTGCATGGCCTATTCCTCCGGAATAAGTGGGGGTGTTTAGGTTGGTGGAAAATTTGAAATGGAGCTTCGAAACTGGACATACGACAAGTGTCTGAACCAGTATAAAAATCTTGGTGTGATTGCTTTTTATTTTACTTTATTATTTCCTTTATTATTGTCATGACCCAAATTTCAACGTTTGAAAATCGATACCCGTACTTCACGTGTACTCGAATGCCGCAGATTTAACCATTGAAATTCGACTCGTGCCGGAGCTTATAACACATTAAGTACAACAACACTGCGGAACAAAATAATGAATATCATATAACATTGATACACAATATTCGATTCAATAGATTGATACAAATGATGTCAAATACTATCAGAGTTACAAGACTACAGCGGAAGAAAGTCTTCGACAAAAGAACACCAACATTAACTTCAATAGAAGAGAGAGATAACATCAACAGTAGCAACGGAACACAACATCTCCAAAGCCAATCTCCAAAGCTCTCAAGCTATAAGCTCGAATCCCTATCAATGGTGAACTTGTAGCAAATGCGATCCCGAAAATCCAAAGACTCCAACGATTTCCAAACGCTATCAAACCGAAGGCTGATGTCTATCGAATCTACACCTTCTATTGGATTATCTGAAAAACCCGATTCTAGACTGCCCGTGTGGAAAAATGTGGACACGCATAGTTTAGGAAGGGAATAATAAACTCTAGGTCAGTTATGGGACAGGTATGAGCAAACGAAAACAGTTTATCTTTAAAACAAACAACAAAAGATTTTAAATTTGAAATCCGCAATGCGTTTTGGAAAAAGAAACTATCATAAGGCCTCCCGGCACACACACCATGCAATCGCTCACTTGGGGGAGGTTTCTCCTTATGATAGTCAAACATGCTTACTACGCAAAAACCATTTGATATTATTATTTGTGCATAGTGGAAAACATTTCGAAAGTATAATATTAATCTTAACCAGCATAGGTACCATTATATTATGCCAGTTAAAGCTACCACCTGAGGTGGCAGGTTGTATAATTGCAATCGTAAAGGGCTCGTATTGTTTGATTGGATTTCCAACAAATGGTCATTCCAAGGAACTTTCCATTGCCGCATGGGTACGCCTCTGAAGGAACACCTCGAGAACCTACCCGGCTCTCTGCCAACACAAGGCCGGTTTACTCCCTTCCTGGGAGTAACATCTAAGATATGTCATCCCCGATCGTTTGTGACCTTAATCCAAGAGCTCTCAACCACAACAATCACACGGTAATAAATTTAAAATGTCTACATGAGTTAAGTATCTGGGCTTCATACCATGATGCCACCCTTTTCCAGAAGGAATGGACATACCCTAGGGGCGCGACCCCTGCAACCTTGCCGCATCTTTCCTATTTCGACCATTTCTGGGGTGTGAGGTCCTGATGCAGTCTCGTCCACAAAGCTACGCTTTTTCACAAAGCCATACTTTGATCAACAAATGATCAGCAGCACTTCGTATGCCACATTACCAAATTGGGAATGTATCACTAGTAACCATCAACTACATAACCTCTGAGCTCATACATCTCAAAGAAGGGTGTTAAGCTAAGAGAATAAATCTCCGCCACCAAACAGAAATGTATTTGATAGAAACTGGTTTTACATCTCAAAGTATAATGTCAGACACACATCCATACAAGTCTGTTCCGGGTTCGAAAAAACCGAAGGCACTTCTAAAGAAGCCTTTGCAATTCGGGTATTCACAATCCCGATCAGACTCCCTATCAAATATGGAGATCTCTATACCGTAGCTGCTCAGTGCAGAGTCATTCGATAGGTTATCCTATCGTTCTCATAAATACCCGGTCTTCACCACCGGTCTTCAAATGCTATCCATATCGTCGTATCATTATTCGAAATGGGTTATATGACACAAGATCCTCTCCCGGCTAAACCGAATAATGAGCGTAATATTTAAAAACATATGGATATTGGGATTTCAGTTAAGTCACAACTTTAAAACCCAAAAACTTCCTTTCAAATGGTTTAAACAAATTACCATGTCCAAATCTTTAAACAAAAAGATTCACTTCACAAAGTTCACCCATTTTTTTCACAAAGATCCATTCACAGATTTCAAAACTATTTCCACTTTAATTTGGATTAACTCATTCAATCTGTAAATCAAAGATTTAATTCATAGCTTTCAAAACTATTTCCAAAGATTCATTCATAACTTTCAAAACAATTCCCGTTTCAAATCTTTTATATAAAAGATACACCATTCAATATCCTCTTCAATTTCAAAACAAGGTTCAATCGTCTTTCACAAATGGGAAATCCTTTCTTTATATGAAAGCTATTATTATTTGAAAAAAATAGTTTTCATTTTGGAAAAATCCAATTATATTTGCTAATGTTAAAGCCTTTCAAATATAAAACTTGGGTTAAATTCAATTTCTCAAAACAATATTTATAAAATGATTTAAAACCCATATAAATACATATATAACTTCTTAAACCATAATTCAAATCTTGAATTCATATTTAAATCAAACTATTTAAATTTTCAAAACTTAATCAAGTTATTCAAAATAACTTTTATCTTTAAAGTTCCTTTTCAAAACTTTCCATATTTAACCCAATCCTATTTCCACAATCATTTGAATTCAAATTTCAACTTTTAACACCATTTCATAATATAAAATTCAAATATCTGTGGCTTAACCTATTTCCTCGTGAAATCCATATTTGTGTGTGTATAGTGTGGTCCAGGGGTTTTACACAATAGTGCAACATTATCAATCATCACCGATTTAAGCACAGCAATATCGATAAGCGGTATAATCTATAACGCTTATCTTCATTCACAGATTCATAGATAAATAATATAAATTCATCGCAGATAAATAAATTACATTCATTACAGATAAATAAATTACATTCATCACAGCTCAAATTAGAACAATTTATATCACAAAGCATCACACAATTCAAAGCATTCCATAAATTCAAGCATCCATAAGTAAGGTCAATAAATTATCTGATTAACTTAAATCAGATTAATTACTAATCCTGGTTAATTAATATTAATTAATTACAAACCATTTTGATTAATTATTCTTTAATCATTTATTAATAAATTAATTAACCTTTAATTAATAACTAATCCTTTGATTAATCATCCTTAATTAATTTTCAATAATTAATTAACTCTTAATTAATAATCATCCCTTAATCACTTTCATTAACTAATTAGTCTTTAATTAATTAATTATTCTTAAATTACTTTCCTTAATTAATTAATCACATTAGTTAATTATTCTTTAAATTAATTAACCTTTAAACACTTGATTAACAAATCTTTTAATCATTATTCATCCTTAATTACATTCATTAAGTAATTACTTTTAAATAATTAATTATCCTTAAATTAATTATTCTTTAATTACTTGATTAATCAAACTTAATTTTTTAATTAATTTACCTTAATTACTTTTATTAAGTAACTAACGTCAAGTAATTAATTTCCTTTAATAAATAAACTAACTTAAACTTTAAAGGTTAATTAACCATTAAAACATTCTTTATATTAATTAACTAACCTTAAATATTATTAAGTTTATTTAAAATAAACTTTCAAAATAAAAGATATATTTATTTTAAACCATTTTAAAACTTAGTTAATTAAAACAATTTAATTTAAAAACCTTCTTAACTAATTTTTAAAACTTAGATAACATCTAATATTGGAAGAAAATTGGTCTAACAAAATTTGTTTTCAATAAATTGATTTTTTGTATTTTAAAGTTTGAAATTTTTTTCGTATAATATCAACAAACCCGAGCAAAAATCACGTTCTACCCGAGCTTAAACCCAAGCCTACCAAAATTTCACCTGCTTCGAGAAAATTGATCGTTTCCACGAGCTTGGACCCGAGCTCCTATCTTCTTCCACAACTCACTCAAAAACGCCGATACAAAGGATGCACGTATACGTGCACAAACCCATCGACCATCTCCGATCGATGCTGTTGCCACCTAATCACCCACGATGATCTCCAGCATCGATTCAAACACCCAAAAACACAAAATTGTCATTAATCCAAAATCGAGCCAATTTTCGAAACCAACTATTTCTTCCAGAACCCAAACGATCGCCTAATTCACCTCGCTCTGCCGCGAAAAGGCACCAGAAACCACGCCCTTCTGGCCGAAGTTGCTTCGATCCTCCACAAATTCATCGCCCCTGGTGCAATCGGCTGAATCGTAGTGTCGACGACAAAAATACCTTGTGACTTCAACTAACAAAACGCAGTGCTTAAATCCTAGATCAATCCAAATTGCCTTCCATACTGAATTATAAATTCATTTCACATTTTTTCTATGATCAGTGATCATTCCAGCACCCACTGCCACGATCCCGAAGTTCAACACCATTTTGATCACCAGATATTCGTAATAAACCTTTTTCCGTTCAACTTAGAAATTTACGATCATCTCTTACTTAAAAATCATGAGATATCCACCAAAAATCATTATTTCATAACACTAATCTTATCATTTAATCAGATCTCAAAAATAAAAGATTCGATCTTCCTGGTATAAAATGTTTCTTTACTGTGAAATTCTATTTTCACAATATTCATATAATATTTTAACTTGGGATTATTTTTAAAATTAAGTTCACATTCATACCCTTATTTTATCTTCAATGATCTTGCTTTAAAAATGATCATAGAAGGAGCAGTTTAATTTTTCTTTTATTTTAAAGACATGTTTGGGAGCCTGTAAACAATAGAGGCAAGCATTTCCTTTAAACCAGACATGCACACTCAAATCTGTACACATATATATACATAAAAACATAGTCACAACATCATCCATCTCATTCATCGTCACAGAAAACATATCAAGATAAAAGATTAGGTTTTAAAAGGAGTTTACTCACCATGAATTTGAAAACAGAGAACCTGCCTGGACTTGATTCTTTTTGTTTAACCACTTGATTACTGAGTTGTTTCTAGCTTTTTGATTGATTTAAAACTTTGCTTCAGATTTGAAACTTCCAGGTCTTGAATTGATTTGAATTTTCCTAGCTTTGAGATTTAAGTTTGCTTTTAATCTGCATCTTTGATGATTTGCTTTTGCTCTGGTCTAAATTCTGGTTTCAATTTTGATCTTTGTTTCAAGAATTTAGATTTGAAGAGGATTTTGATTTCGTCCAGATTTTAGATTTGAAGATTTTTGAATTCTTTTGTTTTCTCAGGCCTGAAATTTTTTCGAGAAAAATGAAACAGCCCGGCTTAAAATTTTTGTCTTTTCCTTTCTATGCATGTTTTTCAAAATTTAATTCAAAAGAAAACAATCTCTTTTGCCACATGTCCATTTTAATTACATTTGTAATTTACATTTGTTAATCTTCTTACAAATGTTCACTTATATCACTTTTATGTTCCCTAATCTAAATTATTTTTGTAAATTTGTTTTTTAACCCTTTTAATTTTGTATTTACAAAACATATTTTTGTATATATTAAGGATCATGTTTTATGTTTTCAAATTTATACTTTTATACATTTACAAACTATATTTACAAAAGAAAAATGTTCAAATCTTTATAACCAATACTATTTTAAGCTTAGTTTATTATACTTTTAAATTAAAACTATTATACCTTTACATAAATACTTATCGATATACATTAATAAATAAACATGTATACATATATATATATATATATATTAAAATTTATCATTTAAATGGCCCTTGAAATTTACTACATCAAATTCAAAATATAACTTTCAAATACATATACATATATATTAAAATTTATTTATCAACTATATTTACATATGTGCCACGTATTTTTAAATCTTTATGTAGATGCGATTTATACTTTATATAACTCTTTTTTTTTAAAAACAAGAAAATGTTTTGAAACTTAATTTCTATATTAATTCCAAAATAAATCCAATTTGCTTTCAAGATATTCATTTTAGCATTTTCAAATCAACAATATTCATTGTCAATATATTTATTAAATTTCAAAATCAAATTTCCAATTATAATTCATTTATATAACTAAATGGACATATATCTTATTAAATTTTAAGAATTCAAATATACCCAAAATTCTGTTTTTAATATATTTTATTTTTAGAATTTCCAGCTTAAAATTCAATTCAGTTTTATTTTTATACTTCAAATCCAAATAAATTCTCAATTAATTCACAATTAAATCCAAAATTTAATTTAATTACCAATTAAATTTGACTTAAAAAAATCGGAATCATTATAATTATATAGCTTGATATTGCATATACACTTATATACATAAGTTAGCCATACTACTATAGATCCTTGCGCACTTTCAATAACTGTTAGTAATAATGATAAACTATATATAAAAATATGATATTTATTCGGCCTAAATATTTTATTAAATATATATATATATATATATATATATATGATAGATATAACATAATATATAAAAAAACTACTATTAACTATGTAAAATTTATTTTTGGCATTTTTAAAAAAAGCAAGGGTATGAACAATTTTTAGTTTTTCAATAAGTCAAATTAAAATATTAATACATAAAAATAACATAGTCAAAATATATTATTTGATAAATTATGTTTATAAATATAAAATTAATTTAATATATATATATATAATATTATGGTCAATCGTAATATCGTGTATATGTATGTATGTTTTTCATACATTATATAGATACAATTTCATTTGGTAGTTTAACAAAATAATTTGAACTAATTAATTACATAATAAAAATTAATAAATTTGGCAATATACACATGCAAACATAAGGGTTAACTGACATATGTCGATCATAATAGTTATACCTCATAAGATCATGCCCTTTATAACACCTTGACTGTGAACCATCTCCTACAATACTAGAAACACTACCTGAATTTGCTAGAATCGAATCCACCACTTGGTATAGTTTTATTTGATGTTTGATTAAATGAAAATAGAGTTCGACTGAAGAAGGTTTAGGCTAGGAGAAGGAATCCAGAAGAGGGGGAAGCTAAAGTATAATTTTTTTATGTATGGTTTGGTATTTACAGAGAGAAAATGGAGAAAATATTTGTCGCCTTTTACCCGGACTTCTTTACCATTCCGTACTTAGATCTAGATCCAATTAAAACCTGCTCTTTTCTATACATATTAACTATCGATATTCAAAGCTTGTTTAAACATATATCCATATCGTGCATCGATGTGTGCATATATAACTTTTATACATACATCCAAATAATTACTAATGGCACTAAAAAAATTTATGAGCTACCCTACTTTTTATTAACTCCCCAAATATCAAAACCATTAATAGTTAATATTTTTTTAATAGTTTAATTAATTAATAACACTTTATAAACTAATTAAATCGTGTGGTATTTCGAAGAATTAACAAACGCGATTATGTGACTCAAAGGTGTAAATTCGATCGGCGATTAATATTGAATAATTCAACTATTAAATTCACGTGTCTCCTAGCTAATGGTGCAACAGTTGGGCCAAATTAATCGCCTACAAGTTTTTTAGGTAAAATCATATTTTACACCACTTTAAGTGGTACCAAGGGTATAATTTACACACGTTCTCTTCATCAACACCATATCACTTTAGGATATACGGAGTTTGGTATCAGTCAAAACTCCAATAACATCAACATTCAACTGATTATCCATATGTCCTTGGTTCAATAATAATATTTATTTAATCATTATACTCTGGTTAGATATTTTGACTTTAAGCTGGCTACAATTGACCGTGATACTAACCTCACACAACTAAGAAGACAAATTCTCTATTAGATAGTGCTTCACTTCTAATGCTTCAACCAAGAACCAACTGTAGTCCTCGACGATCATCATGCCACGATTTAACTATAATCAAAGTGATGTATCTACATTGAAGTTCCATGGTATTCTCAAGTCGAGAAAACGGTGTAACATCATCACATTGAGATTTCATGTTTAACCTAGTAGTTATCAAACAATATGAAACTCTCATGAGACATTCTATGGTTATCCAATAACTAAGCTCTCAGTGCCACCCATCAGCCTTGAGAAATATACTATCCAACACTTGCAGTGTGTTGCTCACTCTTGTCTCAATGGTTGAATCATCCTTTCTCAAAACCTCTTGTAATGACCTGCCTTTTCGACCCTTGACAAATTGACACTAACACATCCACGGTATTCACATGTAGAATATTCAAGTGCCGGAAAGACATATTATTATGGTGAAAGAAAGAAAAGAAATAAAAGAATCTCACATCGTGACGAGATAAATATATTATATACACAAGATTTTTATAAAAAGAAATCATCTTATATAAACAAACATAACACAAATCAGAGCACACTAACCTATGTCAGCCTGAATAGTTATAACAATATGTGCTTAAAATTGCTGACGAATGCGTACAGAAATCAAGAACAACAACAGCGGAAAATATAAGATACTTGAATAAGTCTTGGAACATCCAGCTCATCTCTAGAAAGCTCCAAAGTATCCAGCTAATACGAAAAATATGCTCGGGCAGACCTGAGCATTATAGGAAAACAACGCCTAGTCCGTCTGGTAAAACCAGCATGAGAAACTTAAATCACAAGGAAATTTATTTATTATAACTTGTAAAATCCTTTAAAATCAAAGGTATCTTGTAAGAACACGCCGCACATAAACACGAATGGGTTTTTACCTTACGATAACCAAAACATTTAGATCAGAAAATCGAATGATATTATAATAATGTCCAAGGGTGAAAATGATAATGTGATGCTTGTGAGTGTACATCACAACAATACTAAGTACATAAAAACTGATAAGTGCATTCGCTAATTGTGTAGGATTCCACGTAGGTGCTCTTGATACTTTGAGAAACGTTCCTCCAACAAAAGGATCAGAGATATCCTTCCGAAGCAGCATACATCCCTAGTGATGTACCATAGGAAAAACATAGTCTCGTGAAGACCGAGTGCATCGCTCCACGCATGCATAACTACTAAATGTACCATCTAGGTGGATCCGACTGCACCCTATAGGTTTGCCAACCCTACTAGTCATGTCTCCTGTCTCTGGTTTTAGTCATTATCGCTGATGAGGGTACATCCGACATTCTAGCTCATGCACCACCATCAAAACAGATCATGGAATCCCACATGAATTCCAATACCCCTAAGGGTCTTGGAACCACACATGAATTCCAACATATATATATATATATATATATATATATATATCACGAAACTCCTCCATAGAACCGTATATGGCTTTTGGAGTGGTTATGGTCTGAGTCATCCCTTACGAGTACATTCCCATGCTTACCAAGTGCCCCAAAAACCAATCGTCGATATTCCGGAATGCTCAATACTAGTTTTTTAGGAAATAATCAGACAACACAAAAGAGCGGGAATCACCTCCTAACCGTTTATGTGGATGGATCTCCTCATCATTTATCCTAAGAGAACAAAACGAGTTTATACGTACAGTATAGCACCACTAATGGTAGTTTTACCATATAATCCCCGTTTTCTCCTAGATATTTCCAGAGTTAAAATCCTTCAATGTTAAGTGGGGAATATTTTCACACCACCAAAATTAAGAAGGATTGCATATTTAGACCAAGATGTGATAGTCGTTTGTTTAACTATCAAATAAATAAACATTCCAATCAAACAAATCATAGTTTATTTCCTATGAAAACCGCTAAACCTCATTTAACAAATCTTCCATTAATAAAAATCACTTTGTAAACACTTCGAAATCACTTCCATATACTTATCTCAATAGAATAAGTATATTCACAAAAACTATACTTTCGATATATAGAAAATATAACTATATAATTATCTCAATGGTATAAGTATATTCAAAAACCATTCCACTTTCAAAAGTTGGAAAAATTTTCATATACCCATACAATGATATAAGTATATTTACCAAACATTTAGAAAGATTATCTATTTTGAAATCATATTTAAATGATCAAACCCAAATGTCATTAAAACAGAGATAACCCAAAACACCAATCCCATCCATAAATATCTTTTATTTTATAAATAAAAATCTCCTTTATAAATTTTTAAATCAATTTATATAATAATCTTTATAAATCTCAAAACCCCATTTATAAAATTTTCCCTTTTTAGATTTATAAAACTCATTTATAAATCTTTTTTCAAAAATCATTAAAACCCAAACTCCTTTTCCAATTCCAAAATCTCTTTCCAAATTTATAAATTCCTTTAATGAATTCTTTTCATTAAATAAAACCCCTATATAAATTCCCATTTAAAATTATTCCTTTTGAAATAAATAGTTTGTTGGTCTTAAACACCTTTTATAAAATAATTTATTATCTAAAAACACCTTGACAAAATAATTAATTATCTTTAAACAACATTAATAAAATAATACGTCAAACAGTCATTAATAAAATAATAAACTTTATGAAAATTATAAGAATACATTAATAAACTTTAAAACAAGTTAATTTAATATAATAATTAAACTTAATAATTAATTATCTTTAAAATCTTTTGGATATAAAAATAAATCAAATTTTAAAACAACATTTTTATAATAATAGATTAAATTTAAACAATATTATTGTAATAATAAATCCACCTTTAAAAAATTTAAATATAATAGTTAATTAACTTTAAGCATCATTAATACAATATTCAATTAATTTCAAAACATCATTAATATAATGATTAATTAATTATTTCAAAACATTATTAAATAAATTAACTTTTAAACAATATTAATATGATAATTAATTAACATTTAAATATAATTAAATAACATTAACTAATAATTAAAATATAATTTAAAACATTTTAAATAAATAATTTAAACAATAATTGAATATTCTTAGAAATTTTAAAGAATCATATTAATAAAATAATTAACTTTAAATCATTATTAAAACAATTATTAATTATCATTAAATCATTATTAATGAATAATAATCACCTTTAAAATGTTATTAATATACAATAATCATCTATAAAACCTTATTAATAAACAATAATTACTCTTAAAATAACTTCTAAATAAATAATTAACTTTTCAAATTTGAAAGGCTTAGTGATCACAAGATATTTAAACAAGCTACCTATCATTCAATTTTACTTTCCAAGTTAATAAATGATATTCACAAACTCAATGATTAAGTAAACAAATTCAACACTTAACCATCATTGGTTAACATATCACTTGTTCAAAGCGAGATATCAACTAACGATGTATAATCAGATGTCCAAATCTATAAAATAGTAGAACGGAGATTTATTCTGCTAATTAAATGAACAATTAATTTAATTAGCGAAACGGCGCTTTATTCCACTAAACACTGTCAAATTTAACTTATTCAATTTACTTTATCAATACGGTATTTATATGGCCAAAAAAACTTACTAATTAGGGTATAATAATTTAAAGACGTTATTATTTAAAATAACATAATTAAATTTAACCTGTTTCAATATATTTTAATTTCATACATAGTCAAAGTTATCGATAAGTTACATTACAACGTTGTACTCATCCACATGAGTACAACACAAAAATCCGTGTGTCAAACGGATCATATATGAGCAAGTTATAACCTTTTATATTTTAACATACATTTATATAATTAAATAAACATTATTAAAATATTTCTCACCCCGCAAGCATTTGGGCTCGGCTCACCATCAGCAAAAACCCGCACCCATTCAATAGTGCTTCACCTTCCCCAAATCTTCAAAATCAACGCCAGTACACGCACCTACCACTATTCCACTGCCTCATGCATGCACTACCTAACACATAATTCCTTACCAAGCTAATACTCCAAGCCCAAAACTTCATTGCAAAACCCGACCTTAACCCGCATGGCCTAATGTCAGGATAACGATTTTCGACTCATGAAAGTCGACATTAATACGTCCACTGTATCAACTGCCGAGCAATCGAAGGTCGGAAAACCGTATCCTTAGGGTTAAAGAAGAGGTAGAAGATAGAAGAAGAAAGAAAGAAAAAGCAACAGAAACAATATCAGAATCTCACAATCGCAGCGGAACAACATATAATAGATAAATGAATAATCTTAAAATCAAAGAACTATATCAGTTATTACATTACATCACATAACACTACATTATCAGAGTTTACAACAACAAACAGCGGAAAAGAAATACTATATACTAGTTGATACGCCATGCCATCCAGCTTGCTCCTAATCTCCACGGCAACTCCTGAATTCCAGAATGACCTGATAACCTGACTCTAGACTGCCCATGTGAAAATTGGTGGGCACCCAGAGTTTAGGAAGGGAACAACAAACTCCAGGTCAGTCATGGGACATGTGTGAGAACTTAAAACAGTTATATCTTTAAAAACAAACAAAGAAATATTTTAAAAATAGATCCGCAATGCTTTTAGAAAATGTAACTACAATAAGGCCTCCCGCCACACACACAATGCAAACGCAGAACTTGGAGGAAATTTCTCCTTATGATAGTCAAACATGCTTGATATGCAAATTTCTTTGATACTATTACTATAAGTGCAAAGTGCAGGAAAACATTTCGAAAGTACAATATTAATCTTAGCCAGCATAGGTACCATTATAGTATGCCTACTATAACTACCATATTAAATGGCATGTTTTACAACTAAAACCGTACAAGGCTCGTATTGATTCTTTGGATTTCCAACAAATGGTAAGGCCAAGAAACTTCCCATTACCACATGGATACGCCTCTGGAAAGACGCCTCGAGAACCTAACCGGATCTCTGCTAACACAAGACCGGGTTACCCCTAGCTGGGTAACAACTGACACGAGTACGCCATCCCCCGGTCGTAACCGACCTAAATCCCAGGATTCACCAACAACCACAAAATAATAAGTTTGCAGCAATAACATAGGTTAAGTATCTGGGCTCCATACCATGATACCACCTCTATCCAGAAGGAAATGACATACACTAAGGGGGCGCTATCCCCTAATAACCTTGCCGCATCTTTTCAGTTTTGACCATTATCGAGGTGTGAGGTCCGACGAAGTCTCGTCCACAAAGCTACGCTTTATACAAAAGCCGTGTTTTGATCAACAAATGATCAGCAACACTCAGCAAGCCACATTACCAAATTGGGAATATATCACTAGTAACCATCAACTACATAACCTCTGAGCTCGTACATCTCAGAGAAGGGTGTTAAGCTAAAAGAATAAATTCTCCGCCACCAACAGAAATGTATTTGATAGAAACCAGCTTTACATCTCAAATTATAACGTCAGACACACATCCATACAAGTCCGTTCCGGGATCGAACGGAACCGAAGGCACTTCTAAAGAAGTCCTTGAAATCCGGATATTCACTAATCACGTCCGGACTTCCCATCACAAAGGTGATAAAATCTCTATATCGGAGATCAGCCGATGCAAAGTCATTCGACGGTAATCCTTCCGTTTTCGAAATATCTTGTCTTCAACACCGGTCTTCAAATGCTATCCATTACGACATATCGCTATTCGGAATGGGATTTATGACCCAAAGGTCCTCTCCCGGCTAAACCGAATAACGAGCGCTTATTTAAAAAAAATAAGTGTAGCATTCAAATTCAAGCAAATCAAAATAAATACTCATTTAAAGGTAAATATTGATAGGCGGTTATTTAACTATCAAAGCAAACCAACGAATATTCAACACCATCACAATCACTAGGCCCTTTTTATTAATCTTCCATAAATTAAATAACTTGCCAAATATTCACTTCAATTTATCTTTAAAAATATATATTCTCTAAACCATTTCAACTTCTACATTGAAAAACATTTCCAAATACTTATTTAACAATAAGTAATTCACAAATCTGTTCATTTTCAATACTTAGAAAATATTCAATATACTTACAACACGATTAAGTATATATTTTATTCCTTTAAGGAAACGTTCTTTTTAAACACATTTATTCGAGTCAAAACGAATGTTGCGTAAAATATCGTTACGACAACCCAAAATCACTATTATAGGGATTCGAAATTAAGATAGATATATAAATCCCAATACTATATAAAACATTTCTTTTCGAAAATCATTTACTATAACAACAGTGTTATAGTCCACCATTTCTTTATTTCTAGAAAAAATCTATTTCAACAGTAAATGTTGAAATCTATGGTTTTGATAGTTAATGCATTTTAAAACATCTTTAAATCATTCGAATTCTATTTAAAAGATCACTTCCTAAAACATTTCTTTAATATATCATTCACCATCCAAAATCGTGAATATACTTCGTTAACCAATTCAATATTCCTACACATTTTATTTTAAAGGATTATCCACTGTCCAAAATCGTGGATATATCTCCTTTAATAAGCCATAATAGTTAACTTATCAAAATAAGTCGATTTCGGATTTATAAAACAAGGTATATAAATTCCATTTATATATATTTTACAAAACTTCAACTTATAAAATCCCTTAATTAACAAATTCTATTTATATCTCATTTAAATGCCAAAATCCGATTTATAAGTTAATTACTTATAAATATCTTATTTTACAAAATCTATTCATTTTATAACTTCACAATTTATAAATCTATAAATTTCATTCACTATGAAATCCATTTATACTTCATTTCAACACTTATAAAAATTCGTTTTGTAATTCCAATATTTTTAATTTATAAATATCAATTTTATAAATCTTTTATATCAACCGTTTATAAAAATTTCAAAAATCTCAATTTAAACTATTTTATAAAATTCATTAACTCCATATTTCAAAAATCACATTTTAACTATATTTCTCAAAAATCATAAATTTTATAACATTTAAAATTATAACGCTTATTTAATTAAAAATGAATCAATTCCAAAATTTAATAAAACGTATACTTTCAAAAATCACTTTAAAAATCCTTTTAAATTTTGAAAATCATCACTTTAACACTTTTAATTTTACAAAATAGGCCCAATGCTGCAACAGCACTAAATATAACAATCACGGCATCCAAAACATCATACATCATACGATAACAGAATATATCACAATATCTGTAAATAAATCAATACGGTTGAAGAATCCAGTTGGATTCCTCCAACCTGTTTCCCTGCATCCACAGATGTTAGCACAATACCAATTCTGTTTCAAGATGGAATATCGTGGTACATGGGTTCATATAAAATATTATCCGCTATTACGCGGCGCAATAGGGTCTCATCCGCTATATAATGCGGGAAAATCAATCCCAAGTACATATATAATACCAATTTCATTTCAAGATGGAATATCGCAGTATACGTGTTTAATAAATAACATCCGCTTAATATACGTCGTATAGGGTCAATTTCAATACAATAGATAATAATTTTTCATCCAAGCAAACAATCAACACAATCAAGAAATTTTAAAACTAACTTTTTAAAATTTAAATCGAAATGCAATTCGATCGAGTGAGAAGTTCTCACCTTGCTTCCAATAACCGTTGTAGTGTTTTATTTTGAATAAAATTAAACGCGCGTTTAATTTTACCCAAAATTTTCACTAGCTCCGATCAACCCCAATCCTGCTCCATCGCGTAGTGTTCGTCAAAACGAATCCAACGCAATTCGTTTCGTCCAATTCCGACCTCGTATCAAAAAGTTATGTTATTACAAAATTTACACGATTTTTAAATATAATAATTTCCATTTATTATATATATATTTTTTAACCTAAATCAAATCTGGCCGTTCGTTTCTGAAGTAGGAATCTGGGCCGCACCTTTTGCTTCTCCTTCTTTCCAGTAAACCACACGCGCACGAACCCATGTCTCCACCATATTTCGAATTTTCGCGACCAACATCGAGCAACTTGAAGATGATCAGATGTTGCTGTCACGCGCGCCATGCCACGCCTCACCCACGGCAAGAGCCGCTTGGAGCTCGGCCTCACAAATATCGAGAAAAATGCACCCAAAACGCACGACTTTGCAGCAGAAATTCGACCCCCACGATGCTCTAAAGATGATCATCACCGTATGGATAGATAGATCTCTCGATGCTCTTCAATTTCGTAGTTGAACGTTTTTGGTAATAGATGATGGATTAGGAGATAATAGAGGGAAAAGTTTCAAACATTTTCGGCCATTAGAATTGAAGGTGGCGGCTAGGGCTGAAACCCTAATTCCTTTGCAATTGTGAATGTTTAAGGTCCTTTTATAGAAAATTACGCGTGCACTATTCATCCCAAAAATTTTCGAACTCCAAACGAAGCGTGCTGCCTGACGTTTATAATATTTTACCCCTATTCCGAATGCAATGGAATATATATCGGGAGCCAATTCGATCAAATTTGGAAGATAAGTTTTTGAATCGACTATTTTAAATTAAAAATTCACTCAAACAATTTTCTACACGTTTTAGCTTGCCCCGGACACACCGTAAATTTGATTGACACGAAATTTGAAATATTACAATAATTTAACAATATAGATCCGATGAAACTAGTTTCATCGAAATCCGAGACTGTTTGAAAAATGGCTATTTTTACTCGTCAATTACATATTAAAATATTCAATTTCTACAAATTAACTTTTAATTAAATTTTAAAAGTTCTATAACATCATTCTAACTCTAATATGATTTAATACAACTTTACAAATCATTTTCAATCACATTAAACCCAATTTCCAATTATTTCTGTAATTTCAAATATTAATTATCGATTTAATTATCCAATTAAACCAGATATTCAAAATATGAGTTATTCGACTTACAAATTTTACTTGTGCATATTTAAAATCAATTAAATATACGAATTTCAAATGACAGAAATTCTGGGTCTTTAAAAACTTCCCCCCTTAAAAGAATTTCGTCCTCGAAATTACCAAGTAAGAAAAAGAGTTACAGAATCCATTAACTTTTCAAAACCATTTGTTCAAATTAAATTTCAAATTCATTTAAACATTTTAACTTTTCCAAAATCCATAGTTAAACTTCTTACAATAATTTCACTAAGTTTTCAAATCATACTTAGTTATCTTTTCAAAACCAACTATATCGTTTAACTTTTCACTCCAAAATCAAAGTTATAGTTTTCAAAAAAATTCCAATTTTCTCAAAAATATTCTAACGCCTTAAATTTTCAGAAAATTTCGCCATGGTCTCCTTTGCACGGCTCGATCCGAAAAAAATGGCAATATATATATATCACAAATATACATCTCATCAAAGCAATGAGGCATCCTGCAGGGAAAAAAGTGTAAAAGTACGATATGTAATCCGAGATATGTACCTTATATATTATTAGCGAGCATATACGGCTAATATAGCGTGAAAGCGAGCTCCAAATGCGAAGCAAGCGCAATCCGCACCTACTATACACTCAACAAACAAATGAGAAACATGTATATATGAAAGTAATATCAATATACAACATATATCACTACAACAACTACATATGCCAATATAGAAAATGCAATCAAAAGCAATAAATTCAACCATCAACCAACTAGCATTCAACTAACATCCATAACCAAATCAATACACTTTCATTTCTCATTAATATTCAATGAATTGGTTTTCCAATTTAAATCACATTTGATTCATTAACATTGGATTTACTAGCATTCATTCATATTCAATTTCAATTAGTTTGCATTCACAAATTTATATTCAAGTTTGTTCGCTTCCAAATCAAATTCAAAATCAAATTCAATTCTGTTTAGATTTACTTACTTCCAATTTGAATTCAATGATTTATAGCTTTTATTTTCATTTATTGAATTTCATATGAATTTTCTATACAATCTACTAACAACCAACGTATAACCAACTTAACCAAATTAATTTAATTCGCTTACATTCATTCAATTTGGTTCATCACTTTTAATTAGCTTTAATGAATTAACACTTACATCCATTATTTCATATCAATTTATTTACACTCAATTGATTTACATTCAATTCATTCATTAATTAAATTGCTAATTCATTTAACAAATAAGGTTGAATTTCATTTATATAACTCAAGTTCACATCCATTTAATTCACTTTATTATTTTACTTCGATACCAAAATCAACTTCATTCAACATTACTTAAGTTATATTCCATTTCAAACATCATTTGTTTAACAAAACTTAAATTTCCACTTATAAATCCAATTCAGATTCCAATTCCAGTTCTATTTACTTACAAGTTCGAAATGGATTTCAATTTCATTTTCTTACACTTGCAAATTTTATTTATTCATTCACAATTTATTTTCCAACTTAATAATTGCATTCCAATTATTTTATATAACATTCCAGAGTCTTTTCAATCTTTCAAAACCATTTTTGAAACCGATTCAATTATCCTTTGAATTTCAAAACCCAAACCCAAATTTTCCAAACAATTTCCATTTAAAACAACTTGACAGCAATCCCTCTTTTGGAAACCCGAAAATGAACACCGATGATGTCGCGATCATCATCGAAATTATTTTCCAGCGACCGAAAAGAGTTTAGAGCTTTTATCCCTACAAAACAATTTTCCAAAACCCTTGAAAATCATTTTTAAACTCAAAAAGGAATTTAATCTTTTCCAAATTGCAAACCCTTTCAAAACATTTTCAAATATTCCTCTGAAATTTTACTTCAAATTACAAATCACATTTACAATTTATATTCTCCAATTCTATTTGTATGTGAATTTATTTCTTAACTTTGGAATTACGATTTTAATTTCTTTTTCAACATTAATGATAATAATTTAATGTCATCACTTTCTAGCAACCAATCAATTATAGATTAAAATAATTCACAAAATTTTTCTCTTTTATATACGAAAATAATTTACGTAAAATTATTTCATTTACCCAAATTTAAAATGATATCGTGTCAAATTTGTTCTGTACAAGTGTTTAGAGGTTCCTATCAATAACGTTAATTACTCGTATTGACCAGAATCCATATACCACTCAATAAACCAATCAACAAAATATAAAACAATTTTTATATTGACTAACAAATACGCGCTCATAGCTATTATTACACTCACACTCATTCTAGAGTACCGCTGACTCTATCTCTAATGAATAACACCCAACAGAGCCAAGGTTATCGCTTAACCATTTTCTCTGATACCAAATGTCAGGATAACGATTTTCGACTCACGAAAGTCGACATTAATACATCCACTATATCAACTGCCGAGCAATCGAAGGTCGGAAAACCGTACCCTTAGGGTGAAAGAAAAGGTAGAAGATAGAAGAAGAAAGAAAGAAAAAGCAACAGAAACAATATCAGAATCTCACAATCGCAGTGGAAAAGCATATAATAGATAAATGAATAATCTTAAAATCAAAGAACTATATCAGTTGTTACATTATATCACATTACACTACATTATCAAAGTTTACAACAACAAAGAGCGGAAAAGAAATACTATATACTAGTTGATACGCCATGCCATCCAGCTTGCTCCTGATCTCCACAGCAACTCCTAAATTCCAGAATGACCTGATAACCTGACTCTAGACTGCCCGTGTGAAAATTGGTGAGCACCCAGAGTTTAGGAAGGGAACAATAAACTCCAGATCAGTCATGGGACTGGTGTGAGAACTTAAAACAGTTATATCTTTAAAAACAAACAAAGAAATATTTAAAAATAGATCCGCAATGCTTTTAGAAAATGTAACTACCATAAGGACTCCAGCCACACACACAATGCAAACGCAGTACTTGGAGGAGATTTCTCCTTATGATAGTCAAACATGCTTGATACGCAAATTTATTTCATACAATTACTATAAGTGCAAAGTGTGGGAAAATATTTTGAAAGTACAATATTAATCTTAGCCAACATAGGTACCATTATAGTATGCCTACTATAGCTATCATATTAAATGGCAGGTTCTACAACTAAAACCGTACAAGGCTCGTATTGTTTCTTTGGATTTCCAGCAAATGGTTAGGCCAAGGAACTTCCCATTGCCACATGGGTATGCCTCTGGAAAGACGCCCGAGAACCTAACCGGATCTTTGCCAACACAAGGCCGGGTCACCCCTAGCTGGGCAACAACTGACACGAGTATGCCATCCCCCGGTCGTAACCGACCTAAATCCCGGGATTCACCAACAACCACAAAATAATAAGTTTGCAGCAACAACATAGGTTAAGTATCTGGGCTCCATACCACGATACTACCTCTATCCAGAAGGAAATGACATACACTAAGGGGGCGCTATCCCCTAATAACCTTGCCGCATCTTTCCTGTTTTGATCATTATCGGGGTGTGAGATCCGACGAAGTCTCGTCCACATAGCTACACTTTATACAAAAGTCGTGCTTTGATCAACAAATGATCAACAACACTCAGCATGCCACGTTACCAAATTGGGAATATATCACTAGTAACCATCAACTACATAACCTCTGAGCTCGTACGTCTCAGAGAAGGGTGTTAAGCTAAAAGAATAAATTCTCCGTCACCAACAGAAATGTATTTGATAGAAACCAGCTTTACATCTCAAATTATAACGTCAGACACACATCCATACAAGTCCGTTCCGTGATCGAACGAAACCGAACGTACTTCCAAAGAAGTCCTTGCAATCTGGATACTCACTAATCACGTCAGGACTTCCCATCACAAAGGGTGATAAAATCTCTATATCCGAGATCAACCGATGCATAGTCATTCGAAGGTAATCCTTCCGTTTTCGAAAATATCCGGTCTTCAACACCGGTCTTCAAATGCTATCCATTACGACATATCGCTATTCGGAATGGGATTTATGACCCAAAGGTCCTCTCTCGGCTAAACCGAATAACGAGCGCTTATTTTAAGAAAATAAGTGTAGCATTCAAATTCAAGCAAATCAGAATAAATACCCATTTAAAGGTAAATATTGATAGTCGGTTATTTAACTATCAAAGCAAACCAACAAAAAGCACCATCACAATCACTAGGCTCTTTTTATTAATCTTCCATAAATTAAATAACTTGCCAAATATTCACTTCAATTTATCTTTAAAACGATATATTCTCTAAACCATTTCAATTTCTACATTGGAAAACATTTCCAAATACTTATTTAACAATAAGTAATTCACAAATCTATTTATTTTCAATACATAGAAAATATACAATATACTTACAACATGATTAAGTATATATTTTATTCCAATAAGGAAACTTTCTTTTTAAACACACTTATTCGAGTCAAAATGAATGTTGCGTAAAATATCGTTACGACAACCCAAAATCACTAGTATAGGGATTCGAAATTAAGATAGGTGTATAAATCCCAATACTATATAAAACATTTCTTTTCGAAAATCATTTACTATAACAACAGTGTTATAGTCCACCATTTCCTTATTTCTCGAAAACGTCTATTTCAACAATGAATGTTGAAATTTATGGTTTCGATAGTTAATGCATTTTAAAACATCTTTAAATCGTTTTAATTCTATTTAAAAGATCACTTCCTAAAACATTTCTTTAATATATCATTCATCGTCCAAAATCGTGAATATACTTCGTTAACCAATTCAACATTCCTACACATTTTATTTTAAAGGATTGCCCACTATCCAAAATCGTGGATATATCTTCTTTAATAAGCCATAATAATTAACTTATCAAAATAAGTCGATTTCGGATTTATAAAACAAGGTTTATAAATTCCATTTATATATATTTTATAAAACTTCAACTTATAAAACCCCTTAATTAACGAATTATATTTATATCTCATTTAAATGCCAAAATCCGATTTATAAGTTAATTACTTATAAATATCTTATTTTACAAAATCTATTCATTTTATAACTTCACAATTTATAAATCTATAAATTTCATTCACTTATGAAATCCATTTATACTTCGTTTTAACGCTTATAAAAATTCGTTTTGTAATTCCAATATTTTTAATTTATAAATATCAATTTTATAAATGTTTTATATCAACCGTTTATAAAAATTTCAAAAATCTCAATTTAAACTATTTTTTAAAATTCATTAACTCCATATTTCAAAAATCGCATTTTAACTATATCTCTCAAAAATCATAAATTATAACATTTAAAATTATAACGTTTATTTAATTAAAAATGAATCAATTCCAAAATTTAATAAAACGTATACTTTCAAAAATCACTTTAAAAATCCTTTTAAATTTTGAAAATCATCACTTTAACACTTTTAATTTTACAAAATACGCCCAATGCTGCAACAGCACTAAATATAACAATCACGGCATCCAAAACATCATATATCATATGATAACAGAATATATCACAATATCTGTAAATAAATCAATACGGTTGAAGAATCCAGTTGGATTCCTCCAACCTGTTTCCCTGCATCCACAGATGTTAGCATAATACTAATTCCGTTTCAAGACGGAATATCGCGGTACATGGGTTCATATAAAATATTATCCGCTATTATGTGACGCAATAGGGTCTCATCCGCTATATAATGCAGGAAAATCAATTCCAAGTACATATATAATACAAATTTCATTTCAAGATGGAATATCGCAGTATATGTGTTTAATAAATAACATCCGCTTATTATACGACGTATATGGTCTATTTCAATACAATAGATAATAATTTATCATCCAAGTATACAATCGACACAATCAAGAAATTTTAAAACTAACTATTTAAAATTTAAATCGAAAGGCAATTCGATCGAGTGAGAAGTTCTCACCTTGCTTCCAATAACCGTTGCAGTGTTTTATTTTGAATAAAATTAAACGCGTGTTTAATTTTACCCAAATTTTTCACTATCTCCGATCAACCCCAATCCAGCTCCATCGCGTAGTGTTTGTCAAAAGGAATCCAACACAATTCGTTTCGTCCTATTCCGACCTCGTATCAAAAAGTTATGTTATTACAAAATTTACACGATTTTTAAATATAATAATTTCCATTTATTTTATATATATTTTTTTAACCTAAATCAAATCTGGCCGTTCGTTTCTGAAGTAGGAATCTGGGCCGCACCTTTAGCTTCTCCTTCTTCCCAGTAAACCACACGCGCACGAACCCATGCCTCCACCATATTTCGAATTTTCGTGTCCAATATCGAGCAACCTGAAGACGATTAGATGTTGCCGTCACGCGCGCCATGCCATGCCTCACCCACGGCTAGAGCCGCTTGGAGCTCGGCCTCACAAATATCGAGAAAAATGCACCCAAAACGCACGACTTTGCAGCAGAAATTCGGCCTCCGCGATGCTCTAAAGATGATCATCACCGCATGGATGGATAGATCTCTCGATGCTCTTCAACTTCGTAGTTGAACGTTTTTGGTAATAGATGATGAATCGGGAGATAATAGAAGGGAAAGTTTCAAACATTTTCGGCCATTAGAATTGATGGTGGCGGCTAGGGCAGAAACCCTAATTCCTTTGCAATTGTGAATGTTTAAGGTCCTTTTATAGAAAATTACGCGCGTACTATTCATCCCAAAAAATTTCGAACTCCAAACGAAGCGTGCCGCCTGGCGTTTATTATGTTTTACCCCTATTTCAAACGCAATGGAATATATATCGGGAGCCAATTCGATCAAATTTGAAAGATAAGTTTTTGAATCGACTATTTTAAGTTAAAAATTCACTCAAACGATTTTCTACGCGTTTTAGCTTGCCCCGGACACATCGTAAATCCGATTGACATAAAATTTAAAATCTTACAATAATATAACATTACGGATCCGATGAAACTGGTTTCGTCGAAATCCGAGACTGATTGAAAAATGGCTATTTTTACTCGTCAATTAAATATTAAAATATTCAATTTCTACAAATTAACTTTTAATTAAATTTTAAAAGTTCTATAACATCATTCTAACTCCAATATGATTTAATACAACTTTACAAATCATTTTCAATCACATTAAACCCAATTTCCAATTATTTCTGTAATTTCAAATATTAATTATCGATTTAATTATCCAATTAAATCCAGATATTTAAAATATGAGTTATTTGACTTACAAATTTTACTTGTGCATATTTAAAATCAATTAAATATACGAATTTCAAATGACAGAAATTCTGGGTCGTTACACCTAAAACCCATTGAAAATGAACAATCAGAGAGCTGCTTCTTCTTTCTCTTTCACGCAACTGAACATATCATTCTCCTGCATGCTCATCTTTCTTGTCGCATACTTTCACTCAATGCCCAAACAAACCCACAAAGCCCACTCAACAGAACCACTCTTCTTCCATCCACATATACTTGCGCGTGGACATGCGTCTTCCCAGCCATGCGTGCTCCAACTCACGCAAATATTTATACACCACTCATGCAAACATATTCCCTCTGTTTCCATCGCGTATACACAATCACTACAAAAGAAGCACTGTTTAGCGACGGCTAGTAGCCGTTGGCGGCCGTTGCTAGCCGTCGCTAAAAGCCGTTGCAAAATATCTCGTTGCAACTAAATAAAACGACGGCCTTAGAAACGGCTCCGTTGTTCTTTTTGCAACGGCTTGTAACGGCTAAATGTCCACGTGAAGCAACCGTTGGGATTGTTGGTTTTCTGGGTTATTGATGCAAACCGTTGCAAAGCGTTGCAATATTGCGGTCGTGAGCCGTCGCGAGCCGTCGCTATATTTGACCACAGGGCCGTCGCTTGCCGTTGCAAAATTAGAATATATTTACTGCCACATTGCAGCACCTTCAACCCTCAATCCAAATCAATCCAAATAATATAATTCCATCATTCCACGCATATAATACCATTCCATCATACCATATAATCAATATCAACACAACCAAATCATCAAATATTGCATATTCCAACACATATTCACAAAATCATATAAGAAAATCAACATAACCAAATATGAAAATCCACCAAACCAAACCACATAACTAAATTAAATAACCAGTACATATCAAGTGCCAAAGTATCAATCACAACAACCAAAATAACAAATCCACCAAAACACTAAATATCAATCACAACATCCAAAGTACCAAATGTCAAACCCATCATAATATGTACATATATATATAAAGCGTACCCATCAAAACAAACCAACTAAGCATCATCATCATCATCATTTGCACCTCCTTCCCCAGGCATTGACCCATGCTCCTGATAGAAGGCAGCAATATGCTCACCTGTCTGTGTCGCCAACTGACTCTTCCACCAATCATTGAGCTCATCCAATTATGTTTGCATCCGAATAATCTCTTCCTCATCTATGGATCTCCTAGGCATACGATAACAATAAGAAAACTCAAGTTATTGATAATAAACTCAAGTGAATAAGAAGTTTATGGCATATAGGTTTCTACCGTGTAAACGTTGAGTACATACCATATTGCCGAAACTGTAACGCCTGTTTCGACTTGCCGGTTCAATGATTGAATCACATATCCGATTAGACTCATCAACCGTAAGCGACTCCCATCCACTCTCTAGTATCGCTCGTGCATATGCTACTTTATATCTCTCCTACAATTAAGAACAGATACTTGACACAATTGCTATACAATTTACTTATTTAATGTGAAATAAACGAATATGAAATATTTTCATTACAGAAATAAACATATTTACCATTACAGAAGCAGCCTTGTCGTCCAACCAACCATATGAAACATTTCCATCCTCATCTGTATGCTCCACTTCATGTGTGACTCTAAAACCTCAGCCATTGTAGGCTCCCTATCATACTTTGCTCACTGAATATATACAAGAATAGATTATATTGATAATTTGCATGAGTATGTACAAGAATAGATTATATACAAGAATAGAATATATGGTAAAGAGACACTAGTAAATATATACATCAATAGCATAAATATTGGTTAATTCATTTACCAATTCCCTCCTATGTTGTTAGAAGGATTTCGAGCCACCACGATGTAAAGCGGGGTTTTCATTCCTATTAGCCTTATTTCTTGCCGATAATTCCTATTAATTTATACACACTATTAAGTAAAATAATTCAACACATTTAAATGTAAAAATATAGTGACAATATAACTTACTTTGAATGCTTCAGATTCCCAATATTGTTGGAATCCAGCCCAAATATCATCCCCCATCAAACTTGGCTTTTTTCCTGAACTCTTAGCCCTTGACAAAGTCTCTCTGTAATTTTTCCGCATCTTTTTATTCCAATGATTTATAAAAACATCCATATCCTGCGGATCCACACGTACAGCTACCTGCATATTGAATTATCATACGTTTTATGTAAAAGAGATTATATAATTAAAAAATAATCAGCAGAATAGAATACGTAAAACTGATATCATAAGGCATGATGGCATATTTTTTTGGTTTCATATAAGGCATAAATATATATTACAAAGTTGTACTTACCATAAGATCGGCCTATATTGCGTTTTTTATATGTGTTGGAAAGTTATCCCACTGAGGCCAACACCCGGACATCCTACTCTTGTATGCTTCCTTCGATACTTGTAAAATAAACTTGGACGGCTCCACCTCGAGCGCTCTGTAGAAATGTTGATGTATATATTCAATAGATTTCATATAATATAATTTAAATAAGTTTGATACATACCCAGCACTTTTCGGAGCTATCTCCGCAACTCGACGGAGATCTGGGTCAGAGCTACTCGGACCTACTCCAAATGAAGGTGACTCAGATGTACTACGTTGATTACGCCGCCTATCAGACATATCTGGCACAAACATAAATATAATATCATACACTGCTTAGAAAAGAGTACTGATAACATAAGCATCACATAACTTAATTCAGTTATAACACTCCATATTTTTACAAGCAGCAGTTCTTTGAAAATCGCGGGAAAAATATACTCCATCATAATGTGGCAATCGTGACTTTTCATCCCACTCAATTTGCTGTTTTTAAAGTCAACACATCTACGGAGGTTAGAAGAAATCCCATTAGGACATCTAAGTCCTTCCATCCACTTTAGAACGAGTGTTACTTGCTTGTTGTCTAGCTCATAGCATGCTTTGGGTTTCTTATTATCATCGTATAATTGAAGTTCAGGCCGCTTACAGAAGTGTAATATATCACGTCTTGAATTCGCATCGTCCTTGGTTTTCCCTTCACATTCAAAATTGTATTAAACACGTTGTCAAACACGTTTTTTTGTTGTGCATGACGTCAATGTTATGTTGGAGTAGGAGATTTTTCCAGTATGGTAACTCCCAGAATATAATTGCTTACACCAGTTATGAATGTACGATTTACTTGAAATTTCAACATGTACCCCAGTTTCATGTATCTTTTGGTAGTCTTTTACAATTTCATATATCTCTTCACTTGTCCAAACCTTAGGTGGTAGCATACTCTCTACTCTGTTAGCATTAAAGTTCTTTTTATCCATTCTAAATTTATGATTGATATGTAGAAGTCATGGATGACATTCAAATCAAGAAACTTTCTTTCCATACTTTAATGAAAATGCTCGTGTTTCATCCATACAATAAGGAAGCTAGATGTCTAGATGTGCTCCAACTTGAAAGCATGTCATATGCGGGAAAATCATTGATAGTCCATAATAAAGAAGCAAACATACGAAAATTCCTTTTTCTCGAAATGTCGTACGTTTCAACTCCTTCATGCCATAGTGTTTTCAACTCGTCGATTAGTGGTTGTAGATAAACATCAATTCCTTATGTCGGATCATCGGGATCGGGGACGACAATTGTTAGAAACATATATGGAGTTTTCATACACATCCATGCAGGTAAATTATACGGAGCAATAATAATAGACCATGATGAATATTTACTACCAAACTGAGAAAATGGCAAAAATCCATCCGTACATAAGCCAAGCCTAACATTATGGCTCTCTGCCGCAAATTCAGGATAAGTCTTATCGAAATGTTTCCATGCTTCTCCATCAGATGGATGTATCAAAGTTCCTTCTTCTGGTGTTCTCACACTGTGCTATCGCATATGACATGCTGTAGCAGAAGATGCATATAACCGTTAAAGTATGGGAGTGATGGGTAAATAATGCATCCTCTTATATGGAACTTCTTTTCCTTTCTTTTTTCTTGGTTTGTATCTTTCCTCGTTACATATTCCGCATTTAGTAAGATGAGCGTCTTCTTTCCAATACAGCATTCAACCTTTTACACATGTATCTATCTTCTGGTACGGCAATCCAAAAGCAGGCATAAGTTTTTTTTTACTTTATTATGACTATCACACATCAAATTAATAGGTGGCATGTGCCGTTTTGCAGTTTTTACAACTGCTGTAAATGCAGCTTCTGTAAGATTAAATTTCGATTTCATAGTGATGTATTCGGTGGTTACAGATAATTCGGTTCCGCTTGTACATCCATCCCATAATGGCCTCTTAGCAGAATCCAATAAATCATAAAAAAAATTTAGCTTCCGCTGTCGGCTCTTCGTCAACATTTTCATTCCCATCATCACCTTGGTCAAAGGTATGAAACATTGATCGTGCAGCATCTTGCACCATGTTTTCTATAGGATTGGCCATAGTATTATCGTCCTCTAACACTACAGGATTAGGTGTAGGTTGAACAAGTTCTCCATGACGATCCCATAAGTAATAATTCAACACAAAATCAAATTTGTACAAATGTACTTCTACTACATCTCGTTTCCAATGCTTCAGATGTTTGCACTTACTACACAGACAATGAATATCTATGTTATTTTGATTATTATATTGAGCAAATCTAGCAAATACGTGTACACCGTTACATAAACGTTCTTTTATTGATCCTTTCATACCTTTTCGGGGTTCATACATCCAACTACGATCTAGAAAATAATCGAACATATTTCCTGATTTGTAAAATGTAGGTTAGAAGATTGAATAACACACTTCATATTAAAGTCTTGTAGAAATTCATATATAACCCTTTACTATTTTAACAAATTCAAATAAATACTGCATTCAAATTTGCAATTCTTAAGTTTATTGTTTTTTTAATTTGACGGCCGATTATCCTACTTCGCATTACAAACACAATAACATAATCATATTTTATAAATCATTTCAGGTTAAACGATTCTAAAAAAATTCAGCAGCACTTCCATTTATTCCCTGTATCGTACACAAATGCATGTACACAGGGAAAAAAGGAAGTGCCATCGAAATTTTTTGAACCGTTTAAACTGAAATGATTTATAAAGTATGATTACTTTATTGTGTTTGTAACTTGTCCAAATACTAGGACAAATCCAACAAATGTTGTATCGATGAACATACATGTCCGTTCTGTGGAAAAATGAATATCCATATAACGATCATATACAACACTTGTCAGACGGGGCCAAAAATTCTCTAAGGGGTTAACATAAATAAAGCACAAACTAAAAAATATTAATATTGAAGTATTAGTGGTCTGTAGTGAAATAATAATCTTAAATCTTTTTTAGTAATATAGCCACATAGAATTTGTTTAATTATGAATCAAAATCCATGAGAACTATCAGTAACTCGGAAAATATGCCTTATCTCACAAATAGGAACTATGAGTTACTATTTTAACAACTACAAAAACTATTTCATAATTCATTTAACTATTTAAATATTTTTTAATTAAATCTAAAATTTTAAAACGTATTTTAACTTTTGTTTAACTACATAAATTTTAATTAACGGTTTTGTGAACTAAATAAGTAGTTAGCACTTACAACAGTGTAACAAACATTCTCGTAAACTTATCAATAAACATACTATTCAATAATAATGGACCATTTTTTGGATTTTAAATTAGCCATAATTTTTAACAACATAGTGAACAATAAATTCACTAATTAATACCACCAAATCAACACCAGTTATCATCCCCTAATACGCAATAATCACCATTTTCAAACATATAATCAACTAATTTTCTAGGTTAGGTTTAACATTATATACCCAATTCAAATAATAAACTATATATCATAAACTAATAACATATATTCATCAATTCCAAACCCCTAAATCATCCAATTCCAAATCCGTAAATCATCAACTAATTTAATTTAAACCTAAATTAAACAAAGATAGTGGAAAATACGAGATACCGGCAAGTTTGGAGAGGTTGAAATTAGCGATGGAAGGTTGCGACGGCTCCTGGTGGCGGAGGGCGGCGGCTCGTTGCGGGAGGCGGCGAATCTGAGTGGATTTGAAGAGAGAAAGAATGAATTTTTTTTGTCCCGGGTAGCAGGTTTGTATAACGCGATAAGCGACGGCTAGTAACGGCCGTTTTTTTTTAACCATTGTTAGCCGTCGCTAGGCTATGTCGTTTTCTGAAGCCTTTCTAGTAGTGAGTATACTCACGACCATGCATAATATAAACATACACTACACAAACAAAACTCCACACGCTCAACTACATATAGCCTCATATATATTTAGTATCTTGTTTTCTCTGAGAGAAAGAAAGGAAAGGGAAAAAGGAGGAACATTTGAGAAACGTGGTGCTCTGGCATATATTTGTATCCAGATTAAATACAATGATATAAATGAGATAGCCCAAAGAAGCACAAACTCCATCACTTGAAACCTCACACACACACACACACACATGTTTGTATTTTGTTGTGTTTCATTTTGCAAAGAAAATACTGAAAATAGGAAGGAGAAAAGGTAGTGAAAAGAAATGTTGCTATGTTAAATGTTTTGCAAAGAAGAAAGAGGAAATGTGTAGCCAAATTTATTTTTTCCACGCCTCCTTTTTTCCCTTTTGAAATGTGTTTATATATATATATATATATATATATATATATAGAGTTAGGAAATCATATCTACGATTTCGATGACAATAACTATACAATAGAAATCGAATGTGCACATATATTTATATATACAGGTACTTGCTAGAACAACATCACTAGAAAGACAAGAACAAGGCTCAAAGGACACTATAAGAGACTAAAAATCGATAGGAACAAAGAAGCACAAGAAAAAGAGCACAAAAACTGATATGTATAATATCAGACGTCTAGATGCACAAGCCAGACATCTGAAATAGCTCTTTGGAACAACAGACAGGCTGAACCAGACGTCTGAAAATTGCACTCGGACGTCTGATCTACAACTATATTCAAAAATATATATAGTATCAAACATCTGAAATATATCCCAGACGTCTGATTTCAAACTCGGATTTCAAATAAGAACTTCAACTGCCACATTCGAATGGACATCTCCGCTTCTCTTCGCTGCAACTCTTCATCATCAACAGAAGTAGCTGTAGAGCACTCGTTAATGGATGCAACTACTCAAGATATCTATCTACAACTATATATAGCATCAAGAATCAAGAAGAACTTAACTCACTCACTTACGCTCTCTAGTTACATACTATATCATATATTCTTGATCTTTGCATTCTAGCAATCTATACTTGTATTCACTCTTCCATATATTCAGTTCTTCACAGACAATACTCTCTAGATATATATTGAAAGCAATTGTACTAAATAGTGAATATCTGTGTTATACTAGAACACACATTTGACAAGAACAACTTATTGTAACTAAGCATATTCCTCCGGGCAAAGCGAAGGTGTTTGATAGTCGAATTTCAAAGGGGGGCTTCAGGACTGGATGTAGGACGGAAGGTCCGAACCGGTATAAAATCCTGGTGTGCTTAGTTTATATTTACTTAGATTATTATTGTTTTGGTTGCATCATATATTTTGTCACATATACTTGCATATACACTATACGATCCACCCTGTAGACTTTCATATATGTATATGTGTGTGTGTGTGTGTGTGTGTGTGTGTGTATGTATGTATGTATGTATATATATAACCAGATTGTATTATACACATATGTATTTAAGGGCAAAAAAAATTAAATGATAGCCACTCAAACATCACGAGCAAAGAAGAAGAAAACGATGTGAAAAGATATTGTGATGATGTGTTGATATTATTTTTTAAAATTTGGAGGTACGACGCCACACAATATTTCATTTGCGTACTAGCCATGAATGACAGAAATAAAAATTTGATCATGCAAAATAATGTAACGCGATCACAAAACAGCAATAAAATTGAGGTGTTAACTTATTCTGTTAAATTACAAAAAGATCAACGTTTGACGTAAAATACATTAAACGAAAATATAGTTATTTTCCAAATTAAAAATTATGGAATAATCCCATAAAATATATTAAAAGTATATCATCAAAAATCAAAACTTAATTTCAAATATATATTTTATTATAGTTTAATTCAAAATCAAAGTAAATAAATAAATTAAATATTCAAATTCGAATAATCAAAAATACGGTTCGTTACACTCTCTCCCTTGAAAGAATTTCGTCCGCAAAATTCCCCCGGTCGGAAAATATAATGAAATTTAGATCGAACCTTAAGATAATCATTTTAATTTATTAATTTGTATAATACTCTCCTACATCTTAAGCGTATACACAAAATATCAGGTTTTAATTTTATTTACTTTTAACTATTCAGATGTAGATCCAGAATAACTTTTGGGCATAAAACTGAGTCAACCAATATAACTACTTTACCCATTCAGTCTGGTAAGTAGCTAAGAAGAGTAGGATGTTGGTATTCAACTTCATCATAGAATCTACTTTTCTTTAGACACTTAGAGGTAAAAATGTTTATTAGCCAGCCCAATAACATCAAGTAAATTTTAACTTCCTAGATGTTAAAATTAAAAGACACGTTTTAATAAAACAAAGTTTGTTAAACCTTCTTGTTAGATTTTACCCAATTAATCCTTCGTTTATTAACCCACCATTTAATCAAAATACCTTATTATTTTGAAAACTTTAAGAGCCAAATACCCAGATGTTTATTCTGAAAATATTTTGAAAAGATATTATATATATTTTAATCCATAACAAACATATATATATATATACACACAGATATAGCCCGAGTAACCCTAAAATGAAACAAGGAACTGCGTACTACCTAATAGTATTATATATTCCCAAGAAGGGTAATACTTAAGAGAAGTGTCTGCCATCTGGACACAACTCCTATCCATTTTTGGCCACTTTCGAGTCATTCGAACTAGTTACTTTAAAAAAATACTTTCTTTTCAAATCCCATTTTAGAACAATACTGAATATATTTTCAGATAAACAATTTTAACGAAATATCTAATTTTTAACATACTTTGGATTCTTCGGATTTGAACTCGTCCCGATTGTACAATGATAAAGATAATAATTTACTATGTGCACTATACCATTCACCTAGACAAACATCCCATTGCCACTTAGAAGATTATTCCGACCATCACGAAATAAATCGGGACTCACTTCCATGAACCAAACCGAAGAAAATGTAACTTTTTTTCAAAACTTTCTCTTCCACAATTATTTATACTTAAAAATATTTTTAAGTAAACTATTGCCATTATTTCCTAAAACATTTATACTTTAAACTATTTCAAGTAAAATTAGTACATCTTTTCCCATAAATTATTTGAAATAGTAATACACATCTTTCCTTTTGTATACCAAATCATGCTTTTGGGATTGATCAAAATTTGTTTTTTTAACCCAAATAAATCTATAAAAAAATTCCTTTTTAAAATACCTATATTCATAAAATATCTTTAAATAATATTTATTTTTACCTTCTTACAATTTTGAAAATCATTTTCTAAAAGCGCTGGGACTTAAGTTCCCAAATTCCTTTTATTTATAATACACAATTTTATAAATAAAATTACTCATTTTAAAGGAAATCATTTCTCAAATATTTATTTCAAAAATATTCTAGCTTCGTTTTTAACAAAACAATATTTATTAAAACCTAACTTTTATAAAATCAACTTTATATAAAATCATTCCTAATATTTATTTTAAAATATTTAAATTTACTTGAAATAACCAGCTAATATTGAAGTAAAATCTTAACCCAGTATTGTCAACGAACGCCTTATAATCAAATTGTGAACTTTAATTCACAACGTATTTGTTTCAATGTTCCCAAAATTCCTATCTACCCAAACTAGATTTCGAAAAGGAAGATTCCAGATAGATTAACAAACAATAGTTAATCCTCAGAACTATGCGAGATAGATTAACAAACAATAGTTAATCCTCAGAACTATGCGAGCATGGCTAATCAAATCCTATATGATAATGATGGAACATTATCATTTCCTAACAAATAAGCACCATCAAGAATAACTATATTGAATTTTTGAAAAATTATTCTTTATATATATAATATAATCCTAGGTAAAATTATTTCATTCATCAATTTTGAAACAATATTGTTTCGGTTCGCCTTGTTCAAGTGTTTAGTAATTTCTATCGATAACGTCGGCCAAACGCATCGACTAGAATTCAAAAACCACTCAACAGATCAAACAATACAATAGAAAACATTTTTATAAAAATAGAAAATATGTGCTCTTATATATGTACTCTCAAACTCATTCTAGGATATTACTAATCCTATCACTAATAAGTTACTCATTCTAGGGCATTATTAACCACTATGAAGAGTTTACCCTACCAAGACCTAGGTGTTCGCTCAACCTAAGCTCTTATACCACATGTAACGACCTGCCTTTTGACCCTTAATAAATCGACACTAATACATCTATGGTATTCACATAATAAATATCCAAGTGTGGAAAGACAGATTATTGGGCTGAAAGAAAGAACATAATCTCACATCATGAGGAGATAAATATATAATATACACAAGAACTTACAAAAAGAAATCATCTTATATATACATACATAACACAAATCAGAGCGCACTAACCTATGTCAGCATCGACAGTTATAATATGTCCTTAGAATTGCTGATGAATACATACAGAAATCAAGAACAACAAAACAGCGGAAAATATAAAATACATGAATACGTTTTGGAGAATCCAACCCATCACCTGAAAGCTCCAAATTATCTAGCTAAATTTCAAAAATACACTCAAGTTGACCCAAGCATTAAAAAACAATGCCTGGGTCATTCTGATAAAACCAGCATGAGAAATTTAAATTATGAGGAAATTTATTTATTATAACTTGTAAAATCCTTTAATATCAAAGGTATCTCGCAAAATCATGTCATACATAAACACGGATGAGATTTTACCTTACGATGACTAAAACATTTATCTTAGAGAATCCAATGATATTATAATAATGTCTAAGGATGAAAACAATAATAATCAAGCGGCTGTGATGCTTTTGAGTGTACATCACAACAATACTAAGTATATAATCAAAAACCGATAAGACATGTTCGCTAATTGTGTAGGATTCCACGGAGGTGCTCTCGGTACATTGAGAAACGATCCTCCTACATAAGGATCAGATATATCCTTCTGAAGCAGCATAAATCTCAAGTGATGTATCATAGGTAAAACATAGCTGGTCTCACTAAGACCGATTGCATCGCTCTATGCATGCATAACAACTGAAGGTAACGTCTAAGTGGAGCCGACCGCACCCTATGGGTTTGCCAACCCTACTGACCATGCCTCATATCTCTCGTTTTAGTCATTACCACTGATGAGGTTACATTCGACGATCCAGCTCACGCACCACCATCAAAACAGATCATGAAATCCCACATTGATTCTAATACCTCAACGGGTCTTGGAACCACGCATGGATTCCAATATATCACGATACTCCTCCATAGAACCATATATGATTTTTAGAGTGGTTACGGTACAAGTCATCTCTTACGAGTACACTCCCCTGCTTACCGAGCGACCCAAAAATCGATCGTCGATTTTTTAGAATGCTCAATACCGGTTCATTATGAAATAATCAGACAATACATAAGAGCGGGGATTTGAATGAATTAGGTCAGCCCGTAGGGAAGAAATGGATGAATTTCAAAAAAATTACCATTTTGGATCTTTAATGGGCCTATGAAGTCAAAATTCATTTAGAACTTTTCTAAGTTAAGTAAGATCAATATTTTATTTCATAATAAAATTTCACTTTAGTTTAATATGTATGTAAATTAGAGTACATCAAATATACTATTATATACAAATTTGTGTGTAAAGTTTGCTTTTAGAATTTATTCAAAGAAGGAAATATTTCATGTCCTTTCTTTTAACCTAATGAGTGGTCATAAATTTATTTAGAAAATGAAAATTTTCATTTCCTTTCACTTAAATAATTCAATTAATGAAGGATCGTACATTTAGTTAGAGAATGAGACTTTTCATTTCGTTCTCTTAATTAAATTAAATAATTGACTAATAAAATAACATTAATGACTAATCTAAATATGACATGAATTGTAAATATATTCACATTAAATATTGTGCAAGTGCAACATATATGAAGTGTGCATAGTCAGTGATAATTGATATGTATACATAAAGTAAACAATAACAATTTGAATGGTTATACATAGTAATTGAAATGAAAATAAATAAGGGATGACAAGGGTATCGATTTTCCTTTTAGTAAACTTAATTAATGCAACATATTAATGACAATCAATAGGTACCATAATATAAGAATATAGAAGGTAAATAATGAATTGTATATATACATTATTTTTTAATTAAAAAAGAAGAAATGATTTCATACTATGATAATATATGTAAAGAAAAATAAATTTTGTATGAACACATACAAGTAGATCCAAGTATGCATATATGGAATTCAATCAAAACTTTCTACTAATATAAATTAGATAGTTACTAGAGTCAATTTCAAAAGTTTGATTTGTTATTAAAATTCCTTTTATTCATATGTAAATATCTAGTGCAAGTAATACATGCATACATACATATATTAAAATTCAAAACTAAAATTACATTTAATTATAAAAGATTAAAACACAGATCTACAATTGAAACATTGTATTGATTCTATATAAATTTCATTTTCAACTTGAAATATAATTCAATCAATCAACATGAAAATGTAAATTTCTAGATTTAAAGAAATGAAATTTAAATTAAATGTTAAAACATAGAACTAAAATAAAACATTGTATTTTGAAATATATAGATTTAGTTTTAATTTTAACAAAGTAAAGAAAGCAGCTAATCGATTCGAACATGTAAATATTCAGATCTGAAGAATTATAATTTAATTAGAATGTTTAAAAACATAGCTCTCTAATTAAATATTGTTTTAAAACATAAACAAATTTAATTTTGATCTATCAAATGAAAGCTTAATCATATCATTCAACAAATAATTCAACTTCATAAACAATTTTTATTTAAGCAAAACAGTACATCATACAAATTATGAAAGTCAAACTAAATTTCCACCAAACATTGCAAAATCGCTATCTATATACAAAAAATGACATATCTTGCTACCCAATCCTTAAAACACATATTGTTGATGTTGCCTTTGATTTGCGCCTTGATTGAAGAATGCTTTTAGATTTAATTGAATCACCTTAAGGATGTTGTCTAGAAATCACACTTTGAATGATGATATCTTGTCAGATCTTCAAAATCCACATTCTATCCTTACAAGAGAAGGATGAACCACCTTTGTTTTATTTTATTTGATCTTTTTATTTGGAGTTGAAAGATTTTGGAAATTCGTTTTTTCTCCTGTCATGAAAAGTTAGGAGGAGAGAAAGTGAAAGAATGAATGAGAAGGAAAATGAATTGTACGTACAAAATGAATTAAAGAATATGTTTTATTTGAAAGAATGAAACTTTTTTCATGCTTTAATTAAAACTTCGCTGATTAATTCCTTTGATTGTTTCTCTCTCTCCAATCCTTTCTTTACATGAATGTCATCAAATGATATAAAATTTCCATAAATCATATCATCAAATTACATAAAATTTTCATAAGTCAATTCATGCAATTATCCTCAAATTACAACGATATCGTATATCAATGCACGCAAATATAACTTATATAAATGCATTAAAATAATTACAAGAAAAAAATTTCAAACATCAAATAAATAATAACTAATATTTCTCAAATATCAACTAATTTATCAATTTACAACATTTCATAAATTAATTAAATCATATGGTTTTTCAGAGAATTCACCATTACGGTTGTACGATTCATAGGTGTAAATTCAATCAGCGATTAATATCGAACTATTCGAATGTTAACATTCACACATCACTTAGCAGGTGGTGTGGCATTTTGGCCAAATTCATCGCTTACACGTCTTTTGGTAAAATACAATTTTACTTATTATAAGCAGTACCTAATAGTGACAATTATTTACACCAATTCTCTTCGTCAAAACTATATCACCTTGGATTTATAGAATTTGGTAAGGGTCAAAATTCCAATGTCATCCACATTCAACTTTATAGTCCAAACACAAAATCTTTGGTTCAATAATAACAATTATTATTAACCGAAATGCTCTGATCAGAGACTTTGACTTTGAGTTTGACTTCAATTGACCGTGATACTAACCTCATATAACTGAGGAGACGAATCCTCTCTTGCATAGTGCTCCACTTCCGATGCTTGCACTCGACCCAACCATAGTCGTTCGATGGACGTCGACGTCCTACCATGATCTAACTATAATCAAAGCGGAGCTTCCCCATTGAAGATCAACAATATTCTCAAGTCGAAAGAACTATGTAAATTAATCACATCGATATTCTCTGCTTGACCTTAGTTATATTAACCAACAGAAAACTATATACTGAGTCATTCCACAGTTATCTAATAACCATCAGTACGTAACTCCTTAGTTCCCCCAACAGTCATAAGTAATAAACAACCCAACATTTAAAGAGCGTTACGTACTGTAGTCTCAATGAATACATCGATATCCAGTCTCGATGCATCTTGATTAGAAACATTTAAAATGGTATATTTGTTTCATTGTGATAAATTACTTACGGCTACAATACATTGTAACTACTATCACAATTTATCGATTTTCTATTAAATATACTTTTAATTAAATTGATTAATTAATATAACCACATTACATCAAATATAAAATAGAAAAAAAAATACCTTTATTTCGAACAAGATTGGTCAACGAGTTAGATACATGTAACAAATTACATAATTGCCCCTAGAGCATACCCCTAACTCTATCGGGATCACCTCCTAACCATTTAAGTGGACAAATCTCCTCATCATTTGTCCTAGAAGAATAAAACGAGTTTAAACGTACAATATAGCACCACCGACGGTAACTGCACCATATAATCTTCGTGTTTCTCCTATATATTTCTAGAGCTAAAATCCTTCGGTGTTAAATGAGGAATATTTCCATACCACCGAAATTAAGAAGTATTACATATTTAGGCCAAGATTTGATAATCATTTATTTAACTGTCAAATAAACAAACATTCTATTCAAACAAATCATAGGTTTATTTCTTATGAAAATCGCTAAGCCTCGTTTAACAAATCATTCATTAATAAAAATCACTTTGTAAACACTTCGAAATCAATTCCATATACTTATCTCAATAGAATAAGTATATTCATAAAACATTATATTTTCGATATATAGAAAATATAACCACATACTTATCACAACGGTATAAGTATATTCAAAAACCATTTCACTTTCAAAACTTGGAAACTTCTACATATACCTATACAATGATATAAGTATATTTACCAAACACTTAGAATGATTTTCTATTTTGAAATCATATTTAAATGATCAAACCGAAATATCATTAAAATGGAGATAATCTAAAACACCAATCCTCCCATAAATCTCTTTTATTTTATAAATATCTCCTTCATAAATTTTCAAACCTATTTATAATTTTTTTTATGAATCTCAAAACCCGATTTATAAAATTTTCCCATTTTAGCTTAAATAAATAATCTACTTATGCACATCTGATGCCAACATTACTCATGTAAACTCCATATTCGTTCTGATTTCATCTTTTTTTAGTTAGTACTTTATTGACTTATTCAGCACATATTATGGATCTATTCTCTTGACCACTTATTAAATACTTTATTTTTATAAATCACCCTTCGGTTCCCAATATATACCTTCTAGCTCTCTAAAACCCCATTATAAAATCCAAAACGAAGGTAAAATACAATTACAATCAAATCACTTAATTACTTCGTTTATTTATTAAAGTCATGAAGGCCTTCGTGTAATGAATACTATAGTCATCGTAAAGAGATTTCTAAAGCTATCACAAAATGGAAAGTTGAAACCATCATGATATGAACCTTGAAGTCATCGAGGCCTTCATATAATAAATACTACAGTCATTGTGAAGAGGTTTCTAAAGCTATCATGAAATGGAAAGGTGAAGCCATCGTGATATGAACCTTAAGGTCATTGAGAACTTCGTGCAATGAATATTATAGTCATCATGAAGAGATTTTTAAAGCTATCATGAAATGGAACTTTGAAACCATCATGAGATGACGAATAAAGAGTCCTTATGTATAAAAGCCATCGTGTGATTGCTAAATGAAGCTGTCGTGAAATGACTCTGAAAGCCTATTAATAGATGAAGAACTAGAGCGATCGTGGGTTAAATCACTAAGATGATTGACAAATACAATGACCAAGTCATCGTGAAGTAAACTAATACATGTCATCGTGTTATGAACGCTGAGCTCCATGAATGAAGCTGAATATCCACCGCTCAATTATTTCAAGTGACACGTAGCTCGAATCCAAGCGTAGGAGATTTCTATGAATAAACAGGTAACCCTCTAGAGAGGGAGGAATTTTAAATGTATCTCCTCACTCATTTTCATTTTATTTTGGAATAAATAATAAAGCTTGAGGGTCCATTAATGACCGAATGAACTAATTTGGTTTCGCGACATTATAGTAAAGGACTCGAACAAATAACAATCTGCATAATGACTTCTTATTGACTTATGACAAGTGCACTTGACAGGAACACTATCTTACTCAAGTGTGTTTCTTTCTCTTGAAGATAATCAATTAAGATCAACCCAAATTTAGTACTAACATAACTATAGTACTAGTTTTGATTATATCGAACTATTTATTGGTTTATTACATACATACATATATATGATCGTTTCATCGGTAACTTTTCAAATGAATCAAATACTTATATAGTTTATACGAATTCTGTATGTGATTAAATTCACGTCATGACTATACATAAATAATTATATACCAAATAGTCCTGAAATCATCAAATACAATGATAGTGAAACAATTTTTTATTTATAGTTGACCACTTTAGATTAGATTCAGAAAATATTTAAAAATTGAATTTAAAAAAGAAAACTAGACTAAGGGAGGAAAAATAAGAACTCATTAAGATCAAATTTTGATGAAATGAGAAATCAAATGGTAGCTTCTATTTTTACCTTCGTTTTAGATTTTAAACAAGAATAGTTGTGTGATCTAAAATGAAATATAGGAAGAGGAATTAACCTTTGAAATTTCTAGAATACAAAGAGCTTCAATAAATAAACGTAGTAATTGAGTGACTTTATTGTAATTGTATTTGTCCAAAATAATAAAATGCAAAATCACCGTCCAACATATAGGAATATTCTCTCCAAACAAAGTAGAAACTCTGAGTCATTACCATTTACCTTATCACTACATTCTTACCTTTTCTATTTAAACAAGTTTTGCAATATTTCTTTCTACCATTAAGTTTCCTGCCAATCTAGCTTAAATTTTGAATTGAATATTTACTAGCAGAAATTTGGTTCCGCCTTTATTTTTAAGTTTGATATACGAAAAACCATCATCAAAAACATGTTTCACATTACATCTCAAAAATTAATTTTATAATTTTTCCGGAAATCAAAGTACTTAATTGCAAGTTTCTATAATAAAAATTCTTCTTTTATTTTACCAATTTTTTTTTTCAAAACTAGAGAAGGGAATATGTTTTTTTTTTTGGGTGATATATTTCCTTTTCCAGTTATTCATTCTTGTTCTCCCGAGCATGAACTCAATAACAAGTACAATCATCAATTTTCGTTCGTTCTTGTTCTCCTATGCATGAACAGTGAATTTGTGTCATGGTAAATGAAACATATATCAATCATGTATCTCAAAAAACAAAAACAAAGCATGCAGCTTTCATTAGCTTTATTGTTCATAATATAATTTAGTAAATAAAAATATGATTTATCATTCATATTCCAATGTTAATAAGATTCATTCAATTCAATTTAGTGTTTTCCAAACATAAATTGAACAAATATCCAAAACCAATTAACTTCTCATCTAGAACTAAATAGAATTAATATAAATTGAATCATTTTTTAGTTAAACATAATTAGACCAACTGTACACAATTTTTTAGTACAGGAAAATAGATACAAGGATAAATTTATAAAAAAATTGGGCTGAAAGACAATAAGTTTTTTTTTGTTGAAGCACAATACTAGTTATAACTAGCATTTCGTATAGTGTAAAACTGAATATAATGCTAGTTATAAGTAGTAGCATTTTCTATAGTGTTGAAGTTGAATATAACAGTAATTATAACTAGCATTTGTCCTTCAGCGTAAAAATAAAACGTGATATCCTCCGGTCTAAATTTTTTTAAAGTTTTTTTCCCCTAATTCCCCCATTTTAGTATTAATTTAAAACTTGAAAGAGGACAACAGCCTGATCCTTGCGCATTTCTTAGAGTACGGCACAACAGTCAATTTTTTTGCAAAGAAATCCACTGTACTTGAACGTTCTGGATCAATTTCCAAAATACAAAGGTTTTGTTGTCATTGTTCTATCGTATTTTTTCTTTTATTTGTATTTTATTTCAGTTTCTAGTTATAAATGAAAATTATCTTTTTTAATTATATTATTTAACTACTTAATTAAAATGATTAAAACAAAAAATAAATGAAATTATGCATAACAAACAATTAAAATACACCTTTCATTTGCTCATTGTGCAACACATTCTCCCTTCTTTATACATTCTCCTTCTGTGTCCCTTTCAAATGTTCATTCACCCTAAGTCAAAAATAATGTTATCATATAATAAATATTTGTCTCAATACAGTCAAAATATAAAAGTAAATAGTTGGACCATTTGATGCACCATTAGTCTTGGAGTCTCGTTATAGTCTCAGTGCCTCATTAACTTGCAAACATCGATGTAAAAAGGAAATAGAAAAGCGTTGCACCTCAACCTTTCTATGATTGACAAAATAGCCTTAGCAAAACTCAACGCATACACACAACAATCGCATAAATTATATATTTTTATGCTAATACGAATCGAGGCACATGATGTGAAGACACTTGGACTCATGCATAAACATAAATAATAACAAATCTATATAGTTATAACGCTTAGCGATTCCATAATGGCGACTTTGCAAAATACTATAGCGAGAATATAACGAAAACAACGAAAGCGTTAAAAATCGCATCCGAAAGGAACTCCAAGTGCAAAAAACAATTTATTTTTAGTTCCATATCATATGTGCAGGTAAAAGAAACATTTTTTTTACTATGGTACATAACAAAACTTGAGGATAACTTGATCCTTAGGATTCAAACATCATGTTTGAAATGGAGATTTATCTTATTTTGGGTGCTTAAACCTTGAACCTGAGCACAGACTCAAGCTTAGTTAATATGGTCTAAAAGAGAACCGGACAAACTAATATATTTACTTTTATTATTGCTAAAGCAAGTACTAAAAACTTAGAATTTAACAGATTAAACTGTAACAAACACACATTTTAATGGACCCAAATTTCAACTAAATCGAAACTCAAGTCCCTTAGAAAATAGATCATTGGTTTTGAAAACAGTAATAAACTCAAGTATATCAAAGTGCGATCTATATAAACTCACAGCGTAATAAACAAAATATAATAGAACATACGTGCTGACTAAGACTACTATGTTGGAATTGATATTATTCCTCGGATGTCTAATGTCTTGTCAGCGCCGAGTATGAATAAGAAAACTTCTCTATCAACTGTTCCTGTGTTACTTCAGCAGTCTGTCCTCATAAATCTATCATGTGAGTTGTAATGTGGTGGTGGTAGGGGGAAGGTCAAAACAACTGGTGATTGGAAAATTACATGCTTTATATGTAACATTAATTTATGCCGATTAATTCGCTTCTTCTTTTCTTCTTTTCATTTTACACCCTTCTCTGGTTTGTGCGTGTGTGTAATATTTTATAGTTTTTAGAAATAGTAGAGAAGAGGAAATGGCAGAGCTTCGATGCTTAGATCAGAAAATATGAAAAGAAAAATGAAGAGTTAGAAGTGTATTTTATATAATTATAGATAAAAATACAAATACGTTCGTTTTTTCTTTAATTTATAGAAGTTGTTTTTAAAAATGGTTTGGCATGACTATTGAATTTAAACGTGATAAATGTTTTGAGTTTAAAAATCCTACTTTTAGAAGAAGTAAGGCTTTAGTATATGAAGTCCTTAAAAAGGGAAAGTTGATTAGAATAGGAAAAAAATTCATAACTTCTTTTTGAAACCAAGCAATTTTTGAAAAATGTTTCTACTTCAATATTTTCGGTGTGTGTGGTGTGTGTGTCTACACACACATACAAGTTTAGAATTTCAATTTAATCGAAATTCAAACCCATCATGGTGCGGATTGTACATAAATGTTAAATAACGGAACTTCAAACGGATACACTGTTCAAAATCGCTAAATCGTCAAAGCATAATGATCAAAGATCGCTAAACGCTTTAGCGGAGCATTATCAAGGTTTTAGCCATTAGCTAGACTTTAACTACATGGTAACAAATGCTATAATTTTGAACACTCAATATTCAAGTTCATCATTAGAAGAAAAATCTTCAATATCTGAAAGACCCAAAAGAAAAAGCATTCACCGGATAAAAATCAACATACGGTAGAACAAACTTTAAGCCAATAAGCCAATTTCTGTATAGTAACATCTTTGCCGAACTAATTCCGATCATTGCCAATTTAGTTTCGATCATCCTAATCTGGTGATAATCGAAACAGAATTCATCTACGTTCTTAGATCCGATCTAAATCTTAGAATTGCTCTTTAAAAGCCAACAAAATAGTTTTTTAAAAAAATCAAAAATGAAAATACAAATCGATAACAAATTAACCAAAATAATTAAAAGCGGATCAATATTAATCGTAGTAATTTTGTCAATTCCAACCTAATTAGGCAGATATGGGAAGAATTTTTTATTAAAAACCAAAAATGGGATAACTATTTTATGTATAATGCAAATTTTGTTTTCGTAGATATACCTACAATATATTTGTGTAATTTTTATGGAGAGTACATCAAAATCTAAAACAGAATCTCGTAACCGTGATCAAAATTCAGAAATTCTCAAATGGACGAAACTGAAATAAAAATTGAAATCCTGGATATAACCACTACGATGCTAACAGAAAATATAGTACATTTTCTTTTATGTTACATTATCATTCTCATTTTGAAGTGTATTAGAAAACATAATGAATTCATTAACAGAAACCCACGCCCTTCAATGGATTTCTCACAAGGACAAAAGTTACATGAAGACCACGCAAAAAGAACAAAAAATAAAATAAGCAGAATAACAGTAATTAAGACATACAGTTGCTGAAAACTAAGTTCGACTTGGACCAGAAAAGAGTCAGGAGTCTTTGGACCATAAGTCCCTATTATTAATCAGCACTGTTCATGCACGAGCATCGTACGTATACGTAGAAAAAAGGACCATCCCATATATTTTTTCTTTTGGAAAATCTAATTTTTTCTTTTAAGAAATCCCATGGTAAAATAAATAAACTTGGTGTTTCTGGGTTTCGAACCGAATATCACTAAAATCCCAATTTAGAGTATCCAATAGCATGGATATTTTTGTAATTTCAAAGACTTCAAACGAAGACAGTCTCACTATACATAAATAATAAGTACGTAAGTATGTCTACGCACATACATACATATATAAACAAAGCACCATTCCTTGATAATTATCCATAACCCTAGTTCATGCCCCTTCATTACCGGTCAATATTCTCGCATCAACATTAACACTTCACGCTGCATTATCTTTAAAATGCAACAACCTTTTGTAGCAAACCATTTTTACTTTTAAATCACAAACTTTGTTACATTTCTAATGATATAAATGTTATGCAACGGCAGACCAAGCTTTCTATCTCAAGCACGTGACGTTGACACGCTTTATTGCAACAAAAGAAATCCTCAATTACGTGTCCATTAACTCGTATTTATACATCACTTATGTAAGTTATTTAGCGATGTGAGACTATTACAATTCCAAACTGTCGTTCATCCTTTGCCACATGCGAGACAACTCTAATAACATCCCCATTGACTCGCATCCCCTTGGAGTACTTTTGAAAGCATTGTTTGTCTGCATGACCCAGTTCATACCTTCGGCTTTGATACCACTTGCCGTGTAACGACGGTCGGACCAAACTCCCTATCTCCAGGACGTGGCGTGTAACGATAAGTTAATACACACTTTATTGTAACAAAATGAGTCTCTAATATTACATGTATATCAACTCATATTAACATACCATTTCTCTAAATTATCTAACGATGTGGAACAATACCAATTCCAAATTGTCGTTCCTCCTTGCCACATGCGAAATACCCTAACAATGGATTCTAAAAATTTGGTACTTCCATTATACATATTTTATCTATGATCAATCTTCATTGTACAGACACATAAATCGATATGTTTGAACATCTCTAACACATTATCTTAAAATTACATGATAACTTATAAAACATTATAAATCGTTGTCTAAATGCATCACACAAATGCAATTTTAACTACATCACAAAAATGCAGTTTGGACTACATTCCTCAGATGAAGCTTCAACTACACCAGCATAATGCAGTTTTCATTCTATATCATTCAAACTTAATTAAAACCGCAACTGAAAAAATTTATTCAATTCATATTGTTGTACTCAATATACTTATTTAGATCAAGAATTCTCATTCTAATACAATAGCTAAACCACTAATCCGAAACAAATTGTGGTCGGCTAGAGATGGAACCCAAAAACAAAAAATAAAGTCAATTTAAAAGTCATAACAACAACAATAATAATAAAACCATGATGATAACACTAAAGTAAAGTCAAATAAGTAAATAAATAATAATAATAATAATAATAATAATAATAATAATAACTAAGTAACATAAAAATAAAATAAAAATATAAAATAAAATAAAAATATATTAAAAAAACCATGATAATATTAATAATACTAATAGTAACAATGGTACAAATAGTATTATTAACCGAACATCAAACACTACGTCCTAGGCTCCTATTCACTGGTCTTATAATCTAAAACTTATAACACTACCCTTAAGGCAAACTTAAGCAAAAAAATTCCTAGCTCATGATTCTGGTACGTGGATCGCTAACTTTCACGCGCTCATGTCCGACACCAGCTCTTCGAATGTATTCCAATCCTTGAAGTTCCTTTTTACTACTTCCTTCCATGTCAACTTTGGTAGATCTCTATCCCTCTTTGAGCATTCGACGCGGCCTATAATTCCAACGCGCGCAGGTGCCTCGAGAGGCCTCCGTTAGATATGTCCAAACAATCTTAAGCGGTGTTGGACTAGCTTCTCCTCAATTGGTGTTACTCCAAGTTTATCACGTATATTATCATTTCTAATTTGATCTCTTCTTGTATGACCGTAACTCCATCACAGCATAAGCATCTCTGCAACACTTATCTTCTTACGTATTGGCTTTTAATAGGCCAACATTCTGCACCATATAACATCATAGGCATGATTGCCGTTCTGTAGAACTTTATTTTAAGCTTCTGTCGGGGCTTTCCTGTCATAGAGTGCCAAAACGCTTGCTGACATTTTGCCCATCTTGCTCGAATTCTAAAACTAACATCTTCATCAATCTCACCATCATACTGCAACATTGATCTTAAATATCGAAAGGATTCCTTCTTGGGCCCTACTTGCCCAGCCAGAGTGGCATCTCCATCCTCTGATTTGACACCGCTGAACTCGCACTTCATATACTCTGTTTTAGTTCTACTAAGTCTAAAACCCCTTAATTCTAAAGTCTACCTCTACAGCTTCAGTTGTTCATCAAACCCAATCATATTTTCTTCAATTAGCACAACATCACTAACAAAGAGTATACAACAAGGAATTTCATCTTGCATACACTTCGTAACTTCATCCATCACTATGACAAAAATAAAAACGCTCAAAGCTGACCCTTGACGTAATCATATGTTAATGTGAAAGTCACTGGTTTCAACCTCGCATGCTCTGACACCCGTTACAACATCATCGTACATATCCTTGATAAAGGTAATGTACTTTGTTGAAACTCTTTTCTTTTTCATAACCCACCACATAACTTTTCTCGGTACTTTATCATACGCTTTCTCCATATTGATAAATATCATGTGTAGATCCTTCTTTTGTCTCTAAACATCTCCATAAATTGTCTTATCAGGCAAATCGCCTTTGTGGTCGACCTTCAAGCATGAAACTAAATTGATTTTTTAAAACACATGTCATCCTTCTTAATTGATGTTCAATGACTCTCCCACAAAGCTTCATTGTATGACTCATAAGCTTAATCCCTCTGTAGTTTGTGCAACTTTGAATATCTTCTTTATTCTTACAAGTTGAAATTAATATGCTTCTCCTCCACTCATATGACATCTTGTTTGATTTGAAAATATTATTGAACAACTTAATTCTCATTCTAATATTTTTTTAAAATATATAAAAATGAAACAAGAGAGCAAATGAATTAGGTCTATGTATTAATGTTCAAGCGTCAAGATCAATTTCAAAAATATTAAAAATACGTGTCTTTTGAATTCACGATTTACGATTTAAATCTCGTTTTCATTTGAAGTTTGAAATTTACGATTTAAATCTCGTTTTGGAAACTTTGCTTCAGTGAAATAGTGCAACTAAAACTACAATGACATGGCGTAGTTTTTGACTGTACCACCATGATGCCAGTATTAATGAGATTTTTCAAATACAACTTTAATTACATCAACATAACGTGCATCTGATGCAGTTTTTTTTATTGTGTCAATATTATGTTGCAGTGACCGCACCATCATGATGCAGTTCTAAACCGCACCGCACCGCACCAAGATGACACATCTAAAGCAACATCAAGATGAATTTGTTAAAAAAGTTTAACTGACTTCCAAAAAAGCAGTTAAGAATTCCTTCAAAAATTATGATTTACAAACGTTTATTTTGAAGTGATTCAACGGTGAAAACAATTGTTAAATATGACTTTTCTATTAATAATTGTTGCAATTTAAAAACTGAAACTAAATGGTTCATTTAAACAGGTGGGCGATAGTAATGCTGTGAGAATCTGAAATATATATAAATCATCCACATAGAAACCATCTTTACATTTCAATTATAATGGAGACCCCAAATTAATTTTCAATTTTATAAATAACAAATCCCAAGTTCTTAAGATGATTTTCACTTCAATGCTAACATGGATATACAACTCTAGAGGAAGGAATTAAACAAATAAACTGTTCCAACTTCCATGCTTCCAGGAATTACATACCTCGGACTAAATGGAAATTATATATAACATATTCTAGTTAAGAAATTACAGTTGTAACTGAAAGTTTAGAAAGCCTGCACTTACTGGAGAATATGCTCCGTTTGGCTCTCTATGAAAAACAATGCAGGAAAAGCAAATGGAAAAGCCCACTTACAAAGAACATTTTTGTTGCTATAGATAAAAATCAAATTGTGGTAACAACGTAAATTTTAAATCTAATGGTTAAAAGCTAAATTTAACAAGAGAAAATAGATTCGTCTACAGATTTATCAATCAACTATGACCCCAGAAAACATTCCTTTGGTCAATAACAAGTAAAGAAGCAGGTTGCCCTTTCAAAAGAAACAAACAGGATATGAAATGCTACGTATTAGCGTGAAAAAGCATGGAAACAAGACCATATATTATCCTCCTCTTGAGTCATTTGGATGATCAATGGATATATTAGCGTGCAGTACATACATAATATAACATTAAATTATGTTCTATACCAAAATCATATGTTACAAAGATACATGATTTATTGAATATTAGCTGTATATTATAATATATACATAGTGTTTTCAATATTCACTACTATCATAATACATAATTTAAAAAAAGGAGCATACAACTTTTAGGATAAGTAACAATAGCCATGCAGCACATGCAATTTACTAGTAACTATAAAACGCATCACACATTATGCACCAAAAAAATTTAATTCAAAAAAAATTCCATTCCTACCGAAAGAATATTTACAAATAACCGAGGCAGAAGTTTATACCGACAGAGGAATAGTCTCTCGTCTAATCTTTCTTCTTGCTGGTTTAGAAACTCTTTTTCTTCCAATTTGAGGTCATATATTATAAAAGAACTAGAGGTTTATTATTATAATAAATCTTGTCTAAGAGGTTATAAAAAAACAAGGTACTTGCCAAAACAATTGTATGGACCAAGCAACATCTGGATGTTTAAATTAAGGTATCCCTTCTCTGATGTTAGTTAGTTAAGAATTTGGCATAATTTTAGACCTTTAAGTTAAGGACCACTAACAAATAAAATTGCATGCATAAATGCTCCTGTTTTAGCTAGTCATCTTTGAACTGAGAACCAAGAAAGTTATAGATCTACATTAAGTAGCATACAAAACCTTTGTAGCCAGCAAAATACAAGATTCAACATTAGTTAGCGTTGAAGATAACAAAAGGGATATTGGCGACATGTAATGTAGTAATGGTTGTAATTCAAACAGAAATGCAGTTCTTAACCATAAAGGATAAATAAAGACTAACAAAAAAGAACATGTAAATGTCAACAAAGTGGCAGCACGAAGGTTAAAAAAGCCGCACATTTACAGGTTGGACATAACTTATTCGATACTTGAAAAACGATATGCCACATCAACTAACTAGGTGGCTAAACTGCAGTCAAATCCCATTCGTTAAGACACAAAAAAATCATCCCCGGACAAGTTCACATAATAAATGAAATCTAATGACCACTGGAAGATACATAATTCAGATCTGCTTTTAGAAAATAAAAGCAAGTATGCCAGAAATATATATATATATATATATATATATATATATATATATATATACATATATATATATATATATAACTGAAAGGGACTAATTTAAGATGAGAATAATTCACCTCATGAGACCATCACCCGCCCAATCATTCCCTGAGCCCAGATAGCTGTCTCTTTCAACTGCTCATCATCAGACTGAAAACACTCCCCCAATAGTTCAACATAGAAAGTGCAACCCTTGAAAAATATTTTTGTATGTGGTCCTAGAGCATCGGCTAAGTCGCCAATAACAGCAACTGCAGCTTTAGTCACTTCATCATCCCTGTGTGTATTCAGATAAAAATAATTAGCACAGCGGTTGCAATTCTGATTATTTCAGGGAGACTTTTAGCTCCATATACCCCTTTAAATTTTACATGTTAAGTATATACCCTTAAACCCTAAGTTTGCAAATAAACCCGATAAAAAAAATGCAAAGTTAACCATAAATCATAATTAATTACAACTCCCTCTACAAGTTTAACAAATGGTATTATTTTAAGCTTGATAAATTTTGCATATGTGAGTATTGAAGGAAAATATGTTTTTTTTTTCCTTTAATTCATTAACCTTGTTTTCCACATAATCATCAATATTTATTGTAAAGACAGGACTAATCGCATCATACTTTAGTAGACCTTTTCAAATTATGAATTCAAAAGTAAATTCATCGTGCTAATAGTACAAATCATGTATTAGGTATAAACTTGGGAAGTTAAATATTAAATGTTAAAATTGATGGCAAGTTGATCTTATCTTAGGCTTATGTTCAAGTGATCGGCCTTTGGGCATAAACGGCAGTGATGTATCTATGACCATATTTCAAACTCTTGTGTTTTACACCGTCTTTCAGCAGCAATCAGATTGATATGCAGGCTTATTTTTGTGAGTTCCATTACAAGTTTATACAAATATTAATAGTACTAGCACACAGGCATACAAAATATGCATGGGCACATTACTTCTTGATATGGACCTAAAAAAATTGCACACTTAACCCATGCTTGCATTCAATATATATCTCAGCTTGAAATGATGCTTTGCAAAATAATAGGATACAACAACATTTCAATTACATTACACTTTTCAACAGTGATGCTACAAAATGAATACATACATATACATTAAACATATACACATTATACACACGTGTTTGTGCACACGCACGCACACATGTGCACACACAAAAAATGATTTATATGCTTGTAACCCATTTATACGTTTCATTCGGATAACCAAGCAAGAATTTAAATAGCAAGCATATTACAGTCCAAAAAGAAAACCAAACAAACTAACTTAAACAATAAAATATAAAACCTCATTGATACTGATCCCATTGATGGTTGAAAATGGAGAGCTCAGGTTATTGACTGTAAAGATATAAATAGTTTTGAAAATGATCTGAAAATAGGGCTGTAAATGGTCGGATACAAATTCGGATAGTACCATATCCGTATCCGCGGATGCAAATGGATATCGGATATTCTTCGATCAGTTCACAACTAATAAATCTAAACAAATAAATAGAAAGTTTGATTCATTATAAATCCATTTCGGTACTGAAAATATTAAAAAAAAAAGTAAGCATGCAAAGAAAAATAATATTAAGCAGAAAATATTGATTTATATACACATTAAATATAATTTACCTAGATAAAATGGTAAATGACAATCATTTTATGTACTAAAATACATAAATATAACTATAATCTTGATAAAAATAGAGCGGATAATTATCGGATGTGGATATGGCTCCATTTTTCAGATATAGACTAATTTTTCATATTTCCAATATAGATACGGACGGATATCGGATTTTTCAGGTACTAATTGACGGCCCTATCTGAAAAGCTGAAAACAAGATATCTGTTTGAAGCTAGTAAAATTAAGAAGTAACACCTTGTATATGAACAATGCAATTTATAGAACAGGAATGGTGATTATTTTAAAATAATTTTTTATATTTTCATATTTTATAATGTTATATGCACCAAATTTAAGACAGTAAGTCAATATGTACCTATTCTTGTCTCTAAACACGGACTCTGTGAACTGCAAGAGTTGCTTTACATGTGGTCCCATAAGCTCAGACTTTGAACCTTTAAACCCTTGTAGGATTCCAGAATAAGCTTCAAATATTCCACGCCTGAGTTGATTACCATAGTCCAAAGTATCTTCATCAGAAGCATCTAAAGTAGCACAATGTTCTGAGGCTCCTTGGAGCATAGGCATTACATAAGTCATGTACTTCTCAAATTGCTCCCCAATTGCAAGAGCAATGTCACCAAAGCATGAAAATATAGGAGGTTTCACCGATTGGTGAAGCATAGGATTTGAAAGATCTTTGAGGAGATTAGTCATGATGCTATCGCAATAAGGTATAACCTTTTCATCCAAAGCACGACAAATATCCCCTACAACACCAATCGATATAGAGCAAACTTGATACTCTTCAAAATTTTGTAAGCCCATTTCTAAATATTTATAGAAATTGGTCAAGTATTTAGCAAAATTAGAACCAGTGGCATATGCTAAGGCTCCAATAGCAAGCATGGCTTCTTCATGAACAGTAGACCTTCGACAAGAAAAAACTTGTAGAAATAAAACCATCATTTGATCAGCAGCTTGTAATATGATAGATTTAGTTTCATCGCAACTACTTAATCTTTGAACACACACTTGAAGAACGCCACATAGTAGTGCTTGCAGCTCACTTTGCTTCTCTTTATCATCTGCAGTTATTGTCTGAAGCTCAACTGTCTTGCCAAGTTTAGACATGATTTCAATAAGCAGCCGACTTAATATGTTTGAGGTCTCAGGTAATTTACTACACCTGACAATCTCATTTAAAGTTTCATATGCAGAAGCACGAAGTTTAGAATTAGTAGCGTCTGTACGATCGGATGCTGAGAGTAAACTAGCTATAATACTGGTAAGATGAGGTGAAAGAAGAATACATTCCAATTCTGAGTCTTCATAACCCTGCACAAGGAAATACATAGCTCCGCAAACTTTCTCAGCAATATTAGGAGTATCAGTGATGCTTTCCAGTAATACTGATAAGATACGCGGAAGATTCTCAGCTGTTACCACAGGATGGCTACTATTTGAATAATGCAGAATCTCAAATATCCTACCAAGAGTCCAAGCAGTTGTATCCTTCACATGGTTATTATGATCTTTCATCGCATGAAGTAGAAACCCTAATCCTGCATGGACAAGTGGAGAAAGTGTTTTAATAGATGGGCCTTCCAGGATTGAACCAAATGCAAAAGTAGCTGCTTCACGATTCCTCCATTCGGTCTTCTGAATATTGCTCTCCACAAAAGGCATAACAAGAGGCACAATTTCATCACCAACTGTTTTAGCAACAAGTCTAAGGCATGTCCCGCCTGCCATAGAAAGATTCCAATTTGCATCATCTTGATCTTGATCTTCATCCTGTTTGAGTAGTGTATCTAAGAGCATCGGCACAAGCATAGTCAGTGCCTTCTGAATCAACTGTGAATGAGCAAATGAGTTTCCACTGTTACCATACTCTTCAAGTATTTCAATTTCTTCATCACAAATAGAGCTCCAGAATTCTAAAGCTTGTAGCGCAACAGATTCTTCATCATTATTTATAGCATTTGCCGTCAGGGTGAAAAGTTTTTCCATATAGGGCTCTAGATACTCATAGTATATCGATGATATCGCAACAAAACATTCAAAAGCTGCTTGCCTAATATCGACTTCTTTTGATACAGCAGCTTCACACAAAACACTCATTATATAATCCCTCTCCATTTGATTCTCAAAGTTAGCTTGTGCAAAGCCCAGGGCGTTATACAAAGCTTTAACAGCAGCAAGACGGATTTCAGAAGTGTGTTCTGCTTGAGACATGCCCTGAGCAACAGCGGTCAAGACAGCATTTACTTGATCCTGTTCTAAATCTTTATATGATACTTCCTCACAAACGTATCCAAGTGTTTCCAATGTCGCTTGCTTCAATGGGGCTGATGCATCTTGTTGAGTCATGCTAACTAATAATCGTTCAATTAGGTCAAGCCATTCTCCTCTAGGAATCTCAATGCAAGCTACTTTAGCTATTACTTGTGATGAAGTATGTCTAGCTTCCGATATGAATGAAAAAAGGGTGCGAAGGAGTGATTCCTTGATCTGGGATCTGATTGATCGATCAATGCCCATCCAACTTTGCGCTAGCTCTTCTTTTTTGACAGAATCTTTAGCATCTAAAGAATTTTTAAGAATGATGCCAGCAAGCCTTCGAGATTCAGGAGGTTTTTGGTCATTTGACAACTCAACTGATAAAGAGAGCAGAAAATGAGGAAGATTTTGGTCCTGAAACTGTTTCAGGGTCTCTTCTGCAGATGCTCTAACTTTTCCATCCGGATTTTGTGCAGATAACAAAAATTGTGTAATCTCCGTTGCCATATCTAGTTTAGAAGACAGGAAAGAAATTGAAAGTGCTGATAAGCAACAAAAAAAGAAATGATATATGCTATAAGAATTCAGTAATCTTTAAAGTTATTACAGGTCCTGAACAATAATTACAAAAATGGTAAGGTCGAACGTTTCAAAAACGCGATTTGGTTCCCGATTCAAGAGTTAGCAGAGCGGGGCCATTCTCGTAACTGCTCAGTGTTCCCCTCTTTTGTTGAGTGCCCCGCCTAGTTCACTGACCAGGTGGCCTACCAAGCACTTGACCGAAGCTCCTGCCGTCCGCCAAGCGGACGGAGCGCTCGTTATCCTTACCGTTCTGTCTGCTGGGTCCTATTTCAGAACGAAAATATTGAATCCCCATATTGAATCGCGGTTTCATTTTAAACATCCAATTGAAACAAAACCAAAAGAGATTCAGTTCAGCATCGCGAACTCAATTCAGCGATAAAAATAAAAAAAAACAAAAAACAAAAAAAAATGGAAGAAAAGAAATAAGAAGAAGCAGCAGCTTACCTGAATTAAAGCATCTAATTCAGAGGCAAGTTTGTTCTGTTTTTCTCTTCTATTTTCTGATTTTTTCCATGAACGAGGAAGATGAGTGCTAGGGTTTATTAATCAGAGCAGCTCGCCGCAGAATGCTGTCAAACACACTTTGATACCCGTAATGTCATATGCTCATTGACATCGAAAATTTGCATATTGGATATCTCAGCATCGACTCACAAATAAGGCATGAAAATTTTGATTCAAAATAATTTTGAAGTACCAATAATCCTTTTGAAAATATTAAAACAAAAATATATAATAACTAAATTTTAGTATTAAGAAGTGAATATTCATCTATACATAAATGGTATAAATTATTATGTTAGTAAAGGATTAAATATGAATCATTCTTTAGAGTATTATGATGGAAAATGGGTATAAAGACAAATTTTGAAAAAAAATTAAACTGAAGGACAATAAGTTTTAATTTTGAGCTGAACGACAAGCTTTAAAAAAATTAGACTGAAGAGCAATTCTAATTATAGTTAGCATTTTGTATAGTATAAAAACTGAATATGATGCTAGTTATAACTAGTAACTAGCATTGTCCTTCAACCTAATTTTTTTTTAAATTTTGTCCTTCAACCCAAAAATAAAACATGTTGTGTTTCAGCGTAATTCTTTTTATAAAGTTTGTCCCTTCTAATTCCCTCTATAATATAAACTATGTATTTACAAAAACTGAAAATATGATTTTGGATATGAATATCATCATATTCACATTCGTATCTCATTTTCGGATATAGGACGTCTATCTTTATTAGATATGGATGCAAATAAATTTCAGATTCTTTGGGTATTCATTAGTAGATTTAATTTTAATTTAATTTTACTACATGTTAGAGTTATTTATTACAACTATCTTCGTTCTTTTTTTATATTAAAGCTTTTCTAACTGAAGTTTTTGATAACAATGACCATCAACTATATAATACAATATAAACAAAACTATTTAATGTATAACACAATGTACTAATTCAACCAATCATCAAACAAAAAAGAAAATAAATTAAAATATGAAATAGTAATTTATTATATCAAAAGATGCACACTTAATATAAAAGAAATATGTACCTCCTAATTGTCTACAATATCATCCCAACTGTTAGTCAAACTAGGCAGTTGCATAAGGTCCAAAATTATTTAAGTGCCACGATCCAATAATTAACATTTATGAAGTTCTTATATATTCGGTGTATACATTGTTTTAGTATACTTAACCGTGGGTATAGAATTACGTAAAATATTTTAACATTTTTTTATAGGACAAGCATTTGATGTCGTATTTGAAAGTTAAGGGACTATGTCATGAGGGCAATTATGTAATTTCTTACATATCCTAACTTTGAAATCAATCCCGCTCAAAATAAAGTATGCTTTATTGTAATATATAGATAAATGACTAAATAATCATTTAATATATATATATATATATATATATCCTTAAATTAGTCTTATATGATTGTAGTTACAAATGTTGAACCACGAGTATCAAATCATAAGTCAAAAATATTTTGTTTTGAAAATTACTAATCAATGTGTTTTAAGAAAAGGATGTCGATACATCCGTTAAAACTGAAGTACATCCGTTAAGATTGAAGTACGTAACACTCTCCAAATGTTGGGTATTATATTACTAATGGCTGATGGGGACCAAGAGTTTTACATACTTGTAATTATCGAATGACTATAGAAAGACTCGACCTAGTGTTTCTATTGGTAGATAATAACTTATGACGATGTTACACAGCTCTTTCGACTTGAAAATGCTCCAAACTTCATAGTAAATACTCTATTTTGATTATAGTTAAATCATTGTATGACGATCATCGGATGATTGTTGTGTTTGATCTAGGCCAATACACAGTGGTTAAATGGGAAATTTTCAAAAAAGAAATTGTCATTTTAAGATCTTATTTGACCTATGAAATCTAAAGTTATTTAGATCTAATCAAAGATAATTTTAAATAAAATCATTATTTTATTTTATTTTTAAATAAAGGTTTATTTTAATATTATAATTGTAGTATATAATATATGTACATGCGTATCATATAAACATGTATGTGTATGTAGACGTGCAACATATACAGTGTGCATGGTTAACATGCTTGTAATAATCTAGAATTTTGGATACTTCATATTTAAATATTTGAATTATTTAAATATTTGAATCATGAATTAAATGTTATTATAGTGATTTAGTAACCTTGTTAACCCTTTTTTTATAACAACTAATAATGGTAAACTTATTTTGAAGTTTGTTTACAAAAGAATTTACTCTTTAAAGAAAATCAATAATATGGCCGAAAATCAGTTATCGCTAAACAACTTTTTGATCGATATAAGTTGTTCGCACTATTATGCACTTGTCTGATGATAAAATGAACACATTAGGAGCTAATTAACACTTCTCTTCATAAAGAAAATAGAACATTCTAGAAGCTTACAGGTGAATAAGGGATATTTTTAATGTTAAGGGTACATGAGTATTTTGCTAAAGAAAGTGATGTAAAGGAAAAACGATGGAGCATGTGGGGAGGTATGGCTTCCATGACATTACAGGGGGTGAGAACAAGCTTAGACAACATCATTTTTGAGCCTATACAAGGAGAGGCTCAAACCCTTGATAATAATTCACAAAGCAAAAAATCAAGCTCTTTCATGTCATCTTTTTCTCAAAGTTTTAAAGAAAATAATTGCAAAACTCATCCAAATCAACTCAAATTTGGAGTAGAGTCTTGGGACAACATTAGAACAACTCCTAGCTAGTTTGTTTTGGAAGAAGTAAAACCAGACTCCCCCCTCTATTGAGCCGTAAGCTATTTATAGGAGGAAGATGGCAAAACCAAGAGAAGGAAGGAAGGAAAGATGGTTGCAAGGTGAGGTTGGACTAGGATGCTTAGATCTTGCTTGTTTGTTTGGTAAAAGGTGAGTTAACTCACCATCTTGAATGAAAATATAGAATATACATGTTTGTGTTGATTGTGTATATATTGTTTGAATTGTTGTTGACATATGTTGAAATATTGGTTTTCATTCTTGCTTTGAAAGTAAGTAGCATATTTGATCCATATTTATTAGCTTGGAATGGACTTGTTTGACTTGTAGAAAGATCTTGAAACAAATCACATAGGTTTTAGATGGACTTTCATTTAGATTGGACTTGGATTTGAAAGTGCACTTATAGCAATAGTCGCTATGGATGCACTTAGGAATTATCCTATTTTTGGTTATTTCTATGAAACTTTGTAGAGATATTCTTGAAGGTTTCTCGCCATATTTATGATTTTTTATATGTATGTTTTCTTATAAAAAGTTTGGATAGTAAAAAAGTCAAGTAACGTTTCAAAAAGTGGTCAAAACTTCATTTGTGCAAAACTGCCCCGTTTAGCCTTAATTTTTGAACTTCAAATGTTTCAATAGAACTTTTAACTTAAGTATTTTATTTCATTCTTTTTATAAGTATTTACTAACTCTTATTAGAGTATTTTGAAAGTGGTTTGAGATTTTTATGAATTTTTAAGAATTGGTTGTGAATTTTTAAAGAAGAGGTTTTACTTATAAATACATAGAAAACAAGTTTTTCCAAGTTTTTAAGTAATTTATAAAGTTGTTATTTTCAAGTAATATTTTAAGTAAATGTTTTAAAACCCATTATAAGTATTATAAAGTATTTTAAAAGCATTTTTAGGCACATATAGTTTTTAGAAAATGTGTCAACTATTTTATATCTTATGTAATAAGTATCTTCTAAAATGGTTTATTTAATATCTGGTTCTATAAATAAATTACTATACATACATACATACATACATATATATTATTTTAAAATGGGTTTTAAAAGTACAAACGATGGGGTTAGGAATTTCTTAATAGCCAAATGGTTAATTGCTTAATTACTTATTTGGAAAGTAATTAACTATGCTTAACACTAAAAGTCGATAAAGTAGGCTTATCTATTTGTGAGACTTAAGATTGATGTTCAAGTAGGGATATGAGCAATAGAGCTCTAACCTACACTTTTTCTCTTGACCGAAGAATAATTAAGTTGGAAATGTCGAAAACGTGTTAATCGTGTTGATTTCTTGCTAGTTTATGGAGATCACTAATACTATACATAACACTAAAAGCCGATGAGGTAGACTTTTCTATTTGTGAGATTCAAGAACGAAGTGTCTAGGAAAGGCTTTGATATGTAACCAGTGCTCCAACTTACATGTGTTCACTCTTGAACGAGGGATAGAATAATTTGGAACATCGAAAACGAGTTAAGTATACGAGCCGTGATTTGTGTAAGCAATCGTTTTTAACTCAATAATCGATTAGTCAACTATCGAACTTAATCAAATATTAAGTTTGATCTTTAAACAAATGATTTAAAGATCATATAAGTATGAAATGGTTTTTGGTTTGTTGTGACAATTCTTAATAGCATTCGTCTTTATCCCTTTTTTATTATACTTATGAATGTAAATAGATTTTTAAAAGAATGTTATAAAGATAAACATAAGTAAAATGGTTTTGGGGTTGTCATGATAACGTTGAAGTAACATTAGTCTTAAAACCTTTCCAATGGATTTATACAAATACTTAGATCCTTAAAAGGGATATTTTGAAGGAAATTATAAGTATGGGATCTTTTGTAAAGAGATAGAAAAACTAAAGGTTTAGAGTAAAAGATCTTGTTAATGATTTGTGACTATACTTATACCAATTAAGATAAGTATATAAATACTTTTGAAAGCATTGAAAGGGTACAAATGAATAATAGTGATTGATAAATGAAGCTTTATTAGATAAAAGAAGTTTTACTAATAAAAAGGGCCTTAACTAATAAAAATATTAATTAAATAAAAAGAAGATTAATGGTTTCTTGTGTGACTTGATCATGCTTTGTGCGCTATTTCTGTTGTGATAAGTATATGAGACTTGGTTTTCAATTATGATCGTCTATCTTATACTAGATGGTCGATTAATTGACCATCAAACTTGACCAAAATAACTTCGGAAATATCTAGAAGAAAAACGAGGTCTACATGGTATCGTCATCTTCGATGATGCTACATTGTATGTATAAACTAGTCTTACTCTTCTAGGATAAATGATAAGGGAATCCGTTCGAATTGGAGATTATCTCCACCCTTATGTATTGTCTATTTATTTTTGAATTAACCGAGTTTAAGTCAACCGAAAATTCATCGATTGGATTTGGAGCACACGGTAAGCGGGGGAGTGTGCTTATATGAGATGACTCGAAACTGTAACCACTTCAAAACCATATGTGTGACCTATGTGCTGGAAGTGGTTATGAAGTGAAATGTTACAAAATTTAAACTCTATTATAAGGTTAAGTCAAAGGGAGATGTCAATGTTAACATTTAAACGATTCTATCATGCGAGACTGTCTATCTTGAGGAGTATTCCAAGAGAGGGGATAGAGTTAGTGTTTGTCAGAGGACTTATGCGGGAATATATATGAAGATTCGAGATCTGTTCAAGATGCTCGAATCTGTGTAGTGATGCGTAATCTGTTCGAGATGTTGGAATCCATTTAGGGATTCATGTTATGTTCAACTGACGAAGACTAATATGAGAGATACCGAACGTGACCTCGGCATCGGGAATGGCTAAACACAGAGTAGGTGCACAATCATAGGTTTACCTAACCTTTGAGGGTATATGAACTCCATTATCTAGGGATGCTTATAGATGATGCTAGCTGGAGCTGTTGGTACTTAGTTCCACGCAGTTCATACTATGTTCTAACAATGGGCCAGTTGTATTTATCTTATGGTATATTTTATTTAGAGATATACAATGCCCAGAAAGTAGTTTCTAATCCTTTTCATGGAGATCCACTTCAGTTTACTGGAAGCCTCTCCATGGAAAACCTACATGTATGCGAACGCACTTTAACGGTATTAATTGTATATATATTCATGTTGCAGCATTCTCTTAGCAGCTATTTGATATGATCTATGTGCCATACTCTAGACATTATCTATCATATCACTATATTAAACTAAATAAATGGTTGATTCGTTTGAGGGGATAACCGTTATAGTATTCCATGCGGTCTCAAAAGTGCGGTTGTAACAACCCGTATTTTACATATTGGAGGATCGTAAAATATTTTTATTTTATTCATATGAGGTCTATGATTCTATAATTTTATGATATGACTCTTAAAGATATTTTACACGCTTTTTGATTTTTCCAGAATGACTATGTGACTATTTTGACTCTGAAAATCTTGTTTGAGCTATAACTTCTGATAGGAGTCAAATTATGGTCTTAAACCAGTTACATTGCTTCAGGATGATGGTTTCTCATTCCGTAGAGTGGTCATGATAGAAAAACAGACTTACAGTTAGAAAGTTATGTTTGTTTTAAGTTTTGAAAATGTTGGTCATAATTAGTGTGTAATCAGTGAAGCCTATTAGTTGATCCATTAGTCTAATTAGAGAATCACTATAAATAGGAGCTATAGGAGTCAAACGAAAACTTTTCCTCTCATTCTAAGTCAGGTCTAAACCCTAATTAGTCCTAGATCCATCCTAATTTCATCCAAAATCAACTAAATTGCTCTTTAAATCAAACTAGATTGTGAGATTATATCATCAACTAGAAGACAGAGACCATCGATTTGCTTGATTTGAAGTGCATTCTATTGTTGTTTAAATTGGATCTACATTCAATTAGTTGAATTTGGTAACTGGTGAGTGGTTTATGCTTTCTCACTATACTATGCATATTTATATGGTAGAATCATAGGATTTAACATGTTTCAAAATGATTTTCGACCATAAAACCTTTTCTAACTTTAATTACATGTTAAACTATGTATATGATCTAGATTGATTAGAAATCATTCTTTTTCATGCTCGTATATTCATGTTATATGTAGACCTATGTTAGAAATTAACTTGTTTGTCTTACTTTGATGGACTGCATGTTTAATTGGATAAGATTGCTTGTTATTCTATGTTGGATGATATGATTTGATGTTATTTGCTAGTGTTGTGATTGCATAGAATGTTAGGATAGAGAATTAAGCAAATCGGAGGCAAAGTTGGTCGGAATTGGATGAAACTTGGAGGGAAGGCTCTGGAGTATTGGAAGAGCCTGGGGTTCAAGTCGCATATCCAGATTCTTTATGTACAGAAGTTGGTACCCATATAATAGGTTGGTACTGAGTTTTTTGGGTTGGTCCAACAAGTTGGCGGGTTTGGGGAGAGCAAGGGTGTTGTTAGTAGAGGTTTCCTAAGGTAATGGTTAGGTGATTGGCTAAATGTTAGAGGCTGTGATGACTTGTTTTCTAGAGTTTGAAGCAGATGCTCCGAAGTGAGAACCGAGTTGTTTAGATGGAGAGGTCGGGGTCAAATCATCTAGGCATGGAATACTAGAAGCAAGGAAGGGGAGGAAAGAAACTTGGCCAAAAATTGCCTAAGGGAAGAGGTCGGTACCTACATGATAGGTCGGTGCTGAATTCTCATAATAAGTCCAATGAAGATGAAACTTCTAGGAGATGAAGTAGAGATCTTATAGATCGTGCCGGAGGTGTTGGCTCGTTCGCATCGGTGTTGGATGGTGATGTAATAACATGATGAAAAATTAGAGTCTTCGGATGTTGACTCGTGTTGGAAATAGGTTCCGAAGATGGCAGCTCGTAAAAGGAGTGAGTTGTAGGATTTGGGAATATGGAAGGGTTCCTAATGAATAATGGAAACTGGATTGAGTAAGAAGGGCTTGGTATTCAAATGGAGCAAATGAGAGCTCGGGTGTACGTGCTAAGAAATTATTAATGCTCGAAGTGTTTTCTGTTGTACTCGAAGCAAGGTATTATAAGTGGAACGTCCATGGACTGGTAGCGAGGATCCATATACCTTGGACCCATGGCTTTGGGTCTAGTGTCCAACTTTGGGTTGTGAGAGACGTATCTAGCTTTGGGCTATGAGATACGAGAGTACAACAGATACCCAAGATTTCCATTAATCCTTGGTAGAAAGGAGGCCATATGAGCTATCATATATTCAGAGCGCATGAAATGATAGTTATAATTGTTTGATGGATGCTATGGTTGCTTTGGTTGCTTTCTTTAGTAGGCTATCACTCACAAGTATCAGGAGAAGTAGGTACTGAAGATAAGAATACCTAAAAGACTAATATCCTTTATCTGGTTTGTATCATATCTTTATGATATGATAGGGTAGCATATTATAGTACCATAAGCTAACTCTTTGGTTGCAAGGACATGTCAGGTATGGTTCGTGTGCTATGTTCCTTACCTTGTACAATATTTTGAGACTTGTTTAACGCTCACACCAGACTGTTGTCTGATCCAACGTTTTATGCTCATACGACTATTGTCTGACCTAAGGTTTTATGCTTTGTCTCTTATTATCTTGGGTATTCTTAAACGAGTAGACTAGATAACTGGTCTAGTGATGTAGTAGCTATTTGGGGGACAAGCTGGATGGAGCAACCTTGTATTGTATACATATATGAAGCTCACGCTTATTTCGCTGTGCAGTACTTGGAAGCCTTGGCAGTAACTGCTTACTATTTGTATTTAAGACAGTTGTTGAATTTATTTCTATTGTATAAACTCTACTATTGATGTACAACTATGAGGAAAATATATTCTGATGATGATAATCTGTTCACATTGTTATTATTGTCTCTTTTATTATATACCCGATGTTATATTTTATCCACACATGGTGAGATATACGACAGGTTATATGTTATACTGATTTATTTCAACCATGATGATCGTCCTATATCAACCGGGCATGACAACAACACTATTATATATTGTTGGTGCTGATGGTATAGGGTGGTTGTCATAACGGTTATACACCACACATATTTCTTGTATTTCTCACGCTAGTTTACTAGACTAATCCGGGTGTTATTGCTTTACAATGCTTAGGTGACCCATAATTTAATCGTCTTAAAAATGAATATTAGATATATTTTTTAATATTAATTAATGGATTTTATAACTCAAATAGACCTATTGTAAGTAATAACAAATGATGGCAATGTTGTTTTAAAATTCGGTTTGCAAAAATAATTAGTTCGGAGAAAAATCAAGAATGTAACCGAAAATCATTTTTCAGATTTTCGACTTTTCATCGTCTAAATGTTATTAGAATATGTTATGTACAGTAGACTATATGTTTACACACATATATAAATAACACGTTCTTTAGTTAAGGAAGTGGTTACAGTTAAATAAGTTTAAATTTATACTTAAGTGAAAAGAGTGAGTTTCGACTTTTCTTTTATAATTAAAAAGAAACCGATTCAAAAGAATGATACATCAAGTCATATAAAAAGAGGTGAAGTGATGGTGATGAGAGGGAGGGGACCGATGGCATATGGAATAAGGAAGGTGGAGGTGAGGTGGCATCTTGATATGGAGGGTATTGTCCCTTTAATTATCAAGGGCATCTGTCTTATTCATTTTATATAAAAGTAATTCAAGTTTTTTCATTTCATATTTTATTTCATGTTTTTCATTTTCAAATACTTATACCCTTTTTTCTAAGCTTCCTTCCTCCTTCCTATGGCTTCTCTAAAATTTTCAAGTTAAAAATATCACCCTTTTAACTTTTTAAACCTTAAACTTAGCTAAAAGATCTCCTTTCTTCACTTCTCTTGTCTTCCAAAAACAAGACCCAAAACCCATTTTTATACCTAGGCCGCACCCTTTTCAAGCTAGGCCGAGCCTAGCTTCTCTTAGGCCGAGCCTACCTCCACCTCCCAAGGTCTTAAATATCAAGTTTTTGAGAAGAAAAACTAAGTTCGTGTGTTGGTGCAAAGTTGCAGTAGTTTGGGTTATAATTTATGTTGATTTTGGTGAGTAAATCTCACTTTTAAAATCCATGATTCAAACTTTATTATTCGTAATAAAAATATTAGTTAGTTGATTAATTATGTTAAAAGTTTGAAATGATATTGTTTGGTTTGGTTCCCGCTTGAAGCAGATGACATATGTGATGACTTGAAATGTAGTCGAAGTGCTTAAGTAATTATTTACAACTTATGACCTTTCGTTGCTTTATGGATGTCATTTATATTTGTATATGTATGTGCTTATGTATATGAATGGTTGTACGCTGCTTGGAAAGTCAACACTTAAATTGGTTTATGTTTCGATATCGAGATTCCGAGTGCTTTAAAAACTAGTTTACTTCCTTGTTTTATAAATGTTTCTGGAAAAAAGTTTTTTGAACTTTACTTTTGTTTTCAAACCTTTATAAAAAGATGTTAAGTTATTTAAACATAGAAGGAAAATATTTAAAAGCCATTTGGATTTATAAAAGAAGTTTAAAGGTTATGGTTTATATAGCGATAGTTGTTATGGATGCATTTGTAAATCAATAATATTTGTGTAAACTAAAAAAGCTTCTACTTTAGTTAATTTGAAAAGTATTTAAAATATATTATAAGTATATAAAAGGAATATTAAAATATTTTCAAAAGTTATTATTTAAAATAAATTCTTTAATTATCATTTAATAAAAGGTTTAATTATTATTTAGTTATTATTTAAATAAAAGGTTTAAAAGGGTTGATTTCAATAAATGGGTGATGATTAATTAAGTATACGAAAGGTACTTCATTATATGCTTAACACTAAATTTCAAGGTATGGTAACTTGCCTTTATCCCGAGAAGTAAGAATGTACGTCGAGGTAAGGATAGTTTGCTACGACTTCATTGGTAATCAAGGGATAGTACAGTTTGAATTGGAAAGTAAGGATAAATATGAGGTGTCTTATTTTTCATATGCAAGTCTATATTTATACCTAGATAGTGGATTTGTCCACTATCAATGACTTGACCAGTTTTAAAATTATAAAATGTTGGTTTGAAGAGACCGAGACTAAATAAGCATGAGTTATCTAAAAAACCCTTCAAACAAGCGTAACCATTCGAATTGGAAAACATCTAGATGATGACGGAATCGAAGGCGAAGATCTTTGAAGTGCAAGGGCTTCTTGCTACTAATCTAAAGGTGATTCCAAAAAGGAAGTAGTAGAAGTAGTGCCTACAGTTTGTTCATATCCTAAACAATTTATATGATGAATGCTAGCATTGCATTGTTCATAACCATGGAGACGATGGTTGATCGCAAACGAGTGGTGATCATATTCATTACTATCTAGCAAAGGGTAGGCTGGTTTAGAGTAGCGGAGATGCAAATGTTTTGCAGCCTCGGCACATTTTCTCTAGAGTTGTACTATATGAAAGGCAGACCTTTACCTTGTCATTGTATGGAATCCACTTTCCGTTACGTGCTTATGGACTTGATTGTATACTATATATGCTGGACCATTTTGGCTATGATTCAATATATATTTTAAACCCTAGACATTATTATAATATCACTAAATTTATTTTGAAAGGCTTTGGTTATTGTAAGGTAGAAAATCATCTGTATTTATGTACAGCGTGATCTTACGAGATACCTTTATTTTAAAAAGAGTTTTATAAGTATAACAATTCAGTTGTTTAGATTTTACCCATACTAGACCCATGTCTGATCCGGAGTTTTTCTTTCTTACTCAAGCTTATATGAGTAACCTAGTAGTCCAGGTTCTTATGTAAGATATATTTTGGTGGAGCATGGAGCAGGTATCTTCGACGTTATCTAGTTATCTATTTTATTTCTACCGTGTATGTATATTATGTATCATCATTGTAGTGGTAGGCAGTTATAACTGTCCCTGGCTGAAGTTTGGACCTATTGTAACTCTGATGTTTTATTTTTAAAGTAACCATATGTACTATCTTATGTTCTATTATATATGATTTCCTTGTATTATAGGATTCTGTGTTTCTTTCCTCTTGTCTTTTCTTTTCTTTTATCCTAATGGCTTATCTTTTGGACACCTAGACAATCAGCACGTGAATACTATGAATGCATTAGGTGTCATTTTTAGGAGTAAGAAAGGCATGTGTATTGGAGTTTAGGTTGAGCGAACACCTAGGCCTTGGTTAGGGTCAACTCATTAGAGATAGTGTTAGCAATACTCTAGAATGAGTTTAGTCCGTGAGAGTGCGATTTTGTAGTTTAGATTGTGTGTGTGTATATATGTATACATACATACATACTTATATATATATATATGAATTATATGATCAGCTTTGATATATTTGATTTAGTACCCATTGCCCTAAGATTATCTCGTCTAAGTACTCTTAAGTTATCTTACTATATCTAGGTAATAAGAATGAGTAATATAGAAGATGATGTAGATGATCTAGTAGCACCATGACCACCAATTGTCGAGCTCCGAATGTTGGAACGGTTGGAGTAGCTAAGGAGGCAGCACCAGTGCTGCCCCGTAATGAACTTTGCAGCTCTGTGCAAAGACTATACTAATCTAGAAGGAAGGCCGTTTAAGGTACATAATCCATTATCGAAGTCCAAGCTTGGTTTTGTTCTTGCAAGAAGATTTTCAAGAGGCTGGATATTTTAGATGAGCAAAAGCGTCTCTCAACATCCTAGTAGTTACAAGATGGAGCTATAACATAGTAGGACTCTGTTACAACGAATGTTCCAAAGGATGATTTTTCTTGGGTTAGATTTAACGAAATGTTCGAAGTCTAATTCATGCCCACTGTAGGAAAGACCTATATGTATAGGAGTTTCTTGGATCTTAAGCAAGAACATTTGTCAATATCTGAATATGAAACCAAGTTTAATGAGCTATTGTGATTTGGCCTGGAATTGATTGATTCCCTTCTTAAGAAGAATGAGATGTTTGTGAGAGGAATGAGGAAAGGATTTCAGGAGAAGATGACTACCTACTTGAAGGGATATTTTATGGACTTAGTGGATATAGCTTTGCGATATGATGTTCTGGAGAAGAAGTCGATAGCGGCACCTAGTGGTAATAGTAGCAACCTGAACAAGAGGAAGTTTAACCTGTAATGGAAGAAGCAGTGAAAGGGAAATTTAGAAGGAGAACAAGAGAATAAGTTCAAGGATGTTGAATGTTTTCAATATAAGCAAAAGGGCCATCTGCCAAGGTTTTGTAAGAATTATGAAGCTTCAAAGCAGCATGCAGGACCTATTTCTCCAAAGGTTCATAAGACACTTTGCCATAACTGACAACAACCAGGACATATGGTAAAGGATTGTCTGCTACTGAAGAAGGGTCAGTAAGTCAAGGTTTATGCCATCAAGGATGAACCATCAACCACGAGGGATGTGAAAGGGAAAGGAGTTCTTGAAGGTACTTTAATTGTCAATGGCATTTTTATTCAAGTATTGTTTGATATTGGGGCATTCCATAGTTTTATTTCTTTAAAATTGCAAAGTAGATTGTCACTTTTCCCAAGAATTGTAGAAACACTACAACAAAAACTTACTTCAATTGCATTTGCTCTCAGCGTTTTAACATTAAACGCAGTAAAAACTTATTTCATTCAGAGAATAACATGCGTTCAAACGCTGAGAATACTTTTATGTTTCCGTGCCTATTATCTTTCGCCTTTCTCATTATACTTTTACCAAAAAAATTCACTTTCCCTCTTCTATCAGAACTACTGCTCCCTCATCTTTCCCTCATTTATTCTCCTCCACCAATAGTTTCCCTCAATTTTTGCTTGCCCTTCGATTGTCCTCTAGTGGAGTTGATAGTCACTGTCCTACTTATGCGTTCATACTTTAGGTAGCCTAATTACCTTTTTTGTCTCTATTCAATTCATCAATTTTTAGGTTTATTGTGTTTTTTGATTTTGATTTACATATTCCAAATACTCTAATTTGTGGATTGCCCTAAGTCAAACATTGTTCGATCATCAATTGTTGGAACGACTTTTTAAAAACTCGATGAAGTCGAGCTGTTAATAAAGTTTGATTGTTATAGGTAACTTTTGGTTCTTCGGTAGATTAAAAAACACTTTTATTTGATTTATTACTAGTACGTGTTTATTTTTACGAAACAATGCTGATCGACTCATCTCATTACTAGTTCTGAAGCTTGTTTATAGTTTGTTTTTTTAGTGAGACTCCTTGTATTGATTTCGTTTTAGTTTTTGCCTTCAAATATGGTTTGTTTTCAATTATTTTGGTCCACTATACTGATTTTTTTTCATATGCCATGAATATTCAGTGAGTTCTTAGACATATTGAGTATGTAAGTAAGTGCATTCAGTGCATTGCTTGTTTAGAAAGTAATCTTCAGTGGATTTTAATCCCATTGGACTACACTTGTGACCGTCAAAGTTTGTTCCATTCTCCTGTAGTATAATTTTTAATTAATTAATTCCTAAGACGAATCTCTTACGAATTTTGTTTCGGAGGACATAATATGCAAATATTAGGTTTATACATGTGATATTGTAATATTTCCATGTATGGCTAGGAGTCAAAATAGTATGTGATGGTTGTATACTCGATAATGGTTTTAGAAAAGACACGACTTTGTACCAGGAGAGGGGTAATGCATAGACATTACTCTGGTGCTACAAAATGGCGCCGTTGTAATGACAAATTTTTTGAAAACAGTTTGGTGCTAATAACAAAATGACTAATTTGTAGAGTTCTGTCATTTCCAGTCTAATGTGGCCATGAAGTAGCTAATAACAAATTTATTTTATGCGTGCAGGCTTTGAACAGTTGATATTTGTAGAGTTCTGTCATTTTCAGTCTAGTCTGCTTAAACAACAAGGTATGAAACAGATGCTAAAAACTCTCAAGTATTATCATTATTGTCTATTAGTTTACCATCAAATAATTTCACAATTATGTTTTATTCCCTTCCATATTTCATCAAAAGGCTACTCTAAATTCAAATTACACCTTTAAATTCTTTGATGTCCGATTGCCTCTATAATCAGATTATAACAGTCATTATTTTTGTGAAGTTTATTAGCCAAACCATGGTAATGGGGTCATTTTTATATACTAGTAATGTGTACATGATTGGTTAGTAAGTTGTAAAGTTTATTTTCCCTAAATTCTTACAACTACCTTTATACAAATAAAACAGTTCAATGATAATTTAATAAAGGATATTTGTGCTTTTAACCTTTCAATCATTATAAATCAGATAATATTCTTAATAATAATTGTGAGAAATACTAAAGGGTATATACCAATTGTTTTGTTCAAAAATTGAATTTTAGATGGGAAATATCTATTCATTGTTAAACCGGAGTGGAGATTTGTTGCTTTTTAAAATCTTTCCAAAGATCCCACTTTCTACGTGCAAATGTATAAATAAAAATTTATAAGCTCAAACATAACACATATGTATAGTACTAGCTGTCTAGTTGGTTAAATTTGTCATTTAAATAAAAATTCTTCAAAAAATAAAGTAGGATAGTAGATTTCATTTGATGATGTTAATGGCTTAAATTTAATATATGCAGTTCAATGTTTTAATTTATATCGTTTAATAAGATTAACGGAGGCTTGTTGAACTTAGGTTGAAACCATAAAGAAGATTGCAAAGGTCAAAGCTATTAAAGAGAGGAAAAAACAAGAATCAGAGGTTAGCAGTTTAGTTCTATGCAATATGTCTGGTTTGATGTTGGTCTTTTTTCTGACAAATACAAGCATTACCGTCTTGTATCTTCTGCTAAGTATTCAGTTGTGTAGTTAATTGTAAAGTGTAGCTAAAAAACATATGACATTTTCTTGAGTGTATTAGTAGTACACAACTGGTCTTGCATTCCATTACGTTATCATTTATGTGACTATAATTTGATTTTAGCAATGCACCTACGAACTAATTGATGGCATTAGGATAAATTTAGTTGTACATCTTTCTTGGATATCTACTTTGTTAGGGTTTTTACTTCAGCATGAAGTGTCTTAAATGATTATATGTTTTTCTTCTTTTACTTTAAACTTGGAAAGCATATTTTTAATTCTCTAACCTGTCAATTTTAAAAGCATATCCTAGTTTTTCATATCCTTTTGGTTTGTGCGCACATGCCCTCTTGTAGCTAAAATAGCACATATAACAGACTATATGTTCTTCGCATATACACATAAACACTTACGTTAAATAGTTGAGAACTCTTAATATTTATTTACTTCCTACTATAATCACAGCTTGAACTTGTGTTGGTTACGGAGAAACTGCAGGAGCTTCATTCAATTAGAATTCAAAAGCTGAAGAAACAAGGCATGTACCTTTTCCTTCCTCTTTTTTCTTTTTGTTTCTTTTTTTGCAATCATTGAATAGCTAGCATCATGTGCATCTTAGTGAAACTTTAGCATCTGTTTAAATAACATCAGTTTAAATAACATGTTTGCCAAATATGGGATGTAGTTTAATTAGATATGATTGTTTTTTCTTTTATTTTTTAAAATTCTTTCAGTTTCTATTTGTACAACTTTAGCATCTGTATCACTTTTAGTTCTGATGCAATAACAAGCAACAATCATCAATGTTTAAATTGAAATACTCTCCCAACTAAAGGGCCGGATTTAGTTTTGAAACACAAACAAAGCATGATATTTGCTGCCAAAAGAGTTAATCAATTAAAAGTTTGCTTGTACTATCAACTCCTGGGCTATAAAAATGAATGTTTGGTTATTACAACTGGAAGCAGAAAGTCTGTGATATTTTACTATGTTGTGTTCTTGCATTTTGACAATATATTTTTCTCTTTGGATTTGTTTGTTTTGAGCATTTGTTTTGTTGTCTTTTATACATAAAAATATTATTTGTCCATTTCTACTAAGAACTGTTTGGTCGTTATTATCATATATATATATATATATATATATATATATATATATATTGTTCATAATCAATAATTAATTTCTATTTAAATTTTAGATTCTTTGTTGCATACATATATTGTATATGGTGATGGAGAGAGATTGGTTGCGTCTACATAGGTAATCATGTAGCAGCTAATTTAGACTTAAATTTAGAATTGATATTTTGATAATAAAAGCTAATATTTTTGTTGTTTTCAAATTTTAATCATAGAACTAGTAGAGAGTATGGCCAAGGAGCTCGGAATTTTGTGTGTGTTGCGAAGAAAAATTAAGGAGATGTGGAAAAAATATTCTGTCCTTGTTTAGATTGTCGAAATCTTAATCGTCATTATGGTGAAACCGTTGTTGAGCACCTGATTATAAAGGGAATGGATCCTAAGTATAAAGATGATATATGGTATTATCATGGCGAGAAAGTGAACGATGAAAAAAAAAATTAAAATGGGTGAGATGTACGACTTGCTCAAAGCGATTCACTATGAAGATGAAGATTATTTCAATCATACTTTTTTTGATGACGACAAAGATAAGGACGATGCACAAAGACGCCATGATGATTTACTTAAAAATTTGGAAGATGCAGAAACCCCACTGTATCCTGGTTGCATAAATCATACAAAGTTATCTGCCATTACTATTTTGTATAATCTTAAATGTGAAACTGGATTATCTGATACTGGTTTTGATAAACTTCTTACCGTCCAACATTTGTTTTTACCAAAGAATAACGTACTTCCCAAGACTTTATATGAAGTAAAGAAATTCCTCAAACTATTTGATATGAGTTTTGAAAAAATTCATGCTTGTGAGAATGATTGTTGTCTTTTCCGTAAAGAGTACAAAAATTTAAATAATTGTCCGAAATGTGGTTCATCACGATGGAAAATAAATCAAGATACAAAAGAGATTATGCAGGGTATCCCAATTAAGGTGTTGCGATATTTTCCAATAATTCCAAGATTTAGAAGAATGTTTAGATCTGAAAAAATGGCAGAAGAGTTAAGATGGCATTTTAAAAATAAAAGTAATGATGGAAAGATGCGGCACCCCGTAGATTCCATGACATGGAGCATGGTTGATGAAAATTGGAAAACATTTTCAGCCGATCCACGTAATCTTAGACTTGGTCTAGCTACAGATGGGCTCAATCCATTTTCTATGTTAAGCTCCAAGTATAGTTGCTGGCCAGTTATGCTTGTTACATATAATTTGTCGCCTTTGTTGTGCATGAAGAAAGAGAATATCATGTTAACACTTCTAATTCCAGGTCCAAAGCAACCAGGAAATGATATTGATGTATATCTAGAGCCATTAGTAGAAGATTTGCATTACTTGTGGAGTACTGGAGTTGAGACATATGATGCATTAAGTAAGGCAGTTTTTAACATGAAGGCTATTTTACTATGGACGATAAATGATTTTCCAGCTTATGGTAATCTTGCTGGATGCTGTGTAAAGGGTAAAAAAGCTTGTCCATTATGTGGTATCAATACCCACCGTCGATGGTTGAAATATAGTCGGAAAAATGTTTATATGGGCCATAGAAGATTTCTACCCCATTCAAATCCATTGAGAAAAAGAAAGGCTTGGTTTGATAACACTGTGGAGGATGGGAAGATGCCTAGAGTTCTAACCGGCAAAAACATTTCTCTTATTTTGAAAGACTTTCTGAATAATTTCGGAAAAGGCGCTGAAAGCGAAAAAAAGAGTGCGAAGGGGAAAGGTACAAAAAGGAAGATTGACGACAATAGTGAAGATGATGATAATGGAGATAATGATCCTATTAAAAAAGAGCTATCAAGGTGGAAAAAAAATCAATCTTTTTTGACTTGCCATATTGGGAGGTTAGCATTTATTTAGATTTCAGTTTTTATTATCGATGCGGGCTGGCCACGCGAACAAATTTTTTTGTTATTTTTTTAATCCATGGCCCATGGATTAAAAAATTTTAATAAAAAAATTTGTTAAAATAAATTATAGAACACTTTATCATTTAACTAATATTTTTTATAGGAACTTCCAGTACGTCATAATTTAGACGTAATGCACGTTGATAAAAATGTTTGTGAAAGCACATTGGGTACAATGTTGCATGACAACAAATCAAAGGATGGGATTAATTGTAGACATGATTTAGAGGATTGGGGAATTCGTCATGGTCTATATGCACAACCTCGTGGGACCAAAACGTATCTTCCACGGGCTCCATATACATTGTCAAGATTGGAAAAAAAAATATTTTGCAAAAGGCTGTACGATTTCAAAGGACCTGATGGTTATTGCTCAAATTTCAAAAAATCCGTATCATTGATGGATTGTAAAGTTAGCGGTTTGAAGTCGCATGATTATCATGTTTTGATGCAACAAGTATTATCGGTCGCACTACGAGGTTTGTTGCCAACAAAACCTAGAAAAGCAATTATTCGTCTATGTTTATTTTTCAATAAAATATGTCAATGTGTTCTTGATAGAGAGAAGTTACAGCAACTCGATGACGAGATTGTTAAAATATTGTGTGATCTTGAAAGATATTTTCCACCTTCATTCTTCGATATTATGATACACTTGACAATTCATCTTGGAAGGGAAGCACGGCTGTGTGGACCAGTTCATTTTCGTTGGATGTATCCTTTCGAAAGATATATGAAAACGCTTAAAGATTACGTGAGGAATTATGCACGACCAGAGGGATGCATTGCAGAATCCTATCTTGCAGAAGAATGCATGAAATTTTTCAAAGAATTTTTGAGTAAATCTATAAATGTGGAAAAAAAGATCGAAATGAAGATTACGAAGATAACACAATACTTGAAGGGCGTCCAATTTCAATGTCCAATCCAGTTACGTTGTCTTTGAAGGAGAAAGAAATTGCTCATTTAGCGGTGCTAATGAATATGGCCGTGGTAGAACCATTTTTGGAGTGAGTATATATTATGTTATGTTTCCATTGATTTGTTGTGTTTGTAATTGCAATTATAAACTTAACATTGTTTTTATTATACTAGTTTGCACTTGGAGGAGTTGCAAAATTCAAACAAACGCTTAGAAAAAAACGCAACATTACTTTGGAAACACCATGGAGATAATTTCGCTGATTGGATTAAAAAGAAGGTTTGTTAAAAATTTCTCTATTTTTATATGTGAATCAAGGGTACTATTTTTAAAATCCATTTTAAATATATTTTTAGAAACCTATTGACTCAAATGACCATGATGAAATGTTAAAATGGATTGCATATGGTCCTAAAAATGCTGCGCTATCATGTAAAGGATATATTATAAACGGTCAACGATTTCATACAAAAGACGTTGATAGAGAAACTCAGAATAGCAGAGTGACCTATGATGCGACTACTATGTGTAGAGCAAGTGCAAAAGACATTTCTCAAGTGGTTGATGTGATCACTTACTACGGAATATTGACTGATATAATTTTATTGGATTATAATGTTTTTTATATTCCTTTGTTTAAGTGTCATTGGGCAAACATAGGAAATGGGATGAAAGTTGAAGATGGATTTACGCTTGTTAATTTACATCAAAGTCAGGTTTCATTTTCAAGAGACCCTTATATCCTTGCATCTCAAGCGAAAAAAGTTTTCTATTCAAGGGAAAATGATTCTTCTAATTGGTATGTTGTGATGAAAGCACCGCCAAGAGGTTACCATGAATTAGAGATGAACGATTTTATTGAAGAAGTAAGCTATATTGGAGGAGATTGTGAAGAAATCGAGGATGACTTGGTCGAGGATGCTAGTTATGTTAGGGAGGATTGCGAAGGCATAATTGAGTAGTTCTAATATCACCTTTTTTTTAGGTAGTCATTGCTATGTGACTGAAAGTAGTAGGCATATGTTTCGTGTGTGTGGTCATGCGGGAAACTTGTTCAGGCATTTAATAATGGAGAAGGATGTATAGAAACAGCAGGTGCACAAGGTATCATGTATTACACCGTATCATGTATTTTTATTTGTTAGCATATTTTTTTAAACCCACAAGGTATCAGATTTTATATGTTCAGATTTTAACTGTTCAGATTTTGCCTTTGATTTTAGATGTTCAGATTTTATATGTTCAGATTTTTAAACCCATACGTGAATTCAGATAACTAAGTATTGCACTGTTATCACTGCACTGCACTGTTATCTAAATATTTTATGTTCATCATACCTATATTATTATTTGCATTTGAATGTCATGTATATCGCGTATCAACTGTTGCTGTATCTTAGCAGCAGTTTACAAATTGATCAGCAAACCAATTTACTCTTGAATTCCTGTGTCATGAATTCCTGTATCTTAGCAGCAGTTTACAAATTGATTAGCAAACCAGTTTATTTGAATATCATGAATTCCTGTGTCTGCCTGCAGAAAATGGTTAGAAGTACAAAGAAAACAACGAACAAGAAACTTACTCGCTATCAAAAAAGACTCGCAGAATTTGAAGATGCATCTGACAGGTCTAATGTAATGGAAGAGCATGTTGAGCCAACTTCGGAAAACATGGATGTTGGAAATGCAAGCCAGCCAATCGCTTGCACAGCTCTGCAAATTGATGAAAATCCTGAAACTGCAGTGGAAGTGGATAGAGCAATTGCAGATGATGCAAAACAGGTTTTCGAAAAAAGGACTAGAGGTCCAACTAAAGTGAAAAGACTTCCTTCGAATGTTGCAAGCCGAATTGAAGTTGAGTTTAATTCATCGGGCATACCTGTAGGAGAAGGATCAGTGAAATTATCTTCTTATTTAGGGCCACTTGTCCGTGAGCATGTTCCATTTACGCTAGATGACTGGAGGCTACTTGGTGACGATTTGAAAGTAGTTCTATGGAAATCCGTTCAGGTAATAATATAACGTTTCATATTTATTATGATGCATAAGCGTTTGCATGAAACTTCATATGACCTATTAGAATATATTTTTCCATTATCATCACCCCTTTCTGTTTTTACATTGATCTGATTAGAATATGTTGTCTGTATGTTTATTTGCACATAAATCGGGCTTCTTTGATTTCCTCAAGTAGGAATGGTTTGGTCAGAGAGTCTCTATCGATTTTGCTATGTTATGCACATAAATCGGGCTTCTGTTTAGCTTGATGACTGATTCAACAAATTCTTTTTCAATAGTAAATTAAGAAGGCATGTATCGTTTGTATACCACTGATTAAAAATTTAAACCGATTAGATACTGATGGAAATTCCAAATCATGAGCAATACATTATATGTGTACTTATTTAATAATGGGTTGAAAACTTAAAAATTATTTTTGCAAGGAAATTTATAATATGAGCACAAGGTCACAATTACAGCACAAAAATTAATTAATAAGGCATATGTCAATGATTAGATTACGAGGGCATATCTTCATGGATATGAATCATGGATCTTGTATTAACAATGTTTTAGTTAATTAGTTTTAAAAATGAAATATGTATAGTCTTCATCATTAATTGTACCAATGATGAATGGAAAAGTGTTGCCGCTCTTTGTTAACATGAGTATTGTTAAGTGAACGTAAATGATCCAAAAAATTATACATAAAACTTCTCAAATGTGGTAGGAAACCTGAAACCATTCTCGACAATAACACACCAACACCTACGTGCAAGGTCGGCTCAACCAATAGTCAAATTAGGCAAAAGGACTAGGGTAGGGGTCCTAAAATGTTAGGGCCGTTTGCAATCTACTTCTATGATCCATTGAATGGATTATTAATGTGCAGCTAGTTTAGGTTGGAATATTTATCCACCAAACGGTTTTATAAATGAACAATATTTATTTCTCAAGTCGTTGTACTTCTTCCCAGACTCCACAGGGCACTTCTCCCAGCTTAAACCCAAGAGTTTGTGTTTTACATTTTCCCATGCTCCATAGAGAAATTCTTCCAATTTAAACTTGAATAATCTCTAAACATTTGATTAAATTCTGTTCTTTATGCCAGTTATTCAGTTGGATAAGTTGAAAACAAATTTAGACAAATGTGATAATGAAGTCAGTATCCCCTAATTTATAAATTTGGAATTGTTAATACAGTTCATGAAGTCAGTATCCCCTAATTTACAGTAAATGCCTTGATTTATTCTTTCTTGACTAGATAGGATAGTATTGAAGTCACCAAGAATAATCCAGGGTAGATTAAAAAGACTAGCTTGATGAATGAGATAGTGCCAGGGATTTACTCTTTGTTCTCGGATATTAAATGTGTACATCACTGTACATATTATGCACAGCCCAGTTGCATTGTGAAGACTGCAAGTTATACACTGTTTATTTGTGTGCATTACAATAGTTGACCAAACTGATGTGTCCCAAACTAGGAGAATTCGATTCTTTTGATTTTCATTGCAATTGTGTTTCACATATCCATTTGCCGTTTGGTTTATACATGAATTGTTCAATACTATAATTACTTAACTTATTTTCCAATATTCCCATAAAAGAGAACTTGTTACTAGTAATGAGATTCAAGATTCCAAACTGTTTAGAAGGGGAGTTCATACCCCTAAAGTTCTATACAAGGAACTCCACTAATCTGATGAGGTCGACTCACTGCTTTTAGCCACTCTATAACTCAATTAAAACTATAACTTTATGACTCGAGTACCTCTTCGATATCTAATCTATTCAATGGCATGAAATTAATACACTTAAATGATATGCCAGCATATTCAGGAACTGACATTTATGTGGATTCCATATTCAAGAAGAATTTGAATGATTATCATTTTGATAAATGTTACATGCTAGATTTAAATTGGATGAGGAATGGCAAAAGGCTCCCGTTTTTCAGCAAATGGGATGCATTTGGAGAGGTTCGAAAAGCAAATTCGTAAAACAGATATTACAAACAAAAACCAAGGAGGAACAACTTCAACTAAAACCAGAAAACGTTGGAAGTATGAAGGAATGGAAGAAGTTTATCGAGTCAAAAATGAGCAAAGAGTTTAAGGTAATTGTAATGTAATTTTTATTATTTCTTGTGTGTACATATATATATATATATATATATATATATATGTGTGTGTGTGTGTGTGTGTGTGTGTGTGTGTAATTTAAGCGTACGTAAAATGCAAATTAACTAATCAATGTGATAAATCTTGTAATCTAGCTACGAAGTGATAAATTTAAATCCATGAAGGACAAACAAATACCACACACGTGTAGTCGTCGAGGAATGGCTCGACTAACTGAAGATTTGGTGAGAAATATATTTGATTTATTACATATGGTTAATAGTTTTGTTAATGTTATGTTTCCTTTAATGCAGAAAGAGAAAAGTAGCAGTCCTTCTTCCATTTGTAGATCTGATGTTTGGATTAAATCTCACACTCGAAAAAATGGTGAACCAGTTAACCCGCATGTTGCAGATACTATCGTAAGTGCTATGTTGTTTTTGTTTAAGCGTAATTTTTGGAAAATATATAATTTGAACTCTTCTACAAAATATAATTTGTGTTCACTTTGTAGGAGAAAATAAAGAATGCTGAAAAGGAATCACCGTCTAGCTTAACTTGTAAGATCAAAGAAGATGCCCTCTCATTGGTGTTGGGAAAAGATAGACCGGGACGACTACGAGGAATGGGAAGGGGTGTAACCATGACCACTGCAGTTTTGTCACAAATCAAAGATAAACAAGTAGCTCAATGTCAGCATAGGATTTCAGAGCTAGAGCAGTTGATTCACACCGTAATGAAACGTCAGGTGTGTCGATAATCACTTTGTGTAAATATGAAAGCTTAGTTAGCATGTATGTGATCCTTGCATTGTATGATTTTCGACTTAATTTGTGTAATCATTCTCTTATTAAAAGCTACATGCTAAATAAGAAGTTAAAATTTAATTCCACCTCTTATTTTCCTCAAAACATGTTTTAAATTAAACTTTTATTTTTAGTTTTCTAAAAATTAATTGTGAAAATTTGTTTATAAAAATTACTGAGTTGTGTAGCTTTAGATTTTAAATTTATTATATGTATTTGCTGTCTTTGGTTACTGGCCTAACTTTGAATTTTTATCCTTATGAGAGTACAAATGCGATTTTGCAATATATTTTTATCCTTATGAGATTTTAAAGCATTCACTTTTAAATTAAAGCATAATATGTACTAAACCAATATTGTCTTTTCAACACTTATGAAGTAATGTATTTTCAACACTAAACTAATATTGTCTTTTCAACACTAAACCAATATTGTCTTTTCAACACTTTTAAATTAAAGCATAATATATTTTCATCCTTATGAGATTTTAAACCATCCGCTACAATTCGACCAATCTGCAAAACAAAAATACCTTTTACTTACGATTAAATTGCTGACTCCTCATCCATCTGCAAAATAAAAATATCCTTATCTGGTTACTCTACAAATGATGTATCATTTCCATACATAAGTTTGTCAATTGTTATATCAAAATTCATTCTGAAAATGTATTCTCTTTGAAATTTGTACTTGTTTTCATCATAAGTGGAATAAATATACAAGTTCACTACAGGTTCACTACAATTTCACTGCAGGTTCAAATTCTCTAATATTTTTGTAATATTATTGATTTGCAGGATAAAGAAAATTTTGGAGGAGAGAACGTATCTCAAACGGTAAAAATATACGATAGTAAGGTTAAAACATCATACATAATTTGATATCTAAATCAGAAGTTATGTATTTTATTTTTTATTAATTGCAGAGTAAGCATAATGAAATAGGTGACGGTTGTAGTTTGCTGAATTGGCACGGGAATGATGATGAGGTAATTGCCGAAGGAAAAATCGTGCCAAGTGATCCAAACGATCTTCTCAATGGAGTACCTTTAGGTCTGAATTCCAAGAAAATTCTGGTAGTCCATCCTAAAAAATCCGATGTTTTTTTGTGGAGGCCTTCACCTGGTATGGTATACATAGGAGACGCCAAGAATGAGAAGATAGCATGGCCAGCTGATAGAGTTGTTATCCGCATAAAAGAAAACTCCGAAAAGGAAAACGAGGTATGAAAAACTCTCTACAAATATAGCATTGATATGTGTCTCTGCATCCACCCTTTTGAACTGGAGGTGGCAGATTCCTAGTCATGTTTTTGCCACTATTCAGAGCTTTGTTATCGTCATCTAGGAAACGATGTGGTAAATAATAAGATTTGCTTAGCATCTGCACATTAAAAATCTGTATAATGCAACGGTAAAAATATATTTATAAGAGAAACGTGGAATTAACATTGATATTATCCAAACTAGTCCATGTTCCCATTAGATTAGTACATTCTTTTACATATTAAAACTAAAATATGTGAAAATCCAACTGCCGGAAGCATCAGTTCCATAGAGTCGAATACTAATTTATTACACATTTCTAGCTATGTTAGTATTATTATTTTTAATAACATTTGGTGGGTGAAATCAAGTTTAAAGTTTGACAAATGATTATTGAAAATTTAACAATGTTGATTTGCTTTGTATTGAATTGGTTGACACATGATAAAATGTTGAATGCAGTAAGACTATAGAAACAAGACTTTTATTAGATGACTATAATTTTTTTCTTTGATAGAGCAAAACCAATAGCACAGAAAACAAATGCAAGTTGTTCGATTGGGGTGGAACTGAAGTATTGGTTGCCGAAGGACGTGTGCACTCGAGGGATTCAAATCAGATTATTAATGGTGTTCCTCTTGGACCAGAAGCCGCAATAGTTTGGGTGGACAATCCGATAAAAGAAGATGCCTTTTTGTGGAGGCCCATAGCAGGTGTGACATGTATCGGAGAAGCCGTCGGTAAGACAATAGCATGGCCATCATCAAAATTGGTTTTTGAAAACACAATACCATCCACTCCTATGAGCAACGTTCCAACATCTCGTACGGTAATATATTATATTGCTAATATTTATATATACGATTTGTTGATAATGTATCAATACTTTTTTTAATATCATAGAGTGCAAATTACGCGATGAATAACAAGTGCAAGTTATTTGCTGTGGAGGGCACAGGAAAAATTGTAGCTGAAGGCACCATATCTTCAACTAATCCAAATGATTTGTTTCATTCTATTCCACTAGGACCAAATGCAATAAGAGTTTGGGTGGATATTGTCAAAGACCCGAATGCGTCTTTATGGAGACCTACGTCATTCATGGAATGCTTATCAGATGCTATTGGTTCGACGGTAGCATGGCCTACTGCGAATGTTAGTGTGGACTCAACTTCAGCAGTTTGAAATATTTGTATAGTTTGGCAGTTTTCAGGTAACTACCCTTGAACTTCAAGTTATTTAACATGCTCGAGAGGGTACATCAAGTCTTAAAAACTTTTATTAGATAAAAAAAATGCATCACATCCCATCAAAGAGATCTGAATATTAAAATGCAGATGAGGAATTTTATAAAATTAAGAAGATTTGTGACAAACAACTCTGTGGGTAATATATATAAATGTAATCAAGAGAAGTAGAATTTTTGTCAATTTTTATCTAATTTAATGTTTTTCTGAATAAAATAATTTATCAAGACAGTACTTACGATATATATATAGGATATAGGGTATTAGCTTTTTGTAATTCAGAAAATGCTCTATACTCAGTATATATATATATAGAGCTTTGGCCGCTGACTAGGGTTACGCAATGAATCGATAGCGGGCGTGGGCCACATGACTCGCTTTATGCTAAGGCTAGGGCCAAAGGGTTTGAGTTGGGGGAGGTTCTTTCCCCTGAGTTGAAGTAGTTTCCAAGTCTGTTAGGTGATTCAAAAATTAGGTTTTGTTCTACTGCAGTTGTTTGGAGCTGCGTCCACTAGTGAATGAAACTTTTTTTTTGTTCTTGTAAATTGATATTTGCTTGATTTCAGTCATTGGTAATTAAGTTTACGTTGTCACAATGTAATTTCATTCGGTCAATATTTAACATCAACCATTTCACATTATCATCATCACTTTCAACTTCCTGTTTGAGGGGAAAAAAATGAAGCTTCATTGCGATTCCACTTTCTTATTAATGTTTATGGATTCGTATTCATTTTTGATTCACTTCAATCATCAGAATGCAAATTCTATTTTAACAAACCAAGATTCCTTTAAAAAAAGCAAGTTAATGAAAATATTGAAAACTTGTAAATTACAGTTCAGACAATGTTTACAAAGTTACATGATCTGAAAAATAACTTGAATGCTAGCATAAACCAACATTATAACAGAGGCCTGTGGTTTCAGTAAAGTAGAAGCGTCACCAGATGATAGATTAGAAAGCCAAGAATTGTCTCCCCACATAACTCCATTTTGTCCAGTTGTAACAGCAGTTGTTTTTGGTGGAATATAGCTTTTGTTACCCGAATGCCGCTCTGCCTCCCTTTTATGCCTGCATTTTCATTTTTTGAATATATGATTTCTTATTTACAGAATTAACACATAAATTTCATTTGTTTCAATACCTTGGAGTTGAATCAGGGCAGAAAGTAATAGTATAATCACCCCCACCGTCATAAGTAAACGTACTCGTAGCATCATCAAAAGCATAACTGTACGCCTTTGGACAAGCCGACTTAAAAAACTCAGAGTAATACGTCGGCTTACACGTATTCAAATTTCCAAATTCCCCACTGCAGCAGTATTCGGGTTTCCCGAATGCTCCACACGCACTTTTACACCCATCAAACTTTCCAAACGTATGTCCAAACTTTGTATGTGCACGTCACAACGTATGTCCGAGAGGACCTGATTGACCTTGTCAGCTCATTGGCTCGTTAGGGACCAAGGGGATATAAGAAACTAGGGTCCTCAATAATGTTGCAAGTTAGTCATATAGTAGTTCATGCTAAATTGTATTGCTCGCAGTTTGAATTATATACAGTTCATGCTCACAGTTTAAGAACTTGCCTTCTTACTTATGTCTCAAAGCTACTACAAGCCTGCAAATTGCTTGGTTGGATCATGAATAACTGCTGCAACTTGCGGACGCGTTGTGATTCTATGACAGTTGACTTAGAGTTTTCATGCAACTTAGGGTCTATGACCATATTATATTTCATTTTCTTGCCGATATTTTAGGTTATGAACTATGTACAATATTGTATTGTTGCTGCCTGCCTTGTTGAACTTTGTACTATATGTATTATTGTTGAACTGGGGAGTGAGTACTATCTGAATTGGATTGCATATGGTATTATGTATTATTGTTGAACTGGGGAGTGAGTACTATCTGAATTGAATTGTACTATATGTATTATTGTTGAACTGGGGAGTGAGTACTATCTGAATTGAATTGTACTATATGTATTATTGTTGAACTGGGGAGTGAGTACTATCTGAACTGAATTGCACAAAGTATTGTAATTGTAATGTACGGAGTATAGAGCATTTTCTGAATTCTTTGGAAAAAAAATGCATATCCCTACGACAACGTTTATACATTGCTGTCAATTCTTTGGAAAAAAAATGCATACCCCTACGACAGCGTTTATACATTGCTGTCAATTCATTGGAAAAAAATGCATATCCCTACGACAACGTTTATACATTGTTGTCAATTCATTGGGAAAAAATGCATATCCCTACGACAGCGTTTATACCTTGCAGTTTTCAACAGCGTTTATACCTTACAGTAGAAAAATTATTAACAGCGTTTAAAAAACGCTGTAGAAAGTTGGTTTTTGACAGCGTTTATATTTTGCAGTTAAAACTTTAGGGTCAACGACCGCATGTCGTTATACAGCGTTTTTAAAAACGCTGTGAAAACTTTTAACAGCGTTTTTCAAACGCTGTGAAAAGTCTTTTTGGTTGTAGTGAAAGCCTTATTTTTATGTCTACATCCGTAGGAGGTACAACTAATCTATGCATGATTTGTGAAGATATACCGATTACTTACCTACCCACCATTGTTCTTTTGTCATGTTTATCCTATATTTTAAGGGTTTGATGTTATACTCAGTATGGTTTGGCTGTCAAAGAATGAAGGTGTCTTAGATTATGTTGGAAGGAAGATAACTTTAAAACCCAAATTGAGGAAATTTGTTAAAGTATTGTGTGATGGACCAGACAAAAGAATGAGTAGCTTCCTTTATGCATTGGATTCGTCCCAACAATAGTTCAAGTCAATATTAATTATTAAGGATTTCCTTGATGTTTTTAAAGAAGTTAACAGTCTACCTCCACATCGGGAGATTGAGTTTCACATAGAATTAATTTTCGATTGGAAACCTATTATTCACCCTATTCATAAAATAGCTCCGAGAGAGGAGTTAAATGATCAGACGGATGATTGGTTGAGAAGAGAACTGATTAGACTTTTGTCGCTTAAGTTAGGGTACATGTGTAGTTTTTGTCGCAAAGTCGGATGGTTCATTAAGACTTTTTTGTAGATAACCGTGAGTTAAATAAGTATACAATTTGAAATAAGTATCCCCTACCCTGTATAGATGACATTTTGACCAACTTCATGGTGCTAAAGTACTCTTCCAAATGGACCTTGCTACAGGATTTCACCAATTAAGGATAGCAAAGGGTAGTATATCCTTGACAGTATTTAAAGGACCAGATTGTTTATTTTGAGTGGTTGGTTAACCAATGCACTCGTTTATTTTGTGGATCATATAAAATGTGTTTTTAGAGATGTGCTTAATAAATTTTTGTTGGTCTTTATAGGTGATATTCTTGTTTACTCTTAGACCGTAAAAGGACATAAACATCATTTGGAAATGTTATTGGAAACGTTAAGGAAACATGTTTTGAAAGCTAAAATTTTTAAGTGTCATTTTGGGCTATCGAAAGTAAGGTTCCTCAGGCATGTTGTGTTCGGGGACAGTATTTCGGTTGATCTAGAAAAGGTAGTAGATGTCCAAGAGTGGAAGACACCGTAGACTCCGACGGATGTTCGAAGTAACTTATGCTTAGTAGGATATTATGTGAGATTTACCTAAGATTTCTCCAAGATTTCCTCGCACCTAACTAAGTTAATGAAGATATATATTAAGTTTATTTGGACGTCGGAGTGTGAAGAAGCGTTCATTGAGTTAAAGGAAAGGCTAACCAGTGCTCCGGTTCTAGCTATCCAAGAAAGAGGTGAAGGGTTGACTGTGTATAAAAATGCTTGTGGCATATGTTTGGGTGCAGTTTTCATGCAGAATAGAAGATTTATTGCTTATGCTAGCAGGCAGTTGAAGCCTTATGAGAGGAATTATGCAATCCATGATCTACAGTTGTTAGTTGTTTGCATTATAGATCTGAAGACATTATTTGTTAGGTGAGAATTTTGAGCTCTCCACGGATCATAAGTCCTTAAAGTATCTTTTCACACGGAAGGATTTGAATATGAGGCAGCAGTGGTGGTTGGAATTTTTGGCGGCATATTACTTGGACATCCTATATACGTTGGGAAAAGCAAATATGGTAGTAGATGCTCTAAGTAGGTATGCAGTTTTTGCTCTTTTGGAAGTTACTTCGACTCCACTTGAGAGGATTGCAAGCAAGCAATGAGAAGACATTCATCTTTTAGAGTTTATGCAAGGAGTTAAAGAATGTCGATGTTGAATTTGTGAGATAAACATATAGCAGTGGAATTTTACGACTGAATGAAAGGTTATGCATTCTGGATGCTAATGTTCTTAGGCAAGAAGTTTTGATGGAATGTAATAAATTTAAGTTAAGTGTCCATTCAATATAAAATTGGAATGAGAATGAAATAAATTGTTTCAAATCAGTCAGCAGCAACATAAACGAGTATTCATCCAGTATTGTTCAAGAAAGACTAAAAGAACTCGTTTCTTTGACAGAAAGCACATGTCGGCATGAAAGCAAGTGTGCCAATTTATTAATCCTTCACCTAACTTAGCTAGTGCCGCGATGTTGAAATGAAGCACATCTCATGAATAGCTTATCTTGACGAATACGGAAGTTCGGTTGCTACTTCTTCCTCACGTCCAACATGTATCAGTTCTCCCTTGGGTCTCCTTCCTTCGGGTGCCTTGTTAGTTATTGCCTTAATCGGTCCCCTATTTGATCGGGGTATTCTCCATAATCAATATCCAGCCTTGCTTGTTAAGAAAGATTATTTCTCCGGTCGGAAAGCGAGAGACCATCAACTATGGAAACAAATCAAGTGAAAGTGATGGGATTCATTTCCCGAGTGAGATGGGTATAGAAATTCATAGAGGCCCATTCGAGGCCATAGCTGAATTGTCCGACATTGTTTAGTTTTTCATAATGTATGGGTAGAGTGACTTGACATCATAAAAGTTATAATCTAAATCACGAGTAAGATTGAGGGAGAGGTATAAATAGACACAGCCACTTTTTCTGCCATGTTTGCAAACTAGAACGAGGTTTTATTTCGACTCTTTCAAGGGTGGATGCTTCTAGGCAAACCTCCTCCTTGTAAATGTAGTCAAGAGGTAAGTATATCCCTTTGCTTTCTAGTGGCTTACCAAGCCATAAAAAGCCGAGTATATCAATAAAAGTGCATCCCCTTTTTTCTCTGGTTGGGATAGTCTGCTCTTGTTACTATGGAGGCAACCAAAGGCCAATGTTTATACTAGGCGAGCATGGTCTATAAGAGCACGATCGCAAGAGATGGCACAGTCATAGAGATGACACGAGTCCAACGAGTGGACTACAAGGAGTGGGATCTTTTAGCTCCGCATCGCCGTAGAGGAAAAATTAGACTACCGGGAAAATTTTATTTTGAACATGCATAAGGAATAGATTCGGAAAGTCAAATAAAATCTTTGAAATTTTATTCGATGTAATTACAACTGATCCAAATGATCTAATAAAAATTAGAAAAAATTCTGTTTGGAATGGAAGAAATTAGTAAAAAGGTCTCTAGATGGTCATACAAATTAACAGATGATTTGGAAGAAGAAGATGAAGAAGAATCAACGGAAGATTTTGAAATTCGGTCAAGAAAAGGGAAACGCATAATAATTTATACTGATAATGATCAAAGTACTAATTCGAGTGCTACTAATAATACTACTAGTAATACAAGTGATGAAGAAGACGAGGCGACGTTGTTACATTATTCACAACAATCAAATTTTCACTGTCGTATAATCATAGGATCTATGCGTGCTCAAGGGCGTAAATGGTTTCAGTACCAATAGGATTATTAATAGTACCGTTTTGGAGAATGTTAACAAAGTCCAAAATCCATTTCGTCGCCCAGTAGCTACAACGGAAATTTTGATCGGTAACGTAGTAGCTCTTTGGTTAGGTATTGGAGCAACATTATCTATTGATAAATCACTAAATTTAGGTCATTTTCAAAATGATTCAATTGTGAAATGCCACGATGCAGGTATCTAGGGAATATTTGCTTCTAAAGTGAATCCTCCCTAGATATATGAATTTTATTATGATCTATTTCATGAAAATATGAATTGTGTGTCGAAGATAAAAATGATATTTTTTTAATAAAGAAAGAATATGAAAAAATTTCTTTAAAATGAAAAATTATTCTTAAGTAAATGGATTGCTAGATGTTTATGTAGAGTGTCCAATATCCATTTTACATCTTCAGTACAAGGTTTCTCGCCCTCTTCCAAGCGAGCGAAATTGGATTATGAAACAACATCTTTATCTCATCTACTTCCTCTAGAAAGCGTCCCTGAGACGAAGACTTCTAAGGCATCATCGGCTTCTGAGGATGTTCCTAATCCATCTCTGATTGCTCTGGATTCTCCTATGAATCTTTTTGAAAAAATAATGAAAAAATGGAAAGACTTGCTAGAAGCAAGCAGACTAACCTTGCCAGTAAAATGGTCCCTCCTAGAATTTGCTCGAGCAGTAAGTGGGGAAGAAGCGATGCAAGACCCCATGGATCTGGCCCGGACCTTGGTCGATATGTACCATTATGGTTCGCAGAGCTGGTTTTTGTTGGAAGCAACCGAGTTTCTTTCTCTCATTACCAGCATCTGGGTAATTTCACTTACTGCACTTTTCCTCTTTTATATGGAATACTCTACTAGAGCAGTGGAACTCAAAACTCTATTAGAAAGCAGAATGACCAACTTTTACACGAAATTTCAAGTAGATGAAATCGGTCGAGATACGAAACCATAAACAAAAAAGAGTGATTGACCCGAGTTGTAGACGCCACCCGCATCGTTCTCGACAACGAGAAATGTTAAGAGTCATGCGATTTCATAGTTTGGACTTGGTATACTAGGCGCAAAACTATTTTTTTATTGACTTTTGTGATTCCTTTCATTTGACTCCTAATTGTGATTGTCTTATTAGCAAGATCTTTCATTTTTATTTCGATGAGTGAATAATTTTGATTTCCGCAATTCAGGAATTGCCTTAAAAGCCATTTGCAACGACCCAGAGTTTCAGTCATTTGAAATTCATATATTTAATTAATTTTAAATATTCAAAAGTAAATTTTATAAGCTGAATAAATAATATTTCGAATATAGTGATTTAATTGGATAATTAAATTGATAATTTAATATTTGGAATTGCAGAAATAATTGAAATTTGGATTAAATGTGACTAAAAATGATTTATAAAGATGAATTAAATTCTATTTGAATTAGAATGATGTTAGAGAACTTTTAAAATTGAATTAAAAGTTAATTTGTAGAAATTGAATATTTTAATATTTTAGTTTACGCGTAAAAACAGCCATTTTTCAAACAGTCTCAGATTTCGACGAAACTAGTTTCATCGGATCCATAATATTATATTATTGTAAGATTTCAAATTTCGTGTCAATCAGATTTACGATCTGTCCATAGCAAGCTAAAACGCGTAGAAATCGGTTTAAGTGACTTTTAAATTTAAATAGTCGATTCAAAAACCTATCTTCCAAATACGATCGAATTGGCACCCGATACATATTCCATTACGTTCGGAATAGGTGTAAAACATTATAAACGCCAGGCGGCATGCTTCGTTTCGAGTTCGGAAAATTTCCGGATGAATAGTGTCAATAAATTTTCTATAAAAGCCCCTAGATTTTCTTATTTTTCAACAAAACCCTAACAAGCTAGGGCTAGCCGCCATTGCATATTCAATGGCCAGAATTTTCGATGCTTTTTCTCTCATTTTCTTCATATCCGTCAATCGATTCAAAAAGTCTTCAACTACAACTTTGTAGAGCTCGTCGAGAGCTTCGATTTCAACGGTCATGACCGCGATTAGATCTGCGGATCGACGTCAATCCTCACTCAAAGTCACTGCAGTCACGCACGCTCGAGTCATTGGGGCAGCCGTGCTTCAAGATATTCGAGCCGAGCTTCGAAACCATGGTCTTTGATCGTCGTCAATTCCAGTATAGTGGTTGCGTTAATTAGGGCAAAGTGAAGGCTGGTGGGTTTTTTGCTCACGTATGTGACCTGGTAGAAACGTGATAGAGGAAGAAGGGAATCACGGCCAGATCTGCTAATTCGAAAATCAACGGCCGAGATTCAAGTAAATAATTAAAAAAAATTGTATATTAATTTATATTCAAATCCGTTTAAACTTTAAAACGTGATAAAATTTTCATACGAGGTCCGTTTCGTACGAAACAAATTGTGTTAGGTCCGTATTAACGAGCACTATGTGATGGACCTGGTTTGGAGTTGACTGGAGCTAGTGTGAATTTTGGGTAAAATTAAACATTCCTTTAATTTTATTCGGAATAAAACGCTGAAACCGCTATTACAAGCAATATGAGTATAATTCACTCTTTCTGACTCACTGATATATTTATATAAGTGAAAAATAATTTATTATATGATGATTGATGATTGTTTGGATGATATATGGTATATTGATTGGTATTTGGATATATACCTACCTAGTGGAGCAGATGACCCTATACTTTTCCGTGTATGAGCGGACGATCCTTTGTACGCGCGTCTGCCTTGAAACGGACATTGTACGCATATTTTAATATGTATATTTGTTGCAGGTGACAGGTTGGAGGGATCCAATTGGATTTCTCACCAGTATTGATTTATTTACAGATATTGTTATATATTCTGTTATCATATGATATATATGATGTTTTGGATGCCGTGATTGATGTATTTAGTGCCGTTGCAGCATTGGGCCTATATTTTGGAATTTAAAAATGTTAAAGTAACGATTTTGAATTTAAAAGAATTTTAAAAGTGATTTTGGAAATAAATGTTTTATTGATTTTTGAATCGTTAAGAATTGATTTATTTTGAATAAATAAATGTGATAATTTTTATGTTATAAAATTATGATGTTTTGGGAAATAAAATAGAAATTATGATTTTTGTGAAATAAAACCAGAATATGATTTTTGGAATATGAAGTTAACTATTTTGTAAAATGGTTTATATAAGAGATTTATAAAATTGGTATTTTATAAATTAAAATATAGAATTATAAAATGAATTTTATATATGTTAAAATGAAGTTATAAATGGATTTATAAGTGAATAAGATTTACGAATTGCGAAGTTATAAAGATGAATGAATTTTGTAAATAAAGAGATTTATAAGTACTTAACTTATAAATTGGATTTTGGCTGTAAATGAGATATATGTAGAATTGGTTAATAAAGAGATTTATAAATTGAAGTTTTTATAAAATAATAAATAAAGTTTATAAACATTGTTTTATAAATCCGAAATTGATTGAATTTGATAAGTTAAATATAGAAGAATATTAAAGGAATTATATCCACGATTTTGGACAGTGGATAATCCTTTAGTTAAATTTGCAATAGTGATGAATTTGGTAAAAGAAATATGTCCACGATTTTGGACTGTGGATAATCCTTTAATTAAATATGTTGAAGTGTTGAATTTGGTAAATGATTTATATTCATGTTTTTGGACAGTGAATAATATATTAAATAAATGTTTTAAAAAAAGTGATATTTAAATGGAATAAAATGGTTTGAAGATGTTTTAAAATGTGTGAATATCGAAACCATAGATTTCAACGTTCATTATTGAAATAGACGTTTTCGAAAAATATAAGGAAATGATGGACTATAACATTGTTGTTATAGTAGATGATTTTCGAAAGGAAATATTTTTGTATAGTATTGGGATTTATGTATCTATATTATTTTCGAATCCCTATACTAGTGATTTTAGATTGTCATAACGATGTTTTACGCAACATTCATTTTGACTCAAATAAATGTGTTTAAAGAGAATGTTTTCCTTAAAGAATAAATATATACTTAATCGTGATTTAAGTATATGAAATATTTTCCAAGTGTTGAAAATAAATTGATTTGCGAATTACTTATTATTAAATAAGTATATGGAAATGTATTCCAGAATTGAAATATTGAAATGGTTTGAGAATGTATCTTTTTAAAGATAATCTAAAGTGAATATTTGGAAAATAGTTTAATTAATAAAAGATTAATTAAAAGGGCCTAGTGATTGTTTATGGTGCTAAATATTTGTTTGTTCGTTTTGGTAGTTAAATAACCGACTATCAAACATTAGCCAAATTTTAGTTCCTCGACTTGATGTGAGAACTATTTAGTCGTACACTTAATACGTAGCCTTCTATGTAGGCTTGATTATAATTTGTGTTGAGGATGTTGATTCGTATAGTGTCGAGTATTACTCCAATCTATCGAGCTTCCTTCTTGGCCCGAAGGATAGCAAGTTGAAAGTTGGAGACGTGATAAGTCTATGAGACTTAATTTCTGTGTAAGGTTGAGAAACGCTTTTGCGTTGTTGGTGCGAAGAGATCGAGATCAGATTTATCTGAAAATCTTCGGACCAATGTATATGCGACGATTGTGCAGGTTTCTTGCGATGATATTGATATTCTGGATTTTCATAGTGGGGGGGCTGCTTGTTGATCGTTTGGGGTTAAAATCCCAATATACATCTAGTAGCAGTGGTCTCTTCATTATGAAATATCCAATGCAAGGGCTATTTGCTACTAATCCTAGGGATTTCTTGACAGGATGTGGTAGGAAAGTACCTTCGGTTTGTCCTATTCCTAGACAACTTGTATGGATGTTTGTCTGACATTGCATTTCTATATATTACGTACATTGGTTTTTACAAACGTACATCTGTGGTGGCGGAGAAGGCAACTTCTCTTAGCTTAACATCCTCCTTGAGATGTATGAGCTTAAGGGTTGTATTTTTATGGAAGGCAATTAGTAGTCAACGGAAATGGCCATGTGGCATTCAAAGTGATGTGATATGTGATTGTGAAATGTAATCGTTACCTCTGGCCTCATCAACCGAAAATGACCAAAACAGGGTTAGATGCGGCAATGCTAAGTGGGTCGCTACCAAGTAGGATATGATCATCCTCTTCTAGATATATCTTTTCACGCTATGGCGTCGTGTATCTGATTTTTGTAGTTTGTATGCTAGAGGGCCCTCGGTAAAGGTCGATAACGACCGGAGGATGACATATTCGGTACCATCTAGTTATACAGGTGGGCCGGTCTTGTGTTTGTAAAGAAACTTTGTGATGGTTTCTCGGTACATTCTTCTAGAGACGTACTGCCGAAAGGTAGTCTCTTCACCTGGTCATTTGTATGGAAATCCAAACTCCACTACGTGCTTGCCATTTTAATTGTATTTCCCAATTGGGCTATATGCTGGAATTTAATCAATGTAACAATTTCGGCTATGATTAATATTATTTGTATATAGTAGACACTACTATAATATAAGAGGATTTAGTATGATGTGTTTTAGTTATCGTAAGGTAAAAACATGTCCGTGTTTATGTGTGGACTTGTCTTACGAGATACTTTTGTTTTGAAAACTAAGAAAAAGTTTTGGTAATTTAATAAATTCAGTTGAGTGTGTTTCTCATGCTGGTTTACCAGACTGATCCCGGCGTTCTTCCCTTTCAATGCTCGGGTCAGACCGAGTATATTTACAGGTCTAGATTTGATGCTTTTGAAGCTTCATCAGGAGAGCTGAAGATCTTCATTTTTGTACGTCCGTATTTTCTTGATTATCCGCTGCATTGCTTAGTTGTTTTATAATTATCGGCATTTGTAAGGCCAGGGTATTATAACCGTTCCAGCTGATAACTCTGATTAATTGTTGAACTCCGATTTATGTATGTATATTACAGTTTCTGTTTTGTAAAGATCATTAATATGATATTATATATTTTCATCTGTGATGTGAGATTCTGTATGTTCTGTTTGGTTCTATCTTCTCTCTTTCTTGTCTTCTCTTCTTCTCCCTTCTTTTCTTTCTCTTGACTTTCCGTAAGTCTGTGCGTTTTGGGTCGGACATGTGTTGATTATTGTCGATTCAAAGGGTATGGATTTTTGATCGTCACACTAGTGGATACTAGAGCCAGTGAAACAATAGCTACTAAAGCATAAACAGCTCGTTTTCCCTAGTACTGAAAATGGAATACAAGTAATGAATTCCACAGATCTTGCAAAAATACTAGAAACAAAAAACAAAGCAAAGTTGGTTTAAGGAAGTTTATAGAAATACATATTTCATTTTTTTGATCAACAAGAATTCAGCCCTTTTTATCAAATTGATGGTAAGGAATTTCTAGACCTTAAAATGACTTGCATGGTATGCAATTTTAACGTCTATATAGTACAATACAAAGGTAAGACCTAATAAGAGAAATGAGCTTAGCACAACAAGATATGGGATAGAAACCTAATCCTAAAAGGAGAAAAATCATCATTGAACAAACCTCTATTACTCTAGGTATTAAAATAATAAACTCTTCTCACATTGGGATCTCGAAGATTGGAGTTAATAAGATGTATCATAATATGAAGAGGGTATTTAGTGGATAGGGATGAAGAAGGGTATTTCAATCTATATAAGCAGATGCGTGAATTACTAGCAAATTAAAGGTGATCATCAAAGAGCTGTTGGATTATTACAACCATTGAAGATTTCAAATTGAAAATGGAAGCAAATATCAATGGATTTTATTGATGGGTTACCCAGATCAAGTAAACTAATGAAGGTGTTTGGGTCTATAGCGACTCGCAGTTTCATACCCTTTGAGTTGATAATAATTCACTCCTGCTCAACCCAAATTGTACGAAAGAGCGAAAAGCTAGCGTAAAAAAGAAGAAAGAGATAGAATAAAAAAACAACAACATAGAATCTCACAGTCGCAGCAGAACAAAATATAATATATAATAATTGATTTTAATAAAAAAGTGTCTGTAACAGTTTATATACTTAAAATCATCAAAGTACAATAATATATACATTAATCTGGGCAGTTATAATAACTTGTCATCATACATCAGAAATATAAATTAAGTACGGGAATATGTCTCTATCATCCAGCTTGTCTTCTGAGCTCCAAAGCATCCTATCCGGAACCTGTAACACTCGGTCTGACCCGAGCATTATAATAAAATAACACCGAGCCAGTCTGGAAAACCAATGTGAGAAAATACACTCAATTTGAATTATTAACTTCTTCTTTTTCAAAATCCTTTGAAAACAAAAGTATCTCGAAAGACCACGTCACACATAAACATAATGGAATTTTTCCTTACGATAACCAAACAATTTTTATCAAAATTGTCTGATATTATAATAGTGTCTATGGAAAGTAAATATAAAATAGCTGAAATGCTTGTATCTCACATTTCAGCATAGTTGGGCACAATCAAAACCGTACTGCGCTTATTAGAGAATGAATCCCATACAATGACTGGGCCACTAGGGTACCGTCCATCACTGTACACCTCTAGAACAATATACCGAGGACCTTGCCAGGATCCTCTGCTATACAAGACCGACCTACCACTAACCTTGGTATACCGAATATGTTATCACCTCGGGTGTTCCCGTCCTTAAAAATCGAGCGTTCCTTCTTTCATGCACAATCATATCCATAATATATAGGTTTCCAAGGATATCTAGAAAAGTGATAACATACCCAAATTGGGTGCGACCCACTTAGCCTTGCTGCACCTCCCTTGTTTTAGTCATTCCCGGTTGCTGAGGTTTGAGGCTAAGCATTACCTTTCAAGAAACAATTCTACTTAGAATGCTCATCCTCCTACAACGATGATGATTTAATAGCATTCATCCACACAAGATGTCTTGGGTCTGGACAAACCGAATCACCATCTTCATTATCTTCACGGTATTCATCCATAATGTTCAAACCAGATCGAAGTGTTTTTTGGATAATTAAATCCAATCCCGGCCTCTGTGAAACGATTAACGAAATTGACCAATATTGGTAGTCGATTATTTAACTATCAATAAATATCCATAAGCAGCCACTAGGCCTTATTATAAAAAAATTCCCAAAATATTTATTTTCAAAATATCTTTATAACGTATATCAATCCCTTCCAACATTTGAAAACCATTTCAAATACTTAAATCCATAAAGAATACTTCCAAAACCATCTCAACACTTAGAAATATTTTTCAAATTTCCATTTATATACCAGGAAATTTTTTATAAGTCTTATTTTTCAAAATCATTAAAATATCAACACTTAAGAGAATATTTTGTAACTTATCTCAAAAGTCTTCGAAATCATTAATAAATTCCCTTTTTTAATTTCCAAGAACTAGGTATACTTATTTATAACCCCATTCAACAATTATAACTTCTTTTTGAATCCATATTTCATTTCCAAAATTTCCATATTCAACATTTTGAAATTTCATTTCCTCCAAATCTCTTATAAAACTCCTCCCCTCAAATTCATATCCATTTATAAGCCCCATTTACGAATCTCGAGAGAATTTATAAGTAAAATTTTCAATCACTTCAAAGATCTATATATATACATATAAGAAGTATTTTAAAAAGGATAATAATTTATTTTTAAATAAGAAACATGTTCAAGTATTTATTTAAAATAATGAAAACACTTTTTATAAACATCAATAACTCATTTTTTTGATAAACAAATAAATTTTCAAAGCTGGTTTTAAAAGTTAGAATTTACTAAAATAAATACTTAATATTTGAAAGCCTGTGATATCCCGGAAATTTCAAGCGATTTAAAATGTGATAATCCCCTTTATTAATTATTTAAAATTGGTCAAATTGTTATTTTTAGACAATAATAATAATAATGTGTTGTTTTTAAATATAGATAAATAAATTTTAAATAGAATTATCATTTACAAATTGAATTTTTGTTTGTTTAAATATATATATATATATATATATATTTGAGTTAATTTTAAATTGGATTTTTAAATTTATTTTGAATTTGAATTCGGATTTAAATTTGAAATTTAAAAGATATATATCTTAAATATATTTTAGATTTTAAAATATATTATATGTGATTTTATTTAGAATATAATTAGTTTTTATTTTATTTTTCTTTAAAGAATCTTATTTATATAAATTAAGGAAGGTATTTATTTAATTAGGATATTTAATATAAAAGCTTATAAATCATTTAAAAATAATTAAAAATTTCATAATCACAAGTGTTAATAGATTAAATCATATTAGTAACAAGCGTAAGATGATTAAAAAGCCAAATGACAAATGTTAGATTTTTTTAACACGTGTCACTTTTTATTTTTATTTTAAATAAATCCTAACTAACACTATATAAACATCTATCTTTTCTCTTTCCTTTCTTTTTTCCCTATCTTCATTTCATAAGGCAAGAAAGAACAAACCCTATAAAACATTTCTCAAACCTGAAAACAAAGCCTGTTAATATTCGAACTCAAAACAAAACCTGTAAAACTATTTTCAAACCAGAAATTTAATCAAGCAATCAGCAACCTCAATCTTCTCAGTTTTCAAAGCTAAATTTTCTCAACAACTAGCTTCAGAATTACAAGGATTTCCAGTTCAAACAACAAAGCATTTCAGTTTTCAAAAGATCAAAGCAGTTTAAGCATTTTTCAAATTCCAGTTTTCAAGCATTTGTTTCAAGCTCTGTTCAACTAATTCTGGTGAGTAAACAACATTAAAAAATTTATCTTAAACTTGATGCATGTGATAGTTCTTGAGTGTTATGATATAAATATGCAGTTACATGATTGTATAAATAAGATTAATGTATATAGTTAAATACAGGTGTGCATGTTTGAGATATATATGTTCTTCCCTATTTCTTTTTACAGGTTTTAGAATTTAGATCAAAATTCATTTTCTCTTCTTCTGATCTCTTTTAGGATTTAGTTTTCAAACAAGAAATGTTTGTTCAGTCATAAATTAAGTCTTAAAAATGAATTTAAGTAAATTAATTGGAAGTTTATTTGGAAAATGGAAAGACAGTAAAAATTCGTTAAAACATGTTATAGATCAAACATTATAATTTGCTGTTTCAAGTATATAACATGAATCGACTTTGTAAAATATGATTTTTAAAATGAAAATCATAGTTTTTAGTTGGATTTCGAATGAGCATTTGGGGTTTGACCAAGAAATGGTTTTTGAGCAAATTCCGGTGGCCGGAGGTCTCGGGGTGGTCGGGGTTCCGACTGGAGGTTGCTGGAGAGCTGTTAAGGCTAGGAAAAATGGCGGTGACTTTCTTAGTCACTATGGCATCGGAATTCGACCGAAGTAGGGTTTAAGCCCTAAATTAGGTCGAGATTGGAAATGTGGTCACTACGGTGTCTCTGGTTGATCGAGTTGCATCGGACCAAGGGGGATGGCTGTATGGATGGTCGAAGAGTGTGTGGCTGGAATCTCAGGACTTTCGGAGGTCGGCATCGGCAGTTCGAGGGAGATTCAGGCGTGAAGTTGGATTCCAGGCTTGGTCAGATTGTCGATTTCGATATTGGGTTAGTATTGGAGTTTGGGTGGTCAGAATCAGGGGTGTTGGCAAACGTCGATGTGCGAGAGGTGTCGGTGGTGGTCAATGTCGTCGCGATCATCCGTGTAGGTGCACCAGTGTGGGTTGGCGTCAGTGATTTAGGGAGAGGGTAGGCTCGGGAAGAAGCTCGAGTAAAGTGGGAGGAGACTCGAGTAAAGACTTGGGTTTGTATTCGGGTAGAACGTGAGTGCTAAGCTTTGAGGTTTTGAAGTTTTAACAACCTAAGTTTAAAAAAAGGAAGTGGGTTTACTCAGGGTAGGCCTCGGGTAGAAGTCGAGTTGAACCCAAAGCATGTTTAAACAGTTTTAAAAGTTTTTAAAAGCAAGATTTTGAAATTTAAAATAAATTTAGTTTAAAACTTTTCTTATATGAATTTGTTTTATATATAATAAATGTTTTCCTTAACATTTGATTAAGAAGTTTTGTAATTTGTTTAACTTAAATTTTGTTAAGTTAAATTTGTAAGTTGTTTTAAATCTTAAATTAGAAATGAAATTTAATAGTTAATTTAAAAGTATAATGTTTTAAATAATGTTAATGATAATTAAGTCATTAATAAAGATAATGTTTATCTTAAAGTTAATTAAGTTTTAATGATTTAAGATTAATTTAATTAATAAGATAATTAAAGAATAAATAATCAATTTAATCAATTAATGATTAAGAATTAATTAATTTATAATTAAGGGTTTAGTTAATTAATTAGAGATTAATTAATTGATAATTAAGAATTAATTAATTAAGTAATTAAAAATAATTAATTTATAATTAGAGATTAATTAATTAAGTAATTAACGAGTAATATAGTTAAAATTAAGCTTTTATTAATTAAGTAATCATAGATTAATCAATTGGTAATTAAGGATTGATTAAGTGGTAATTAAGAATTAACTAATTTGTAATTAAGATTTATTAATTAATAATTAAAGTTTATTAATTAATAGTTAAAGGATAATTAATTAGTTAGTTAAAGATTAATTAATTGATTATAAAAGTAATTAAGGAATGATTAATTAATTCAAATGGTTGTAATTAATTAATGATTGATTAGGCAAGGAATTGGTAATTAATTCTTAAGTAATTAATTTAATTTGAAGTTAATCAAATTAATTATAATATGGATTAATAATTCTTGCTTGTGGATGATTGTTTGAGTAGAATGTCTGGATTGATTGATGTTAGCACCAAAATTGGTCACTAACACCCTTAAGAAGGATTGTGTAGAGAGATTAATGAAGAAAGTAAATTAAAACAGAGAACTGTATGCTAAATTAGATGCAAAAACAAGAACACCAGATTTATAGTGGTTTAGCGTAATTGCCTAAGTCCACTTTAAGTCTTGATATTAATTGCTTTCATAAGTGATTGAATACAGATACAATCCGTACTATAAATACTTGAATACAAATGCTAAGTAAAATAGAATGAGTCTTGAAAGCGACAGAGTCTCCCTAGTGTTCTCGAAAAAAGATCCCTTTCACTGTGCCCCTGCCCTTCTATTTATAGACAAAGATGGGTTGGACTTCCCTAATGAGCCTAGGAGCAAGATACCTCGGCCCGTGGTGAGTGACTTCTGTGTGCCAAGCCGCAAATACCGAACGACAAATGCCGAGCCACATATCCAAGCCGAACGGTACCTCTATGTCGAACAAGGCAGTGTGTTGAGTGAAGAGTGTTGGTCGAACGAGACCCGATGCCGGTCGAGGGAAGATGCCGAACGACTTACTTATGCCGAGCGAGGCTTGAATGCCGAACGAGGCTTGAATGCCGAACGAGGCTGGAATGCCGAACGAGGCTGGAATGCCGAACGAGGCTGAAATGCCGAACGAGGCTTGATTGCCGAACGACCTTGCTATGCCGAAGCGTTCCATACCGATCGAGGCTCTATGCCGAGCGAGGGAAGGTGTGCCGAACAAGGCCTGTGCCGAGCCTCTTATTACATGGTCAAATGACCGGTTAACACTTGCCCCCCAAAGTGTATCATGTGGATGAACATGATGCGCTTTGAACCATGAGCACTCCGTGTTTCTCTTAAAGCCTTTGCTTTGTTCTCTCTATAGTGATCCCCTGATTGCCGAGGGACATAATGATGCCGAATGAGATTGATGCTGAGCGAGACATTGAATGACAAACGACATACCGATGCCGAACGACATATTGATGCCGAACGAGGGAGGTCTCTTGACCAGTTCTACCGGTTGCTGACTATTCTCCTTCCTTCGTTCCTATAAAGGTCAACACTTCATTCCTTTTTCCCTTTTACTTTTACCTCCACACTACAGAACTTACGAACTTGCCTCCTATCAGACTTCTGCAAACTATTTACTCTTCCCTTCTCTTCTCGAACCCGATTAGTTGCCTCACCTCCTTCCTTAATTATCGAATCCGATCAGAATCGCGTTTCCTACTCCAGAATCTCCCCAAGATTCGAGTCATTTCTTAGGTAATGACCACCCCTTTAAACACTTCTTCTCGACTAGGAAACTTAGCACGAGATTTGAATTCGTCGCAAAGCCGAGGATAATAGGAACCGCGTGGATGAGGACAACGAATTCGAGGTTAGAACTTGTTTTAGGGCTTGGCGGAGTGGTGGAAAGAAGGAGGTATCAGAGGTGTTTAGGACATGAGGGAGTAAGAAGTAATGAAGTTAGAGGGTGCAAGTTAAGCATGATGTGTGAGTTGGAAGAGAAATGGTTGTGGCTCGGGATTACTCTCGCATGCTGAACGACTAAGAGAGATTGGAGGAGAGCAACGAGTGTTGTCATGCCGAATGGCGAAGTGTGGACGATGGAGAGGAACGATTATTAGGCTTACAGGGCCGAGCGGTGCGGCTCGGTACCATTGCGGCTTGGCATGACTCATGAATGCCGAACGAGGAAAGAGGGAGAAAGAAGAGAAGTGAGCGTTGCGCCTAGAGTGCCGAGCGATGCGGCTCGGTATGATCATGGCTCGGCATGACTTCATCATGCCAAACGGTGAAGGGCGAGTGAGGAGAGTTTAGGTGATTACTTAGTTGAGTTTCTCGAGTACCATTTGGCATTAAACATATAAACAGGCCTAAACCATGCCTAAACATGTGACAAAGACAAGGACATGGACTTAAGCATATAAACATATCGGACAATCCTGACTGATAACTCCCTTGTCTTGACAACTGTGAACCTGAACTTAAATTGCTTAAAACAGTTAATAACCTTTCACATGCAGTGTCGATGTTGAGTTTAAAACATAAACCATCTTACGATAGGCTCACGCAGATGGTCAGCGATGACGGTCTTCGAAGATGATAGTTCGAAGCCTAACTTTATTTCACCAACTCGGTGACTTTTAATTTCTTGGCACTTATATTTGAATGATCGCACTAGTTCACACACCACACGAGGGGAGTATTTATGTTGTTAAGTCTAAAGTCGATTGTTTTTCAAGTATAGTTCAAATAGGTGTTTCGTCAGATTCAACGCTCACTTGAGATGTGTAGGAAATCTAGATCTGCCACGATCTCAGACAGACCCGGGCCATCTTCTCAACAAGAAGTAGTTGGAACTTCAAATCCGTCGACTACTCCTGTTCAACATATTCCGAGTCCTGCAATCGCATCAGTCAACTTGGCTCCCGATGCCTTGGATGCAGCGATCTTTTTAGATAATCCAATCGATTCTCAGGCCACGAGAATTAATGAAAGCACACTTCGAGGCATATGCTCCGTACACAGGACTCCTTTTGATGATGTGTTAGTTCCATCAGGCCAGGATCGTCCTCACCTGCCCCCAGTCGGATACACGACCTACAACAGATTTATGTGTTGGGTTGGTAGCGTGCCACCATTCAACTCTTTTCTTCGCGATCTAATACAATATATTGAGATTGCTCCATCTCAATAACACCCAAACGGTCACGCGTTTGTGTGCGGCACGTGCATCCTCTTCATGAGTGTCCTTTTCAGGCTCCCGACTCCCGGCGATATTCAATACATTTATCGTTTCAAGAGACGATCGGATAGCACATCCTTTGTATTTCTCCAGCCACACAACAAATGTCAAATTCTGACCGAGGCGTGGAGTAAATTCGCCCAGTACAAGCAAGAGTGGTTCTACATGCGCCGTCCTCCTGGCTTCGCAAGGTGACGGGTAGAAGGAAGTAAATTCCTTTTCTGGATCAACACTTGCGTCTGGTGGAATTTGCATCTTTTTTTGACTCCTTATCTGTTTTTTCAGGTATTGGCTCACGTCCCAAAGGTTTCAGGTATTCTGAAGCCGTTGAGGCTATTCGATCTATCCCCGCAAGAGACCGGGACATTAGGTCTCTTATTTCGAATGAGTCGCTCTCAAAGTTTGGACTGTTGGCAGCAGGCCGCCCAATAAGTCTCCCTCCAGGTGTCACCATAACCGGGTTTGCTTTGGGCAAAGGAAAATAGCAAGCCGGGCCTTCAGCATGTGATGCCTCTGACACATCCGAGGAAGGAGAGATTAAAGAAACTGAAACGCTCGAAGTACATGGCGAGAATGTTAACCCCGCTCGGGATTCGATGGTCGAGGTGCACGGTATCGAAGTGACCCCTCCCTCTACAAAGGGAAAGAAAAAGTTGACTTACAAACTGAGGAAAAAGACGATGGGCGGAACTTCTAAAGTCACAATCACCCGGTGGAAAGTGAGTCTTCTCCTCAATGCTTAGAAAGTTCATTGAAAGGTCTATTGGATCTCACTATACCCAACGATATGCTTAACCATGGATTCACTGATCCGAAAATCGTTAAACTTAATTCGCCCGCAAGAGGCGATGCAGGCGCTCAAGCTCATGCTCAGGGAGAAAGAACTACCATAAGTAGAGATAAAGAAACTGGTCCGTTGGAGGGAAACACTAGGATACACACGGACACGTGCACTTCTCCTTGCACTTAAACTTCTGCCATCACTTTACTCTTTGCTGACTTATTGTTATTTAAATTCCATGCAGGTGATATGGGACGTACACACGGACTCGATTGTCTTCGTAGGTCATCCATCTTTCACCACTCTGGACGAGATTCGGGCTTCGGAAGACGACAGGATAGAGATGATGACGGCGATAGGGATTATCACTCCTGGGATTCATCATCTCAAAAGAAAACTTATCATCAGCTGTCATACCATTATAATCCTCCTTCTCACTCGAAACAAGGCAGAGGAAATACGGCCACAAGGGGTCCCAATCCGATGTCCCCCTCGATCGACACTCTGGTTCATCTAGTACACGACAATCTCGGGAACCTCATAAGAAAACTGAACTTTCAAAGCCACCTCCCCCTGCTTCTTTATCTGATCCATCGGTAGCAGAACGTCTTGCTGAGCTTAAAGATACATTCCCAAAGATATGCTTTGATGGCTTGAAATTTCTCTCGGTGATTCATCAGATTCTAGAACATGTCAAACAAAGCGCTATTGCTTGTACTAATAACATCTATGTCCAGCATGATGCGTTCGTTCACTCAATCGAAATCCATGATAAAGACATTATCAAAGCTCGGGATGAAGAGCTCTCTGCGTACAAGTCTCAGCTCGAAGCCGTCCAATAGAGTGCTAAAGATACTGCAGAGGCCGTCAATTCTCTGGAGACAACTCATAAGAAAGAAATTAACGAGGCGGTCCAAAGCTGTGGGGCCCTGGCTTTAGAGAAGGATTCGGTTCAGAAGGAAAGGGATGCATTTTCCCTCCGAGTCAAAGAGCTGGAAGATCAACTCTGCAAAGAAAGAGAGGAAAAAACTGCTGCCCAGGAAGAGTCACAATGATATTGCGACGAGATTGTTGCTACGCGACTCTTGAAGGCAAAGCTCGATAACGAGCTCCCTAAGGTCGGGATGCTGAAGGATGAAGCCCGTGAATAGGGTAAAAGAATAGCATCCGCGGAGATTGACTCTCGCCTTGAGTCAGTTATAGAGGCTGGCAGGGAGGAGGTCAAGTGCATGTTCGACCCACTTATTGCAGAATTCAACGCCCGTGTCCTCATGCATCGGGACTTAACTTTTCTTGGTGAGGGCTGCCTCGAATCTTTAGTCGAAGCATGGGAGACTTTAATAAAGATCAGGAAGGTCGAGCTGGGCACCGAAGATGTTGACGAGAAGGCTTTGGTGAGAGAATTTCTAGGGGAATGAGCCTTTGGACTTGTCCGCAGCGAAGGCCCTTTACTACAAAGGTTCTTTCTCATCCAAAGGAAAAGATGTCATTGCCGGTCCGTCTGGAACCAAGTCTCCAGCCCTTCCTCCTACTCAACCGGCTGATTGGCCAGTACTCGATCCATTCGAGCAACATGCTGGTTATGACCTAGAGGACCCTGGTCTCGGCATCCACATTCTATCTCCCATTCCGGAGGGTGAGACCCCTCGGACGGTTGAGAGCCAACAAGAAGACGATACATAACTCTTCTTATTAAAGTTCAAAGAGCCGTCGTTTTCGACGAAAGATTATTGTATTCTAATGTTTGTTTCCTGTGATTTTTTGTAGGATGTTCTCATCCCGAACCCACTCCAAGGAGCGATGACGCCAAGGAGAAGAAGGAGAAAACAAGCGAGGCTACTCACGCGGGAGAGACTCCCGGTCCAGATGCTCAAGTGATTGAGACACTCGATGAGGATAAGTCTGAGACTTCGTCTCCCGTCGAAGGTAGTTATGAAATTGAGATCACAAGCGCCTCTGAGCACACTTCTAAAATGAGCATGGAGCAGCCCGCGGAGGAAAAGAAAAGGACAGCTGAAATCAAAGTCGAGCCCCGAGTCGTGGACCTAGATGATCCTTTGAACAAGCCTTTGAAGGTCATCCTCCCTGGTGGGTCCAGACCACTAGAGGTCCCTCGTACTTCCTCGGTTGTTACCTCCACATCATGGAAAACTTCCAAGGGAAAACGCGTGGGGAAGGAGTCGTCAGAGAAGACGAAGGAGGGAAAGAAATTGAAGAAATCAAAAAAGTAGCTGTTACACTCGTTCAACGAGAGTCAGCTTAGGTTATGTAATTATTTTTATTTATTTTCAAAGTCAATGTAGATAGACTTTTGACCTCAAGTTTTGGAGGAGTTGTAGCAGGACCCCATTTTGGATTAATAAATAAAGTTTAGTTTCTTTGTCTTTCAAACGACTTTTGTTGTTCAGCTTTCTGCATTATTTCGGTCGAAATCCGAGCTGTCGGGAGTTACATAAACCCCCAATTCATCTTCATATAACTTAGGAATTGTTTGAAATTATACATCCTTTATTCCATGCTTTGGGTACTTAGAATATTTTTCAGTCTACGCCAGGGACTTGATGACTTCCAGTCAGTTGTACTCTAGTCTGCACTTCATGAACTTAGAGATTTTTAAGCCATTAATATTCTAGTCCACACTCAGGGGACTCAGAGTACTCCAGTCCGCACTCAGGGGACTTGGAGATTTCGAGTCGTTTATACTCTGGTCCGCACTCAGAGGACTCAGAGTACTCCAGTCTGCACTAAGGGGATTTGGAGATTTCGAGTCATATATACTCTGGTCCGCACTCGGGGGACTCAGAGTACTCCAGTTCGCACTCAGGAGACTTGGAGATTTCGAGTCGTTTATAATTTGGTCTGCACTCAGGGGACTCAGAGTACTCCAGTCCGCACTCAGGGGACTTGGAGATTTCGAGTCGTTTATACTCTGGTCCGCACTAAGGGGACTCAGAGTACTCCAGTCCGCACTCAGGGGACATGGAGATTTCGAGTTGTTTATATCCTGGCCCGCACTCAAGGGACTTAGAGTACCCCAGTCCGCACTCAAGGGACTTGGAGATTTCAAGTCGTTTATACTCTGGTCCGCACTCAGGAGACTCAGAGTACTCCAGGCCGCACTAAGGGGACTTGGAGATTTTAAGTCGTTTATACTCTGGTCCACACTCAGGGGACTCAGAGTACTGCAGTCCGCACTTAGGGGACTTGAAGATTTTAAGTCGTTTATACTATGGTCCACACTAAAGGGACTTAGAGTACTCTAGCCCGCACTCAGGGGACTCAGAGGTTTTGTGGTGTTCGTGCACGTTCGTACGTCAGACATAATAATATAACTCTAGTGGTTTTCCATAGAATTATCATACACAAAAACATCAATAATCATGGAAAAGATGGCTTTAAGCCTTTATTAATGAAAACAAGCTAAATTGTCTTATTACATGCCAAAAACTAAGAATAAAAATATGCTGGAAATAATTGCAACTAAAATATGAAAGAAATAGACTAAGTATAATAATGTCGCTAATGCTCACTATTCCATGCTCGGGAGAGTGTCGCACCATCGACGGTCGCTAGCTTGAAAGTTCCATCTCCAAACTTCCATTCAATGACGTATGGACCTTCCCATGCGGGATTCATATGCGATGGGACCGAGAAAACTCGTTTCAAAATGAGGTCACCCACATCAAAGATTCTCGGCCGGACCTTTTCATTGTAATATCGAGCGACTCGGTTTCTGTATACAACCGCTCTTAAATAAGCTTCTTCACTCTTTTTATCAATGAAGTCCAATGATTCCAGTAAAAGATCACAATTCGACTCAGGGTCGTAATAAGTTACTCGATGTGACGAAACTTCAAGTTCCACGGGTATAACTGCTTCCATGCGATATGCCCATGCGAAGGGAGTGTGGCCAATCGCGGACTTATGGGTGGTTCTATCAGCCCAAAACGCTGTTGGAAGTTCATCCACCCACTTGCCACTAGCCTTTTCCAAACGCTTTTTCAATATGGAATTGATTATTTTATTCACGGCTTCCACTTGTCCATTAGCTTTTGGATGAGTAACCGCTGCAAACCTTTTTTCAATGCCATACTTTTGACAAAATTCTTTGAACTCTTTGCTTTCAAATTGAGTTCCATTGTCTATAATGATAGTCCGCGGAAGGCCAAAACGGCATATAATGTTTCGTACAACAAAATTTATGACCTTTTTGGTGGTGATCGTGGCCAAAGGCTCTGCTTCTGCCCACTTAGTAAAGTAATCGATCGCAACAATTGCATATTTCGTACCACCTTTGGATATGGGTAAAGAACCGATTATGCCGATTCCCCACATTGCAAACGGCCAAGGACTAACCATTTACGTGAGTTCCATTGGCGGAGCTCTCGGGATTTTTGCATATTTCTGGCATTTGTCGCATCTCCTTACATAGTCTGCAGCGTCTCGATTTACAGTTGGCCAATAGTATTTATAGCGGAGGATTTTCTTTGCTAATGTCTGCACCCAGTATGGTCACCGCATTCTCCTTCATGGACTTCCTTCAAGACTAGTTATATCTCATCGTGGGCAATGCACCAGAGTAAGGGGGTCGAGAATCCCCTCTGATACATTATTCCGTCCTGCATTACATATTGCGAAGCCTTATGAATGACTTGTCGTCTTTCGCTCCTTCTTTCGGGTAAGACCCTGTGTAACAAGTATTGCTTGAATGAGGTCATCCATGATTCCTTCTCGATTTTTGTTTCTAACACGAAACCTATCTCCATTATATTTGCACTCGAATCATGTAGGGTTTCAACAGGCACCAATCTCATTTGTTGTGCATCACCAATGCTCGCAAATTTCGCCAATGAATCGGCTTCTCTATTTTGTTCAGGCGGGACATGCGAAATATCATAATATTCTAGGTTTGTTAGCAGCTCTTGAACCCGTGCAAGGTTTGGGGCAAGCCTCTGTCCCTTCGCTTGATAGTTCCCCCGCACCTGGTTCACCATAATTTATGAGTCATAAAAGATTTCAACCGATTTTACCCCCAGTTCTCTGATAAGTCTCAAGCCAGCAATCAATGCTTCATACTCGGATTCTTTATTTGTCGTTGGGAATTCCAGCTTCAAAGCATAACAAACTGATCGGTTTTCAAGTGTCACAAGAACTATGCCTGCCCTCGAGCAACGGTCGTTAGATGCCCCGTCGGTGTACATCTTCCATCGAACGGGTGATATGACATTGTGACCGTTTGATTCGTCTGACACGGCGAACTCAGCAATGAAGTCTGCTAGCACTTGCCCTTGTATGGCCCTTCATGGCAGGTAGGTAATATCGAACTGACTCAACTTGGTATTCCATTTTAACATCCTTCCAGAGGTCTCTGGTCGTTGGAATACCTGCTGAAGTGTTGATCAGTATAAACACTGATTGAGTGTGCCGAAAGTATGACCGGAGCTTGCGTGATGCAATCACCAAGTAATAGGCTAGTTTCTCAATCTTAGGATAATTTTTTTTGCCCCCGTTAAACATTTATTGACATAGTACACCGGCTTCTGAACTCGGTCCTCCTCGTGAACTAGAGCCGTACTGATAGCATGCTGGGATACCGCCAAGTACACGTGCAACATCTCATGGTCTACCGGTTTCGATAGTATCAGAGGACTTTCTAAATGCCTTACCAGAGCTCGGAGTGCTTCCTCATAGTTGGATTTCCACTCGAAATTTCTCTTTCCTTTTTTTATTACATCGAAGAAAGGAATACACTTATCTGTGGCTCTGGATATGAATTGACTTAGCGCGGCCACCTTCCCATTCAAGCTTTACACTTGTTTTATAGTTTTAGGCACTTGTATGTCTCGAATAGCTTGAATCTTCTCCGGGTTAGCTTCGATTCCCCACGCATTCACAATAAAACCCAAAAACTTCCCTGACGCAACGCCAAAGGAACATTTCAAAGGATTGATCTTCATCCCATAATGTTTGAGTATATCAAACATCTTTGCTAAGTCTCGAATGTGGTCGTTTGACTGTTGTGACTTCACGAGCATGTCATCCACATAGACTTCCATTGTTCTACCAATCTGGTCTTTAAACATTCGATTCACCAGATGCTGATAAGTTGCTCCCGTGTTTTTCAATCCGAAAGGCATAACTACATAGCGATATAGCCCACGTCTGTGACAAAGCCGGTGTGTTCTTGGTCTGGAATGTGCATCGGGATCTGATTGTATCCCGAGTATGCATCCATAAATGACGATAACTCGTGTCCAACCGTTGAGTCGACGAGCTGGTCGATTCTGGGTAAAAGAAAACTATCCTTCGGGCATGCTTTGTTCAAATCAGAGTAATCAACGCAAGTTCTCCACTTCCCATTCGTTTTCCTTACTAGCACAGGGTTGGACACCCATTCAGGGTAGAGGGCGTCGCGGACGAACCCATTGGCTTTGAGTTTGTCCACCTCCTCTCTGAGAGAAACGGACCTCTCCAGGCCCATGCCTCTCCTTTTATATTTTAGAAGAACGATCTTGGGTCTATGTTCGACGTATGACTCGCAATAGCGGGAGAAATTTCACACATATCAGAATGTGTCCAAGCGAAAACATCCAGGTTCACTCGAAGGAAATCAGTGAGTTCCTCGGCCATTGACGGGTCGAGTTATGATCCAATCTTAAGAACTCGTGATGGGTCATCCCGACTGATTGGAATGTCAATCGTCAGTTCAACCGGTGCTGCTTTTGCTTCCTTGGGTTCCCTATCATTATCTCTCGGATCTATGTCTCGATCGATCCGAGAGTGTCACCGGAGCCAGGGCTCAGGCACTACTTGTCAATCGCTAGTATTCCGGATGCAGACGGAGCTGTCCGCAACCTTTCCTTTCTCTCGCCACTGGGCCTCTCTCAGCTCAGCCACATAACATGCACGACCGGTCGCTTGATTGCCATGCTCCACACCGACTCCTTTGTCTGTCGGAAATTTTAACGTCAAACACCATAGGGCCAAAGCTGCCTTAAACTCCGCCAGGGCCATTATATGGAGAATCAACATTCAACACTATAAACGGTAGGATTCACACCCTCCTACGATCACCTTCTCCCAGATCAACTGGCAACTCAACATACCCCACCGCATCAGTCGCTGCGCTATTAAAGCCATGGATATGGGCTTTATATGGCTTTTAATCTTTTGTCTCCATCTTTATTTGGTCGTATGCCTTTTTGAACATGATGTTAACGGAACTTGCACAATCAATTAAAATTATTTTGACATATGCTGGCCCAATCGTCGCAGATATGACCATCAGGTCGATGGTAGGAGCCTCCATCTTGTCCGCATCTCGGCTCTTAAACACTATATCGTCTGTCATCATGCGTAGCTGCTTTGTGGGGGTCCCATCCTCCACATTCGAACAACACTCATAATTCGCATGCCTTAAGAAGTTAGCATATCGCACCATCTCCTACTAATTCTTGTATGCAGGGTAAGGTCCACCGACTATCGTGTTTATGACCAATCTACCCACGGTTCGGGCAGGTTCCTCTGGTTGGCGTGGAGCCGGCCCGCGTCCGGGGTCTGATGTTCCTTGCCTACCGTCTTATGGGTTCTTGACAAATTATTGCAGCTTTTTCTGTCTGATCAACTTTTCTATGGCGTTATGGAGGTGTCTACACTCCTCTACATTGTGCCCATAAGTCTCATGGAAGCGACATTACTTCCCCGTCCGCTTCTGTTCCTCTATGGACTACTTTGGGCGCGACTTTCTGTATTGAAAAGTGTTACAATTTGACAGGTAAATATTCTTAAGAGATGCATTCAGTGGGGTGCATTCATTGTAGGTTGGAATCCTTGGCTTCCATTTCCCTGCTTCTCTTTTCTTTTCGGGATTTCCTCCTACGGACCCTTTAGGTTGCCCAGGCTTGTTCTGGACGTTGACTTGAACCTTTCTCGAGTTATCGTCGGATTGATTTATGGCGATGTTGCTTTTCACAGTCTCTTGAACAGGCCCTGGTGCCTTATCTCACCTCGTCCATCTGGCTTCTTCTCTTCTTATGAATTGATGAGCCTTTGAATAGAAATGCTCCAGCGTTGTTGGTGGCTTTCTTGCCAACCAATCTCCAAACTCTGAATCCGGATCTACTTCTCACATTACCGCCATCAGAATTGTGTGGTCATTAGGGTTGCTAACTTCAGTAGCCACAACATGAAATCTCTGCAAGTACTCTTTCAACGACTCCCCCGGAGCCTGGATTACACTAGATAGGGACATCACATCCTTGAGACGAGTGGTGTGTATCCTAAACTGTTCTATAAATTTCGTCGCCAATTCGTCGAAGCCGGATATAGACCATGGGGGAGTCGAGTGAACCACATGGTGGCGATTCCAGATAAAGTAATTGGAAAGCATCTACACTTGGTCGCGTCATTTGCTCTAGCCGAATCCATCATCCATTCGTACCTCATCACATGCTGCCTGGGATCTGTCTTTCCTTCGTAGGCCGGGACAGTAACATGCTAAACTTCCTAGGATACTCGGCCTGTAGAACGGTATCGATGAATGGAGCATGACTCCTGGATATCCCTCAATCTTCATTGCTTAAGCCTTAATTTTCTCTCATTAACTGCCTGACCATAGCTGATAAGTCCGGAGTTTATATGGAGGATGGAAGGTTGGGCTCTGTTCTACGGGATCGCTTGGGTTGATGTCCCCTCTATTGGCGATCTGCCAAACATGTATCTTAAAGACCAAGTTCATTAGGGTCTTGGTGAGCCTAGCGTCCGGTCTCCACACACGCTCCATCTCCTAAGTTTCCTATTCCGGCTTGGGTGTTGTGTCCAAGATGTGAGTGATACCTACTTGATCGATCAGTAGCACCTGCTTGTGAAGTTTAAGTTTTATGGTGTCTACGCTTGGGATGTTCATCGGATGAAGTCGAGCTATCAAATGAAGAATAAGGAGCAGGGCAGCCTCCAACATTCTAATGCTGTTGCTGAGTAAGCTGAGTCATAAAGTTAGCGTTAGCTTGAATCTTCTCAACAAGTTGTCTTCTACTTTCCATGAGTTCTCTCATCAAGTTGTTAAACTATGTCCTGGTGATGACTTCCGTCTGATTTTGGGTGTTAGTCCCTACGCCTAGATTAACTTGCTGATTGCTAGGTCCTATCTGTTGTACGCTAGCAGTCTCGTTGATGTCCGTGTTATGAGAGGCTGATCGGGTACGTGGTCTTCTCATAGTAGAGTTGTAGATCGAAACTCTGAGTAGATTCAATGGATGCCTTGTCAATAAGTCGTATCTCCTTCGGGGGATTTATTCAATCCAATAGCTACAAAGTAGATCCTAACGGCCGGAGAAGTTGATTCTCGATGAAAGCACCAAAATGTTAGCACCAGAATTAGCTACTAACACCCTTAAGAAGGATTGTGTAGAGAGATTAATAAAGAAAGTGAATTAAAACAGAGAACTATATGCTAAATTAGATGCAAAAACAAGAACACCGGATTTATAGTGGTTCAACATAATTGCCTACATCTACTTTAAGTCTTGATCTTTATTGCTTTTATAAGTGATTGAATACAGATACAATCCGTACTATAAAGACTTGAATACAAATGCTAAGTAAAATAGAGTGAGTCTTGAAAGCGGTAGAGTCTCCCCAGTATTCTCGAAAAAAGATCACTTTCACTGTGCCCCTGCCCTTCTATTGATAGACAAAGATGGGTTGGACTTCCCTAATGGGCCTAGGAGTAATATATCTCGGCCCGTGGTGGGTGACTTCTGTGTGCTGAGCCGCAAATGTAGAATGGCAAATGCCGAGCCACATATCCAAGCCGAACGGTACCTCTATGCCGAACGAGGCAGCGTGTTGAGTGAAGAGTGTTGTCCAATGAGACCCGATGCCGGTCGAGGGGAGATGCCGAACGACTTACTTATGCCGAGCGAGGCTTGAATGCGGAATGAAACATGAATGTCAAACGAGGCTTAAATGCCGAACGAGGCTGGAATGCCGAACGAGGCTGGAATGCCGAACGAGGCTGGAATGCCGAGCGACCTTGCTATGCCAAATGCCTTCCATGCCGATCGAGGTTCTATGCCGAGCGAGGGGAGGTGTGCCGAACGAGGCCTGTGCCGAGCCTCTTGTTACATGGTCAAACAACAGGGTAATAATTTATATCTATTGAATGATAATCTATGATGTGATATTGGATATATTGTGATAAATGTATGTTATTTATCTATGATAAATACTATGTGAATTCAATTTTGAATGGTTTAACCTTAAACAACTTGACCTTTAAAATGGCGTTTGGATTTCGATGAGACCGGGATCGGATATCAAGTTTGATTATCCGAAAACCACATCGATCCAAGTTAAACGATAGGACGTAAAATCTCAAGTGAAGACCGAGATGGAGTTTCAGAGTGCAAGGGTTATTATCGTTAACTCTGAGGGTGATTCCAAAATGAGTGTAACGAGATAATGCCTTCGGTTTCGTTCGAGCCCAGAACGAACTTGTATGGATAAATGCTATCAGACCATCGTTAATGGAGGACGATGAGCATTCCAAGATGTGTTCTTAAAAGGTAATCGTAGCCTCAAGCATCATCAATCGAGAATGGCTAAAATAGAGAGGTGTACACAAGGCTAAGTGGGTAGCACTCAAGTAGGATAAGATTTTCCCATGTCTAGTGGTCCCTTTTATTCGGTTGTATGGGCGGTTGTTAGGCCACAACCACAGGGTTATCTTATTCGGACTATCCAGTAAGGGATAGCTCCAGCTTTGTGATGCGGGGAACCCAAGTGGATCCTCGGTACGGTGATCTAGGCCACGTACTGTGACGAGCGGTACCCCAGTAGCCCTGCCATTTATGGAAACCCATTATCCCTGCGTGCCCTTTATGATTTTGATTGTATAATCCACTTTGTGGCTAGTATGCTAGAATTTAATCATGTAACAATTTCAGCTATGTGAATATTTATTTGAAAACACTAGACACTATTATAACATAACCAGATTTCCTATCAAATGTTTTGGTTATCGTAAGAAAAAACTTGTCCGTGTTTATTTGTGGAGAGTCTTACGAAATACCTTTTATTTCAAAGGTTTTTCAAGTTAAACAACTTAACCGTTTACTCACACCAGACCCATGTCTGACCCGGAGTTTATTTCTATTTTTTTAAACTCTTGGGTACTTAAATTTTTACGAGTAGCCAGTGATCAGGTTTGGCTTGACGAATTTAGGAGAAGCTTGGAGTAGGAGTCCAGACATATCTATCTATCTTTTCGCTGTGTTGTGTCTTTGTCTGTTGTATTTTAGGATGTAATGATGTTGTATAACTGTGTGCTCTGATGAAAAGACTATATAATAGATATGTGAAGTATTATATTTTGTTCCGTTTTCGCTATGAGATTCTGATGTTGTCGTTCTTTCTTTCTATCTATTCTACTTCTACCTATTTCTTTTCTTATTGATGATGCGTCTTTCTGTGGAATGAAAGACGGATCGTCACAGTTGGTATCAGAGCATAGGTTGAGATAATACGTAGGCTCTGGAGTAGTATCTATCTTGAGAGCACGTATTTGTAATTTTATATATAACTATATACCTATCTAAATTTGTTGGGTTACCTGTCCAGGTTGCCAACATGAGTTCAAGAAGCAAGAGAGGCAGAGTTGTAAGGAGCACGTCGACCAATAATGGAAGAGGTCAGACTACTAGCGAGGCTGTGAATCCAACACCGCCTCGAGTAAGTTTTGCTGCTTTGTGCAAAGATTTCACAAATCTGGAAGGGAGACCATTTAAAGGATCGGAGACCGTTATAGAAGTTCAGGCTTGGTTACGCGCGTGTGAGCGCATCTTTAAGAGTTTGGATTTATCCGATGAGCAGAAAAGAGTGATGGCATCGTGGCAACTGCAAGAAGATGCAGCAGCTTGGTAGGATTCAGTTACAACAATTAGCTTAGAGGATGATATATCTTGGAGTAGACTGAAGGATTTGTTTGAGGAACAGTTCATGTCGACAGTTAGAAGGACTCGTCTGTACAGAGATTTTCTGGATCTGAAGCTAGGAAGCATGTCAGTTTCAGTATATGGGAATAAGTTCAATGAGTTATCTCGCTACGGACCTGGTTTAATCGACACGCCCCTAAAAAAGAATGAGATGTTTGTGCAAGGTATGAGGCCTGAGTTCCACAATAAGATGACAGCTCATCTTAATGGATTTTTTGTGGAGTTAATCGACATGGCATTAAGGTATGAGGAGCTCATGAACAAGAAGGAGTTGGCATCTGAAGCAGCATCAAGTGGAACTTCTTCCAATCCAAATAAAAGGAAATTCAACCCTAATAGGAAGAAGTAAGGAAAAGAGAAGCAGGGAGGAAGCAATGGACCCCGGAAGTGCTACGTATGTCAACAAGAGGGTCATTTGGCTAAGCAGTGCCCCAGGGGTAGATCTCAGAAGCAGCAGAAACGTTAGAGTGGTCTGGGTTTAGCATCAGTTCAGAAATCTCTATGTTTCAATTGTCGTTAGCCTGGTCATATGGCGAAGGCTTGTCTGCTTCTTCAGAAGGCCCAGCAGAATAAGGTGTTTGCTCTTGAAGGTGGTCCATCTTCTTCTTTTAAAGGCAAAGGAGTTTTGGAAGATACTTTGCTTTTAGATGGAAATTTTATTAGAGTTCTGTTTGATTCTGGTGCATCTCTTAGTTTTGTTTCTTTGGATGCGGTAGAGAAGTTTCATCTTTCCCCTTCTTTGGTAGACCGCCCTATTTTTGTATCTAATCCTATAGGCGGAGTAACTAAGTTAGATAAGATCTGTAGATACCTAAGGCTTTCTTATCTATCTCATAGTTTTTCTTGCGACCCATTTGTATTGAATTTCAAAGGATTTGATCTTATTCTGGGTATGGATTAGTTGGATAAGTATAAGGCTGTTTTGATGTGTGAAGAGAGAACTATAACTTTAGAGACTGAGTTGGGAAGAATCGCAAAAGTGACTTGCGATAATTCCAGAGTTCATTTGAGCAATCTTTTGCATGAAATCGAGGCTTCTCTAGAAGGCGTGAAGTCGATCGAGGTGGTCAGAGATTTTTTGGATGTTTTCAAGGAAGTTAAAGGTTTGCCCCCTCATAGGGAGATAGAGTTTCAGATTGATTTGGTTCTGGGAGCAGTACCTGTTGTTCAGCGTAGTAAAAGGATGGCACCGAAGGAGAGAGAAGAGCTGGTGAAGTAGACCCAAGATTTCTTAGAGAAAGGTTTGATCCGGTCTAGTTTTTCCAGTTGGGGTTCTACCGTTGTCTTTGTGATCAAGTCTGATGGGTCTTTGAGATTCTGTGTGGATTACCGGAAGTTGAATAAGGTTACTATTAGGAATAAGTATCCTTTGCCCCATATAGACGATCTTTTTGATCAACTCCATGGAGCTTCTATTTTCTTTCAGTTAGATTTAGCTTCAGGTTTCCACCAATTAAGGGCAGCTGAGGACAATATACCTTTGACTGCGTTCAGAGGACCTAATTGTTTTTATGAATGGATGGTTATGCCTTTTGGGCTGACCAACGCTCCTGTCTATTTTGTGGATTTGATGAACCAAGTTTTTTAGGATGTGCTGAATAAGTTTTTTCTCGTGTTTATCGATGATATTCTTGTCTACTCCAAGTCTGAAGAGGAGCATAAGCAGCATTTGAGAATAGTGTTGGAGACTTTGAGGAGGCATGTTTTGAAGGCTAAGTTTTCGAAGTGCCATTTTCGAAAATCGAAAGTCATATTTTTGGGGCATATTGTTTCTGGTGAGGGTATTTCTATAGATCCAGCCAAGGTAGCTACTATTCAGGAGTGGAAGCAACCGCAGATTCCGACAAAACTCCGCAGTTTTCTGAGTTTGGCAGGGTACTACAGGAAGTTTATCAGGGATTATTCTAAGATTTCTTCGCATTTGACCAATTTGAATCGGAAAGGAGCGAAGTTTAAGTGGACCCCCGAGTGTGAAGAAGCTTTCTCTGATTTAAAGGCAAGGATGACCAGTGCACCTGTGCTAGCTATTTCGGATGGTAAGAACAAGTTCGAGGTCTACACGGATGCTTGTGGAATTGGACTAGGAGTAGTGATAGCGCAGAATGGGAAGGTAATTGCGTATGTGAGCAGGCATTTGAAGCCTCATGAAAGGAATTACGCTACGCATGATCTGGAGTTGTTAGCCATCGTCTTTGCTTTGAAGATCTAGAGGCACTATCTATTGGGAGAGAAGTTTGAGCTTTTCACGGATCACAAACCTTTGAAGTATCTTTTCTCCCAGAAAGATCGAAATTTGAGGTAGTAGTGGTGGGTAGAATTTTTGATATCTTATGATTTGGATATCCTGTATACTCCGAGGAAGACGAATGTTGTGGCGAATGCTCTGAGTAGGGATGCAATTTTGTCTCTATTGAAAGTTGTTTCGTCACTTCTGGAAAGGATCGCGAGCAAGCAAGGATCAGATAGAAGATTGAAAGGAATCATCAGGAGAGTCAAGAATGGTCAGTGTTCCAGTTTTGAGATTGATGACCAAGGAACATTGAGGATCAATGGAAAGATTTGTGCTTCGAATTTCAAGGATTTGAAGCAAGAAGTTCTGTCAGAGAGTCATCGCTCCAGGCTTAGTATCCATCCAGGGATTTCAAAGATTCATAAGGATATGAGGAGAGTCTTTTGGTGTCTAGGCATGAAGAAGGATATTGTTTCTTTCGTCAATGGATGTGAGATCTGTCAGCAGGTGAAAGGTGATCAATAGAAGACCGCATGATTATTGCAGCCTTTGGAAGCTCCTAAGTGGAAGTGGGAGATGATTTCTATGGATTTCATCGGCGGTTTGCCAAGGACTAGAAAGGGAAATGAAGGAATAGGGGTAATTGTAGGCCGGTTGACCAAGAGCGCCCATTTTATTCCGGTTAAGGCAACCCGTACCGCATTGTCTTTGACTGAGATTTTCTTGAGAGGGATTGCCAGAATACATGGCGTTCCAGTTAGTATTGTAAGTGATCGTGATTCTATCTTCACAGCAAGTTCTAGGAGGCTTTGCAATCAGCTTTGGGTATGAGATTGAGTTTGAGTACAGCGTATCAACCCCAGATCGACGGAAAAACTGAAAGGCTGAACCGAATTCTAGAGGATATGATGAGGGCTAATGTTTTGGATTTTGGCGGAGCTTGGGAGGACCATCTACATTTAGTGAAATTCTCGTACAATAATACTTATCAGGCGAGTATCAAGATGGCACCCTATGAGGCTTTATATGAAAGACCTTGTAGATCCCCATCCTATTGGGTAGAGTCGGGAGATCGTCTTGTTCTTGGTCCAGATTGATCTGTGAGGCATCTGCAAAGGGGAAGCTTATCAAGAAGAGAATGAAAGCAGCGCAGGGTCGCCAGAAGAAATATGCGGACAAGAGACGAAGATAATTGGAATTTGAGATCGAAGATTTAGTCTTTGTCAAAGTTTCCCCGATTAAAGGAGCGATTAGATTTAGTAAGACGGGAAACTTGCCCTAAGGTACATTGGTCCGTTCTGAGTGCTCAGAGGATTGGTGCTGTGGCCTACAGGATTGAATTGCCAGTTCGGATGGCTGGAATTCACAATGTCTTTCACGTATCTCATCTGAGGGAATATGTGCACGGCCCATCTCTTGTTGTGGACCCAGTAGTGTAAGAAGACTCAGAGATTGAGTCAGACTATTCTGTTATCAGGCATCCTGTCCAAATCGTTGACCAAGATGAGAGGCAACTTAGGAGCAAGGTGGTGAAGCTAGTGAAGGAGCAGTGGAGCGAGGATCCAAGAGATTGTACCTGGAAAACTCTGGATAGTGTTAGGAAAGCTTACCCGGATCTATGTCCAGATAGCTAGTAATGTTTGTTTGGATGAATTGTTTGTTTAGTTGATAGTGTTTGACTAATATGTATGCTTGGATTATTGAAATAAAATAAAATAAAAAATTATTTTGGATTATCTTTTGTTTTAAATTTCGAGGACGAAATTCTTTTAAGGGAGAGGAATGTGATATCTCGGAAATTTCAAGCAATTTAAAATGTGATAATCCCCTTTATCAACTATTTAAAATTGGTAAAATTATTATTTTTAAACAATAATAATAATGTGTTGTTTTTAAATATAGATAAATAAATTTTAAATAGAATTATCATTTACAAATTGAATTTGTGTTTGTTTAAATATATATATATATATATATATACACACACACACACACATATATACACATATTTGAGTTGATTTTAAATTGGATTTTTCAATTTATTTTGAATTTGAATTTGTATTTAAATTTGAAATTTAAAAATATATATCTTAAATATATTTTAGATTTTAAAATATGTTATATGTGATTTTATTTAGAATATAATTAGTAGTTTTTATTTTATTTTTCTTTAAAGAATCTTATTTATATAAATTAAGAAAGGTATTTATTTAATTAGGAAATTCAATATAAAAGCTTCTAAATCGTTTAAAAATAATTAAAAATTTAATAATTACAAGTGTTAATAGATTAAATCATATTAATAACAAGTGTAAGATGATTAAAAAGCCAAATGACAAATGTTAGAATTTTTTTAACAAGTGTCACATTTTATTTTTATTTTCTTTTAGTTTAAATAAATCCTAATTAACACTATATAAACATCTATCTTTGCTCTTCCCTTTCTTTTTGCCTATCTTCATTTCATAAACCAAGAAAGAACAAACCCTGTAAAACATTTCTCAAACCTAAAACAAAGGCTGTTAATATTCAAACTCAAAAGAAAACTTGTTAAACTATTTTCAAACCAGAAATTTAATCAAGCAATCAGCAACCTCAATCTTCTTAGTTTTCAAAGCTAAATCTTCTCAACAACTAGCTTCAGTTTTACATGGATTTCTAGTTCAAACAACAAAGCATTTCATTTTTCAAAAGATCAAAGCAGTTCAAGCATTTTTCAAATTCCAGTTTTCAAGCATCTGTTTCAAGCTCTGTTCAACTAATTCTTGTGAGTAAACAACTTTAAAACTTTTATCTTAAACTTGATGCATGTGATAATTCTTGAGCGTTATGATATGAATATGCAATTGCGTGATTATATAAATAAGATGGATGTATATAGTTAATACACATGTGTGCATGTCTGGGATATATATATGTTCTTCCATGTTTCCTGTTATAGGGTTTTAAAATTTAGATCAAAATTCATTTTCTCTTCTTCTGATCTCTGTTAGGATTTAGTTTTCAAACAAGAAATGTTTGTTTAGTCATAAATTAAGCCTTAAAAATGAATTTAAGTAAATTAATTGGAAGTTTATTTGGAAAATAGGAAGACGGTAAAAATTCTTTAAAACATGTTATAAATCAAATGTTATAATTTGCTGATTCAAGTATATAACATGAATCGACTTTGTAAAATATGATTTTTAAAATGAAAATCATAATTTTTTGTTGGATTTCGAGTGAGCATTTGGGGTTTGACCAGAAAATGGTTTTTGAGCAAATTCCGGTGGCTGGAGGTCTCGAGGTGGTCGGGGTTTCGACTGGAGGTTGCTGGTGAGTTGCTGAGGCAAGGAAAAATGGCGGGTGACTTTCTTAGTCACTGTGGTGTCGGAATTCGATCGAAGTAGGGTTTAAGCCCTAAATTAGGTCGAGGTCGGAAATATGGTCACTGCGGTGTCTTTGGTTGATCGAGTTGCATCAGACCGAGGGGAATGGCTGTGTGGATGGCCGGAGAGTGTGTGGCCGGAGTCTCAGGACTTCCGGTGGTCAGCGTCCGCAGTTCAAGGGAGATTCAGGCGTGAGGTTGGATTCCAGGCTTTGTCAGATTGTTCGATTTTGATATTGGGTTTGTATTGGAGTTTGGGTGGTCGGAATCAGGGGTGTTGGCGATCGTTGATGTGCGAGAGGTGTCTGCAGTAGTCAATGTCGTCGCGATCATCTGTGAAGGTGCACCAATGTGGGTTGGTGTTAGTGATTTGGGGGGAGGGTTGGCTTGGGAAGAAGCTCGAGTAAAGTGGGAGGAGACTCGAGTAAAGACTCGGGTCCGTATTTGGGTAGAACGTGAGAGTTAAGCTTTCAAGTTTTAAAGCTTTAACAATCTAAGTTTAAAAAGGAAAGAAAGGAAGTGGGTTTACTCGGGGTAGGTCTCGGTAGAAGTCGGGTTGAACCCAAGCATGTTTAAACAGTTTTAAAAGTTTTTAAAAGTAAGATTTTTAAATTTAAAATAAATTTAGTTTATAACTTCTTATATAAATTTCTTTTATATATAATAAATGTTTTCCTTAACGTTTGATTAAGAAGTTTTGTAATTTGTTTAACTTAAATTTTGTTAAGTTAAATTTGTAAGTTATTTTAAATCTTAAATTAGAAATTAAATTTAATAGTTAATTTAAAAGTATAATGTTTTAAATAATGTTAATGATAATTAAGTCATTAATAATGACAATGTTTATCTTAAAGTTAATAAAGTTTTAATGATTAAAGATTAATTTAATTAATTAGATAATTAAAGAGTAAATAATCAATTTAATTAATTAATGATTAAGAGTTAATTAATTTATAATTAAGGGTCTAGTTAATTAATTAGAGATTGATTAATTGATAATTAATAATTAATTAATTAAGTAATTAAAACTAATTATTTATAATTAGAGATTAATTAATTAAGTAATTAAAGAGTAATTAAGTTGAAATTAAGCATTTATTAATTAAGTAATTAGAGATTAATCAATTGGTAATTAAGGATTGATTAAGTGGTAATTAAGAATTAATTAATTTGTAATTAAGATTTATTAATTAATAATTAAGGTTTATTAATTAATAGTTAAAGGATAATAAATTAGTTAATTAAATATTAATTAATTGATTGTAAAAGTAAATAAGGAATGATTGATTAGGCAGGGAATTGGTAATTAATTCTTAAGTAATTAATTTAATTTGAAGTTAATTAAATTAGCTATAATATGGATTAATAATTCTTGCTTGTGGATGATTGTTTTAGTAGAATGTCTGGATTAATTGATATCTATTGAATGATAAACTGCGATGTGATATTGGACATATCTGTGATAAATGTATGTTATTTATCTATGATAAATGCTGCGTGAATTTAATTTTGAATTGTTTAACCTTAAACAATTTTACCTTTAAAATGGCATTTGGATTTCGATGAGACCGGGATCGGATATCAAGTTTGATTATCCGAAAACCACATCGATCCAAGTTAAATATAGGTCATAAAATCTCAATTGAAGATCGAGATGGAGTTTCAGAGTGCAAGGGTTATTGTCATTAACTCTGAGGGTGATTCCAAAATGAGTGTAATGAGATAATGCCTTCGATTTCGTTCGAACCCGGAGCGAACTTGTATGGATGAATGCTATCAAATCATCGTCAATGGAGGACGATGAGCATTCCAAGATGTGTTCTTAAAAGGTAATCGTAGCCTCAAGCCTCATGAACCGGGAATGGCTAAAACAGGGGAGGTGCCGCAAGGCTAAGTGGTTAGCACCTAAGTAGGATAAGGTTTTCCCCTGTCTAGAGGTCCCTTTTATTTGACTGTGTGGGTGGTTGTTTGGCCACAACCGTGGGGTTGTCTTATTCAGACTATCCAGTAAGTGATAGCTTTGGCTTTGTGATGCAGGGGATTAGTGTGGATCCTCTGTACCGTGATCTAGGCCACGTACTGTGATGAACGGTACCCCAATAGCCTTGTCATTGATGGAAACCCATTATCCCCACGTGCCCTTTACGGTTTTGATTGTATAACCCACTTTGTGGCTAGTATGCTGGAATTTAATCATGTAATAATTTCAGCTATGTGAATATTTATTTGAAAATACTAGACCCTGTTATAATACAACCACATTTCCTATCAAATGTTTTGGTTATCGTAAGGGAAAAACTTGTCCGTGTTTATTTGCAGAGAGTCTTACGAGATTCCTTTTATTTCAAAGATTTTTCAAGTTAAGCAACTTAACCGTTTACTCACACTAGACCCATGTCTGGCCTGGAGTTTATTTCTGTTTTCTTAAACTCTTGGGTACTCAAATTTTTATGAGTAGCCAAGTGATCAGGTTTGGCATGACGAATTTTGGAGAAGCTTGGAGAAGGAGTCCAGACGTATATATCTATCTTTCCGCTGTGTTGTGTCTTTGTCTGCTATATTTTGGGATGTATAACTATGTTCTTTGATGAAAAGACTATGTAATGAATATGTGAAATATTATATTTTGTTCTGTTTTCGCTATGAGATTCTGATGTTGTCGTTTTTTCTTTCTATATGTTCTATTTCTGCCTATTTATTTTCCTATTGATGACGCGTCTTTCTTTGGAATGAAAGGCGGGTCGTCACAGTTGGTATCATAGGTTGAGATAATACCTAGGCTCCGGAGCAGTATCTATCTTGAGAGTGTGTATTTGTAATTTTTATATATAACTATGTCCTATCTAAATTTGTTGGGTTACCTATCTAGGTTGCCAACATGAGTTCAAGAGGCAGGAGAGGCAGAGTTGTAGGGAGCACGTCGACCAATAATGGAAGAGGTCAGACTGCTAACGAGGCTGTGAATCCAACGCTGCCTTGAGTAAGTTTTGCCGCTTTGTGCAAAGATTTCACAAATCTAGGAGGGAGACCATTTAAAGGATCGAAGACCATTATAGAAGTTCAGGCTTGGTTACGCTCGTTTAAGCACATCTTTAAGAGTTTGGATTTATCGGACGAGCAGAAAAGAGTGATGGCATCGTGGCAACTGCAAGAAGGTGCTGCAGCATGGTGGGATGCAGTTACAGCAAATATCTCAAAGGACGATACTTCTTGGAGTAGATTTAAGGAATTGTTTGAGGAACAGTTCATACCAATAGCTGGAAGGACTCGTCTGTACAGAGATTTTTTAGATCTGAAGCAAGGAAGCATGTCAGTTTTAGAATATGAGAATAAGTTCAGTGAGTTGTCTCGCTACAGGCCTGGTTTAATCGACACACCCCTCAAAAAGAACGAGATGTTTGTGCAAGGTATGAGGCCTAAGTTCCACGAGAAATGATGGCTCATCTTAGGGGATCTTTTGTGGAGTTAATCGACATGGCATTAAGGAATGAGGAGCTCATGAACAAGAAGCAGTTGGCATCTGCAGCAGCATCAAGTGGAACTTATTCCAATCCAAATAAAAGGAAATTCAACCTTAATTGGAAGAAGCAAGGAAAATGGAACCAGGGAGGAAGCAATGGACCCCGGAAGTGCTATGTATGTCAACAAGAGGGTCACTTGGCTAAGCAGTGTCCTAGGAGTAGATCTCAGCAGCAGCAGAAGTGTCTGAGTGCTCCGGGTTCAGCATTAGTTCAGAAATCTCTATGTTTCAACTGTCATCAACCAGATCATATGGTGAAGGCTTGTCCGCTTTTTCAGAAGGCCCAGCAGAATAAGGTGTTTGCTCTTGAAGGTAGTCCATCTTCTTCTTCTAAAGGCAAAGGAGTTTTGGAAGGTACTTTGCTTCTAGATGGAAATTTTATTAGAGTTCTATTCGATTCTGGTGCATCTCTTAGTTTTGTTTCTTTGGATGCGGTAGAGAAGTTTCATCTTTCCCCTTGTTTGGTAGATCGCCCTATTTTTATGTCTAATCCTATAGGCGGAGTAACTAAGTTAGATAAGATCTGTAGAGACCTAAGGCTTTCTTATCTGTCACATAGTTTTTCTTGCGACCCATTTGTATTGGATTTCAAAGGGTTTGATCTTATTCTGAGTATGGATTGGTTAGATAAATATAAGGCTGTCTTAATGTGTGAAGAGAGAACTGTAACTTCGGAGACTGAGTTGGGAAGAATCACAAAAGTGACTTGCGATAATTTCGGAGTTCATTTGGGCAATCTTTTGCATGGAATCGAGGCTTCTCCAGAAGGCGTAGAGTCCATCGAGTTGGTCAGAGATTTTCCGGATGGTTTCGAGGAAGTTAAAGGTTTTCCCCCTCATCGAGAGATAGAGTTTTGGATTTATTTGGTTCCGAGAGAAGTACCTGTTGTTCAGCCTAGTAGAAGGATGGCACCGAAGGAGAGAGAAGAGATGGTGACGCAGACCCAAGATTTCTTAGAAAAAGGTTTGATCCGGCCTAGTTTTTCCAGTTGGGATTCTGCGGTTGTCTTTGTGACCAAGTCGGATGGGTCTTTGAGATTCTGTGTGGATTACCGGGAGTTGAATAAGGTTACTATTAGGAGTAAGTATCTAAAATTTTCTTCTGTTATCGATTTCCTTTATTTATAACATCGTTTATAACTATATATCTTCTCTGAATTTCACGTTATTATTAAAATAATCTAATTTATAAATTCAATTCCTTACAAATTGTTTTCATTTCAGCCAATCCATCTTTAATATCGATTTCAACTTCTTCTCACATTTTCCAGAAATATCATTTTAAAAATCCATCGCTTAAAAATCCTTTATATAAATTATTTAAAAAAATCTCTACTTTGAATAGTTTTATGAATAGTTAAATACAACCCAAAATAAATTTATTGTTTTAACCAAATCAATTTATTTTAAAATAATCTAAACTTCGATATAATTATTTTTATATTCAAAATCTCCTTTTAAATTCCTTCAAATTCCAAAAATAATATTATGGTATTTAAAATATCAAAATTCAGACCTGTGCTACTTTAGCATCCAATTATTCTATCACAACAATAATCTATAACAGATTATTCTATCTCATCATATATCACTGTATATGAAATTTAAAATCAATATTTTTGAGGAATCCAGTTGGATTCCTCCAATCTGTTTTCCTGCATCCACAGATGTTAATACAACATAAAAATACCAATCCCACTTCGAGCAGGATATCATGGTATATAGGATCATCCGCTATTATGCGGGAAGTATAGGGTCTCGTCCGCTATAATGTGCAGGAATATCACTCCAACTAATAACATAAATACTACTATATATATATATGACATCCAAACTGATAATAATTAATAAATTCATCCAATCAACCAATAATTTAAATTCATCATTTTCAGATTATAACTAGCTATCCAAACGAGTGAGATTTAACTCACCTTGATTTTTAATTTTGCAGAATATCCGGACTTTTAAATTATCAAAAATCCCAGCTGACTCCAAAAATTTCCAAACCATTCCCAGAATGTGAATTTTGAAGCTACGAATTTAACGTGATCGACTTCCTGATTTTTGGACCTTGCAAGATCATCTTATACATTTAAATAATTTAAAATAAAATTAACTTAAATTAAGAAATAGTTTTAAAAATTTGTACCTATCAGTAAATCATCCTCCTCTCACTCATGCTGGAGGCCATTAGAGCCAAACTCTATATGCACTCGTGCTCCCCACTGTCGCGCTGCACACGCATCGCTATCCCAAGCCAGCATCGCACGCGACACCAGCCGTCGAGAAAACTACTCGACCCCCACCTCTCGCCTCGTCCATGTTGTCGATGCCTTCACCCTGAAGCACCGTCACAATCAGCAACTTCTCCTCGCGTCACCGCATCAACCATAATCTCGACTGCTGTCGTCCCATCCCCTAGCACTCGAAGCTCGATTGTCGTGAACAAGGGTCATGCCTCGCGTCCACGTGCGCCTCGATTTCGATTTTAATCGTGATTCTATTTTTATTCTTTCTGAGAAACGATTTTCAAGAATTTGAATTTGAAGAAGCAGGAGAAGATAAAGCAATTTAAACTAGAGACGAAGGAAAAAGGGAATACGTGATTTTCATAATCGAAAAGAAAAGAGGAGGAACGAGCGATTTATAAAAGGAAGGGTTAGGCGCATGATTTGGGGGAAGCATGTTAGGATAGGTGTACAGTGATTTGAAAAGGAATAATAACAGCTGATGTGAATTAAAAAAGTCGAGTCAATTATATATATATATATATATATATATATATATATATATATATATATATATATAAATTTTCAAATAGTCTCGCTTACGCAACTCATAATCTCGAATCTCTATCAAGGCGTGCCGCTAGGTATTTATAATGTTATATCCCTATTCCAAACGCAATGGAAAATGTTTCGAGTCCTAATTCGATCGTATGGAGAAGATAGCTTTTTGGACCCAATTATTATATTAAATTTCGATATTAACTTCAACGCGTTTGTATCCCGCACGATCAAATGATAACTCCAAATACTACGAAATTTGAATTCCGATAATAATTCAATATTACGAATCCAATAGAACTAGTTTCGTTGAATTCCGAGACTGCTTCCCAGATCGCTATTTTAACGTGTTGATTAAATCGACGATTTCAAAATTTACGAAAGCGCTTGAAAATCCAATTTTAAACTCTTACTAACTAAACTAGAAATTCCAAACTCAATTTTTAAAATCAAACGACTAAAAATCCGGGTTGTTACATTCCTCCCCTCTTAAAATAATTTCGTCCCCGAAATTGCTAAGTAGGAAAAATGCTCCAAACTCATTAACTTTTTGTTGAACCCATTGATCGAAAATCCGATATTTCACTTTTCTAATCTTTTAGTTTCAACCAAAATAATTAGTTTTCAATTTCTAATTCAAAATTCCTTTATTCCAATTACAATTCGAAATCAAATTATCGTTAACAAAAATTTTCTAAATTTTTCTAGCATCCTCAACTTTTGAAATTTTTTGGCAGAGTCTCCTTTATGCAGAGGACCTTTTGCAATATAACAAAAGAGATAAATATATATACATCGACCTGCACGGTCGAAAAAAAAATATATATCAATGCTTATAATTTGCGGTATTTAATCCGAAAACGTAACTTATTTAGCGTATTTAAGCATTATTAAGCAAGCATTTACTTTGAATGCTATTTCGCAACCCAAATTTTGCCAAATAGTCCCTCTGTGCTTCTTAATTTCAAACATATAAGTACCAAAACATGAAATGCTAATAATGTTTCACTTATTCAACTAGTGACCACATGAATTTCAGAAGCAATGCAGGCTAAACATATATTTATAAGCAACTATAAGGTCCAAACACCAATCTAATTACTTTCGATCAATCCATATATCATTTCATTCAATTTAGATGATTTACAACTTGATTTTCATGTGTCCAGTTCATTTTATATCAGACAAACCCATATCCATTCCAAATTGATTAAAAATCAATTTATTCACTTCCTATTAATTCATAAAATGTTATTTACTTCCGTTTGCATCAAACGACAATTTTCTATGCAAATTCGACGATATTCATTCAATAAAATAACCATTTCAGTTTATAGCTATTTTAAATTGATTCCAAATCAATTTATATTCAATTTTATTCCATTTTAAATTTATTCCCAATCAATTCAATTGCATTCCATCCATCTCTACTTTCATTGCATTATAACCATATTCATTATGTCCAAATCCATTTTATTAAACTTGGAATCATTCCATGCTATTTACTTATGATTATTTCATAGCTTTACTTGAGCCAAGCTCCCATCCAATATTAACTTAAGTTACTTAAGTTAAAATTTATTTTCCCAAATCTCGAATTCTATATTTTCCTTTCTTATTGAAATTATCATGACTTTTATAAGTTCATAACTTATTTCCGAGGTTTTTCCCCTACACTTATATTAAAATTCCAAAATTCAAACACCGGTATATTTTTCAATTCACTTTGAAATCAAACACACACACATAGACACACACACATTCTTTTTGGCTTAACAAACCTTCGAATTTCAAAATCAACCTAATTTTATCCAATACAATTCCCTCGAAATTTTCAAAACAACACTTGTTTTTCACCGAAAAATCTATAAATTAATTTACTACAGTTGCAATCCATCATCTAGAGACTCGAAAATGAATACTGATGATGCGGTCGTCATCACCAGATTATTTTCCAGCGACTGAAGTGAGTTCAGTGCTGTGTCACTTTCAAAATCCATTCAAAATCATTTTTCTATTCAAAAATATCCCTAAAATGATAATACTATTATTTATCTTCAAATACTTTGGAGAATACTTCTAAAAATATCCGAGGTTTAAAGTTTCCAAATTCTGGTTTGAAGCCATTTGTATTTTTTAGCTCATTTGTATAATTCAAATCTAAACAATCTTTCTTTGGTTATATATAACGATTTCCAATTTTATAATCTAATTTTGATTATATAATAACAACCAAACATACCACTATAATAAATCTCAGAAATTATTCCCTTTTATATCAAAATATAGTTTTGGTAAAATTGTTTCATTTACTTGCTTCAAAATCATATTGTGTCGGTTTATCGTGTTTAAGTGTTTAGGAACTCCTATCGAGTTAGTGGCGTTCCACTATTCGATCGGAATTCATATATCACTTAACCAATAAATCAACACAATATAAAACAATTTATATTCACTAATAAATACGCGCTCATATCTATTAGTTCTCTCAACTCATTCTACTAGCCCTATCTCTAATGAGTTATTCCCACCAGACACAATGTTCTCAGTTAACCTTCAGCTTTGATACCAATAGCAATCCGCGGTTCCGTACCCTTTGAATTGAAAATAATTCACTCCTGCTCAACCCAAATTGCACGAAAGAGTGAATAACTAGGGTAAAGAAGAAGAAAGAGATAGAAGAAAAAAATAACAACAAAGAATCTCACAATCACAATGGAATAAAATATAATATATAATAACAGATTTTTATACAAAAGAATCTATAACGGTTTATATACCTACAATAATCAGAGTGCAACAATGTATACATCAATCTGGGCAGTTATAATAACTTGTCCTCATACAGCGGAAATATAAATCAAGTACGAGAATACGTCTCTATCATCCAGCTCGTCTCTTGAGCTCCAAAGCATCCTATCCGTAACTTGTAATACTTGGTCTGACTCGAGCATTATAATAAAATAATACCCGAGTCAGTCTAGAAAACCAGCATAAGAAAACACACTCAATTTGAATTATTAGCTTCTTTTCTTCAAGATCCTTTGAAAACAAAGGTATCTCGTAAGACCACGTCACATATAAGCACGATGGGTTTTTACCTTATGATAACCAAACAATTTTTATCAAAATCATCTGATATTATAATAGTGTCTATAGAAAGTAAATAAAAAATGACTAAAATGCTTGCATCTCATGTTGCAACATAGATGGGCACAATCAAAACAAAGGTTTCCGAGGATATCTAGAAAAGTGATAACATTCCATAATTAGGTGCGACCCACTTAGCCTTGCTGCACCTCTCATGTTTTAGTCATTCGCGGTTGATGAGGCTTGAGGCTAAGTGTTACCTTTCAGGAAATAATTCTACCTAGAATGCTCATCGTCCTCCAATGACGATGTTCTGATAGCATTTGTCCATATAAGTTGTCCTGGGTCTGAATAAACTGAATCACTGTCTTCATCATCTTCACGGTATTCATCCATAATGTTCAAACCGGATTGAAGTAGTTTTCGGATAATTAAATCCGATCTCGGTCTCCTCGAAACGATTAAAGAAATTGGGTAATATTGATGATCACTTATTTAACTATCAATAAAAATCCATAAGCAGTCAATAGGCCTTATTATAAAAAAAATTCCAAAATATTTTTTTTTCAAAATATCTTTATAAGGTATATCAATCCATTCCAACATTTGAAAATAGTTTCAAATACTTAAATCCGTAATAGGATACTTCCAAAACCATCTCAACACTTAGAAATATTTTCCAAATTTCCATTTTTATACATAGGAAAAATATTATAAGTCTTATTTTCCAAAACCTTTCAAATATCAACACTCAAGAGAATATTTCGTAACTTATCTTATAAGTCTCCGGAATCATTAATAAATACCCGTTTTCAATTTCCAAGAACCCAGTATACTTATTTATAACCCCGTTCAACAATTTATAGCTTCTTTTATGAATTCCCTTTCATTTATGAAATTCCCATATTCGACATTTTGAAAATTCATTTCCTCCAAATCCCTTTTAAAATTCCTCTCCTCAAATTCATAACCATTTATAAGCCCCATTTATGAATCTCAAGAGAATTTATAAGTAAAATATTCAATCACTTCAAAACTCTATATACATACATACATATATAATAAGTATTTTAAAAGGAATAATAATTTATTTTTAAAAAAAACATGTTCAAATAATTATTTAAAATATCGAAAACACTCTTTATAAACATAAATAACTCATTTTTTTATAAACAAATAAATTTTCAAAGTTGATTTTAATAGTTAGAATTTACTAAAATAAATACTTAATATTTGAAAGTCTACTTACAGAAGTATTTCAATCCTAACCAGTTTCAAATTTCATTGTTTTAAACAATAAAATTTTCCTTTAAAATACAAACTTAACTTCTTAGAATTAAAAATATATTTTTAAAAACTGAATAACCAGTTCAATTTTAAAAATTCCTCTCGAATCACATCACATCACTTCCATTCCGATCTCCTTAACCATTTTCACTTTTCAAATATAGTATCACTATTTTTCTTACCCTATTTCCATATTCTAACATAAATTCACTCTATGAACTTTACATTCCTAAATTTTCATCTGTTATTTATTTACTTTATTTATAACATCGTTTATAAATATATAACTTCTTTGAATTTCACATTTTTATTAAAATACTCTAATTTATATCTTCCATTTTATAAATTCAGTTCCTTACAAATTCTTTTCATTTTTGCTAATCCTTTTTTAATACCGATTTCAACTTCTTCTCACATTTTCCAGAAATATAGTTTTAAAAATCTATCATTTAAAAATCCTTTATATTAAATATTTTTAAAAAAATCTCCATTTAGAATATTTTTACGAATAGTTAAATATAACCCAAAAATCAGTTTATTTTCTAACCAAATCAATTTCTTTTAAAATAATCCAAACTTCGATATAAATATTTGTGTATTCAAAATTTCCTTTTAAATTCCTTCAAATTCCAATAATAATATTATGGTATTTGAAATACCAAAACCCAGGCCAGTACTACTTTAGCATCCAATTATTAAATCACAACAATAATCTATAATAGATTATTCTAACCCATCGTTTATCACTATATATGAAATTTAAAATCAACATTTTTGAGGAATCCAGTTGGATCCCTCCAACCTATTTTCCTACATCCACATATGTTAATACAACATAAAAATACCAATCGCGCTTCAAGGGGGATATCATGGTACATAGGGGCGTCCGCTATTATGTGAGGCGTATAGGGTCTCATCCGCTATAATGTGTGGGAATATCAGTCCAATTACTAACATATATACTGCTATATATATATATATATATATATATATATAAAACATCCAAACAGATAATAGTTTATAAATTCATCCAATCAACCAATAATTTAAATTCAACATTTTCAAATTATAACTAGCAATCCAAATGAGTGAGATTATACTCATCTTGACTTTTAATTCTGCCAAATATCCATATTTATAAATTATCTGAAATCCCAACTGACTCTGAAAATTTTCAAACCATTCCCAGAATGTGAATTTTGTAGCTACGAATTTAATGCGGTCGACTTCGTGATTTTAGACCTCGTAAGATCATATTATACATTTAAATAATTTAAATTAAAATTAACTTAAATTAAGTAATAGTTTTAAAATTTTACACCTATCAATAAATCATCCTCCTCTCACTCACGCCGGAGGCCATCAGAGCCAAACCCTACACACACTCACGCTCCCCACTGTTGCACTGCACACACATTGCTATCCCATGGCAGCATCGCATGCCACACCAGCCGTCGAGAAACCTACGCGACCCCTACCTCTCGCCTGGTACACGTTGCCGTCGCCTTCATCTTGAAGCACCACCACCATCGACAACTTCTCCACATGTCGCCGCGTCAGCCCTAATCTTGGCTGCTGCCATCCCATGCCCTAGCACTCCGAGCTCTATTGCCACGAACGAGGGTCATGCCTCGTGTCCACGCGCACCTCGATTTCGATTTCAATCACACATTTCTATTTTTTTCTTTTTGAGAAACGATTTCCATGAATTTGAATTTGAAAAATTAGGATAAGATAACTCAGTTTAAACTAGAGACGAAGGAAAAAGGGAATACTTGATTTTTGTATTCGAAAGGTGTGTGATTTGGAAGGTGTGTGATTTGGAGGTAGCATGTTAGGATAGGTGTACAGCGATTTAAAAAGGAAGAATAACAGCTGATGTGAATTAAAAAGGTCAAGTCAATTATATATACATATACATATACGTATACATACATACATACATACATACATACATACATACACACACACATACATACATACATACATACAAACATACATACATACATATATAAATTTTCAAATCGTCTCATTTACACAACTCATAATCTCGAATCCCCATCGAGGCATGCCGTTGGGCGTTCATAATTTTATACTCCTATTCCAAACACAATAGAAAAGGTCTCGAGTCCTAATTCGATCGTATGGAGAAGATAGTTTTTTGGACATAGTTATTATATTAAATTTCGATATAAATTTCGGCGTGTTTGTATCCAGTATGATCAATGATAACTCCAAACACCATGAAATTTGAAATCCTCTAATAATTCAATATTATGGATCCAATGGAACAAGTTTCGTCGAACTCCGAGACTATGCCCTGGATCGCTATTTTACCGCGTTGATTAAATCGATGATTTCAAAGTTTATGAAGTCGCTTGAAAATCCAGTTTTAAAATCTTAATAACTAAATTTTAAATTTTAAATTCAATATTTAAACCATTTAAATATTTAAAATCAAACGACGAAAAATCTAGGTCGTTATAAGGTCATTGTGGATCGGTTAACCAAGAGCGCTAATTTTATCCATGGAAAGCCGACCAAGACCACAACAACTTTGGCGGACATTATGAGAGAGATCGTCTGATTCCATGGAGTTCCAGTTAGTATTATAAGTGATCGGGATTCAATCTTTACCAATCAATTTTGAAAAGCGTTACAAGTGCATTGGAAACAAAGCTAAGTTTGTGCACAACATATCATCTTCAAATGGATAGACACACGGAAAGGATGAACCGAGTCTTGGAAGATCTTTTGAGAGCATGTATCTTAGATTTTGGAGGATCATCGGAGGATCCTCTGCACTTTTTGGAATTCTCATATAACAACAGTTATCAAGGAAGCATTGACATGACACCCTATGAAGCTCTTTATGGACGGCTATGTAAATCACCATCGTGTTGGGTGGAGACCGGGGATCGGTTTGTACTTGGACCTGACATTATTCGAGAGGCTACAAAGAAGGTTGTTGTGATCAATAGGAGGTTGAAGGAAGCTCATGATTGATAGAAAATCTATGTCGATCGAAGGCATATAGAGACTTTGTGTTTGTAAAGATTTCCCCGATTAGAGGGTTTGTTTGATTTGAAATAGCAAGGGGGTTGGTGCCTAGATATGTTGGATCTTTTCAGATTTTTGAAAAGATTGGGTCACTTTCCTCTCTAATGTAATTTCTAGAAATATTATTGGGAGGTCATAATGTTTTTGGAAGGATGTGCACAATCCATCTGTTATTGTCGATCCATCCATTCAAGAGGATTTGGAAGTGGAACCATATTTGACCGTGATAAGACAACCAGTTTGCATTGCTGACCGATATGTAAACAATTGCATAACAAGGTCGTGAGATTGGTTAAAGTTCAGCGAAGTGAAGATTCCAGGGATTACACTTGGGAGATCGAAGATAGCATGATAGAATAGTATTTTGCTTGTTGTGTGGATTGTGTACTGACCATTTGTGGTGTAGTTGCTTGGTATGAATCTTTTGTATGTGTTTCATTATATATAATGTTGTTGTTTTGAGTTACTTCAAAATATCTTTATTGTGAGTAAATTTTGGGACGAAATTCTTTTAAGTGGGAGAATGTAACGACCGATAATTTAATCACTTTAAAAATAAATATTTAATATATTTTTAAAGAATTAGTTGATGGGTTTTATAACTCAAATAGACCTCTTTTAAGTAATAAGTAATGATGGAAAGGTTATTTTAAAATTTGGTTTGCAAAAATAGTTAGCTCGAAGAAAAATCGAGAATGTAACATAAAATCGTTTTTATGATTTTCGACTTTTCATCGTCCAAAAGTTTTTGGAACTTGTTGTGTACACTAGAGTATGTACACACACATTATATATCATATGCTTTAGTTAAATGGTTAGAGTTAAATAAGTTTAAATTTGTACTTAAGTGATAAGAATGAGTTTTGACTTTTCTTTTATAATTTATGAAACGATCCGCCCTCTCGACCCCCAAATGTCGACATTAATACATCCAAGATATTCGTGTGCCAAGCATCCATGAGCCGAAAGGATAAACTATTAAGTTGAAATAAAAAGGAAAAGAAATAGAATAACGAAGAAGAGAAAACAATATTAGAATCTTACAAGCGGAACGATAATATATAATATCAAAGGAACAATACAAAAGGATACTCCAATACATAAATTTCAGACTTAGAAAACCTAAGTACTATTATTGCACAGACAGTTTTAACAATCTTTCCTCACAAATGCTGATACATCAAATAATAATGCAGTAGAAATAAGAATACCATGGTAGGTGAAACATTCAGCTCACCTCCTTAAGCTCCAAAGAACATCAACAAAAACATTCCTCTCTTAAACTAACTGAAAGAGCACATGAGAAATTTAAGGAAAACAAAAGCCACTTGTCAGACATAAGTTTGGTATGAGAAACTCAAGAAATATATGTACTGCATATATTATTTCTTATCAGACCACATGGGATGCTATAACGGTTATCCTCTCAAAAGAACCACAATCTATAATAAGTACATAAGGTGATACAATCTAATAAGTACATAACGGTTATCCTTTCGTTTTCGAAAATACCCGATCTTCAACACCATCTTCAAATGAAATTTTATTTCGTCGTATCATTATTCAGAATGGGTTTCATGACATAAAGTCCTCTCTCGGCTTAACCGAATAATGAGCACTTATTTTGAAAACAAATTCAAGTGCATTTTCAAAGGCCAATATTGATAATCGGTTATCTAAATATCAAACAACATTCACAACAACCATCAAGCCTCAATAATTTCACAAATTGTTTATGCTGATAGCCGGTTATTTAACTATCAAACAATATTCACAACAACCATCAAGTTTAAACAATTTTCCCAAATTATTTATTTTCAAAATATCTTCGCAAGATATATTTTCACAATTCAACCCTTTGAAAACAAATTTCAAATCACTTTCCTCACGCGGAATAGATTTTCAAATATCATTTATTTCCACTGAAAATTTTGCCGTGTCCGAATACTTCAAAATAATTTAAATCACTTATCCAAAAATATATTTGGAAACACTTAAAATAAAAACTACTTTTAAACACTTTATTTAAAATATTGATTATGAGATTATATACTAGTATTTCATGTAAACTTAAGTCCAAACTAATTTTAAAAATAAAATTATTTGATAAGGTATAATTATTTAAATAACCATTTTCTAAATCAAATATCAATTAAATCTTTAAAATAATCGCTTTAAAATTAACTTAATAAATATTTGCTTTAAATATTTAAAAACAATTTACGAAAATAATTTCTCAACAAAAAAACATTCTTTTTGAAACCAACTTTAGAACTTTTAATTTATTTTTGAAAGCTACTTTGAAAACATACTCGCCTTTCCATGGAAAATACACTTTCCATTTCAAAATGGTCCATTTAAATCAATTAATAAACCTTTCTCGATTTATTTCAATTTACATCCCAAATTCGTAAATTTTATTTCCACACTTTTAAAAATAAACCAATATTTATTTTTATCCCTTTCCTTTATAAATTCCCATTGTGAATTTAAATTTCCAAATATCCACTAATATATGATTTTCAAATCGATTTTCAAATATTCACTTTCAAACACCAAATCAAATTCCAAATTGATTTCCAAATATTCATTTTCAAGCACCAAACCAATTTCCAAAATTATTTTCAAACACCAAATCAAATTCCAAATTGATTTCAAAAATTTATTTTCAAACACCAAATCAAATTTCAAATTGATTTCCATAATTTACTACCTTTTAAAATAAATTCCTTTATTTCTCCCAAACTATTTAAAATCCGAATTTTAAAATAAATTCTTCAACTTTTAAACAATATTACTCAAAATCCATTTATTAAAATCTTTTTCCATATTTTGGAATTAATTCGATAAGATTACAAAAATCAACTTCTATACTTTTAAATTCCTCCTTTTAAATTTTATCCGATTCTCTAAAATTAATTTACTAAAAATCTTGTACTTTAATTTCCAAAAATACAGTAATAAATATCCTGGTATTTTTTAAAATACTAGAATATATTCGTCCAAACTATAGCCTTCAAATAAATTCCAATCATCAATATAATCATTCATAGATTATCAATAAATCAACACAGAACATATGAAACAAATTCAGCATTTGAGGAATTCAGTTGGATCCCTCCTACCTGTTTTCCTGCATCCACAGATGTTAGCACAACAATTAAATACCAATTCCACTTTGAGGTGGAATATCGCGGTATATGGGATTATATCAAATCATCCGCTATTATTCGACGCATAGGGTCTCATCCGCTATATAATGCGGGAAATCAATCAGTCCAATATATTTATACACACATTACTATATATATACACTATCACATCCAAACAATCAACCAATAAATTGAAATTCTAACTGTTTCAATTGAGTGAGAAGATCTCACCTTTGCTTTTATTTTTGCAATCCATTTCCCTTCCAGCTTGTTTTTTCACGATTTCTAAACCTTGTATAAACATTTATACAATTTATTAATATTCGAATAAATCGAAAAATTAAATTCACATTGGATAAATTTAATTAACCAGTGATTTTATTTTAAACTAATAAATTCTATTTGAACTAATTTCCTTCTACAAATTATCTTTAGTGACTAGAATAAATTAAATTGGTTAACTTAACAATTTATTCACCAATTCCATTATTTAAAATAACAAGTAAATTAAAATATGTATATTTATTTTATTTGGAAACTACATATATAGATACTTATAAAAATAACCTGTATAGATTTAAAAATCCAAACTTTATACAAATCCCCATATTTTCTAAAATCTATAATAATTTCCTGTTTAACATTTTTCCTTTTACTCTATATATACATATATATATGTGTATTTATTTAAATTTAAAAGAATAAATAGCAAACATATCTTACTATTATATTTATTTATTTCTCTTATTCTATTTTCTGTATATATAATGAAAAATATGCTTATATAACAGGTTTAAATTAAAATGAATAAATCGTATCTATACCTTATTGCCAGAGTTCGCCTCGTTCAATCCCATAACCCCACGCTGCCTTGCCTTTGTCGCAAATCGAAACCTACCCAGAGCATCGTTCGCCCCCACGCTACTTTGCCAAGCTCGATGCTTCCCTCAGACCACTGATCAACTTCAAAATCACATTGCGTGCGCGTCGCCATCGCAACCACAAAATCGTAACCCAATCCCAAAGCATTGCACGACCTAGCCGCAACTCGAACGCCACCTCCTATCGCCATCATACGAGACCGAGCACTAATCTCACTTGAATCGAGGATTCCATAACCGCATGTGCTTGCCCACGAACTCGAACTCTCGATGTCGCGGCCTTCCAGAGTGACTTCATGATCGAACAACGAGAGCTCCCCCCAAGCGATTGAAAAGTAGATTTTATTTTACAAGGAACGAATTACTTTGGGGATTCAATTTTGGGTTTCGGCCATTTTAAACGAGAAGAGAGGAGTTTGACCATAAATTTTTGAACTTGATTTCGATTTGAATTTTTTTAGGAATTCCGGTAGCCATTATTTTGGTTTGAATGAAATTTTTTTCGTTCATTCATTTTTTTCTTTTGATTCGTATAATTTTTTTCGTTTTAATCAAGAGATAGGCTCGCCGCAATGAAAATGAACGCGTGTATAGAAGACAACACATGTTGGAAGAGGTAAGCAACGTGTTTAAAATTGTCTGATGAAATATTATTATGTTAAACATATATAAATATTTAACTTAAATTAAATTCGAATCATCTCAAAAATGCAACTTAAAATCTCGATCTCCAATTGAGTCGTGCTGCTAGGCATTCATAAGGTTATACCCCTATTTCGAACACAGCGGAAAAGGTTTCGAGTCCAAATTCGATCGTATGGAGAAGATAGCTTTTTGAACCCAGCTTTTATATTGAATTTTCGATTTAATTTCAGTGCGTTTATCAACCGTACGGCCACACGACAACTCCAAATGCTACAAAAATTGAAACTCGATAATAACACATTATTACGGATCTAATGGAACTAGTTTCGTCGAATTCCGAGACTGTGCCCCGGAAGGCTATTTAAAATATCGATTTAAACGATAAATTTTCAAAATTGAACAAACATTTCATACCTTAAATATTAACACTTCCATTATCATCAGTATTATCAACATTATTTTTTCAAGCCTTCAAATTATTTTTAATCAGCATAAAATACAAGATTCACTATTTAAACCAATTTCAGATAATTAAATTCAATAATTTAATTGCCAAATAAACAAATATTTTTTGAAATTTAAGTTGAATTAACTTCCAAATATTTAAAATCAATTAAATATTCTAATTTAAAATGTTAAAATTTTTAGGGTCATCACATTCTTCCCCCTTAAAAGAATTTCGTCCCGAAATTACTAGTTAAGAAGAATAACTCGTTTGCTATTTTCCTAAAACCCAACAGTTTTATCAGCTTGCCAAAAGAAATCCTTTTTATTAAAGACCCATTATCGTTTCAACTAACTTTCCAACCTTAACCATAAATTCCAAACAATATTGTTTTCTTAACAATTCAAATTTTAAATTAAATTTTAAATTTTCAAAATTTTCTCAAATTTTTTTCTATCTACCTAAATTTCCGAAAAATTTCGCCAGCGTCTCTTTTGCGCGGCTAGCTCGGTACAACTACAAAATGCCACAACGGGCCCCAAGATTTCAAAAGAAAACAAATGCCAAGTGGCTAGACAAGAAAATCATCAAATTTCACATAGAAATTTAAATACATACCTTTTTATCGAGCAATTTAAATTATCTTCAAAATCAAAAATCCAATTCCCCTTTTCTTTATAACACCTTTATATTTTACTTAACAATAATATCCAATTACAACATTCAAAACCATTTTATACATTTCTTTAAAAAAACTTCAATATCTATTTTATTCAAGTCTGTACGATACACATATATCATCCGTACGCAATACCAAATTCGATCCTCGCTCGATCACACAATTTCACTTCCGAACTAGTATCGTCCACCCGACTTCCTAGTACGGACTCAGATCTGGTTTCTTGATCAGAAACCGTCATTCTCCATGCATAGCCGTAAACTATGGTAGAGAATTTCCAGAATCAACCAAAAATCCATATCTAGGTTCGTCGTTGAAAATCGAGTGAAAAATTCCAACTCGGATCGATATAATTATCTCAAAATTCTATGCTCGAATCCCGGCTCGAATCGGTATGCGAATAAAATAATATACGTACATCCCACGTTGCTTTGCCAAGCTCGACGCTTCCACCGGACCACTGTTCAACTTCGAAACCACATCGCATGCGCATCGCCATCACAACCACAAAATCGTGACCCAATCCCAAAGCATCGCACGACCTCACCGCAACACGAACACTACCTCATATCGCCATCATACGTGACTGAGCACTGACCTCGCTTGAATCTAGGATTCCATAACTGCATGCGCTTGCCCACGAACTCGAACTCTCGATGTCATGGCCTTTTAGAGTGACTTCATGATCGAACTGCAAGAGCTCCCCTCCAAGCGACCAAAAAATAGATTTTATTTTACGAGGAACGAATTACTTCGGGTATTCGATTTAGGGTTTCAGCCATTTTAAATTAGAAGAGAGGAGTTCAACCATAAATTTTCAAACTTAATTTTGATTTAAATATTTTTGGGAATTCCGGTCGCCATTATTTTGGTTTGAACGAAAAAAATTTCGTTCATTCATTTTTTTCTTTTGATTCATATAATTTTTTTTGTTTTAATCCAGAGAAAGGCTCGTTGCAATGAAAATGAACGTTCGTATAAAAGACAATATGTGTTGAAAGAGGTAAGCAACGTGTTTAAAATTGTCTGATGAAATATTATTATGTTAAACATATATAAATATTTAATTTAAATTAAAATTCAAATCGTCTCAAAAATACAATTTAAAATCTCGATCTCCAATTGAGGCGTGTCACTAGGTGTTCTTATACCCCTATTCCGAACGCAATGAAAAAGGTTCCGAGTCCAAATTGGATCGTGTGGAAAAGATAGCTTTTTGAACCCAGCTTTTATATTGAAATTTCTATATAATCGCAGCGCGTTTATCAATCGTACGGCCACACGGCAACTCCAAGCACTATGAAAATTGAAATCCGATAATAACACATTATTAGGGATCCAATGGAATTGGTTTCGTCAAATTCCGAGACTGTGCCCCGGAAGGCTATTTTAAATATTGATTTAAACGATAAATTTTCAAAACTAAAAAAACACTTCATACTTCAAATTTTAACACTCCCATTATCTTCAGTATTATCAATATAAATTTTTCAAGCCTTCAAATTATTTTAAATCAGCATAAAACCCAAGATTCACCATTTAAACCTATTTCGGATTATTAAATTCTACAATTTAATTGCCAAATAAAAAAATATTTTTTGAAATTTAAGTTGAATTAACTTCCAAATATTTAAAATCAATTAAATATTCTAATTTCAAATGTCAAAAATTTCTGGGTCATCGCAACGAATTTGGTCATTCAATAGTAACAAGAACGATCGCCTATGGAAATCAAGGATCATATAATTATCGCATTTTCAATATTTTCATCTCACACTATCCCTCGATCAAGAGTGAAGCCGGTAGGTTAGAACTCTATTGCTCATATCCCTACATGAACATCAGTCTTAAATCCTACAGATAGACAAGCTTACTTCATTAGCTTTTAGTGCTAAATATATGACTACATACTTTCCATTAACAAGTAAACATACAAAGCTCGATCAAATCTCACAAAGCACAATCCATTCAACATAAGCAACTTTTAATCCCTTCTTTGTTTAATTAATCTTTTATTAATTAAAATGTCTTTAATTTGTAAAACTTCTTTTTGTCTAATAAAACATTTTTTTAATCAATTTCTACTATTCGTTTCTACTCCTTTTAATATTTCAAAAAGTATTCATATACTTATCTCAAATGCTATAAGTATATTCACAAACCATTAACAAGATTTCTTACTATAAACCTTTTCTTTTTCTATCTTTTTATAAAAGATTCCTTACTTATAATTTCCTTTAAAATATCCATTTTAAGGATCTAACCACTTTCACAAATCCATTCAAAAGGTCTTAATCTAATGTTACTTAAACATTGTCACCACAAACCCAAAAGTATGTTTATCTTTAAAAAATTCTTTTAAAGATCTATTAACATTTATAAGTATAATAAAAAGGGTTAAAAATGAATGTTATTATCACATTGTCACAACAAGTCCAAAACCATTCCATACTTATATCATCTTTAAAACATTCTTTTAAAGATCTAAGTTAATAATATTTGGTTTTGATAGCCAACTAAGAGACTATCCAGTTAAAACAATTGCTTATACAAATCAATGTTCGTATACCTAACTCATTTTCGATATTTTAGCTTAACCATTCCTCGTTCAAGAGTGAAGTCAGATAAGTTAGCGCACTAATTGCATTAAAGCCTTGCCTAGATACTTCATTCTTGAATCTCATAAATAGACAAACATACTGGTCGGCTTTTAATGTTAAATACAGTATTAATGATTTCCATAAACAAGTAATAAAAAACATGATTAACCCATTTTTGACATTCCTAACATAACTATTCGTCATTCAAGAGGGCTGCCCGGTAGGTTAAAGCTCTCTTGCTCCATCTCCAATCGACATCAATCTTAACTCTAAAAATTAGATAAGCCTACTTCGTCGGCTTTTAGCGTTATGGAAAGTTAATTACCATTTAAACAAGTAAGTAAACAACATGAGTACCATATTTTTGATATTCCAAATTAAATATTCCTCGTTCAAAAGGAATGCTCGATAGGTTAGAGTTCCATTACTCCGTCCTTACTCGACATCAATTTTAACTCTTATAAACTAGATAATCTACCCCGTCGACTGTTAGTGTTAAGCCTAATCAATTACCCTTTTCAAAACTTATATATACTTTAAAAATACTTATAAATAGATGTTAAATATCAATGTTAAATATTAATTGAAACTAACTAATTTACAACAACATATTTTTTATATTTTGCAGCACTTCACTTCCAAAATTCGTAAATAATCATTAAAACTATATTTAAACTTCTAATTTTTTTTCATACACAAATACACTTTATTAGAACTTCCATAAAATCATTTTACAAAGAAAAGAATATGAAAACCATTTCAATCATGAATAACAAGTCAAAACGTCGTATTTTATACACTTATAACCGTAAGTGACTTACTACAGTATTTATAAATGCTGCAAAAGTACTTACTAAACAACATTGAAAAGCACAATTTTGCGACTAGTTTTAAATTAAAAAAATAACTTGAAACTTGAAATTTTTATAGTTAGTACGAACCTTAGGGTAGTTAAAAACCACGGAAAGAAACCTCTAGGAATATATCCCAATTATTAATAAAAAGTCCCGAAAACAATGGATTTCGAAGTGCACTTATAACCACTATTCTCGCTTCAAACACTTTCAAACTTACTTTAATCTAACACAAAATTTAAACAACCATTTAAACATGAAGTCAAGGTCATGCCACATGTTCAAGAGGGTAATAGAAGTGATGTTATACGATATGAAATCGTCATTTACTTTCAAAAGCAAGAAGGGTTCAAAGTTTACATCTTCGTTAATGTCACTTTAACTTTATAATTCAAACACAATACACACACACACACACAATATATGCTTATAAAATAGCGAGATAACTCACTTAGATCCAGGCAACCCTTCCTACCATCACCTCATCACCAAAGCAACCACCTTTGCCTCCAAAATCTCAAATACTTGCCTGCCCACTGCATAATTGCTCACATCCAAGAGGGGGTTCTCCCATTTCCTCCACCATTTTTCAATTTCTTAGATGCTAAAACATGTTTTAATGATATTTTAAGGTCTTTGGGAAAGTTTATTTGTAATTGGAGTTGGTCAGAATAAGATTTGAGAAAGTTAGAGAGGAAAAGAAGGAGAAGGAAGCCATTAAAAAGCTTAGTTTTCATTTGTGAATTTGTGATTAATTTGTAAGGGTATGCCCCTCTATATATGTAATCAAAATGTTGTTGCATAAGCTTGCATTCACTCCCCACCATGCCATGGAAGCCTTACCTTCCATCATTTCTCCTTTATGCAAATTACACCTATACCCTTTCCTTGATAATATCTTTTATCCTAATGGAAAGTTGTAGAATGTTCCATGCTTTATGAAGTGGGTTGTGTGTTAATTAGTTGATAATGTGTTTATTTGATCACTAGACAAATGCATAAGAGTTCCGAACAACTTATATCGATCGAAAAGTTGTTTATCGATAAACCGATTTTCGATTACATCATAAATATTTTTTTCAAAGTAATTATTTTGTAAACATTTTTCCAAACAAATTACAATCATTACTTATGAATTGAAAGGGGGTTAAAAAATATTATTAAATCATTTTAATAATATTTAAGTCAAGATTCAAGTATTTGAATAGTTCATATATTTAAATATGAAGTGTCTAAAATTTCGTATCGTAACATTCTCCCCCACTTAGAATATTTCATCCTCGAAAGTCTAGCAGAAGAAAACAAAGAAATAATCACACCTTAATACTTAATATTATCACAATCATTAGCAAACAATGCTCACGGTCTTCTCAGGTTCAAAAACATCAAATATATATTTTACCTATACGTACATAGTATCGGTACAAAACAATAAACACATTGCCTCTAAGATAGAACAATACATAATATACAATAGACATAGAGAACACAAAGTCAACCGTAGTGAAAACATATAATATATATAAATAATGTATATACATTAAGGACTCGACTCAATAAAAATGTCTATTATCTCATTGTATATTGATAAATAATCAATATACAACCCATTGGTAGAATATACAATGAATAAATGACATATAAATATCATAGAACATCCTATTAGATATCCCCTCTAAGCCCAATGAAATACAAGATGGTCATGTCATTCCTGTACATTTAATGTCTCGGACTGACCTGACTATTATATAAATAACACACGGGTCAGACTATATATGAATATATGAGTCCATACATACATAGATATAGAACATACATAATATAATTGTGATGACATATTAACCATAGTATATCATAATAGCAACACTCTCAAAATAAAACATAAAATGTCCTCACTTATATAAAGCATATCAAATCAAAATTCACACACAATAACATCGTAAAGTGAATCATCCATGTCTTGAAATCACGATCAAATCCAGAAATTAATAATAATGAGATATCCTCAAGTATAATCAGGCAAGAACACTGTAATTCCCAAATATTTCTCAATCTCACAATATAAATTATCATTATAATAAAAATTAAACCATCCAGCAAATAGGGCTAATACAAGGCCATGCCCTAATATAATATCATATAATCAATTGGTAATGTGAGATAGCCCATCAAATCATCCAAATGATATCTAATATCATATAAATCACAAGAATAATCAATCATAATGAATAAATAAGTCTATCTCTAGAATACCGAACCAAGAGTGGATATATGGGGATTAACTATACTTTATACTCATCCAGTCTTTAATCTAGGAAACTCATTGTAGGAAAGAGACATATATGCCATCTGATCCAAGCATATATACCATGAATATAATGGGAGACTGATGACCGCTTACCGTAAGCTTACTTCAAAAACACAGGTCTACTCGCCAATCGTAGAGTAACCGTCTATTCCTATAGTCTTCGAGGTATATGCTAATCTGCTGCACTTACATACTTTAAACTTGGTAGGGAGACTAAACAGCCACTTACTGCAAGCCTACTTCAGGAACCCAGGTCTACTCGTCTACCGCAGAGTAACCGTCTATTCTTACAGTCTTTAGTTACCTTGACGGACATTATGACCCAATCCTCTAATGGCTTGTCTACGCGTAGCCCTGGTTAAAACCCTGGTTTATCCCTAATGGTAATAGACCGCCGGCATAAGCAACACAACGAGTTATGAAAACAACCCATTTACTACTAGCAATACTGTTATGCACATCAAAGGGACATATAACTATGGTGTTGCGGATCTAGGGCACGACCCCACGATCTGACCGCCGGGGTGGATACCGGCCAATCTGGTTCACTTCCAAAAAGTAAAGAAAGCGAGAAAAATGTGGATGGTCATATAGTACTTATATCCTATCACTTCGTATATCTCTAATAATAGGCTGACATGCAACTCTTATAAGTCAATATCTAACAATGCGATACTCCTCACCAAGTATAACATGGATCCATGAGTGTAATCCCCGTTTGAGTGATATTTACTTATAACGAACAATCAAACAAATAACACTATGGTGTCCCATGTCACCTCATGTTACTTGAATAATTATTCAATGCTCATAAATCTACACTAGATATCTTTATATGACAAGTCCGATGAATAATCGAAGAAGTATTATCTAATGCCCTATCTTACATGGTATTACTAATTCATTTATTCAGATTTCTCATCACACAAAAATGAAATATAATACAAATATATCAAATATGTCATCACTGTATCATACTAAATTCATCAATCAAATCATCTCAACGGTGAATCATTCATTATATCAAAAGCTATATAAGATATGAGAAATCCTACTTAAATCCTAATTTTGATTCAAACATTATAATAATAATAAGACTCATTAACATAATTCTTTAAACAATTAAAACAAATGATAAAATACCTGTATAAAATATTTGAAGATCAATTTATAAATCAAATATATATTTATAGGAGTTTTACCATAATTTTTTGTAAATAATTATTATTTCATAATATAGCATATATAAACTTTAAAAGTTATTATACTATTTCTAGCCATAATAGTAATTCAAAATCTTTGCTTAATATCCAAACTAGTCAAGAATATAACTTCTCTTAATTCATTCCATATAAGAAAATTATTATATTATAAAATAGAATTTCACTTAATCATTATTATTTGTCTTAAGTTATATATTATTTTCCTAATATATTTTTATGAAATTGAAATATATTATATTTACCTTTAGAACGATCCCAAATCTTATAATCAATTTTTAATTGAACCAAATAATTTGATAATCAATAATTCATCTCACAAAATAATTCAATCAATGATATTATTTAATTTACCCAAGCAATTGCAACCGCTATCGGGATGATCATAAATAAAAATAGCAAACCATAAAATTAGATACAGTTGTGAGTTTGAAATCAACTCACTAAATGATTATCACATATCCACAATCGTTGTTTACAAACGCAGCTAGCCATTTCAATTGTAGGCTTGTTGTCAACTTCCCCTCAATGTTGCCTCATCTAGGATTTATTCTTCCTCATCAATGACCAGCACTCAAAGCCGCGATTCCAACATCTTGTCGCGCACCATTAGTCCTCGCTTGCCTTCAAGTCGCCCCCGAGATCACCTCTAAGCACCAACGAAGGGTGTATCGTAAAACCCAAACCGAACTTGGGGATTATTTAATTCATATATTATTTCCTTAATTTTTAGAGATGAGAGTATTTTTGGTTTTCAATATCTTCCCAAATGTAAGATCGATGATCCCGAAGGAGAAATAAATGAAGTAAAAAATAAAGGAACGAAATGTCTATAATTTAGGTTTTTGGATTTTAAGTAATTTTGGGATTTGGGCTTAAGATTTGATTATAAAGGATATATATATATATATATATATATTTACATATTTGTTTTTATTCTTAGTCTCAATTCAATTTAATACAAGTTATTATTTTATTTCATCTTTATCGATTTTATAAATGTTATTTTCTAGATTTATAACTTATTTAAACTTAAATATCATAACTTCGCAAATTAAATCCCTTTATTAAATAATTACTGAACCAATTTATCAAATAAACCATCAAATTCCAATTTAATTTAATAAATTACTATCATTAATGTTGGATAATTATTACTTAAAAATTGGGTTATTATAAAGGATGTAGTAGAAGTAGTGGCTTTGGTTTGTTCATATCCTGAACAACTTATATGGATGAATACTAACATTACATTCTTTCTTGGAAAGTAGTGTGAGCATTCCAAGTCGAATTTACTAAAAACGTAAATAACATTCTTGAGCCTCACTCCCGATAATGACTAAAGCTGTGACAACCTGGAATTTTTGGATGTTTGAAATCGGAATATTTAATTGATTTTAAATATTTGAAAGGTTAATTTTAACTTGAATTCCAAATATCTCTATTTATTTGATAATTAAATTATTGAATTTAATAATTGGAAGTTGGGTAAAATATTGAATCTTCAGTTTTAAGCCTATTAAAAATAATTTGAAGGCTTGTAAAATTTATATTGATAATACTGAACACAGTAAAAGTGTTAAAATTGAATTTAAAGGTGATTTGTTCAGTTTGAAAATATATCGTTTAAATTGGTATTTAAAAATAGCCTTCCGGGGCACAGTCTTGGAATTTGAAGAAATCAGTTCCATTGGATCTGTAATATTGTTTTATTATTGGATTTCAATTTTCGTAGTGTTTGGAGTCGTTGTGTGAGCGTATGACATATAAACGTGCTGAATTTATATCGGAAATTTAATATAATAACTCGATCCAAAACGCTATTTTTCCCATACAATCAAATTAGGACTCGAAAATTTTCCACTGCGTTCAGATTAGGGGTTCAACATTATAAACGCCTAGCGGCATACCTCGATAGGAGGTCGAGATTTTTAGCTATGAATCCAGGTCGATTCAAATTTAAATTTAAACAAAATTCCATATATTGTTTTGACTGGTCAAGATAAGTCATATCAGCCTACTTTCTTTCACTATCGTAACTTTTTCCTTTCCCTTCATATTACCGTAGCCAGCAAGCTACACGCAAGGTGACTTCCTTCTTTTATATTGACAGCTGTAGTTATCCTCTTCAATTCAAAGAAAAAAGAAATGGCGACCGCTCCTTCATTCTCATCTTGCACCCTAACTTCAGTTCTTTCCCAAACAAAATCGCACTCTCACCAATCTACTTCACTCTCGGCATCAATTCAAAAAAACAGAAGAAAATAGGGCAAGCGAAAATCAAATTGTTCAAACCCAAAATTACTCAAATATGGTGGCTCGCGAATCTCGAATTCAATTCGAGTGAAGCCGCTTTCCTCTCGAATTCTATCGGCAAAGACAGGGGCATCGTCGAGGCTAAGGAGATTCACGATGAAGTCGTGAGTAAGTTTGGGCATCGCTCGTACTCACTCGTAGTCGATGAAATCGAGACCGTGGAGGCTCACAATTTGGGGTTTCAGCGTAAGCTCAAATTCGAGCTCGATGATAAGGCAGAGCGTGAGAAGTGGCGCGATTTGCGAAAGCAACGTGGTGTTTGGATAATTGTGGGGCTGATAGTAGTGAAGTCGCAGAGGTTAGGTTGCAAAGATGGGTCGTGAAGCCAAACTTCGGCATGGGTTTGACGACCGGAGGCAGTTAGGTCGTGGATTGAGTTTTTGAGTAGCGGTTGTTCCTGTACACATCTGAGGTATTCATTTTGTTTTTCCTATTTAAATTAGTAATACTGATATGTACAGAAACAAATAAAAATACAAGTATACCAACCTACATGTTTAATGTAAGGGTAGATATAAGAATTCGAAAATTTACAGTGAACTCGAATCTCGAAAGTTTTACGGTAAAGTAAATCTCTGTAGTTAGTAGTTAATGAAACTATTATCAGTTGCAAACTAAATAAATAAATAAATATGTTAGATTAGTATTTATTTAAAAGATTATAAATTTAATTATTTAGTGGTAAATAAATTATTAGATATTTCCTAACATGTATATACGGTAAAATGGTTGTCATAAGGTCAGAAGCCATAAAAATCAGTCAAGATTGGAGTGGACTGCAAACGAAAAATCAATGGTGAGCTAATCTCACTCTTCTGCATTTCTATTTAAATTTAAATGGTTAAATTTAAATAATTGGTTGAATGACTGAATTGATATGATGTGCTATATTATACATAGTAATATATAGTATATATTGAAGTGATTGATTTCCCGCATTATACAGCGGATGAGACCTTATGCGCCGCATAATAGCGAATGACTTTTATATAAATCCCATATACTGCGATATTCCACCTCGAAGTGGAATTGGTATTTTATTGTGCTAGCATCTGTGGATGCAGGGAAACAGGTTGGAGGGATCCAACTGCATTCCTCAAAATATTTAGATTTGTTAAAATATTCTGTGATATAATTATTTGCTATCTATGATGAGTTATATTGATAATTGGAAATGTTGGATACTATGGTTGATTTAAAATATTTCGATGAAATGAGTTACCAAAATCTATAGAAATGGGATTTCTAAAAAGAAAATAAAAGAGTGAATTTTGAATAAAATAATCATAGAAATTTGAATAAATTAAAAATGAATTGGAAAGAATAAAAAGTGATTTTTGAATTCTGATAAATAAAATAATAAATTAAAAATGAATTGGAAAGAATAAAAAGTGATTTTTGAATTCTGATAAATAAAATTCCAAGTGCGGGAAATGAAATTTTGAAGAAATGGGAATAAGTGATTTTTCTTAAAAACTCAAGTGTTATTATTTAAAGGAATAAAGAATTTACTTTAAAATTCAAGGTTTAAATTTATTCAAAAGAATAAAGAAGGAATTTGAAAAATCTGAAATTGGTATGTTTCAATTAAAAGATTCTAAATCAAAATGGAGAAATAAAATCTGAAGTCAATGGGTTTTGAAATAAATGAGTAAGTAAAGGAATTTATTTCAAAATGGGGTAAATTGGAAATAAATTTTGGAAATTGATTTAAGTGTTTGAAATTGGAAATTTTAAAGGAGAAGTGAGACTTGAATTTTATAAACTGGGTTTATAAAAGTAAAGTGATATATCAGTGGATATTTGGAAGAATAAATTCATAGTGGGGATTTATTAAGGGAATGAGAAATTTTTTTAAAAATAAATAGTGATTTATTTTCAAAGGATGTGAAGGGAAGCGTATTTCCTTGAATAGTAAAATTCGTTTTTAAAGCAAATTTTTAAAAATAAGTTAAAATTTTAATGTTGTTTTAAAAAGCATGTTTTAGCAAATTTATTATTTCTAAATGTTTAAATTCTAAAGTAAGTATTTTCTTTTAATCTATTATAGCAGTAATTATTTAAAGGTGGCTCGGTATTATGTTTTAAAAGTTAGAAAATCAGTTTTATATTGTACAAAATAGTTTTATTTTAAATATTCTTAAAGTATATATTTTGAATAAGTATTAAAGTAATTTTTAATTTAAATGTTTTAAAGGATATTTTATAATAAAGAGTTTTAGATTATTTTAAAAAGCTAAAGTTTTTGTGCTTGGTGTTTTCAGTGGAAATAAATATTTGGGAATTTACTCCATGAGAAAAGTGTGGTTTGAAACTGTTTTCAAAAGGGATGAAAATGGAAATATATCTTGCGAAGATATTTTGAGGATAATAAATAATTTAGGAGATTATTTATTGTTTAATGGTTGTTGTGAATGTTATTTGATAGTTAAATAACCGACTATCAATATTGGACAATGCGCTGATTGTTTCGAAGAGACCGGGATCGGGATTAATTTCTCGAAAACCACTTCGATCTAGTTTGTACGTTTTTGTGGAAAACAAGTTCGGAGTCGAAGATAGAGCAGTGAAGTGCAAGGGCTAGTTGCTACTAATCCTGAGGATGATTCCAAAATGGATGTAGTAGGAGTATTGCCTTCGGTTCCGTTCGAACCCGGGACGGACTTGTATGGATGAATGCTTTCTGAACATCGTCAGGTGGACGTTGGGCATTCTAAGTGAAACGATGTAAAAAGGTAATGCTTAGCCTCAAGCCTCATCAACCGAGAATGACTGAAAATCAAGGGTTATGCAGTAAGGCTAGGTGGGTAGTGCCTATTAGGGTGTTGTCATCCCTGTCTAGATGTCCCTTTTATTTGGCTTAGTGGTGCGGTTGTTGATCCCAACCGTGTGGTGATCTTACTCGGGATTATCCAGTAAGGGGTAGTCCCGGTCTTGTGTTGCAGGGGATTGGGAGTAATCCTCGATACGGTGATCTAGGCCACGTATTGTGACAGGTGGAACCCCAGTGCCTAGTCATTAGTTGGAAATCCATTCTCCCTACGCGCTTGTACGGTTTTGATTGTGCCCAACTATTGCTGAAACGTGAGATGCAAGCATTTCATCTAGATTCTATTTTACTTTCTATAGACACTATTATAATATCAGAGGATTTTGATAAAAAGTGTTATGGCTATCGTAAGGTAAAAACCCGACATGTTTATTTGTGGCGTGGTCTTACGAGATGCTTTTGTTTTCAAAAGAATTTTGAAACTTTAATAATCAATTTGAGTGTGGTTTTCTCACACTGGTATTTTAGACTGACTCGGGTGTTATTTTACTAATAATGCTCGGGTCAGACCGAGTATTATAGGATACAGGAAAGGATGTTGTGGAGCTCAGGAGACGAGCTCAGGAGTATTAAATATTCCACTGTGTATTCTGACTGTGAGGACAGGTTATGATTACTGTCCAGTTGTGTGTTATGTATACTCTGATGATGTAATGTATAAACAGATTTGTTATTGCGTAAGGATCATTTATTATCTATTATATTTTATTCCGCTGCGATGGTTAGATTCTGATGTTGTTTTCTATTTTCTTCTTCTACCTCTTCTTCTTTAACCCTCATGGTTCGTGTTTTCCGTTCACTTTGAGTTGATATGATGAAGAATAGTGTTGACTCAAGGGGATCGGGTTTGCGGGCTGTTACAGTGGTATCAGAGCTTAGGTCGGTGATAACCTTGGCTCTGGTGGGAATTACTCATAGAATAGAGTCCGAAGTACTCTAGAATGAGCTTGAATGTATAAATATATATGAGCGCGTATTTGTTAGTGTATATAAAAATTGTTTTTATATTGTGTTGACTTATCGGTTGAGTGTTTATGGATTCTAGTCGATGTGTGGGACGCTATGTCATCGATAGGGATTTCTAAACTCTTAAACAAGATAAACCGACACGGTATTGTTTTAAATAGGGTAAATGAAATAATTTTACCCAAATTATTTTTATATGTAAAAGAAATAATTTTTGTAAATTAGTATAGATATATATGGATGCTTGGTTGTTAGGAATGATAATATTAAATTATTATCATTGTCGTGTAAAATTGAATAAGATATTGAAATTATAACTAAAGCTATGGAATAGATTCATATACAAATGTAGTTTGTAAATGTAAACTGTAAATGTGATTTATAAATTGAAATAAGATTTCAGAATAATATTTGAATATGAATTGAAAGAATTTAGAACTTGAAATTTTGGGAAAGTTTAATTCCTTTGGGTTGAAAATGATTTTCAAAGATTTGGGGAGGAATAATAGGAGTATTATTAGGAAATATTTTGAATTGGATTTGAAATCTGGTGAGACTTAAAATTAAGAATTTTTGAAAATGTTTTTAGAGAGATAAAAGCATTGAACTCTTTCGGTCGCTAGAAAATAACTTCGGTGATGACTGCAGCATCATCGATGTTCATTTTCGAGTTTCCAAGAGAGGAATTGCTACCAAATTGTTTTGAATTGAAATTGTTTGCGTGGATTGATTTTAGAAATGCAAAGGATTTTGAGAAATGGATAAAAAAATCCAGAAACTTGAATTATAAAATAGGTTGAACTCAAGAAATTAAGTGAAGCGATTTTTGGAAGGTAAAAATCAAATATTGAATTAAAAGTGGGAAATGAACTAATTTGAATAGAATGGTTAGGTGAATATGTTAATGGAATTTTAAATTGGTTAAATAAAAGTTGAATTGTGAGTTAATAAAATTGGTTTCTGAATTAAATGATAGAAATAGAACTTGAGTATAAATAATATTCATCACATATTGTAAGTGAATTAATTATGAATCGAAGTTGTCAAATGAAATGGAATTGGATTATAATAGAAATGATTTGAGTTGCAAATAAAATCCAATTCGAGTGTAAATTAGTTAAATATGTGCTTGGATATTATTTTAACAAACTGAGAATGGGGTAATTGAATTTGATGAGAATCAAATTAAATAGAAGTGAACTTAAGTTATGAAGTTGAAAAAGTTTGAAGGAAGTAAATTAACTTAAGTTTAAAAATAATAGAAGCTTGGCTTCGAGTAAGGGTGAAAGCCCATTAAATAAAAGTTTGGGTTAAATTAATTTGGGCAATGGTTATTAATATTAGCATGGAATGTTGTCAAGCTTAATGGGATGGGTTTAAATGAAACCAACGCGGGAATGAATGAAATGCAAGTGAATGGTTTGTAAATAAGTTATAATGGAATAAAATTTAATATAAATTGTATTGGAATCAATTTAAAATGATTATAAGCTTAATTAATTGTTTATTCACATAAATATCGCCGAATTTGCTTAGAAACAATTGTCGTTTAACGAAATGAGATTAAATAAAATTCTATGAATTAATAGAAGTAAATAAATTTGATTTTTGAATCAATTGAAATGAATATAAGTTCGTTTGGTTTAAAAATGAATCGTATGCAAGCAAGTGAGTTGTAAATCACTTATATCGAATAGTATGGGTTGAGAGTTGGTTAAGAGCAATAGAAATAAGTGTCGAAACCTTACATATGTGCTTATGAAAGTATATAACATGCATTGTTATAAAATCCATGTTTTAGCTATTTAAATATAAGTGAAATGCTATAAACTTCTTATATATAGTGCTTATTGTTTAAATTTAGTAAGCACAGGTACCTGAAGGCCGTTTGGCAGGATTTTGGTCGCGCTAATTGCTAAAATAATAAGACGCTTGCTTAAAAATGCTAAATAAAGGTACGTCAACGCAATAAAAATAGGAAATATGAACTGTTTTTGTTTTTTCGACTGTGTGGGTCAATGTATATATTTATATCTCTTATCAAATTGCAAAGCTCCTCCGTACAAAGGAAACTCTGGCAAAAAATTTCGAAAATTTTTGGAAAAATTTGTTATCGACAAAACGATTTCAAATTGGAAATTGAAATAAATTAGTGGATGAAACTAATTTAAAATAATGATATGAATCAGTTATAAATGGAAGATAAAATTCAATATTCAGGGTTGAAGATAAATTGAATTCATATGGAAATGGGAGAACCAATTTGAATAGAAGTAGATATAAACTGAAGTGGTAAAGTGAAAATAAATATAAGAAGCGTATAAAATACATATTGAACTTAAGAAGAAATGGAGAAATTCTTAAGTAATATGGGTGTCGAGAAAATATATTGAATAAGCATTTTGAGTGAAGATTTAATAAAAATATATGAAATGATAAGCGTTGATAAGTGAATAGAAATCAAAATGAATGTGAATAAAAGAGAATTAATATAGCTGATGATCAACGGATATAAATACGTAGGATATACGTATATTATTTTATTTGCATAGCGATTTGATCCAGATTCGAGCATGGAATTTCGAGATAGCTATATCGATCCGAGTTAGGATTTTTTACTCGATTTTCAACAACGAACCCTGGATATGGATTTTGATTGATTCTGGAATTTCTCTATCATAGTTATGACTATGCAAGGAGAATGACGGTTTCTAATCAAGAAACCAGATCTGAATCCGCACTAGAAAGTCGGTTGGACGATACTAGTTTGGAAATGAAACTATGTGGTCGAATTGATATTGCATATGGATGATATATGTACATCGTACGGGCTTAAATTGGAATGAATATTGAAAATCTTGTAAAGAAGTGTATAAAATGATTTTGGAATCTATAGTTGGATATGTTTAAAGTGGATATACAGGTATTAAAAAGCAAGTGGGAAAATTGGGATTTTTGATTTCAGAAGATAAATTGAAATTTGCTCGGCAAAGGTATGTATTTAAATTTCTGTATGAAATTTGAGATTTTCTGGTCTAGCCACTTGGCTTTTGTTTACCTTTTGAAATTGGGAGCCCGTAGAGGCATTTTGTAGTTGTTCCGAGCTAGTCGCGCAAAGGAGACGCTGGCGAAGTTTTTCGAAAATTTAGGGAGTTAGAAAAATCTTAAGAAAATTTTGATAATTTGAATTTTGTTTTAAATTTAAATTTGAATTAATGATTAAGTAAGTAATATTGTTTGGAGGATTGGAAGAGTTTAGGAAATTAATAAGAGTGTAGTGTCTTTAATGACAAGGTTGTTTGGGTTGATGTTAAAACTGTTTGGTGTTGGGAAAATAGAAAACACGTATTGGACCATTCTTCTTAACTAGTAATTTCGGGGGCCAAATTCTTTTAAGGGAGGAGGAATGTGACAACCCGAAATTTTTGAATGTTTGAAATCGGAATATTTAATTGATTTTAAATATTTGAAAGGTTAATTTTAACTTGAATTCCAAATATCACTATTTATTTGATAATTAAATTATTGAATTTAATAATTGGAAGTTGGGTGAAATATTGAATCTTCAGTTTTAAGCCCGTTAAAAATAATTTGAAGGCTTGTAAAATTTATATTGATAATACTGAAGATAATAAAAGTGTTAAAATTGAATTTAAAGGTGATTTGTTCAGTTTGAAAATATATCGTTTAAATTGGTATTTCAAAATAGCCTTCCGAGGCGCAGTCTCGGAATTCGACGAAATCAGTTCCATTGGATCCGTAATAATGTATTATTATCGGATTTCAATTTTCATAGTGTTTGGAGTTGTTGTGTGAGCGTACGACATAAAACATGCTGAATCTACATCGAAAATTTAATATAATAACTTGATCCAAAGCGCTATCTTTCCCATACGATCGAATTAGGACTTGAAACCTTTTCCAGTGCGTTCGGAATAGGGGTTTAACATAATAAACGCCTAGCGGCATGCCTCGATAGGAGGTCTAGATTTTTAGCTACGAATCCAAGTCGATTCAAATTTAAATTTAAATAAAATATCCATATATTGTTTTGACTGGTCAAGATAAGTCATATCTGTGACGACCAGCCCTTCTACTCCCAGAAAGACGTATCATCATTAAGAAAGAAAGGGATAGAAATAGAAAAGAATAAAAAGAAAGAAATAACAACATCAGAATCTCACAGCGGAATGGAACAAAATATAATATATCACATAACTATTACATAGTTTTACATATATCAGAGTTAAACAATATCATAAACATGACAGTCATACATACATCTGTCACTATATACATCAGAGATACAGCTACATCAACTAACACAGCGTAACTAGATAGATAGCTACATACGTCTGGAACTCCTGCTCCAAGCTCCTCCAGAAATCAAGTCCAAAACCTAACACTTGGCTACTCATAAAAATTTGAGTACCTAAGAGTTTATGAAACACAAAATATAAACACCGGGTCAGACATGGGTCTGGTATGAGTAAACGGTTTAAAGTTGTTTAACTTTGAAAAACATTTGAAAATAAAGGTATCACGTAAGACTCCCCACACATAAATACGGGTAAGTTTTTACCTTACACTAACCAAAACATTTTAATAGGAAATCCAGTGATATTATAACAGTGTCTAAGGTTTTCAAGTAAAACAGAAATAGCTGAAATGCTTACATCTCACATTCCAACATAGTTGGGAACAATCAAAACGTACGACACTCATTGGAAATTGGATTCCATACAATGGCAAGGCTACTGGGGTACCGTCCGTCACAGTACGTGGCCTAGATCACTGTACCGAGGAGCCACCCTAACTCCCCTACAACACAAGGCCGGAACCATTCCTTTCTGAACAGTCCAGAACAAGATAACCCCAGCAGTTGTTGCAATCAACCACCCCACACAGCCGAAATAAAAAGGGACATTTAGACAGGGGTATATCTCGTCCTGCTTAGGCATGAACCACCTAACCTTGCTGCATTCCCCTGTTTTAACCATTCCCGGTCGATGAGGCTTGAGGCTGCGATTACCTTTATAGAACATATCTCTTAGAATGCTCATCGTCCGCCGACGATGTGTTGAAAGCATTCAATCCATACAAGTTCGTTCCGGAATCGAACGAAACCGAAGACATTATCTCGTTACACTCATTTTGGAATCACCCTCAGAGTCAATGACGATAACCCTTGCATTCTGAAACACCATCTCAATCTTCACTTGTAAATTCACGACCTAACGTTTAATCTGGATTGATGTGGTTTTCGGATAATCATAAATGACACCCGATCCGGGTCTCATCGAAATACAAACGCCATTTTAGAGGCCGAGTTGTCTAATTAATTTAAACAGTTTAATTCAACATATTGAATTCACATAGCATTTATCACAGATGAATCATACACAATCATCATAGATATATCAAAGCATATCATAGAAACATCACAGAATATCACCAATAAATACCACAAATCAGATATTCTACATACATAACAATACATAAGCAATCATCTTAAATTCTTATTGTAATTAATTCAATAAAAATCAGTTACTTGAGAATTAATCTCTTAGCCCTGTTTAGTTAATGATTAATTAATTAATTAATTAATTAATTTCTTATTCCATTTTAAATTATTTAATTAATTACTCATTTCTAAATCAATTATTAAGTCTTAATTATTTAATTAATTACTCTTAATAATTAATTCATAACCTTAATTATTAATTAATAAAACTTGTTTATTCATTTATTAACCACTAATTACTTAATTAACCAATTATTAATTCTTAATTAATTTGCTTAATTACTTAACTACTAATCATTAATTAACTTAAAGTAGTTAATTATAAATATATTTATTACTTAATCATTTACTTACCCAAACTCTAATTGCAATTATAATGTAATTATTCTTAATTACTTCCCGAAAGTAATTAATTTATATTAATTACTCATCTTAATTAACATTTTATAAGTCTCCTTTAAATTTTGAAATCCAATTTGTTGTTAACTACAAACTTTAAACGTTAATGAATTTTATACTTACTTAAATTAATTAATTAATAATAATTAAGTGTTTGAAACATCGTTAAAGTATTAACAAAAATAATTAAGACTTGTGTTGAATTCTTGACTTAAGCAATTAAACCTTTATTAAATTGCAGTGCTTAAACTTGTAGAAAATCAAGTTACAAAATTTTATAATATTGCTGCAGTTTAAAAACAACCCGAGACTCTCCCTATTAAAACTCGAGTATCACTTTGAGTTCCCACTAATTTTTCCCGAGTCTCTCTCGTACTCCACTCGAACTCCATCTTCTTCTTCTCTTTTTCTTTATTTTTTCTGTAGTTAAGTTTTAACTTTAGATTATAGGATCAGGACCAAACTCACGCATCGATGGAAACCCGAAGCAACCAACCATAAAACTCGAACACGACCCGAGACGGAAGACCACCACGACACTGACACCAACCACTTCCACGCCGTACACGTGCACGGCGGAACGACTCGACTCCGGTGAATCCCAACCTCTCAGGCAAGTCATGAATCATCCAAGAACTCGAAATCCAAGGTCAAATCGCCAACAAAAATTCGAACTCGAAATATAGCACTTCGAACGAAAACTGCAAACATCTCCACTGACCTAAATCACCTCGCCACCGTCGTACTAACCACCGGAGGCGCTCGAACTTCGACCAAAGTACGACAATGCGACAAGCTTCCACCCTCCAGAATCTCGTGACACTCGATCACGTGAGGGCGACAAACACCCCTTGATTACAGACAATACCAAAACTTGAAACCAAGCCCTAAATCAATCTCGTTCCCTTAATTCACACAATAGAAAAATTATCTGATAATTTTCACGAAATCTCCAATGTCTATACTTGCTTCAACAAAAATTTGAACATTTATTATTGGATCAATAATCTGTAATTGGTAGAAATGCCATTTTTGATCAACCATGAATTGCTTATACAATTCTACACTAAAAATTCCCATTTCTGCTTTAAAAATCCTATTTTGCATTGAAGATTCAAGTTATTAACTTGAATTAATATTTTATAACAATTGATTTTATCAACATAATTCTTGTTGCCTGTAAACATGATTTCTAGAGTATAATTTCTAGTATGTTTTTGAAACAATTTAAAATTCCTGATTTAAATTCAAGCATATAGTTTTGTTGAAAAAAAAAATTATGGCTTAACAATAATTATAAGAAAATAAATTTGAGTTTTTGAAACAATATTCATACTGTAACAATTTAAAATGGAGAAGCATATAGCACACAGGATTGTCTTCAAGATCAGATCATATACAACCATATTATCAATAAATACTGAAGTGTTTTTAAATTAAACTTAAAGCTTTAAATTTCTAGTTTACTCACCTGCAAAATACTTTTAAACAGAGAACAATTTCTGTTTTCTTTTGCAAACCTGAAGTATGAACTGTCTTTGATCCCTGCTTGAATTCAATTTGATTTTTACTTCTTTTCCTTGTTTTTGTTTTTTCTGGTTTACTAAATTTTTTACTTAACGGACTTAAAAAAAATGGTGCATCCAAATACATATATAAGAAAAGAACAGGATGCTTAAGGAAGGTATTATCTGGTAAAGTTGTTTTCTTTTTTGGTGAGCAGATTTTGATTTTTGAACTGTATAGATTTGTAAATATTTTTGAATTGACAAAACGTTAGGCTGAGATGATGGCATTTAATGCCTTGGCTTCTTAACATATTTACATAATTATTATTATGTTTGTTGTATAGATATTTTGTATGAATACATACACTTAGCAGGTAGATATTTGGCTTGCATATGAAGTTTTGTTGTGTTATTGTTTTGTTATGAAAATATTTTGTTTATAAATATTTGTCTTCTTGCTTGAGTAATTTATACATATATGTTTGTGTCAGGTTTATACTTTATACTTTTGGTCTTGTTATTTTCTAGCTTGAATAATTATATACATTAGTTTGACTGGCTTAACTTATACATTTGGGTTTTGTTTGGTTTACTTCTATACACTTGTGCTTTATTTTTATTCTACACTTTGTGTTTATTCTATTCTATACTTTAGGTTTCATTTAAAATTTGTTGTAGTTGTTTATACACTTGTGTTTGTCTGATTTTATATTTTGACTATCAATACTTAAATTATGCTCAATATGATTTACTTATTTATATTTGTATTTATATTTATTTGTATTTGTATTTATATTTATTTGTATTTGTATTTTAACTATCAATATTTAAATTATATTCATAAGTTTACTTACTTATATTTATATTTTAGCCATCAACATTTAAATTATATTCATGCTTACTTATTTATGTTTATATTTTATATTTTAACTATCAATATTTAAATTATATTCTTATGGTTACTTATATTTTATACTGATAGAATTTGATCTCATTTCAAACATTATTATCTATATATATTTATTTATCAGATGTTAACAAGGTAAGCATTTTAATTTAATTATATAAGATAAATTTTATTTTAAACATTATTAAAAGATTTTATTTTAAATTTTCAAATCAAATTCCCTATCAAGAATACAAACTTATATAAACAAATGGCAATTATTCCAAAAGTCATATTCATTATAAAATGATGAGTTCACTTTTTTATTTAATTAGATTAAATATTAATTAAATTAACAGGGCCAAAATCCAGGGTCGTTACAATATCAGCCTACTTTCTTTCACTGTCATAACTTTTTCCTTTCCCTTCATATTACCATAGCCAGCAAGCTACACGCAAGATGTCTTTCTTCTTTTATATTGACAGCCGTAGTTATACTCTTCAGTTCAGAGAAAAAAAATGGCGACCGCTCCTTCATTCTCATCTTGCTCCCTAACTTCAATTCTTTCCCAAACAAAATCGCACTCTCGCCATTCTGCTTCACTGTCGGCATCGATTCAAAAAATATAGGGCAAGTGAAAATCAAATCGTTCGAATCCAAAATTACTCAAATATGGTGGCTCGCGAATCTCGAATTCAATTCGAGCGAAGCCGCTTTCCTCTCGAATTCTATCGATGAAGACATGGGCAGCATCGAGGCTAGGGAGATTCATGATGAAGTCATGAGTAATTTTGGGCATCGCGTGTACTCGCACATAGTCGAGGAAATCGAGACCGAGGAGGCTCACGATTTGGGGTTTCAGCGCAAGCTCAAACTCGAGCTCGATGATAAGGCAGAGCGCGAGAAGTGGTGCGATTTGTGGAAGCATCGTGGCGTTTGGATAATTGCGGGGCTGAGAGTAGTGAAGTCTCAGAGGTTAGGTTGCAAAGATGGGTCGTGAAGCCAGACTTCGGCTTGGGTTTGACGACCGGAGGCAGTTAGGTCGTGGATTGAGTCCTTGAGTAGCGGTTGTTCCTGTACATATCTGAGGTATTCATTTTGTTTTTCCTATTTAAATTAGTAATATTGATTTATACAAAAATAAATAAAAATACAAGTACACCAACCTGCATGTTTAATGTAAGGGTAGAACAAAGAATTCGAAAATTTTCAGTGAACTCGAATCTCGAAAGTTTTACAGTAAAGTAGATCTCCGTAATTAATGAAACTATTATCGGTTGCAAACTAAATAAATAAATAAATAAATATATTAGATTAGAATTTATTTAAAAGATTGTAAATTTAATTATTTAGTGGTAAATAAATTATTAGATATTTCCTAACATGTATAAACGGTAAAATGGTTGTTATAAGGTCAGAAGCCATGAAAATCAGTCAAGATTGGAGTGGACTGCAAACGAAAAATCAAAGGAGAGTTAATCTCACTCTTCTGGATTGCTATTTAAATTTAAATGGTTAAATTTAAATAATTGGTTGAATGATTGAATTGATATGATGTGCTATATTATATATAGCAGTATAATATATATATTGGAGTGATTGATTTCCCACATTATATAGCGGATGAGACCCTATGTGCCGCATAATAGCGGATGAGTTTTATATAAATCCCATATACCGTGATATTCCACCTTGAAGTGGAATTAGTATTTTATTGTGCTAACATCTGTGGATATAGGAAAACAGGTTGGAGGGATCCAACTGGATTCCTCAAAATATTTAGACTTGTTAAAATATTCTGTGATATAATTATTTGCTATCCTGTGATGAGTTACATTGATAATTGGAAATATTGGAAACTATGGTTGGTTTAAAATACTTCGGTGAACTGAGTTATCAAAATCTATAGAAATGTGATTTCTGAAAAGAAAATAAAAGAGTGAATTTTGAATAAAATAATCATAGAAATTTGAATAAATTAAAAATGAATTGAAAAAGAATAAAAAGTGATTTTTGAATTCTGATAAATAAAATTCCAAGTGCGGGAAATGAAAATTTGAATAAATGGGAATAAGTGATTTTTCTTAAAAATTCAAGTGTTATTATTTAAAGGTATAAAGAATTTACTTTAAAATTCAAGGTTTAAATTTATTCAAAAGAATAAAGAAGGAATTTGGAAAATTTGAAATTGGTATGTTTCAGTTAAAAGATTTTAAATCAAAATGGAGAAATAAAATCTAAAGTCAATGGGTTTTGAAATAAATGAGTAAGTAAAGGAATTTATTTCAAAATGGGGTAAATGGAAATAAACTTTGGAAATTGATTTAAGTGTTTGAAATTGAAAATTTTAAAGGAGAAGCGAGACTTGAATTTTATAAACTGGGTTTATGAAAGCAAAGTGATATATCAGTGGATATTTGGAAGAATAAATTCACGGTGGGGATTTATTAAGGGAATGAGAAAATTTGTTTAAAAATAAATAGTGATTTATTTTTAAAGGATGTGAAGGGAAGCGTATTTCCATGAATAGCAAATACGTTTCCAAAGCAAAATTTTAAAAATAAGTTAAAAGTTTTAATGTTGTTTCAAAAAGCATGTTTTAGAAAATTTGTTATTTCTAAATGTTTAAATTCTAAAGCAAGTATTTTCTTTTAATCTATTATAGCAGTAATTATTTAAAGGTGGCTTGGTATTATGTTTTAGAAGTTAGAAATTCAGTTTTATATTGTACAAAGTAGTTTTATTTTAAATATTCTTAAAGTATATATTTTGAATAAGTATTAGAGTAATTTTTAATTTAAATGTTTTAAAGGATATTTTATAATAAAGAGTTTTAAATTATTTTAAAAAGCTAAAGTTTTTGTGCTTGGTGTTTTCAGTGGAAATAAATATTTGGGAATTTATCCCATGAGAAAAGTGTGGTTTGAAACTGTTTTCAAAAGGGTTGAAAATGGAAATATATCTTGCGAAGATATTTTATGGATAATAAATAATTTGGGAGATTATTTATTGTTTAATGGTTTTTGTGAATGTTATTTGATAGTTAAATAACCGACTATCAATACTGGACAATGCGTTGATCGTTTCAAAGAGACCGGGATCGGGATTAATTTCTCGAAAACCATTTCGATCTGGTTTGTACGTTTTCGTGGAAAATGAGTTCGAAGTCAAAGGTGGAGCAGTGAAGTGCAAGGGCTAGTCGCTACTAATCCGGAGGATGATTCTAAAATGGATGTAGTGGGAGTAGTGCCTTCGGTTCCATTCAAACCCGGGACGGACTTGTATGGATGAATACTTTCGGAACATCGTCAGGTGGACGATGGGCATTCTAAGTGAAACGGTCTAAAAAGGTAACGCTTAGCCTCAAGCCTCATCAACCGAGAATGACTGAAAATCAGTGGTTATGCAGCAAGGCTAGGTGGGTAGCACCCATTAGGGTGAGGTCATCCTTGTCTAGATGTCCCTTTTATTCGGCTTAGTAGTGCGGTTGCTGATCCCAACCGTGAGGTGATCTTACTCGGGATTATCCAGTAAGGGGTAGTCCCGGTCTTGTGTTGCATGGGATGGGAGTAATCCTCGGTACGGTGATCTAGGCCACGTACTATGACAGGTGGTACCTCAGTGCCTAGTCATTAGTTGGAAATCCATTCTCCCTACGCGCCTATACGGTTTTGATTGTGCCCAACTATTGCTGAAACGTGAGATGCAAGCATTTCAGCTAGATTCTATTTTACTTTCTATAGACACTATTATAATTTCAAAGGATTTGATAAAAAGTGTTTTGGCTATCGTAAGGTAAAAACCCGACATGTTTATTTGTGGCGTGGTCTTACGAGATGCTTTTGTTTTCAAAAGAATTTTGAAACTTTAATAATCAATTTGAGTGTGGTTTTCTCATGCTGGTATTCCAGACTGACTTGGGTGTTATTTCACTATAATGCTCAGGTCAGACCGAGTATTATAGGATACAGGAAAGGATGCCGTGGAGCTCAGGAGACGAGTTGGATGGCGATACGTACTTTCGTATTTGCGTTAAATATTCCACTGTGTATTCTGACTGTGAGGATAGGTTATGATTACTATCCAATTGTGTGTTATGTATACTCTGATGATGTAACGTATAAACAGATTTGTTATTGTGTAAGGATCATTTATTATCTATTATATTTTATTCCGCTGCGATGGTTAGATTCTGATGTTGTTTTCTATTTTCTTCTTCTACCTCTTCTTCTTTAACCCTCATGGTTCGTATTTTCCATTCACTTTGAGTTGATATGATGAAGAATGGTGTTGACTCAAGGGGATCGGCTTTGCGGGCTGTTATAAAAGCAAGGACATGTCGTATGGCTATGTGGATTACCCCCGTTATGGTATAATCATCGCCTGATCTGGATCGTTATTTATTTTTTATGTATGCCTGTGGCCATAGAAACGGTTGTTGATCACAACCGAGGGGTGATCATATTCTGTACTATCTAGTGAATGGTAGTCCTGAGTAATGGAGGTACAAATATTTTGCAGCCTTGGTACATTTTTTATAGAGGTGTATTATACGGAAGGTAGACCCTTACCTTGTTATTACGTGGAATCCACTTTCCATTACAAATTTACGGACCAGATTGTATACTTATATGCTGGAATGTAATTAATGTAACTATTTTGGCTATGATTCATTATTTATTTTAAATCCTAGACATTATTATAATATCATAAGATTTCTTACAAAAGGTTTTAGTTATCGCAAAGTAAAAAACCTTCCGTGTTTATGTGAAACGTGGTCTTATGAAATACCTTTATTTTAAAAAGAGTTTTATAAGTATAAAAATTTAGTTGTTTGAAGTTTACTCAGACCAGACCCATGTATGACCCAGAGTTTTTCTTTCTTTACCAAAAACTCTTGGGTACTCAAATTTGTATAAGCAGCCAAGTAGCCTAGATTATTACAGATGCATTTTGAAGTAGCATGGAGAAGGTGGCTTCGACGTTATCTAGTTATCTATTTTGCTTCTGCTATGTTTGTATCTTATGCAACAACATTGCAGGGGCAGACAGTTATAACTATCCTTGGCTAAAGTTAGTACTTGTTGTAACTCTGATGTTTCAATTTGGAAGTAACCATATATGCTATCTTATGTTTTATTATATATGACTTCCATGCGTTGTGAGATTCTATGTTTTTGTTCTCTTTTCTTCTCTTTTTTTACCCCAACTGCTTGTCTTTCGGACATCTAGATGATGGCGCAAGATAACCGTGGATGTAATAAGTGTCGTCCATATGATTAAGAAAGGAAGATCATTACAAGTCGGCTCTGTGTATATTTTTAGATTTAGCTATTGACGCTTTAGAGCTTATGGATATTAGCTGGATGATTAAATATTATTGTATTTATTTCGAATGCGTTACTATATTGTGTATGTCAACATTTCTGAGGACAGACTGTTATAACTATCCAGGCTGATGATAGTGCTTATTATTGTAACTTTGAAATGCTATGTATCTTTTAATGAAAGTTCATACCGTCTTTTGATTATATGTTATTGTTCCATTGTGAGATTCTGATATTGTGTTCTCCTATTCCTTATTCATTTTCCTTTCCTTTTATTTCACCTTAACAATTCGTCATTCCGACATTTGAGTGTACGGCACATGAATACCATGGATGTATTAGTATCGAGATTTAGAGGTTGAAAAAGCGAGTCGCTGCACTTGGTATCAGAGCTGAGGGTTAAGCGAGAACCTTAGCTTTAGTTGGGTGTAACGACCCATATATTTAACTATTTTAAATTATTTAATTTAATATGATTATTGAATAAAAATGGTTAGAAAAAAAATTTGTGTTTTATTTATGTAATTTATTTAATTTGAACTTGAGTAAAATTTTGAAATAAAATTTCAATAAGAATTGAGGAAATTATTTGTATTAGAATGAGGTTCAATATATTTAATGTATTGTTATCAATAGCAAGAATTGAATAATAAATGTTGAACTATTTAGATGAAAATAAAATAATTATTTGATAACTAAAATTCATTTGACATCTAATATTGGAATTTGTTGAAATTCTAATATTAGAATTCATCGAAATTGGATTTTTGGAATACTTTAAATAAAGAAGTATAGCATTGTGTAATCTATGTATTTAATATAAAAACATTTGTGTATTGAATAAGAATGAACATTTATTCATAAAATGATATTTGAAAATAATTTTTATAAGCACGTCTTATTTTAATATGACTGTAATTTTATAAAGAGTGTAGTAGCTGTTTTATTATTTGAATTTGTTTTAAAAGTTAAATCTTAAAGGTTTCAAATATTGGAAATTATTTAAGTAACTAAATCCTGAATTTAATGTGAATGACAATGACTTCAAAAGTTGATTTAAATTTTATTTAAACAAGAATGAAAATTGTTAACTTTTAAAATTGAATTTAAAGTGATTAAATTGATTTTGGAAATTTCTCATTCTAATTAACATGTAAAAATAGTCTTTTGGACACTATCTTGGATTTCGAAAAAACCAACTTCATCGGATCTGTAATAGCGAATTATTAAAGGATTTCAAATTTTGTAGCGATTAGACTTATGTTTGGTCGTGCGAGCTTAAAACGTGTAGAAATCAATTAAAGGAATTTAAATGAAATAATTTGTTTTGAAATTTTATCTTCTTAATATGATAGAATTGGCTTTCGAATATGTTCCATAGTGTTCGGAATGGAAGTATAACGTATAGAACATCAAGCGCCATGCTTCGTTTGGAGTTCAAAATTTTCATGGATAAATCGGATCGGAAACTTATATAAGGCCGTGTCTCGTTAATTTTCATCAAACCCTAAATCACCAGTCGCTTTCATTTAAAACATGTCAATGGCCGAAAATCACCTCTTTTCTTCCTTGATTTCTCCTCATCCATTTAATGAAATCAAACGACTCCAAAAGAAAAAAATGTAGACCTCGACGAGCTCTTAGAGATATATGACCGGATCATCAATTGATGTCCCGTGGTGGCCAGTGTTCGTTCGCGTTCGACAGCTGAGTTTGGGTTTTCTTTGTTCAAGTTTGGGCGCACGATGGGGCGCAGGTGAGGCGACAATAGAGGCGATCGGTGGCTTGGCTGTAGGCGCGTTCGTTCGATTAAAAAAAAATGAAGAAGTCACGATGTGGGAAGATAAGAGACGGGGTCATGGAACGATAAACAGGGATGAAGGCTGTTAGGGCCCGGACTTCAAACAGTTTAGCTTTAACCATGTTAATGGTCTCACTTTATTGGTTGATAGAGAATCAAAGTTGACTTACCAATAAAGAACGAAATGCTATGATTCTTAGTTAAGTGTTGTTAATTAATTTAATTTAAATTTTATTGTATCGTTATGCTAATAAAATCGTATCTTTCTCGTATGAAGTCCAATTTGAACGAAACACATTGTATTAGATTTGTATCGACGTCTTCTACGACATGGAGTCGAATTGGAATTTATTTAAATCCGAAAAAACTTCAATTTTAAATAAAGACGAGTGCTTTAAACCACTCACAAATTACTAAAATATTATAATGTTAGTTAAATCGAAATCATGAAGTGATTAATTTTTATTGACTGTTGTTTGGTAATTTAATTGGCATTTAAATTGACATATGGTTTGAACTGATAGGAATTTCAATCGATAGTCAAATTTAAAATTGAAACTAAATTGCTAGTTAAACGCCTAAAATTGATAACTAGTTAACTGATGTGATATATTGATTGTTTTGGATGTTGATTGTGACAGATGACTGTTGATTGATATATTGGATGATTAGATATTTATATATATACATATACATATATATATATATATCCTTTTATCACCTTGTATATTATTGGCAGTATATAAAACTGTAACTCGAATTATTTTGAATAAATTAAGAAATAGATTGATATGATATATACTCATGATAAGGAGATTCAGATAGAAACGATATATATCCAACCCTGTAATTAAGAAATCGAAATAACTGATCACTTGGCTATAAGATAGAAAATTATATATGGACACCTGATTGGTTCAATTGAATGATTTTAAAATTCTTTGTTTTGAAATTATTTAAATGATATCATTTTTATGGAATAAACAATTGATTTATTGAAATTGAATTATTTTCGAACCCGAGTTCGAAATGTTGAAATTGAAATTTGTTAATAGGAATTGTTTAAAGAATCAAATTTGAAATTTTGAGGTTGTAATTGAGAAATCATTTGGATGATGGAAATTAATTTGTTTTAAATGATTTGAAGTTTTATTCGAACTATGAAATATTATCAAGTAAAAGAAATTTAAATGGATATTTCAAATTTCAGCTCGGAATCGAATTATTTAAAAAATTAGGAACTTAAATTGAACATGGAAGTTTAAATTGATTTAAGTGATTTAAATCGGTATTTTGAAATAAAATTGAAGTCGATATAAATTGAAATGATTTAAAAGTAATTGAATTGAAATTTAAACCATTAAATTGAATTGTTGATTCAAATTCAAATTTGAAATCGAATTTAATTTGATTTGAAACTGAAATTGATTTCAACTGAAATAGAAATTGAGTCAATTTAAATTGATTCGATATTTAAGATGATTTTGAATTGGAAGATTTGACATTGAATTGGTTTGATTTAAATTTGTACTTGAATTAAGATTTACTGAAAATGGGAAGAACAGTTTTGAATTTGAAATTATTTTCCCTATAAACTATTTTTCTATGAACTATTTTATAATCCATCCTTTTGAATTTCCAAATTATTTAAATTTTCAAATCATTTAATATATAATCTATTTTAATATCTAAACTAATTTAACTTTCAACTATTTTAAATTATTCAGACTATTTCTAAAACTTCAAACTGGTCAAATTGGGAACTGTTCATATTTAAATCGTAGATTTAAATGCAAGTTGTGTTAAATTGATGTTATAACCTAAACGGAAATTCGAAACAATTTTTGAAATGAAATTGACATATCAAGGCGAAAATGATTCAAGTGAAATATGTGGTATTCAAATGGAAAATACCGTAACATCTCTATGTTTTTGCACGCACGTTATACACTGGATAGGAGATGTAAAACCCCATAAACATCTCTGATGTTATTACACTCTTGTTATATGTGATATTGATTTGACTTGCATAAGAATATTTTAGTTCTAACTCGAGTGTATTGTTTTACTTTATGGTCGGGTTAGCCTTGAGTTTTAAGCGCATTGAAGATTAGTTTTTGGAGGACGAAGACGAAGATTGATATATTACTACTACTAGCATTATTTCACCGCATTGTTTGTTTTGCTGCATTATTCTATTGTTTTATTGTATATATAACTCTGATAGATGTTGTATAATTTTAATCAATTGTATAGTATAAACAGCTTTATGAACTGTTTATTTGATTATTATATTTTGTCATTCTGCTATGAGATTCTGTATTTATTTTCTTATTTTCTTATTTTTCTTAATTAATCTCATTGATCATCTGTGTTCCGAGTTGTTTGAGTTGGGCACGTGTGGATTATTATTCTTATTTTCAATTGACGTCATGTGGTGGTTGGTGTTCATTCACGTTCGATTGCTGAGTTTGGGTTTTTTGTTTTCACGTTCGTGCGCACGAGAGGCGCAGGTGAAGCGGCAGTAGAGGCGTCAATGGCTCAGCAGTAGGCCCGTTCGTTCGATTGATCGATGAAAAAAGAAGAACTCGCGATATAGGAAGAGGAGGGACGGGGGCTTGGAACGATGAACAGGGATGAAGGCTGTTAGGTTAAGGGTTGTTAATTATGTTATTAAGTTAATTTAACTTTTATTGTATCGTTATGCTAATAAAATAGTTTCTTTTTCATACGAGGTTCGATTCAAACGAAACAAGTTGCATTGGATTTGTATCGATGTCGTCTAAAACATGGAATCGAATTGGAATTTCTTTGAATTTGAAAAAAAAATAGTTTCAAATAAAGGTTAATTTTTTAAACCGCTCGTGAATTACTAAAATATTCTGATGTTAGTTAAATTGAAATCATGACGTGATTTATTTTTATTAACTGTTGTTTGGTAATTTAACTGGCATTTAAATTGACATATGGTTTGAACTGATAGGAATCTAAATTGATAGTTAAATTTGAAATTGAAATTAAATTGCTAGTTAAACACTCGAAATTGATAGCAAGTTAACTATTGTGATATATTGATTGTTTCAGATGTTGACTGTGACGGATGACCATTGGTTGATATATTGGATGATTAGATGTTTATTTATTTATATATACCATCACCATGTATATTATTGATGGCATATAAAACTGTAAATTGAATTATTTTAAATAAATTAAGAAATAGGTTGAAATGGTATATACCTATGACACTGAGATTTGGATTGAAAAGATGTATATCTATTCCTGTAATAACAAATCGAAATAACCGTCACTTAGTCATAGGATAAAAAATTATATACAGACACCATATTGGTTAAATTAAATGGTTTGAAATTCTTAGTTTTAAAATTATTTGAATGAATTGTTTTTAAGGAATAAACAATTGATTTATGGAAATTGAATTATTTTCGAACACGAGCTTGAAATGTTGAAAATGAAATTTGTTAACAGGAATTGTCTAAAGAATCGAATTTGAAAATTTGAAGTTATAATTGTGCAATCATTTAGATGATGGAAATTAATTTCTTTTAAATGATTTGAAGTTTTGTTCGAACTATGAAATATTGCAAATTAAAAGTAATTTAAATGGATATTTCAAATTTGGTTTTGGAGTCAAATAATTTTAAAAGATTTGAACCTTAAATTGAATATGGAATTTTTAATTGATTTAAGTGATTTAAATTGGTATTTTGAAATTAAACTCAAAATTAATATAAATTGAAATGGTTTAAAAATAATAATTGAATTGAAATTTAAACCATTGAATCGAATCATTGATTTGAACTGAAATCAAAATTGAATTGAAATTGAATTGAAATTGATTGAATGGAAATTGAAATTGAGTTGATCTGAATTGATTCAAGATTTAAGATGATTTTGAATTAGAAGAGACATTGAATCATTTTGATTTAAATTTATACCTGAATCCAGATTTATTGGAAATGGGTAGAACAATTTTGAATTTGAAATTATTTTCACTGTAAACTATTTTCCTATATACTATTCAAAAATTCATCTTTTTAAATTTCCAAATTATTTGAATTTTCAAATCATTTAATATAAAATCTATTTTAATATCTAAGCAATTTTAATTTTTAAATTATTTAAAAATTTTCAAACTATTTCTAAAAATTCAAACCGGTCAAAGTGGGAACTGTTAATATTTGAGTTGTAGTTTCAAATGTGAGTTAGGTTAAGTTGAAGTTATAACCCAATTGAAATTCGAAACAATTTTGGATGTGAAATTGAGATATTAAGGTGAAAATGATTTTCATGTGAAATTGACATATTTTGAGAAAATATGATATTTTTAAATGAAGGATATTTTGAAGGGAATATGATATTTTGATATCAAGTATAAGTCAAATTTGAAATGTAAAAGTGCCAATCAGTGTGTAAAATGACGTTTGGTTGTTAAAGAGACCGGGGCTTCTTATTGGTACACTCTTTGTCAAATTGGAACCACTTCACTATCTATATACATGGATGAGACTCTTGAATGAAGTGGCTAGATTTGGCATACATTCGTTTGATTTGAAGAAATAGAACGATGATGGATAGACCCTGAGACTTGTGCCAATTTGAAATAACTAAAACATGACGGCTTGTCAGGGCTAAGTGGGCTAGCTTCCCCTAGCAGACATCCATTCTTCGATTTTCTTCTTGGACTTGGTCCATACTATTACTTTTGATTTTGGTTTTGATTGGTGCACAATGATTTAGGATGACCACCCTTTGGCTCGATATGGGATGGATGGATGCGATGAGCGATCGTGGCTATGATGCGTTACCACCAGCCCTGGGATCTAAACTAGTAGTATCCTATCATGGGCATTGCCTCATGTGCCTTGTCATACTTTTATCCTTATACAAGACTACTACAAGTTTGGTTTAGTGTTGTCGTATCACGGCGCATCCCTATCGTCCGACGTGCTACCGGAGCGTTATATGCAAACTGTACGATAATGCTTAAAATCATGCTAAGGGGGATTAATGTAAAGCTTTAACGCTAAGAACAAATATTTATTTTACCAATTAGACATTACATATATAGCTTATTTTACTATATAGATAGTTTGACGGATCCTTAAAAGATGGAAAATCCCGTAACATCTCTTAAGTTATTGCACGCACATTATACACTGGATATGAGATATAAAACCCTGTAAACATCTCTAATGCTATTACACTCATGTTATATGTGATATTGATTTGACTCACATAAGGATATTTTAGTTTTGACTCGAGTGTATTGTTTTACTTTATGCTTGGGTCAACCCTAAGTTTTCAACGCATTAACGAATATTTTTTGGTGGATGAAGACGAAGATTGGTATATTATTATTACTAGTACTATTTCACCACGTTATTTGTTCCACTGCATTATTCTATTGTTGTGTTGCATATATAACTCTAACAGATGTTGTAAATTTCTTAGCAAATTTATAGTATAAACAGCTTCATGAATTGTTTATTTGATCATTATATTTTTCTGTTTCGCTGTGAGATTCTATATTTGTTTTCTTCTTTTCTTATTTTTCTTAATTAACCCCATCGATTATCTATGTTCTGATTGTTTGATTCGGACATGCGTTGATTATTGTCGATTTAAACCTTCCAAAATGTGGGTCATCACATTGGGTATGATTCATTAAGAGATGGGGTAATGGAATGCCCTAGCATGAATTGAGTGTATTATACATATGAGAGCATATTTTTTGTGCCATAAAAATGTTTTATATTGTGTAAATTAGTCTGTTGAGTGGTTTATGAATCTTGGTTGGTACATGTGATGCCATGGTATTGATAGAGATTTCTAAATACTTTAATAAGGGAACCAACATAGTATTGTTTTCAAAAGCGGTAAAGGAAATAATTTACCTTGGATTATAATTTATATATAAAAGGATAATTTAAAAAAAACTAATATAACTATTTATGATGTGTTTGTTTGTTAAAAGATGATAACATTCAATTATTATAATTTAATGTTTGATTAGTTATGTTTGCCCAGTTTATGAGCATTTACTATAGTTTGTTGATTTATATGTAGTCTACCCTCTTACATCATGGGTTGGATAGGTAGTTATTCATGGGAACATTAAATACAAACATCTAGTGAATTAAGTTTCATCTTTTGACTATAAAGTGTTTGATGATAATGTTGGATTAAAATTGAATTTTAATAAAAAAATGTTTATTATAATCTAAATAAAGATATACGTTTGTGAAATGATTTAGATAAAGAAGTACTTTATATAAGTATGATTTATAAACTAAAGAGGATTTTAATTGATAATTTGTTAACTTAAATCTCGGTGTTTTTGAAGATGGTTATAAAAGGTACGGAATATAGTATTATTTGAAGTATTGTAAGAATAGTGTTACAAAAGAGTTTTAAGATTCGTTTGAATTTAAGGATGCTCTTGGAATCGGCAAGTCGGTTTGGGATAATGTATTTTTATGGTTATATAGTTCAAGTGGCTTGAAAGTGATGGGGGAGAGATATTTTTGGATGGTGAGCACTTCTCTTGAGTATTACCCTTCCCGGTAAAAGAGATATATGATACTACTTGGTAGGTCCCAGTTTCTTGCACCATTTTGTTGTTGCTAGGTCTACATGTATATTTTCCATGGATATTAAAGGAAATATTTTGGAAATTGGTTTCGAAAATAATTTTGGTTTAATCCCACAAAATATGATTTGATATAAAAAGGTTATAAGTATATATAATTGTTTCAAATGATTCGAAATGAGAACCAATGTTTAGTTCTAAATTTTTCTTTATTAAGTTGTTTTATGGAAACATATAGCCTATGCTTTAGAAAGGTATAGATATGCATCATAATATGATATGTGTTTGGTAGTTTTCATTTGTTAAAATAAAATGAGTTTTTCCGGCAATTTTAGACAACCGGAAACTTCCAAATAGTTATAGAACTTGTAGTCAAGTATTTTTGAAAATACAAAGTTGAGTTTGTATAACACTTGAATTGAGAAGACAACGAGTTAAAACAAGTTTTGAATTTGTTAATCATCTTTGTCAAGTAAGATGAATTTGATGTTTTGTATATACTGTTAGGATGTAGTGGAGTGTTATACAAGTATGAATTTAAGTTATAAATGTTTATAAACTTGAAGTTTATGTTTTATGAAATTGTTCGTAAACAAGTTTTTATGGAGCGATAAACTATTTGTATAGAAAAATTTAATTTAAAGGATACTAGTATAATTAAGAAACCAACACACACACATAGACACACACACATTCTTTTTGGCTTAACAAATCACTTCCTTCGAATTTCAAAATCAACCTAATTTTATCCAATACAATTCCCTCGAAATTTTCAAAACAACACTTGTTTTTCACCGAAAAATCTATAAATTAATTTACTACGGTTGCAATCCATCATCTAGAGACTCGAAAATGAATACTGATGATGCGGTCGTCATCACCAGATTATTTTCCTGCGACTGAAGTGAGTTCAGTGCTGTGTCACTTTCAAAATCCATTCAAAATCATTTTTCTATTCAAAAATATCCCTAAAATGATAATACTATTATTTATCTTCAAATACTTTGGAGAATACTTATAAAAATATCCGAGGTTTAAAGTTTCCCAATTCTGGTTTGAAGCCATTTGTATTTTTTAACTCATTTTTATAATTCATATCTAAACAATCTTTCTTTGGTTATATATAACGATTTCCAATTTTATAATCTAATTTTGATTATATAATAACAACCAAACATACCACTATACTAAATTTCTGAAAATTATTCCCTTTTATATCAAAATATAGTTTTGGTAAAATTATTTCATTTACTTGCTTCAAAACCATATTGTGTCGGTTTATCGTGTTTAAGTGTTTAGGAACTCCTATCAGTTAGTGGCGTTCCACTATTCGATCGGAATTCATATATCACTCAACCAATAAATCAACACAATATAAAACAATTTATATTCAATAATAAATACGCGCTCATATCTATTAGTACTCTCAACTCATTCTACTAGCCCTATCTCTAATGAGTTATTCCCACCAGACACAATGTTCTCAGTTAACCTTCAGCTTTGATACCAAATGTAGCAACCCGCGGTTCCGTACCCTTTGAGTTGAAAATAATTCACTCCTGCTCAACCCAAATTGCACGAAAGAGCGAATAACTAGGGTAAAGAAGAAGAAAGAGATAGAAGAAAAAAATAACAACACAGAATCTCACAATCACAATGGAATAAAACATAATATATAATAACAGATTTTTATACAAAAGAATCTATAACGGTTTATATACGTACAATAATCAGAGTGCAACAATGTATACATCAATCTGGGCAGTTATAATAACTTGTCCTCATACAACGGAAATATAAATCAAGTACGAGAATACGTCTCTATCATCCAGCTCGTCTCCTGAGCTCCAAAGCATCCAATCCGTAACTTGTAATACTTGGTCTGACTCGAGCATTATAATAAAATAACACCCGAGTCAATCTAGAAAACCAGCATAAGAAAACACACTCAATTTGAATTATTAGCTTCTTTTCTTCAAGATCCTTTGAAAACAAAGGTATCTCGTAAGACCATGTCACATATAAGCACGATGGGTTTTTACCTTATGATAACCAAACAATTTTTATCAAAATCATCTGATATTATAATAGTGTCTATAGAAAGTAAATAAAAAATGACTAAAATGCTTGCATCTCATGTTGCAACATAGATGGGCACAATCAAAACAAAGGTTTCCGAGGATATCTAGAAAAGTGATAACATTCCATAATTAGGTGCGACCCACTTAGCCTTGCTGCACCTCTCATGTTTTAGTCATTCGCGGTTGATGAGGCTTGAGGCTAAGTGTTACCTTTCAGGAAATAATTCTACTTAGAATGCTCATCGTCCTCCAATGACGATGTTCTGATAGCATTTGTCCATATAAGTTGTCCTGGGTCTGAATAAACTGAATCACTGTCTTCATCATCTTAACGGTATTCATCCATAATATTCAAACCGGATTGAAGTAGTTTTCGGATAATTAAATCCGATCTCGGTCTCCTCGAAACGATTAAAGAAATTGGGCAATATTGATAATCACTTATTTAACTATCAATAAAATTTCCATAAGCAGTCACTAGGCCTTATTATAAAAAAAATTCCAAATTTTTGTTTTCAAAATATCATTATAAGGTATATCAATCCATTCCAACATTTGAAAATAGTTTCAAATACTTAAATCCGTAATAGGATACTTCCAAAACCATCTCAACACTTAGAAATATTTTCCAAATTTCCATTTTTATACATAGGAAAAATATTATAAGTCTTATTTTCCAAAATCTTTCAAATATCAACACTCAAGAGAATATTTCGTAACTTATCTTATAAGTCTCCAGAATCATTAATAAATACCCGTTTTCAATTTCCAAGAACCCAGTATACTTATTTACAACCCCGTTCAACAATTTATAACTTCTTTTATGAATTCCCTTTCATTTTCGAAATTCCCATATTCGACATTTTGAAAATTCATTTCCTCCAAATCCCTTTTAAAATTCCTCTCCTCAAATTCATAACCATTTATAAGCCCCATTTATGAATCTCGAGAGAATTTATAAATAAAATATTCAATCACTTCAAAACTCTATATACATACATACATACATATATAATAAGTATTTTAAAAGGAATAATAATTTATTTTTAAAAAAACATGTTCAAATAATTATTTAAAATATCAAAAACACTCTTTATAAACATAAATAACTCATTTTTTTATAAACAAATAAATTTTCAAAGCTGATTTTAATAGTTAGAATTTACTAAAATAAATACTTAATATTTGAAAGTCTACTTACAGAAGTATTTCAATCCTAACCAGTTTCAAATTTCATTGTTTTAAAAAATAAAGTTTTCCTTTAAAATACAAACTTAACTTCTTAGAATTAAAAATATATTTTTAAAACCTGAATAACCAGTTCAATTTTATAAATTCCTCTCGAATCACATCACATCACTTCCATTCCGATCTCCTTAACCATTTTCACTTTTCAAATATAGTATCATTATTTTTCTTACCCTATTTCCATATTCTAATATAAATTCACTCTATGAACTTTACATTCCTAAATTTTCATCTGTTATTTATTTACTTTATTTATAACATCGTTTATAAATATATAACTTCTTTGAATTTCACATTTTTATTAAAATACTCTAATTTATATCTTACATTTTATAAATTCAGTTCCTTACAAATTCTTTTCATTTCTGCTAATCCATTTTTAATACCGATTTCAACTTCTTCTCACATTTTCCAGAAATACAGTTTTTAAAATCTATCATTTAAAAATCCTTTATATAAATTATTTAAAAAAGAAATCTCCATTTAGAATATTTTTACGAATAGTTAAATATAACCCAAAAATCAATTTATTTTTTAACCAAATCAATTTCTTTTAAAATAATCCAAACTTCGATATAAATATTTGTGTATTCAAAATCTCCTTTTAAATTCCTTCAAATTCCAATAATAATATTATGGTATTTGAAATACCAAAACCCAGGCCAGTGCTACTTTAGCATCCAATTATTAAATCACAACAATAATCTATAATAGATTATTCTAACCCATCGTTTATCATTATATATGAAATTTAAAATCGACATTTTTGAGGAATCCAGTTGGATCCCTCCAACCTATTTTCCTGCATCCACATATGTTAATACAACATAAAATTACCAATCGCGCTTCAAGGGGGATATCATGGTACATAGGGGCATCTGCTATTATGTGAGGCGTATAGGGTCTCATCCGCTATAATGTGTGGGAATATCAGTCCAACTACTAACATATATACTGCTATATATATAACATCCAAACAGATAATAGTTTATAAATTCATCCAATCAACCAATAATTTAAATTCAACATTTTCAAATTATAACCAGCAATCCAAATGAGTGAGATTATACTCATCTTGACTTTTAATTCTGCCGAATATTCATATTTATAAATTATCTAAAATCCCAACTGACTCTGAAAATTTTCAAACCATTCCCAGAATGTGAATTTTGCAGCTACGAATTTAATGCGGTCGACTTCGTGATTTTTAGACCTCGTAAGATCTTATTATACATTTAAATAATTTAAATTAAAATTAACTTAAATTAAGTAATAGTTTTAAAATTTTACACCTATCAATAAATCATCCTCCTCTCACTCACGCCGGAGGCCATCAGAGCCAAACCCTACACACACTCACGCTCCCCACTGTTGCACTGCACACACATTGCTATCCCATGGCAGCATCGCATGCCACACAAGCTGTCGAGAAACCTACGCGACCCCTACCTCTCGCCTGGTACACGTTGTCGTCGCCTTCATCTTGAAGCACTACCACCATCGACAACTTCTCCACATGTCGCCGCGTCAGCCCTAATCTTGACTGCTGCCATCCCATGCCCCAGCACTCCGAGCTCTATTGCCACGAACAAGGGTCATGCCTCGTGTCCACGCGCACCTCGATTTCGATTTCAGTCACACATTTCTATTTTTTGCTTTTTGAGAAACGATTTCCATGAATTTGAATTTGAAAAATTAGGATAAGATAACTCAATTTAAACTGGAGACGAAGGAAAAAGGGAATACTTGATTTTTGTATTCGAAAGGTGTGTGATTTGGAGGTAGCATGTTAGGATAGGTGTACAGCGATTTAAAAAGGAAGAATAACAGCAGATGTGAATTAAAAAGGTCAAGTCAATTATATATACATATACATATACGTATACATACATACATACATATATAAATTTTCAAATCGTCTCATTTACACAACTCATAATCTCGAATCCCCATCGAGGCATGCCGTTGGGCGTTCATAATTTTATACTCCTATTCCAAACACAAAAGAAAAGGTCTCGAGTCCTAATTCGATCTTATGGAGAAGATAGTTTTTTGGACATAGTTATTATATTAAATTTCGATATAAATTTCAGCGTGTTTGTATCCCGTATGATCAACGATAACTCCAAACACCATGAAATTTGAAATCCTCTAATAATTCAATATTATGGATCCAATGGAACAAGTTTCGTCGAACTCCGAGACTATGCCCTGGATCGCTATTTTAACGCGTTGATTAAATCGATGATTTCAAAGTTTATGAAGTCGCTTGAAAATCCAGTTTTAAAATCTTAATAACTAAATTATAAATTTAAAATTCAATATTTAAACCATTTAAATATTTGAAATCAAACGACGAAAAATCTAGGTCGTTATAAGGTCATTGTGGATCGGTTAACCAAGAGCGCTAATTTTATCCATGGAAAGCCGACCAAGATCACAGCAACTTTGGCGGACATTATGAGAGAGATTGTCTGATTCCATGGAGTTCCAGTTAGTATTATAAGTGATCGGTATTCAATCTTTACCAATCAATTTTGAAAAGCGTTACAAGTGCATTGGAAACAAAGCTAAGTTTGTGCACAACATATCATCTTCAAATGGATAGACACACGGAAAGGATGAACCGAGTCTTGGAAGATCTTTTGAGAGCATGTATCTTAGATTTTGGATGATCATCGGAGGATCCTCTGCACTTTGTGGAATTATCATATAACAACAGTTATCAAGGAAGCATTGACATGACACCCTATGAAGCTCTTTATGGACGGCTATGTAAATCACCATCGTGTTGGGTGGAGACCGGGGATCGGTTTGTACTTGGACCTGACATTATTCGAGAGGCTACAGAGAAGGTTGTTGTGATCAAAAGGAGGTTGAAGGAAGCTCATGATTGATAGAAAAGCTATGTCGATCGAAGGCATACAGAGACTTTGTGTTTGTAAAGATTTCCCCGATTAGAGGGTTTGTTTGATTTGAAATAGCAAGGGCGTTGGTGCCTAGATATGTTGGATCTTTTCAGATTTTTGAAAAGATTGGGTCGCTTTCCTCTCTAATGTAATTTCTAGAAATATTATTAGGAGGTCATAATGTTTTTGGAAGGATGTGCACAATCCATCTGTTATTGTCAATCCATCCATTCAAGAGGATTTGGAAGTGGAACCATATTTGACCGTGATAAGACAACCAGTTTGCATTGTTGACCGATATGTAAACAATTGCATAACAAGGTCGTGAGATTGGTTAAAGTTCAGCGAAGTGAAGATTCCAGGGATTACACTTGGGAGATCGAAGATAGCATGATAGAATAGTATTTTGCTTGTTGTGTGGATTGTGTACTGACCATTTGTGGTGTAGTTGCTTGGTATGCATCTTTTATATGTGTTTCATTATATATAATGTTGTTGTTTTGAGTTACTTCAAAATATCTTTATTGTGAGTAAATTTTGGGACGAAATTCTTTTAAGTGGGAGAATGTAACGACCGATAATTTAATCACTTTAAAAATAAATATTTAATATATTTTTAAAGAATTAGTTGATGGGTTTTATAACTCAAATAGACCTCTTTTAAGTAATAAGTAATGATGGAAATGTTATTTTAAAATTTGGTTTGCAAAAATAGTTAGCTCGAAGAAAAATCGAGAATGTAACATAAAATCGTTTTTATGATTTTCGACTTTTCATCGTCCAAAAGTTTTTGGAACTTGTGTACACTAGAGTATGTAAACACACACTATATATCATATGCTTTAGTTAAATGGTTAGAGTTAAATAAGTTTAAATTTGTACTTAAGTGATAAGAATGAGTTTTGACTTTTCTTGTATAATTTATGAAACGATCCGCCCTCTCGACCCCCAAATGTTGACATTAATACATCCAAGATATTCGTGTGCCAAGCATCCATGAGCCGAAAGGATAAACTATTAAGTTGAAATAAAAAGGAAAAGAAATAGAATAACGAAGAAGAGAAAACAACATTAGAATCTTACAAGCGGAACGATAATATATAATATCAAAGGAACAATACAAAAGGATACTCCAATACAGAAATTTTAGACTTAGAAAACCTAAGTACTATTATTGCATGGACATTTTTAACAATCTTTCCTCACAAATGCTGATACATCAAATAATAATGCAGTAGAAATAAGAATACCATGGTAGGTGAAACATTCAGCTCACCTCCTTAAGCTCCAAAGAACATCAACAAAAACATTCCTTTCTCAAACTAACTGAAAGAGCACATGAGAAATTTAAGGAAAACAAAAGCCACTTGTCAGACATAAGTTTGGTATGAGAAACTCAAGAAATATATGTACTGCATATATTATTTCTTATCAGACCACATGGGATGCTATAACGGTTATCCTCTCAAAAGAACCACAATCTAACAAGTACATAAGGTGATATAATATATAATGTCTAGGGTGTAGAACATAAATATTATAACATAGCTAGAATGGTTAATTTTTTGCATTCAACAACATATTAGAGTAATATAAAATCCGATAAGAGGTCGCATAATGGATTTTCCGTTGGAGACATCCCCGGATAAACTGAGGTTAGCCTCCTGACAAGAGTCAGAAAGTACCTCCGAACGACGTATATCTCTAGATAAAATATACCTTTAAGGCAAACACAACTAGCCCACGCAAGAACTAGCGATCCCGTGCCACGTGGAACTAAGTACCATCAACTCCTGCCGACTAACAATCAATAAGTATCTTAGATATAGAGTTGGTATACCCCATCGTGGGTTAGCTAAATCCCTGGTTGTGCATCCTACTCCGTTTTCTATCATTTCCAATGTCGACGTTACATTTGGCATCTTTCATACGAGTCTTCATCACTCGAACAAATCACGAATCCTCAAATGGATTACTACATCTCGAACAGATCTCAAAACCACATATGGATTCCAACATCTAGAACATATCCACTTTTAAGAGATAAAACATGTATCTCAGTCCTGGTTCAATAAGAAAACACTTATCGATTCCGGTATCTTCAAGACCGAATTGACGAATGTAACGACCCGATTTTTCAACGCCCGAAAGTCGACATCAATGCGTCACTGTATCAAATGCCGAACAATCGAATGCCGAAAAACCGAATTGTTAGGGTTAAGGAAGAAGAAGATAGAAGAAGAAACAGAAACAATAACAGAATCTCACATTCGCAGCGGAACAATATACAATAGATAAATGAATAATCTTTAAAACAAAGAATTATATCAGCTTATATATTACAACATCAGAGTATTTCAACAACAAAACACGATGTATCAGCGGAAAAGAAATAACATATACTAGTGATACGTCTCGCCATCTAGCTTGCCTCCAGATCTTCATAGCATACTTTTCTGACTTTGCTCCAAAAAAACTAATAACCTGACTCTAGGCTGCCCGTGTAAAAAATTGTGGACACCCAGAGTTTAGAAAGCGAATAATATACTACAGGTCAGTCATGGGACTGGTGTGAGATCTTAAAACAATTATTTGCACAAAGAAAAGGAAAAGGAATCCGCTATGCTTTTGGGGAATGAAACTACCATAAGGCCTCCCCCCACACACACAATGCAAGTGCACAATTGGAGGAGATTTCTCCTTATGATAGTCAAACATGCTTGATACGCAAAATTCTTTCGATATTATTATTAGTGCATAGTGTGGAAAACATTTTGAAAGTATAATATTAATCTTAGCCAGCATACCACATTATGGTATACCTACTATAACTACCAATTATCGGCAGGTCACCACCATATGTAAATGGCAGGTAATACAACTAAAACCATGCATGGCTCGTATTGTTTTGTTTGGATTTCCAACAAATAGTCTGGCTAAGGAACTTCCTACACCGAATGGGAATGCCTCTGGAGGGACGCCTCGAGAACTTAACCAGCTCTCTGCCAACATAAGGTCGGGTTACCTCTGTAACTAGGTAACTAACCGTCACGAGTATGCCACCCCCCGGTCTAGACCGACCTTTATCCGAGGCGCTTCTCAACCAACAACCACTAAGTAAATAATCTGGGCTCCATACCAGAAAACCACTTTTAAAACCACACAAGTTAAATATCTAGACTCCATACCAGATACCACTTGTTATCCATAAGGACATGTACATACCCTGAGGGGCACGACCCGAATAACCTTGCTGCATCCTTCCCGTTTCGACCATTTTTGGGATGTGAGGTCCGACGACGTCTCGTCAACTAAGCTACGTTTTTCACAAAAGCCATGGTTCGATCAACAAATGATCAGCAACACTCGGCATGCCACATTATCAAATTGGGAATATATCACTAGTAACAATCAACTACATAACCTCTGAGCTCGTACCTCTCAGAGAAGGGTGTTAAGCTAAAAGAATAAATTCTCCGCCACCAATAGAAATTTATTTGATAGAAACCAACTTTATATCTCAAAGTGTAACGTCAGACATACATCCATACAAGTTCGTTCCGGGTTCGAACAGAACCGAAGACACTTCCTCCAATTAAGGAAAGAAGCCTTGCAAAATCCGGATAATCATTAATCACATCTGGACTCCCCATCACAAAGGGTGATAAAATCTCTATACCGGAGCAACTCGGTGCAGAGACATTCGATAGGTAATCCTTTCGTTTTCGAAAATACCCGATCTTCAACACCATCTTCAAATGAAATTTTATTTCGTCGTATCATTATTCAGAATGGGTTTCATGACATAAAGTCCTCTCCCGGCTTAACCGAATAATGAGCACTTATTTTGAAAACAAATTCAAGTGCATTTTCAAAGGCCAATATTGATAATCGGTTATCTAAATATCAAACAACATTCACAACAACCATCAAGCCTCAATAATTTCACAAATTGTTTATGCTGATAGCCGGTTATTTAACTATCAAACAATATTCACAACAACCATCAAGTTTAAACAATTTTCCCAAATTATTTATTTTCAAAATATCTTCGCAAGATATATTTTCACAATTCAACCCTTTGAAAACAAATTTCAAATCACTTTCCTCACGCGGAATAGATTTTCAAATATCATTTATTTCCACTGAAAATTTTGCCGAGTCCGAATACTTCAAAATAATTTAAATCACTTATCCAAAAATATATTTGGAAACACTTAAAATAAAAACTACTTTTAAACACTTTATTTAAAATATTGATTATGAGATTATATACTAGTATTTCATGTAAACTTAAGTCCAAACTAATTTTAAAAATAAAATTATTTGATAAGGTATAATTATTTAAATAATCATTTTCTAAATCAAATATCAATTAAATCTTTAAAATAATCGCTTTAAAATTAACTTAACAAATATTTGCTTTAAATATTTAAAAAAAATTTACGAAAATAATTTCTCAACAAAAAAACATTCTTTTTGAAACCAACTTTAGAACTTTTAATTTATTTTTGAAAGCTACTTTGAAAACATACTCGGCTTTCCAGGGAAAATACACTTTCCATTTCAAAATGGTCCATTTAAATCAATTAATAAACCTTTCTCGATTTGTTCCAATTTACATCCCAAATTCGTAAATTTTATTTCCACACTTTTAAAAATAAACCAATATTTATTTTTATCCCTTTCCTTTATAAATTCCCATTGTGAATTTAAATTTCCAAATATCCACTGATATACGATTTTCAAATCGATTTTCAAATATTCACTTTCAAACACCAAATCAAATTCCAAATTGATTTTCAAATATTCATTTTCAAGCACCAAACCAATTTCCAAAATTATTTTCAAACACCAAATCAAATTCCAAATTTATTTCAAAAATTTATTTTCAAACACCAAATCAAATTTCAAATTGATTTCCATAATTTACTACCTTTTAAAATAAATTCCTTTATTTCTCCCAAACTATTTAAAATCCGAATTTTAAAATAAATTCTTCAACTTTTAAACAATATTACTCAAAATCCATTTATTAAAATCTTTTTCCATATTTTGGAATTAATTCGATAGGATTACAAAAATCAACTTCTATACTTTTAAATTCCTCCTTTTAAATTTTATCTGATTCTCTAAAATTAATTTACTACAAATCTTGTACTTTAATTTCCAAAAATACAATAATAAATATCCTGGCATTTTTTAAAATACCAGAATATATTCGTCCAAACTATAGCCTTCAAATAAATTCCAATCATCAATATAATCATTCATAGATTATCAATAAATCAACACAGAACATATGAAACAAATTCAGCATTTGAGGAATTCAGTTGGATCTCTCCTACCTGTTTTCCTGCATCCACATATATTAGCACAACAATTAAATACCAATTCCACTTTGAGGTGGAATATCGCGGTATATGGGATTATATCAAATCATCCGCTATTATTCGACGCATAGGGTCTCATCCGCTATATAATGCGGGAAAGCAATCTGTCCAATATATTTATACACACATTACTATATATATATATATTCTATCACATCCAAACAATCAACCAATAAATTGAAATTCTAACTGTTTCAATTGAGTGAAAAGATCTCACCTTTGCTTTTATTTTCGCAATCCATTTCCCTTCTAGCTTGTTTTTTCACGATTTCTAAACCTTGTATAAACATTTATACAATTTATTAATATTCGAATAAATCGAACAATTAAATTCACATTGGATAAATTTAATTAACTAGTGATTTTATTTTAAACTAATAAATTCTATTTGAACTAATTTCCTTCTACAAATTATCTTTAGTGACTAGAATAAATTAAATTGGTTAACTTAACAATTTATTCACCAATTCCATTATTTAAAATAACAAGTAAATTAAAATATGTATATTTATTTTATTTGGAAACTATATATATACATACTTATAAAAATAACCTGTATAGATTTAAAAATCCAAACTTTATACAAATCCCTATATTTTCTAAAATCTATAATAATTTCCTGTTTAACATTTTTCCTTTTACTCTATATATACATATATATATATATATATATGTATGTATTTATTTAAATTTAAAAGAATAAATAGCAAACATATCTTACTATTATATTTATTTATTTCTCTTATTCTATTTTCTGTATATATAATGAAAAATATGCTTATATAACAGGTTTAAATTAAAATGAATAAATCGTATCTATACCTTATTGCCAGAGTTCGCCTCGCTCAATCCCATAACCCCACGCTGCCTTGCTTTTGTCGCAAATCGAAACCCACCCAGAGCATCGTTCGCCCCCACGCTACTTTGCCAAGCTCGATGCTTCCCCCAGACCACTGATCAACTTCAAAACCACATTGCGTGCGCGTCGCCATCGCAACCTCAAAATCTTAACCCAATCCCAAAGCATTGCACGTCCTAGCCGCAACTCGAACGCCACCTCCTATCGCCATCATACGAGACCGAGCACTAATCTCACTTGAATCGAGGATTCCATAACCGCATGTGCTTGCCCACGAACTCGAACTCTCGATGTCGCGGCCTTCCAGAGTGACTTCATGATCGAACAACGAGAGCTCCCCCCAAGCGATTGAAAAGTAGATTTTATTTTACAAGGAACGAATTACTTTGGGGATTCAATTTTGGGTTTCGGCCATTTTAAACGAGAAGAGAGGAGTTTGACCATAAATTTTCGAACTTGATTTCGATTTGAATTTTTTTAGGAATTCGGATAGCCATTATTTTGGTTTGAACGAAAATTTTTTCGTTTATTCGTTTTTTTCTTTTGATTCGTATAATTTTTTTCATTTTAATCCAGAGATAGGCTCGCTGCAATGAAAATGAACGCGTGTATAGAAGACAACACATGTTGGAAGAGGTAAGCAACGTGTTTAAAATTGTCTGATGAAATATTATTATGTTAAACATATATAAATATTTAACTTAAATTAAATTCGAATCATCTCAAAAATGCAACTTAAAATCTCGATCTCCAATCGAGTCGTGCCGCTAGGCATTCATATGGTTATACCCCTATTTCGAACACAGCGGAAAAGGTTCCGAGTCCAAATTCAATCGTATGGAGAAGATAGCTTTTTGAACCCAGCTTTTATATTGAATTTTCGATTTAATTTCAGTGTGTTTATCAACCGTACGGCCACACGACAACTCCAAATGCTACGAAAATTGAAAATCGATAATAACACATTATTACGGATCTAATGGAACTAGTTTCGTCGAATTCCGAGACTGTGCCCCGGAAGGCTATTTAAAATATCGATTTAAACGATAAATTTTCAAAACTGAACAAACATTTCATACCTTAAATTTTAACACTTCCATTATCATCAGTATTATCAACATTATTTTTTCAAGCCTTCAAATTATTTTTAATCAGCATAAAATACAAGATTCACTATTTAAACCAATCTCGGATAATTAAATTCAATAATTTAATTGCCAAATAAACAATTTTTTGAAATTTAAGTTGAATTAACTTCCAAATATTTAAAATCAATTAAATATTCTAATTTAAAATGTTAAAATTTTTAGGGTCATCACATTCTTCCCCCTTAAAAGAATTTCGTCCCGAAATTACTAGTTAAGAAGAATAACTCGTTTACTATTTTCCTAAAACCCAACAGTTTTATCAGCTTGCCAAAAGAAATCCTTTTTATTAAAGACCCATTATCGTTTCAACTAACTTTCCAACCTTAACCATAAATTCCAAACAATATTGTTTTCTTAACAATTCAAATTTAAATTTAAATTTTAAAATTTCAAAATTTTCTCAAATTTTTTTCTATCTCCCTAAATTTCCGAAAAATTTCGCCAGTGTCTCTTTTGTGCGGCTAGCTCGGTACAACTACAAAATGCCACAACGGGCCCCAAGATTTCAAAAGAAAACAAAATGCCAAGTGGCTAGACAAGAAAATCATCAAATTTCACATAGAAATTTAAATACATACATTTTTATCGAGCAATTTAAATTATCTTCGAAATCAAAAATCCAATTCCCCTTTTCTTTATAACAACTTTATATTTTACTTAACAATAATATCCAATTACAACATTCAAAACCATTTTATACGTTTCTTTACAAAAACTTCAATATCTATTTTATTCAAGTCTGTACGATACACATATATCATCCGTACGCAATACCAAATTCGATCCTCACTCGATCACACAATTTCACTTCCGAACTAGTATCGTCCACCCGACTTCCTAGTACGGACTCAGATCTGGTTTCTTGATCAGAAACCGTCATTCTCCATGCATAGCCGTAAACTATGGTAGAGAATTTCCAGAATCAACCGAAAATCCATATCTAGGTTCGTCGTCGAAAATCGAGTGAAAAATTCCAACTCGGATCGATATAATTATCTCGAAATTCTATGCTCGAATCCCGGCTCGAATCGGTATGCGAATAAAATAATATACGTGCATCCCACGTATTTATTCCAATTGATTATTAGACATCTCAATTCTCTTTTATTCACACTTATTTTGATTTTCATTCATACTTTTCACTTCATCACTTTTTATTAAACCTTTACTCAATATATTTTTCCGACTTCAATTTTACTTAAGAATTTAACCGCCGTTTTCTTAAGTTCGATATAAATATTTTATACACTTTCTATATTTATTTTCAATTCACCATTTTGGTTTATCTATACTTTTATTCAAATTTTCATTTTCAAATTCATTTGAATTCAATTTATTTAAAACCATATTAAATTTGTCATTCCTTCAATTATTTTCACTTACTAATTTTATTTCAATACTTTGTTTTATTTGGTCCAACTTGACAAATTTTCTACTTCAAAATTTGTTTATCAAAAATCAAATTCAATTTCCAATATTCATCTTGAATTTCATTTCCTTTATTTAACATAATTCAACTGTCTTCCAATTAAATTCAGATTTTAAACCTTGATAAGTTTTCCAACTTATTTACATTTCAAACAAATTACCAAATTTAATAAATTATCAAACCACTTATGATTCCATAAGTATTTAAATAGGATTCCAGAGTCTTTCCAACATTTCAAAAATCATTTTTTTTAAAATCAATTCAAATTATCTTTTGAATTTCCAAAACCAAACCCAGTTTGCAAACAACTTCCATTTAAAACAATTTGGCAGCAATCCTCTCCTGGAAACTCGAAAATGAATATCGATGATACTGTAGTCATCACCGAAATTATTTTCCAGCAACCGAAAAAAAAGTTTAGGGCTTTCATCCCTTTAAAACATTTTCAAATATTTTTAAATCCCAAATCTCATCATATTTCAAATCCAATTCAAAAATATTTTACGAAACAATATCACCGTTATTTTTCCATATCTTTTGAAATCATTTTCAAACTCCGAAGAATTTAAATTTCCCAAATCTCAAATCCTAAATCCTTTCAAAAATATTTTCAAATATTTTTCTGGAATTCTATTTCAAATTATAAATTACATTTACAATTTATATTTACAAATCTTATTTGTATATGAATTTATTTTTTAACCATTGCTTATGAATTCAATTTCTTATTTGATAATAATTTATTATTATCACTTCCTAACAATCAAGCAACCATATACTATAATATTTTACAAAAATTATTTCCTTTTATATACAAAATAGTTTGGATAAAATTATTTCATTTACCCAATTTTAAAACAATACTGTGTCGAATTGTTCTGCAGAAGTGTTTAGAGATCCCTATCAATAACGTTAATTACTCGTATTGACCAGAATCCATATACCACTTAAAATCCAATCAACACAATATAAAATAATTTTTTATATTTACTAAAAAATATGCGCTCATATCTAGTAATACACTCATATCATTCTAGAGTACTATTGACTCTATCTCTAATGAGTAATTTCCCTACCAGAGCCAAGGTTATCGTTTAACCAACTGCTCTAATACCGAAATGTAACGACCCGATTTTTCGACATCCGAAAGTCGACATCAATATGTCCACTATATCAAATGCCGAACAATCGAATGCCGAAAAACCGAACTGTTAGGGTTAAAGAAGAAGAAAATAGAAGAAGAAACAAAAACAATAAAAGAGTCTCACATTCACAGTGGAAAAATGAATAATCTTTAAAACAAAGAATTATATCGGTTTATATATTTCAACATCAGAGTATTTCGACAACAAAACACGATGCATCAGCGAAAAAGAAATAACATATAATAGTGATACGTCTCGCCGTCCAGCTTGCCTCCAGATCTTCACAGCATACTTTTCTGACTTTGCTCCAGAAAAACCGATAACCTGACTTTAGGCTGCCCGTGTGAAAAATTATGGGCACCCAGAGTTTAGAAAGGGAACAATAAACTCCAGGTCAGTCATGGAATGGTGTGAGATCTTAAAACAATTATTTGCACAAAAAAGGAAAAGAAATCCGCTATGCTTTTGGAAAATGAAACTACCATAAATCCTTCCCGCACACACACAATGCAAGCACACAATTGGAGGAGATTCTCCTTATGATAGTCAAACATGCTTGATTCGTAAAATTCTTTCTATATTATTATTAGTGTATAGTGTGGAAAACATTTCGAAAGTATAATAATAATCTTAGTCAGCATACCACATTATGGTATACCTACTATAGCTACCAATTAATGGCAGGTCACCACCATAAGTTAATGGCAGGTAATACAACTAAAACCGTACAAGGCTCGTATTGTTTTGTTTGGATTTCCAACAAATAGTCAGGCTAAAGAACTTCCTACACCGGATGGGAACGCCTCTGGAGGGATTCTCCAAGAACTTAACCAGCTCTCTGCCAACACAAGGCCGGGTTACCTCTGTAACTAGGTAACTAACTATCACGAGTATGCAACCCCCCAGTCTAGACTGACCTTTATCCAAGGCGCCTCTCAACCAACAACCACTAAGTAAATAATCTAGGCTCTATACCAGAAAACCAGTTTTAAAACCACACTAGTTAAATATCTGGACTCCATACCAGATACCACTTTTTATCCAGAAGGAGAGGTACATACCCCGAAGGGCGCGACCCCCATAACCTTGCTGCATCCTTCATGTTTCGACCATTTCCGAGGTGTGAGGTCTGACGATTCGTCCACAAAGCTACGCTTTTCACAAAAGCCATGCTTCGATCAACAAATGATCAGCAACACTTAGCATGCCACATTACCAAATTGGGAATATGTCACTAGTAACAATCAACTACATAACCTCTGAGCTCGTACGTCTCAGAGAAGGGTGTTAAGCTAAGCGAATAAATTCTCTGTTGCCAACAGAAATGTATCTGATAGAAACCAGCTTTATATCTCAAAGTGTAATGTCAGACATACATCCATACAAGTCTTTTCTAGGTTCGAACGGAACCGAAGGTGTAACGATCCAGATTTTTTATTAAAATTAAATTGATAGTGTAAATAAATTTTGGAATAAAATTGTAAATTAATTTGGATTTTTCAAATTAAATAGGAATTTTTGTTTATTTGAGTATTTATTTTAAAATTTAATTGAGATTTTGAATTTCTATATTTAAAATCTTATAGATAAAAAGTAACATCCCAAAGTTAACAATTTAAATAAATTATATGTTTTAAACTTTTGGAATCTAATTTCAAATTAAATTGGAAGAAAAATCCTAAACAAATAAAAATGAGCGATAGTAATATATAATTAAATCCCAATTTTATTTTGAGATTAAAATATTGAAATAAGAAATATTGTAAAAAGTCATTTAAGTTTAAAATCTTACATATATATATATATGTATATATATATATGTATATTACAAATATGAGTAAATTGAATGAATATGTAAAATTAATTTAAATTTGTTCAAAATAAAGTGTGTATGTATAAATGGATATGAAAGTTTATATTTCAAGTTTGAAGTGGAAAATTGAATTTAAATTTGAAATAAATGTTTTAAAAAAAAAAAAAAAAAAAAAAAAAGTAAGTAGCATTTGAAAGGAATTAAGATGTAATGTATATGTATAAATATTGGTTAAATACTTTTAACATTGCACAAGTATGTATATATACAAAAGCATAAAGATATAAATTTATTTTCAAAGCGTATAAGTTATAAATACAAAATTTATAAATTCATTTGCTTTGTAAACATAAAAAAAGCTGAAATGTAAACATATACACATGAGAGATGGAGTGTAAGAGTTAACAAAATCTAAAAGTTATAATGATTTCTTACAAATGGCATTCAATTTAATTGTTTAAAATAAAATAATAAGATAAAGAAATTTCAAAAACTCTTCATTTTCCCATATGTAATCAATTGATATCTCAGCCAAATCTGAAGAGAAAACAGTAAAAAAGATTTGGCATTTCATAACTATAACACCAAAGAAAAAAAAATCAGAACAAAATAATAACATCTCACCAAATCTGAAACTACAGTACCAAAGATTGGTATCTCAGAAACCACAGCACCAAAGATTCAAGAGCAAATGAAAGCTAAAAAGAAAAAGAAAAAAAACTCAGTAAACATGCAAGTTCAAATCTGAAAAATCTTCTTCAACAACAAGAACCTGAGGAAGAAAATCAAAAGAGAGATCAAATCTGAAAGCAACTCAACTTAAAAGCATTTCACAAATCAATGATTCAACCTGAAGCAATTGAAAGGAGTCAGAGCTACAACCTGTTAGCTTCAGATTTAAGTTTACAAAGTTCAAGCAAAACAATTCAAGAGCAATTCAAAACAACACAGAAGAATGCTTCAACCTGGGAAGCAAGTGCAGTAATTTCTAAAACAAATACAAGGCAAGTAAAATTTCTTTTAAAAAGGATTTGAATCTGAAGTGATAATCAGTAACAAAGAAAAGATTTAAAAACAATTGTATTTATCAGTTCAGGAGTAAAGAGAACCAAGAATTCAAAAAGCAAATCAAAATTCAGAATATGAGAAAAATCAAAAGCCTGTCTCTGTTCTTATCTCTGCTGCAACTCCAAGGTGAGCAAACTTGAAAATCTCCCCTTTGAATCTGATATCTATGAATCAGTGAATTGTTTTGTTGTGCTTGCTTGTTGATATTGGATTGCTTGCTTGATCTTCTACTGAGTTAAATATTTGTACATGTTTTCATTTTTTTTCCTGCCTGTGCATATATGAATGCAATGCATGTATTGATTTCAGGGTTCTGATAGCTATAGTTTAAGATAAAATTTGATAAATAGTTTTCTTGCATTAATCTGGTTGTTATTAGGAATTAGAATTTGAAAGGAATTGGTTTATTTCCTGATAAAATAAATTTTTAAGCCTATATAAGTTGTTTAGTTTTCTGTGATGTCTGGAAAAAAAATAAAACACAAACTAAATTCTGTTAAAATTGGGAAACATAGGTACCATGAGTTAATGTTCAGATTTACTTATTGAATCATTAAGTGGATGCAAGAATTTTAGATCAAAGATTAAGTGCAGTGTTAAGAAAATAAAATGCAGTTCATGTGAACTGTATTTTACAATTTTATCAAAATCAATTGATCCTTGCCTTTAAATGGAGTGAATTGTTTTCTGGAAGTAGTTTATAAATCATAGATCACAAGAAAATCAATAAATTGATTTACAATTCAAAATTTAGTTGTAATTTTGGTAATTACAGTAAGAACCCTAGTTTACTGGGTTAAAAAAAAGATTTGGGTGCTGCGACTTCAGGGATGCATCGAGTTCAAAGATTTTTGGTGTGGCAGTAGATGGTGGGTTGATGAGTTAGTCTTCGGAGTATAGTGTGAAATGGTGATCGGAGATGATAGGATTGGGTGTTGACAGGTTTGTCACTACAGTGGGTATAGGCTGTTTCAGGTTTGGGGTAAGTTCTGGGTTGCAGGGATTTTTACTCGGGTTAGTCTCGGGGTAAATAGGAAATGACTCGAAGCAAGAAAGTAAATGACTCGAAGTCATTTAGGGTAGTTCTGTGTCTTGTGTTCAGATTTTAAACAACAGAACAGTTCTGTTTTAGAATTTTAAAATTTAAAGTTTTAAATTAATCTGGAAATGTAAACTCAAAATTTAAACTTGAATCTTAAGTTGAATTCAAATACTTTGGATTCTGATAATTGATAACATGTGAGTGCAGAGATTCAAATTTTATTTGAAATATAAAAATATAAAAGAAGAGGAACAGGGAACCTGTTTCCAGATTTTTAAAGTTGAATCGAAGTGCAAATTATATTGAGACTTTGGATTTTGAAAACTGAGTTTAATAATGAATTTAAATAAGTTTTAAATTCTGTTCTTTTGAAATTATTTAAATTCTGGAAATTTTCAAAGTTTAAGTTTTTAAATAAACAGAAAAACTGTTTTCTGTTTTAAATAAAAAGGTAAGTTTAAATTTGAAAGTGGAGATTTAAACTGAGTGTATGTTTGGAATTTGAATATGAATTCAAATTTAATTTGTCAGATATTTGAAAACATTTATGTTTTAAATTCAAATTTGATCTTAAACTCTCAAGTGTAAATGCATTGTTGTTTTGCATATTGAATTGAAAGGTTAAGTGCTTAAAATTAAGGATTTAAAAATGAATTCAAATTCTGAGTTTTTAAATCTATTTTTAAACTTCAGTTTTAAAGTAAAGATTTAAATTTAAATTGCTTTCAAATGATTTGCATTTTAATTGAAGGTGTAAATTATAGAAAGAGTTTTAAAGAATTAAAACTAAAATGAGTTTAGAAGTTATATTTCAATTTTGAGATTTTAAAGAATTTTTTTAAATTGATTTGAATTTGATTTAAATTTGAATCTTTTTGAACTTAGTAATAAAGTATATGTTTCTTTTAAACATATAAGATTAAGTTGTGTATTGTTTTAAACGCTTATTTAAGACAAATTCGAGTCTTGAGTTTAAAAGAGAATGTTAAATAGAATTTAATGTAAATTTAAAAACATTTTGTGTTTAAATGCATAATTCAAATAAGGAATGTTTATCTAAAGATAAAGAAAAGTTTAATGATTTGTAATTCATTAAATTATTAAGGTAGTACAAATGGATAATTAATATAATTAATTAATTAATGAAATGGATAATTAATTTAAGTAATTAAGAAATTAATTACTTAATGTAATTAATTTAATTAAATGAGATTGTTTAATTTAATTAATTAAGTTTAATTAATTTTAAACATTTGGGTTTTATAAATAACTACTTTATGTAATTAATGATTTGGAAATTACATAGTTAAGTAATTGTTTAATATTTACAGATTGTAATTAAGTGGAGATGTTTAAGTGGGAGATAATTTGGATTAATTATTTAGTAATTAATCAAATAATTAATTTAAGAAATTAAATTAAGGATAATTAATTTGGGTCAATATAGTAATTAAGTTGTTAATTACTTTGAGTAATCAATTTAAGAAATAATTTAAATCATTAATTATTTAATTAGTGATGTAATTAAGGATGATTAATTTGGATTAATTAATCAATAATAGGTAATAAATTAATGTAATTAATTTAGAAGTAATTAAAGAAGCAATTAAGGATAGTTCATTACTAATGAAAGTGATTATGTGAGGAATAGATTTAAAACCACATAGATTTATTCATCTTAATTATAGATGTTTGATTGCCAATGCTTCATGATGGATTGATATTTTTTGTGATGCTATGTAATGCTTTGTGCTGGGCTATTTTAATTGTGACGTATATATTGTTATATGTATATGCAACCCCTTGACCCGTAGAACGACATTTAAATTTCGATGCGACAGGGAGTCGGATTCCATTTGGTTATCCGAAACCCACATCGAATTGTAATAATTGAATCTGTGCTGATTGATGATGTTGTGCACTATTGTGTAAAACCCCTGGACCACACTATACACACACAAATATGGATTGCACGTGGAAATGGGTTAAGTCACAGATTTTAAAAATCGTTTTAAAATTGAATTTTTTCCAAAAATAGTTTTGGAATTAGAATTGATGCTTTTGAAAATGAGTTTTCAAAAAATAAAAGTTATTTGAATAACTTGATTGAGTTTTTGAAATGTAAATAAATTGATTTAAATTTGAATTCAATATTTGAAATTGAATTCTATGACTTGGAAACTAGGGTTTAAAAAAGTTATTCAACTTACAAATGGGTTATATGGTTTTAAACCATTTTTCAAGGTGATGTTTTGAAATTTAAATTCAACTCAAGATTTCAACTTATATAAATTAGATTTGCTTTCTCATAAGAAATGGACTTTCAAGTTGTGTTAAAAGGATTTTCAAGTCTAAAAGGAAAATTGTTTTCCAAGTTTTAGATAAATTTTTGGAAATGTGTTTTGAAAGCTATAAATCTTTAATTTAAAGATTTAATTGGGTTAATCCAATTGAAATGGGAATTGTTTTGAAATCTATGAATAGATCTTTGTGAAATTTGGTGAAACTTTGTGAAATTAATCTTTTTATTTAAAGATTTAAAATGGTAATTTGTTTAACCATTTGAAAGAAAGTTTTGGATTTTATAAGTTGTGACTTAGCTAAAATCCCATATCCATATGTTTTAAAATATGGCGCGTACTATTCGGTTTAGCCGGGAGAGGACCTTGTGTCATATAACCCATTCCGAATAGTGATACGACGTTATGGATAGCATTTGAAGACCGGTGGTGAAGACCGGGTATTTGTGAGAACGATAGGATAACCTATCGATTGACTCTGCACCGAGTTGCTCCGGTATAGAGTTCTCCTTAGTGATGGGAAGTCCGATCGGGATTGTGGATACCCGGATTTGCAAGGGCTTCTTCGGAAGTGCCTTCGGTTCTGTTCGAACCCGGAACAGACTTGTATGGTTGTATGTCCGACATTACACTTTGAGATGTTATCTGATCTCTTTCAAATACATTTCTGCTTGGTGGCGGAGAATTTATTCTCTTAGCTTAACACCCTTCTCTGAGACGTACGAGCTCAGAGGTTATGTAGTTGATATTTATCAGTGATATTCCCAATTTGGTAATGTGGCATGCTGAGTGCTGCTGTGTGATGATCATTGGTTGATCATTTGTGATATGATCACTTGTTTGATCATTTATCTTTGTGATCATTGCTTTGGTCATCTGTTGACCCAAAGCATGGCTTTGTTGCACAAAGCGTAGCTTTGTGGACGAGACTGCATCAGGACCTCACACCCCGGAAATGGTCGAAACAGGAAAGATGCGGCAAGGTTATGAGGGTCGCTCCCTTTAGGGTGTGTCATTCCCTTCTGGTAAAGGGTGGTATCATGGTATGGAGCCCAGATACCTACCTATGTGGATACTGCAGATCTATTACTTTGTGATACTTTGTGGTTGTTGTTGCGAGCGCTCGGATAAAGGTCCCAAAGGACCGGGGGATGACATATTCGTGTAGTAGTTACCTAGTTACAGAGGTAACCCGGCCTTGTGTTGGCAGAGATCTAACCGTAACGTTAGTTCTCGGGACGTCCCGCCAGAGGCGATCCCATAGACAGTAGGAAGTTCCTTAGCCTGACCATTTGTTGGAAATCCATTCATCCAATACGTGCCTTGTACGGTTTTAGTTGTATTACCTGCCATTCACTTATGGTGGTCACCACTGTTTGGATGGTAGCTATAGTAGGCATAGTTCGGAATGTCTATGTTGGCTAGGATTTATATTCTACTTTCGAAATTGTTTTCTACACTATGCACTAATAATAATATCAAAAATGATTTGATTTTTGCGTAGTAAGCATATTTGACTATCATAAGGAGAAATCTCCTCCAAGTCTGCGTTTGCATTGTGTGTGTGGCGGGAGGCCTTATGGTAGTTTCATTTTCTAAAAAGCATTGCGGATTTCAAATTTAAATTTCTCTATCTGTTTTAAAAGACCAAATGTTTTTGTTTGCTCATACCAGTCCCATGACTGACCTGGAGTTTATTGTTCCTTTCCTAAACTCTGGGTGCCCACTATTTCCCACACGGGCAGTCTAGAGTTGGGGTTTTCAGATAATCTGTAATAGGTGTAGATTCGATAGCTTTCAGCCTTAGGATTTGGCAATCGCATTTGGATCGAGTTGCTTCTCTTCATTTTGATTTGGGAGTTCGAGCTATTCTGGATTGGTGCTTTGGAGATTACCAATACTGGAGTTCTTCCTTGAAGACTATTTTGGAGATTGGTTCCGCTGCTGGTGTTATCTTTTATTTCCGCTGCTATTCTTTGTATCTCTGATAATGTTGATATCTATTGTACCATTCTGTTGTATCAAATGTTGTATATTGACATATGTTATTCATTTCTTCCGCTGTGTTATTTACTTAATGTGTTATAAGCTCCGGCGAACCAGGCTCGACGTTTGGATCTGCGGCATTTGAATACGAGTGTCGTATTCGGTGCCGATTTTCGAAGGTCGAGTCAGGGTCGTTATAAGTGGTATCAGAGCTGATGGTTAAAACCTTAGCTCAGGAGTATAACACATTAAGTAACTCATTAGAGATAGGGTGAAGTAAACCCTAGAATGAGTATATCCCTAAGATATCTGTTCGAACGCCTCAGTAAATTCTCTTACTATTCACCGATAGTAAGTATGAGTGCGAGAAGAGAACGAGATAGGGGACGGGGGAGTACCACTACAAATGGTCAATACCCTGCAACAGTGGAAATATCTTTTCTCTATCAATCTCCTTTGATTCGATTCACAAATTCTTTTGATTGCTTCGTGACAGCTCCAGAAAGAAGTTTCGATGCGATGGTGGCCCTACGAATCGTTGTAAAAAAAAATTCTTACTTTGTATCTTCATCGATTTCTTATCAGCTTTTCGATCTAAACTCTAATGAATTTGAAATTGAAAAATTAAATAAATTGGAAATTTTAAATTAAGTAAATTTGTTAACTAATATGAAGATTTGATCTATCTATATATTCTTTGGGGACCGATATATTCTACGAACGATTAGTTATCCCTTCGAACTAATCAATGCCCTTGCATATTCGTAGACAGGTGGACTCAAACATCTTGTGAAATAATTGTATGAGTTTGTTCTCATATTGTTGATATTCTGATTTGGGAAACCAAATGCAGAATAAATAGCTCGATTCTGATCTGATTAATCATTTCTTTATCTATTATCTTTTCTTTCTCGTCTTACTTGCAATTTCGAGGACGAAATTCTTTTAAGGGGGGAAATCTGTAACGATCCAGATTTTTTATTAAAATTAAATTGATAGTGTAAATAAATTTTGGAATAAAATTGTAAATTAATTTGGATTTTTCAAATTAAATAGGAATTTTTGTTTATTTGAGTATTTATTTTAAAATTTAATTGAGATTTTGAATTTCTATATTTAAAATCTTATAGATAAAAAGTAACATCCCAAAGTTAACAATTTAAATAAATTATATGTTTTAAACTTTTGGAATCTAATTTCAAATTAAATTGGAAGAAAAATCCTAAACAAATAAAAATGAGCGATAGTAATATATAATTAAATCCCAATTTTATTTTGAGATTAAAATATTGAAATAAGAAATATTGTAAAAAGTCATTTAAGTTTAAAATCTTACATATATATATATATGTATATATATATATGTATATTACAAATATGAGTAAATTGAATGAATATGTAAAATTAATTTAAATTTGTTCAAAATAAAGTGTGTATGTATAAATGGATATGAAAGTTTATATTTCAAGTTTGAAGTGGAAAATTGAATTTAAATTTGAAATAAATGTTTTAAAAAAAAAAAAAAAAAAAAAAAAAGTAAGTAGCATTTGAAAGGAATTAAGATGTAATGTATATGTATAAATATTGGTTAAATACTTTTAACATTGCACAAGTATGTATATATACAAAAGCATAAAGATATAAATTTATTTTCAAAGCGTATAAGTTATAAATACAAAATTTATAAATTCATTTGCTTTGTAAACATAAAAAAAGCTGAAATGTAAACATATACACATGAGAGATGGAGTGTAAGAGTTAACAAAATCTAAAAGTTATAATGATTTCTTACAAATGGCATTCAATTTAATTGTTTAAAATAAAATAATAAGATAAAGAAATTTCAAAAACTCTTCATTTTCCCATATGTAATCAATTGATATCTCAGCCAAATCTGAAGAGAAAACAGTAAAAAAGATTTGGCATTTCATAACTATAACACCAAAGAAAAAAAAATCAGAACAAAATAATAACATCTCACCAAATCTGAAACTACAGTACCAAAGATTGGTATCTCAGAAACCACAGCACCAAAGATTCAAGAGCAAATGAAAGCTAAAAAGAAAAAGAAAAAAAACTCAGTAAACATGCAAGTTCAAATCTGAAAAATCTTCTTCAACAACAAGAACCTGAGGAAGAAAATCAAAAGAGAGATCAAATCTGAAAGCAACTCAACTTAAAAGCATTTCACAAATCAATGATTCAACCTGAAGCAATTGAAAGGAGTCAGAGCTACAACCTGTTAGCTTCAGATTTAAGTTTACAAAGTTCAAGCAAAACAATTCAAGAGCAATTCAAAACAACACAGAAGAATGCTTCAACCTGGGAAGCAAGTGCAGTAATTTCTAAAACAAATACAAGGCAAGTAAAATTTCTTTTAAAAAGGATTTGAATCTGAAGTGATAATCAGTAACAAAGAAAAGATTTAAAAACAATTGTATTTATCAGTTCAGGAGTAAAGAGAACCAAGAATTCAAAAAGCAAATCAAAATTCAGAATATGAGAAAAATCAAAAGCCTGTCTCTGTTCTTATCTCTGCTGCAACTCCAAGGTGAGCAAACTTGAAAATCTCCCCTTTGAATCTGATATCTATGAATCAGTGAATTGTTTTGTTGTGCTTGCTTGTTGATATTGGATTGCTTGCTTGATCTTCTACTGAGTTAAATATTTGTACATGTTTTCATTTTTTTTCCTGCCTGTGCATATATGAATGCAATGCATGTATTGATTTCAGGGTTCTGATAGCTATAGTTTAAGATAAAATTTGATAAATAGTTTTCTTGCATTAATCTGGTTGTTATTAGGAATTAGAATTTGAAAGGAATTGGTTTATTTCCTGATAAAATAAATTTTTAAGCCTATATAAGTTGTTTAGTTTTCTGTGATGTCTGGAAAAAAATAAAACACAAACTAAATTCTGTTAAAATTGGGAAACATAGGTACCATGAGTTAATGTTCAGATTTACTTATTGAATCATTAAGTGGATGCAAGAATTTTAGATCAAAGATTAAGTGCAGTGTTAAGAAAATAAAATGCAGTTCATGTGAACTGTATTTTACAATTTTATCAAAATCAATTGATCCTTGCCTTTAAATGGAGTGAATTGTTTTCTGGAAGTAGTTTATAAATCATAGATCACAAGAAAATCAATAAATTGATTTACAATTCAAAATTTAGTTGTAATTTTGGTAATTACAGTAAGAACCCTAGTTTACTGGGTTAAAAAAAGATTTGGGTGCTGCGACTTCAGGGATGCATCGAGTTCAAAGATTTTTGGTGTGGCAGTAGATGGTGGGTTGATGAGTTAGTCTTCGGAGTATAGTGTGAAATGGTGATCGGAGATGATAGGATTGGGTGTTGACAGGTTTGTCACTACAGTGGGTATAGGCTGTTTCAGGTTTGGGGTAAGTTCTGGGTTGCAGGGATTTTTACTCGGGTTAGTCTCGGGGTAAATAGGAAATGACTCGAAGCAAGAAAGTAAATGACTCGAAGTCATTTAGGGTAGTTCTGTGTCTTGTGTTCAGATTTTAAACAACAGAACAGTTCTGTTTTAGAATTTTAAAATTTAAAGTTTTAAATTAATCTGGAAATGTAAACTCAAAATTTAAACTTGAATCTTAAGTTGAATTCAAATACTTTGGATTCTGATAATTGATAACATGTGAGTGCAGAGATTCAAATTTTATTTGAAATATAAAAATATAAAAGAAGAGGAACAGGGAACCTGTTTCCAGATTTTTAAAGTTGAATCGAAGTGCAAATTATATTGAGACTTTGGATTTTGAAAACTGAGTTTAATAATGAATTTAAATAAGTTTTAAATTCTGTTCTTTTGAAATTATTTAAATTCTGGAAATTTTCAAAGTTTAAGTTTTTAAATAAACAGAAAAACTGTTTTCTGTTTTAAATAAAAAGGTAAGTTTAAATTTGAAAGTGGAGATTTAAACTGAGTGTATGTTTGGAATTTGAATATGAATTCAAATTTAATTTGTCAGATATTTGAAAACATTTATGTTTTAAATTCAAATTTGATCTTAAACTCTCAAGTGTAAATGCATTGTTGTTTTGCATATTGAATTGAAAGGTTAAGTGCTTAAAATTAAGGATTTAAAAATGAATTCAAATTCTGAGTTTTTAAATCTATTTTTAAACTTCAGTTTTAAAGTAAAGATTTAAATTTAAATTGCTTTCAAATGATTTGCATTTTAATTGAAGGTGTAAATTATAGAAAGAGTTTTAAAGAATTAAAACTAAAATGAGTTTAGAAGTTATATTTCAATTTTGAGATTTTAAAGAATTTTTTTAAATTGATTTGAATTTGATTTAAATTTGAATCTTTTTGAACTTAGTAATAAAGTATATGTTTCTTTTAAACATATAAGATTAAGTTGTGTATTGTTTTAAACGCTTATTTAAGACAAATTCGAGTCTTGAGTTTAAAAGAGAATGTTAAATAGAATTTAATGTAAATTTAAAAACATTTTGTGTTTAAATGCATAATTCAAATAAGGAATGTTTATCTAAAGATAAAGAAAAGTTTAATGATTTGTAATTCATTAAATTATTAAGGTAGTACAAATGGATAATTAATATAATTAATTAATTAATGAAATGGATAATTAATTTAAGTAATTAAGAAATTAATTACTTAATGTAATTAATTTAATTAAATGAGATTGTTTAATTTAATTAATTAAGTTTAATTAATTTTAAACATTTGGGTTTTATAAATAACTACTTTATGTAATTAATGATTTGGAAATTACATAGTTAAGTAATTGTTTAATATTTACAGATTGTAATTAAGTGGAGATGTTTAAGTGGGAGATAATTTGGATTAATTATTTAGTAATTAATCAAATAATTAATTTAAGAAATTAAATTAAGGATAATTAATTTGGGTCAATATAGTAATTAAGTTGTTAATTACTTTGAGTAATCAATTTAAGAAATAATTTAAATCATTAATTATTTAATTAGTGATGTAATTAAGGATGATTAATTTGGATTAATTAATCAATAATAGGTAATAAATTAATGTAATTAATTTAGAAGTAATTAAAGAAGCAATTAAGGATAGTTCATTACTAATGAAAGTGATTATGTGAGGAATAGATTTAAAACCACATAGATTTATTCATCTTAATTATAGATGTTTGATTGCCAATGCTTCATGATGGATTGATATTTTTTGTGATGCTATGTAATGCTTTGTGCTGGGCTATTTTAATTGTGACGTATATATTGTTATATGTATATGCAACCCCTTGACCCGTAGAACGACATTTAAATTTCGATGCGACAGGGAGTCGGATTCCATTTGGTTATCCGAAACCCACATCGAATTGTAATAATTGAATCTGTGCTGATTGATGATGTTGTGCACTATTGTGTAAAACCCCTGGACCACACTATACACACACAAATATGGATTGCACGTGGAAATGGGTTAAGTCACAGATTTTAAAAATCGTTTTAAAATTGAATTTTTTCCAAAAATAGTTTTGGAATTAGAATTGATGCTTTTGAAAATGAGTTTTCAAAAAATAAAAGTTATTTGAATAACTTGATTGAGTTTTTGAAATGTAAATAAATTGATTTAAATTTGAATTCAATATTTGAAATTGAATTCTATGACTTGGAAACTAGGGTTTAAAAAAGTTATTCAACTTACAAATGGGTTATATGGTTTTAAACCATTTTTCAAGGTGATGTTTTGAAATTTAAATTCAACTCAAGATTTCAACTTATATAAATTAGATTTGCTTTCTCATAAGAAATGGACTTTCAAGTTGTGTTAAAAGGATTTTCAAGTCTAAAAGGAAAATTGTTTTCCAAGTTTTAGATAAATTTTTGGAAATGTGTTTTGAAAGCTATAAATCTTTAATTTAAAGATTTAATTGGGTTAATCCAATTGAAATGGGAATTGTTTTGAAATCTATGAATAGATCTTTGTGAAATTTGGTGAAACTTTGTGAAATTAATCTTTTTATTTAAAGATTTAAAATGGTAATTTGTTTAACCATTTGAAAGAAAGTTTTGGATTTTATAAGTTGTGACTTAGCTAAAATCCCATATCCATATGTTTTAAAATATGGCGCGTACTATTCGGTTTAGCCGGGAGAGGACCTTGTGTCATATAACCCATTCCGAATAGTGATACGACGTTATGGATAGCATTTGAAGACCGGTGGTGAAGACCGGGTATTTGTGAGAACGATAGGATAACCTATCGATTGACTCTGCACCGAGTTGCTCCGGTATAGAGTTCTCCTTAGTGATGGGAAGTCCGATCGGGATTGTGGATACCCGGATTTGCAAGGGCTTCTTCGGAAGTGCCTTCGGTTCTGTTCGAACCCGGAACAGACTTGTATGGTTGTATGTCCGACATTACACTTTGAGATGTTATCTGATCTCTTTCAAATACATTTCTGCTTGGTGGCGGAGAATTTATTCTCTTAGCTTAACACCCTTCTCTGAGACGTACGAGCTCAGAGGTTATGTAGTTGATATTTATCAGTGATATTCCCAATTTGGTAATGTGGCATGCTGAGTGCTGCTGTGTGATGATCATTGGTTGATCATTTGTGATATGATCACTTGTTTGATCATTTATCTTTGTGATCATTGCTTTGGTCATCTGTTGACCCAAAGCATGGCTTTGTTGCACAAAGCGTAGCTTTGTGGACGAGACTGCATCAGGACCTCACACCCCGGAAATGGTCGAAACAGGAAAGATGCGGCAAGGTTATGAGGGTCGCTCCCTTTAGGGTGTGTCATTCCCTTCTGGTAAAGGGTGGTATCATGGTATGGAGCCCAGATACCTACCTATGTGGATACTGCAGATCTATTACTTTGTGATACTTTGTGGTTGTTGTTGCGAGCGCTCGGATAAAGGTCCCAAAGGACCGGGGGATGACATATTCGTGTAGTAGTTACCTAGTTACAGAGGTAACCCGGCCTTGTGTTGGCAGAGATCTAACCGTAACGTTAGTTCTCGGGACGTCCCGCCAGAGGCGATCCCATAGACAGTAGGAAGTTCCTTAGCCTGACCATTTGTTGGAAATCCATTCATCCAATACGTGCCTTGTACGGTTTTAGTTGTATTACCTGCCATTCACTTATGGTGGTCACCACTGTTTGGATGGTAGCTATAGTAGGCATAGTTCGGAATGTCTATGTTGGCTAGGATTTATATTCTACTTTCGAAATTGTTTTCTACACTATGCACTAATAATAATATCAAAAATGATTTGATTTTTGCGTAGTAAGCATATTTGACTATCATAAGGAGAAATCTCCTCCAAGTCTGCGTTTGCATTGTGTGTGTGGCGGGAGGCCTTATGGTAGTTTCATTTTCTAAAAAGCATTGCGGATTTCAAATTTAAATTTCTCTATCTGTTTTAAAAGACCAAATGTTTTTGTTTGCTCATACCAGTCCCATGACTGACCTGGAGTTTATTGTTCCTTTCCTAAACTCTGGGTGCCCACTATTTCCCACACGGGCAGTCTAGAGTTGGGGTTTTCAGATAATCTGTAATAGGTGTAGATTCGATAGCTTTCAGCCTTAGGATTTGGCAATCGCATTTGGATCGAGTTGCTTCTCTTCATTTTGATTTGGGAGTTCGAGCTATTCTGGATTGGTGCTTTGGAGATTACCGATACTGGAGTTCTTCCTTGAAGACTATTTTGGAGATTGGTTCCGCTGCTGGTGTTATCTTTTATTTCCGCTGCTATTCTTTGTATCTCTGATAATGTTGATATCTATTGTACCATTCTGTTGTATCAAATGTTGTATATTGACATATGTTATTCATTTCTTCCGCTGTGTTATTTACTTAATGTGTTATAAGCTCCGGCGAACCAGGCTCGACGTTTGGATCTGCGGCATTTGAATACGAGTGTCGTATTCGGTGCCGATTTTCGAAGGTCGAGTCAGGGTCGTTATAGAAGGCAATTCCTCCAATTGAGGAAAGAAGCCCTTGCAAAATTCGGATATTCACTAATCACGTTCGGACTCCCCATCACAAAGAGAGATAAAATCTCTATACCGGAGCAACTCGGTACAGAGACATTCGACAGGTAACCCTTTCGTTTTCGAAAATACCTGGTCTTCAACACCATCTTCAAATGAAATTCCATTTCCTCGTATCATTATTCGAAATGAATTTTATGAGATAAAGTCCTCTCCCGACTTAACCGAATAATGAGCGCTTATTTTGAAAACAAATTCAAGTGCCATTTCAAAGGCCAATATTGATAGTCAGTTATTAAACTATCAAACAACATTCACAACAACCATCAAGCCTCAATAATTTCACAAACTGTTTATACTGATAGTCGGTTATTTAACTATCAAACAATATTCACAACAACCATCAAGTTTAAATAATTTTCCCAAATTATTTATTTTCAAAATATCTTCGCAAGATATATTTTCACACTTCAACCCTCTGGAAACAAATTTCGAATCACTTTTCTCATGCGGTATAGATTTTCAAATATTATTTATTTCCACTGAAAATTTTGCCAAGTCCGAATACTTCAAAATAATTTAAATCACTTATCCAAAAATATATTTGGAAACACTTAAAATAAAAACTACTTTTAAACACTTTATTTAAAATATTGATTATGAGATTTTACACTAGTATCTCGTATAAACTTAAGTAAAAACTAATTTTAAAAATAAAATTATTTGATAGAGTATAATTATTTAAATAACCATTTTCTAAATCAAATATCAATTAAATCTTTAAAATAATCACTTTAAAATTAACTTAATAAATATTTCCTTTAAAGATTTAAAAACAATTTATGAAAATAATTTCTCAAAAAAAACATTCTTTTTGAAACCAACTTTAGAACTTTTAATTTATATTTGAAAGCTACTTTATAAAGCATAGGGTCTCATCCGCCATATAATGCGGGAAATAAATCACTCCAACACTCACACACACACACACACACACACTCTACTATATATATACTGTCACATCCAAACAATCAATCAATAAATTGAAATTCTAACTAATTCAATTGGGTGAGAATATCTCACCTTTGCTCTTATTTTTGCAATCCATTTCCCTTCCAGCTTGTTTTTTCACGATTTCTAAACCTTGTATAAACATTATACAATTTATTAACATTCGGATAAATCGAACAACTAAATTCACACTGGATAAGTTTAATTGACTAATGATTTTATTTTAAACTAATAAATTCTATATGAACTAATTTCCTTTTACAAATTATCTTTAGTGACTAGATTAAATTAAATAGGTTAATTTAACAAGTTATTCACCAATTCCATTATTTAAAATAACAAGTAAATTAAAAGGGGATTTTAGGCTCAAGGAAAAAGTTAGAGAAAAAATTCGTTTCAGGGACAAGAAGTTTGTTTTTTAGGCTGAACGACACTTTTTAGTGTAAATCACAGAATGATAGTTGTAACTATCATTTTCAATTTACACTAAAAAGTGTCCTTCAGACTAAAAAGCAAACTTCTTGTCCCTGAGACTATTTTTTTTACAACTTCTTCCTTGTGCCTATTTAATGTATATTTATTTTATTTGGAAACTATATATATATATACACATAGTTATAAAAATAACCTGTATAGATTTAAAAATCCAAACTTTATACAAATCCCCATATTTTCTAAAATCTATAATAATTTCCTATTTAACATTTTTCCTGTTACTGTATATACATACAAATATATATATACATATATATATTTATAAATCTTTAAATTTAAAAGAATAAATAGTAAACATATCTTGCTGTTATATTTATTTATTTCTCCTATTCTGTTTTCTGTAAATATATTGAAAAATATGCTTATATAATGGATTTAAATTAAAATGAATAAATCGTATTTATACCTTATTGCCATAGTTCGCCTCGCCCAATCCCACGACCCCATGCTACGTTGCCTTTGTTGCAGATCGAAACCCACGTGACCCAGAGCATCATTCGCCCCCACGTTGCTTTGCCAAGCTCGACGCTTCCACCGGACCACTGATCAACTTCGAAACCACATCGCATGCGCATCGCCATCACAAACACAAAATCGTGACCCAATCCCAAAGCATCGCACGACCTCACCGCAACACGAACAGTACCTCATATCGCCATCATACGTGACCGAGCACTGACCTCGCTTGAATCTAGGATTCCATAACTGCATGCGCTTGCCCACGAACTCGAACTCTCGATGTCATGGCCTTTTAGAGTGACTTCATGATCGAACTACAAGAGCTCCCCTCCAAGCGACCAAAAAATAGATTTTATTTTACGAGGAACGAATTACTTCGGGGATTCGATTTAGGGTTTCAGCCATTTTAAATGAGAAGAGAGGAGTTCAACCATAAATTTTCAAACTTAATTTTGATTTGAATATTTTTGGGAATTCCGGTCGCCATTATTTTGGTTTGAACGAAAAAAATTCGTTCATTCGTTTTTTTCTTTTGATTCATATAAAAATTTTCGTTTTAATCCAGAGAAAGGCTCGTTGTAATGAAAATGAACGTTCGTATAAAAGACAACATGTGTTGAAAGAGGTAAGCAACGTGTTTAAAATTGTCTGATGAAATATTATTATGTTAAACATATATAAATATTTAATTTAAATTAAAATTCAAATCGTCTCAAAAATGCAATTTAAAATCTCGATCTCCAATTGAGGTGTGCCATTAGGTGTTCTTATACCCCTATTCCAAACGCAATGAAAAAGGTTCCGAGTCCAAATTCGATCGTGTGGAAAAGATAGCTTTTTGAACCCAGCTTTTATATTGAATTTTCTATTTAATCTCAGCGCGTTTATCAACCGTACGGCCACACGGCAACTCCAAACGCTGCGAAAATTGAAATCCGATAATAACACATTATTAGGGATCCAATGGAATTGGTTTCGTCAAATTCCGAGACTGTGCCTCGGAAGGCTATTTTAAATATTGATTTAAACGATAAATTTTCAAAACTAAACAAACACTTCATACTTCAAATTTTAACACTCCCATTATCTTCAGTATTATCAATATAAATTTTTCAAGCCTTTAAATTATTTTAAATCAGCATAAAACCCAAGATTCACCATTTAAACCTATTTCGGATTATTAAATTCTCCAATTTAATAGCCAAATAAAAAATATTTTTTGAAATTTAAGTTGAATTAACTTCCAAATATTTAAAATCAATTAAATATTCTAATTTCAAATGTCAAAATTTCTGGGTCGTTGCAACGAATTTGGTCATTCAATAGTAACAAGAACGATCGCCTATGGAAATCAAGGATCATATAATTATCGCATTTTCAATATTTTCATCTCACACTATCCCTCGATCAAGAGTGAAGCCGGTAGGTTAGAACTCTATTGCTCATATCCCTACATGAACATCAGTCTTAAATCCTATAGATAGACAAGCTTACTTCATTAGCTTTTAGTGCTAAATATATGACTACATGCTTTCCATTTACAAGTAAACATACAAAGCTCGATCAAATCACACAAAGCACAATCCATTCAACATAAGCAACTTTTAATCCCTTCTTTGTTTAATTAATCTTTTATTAATTAAAATGTCTTTAATTTGTAAAACTCCTTTTTGTCTAATAAAACATTTTTTTATCAATTTCTACTATTTGTTTCTACTCCTTTTAATATTTCAAAAAGTATTCATATACTTATCTCAAATGCTATAAGTATATTCACAAACCATTAACAAGATTTCTTACTATAAACCTTTTCTTTTTATATCTTTTTATAAAAGATTCCTTACTTATAATTTCCTTTAAAATATCCATTTTAAGGATCTAACCACTTTCACAAATCCATTCAAAAGGTCTTAATCTAATGTTACTTAAACATTGTCACTACAAACCCAAAAGTATGTTTATCTTTAAAAAATTCTTTTAAAGATCTATTAACATTTATAAGTATAATAAGAAGGGTTAAAAATGAATGTTATTAACACATTGTCACAACAAGTCCAAAATCATTCCATACTTATATCATCTTTAAAACATTCTTTTAAAGATCTAAGTTAATAATATTTGGTTTTGATAGCCAACTAAGCGACTATCCAGTTAAAACAATTGCTTATACAAATCAATGTTCGTATACCTAACTCATTTTCGATATTTTAGATTAACCATTCCTCGTTCAAGAGTGAAGTCAGATAAGTTAGCGCACTAATTGCATTAAAGCCTTGCCTAGATACTTCATTCTTGAATCTCATAAATAGACAAACATACTGGTCGGCTTTTAATGTTAAATACAGTATTAATGATTTCCATAAACAAGTAATAAAAAACATGATTAACCCATTTTTGACATTCCTAACATAACTATTCCTCATTCAAGAGGGATGCCCGGTAGGTTAGAGCTCTCTTGCTCCATCTCCAATCGACATCAATCTTAACTCTAAAAAATAGATAAGCCTACTTCGTCGGCTTTTAGCGTTATGGAAAGTTAATTACCATTTAAACAAGTAAGTAAACAACAAGAGTACCACATTTTTGATATTCCAAATTAAATATTCCTCGTTCAAAAGGAATGCTCGATAGGTTAGAGTTCCATTACTCCGTCCTTACTCGACATCAATTTTAACTCTTATAAACTAGATAATCTACCCCGTCGACTGTTAGTGTTAAGCCTAATCAATTACCCTTTTCAAAACTTATATATACTTTAAAAATACTTATAAATAGATGTTAAATATCAATGTTAAATATTAATTGAAACTAACTAATTTACAACAACATATTTTTTATATTTTGCAGCACTTCACTTCCAAAATTCGTAAATAATCATTAAAACTATATTTAAACTTCTAATTTTTTTTCATACACAAATACACTTTATTAGAACTTCCATAAAATCATTTTACAAAGAAAAGAATATGAAAACCATTTCAATCATGAATAACAAGTCAAAACGTCATATTTTAAACACTTATAACCGTAAGTGACTTACTACAGTATTTATAAATGCTGCAAAAGTACTTACTAAACAACGTTGAAAAGCACAATTTTGCGACTAGTTTTAAATTAAAAAAATAATTTGAAACTTGAAAATTTTATAGTTAGTACGAACCTTAGGGTAGTTAAAAACCACGGAAAGAAACCTCTAGGAATATATCCCAATTTATTAATAAAAAGTCCCGAAAACAATGGATTTCGAAGTGCACTTATAACCACTATTCTCGCTTCAAACACTTTCAAACTTACTTTAATTTAACACAAAATTTAAACAACCATTTAAACATGAAGTCAAGGTCATGCCACATGTTCAAGAGGGTAATAGAAGTGATGTTATACGATATGAAATCGTCATTTACTTTCAAAAGCAAGAAGGGTTCAAAGTTTACATCTTCGTTAATGTCACTTTAACTTTAAAATTCAAACACAATACACACACACACACAATATATGCTTATAAAATAGCGAGATAACTCACTTAGATCCAGGCAACCCTTCCTACCATCACCTCATCACCAAAGCAACCACCTTTGCCTCCAAAATCTCAAATACTTGCCTGCCCACTGCATAATTGCTCACATCCAAGAGGGGGTTCTCCCATTTCCTCCACCATTTTTCAATTTCTTAAATGCTAAAACATGTTTTAATGATATTTTAAGGTCTTTGGGAAAGTTTATTTGTAATTGGAGTTGGTCAGAATAAGATTTGAGAAAGTTAGAGAGGAAAATAAGGAGAAGGAAGTCATTAAAAAGCTTAGTTTTCATTTGTGAATTTGTGATTAATTTGTAAGGGTATGCCCCTCTATATATGTAATCAAAATGTTGTTGCATAAGCTTGCATTCACTCCCCACCATGCCATGGAAGCCTTACCTTCCATCATTTCTCCTTTATGCAAATTACACCTATACCCTTTCCTTGATAATATCTTTTATCCTAATGGAAAGTTGTAGAATGTTCCATGCTTTATGAAGTGGGTTGTGTGTTAATTAGTTGATAATGCGTTTATTTGATCACTAGACAAGTGCATAAGAGTTCGAACAACTTATATCGATCGAAAAGTTGTTTATCGATAAACCGATTTTCGATTACATCATAGATATTTTTTTCAAAGTAATTATTTTGTAAACATTTTTCCAAACAAATTACAATCATTACTTATGAATTGAAAGGGGGTTAAACAATATTATTAAATCATTTTAATAATATTTAAGTCAAGATTCAAGTATTTGAATAGTTCATATATTTAAATATGAAGTGTCTAAAATTTCGTATCGTAACATTCTCCCCCACTTAGAATATTTCATCCTCAAAAGTCTAGCAGAAGAAAAAAAAGAAATAATCACACCTTAATACTTAATATTATCACAATCATTAGCAAACAATGCTCACGGTCTTCTCAGGTTCAAAAACATCAAATATATATTTTACCTATACGTACATAGTATCGGTACAAAACAATAAACACATTGCCTCTAAGATAGAACAATACATAATATACAATAGACATAGAGAACACAGAGTCAACCGTAGTGAAAACATATAATATATATAAATAATGTATATACATTAAGGACTCAACTCAATAAAAATGTCTATTATCTCAATGTAATGTGATAAATAATCAATATACAACCCATTGGTAGAATATACAATGAATCAATGACATATAAATATCATAGAACATCCTATTAGATATCCCCTCTAAGCCCAATGAAATACAAGATGGTCATGTCATTCCTGTACATTTAATGTCTCGGACTGACCTGACTATTATATAAATAACACACGGGTCAGACTATATATAAATATATGAGTCCACACATACATAGATATAGAACATACATAATATAATTGTGATGACATATTAACCATAGTATATCATAATAGCAACACTCTCAAAATAAAACATAAAATGTCCTCACATATATAAAGCATATCAAATCAAAATTCACACGGAATAACATCGTAAAGTGAATCATCCATGTCTTGAAATCACGATCAAATCCAGAAATTAATAATAATGAGATATCCTCAAGTATAATCAGGCAAGAACACTGTAATTCCCAAATATTTCTCAATCTCACAATATAAATTATCATTATAATAAAAATTAAACCATCCAGCAAATAGGGCTAATACAAGGCCATGCCCTAATATAATATCATATAATCAATTGGTAATGTGAGATAGCCCATCAAATCATCCAAATGATATCTAATATCATATAAATCACAAGAATAATCAATCATAATGAATAAATAAGTCTATCTCTAGAATACCGAACCAAAAGTGGATATATGGGGATTAACTATACTTTATACTCATCCAGTCTTTAATCTAGGCAACTCATTGTAGGAAAGAGACATATATGCCATCTGATCCAAGCATATATACCATGAGTATAATGGGAGACTGATGACCGCTTACCGTAAGCTTACTTCAAAAACACAGGTTTACTCGCCAATCGTAGAGTAACCGTCTATTCCTATAGTCTTCGAGGTATATGCTAATCTGCTGCACTTACATACCTTAAACTTGGTAGGGAGACTAAACAGCCACTTACTGCAAGCCTACTTCAGGAACCCAGGTCTACTCGTCTACCGCAGAGTAACCGTCTATTCCTACAGTCTTCAGTTACCTTGACGGACATTATGACCCAATCCTCTAATGGCTTGTCTACGCGTAGCCCTGGTCAAAACCCTGGTTATCCCTCATGGTAATAGACTGCCGACATAAGCAACACAACGAGTTATGAAAACAACCCATTTACTACTAGCAATACTGTTATGCACATCAAAGGGACATATAACTATGGTGTTGCGGATCTAGGGCACGACCCCACGATCAGACCGCCGGGGTGGATACTGGCCAATCTGGTTCACTTCCAAAAAGTAAAGGAAGTGAGAAAAATGTGGATGGTCATATAGTACTTATATCCTATTGCTTCGTATATCTCTAATAATAGGCTGACATGCAACTCTTATAAGTCAATATCTAACAATGCGATACTCCTCACCAAGTATAACATGGATCCATGAGTGTAATCCCCGTTTGAGTGATATTTACTTATAACGTACAATCAAACAAATAACACTATGGTGTCCCATGTCACCTCATGTTACTTGAATAATTATTCAATGCTCATAAATCTACACTAGATATCTTTATATGACAAGTCCGATGAATAATCGAAAAAGTATTATCTAATGCCCTATCTTACATGGTATTACTAATTCATTTATTCAGATTTCTCATCACACAAAAATGAAATATAATACAAATATATCAAATATGTCATCACTGTATCATACTAAATTCATCAATCAAATCAACTCAATGGTGAATCATTCATTATATCAAAAGCTATATAAGATATGAGAAATCCTACTTAAATCCTAATTTTAATTCAAACATTATAATAATAATAAGACTCATTAACATAATTCTTTAAACAATTAAAACAAATAATAAAATACTTGTATAACATATTTGAAGATCAATTTATAAATCAAATATATATTTATAGGAGTTTTACCATAATTTTTTGTAAATAATTATTATTTCACAATATAGCACATATAAACTTTAAAAGTTATTATACTATTTCTAGCCATAACAGTAATTCAAAATCTTTGCTTAATATCCAAACTAGTCAAGAATATAACTTCTCTTAATTCATTCCATATAAGAAAATTATTACAGTAAAGTAGATCTATGTAGTTAATGAAACTATTATCAGTTGCAAACTAAATAAATAAATAAATAAATTAGATTAGTATTTATTTAAAAGATTATAAATTTAATTATTTAGTGGTAAATAAATTATTAGATATTTCCTAACATGTATATATGGTAAAATGGTTGTTACAAGGTCAGAAGCCATGAAAATCAGTCAAGATTGGAGTGGACTGCAAACAAAAAATCAATGGTGAGCTAATCTCACTCTTCTGCATTTCTATTTAAATTTAAATGGTTAAATTTAAATAATTGGTTGAATGACTGAATTGATATGATGTGCTATATTATACATAGTAATATATAATATATATTGGAGTGATTGATTTCCCGCATTATATAGCGGATGAGACCTTATGCGCCGCATAATAGCGAATGACTTTTATATAAATCCCATATACTGCGATATTCCACCTCGAAGTGGAATTGGTATTTTATTGTGCTAGCATCTGTGGATGCAGAGAAACAGGTTGGAGGGATCCAACCGGATTCCTCAAAATATTTAGATTTGTTAAAATATTCCGTGATATAATTATTTGCTATCCTATGATGAGTTATATTGATAATTGGAAATGTTGGATACTATGGTTGATTTAAAATATTTCGGTGAAATGAGTTACCAAAATCTATAGAAATGGGATTTCTAAAAAGAAAATAAAAGAGTGAATTTTGAATAAAATAATCATAGAAATTTGAATAAATTAAAAATGAATTGGAAAGAATAAAAAGTGATTTTTGAATTCTGATAAATAAAATAATAAATTAAAAATGAATTGGAAAGAATAAAAAGTGATTTTTGAATTCTGATAAATAAAATTCCAAGTGCGGGAAATGAAATTTTGAAGAAATGGGAATAAGTGATTTTTCTTAAAAACTCAAGTGTTATTATTTAAAGGAATAAAGAATTTACTTTAAAATTCAAGGTTTAAATTTATTCAAAAGAATAAAGAAGGAATTTGAAAAATCTGAAATTGGTATGTTTCAATTAAAAGATTCTAAATCAAAATGGAGAAATAAAATCTGAAGCCAACGGGTTTTGAAATAGATGAGTAAGTAAATGAATTTATTTCAAAATGGGGTAAATTGGAAATAAATTTTGGAAATTGATTTAAGTGTTTGAAATTGGAAATTTTAAAGGAGAAGTGAGACTTGAATTTTATAAACTGGGTTTATAAAAGTAAAGTGATATATCAGTGGATATTTGAAAGAATAAATTCATGGTGGGGATTTATTAAGGGAATGAGAAAATTTGTTTAAAAGTAAATAGTGATTTATTTTCAAAGGATGTGAAGGGAAGCGTATTTCCTTGAATAGCAAAATTCGTTTTTAAAGCAAATTTTTAAAAATAAGTTAATAGTTTTAATGTTGTTTTAAAAAGCATGTTTTAGAAAATTTATTATTTCTAAATGTTTAAATTCTAAAGTAAGTATTTTCTTTTAATCTATTATAGCAGTAATTATTTAAAGGTGGCTTGGTATTATGTTTTAAAAGTTAGAAATTCAGTTTTATATTGTACAAAATAGTTTTATTTTAAATATTCTTAAGGTATATATTTTGAATAAGTATTAAAGTAATTTTTAATTTAAATGTTTTAAAGGATATTTTATAATAAAGAGTTTTAAATTATTTTAAAAAGCTAAAGTTTTTGTGCTTGGTGTTTTCAGTGGAAATAAATATTTGGGAATTTACTCCATGAGAAAAGTGTGGTTTGAAACTGTTTTCAAAAGGGGTGAAAATGAAAATATACCTTGCGAAGATATTTTGAGGATAATAAATAATTTGGTAGATTATTTATTGTTTAATGGTTGTTGTGAATGTTATTTGATAGTTAAATAACCGACTATCAATATTGGACAATGCACTGATCGTTTCGAAGAGACCGGGATCGGGATTAATTTCTCGAAAACCACTTCGATCTAGTTTGTACGTTTTTGTGGAAAACAAGTTCGGAGTCGAAGATAGAGCAGTGAAGTGCAAGGGCTAGTCGCTACTAATCCTGAGGATGATTCCAAAATGGATGTAGTAGGAGTAGTGCCTTCGGTTCCGTTCGAACCCGGGACGGACTTGTATGGATGAATGCTTTCTGAACATCGTCAGGTGGACGTTGGGCATTCTAAGTGAAACGATCTAAAAAGGTAATGCTTAGCCTCAAGCCTCATCAACCAGGAATGACTGAAAATAAAGGGTTATGCAGTAAGGCTAGGTGGGTAGCTCCCATTAGGGTGAGGTCATCCCTGTCTAGATGTTCCTTTTATTCGGCTTAGTGGTGCGGTTGCTGATCCCAACCGTGGGGTGATCTTACTCGGGATTATCCAGTAAGGGGTAGTCCCGGTCTTGTGTTGCAGGGGATTGGAAGTAATCCTCGATACGGTGATTTAGGCCACGTATTGTGACAGGTGGAACCCCAGTGCCTAGTCATTAGTTGGAAATCCATTCTCCCTACGCGCTTGTACGGTTTTGATTGTGCCCAACTATTGCTGAAACGTGAGATGCAAGCATTTCAGCTAGATTCTATTTTACTTTCTATAGACACTATTATAATATCAGAGGATTTTGATAAAAAGTGTTATGGCTATCGTAAGGTAAAAACCCGATATGTTTATTTGTGGCGTGGTCTTACGAGATGCTTTTGTTTTCAAAAGAATTTTGAAACTTTAATAATCAATTTGAGTGTGGTTTTCTCACACTGGTATTTTAGACTGACTCGGGTGTTATTTCACTAATAATGCTCGGATCAGACCGAGTATTATAGGATACAGGAAAGGATGTTGTGGAGCTCAGGAGACGAGATGGATGGCGATACATACTTCCGTATTTGCGTTAAATATTCCACTGTGTATTCTGACTGTGAGGACAGGTTATGATTACTGTCCAGTTGTGTTTTATGTATACTCTGATGATGTAATGTATAAACAGATTTGTTATTGTGTAAGGATCATTTATTATCTATTATATTTTATTCCGCTGCGATGGTTAGATTCTGATGTTGTTTTCTATTTTCTTCTTCTACCTCTTCTTCTTTAACCCTCATGGTTCGTGTTTTCCGTTCACTTTGAGTTGATATGATGAAGAATAGTGTTGACTCAAGGGGATCGGGTTTGCGGGCTGTTACAGTGGTATCAGAGCTTAGGTCGGTGATAACCTTGGCTCTGGTGGGAATTACTCATAGAATAGAGTCCGAAGTTCTCTAGAATGAGCTTGAGTGTATAAATATATATGAGCGCGTATTTGTTAGTGTATATAAAAATTGTTTTTATATTGTGTTGACTTATCGGTTGAGTGTTTATGGATTCTAGTCGATGTGTGGGACGCTATGTCATCGATGGGGATTTCTAAACTCTTAAACAAGATAAACCGACACGGTATTGTTTTAAATAGGGTAAATGAAATAATTTTACTCAAATTATTTTTATATGTAAAAGAAATAATTTTTGTAAATTAGTATAGATATATATGGATGCTTGGTTGTTAGGAATGATAATATTAAATTATTATCATTGTCATGTAAAATTGAATAAGATGTTGAAATTATAACTAAAGCTATGGAATAGATTCATATACAAATGTAGTTTGTAAATGTAAACTGTAAATGTGATTTATAAATTGAAATAAGATTTCAGAATAATATTTGAATATGAATTGAAAGAATTTAGAACTAGAAATTTTGGGAGAGTTTAATTCCTTTAGGTTGAAAATGATTTTCAAAGATTTGGGGAGGAATAATAGGAGTATTATTAGGAAATATTTTGAATTGGATTTGAAATCTGGTGAGACTTAAAATTAAGAATTTTTGAAAATGTTTTTAAAGAGATAAAAGCATTGAACTCTTTCAGTCGCTAGAAAATAACTTCGGTGATGACTGCAGCATCATCGATGTTCATTTTCGAGTTTCCAAGAGAGGAATTGCTACCAAATTGTTTGCGTGGATTGATTTTAGAAATGCAAAGGATTTTGAGAAATGGATAAAAAAATCCAGAAACTTGAATTATAAAATAGTTTGAACTCAAGAAATTAAGTGAAGCGATTTTTGGAAGGTAAAAATCAAATATTGAATTAAAAGTGGGAAATGAACTAATTTGAATAAAATGGTTAGGTGAATATGTTAATGGAATTTTAAATTGGTTAAATAAAAGTTGAATTGTGAGTTAATAAAATTGGTTTCTGAATTAAATGATAGAAATAGAACTTGAGTATAAATAATATTCATCACATATTGTAAGTGAATTAATTATGAATCGAAGTTGTCAAATGAAATGGAATTGGATTATAATAGAAATGATTTGAGTTGCAAATAAAATCCAATTCGAGTATAAATTAGTTAAATATGTGCTTGGATATTATTTTAACAAACTGAGAATGGGGTAATTGAATTTGATGAGAATCAAATTAAATAGAAGTGAACTTAAGTTATGAAGTTGAAAAAGTTTGAAGGAAGTAAATTAACTTAAGTTTAAAAATAATAGAAGCTTGGCTTCGAGTAAGGGTGAAAGCCCATTAAATAAAAGTTTGGGTTAAATTAATTTGGGCAATGGTTATTAATATTAGCATGGAATGTTGTCAAGCTTAATGGGATGGGTTTAAATGAAACCAACGCGGGAATGAATGAAATGCAAGTGAATGGTTTGTAAATAAGTTAGAATGGAATAAAATTTAACATAAATTGTATTGGAATCAATTTAAAATGATTATAAGCTTAATTAATTGTTTATTCACATAAATATCGCCGAATTTGCTTAGAAACAATTGTCGTTTAACGAAATGAGATTAAATAAAATTCTATGAATTAATAGAAGTAAATAAATTTGATTTTTGAATCAATTGAAATGAATATAAGTTCGTTTGGTTTAAAAATGAATCGTATGCAAGCAAGTGAGTTGTAAATCACTTATATCGAATAGTATGGGTTGAGAGTTGATTAAGAGCAATAGAAATAAGTGTCGAAACCTTACATATGTGCTTATGAAAGTATATAACATGCATTGTTATAAAATCCATGTTTTAGCTATTCAAATATAAGTGAAATGCTATAAACTTCTTATATATAGTGCTTATTGTTTAAATTTAGTAAGCACAGGTACCTGAAGGCCGTTTGGCAGGATTTTGGTCGCGCTAATTGCTAAAATAATAAGACGCTTGCTTAAAAATGCTAAATAAAGGTACGTCAACGCAATAAAAATAGGAAATATGAACTGTTTTTGTTTTTCCGACTGTGTGGGTCGATGTATATATTTATATCTCTTATCAAATTGCAAAGCTCCTCCGTACAAAGGAGACTCTGGCAAAAAATTTCGAAAATTTTGGGAGTTAGAAAAAATTTTGAAAATTGTGGAAAAATTTGTTAGCGACAAAAATATTTCAAATTGGAAATTGAAATAAATTAGTGGATGAAACTAATTTAAAATAATGATATGAATCTGTTATAAATGGAAGATAAAATTCAATATTCAGGGTTGAAGATAAATTGAATTCATATGGAAATGGGAGAACCAATTTGAATAGAAGTAGATATAAACTGAAGTGGTAAAGTGAAAATAAATATAAGAAGCGTATAAAATACATATTGAACTTAAGAAGAAATGGAGAAATTCTTAAGTAATATGGGTGTTGAGAAAATATATTGAATAAGCATTTTGAGTGAAGATTTAATAAAAATATATGAAATGATAAGCGTTGATAAGTGAACAGAAATCAAAATGAATGTGAATAAAAGAGAATTAATATAGCTGATGATCAACGGATATAAATACGTAGGATATACGTATATTATTTTATTTGCATAGCGATTTGATCCAGATTCGAGCATGGAATTTCGAGATAGCTATATCGATCCGAGTTAGGATTTTTTACTCAATTTTCGACAACGAACCCTGGATATGGATTTTGATTGATTCTGGAATTTCTCTATCATAGTTATGACTATGCAAGGAGAATGACAGTTTCTAATCAAGAAACCAGATCTGAATCCGCACTAGAAAGTCGGTTGGACGATACTAGTTTGGAAATGAAACTATGTGGTCGAATTGATATTGCATATGGATGATATATGTACATCGTACGGGCTTAAATTGGAATGAATATTGAAAATCTTGTAAAGAAGTGTATAAAATGATTTTGGAATCTATAGTTGGATATGTTTAAAGTGGATATACAGGTATTAAAAAGCAAGTGGGAAAATTGGGATTTTTGATTTCAGAAGATAAATTGAAATTTGCTCGGCAAAGGTATGTATTTAAATTTCTGTATGAAATTTGAGATTTTCTGGTCTAGCCACTTGGCTTTTGTTTACTTTTTGAAATTGGGAGCCCGTAGAGGCATTTTGTAGTTGTTCCGAGCTAGTCGAGCAAAGGAGACGCTGGCGAAGTTTTTGGAAAATTTAGGGAGTTAGAAAAATCTTAAGAAAATTTTGATAATTTGAATTTTGTTTTAAATTTAAATTTGAATTAATGATTAAGTAAGTAATATTGTTTGGAGGATTGGAAGAGTTTAGGAAATTAATAAGAGTGTAGTGTCTTTAATGACAAGGTTGTTTGGGTTGATGTTAAAACTGTTTGGTGTTGGGAAAATAGAAAACAGGTATTAGACCATTCTTCTTAACTAGTAATTTCGGGGGCCAAATTCTTTTAAGGGAGGAGGAATGTGACAACTCGAAATTTTTGAATGTTTGAAATCGGAATATTTAATTGATTTTAAATATTTGAAAGGTTAATTTTAACTTGAATTCCAAATATCACTATTTATTTGATAATTAAATTATTGAATTTAATAATTGGAAGTTGGGTGAAATATTGAATCTTCAGTTTTAAGCCCGTTAAAAATAATTTGAAGGCTTGTAAAATTTATATTGATAATACTGAAGATAATAAAAGTGTTAAAATTGAATTTAAAGGTGATTTGTTCAGTTTGAAAATATATCGTTTAAATTGGTATTTAAAAATAGCCTTCCGAGGCGCAGTCTCGGAATTCGACGAAATCAGTTCTATTGGATCCGTAATAATGTATTATTATCGGATTTCAATTTTCATAGTGTTTGGAGTTGTTGTGTGAGCGTACGACATAAAACATGCTGAATCTACATCGAAAATTTAATATAATAACTTGATCCAAAGCGCTATCTTTCCCATACGATCGAATTAGGACTTGAAACCTTTTCCAGTGCGTTCGGAATAGGGGTTTAACATAATAAACGCCTAGCGGCATGCCTCGATAGGAGGTCGAGATTTTTAGCTACGAATCCAAGTCGATTCAAATTTAAATTTAAATAAAATATCCATATATTGTTTTGACTGGTCAAGATAAGTCATATCTGTGACGACCAGCCCTTCTACTCCCAGAAAGACGTATCATCATTAAGAAAGAAAGGGATAGAAATAGAAAAGAATAGAAAGAAAGAAATAACAACATCAGAATCTCACAGCGGAATGGAACAAAATATAATATATCACATAACTATTACATAGTTTTACATATATCAGAGTTAAACAATATCATAAACATGACAGTCATACATACATCTGTCACTATATACATCAGGGATACAGCCTACATCAACTAACACAGCGTAACTAGATAGATATCTACATACGTCTGGAACTCCTGCTCCAAGCTCCTCCAGAAATCAAGTCCAAAACCTATCACTTGGCTACTCATAAAAATTTGAGTACCTAAGAGTTTATGAAACACAAAATATAAACACCGGGTCAGACATGGGTCTGGTATGAGTAAACGGTTTAAAGTTGTTTAACTTTGAAAAACATTTGAAAATAAAGGTATCACGTAAGACTCCCCACACATAAATACGGGTAAGTTTTTACCTTACACTAACCAAAACATTTTAATAGGAAATCCAGTGATATTATAACAGTGTCTAGGGTTTTCAAGTAAAATAGAAATAGCTGAAATGCTTACATCTCACATTCCAACATAGTTGGAAACAATCAAAACGTACGACACTTATTGAAGATTGGATTCCATACAATGGCAAGGCTACTGGGGTACCGCCCGTCACAGTACGTGGCCTATATCACTGTACCGAGGAGCCACCCTAACTCCCCTGCAACACAAGGCCGGAACCATTCCTTTCTGAACAGTCCCGAACAAGATAACCCCAGCAGTTGTTGCAATCAACCGCCCCACACAGCCGAAATAAAAAGGGACATCTAGACAGGGGTATATCTCGTCCTGCTTAGGCATGACCCACCTAACCTTGCAGTATTCCCCTGTTTTAGCCATTCCCGGTCGATGAGGCTTGAGGCTGCGATTATCTTTATAGAACATATCTCTTAGAATGCTCATCGTCCGCCGACGATGTGCTGAAAGCATTCAATCCATACAAGTTCGTTCCGGGATCGAACGAAACCGATGACATTATCTCGTTACACTCATTTTGGAATCACCCTCAGAGTCAATGACGATAACCCTTGCATTCTGAAACACCATCTCAATCTTCACTTGTAAATTCACGACCTAACGTTTAATCTGGATTGATGTGGTTTTCGGATAATCATAAATGACACCCGATCCGGGTCTCATCGAAATACAAACGCCATTTTAGAGGCCGAGTTGTCTAATTAATTTAAACAGTTTAATTCAACATATTGAATTCACATAGCATTTATCACAGATGAATCATACACAATCATCATAGATATATCAAAGCATATCATAGAAACATCACAGAATATCACCAATAAATATCACAAATCAGATATTCTACATACATAACAATACATAAGCAATCATCTTAAATTCTTATTGTAATTAATTCAATAAAAATCAATTACTTGAGAATTAATCTCTTAACCCTTTTTAGTTAATGATTAATTAATTAATTTCTTATTCCATTTTAAATTATTTAATTAATTATTCATTTTTAAATCAATTATTAAGTCTTAATTATTTAATTAATTACTCTTAATAATTAATTCATAACCTTAATTATTAATTAATAAAACTTATTTATTCATTTATTAACCACTAATTACTTAATTAACCAATTATTAATTCTTAATTAATTTACTTAATTACTTAACCACTAATCATTAATTAACTTAAAGTAGTTAATTATAAATATTTTTATTACTTAATCATTTACTAACCCAAACTCTAATTGCAATTATAATGTAATTATTCTTAATTACTTCCCGAAAGTAATTAATTTATATTAATTACTCATCTTAATTAACATTTTATAAGTCTCCTTTAAATTTTGAAATCCAATTTATTGTTGACTACAAACTTTAAACGTTAATTAATTTTATACTTACTTAAATTAATTAATTAATAATAATTAAGTGTTTGAAACATCGTTAAAGTATTAACAAAAATAATTAAGACTTGTGTTAAATTCTTGACTTAAGCAATTAAACCTTTATTAAATTGCAGTGCTTAAACTTGTAGAAAATCAAGTTACAAAATTTTATAATATTGCTGCAGTTTAAAAACAACCCGAGACTCTCCCTATTAAAACTCGAGTATCACTTCGAGTTCCCACTAATTTTTCCCGAGTCTCTCTCGTACTCCACTCGAACTCCATCTTCTTCTTCTCTTTTTCTTTATTTTTTTTCTATAGTTAAGTTTTAACTTTAGATTATAGGATCAGGACCAAACTCACGCATCGATGGAAACCCGAAGCAACCAACCATAAAACTCGAACACGACTCGAGACGGAAGACCACCACGACACTGACAACAACCACTTCCACGCCGTACACGTGCACGGCGGCACGACTCAACTCCGGTGAATCCCAACCTCTCAGGCAAGTCATGAATCATCCAAGAACTCGAAATCCAGGTCAAATCGCCTACAAAAATTCGAACTCGAAATATAGCAGTTCGAACGAAAACTGCAAACATCTCCACTGACCTAAATCACCTCGCCACCGTCGTACTGACCACCGGAGGCGCTCGAACTTCGACCAAACTACGACAATGCGACAAGCTTCAACCCTCCAGAATCTCGTGACACTCGATCACGTGAGGGCGACGAACACCCCTTGATTACAGACAATACCAAGACTTGAAACCAAGCCCTAAATCAATCTCGTTCCTTTAATTCACACAATAGAAAAATTATCTGATAATTTTCACGAAATCTCCAATGTCTATACTTGCTTCAACAAAAATTTGAACATTTATTATTGGATCAATAATCTGTAATTGGTAGAAATGCCATTTTTGATCAACCATGAATTGCTTATACAATTCTACACTAAAAATTCCCATTTCTTCTTTAAAAATCCTATTTTGCGTTGAAGATTCAAGTTATTAACTTGAATTAATATTTTATAACAATTGATTTTATCAACATAATTCTTGTTGCCTGTAAACATGATTTCTAGAGTATAATTTCTAGTATGTTTTTGAAACAGATTTAAAAATCCTGATTTAAGTTCAAGCATATAGTTTTGTTGAAAAAAAAATTATGGCTTAACAATAATCATAAGAAAATAAATTTGAGTTTTTGAAACAATATTAATACTGTAACAATTTAGAACGGAGAAGCATATAACACACAGGATTGTCTTCAAGATCAGATCATATACAACCATATCATCAATAAATACTGAAGTGTTTTTAAATTCAACTTAAAGCTTTAAATTTCTAGTTTACTCACCTGCAAAATACTTTTAAACAGAGAACAATTTCTGTTTTCTTTTCCAAACCTGAAGTATGAACTGTCTTTGATCCCTGTTTGAATTCAATTTGATTTTTACTTCTTTTCCTTATTTTTGTTTTTTCTGGTTTACTAATTTTTTTACTTAACGGACTTAAAAAAATGGTGCATCCAAATACATATATAAGAAAAGAACAGGATGCTTAAGGAAGGTATTATCTGGTAAAGTTGTTTTCTTTTTTGGTGAGCAGATTTTGATTTCTGAACTGTATAGATTTGTAAATATTTTTGAATTGACAAAATGTTAGGCTGAGATGATGGCATTTAATGCCTTGGCTTCTTAACATGTTTACATAATTATTATTATGTTTGCTGTATAGATATTTTGTATGAATACATACACTTAACAGGTAGATATTTGGCTTGCATATGAAGTTTTGTTGTGTTATTGTTTTGTTATGAAAATATTTTGTTTATAAATATTTGTCTTCTTGCTTGAGTAATTTATACATATATGTTTGTGTCAGGTTTATACTTTATAATTTTGGTCTTGTTATTTTCTAGCTTGAATAATTATATACATTAGTTTGACTGGCTTAACTTATACATTTGGGTTTTGTTTAGTTTACTTCTATACACTTGTGCTTTATTTTTATTCTACACTTTGTGTTTATTCTATTCTATGCTTTGGGTTTCATTTAAAATTTGTTGTAGTTGTTTATACACTTGTGTTTGTCTGATTTTATATTTTGACTATCAATATTTAAATTATGCTCAATATGATTTACTTATTTATATTTGTATTTATATTTATTTGTATTTGTATTTTAACTATCAATATTTAAATTATATTCATAAGTTTACTTACTTATATTTATATTTTAGCCATCAACATTTAAATTATATTCATGCTTACTTATTTATGTTTATATTTTATATTTTAACTATCAATATTTAAATTATATTCTTATGGTTACTTATATTTTATACTGATAGAATTTGATCTCATTTCAAACATTATTATCTATATATATTTATTTATCAGATGTTGACAAAGTAAGCATTTTAATTTAATTATATAAGATAAATTTTATTTTAAACATTATTAAAAGATTTTATTTTAAATTTTCAAATCAAATTCCCTATCAAGAATACAAACTTATATAAACAAATGGCAATTATTCCAAAAGTCATATTCATTATAAAATGATGAGTTCACTTTTTTATTTAATTAGATTAAATATTAATTAAATTAACAGGGCCAAAATCCAGGGTCGTTACAATATCAGCCTACTTTCTTTCACTGTCATAACTTTTTCCTTTCCCTTCATATTACCATAGCCAGCAAGCTACACGCAAGATGTCTTTCTTCTTTTATATTGACAGCCATAGTTATCCTCTTCAGTTCAGAGAAAAAAAAGGGCGACCGCTCCTTCATTCTCATCTTGCTCCCTAACTTCAATTCTTTCCCAAACAAAATCGCACTCTCACAATTCTGCTTCACTGTCGGCATCGATTCAAAAAAAAATAGGGCAAGTGAAAATCAAATCGTTCGAATCCAAAATTACTCAAATATGGTGGCTCGCGAATCTCGAATTCAATTCGAGCGAAGCCGCTTTCCTCTCGAATTCTATCAATGAAGACATGGGCAGCATCGAGGCTAGGGAGATTCATGATGAAGTCATGAGTAAGTTTGGGCATCTCGTGTACTCGTGCATAGTCGAGGAAATCGAGACCGAGGAGGCTCACGATTTGGGGTTTCAGCGCAAGCTCAAACTCGAGCTCGATGATAAGGCAGAGCGCGAGAAGTGGTGCGATATGTGGAAGCATCGTGGCATTTGGATAATTGCGGGGCTGAGAGTAGTGAAGTCTCAGAGATTAGGTTGCAAAGATGGGTCGTGAAGCCAGACTTCGGCTTGGGTTTGACGACCGGAGGCAGTTAGGTCGTGGATTGAGTCCTTGAGTAGCGGTTGTTCCTGTACACATCTGAGGTATTCATTTTGTTTTTCCTATTTAAATTAGTAATATTGATATATACAAAAACAAATAAAAATACAAGTACACCAACCTGCATGTTTAATGTAAGGGTAGAACAAAGAATTCGAAAATTTTCAGTGAACTCGAATCTCGAAAGTTTTACAGTAAAGTAGATCTCCGTAGTTAATGAAACTATTATCGGTTGCAAACTAAATAAATAAATAAATATATTAGATTAGAATTTATTTAAAAGATTGTAAATTTAATTATTTAGTGGTAAATAAATTATTAGATATTTCCTAACATGTATAAACGGTAAATGGTTGTTATAAGGTCAGAAGCCATGAAAATCAGTCAAGATTGGAGTGGACTGCAAACGAAAAATCAAAGGAGAGTTAATCTCACTCTTCTGGATTGCTATTTAAATTTAAATGGTTAAATTTAAATAATTGGTTGAATGATTGAATTGATATGATGTGCTATATTATATATAGTAGTATAATATATATATTGGAGTGATTGATTTCCCACATTATATAGCGGATGAGACCCTATGTGCCGCATAATAGCGGATGAATTTTATATAAATCCCATATACCGCGATATTCCACCTCGAAGTGGAATTGGTATTTTATTGTGCTAACATCTGTGGATATAGAAAAACAGGTTGGAGGGATCCAACTGGATTCCTCAAAATATTTAGACTTGTTAAAATATTCTGTGATATAATTATTTGCTATCCTGTGATGAGTTATATTGATAATTGGAAATATTGGAAACTATGGTTGATTTAAAATACTTCGGTGAACTGAGTTATCAAAATCTATAGAAATGTGATTTCTGAAAAGAAAATAAAAGAGTGAATTTTGAATAAAATAATCATAGAAATTTGAATAAATTAAAAATGAATTGAAAAAGAATAAAAAGTGATTTTTGAATTCTGATAAATAATATTCCAAGTGCGGGAAATGAAAATTTGAATAAATGGGAATAAGTGATTTTTCTTAAAAATTCAAGTGTTATTATTTAAAGGTATAAAGAATTTACTTTAAAATTCAAGGTTTAAATTTATTCAAAAGAATAAAGAAGGAATTTGGAAAATTTGAAATTGGTATGTTTCAGTTAAAAGATTTTAAATCAAAATGGAGAAATAAAATCTGAAGTCAATGGATTTTGAAATAAATGAGTAAGTAAAGGAATTTATTTCAAAATGGGGTAAATGGAAATAAATTTTGGAAATTGATTTAAGTGTTTGAAATTGAAGATTTTAAAGGAGAAGCGAGACTTGAATTTTATAAACTGGGTTTATGAAAGCAAAGTGATATATCAGTGGATATTTGGAAGAATAAATTCACGGTGGGGATTTATTAAGGGAATGAGAAAATTTGTTTAAAAATAAATAGTGATTTATTTTTAAAGGATGTGAAGGGAAGCGTATTTCCATGAATAGCAAATACGTTTCCAAAGCAAATTTTTAAAAATAAGTTAAAAGTTTTAATATTGTTTTAAAAAGCATGTTTTAGAAAATTTATTATTTCTAAATGTTTAAATTCTAAAGCAAGTATTTTCTTTTAATCTATTATAGCAGTAATTATTTAAAGGTGGCTTGGTATTATGTTTTAAAAGTTAGAAATTCAGTTTTATATTGTGCAAAGTAGTTTTATTTTAAATATTCTTAAAGTATATATTTTGAATAAGTATTAGAGTAATTTTTAATTTAAATGTTTTAAAGGATATTTTATAATAAAGAGTTTTAAATTATTTTAAAAAGCTAAAGTTTTTGTGCTTGGTGTTTTCAGTGGAAATAAATATTTGGGAATTTATCCCATGAGAAAAGTGTGGTTTGAAACTGTTTTCAAAAGGGTTGAAAATGGAAATATATCTTGCGAAGATATTTTATGGATAATAAATAATTTGGGAGATTATTTATTGTTTAATGTTTTTTGTGAATGTTATTTGATAGTTAAATAACCGACTATCAATACTGGACTATGCGTTGATCGTTTCAAAGAGACCGGGATCGGGATTAATTTCTCGAAAACCACTTCGATCTGGTTTGTACGTTTTCGTGGAAAATGACTTCGAAGTCAAAGGTGGAGCAGTGAAGTGCAAGGGCTAGTCGCTACTAATCCGGAGGATGATTCTAAAATGGATGTAGTAGGAGTAGTGCCTTTGGTTCCATTCGAACCCGGGACGGACTTGTATGGATGAATACTTTCGGAACATCGTCAGGTGGACGATGGGCATTCTAAGTGAAACGGTCTAAAAAGGTAACGCTTAGCCTCAAGCCTCATCAACCGAGAATGACAGAAAATCAGTGGTTATGCAGCAAGGCTAGGTGGGTAGCACCCATTAGGGTGAGGTCATCCTTGTCTAGATGTCCCTTTTATTCGGCTTAGTAATGCGGTTGTTGATCCCAACCGTGAGGTGATCTTACTCGGGATTATCCAGTAAGGGGTAGTCCCGGTCTTGTGTTGCATGGGATGGGAGTAATCCTTGGTACGGTGATCTAGGCCACGTATTATGACAGGTGGTACCTCAGTGCCTAGTCATTAGTTGGAAATCCATTCTCCCTACGCGCCTATACGGTTTTGATTGTGCCCAACTATTGCTGAAACGTGAGATGCAAGCATTTCAGCTAGATTCTATTTTACTTTCTATAGACACTATTATAATTTCAAAGGATTTGATAAAAAGTGTTTTGGCTATCGTAAGGTAAAAAACCGACATGTTTATTTGTGGCGTGGTCTTACGAGATGCTTTTGTTTTCAAAAGAATTTTGAAACTTTAATAATCAATTTGAGTGTGGTTTTCTCACGCTGGTATTCCAGACTGACTTGGGTGTTATTTCACTATAATGCTCGGGTCAGACCAAGTATTATAGGATACAGGAAAGGATGCTGTGGAGCTCAGGAGACGAGCTGGATGGCGATACGTACTTTCGTATTTGCGTTAAATATTCCATTGTGTATTCTGACTGTGAGGACAGGTTATGATTACTATCCAGTTGTGTGTTATGTATACTCTGATGATGTAATGTATAAACAGATTTGTTATTGTGTAAGGATCATTTATTATCTATTATATTTTATTCCGCTGCGATGGTTAGATTCTGATGTTGTTTTCTATTTTCTTCTTCTACCTCTTCTTCTTTAATCCTCATGGTTCGTATTTTCCATTCACTTTGAGTTGATATGATGAAGAATGGTGTTGACTCAAGGGGATCGGGTTTGCGGGCTGTTATAAAAGCGAGGACATGTCGTATGGCTATGTGGATTACCCCCGTTATGGTATAATCATCGCCTAATCTGGATCGGTATTTATTTTTTATGTATGCCTGTGGCCATAGAAACGGTTGTTGATCACAACCGAGGGGTGATCATATTCTGTACTATCTAGTAAATGGTAGTCCTGAGTAATGGAGGTACAAATATTTTGCAGCCTTGGTACATTTTTTATAGAGGTGTATTATATGGAAGGTAGACCCTTACCTTGTTATTACGTGGAATCCACTTTCCATTACAAATTTACGGACCAGATTGTATACTTATATGCTGGAATGTAATTAATGTAACTATTTTGGCTATGATTCATTATTTATTTTAAATCCTAGACATTATTATAATATCATAAGATTTCTTACAAAAGGTTTTAGTTATCACAAAGTAAAAAACCTTCCGTGTTTATGTGAAGCGTGGTCTTATGAAATACCTTTATTTTAAAAAGAGTTTTATAAGTATAAAAATTTAGTTGTTTGAAGTTTACTCAGACCAGACCCATGTATGACCCAGAGTTTTTCTTTCTTTACCAAAAACTCTTGGGTACTCAAATTTGTATAAGCAGCCAAGTAGCCTAGATTATTACAGATGCATTTTGAAGTAGCATGGAGAAGGTGGCTTCGACGTTATCTAGTTATCTATTTTGCTTCTGCTATGTTTGTATCTTATGTAACAACATTGTAGGGGCAGACAGTTATAACTGTCCTTGGCTAAAGTTAGTACTTGTTGTAACTCTGATGTTTCAATTTGGAAGTAACCATATATGCTATCTTATGTTTTATTATTTATGACTTCCATGCGTTGTGAGATTCTATGTTTTTGTTCTCTTTTCTTCTCTTTTTTTACCCCAACTGCTTGTCTTTCGGACATCTAGATGATGGCGCAAGATAACTGTGGATGTAATAAGTGTCGTCCATATGATTAAGAAAGGCAGATCATTACAAGTCGGCTCTGTGTATATTTTTAGATTTAGCTATTGACGCTTTAGAGCTTATGGATATTAGCTGGATGATTAAATATTATTGTATTTATTTCGAATGCGTTACTATATTGTGTATGTCAACATTCCTGAGGACAGGCTGTTATAACTATCCAGGCTGATGATAGTGCTTATTATTGTAACTTTGAAATGCTATGTATCTTTTAATGAAAGTTCATACCGTCTTTTGATTATATGTTATTGTTCCATTGTGAGATTCTGATATTGTGTTCTCCTATTCCTTATTCAATTTCCTTTCCTTTTATTTCACCTTAACAATTCATCATTCCGGCATTTGAGTGTACGGCACATGAATACCATGGATGTATTAGTATCGAGATTTAGAGGTTGAAAAAGCGAGTCGCTGCACTTGGTATCAGAGCTGAGGGTTAAGCGAGAACCTTAGCTTTATTTGGGTGTAACGACCCATATATTTAACTATTTTAAATTATTTAATTTAATATGATTATTGAATAAAAATGGTTAGAAAAAAATTTGTGTTTTTTTATGTAATTTATTTAATATGAACATGAGTAAAATTTTGAAATAAAATTTCAATAAGAATTGAGGAAATTATTTGTATTAGAATGAGGTTCAATATATTTAATGTATTGTTATCAATAGCAAGAATTGAATAATAAATGTTGAATTATTTAGATGAAAATAAAATAATTATTTGATAACTAAAATTCATTTGACATCTAATATTGGAATTTGTTGAAATTATAATATTAGAATTCATCGAAATTGGATTTTTGGAATACTTTAAATAAAGAAGTATAGCATTGTGTAATCTATGTATTTAATATAAAAACATTTGTGTATTGAATAAGAATGAACATTTATTCATAAAATGATATTTGAAAATAATTTTTATAAGCACGTCTTATTTTAATATGACTGTAATTTTATAAAGAGTGTAGTAGTTGTTTTATTATTTGAATTTGTTTTAAAAGTTAAATCTTAAAGGTTTCAAATACTGGAAATTATTTAAGTAACTAAATCCTGAATTTAATGTGAATGACAATGACTTCAAAAGTTGATTTAAATTTTATTTAAACAAGAATGAAAATTGTTAACTTTTAAAATTGAATTTAAAGTGATTAAATTGATTTTGGAAATTTCTCATTCTAATTAACGTGTAAAAATAGTCTTTTGGACACTATCTTGGATTTCGAAAAAACCAACTTCATCGGATCTGTAATAGCGAATTATTAAAGGATTTCAAATTTTGTAGCGATTAGACTTATGTTTGGCCGTGCGAGCTTAAAACGTGCCAATAAAAGGAATTTAAATGAAATAATTTGATTTTGAAATTTTATCTTCTTAATATGATGGAATTGGCTTTCGAATATGTTCCATAGTGTTCGGAATGGAGGTATAACGTATAGAACATCAAGCACCATGCTTCGTTTGGAGTTCAAAATTTTCATGGATAAATCGGATCGGAAACTTATATAAGGCTGTGTCTCGTTAATTTTCATCAAACCCTAAATCACCAGTCGCTTTCATTTAAAACATTTAAGTGGCCGAAAATCACCTCTTTTCTTCCTTGATTTCTCCTCATCCATTTAATGAAATCAAACGACTCCAAAAGAAAAAATGTAGACCTCGACGAGCTCTAAGAGATATATGACCGGATCATCAATTGATGTCCCGTGGTGGCCAGTGTTCGTTCGCGTTCGACAACTGAGTTTGGGTTTTCTTTGTTCAAGTTTGGGCGCACGATGGGGCGCAGGTGAGGCGACAATAGAGGCGATCGGTGGCTCGGCTGTAGGCGCGTTCGTTCGATTAAAAAAGATGAAGAAGTCACGATGTGGGAAGATAAGAGACGGGGTCATGGAACGATAAACAGGGATGAAGGCTGTTAGGGCCCGGACTTCAAACAGTTTAGCTTTAACCATGTTAATGGTCTCACTTTGTTGGTTGATAGAGAATCAAAGTTGACTTACCAATAAAGAACGAAATGCTATGATTCTTAGTTAAGTGTTGTTAATTAATTTAATTTAAATTTTGTTGTATCGTTATGCTAATAAAATCGTATCTTTCTCATACGAAGTCCAATTTGAACGAAACACATTGTATTGGATTTGTATCGACATCTTCTACGACATGGAGTCGAATTGGAATTTATCTAAGTCCGAAAAAATTTCAATTTTAAATAAAGACGAGTGTTTTAAACCACTCACGAATTACTAAAATATTATAATGTTAGTTAAATCGAAATCATGAAGTGATTAATTTTTATTGACTGTTGTTTGGTAATTTAATTGGCATTTAAATTGACATATGGTTTGAACTGATAGGAATTTCAATCGATAGTCAAATTTAAAATTGAAACTAAATTGCTAGTTAAACGCCTAAAATTGATAACTAGTTAACTGATGTGATATATTGATTGTTTTGGATGTTGATTGTGACAGATGACTGTTGATTGATATATTGGATGATTAGATATTTATATATATACATATATATATATATATATATCCTTTTATCACCTTGTATATTATTGGCAGTATATAAAACTGTAACTCGAATTATTTTGAATAAATTAAGAAATAGGTTGATATGATATATACTCATGATAAGGAGATTCAGATAGAAACGATATATATCCAACCCTGTAATTAAGAAATCGAAATAACTGATTACTTGGCTATAAGATAGAAAATTATATATGGACACCTGATTGGTTCAATTGAATGATTTTAAAATTCTTTGTTTTGAAATTATTTAAATGATATCATTTTTATGGAATAAACAATTGATTTATTGAAATTGAATTATTTTCAAACCCGAGCTCGAAATGTTGAAATTCAAATTTGTTAATAGGAACTGTTTAAAGAATCGAATTTGAAATTTTGAGGTTGTAATTGAGAAATCATTTGGATGATGGAAATTAATTTGTTTTAAATGATTTGAAGTTTTATTCGAACTATGAAATATTATCAAGTAAAAGAAATTTAAATGGAAATTTCAAATTTCAGCTCGGAATCGAATTATTTAAAAAATTTGGAACTTAAATTGAACATGGAAGTTTAAATTGATTTAAGTGATTTAAATCGGTATTTTGAAATAAAATTGAAGTCGATACAAATTGAAATGATTTAAAAGTAATTGAATTGAAATTTAAACCATTAAATTGAATTGTTGATTCAAATTCAAATTTGAAATCGAATTTAATTTGATTTGGAACTGAAATTGATTTCAACTGAAATAGAAATTGAGTCAATTTAAATTGATTCGAGATTTAAGATGATTTGGTTTGATTTAAATTTGTACTTGAATCAAGATTTACTGAAAATGGGAAGAACAGTTTTGAATTTGAAATTATTTTCACTATAAACTATTTTTCTATAAACTGTTTTATAATCCATCCTTTTGAATTTCCAAATTATTTAAATTTTCAAATCATTTAATATATAATCTATTTTAATATCTAAACTAATTTAACTTTCAACTATTTAAAATTATTCAGACTATTTCTAAAACTTCAAACTGGTCAAATTGGGAACTGTTTATATTTAAATCGTAGATTTAAATGCAAGTTGTGTTAAATTGATGTTATAACCTAAACGGAAATTCGAAACAATTTTTGAAATGAAATTGACATATCAAGGCGAAAATGATTCAAGTGAAATATGTGGTATTCAAATGGAAAATACCGTAACATCTCTAAGTTTTTGCACGCACATTATACACTGGATAGGAGATGTAAAACCCCATAAACATCTCTGATGTTATTACACTCTTGTTATTTGTGATATTGATTTAACTTGCATAAGAATATTTTAGTTCTAACTCGAGTGTATTGTTTTACTTTATGCTCGGGTTAGCCTTGAGTTTTCAGCGCATTGAAGATTAGTTTTTGGAGGACGAAGACGAAGATTGATATATTATTACTACTAGCATTATTTCACCGCATTGTTTGTTTTGCTGCATTATTCAATTGTTTTATTGTATATATAACTCTGATAGATGTTGTATAATTTTAATCAATTGTATAGTATGAACAGCTTTATGAACTGTTTATTTGATTATTATATTTTGTCATTCTGCTATGAGATTCTGTATTTATTTTCTTATTTTCTTATTTTTCTTAATTAATCTCATTGATCATCTGTATTCCGAGTTGTTTGAGTTGGGCTCGTGTGGATTATTATTCTTATTGTCAATTGACGTCATGTGGTGGCTGGTGTTCATTCACGTTCGATTGCTGAGTTTGGGTTTTTTGTGTTCGCGTTCGTGCGCACCATGAGGCGCAGGTGAAGCGGCAGTAGAGGCGTCAATGGCTCAGCTGTAGGCCCGTTCGTTCGATTAATCGATGAAAAAAGAAGAAGTCGCGATATAGGAAGAGGAGGGACGGGGGCTTGGAACGATGAACAGGGATGAAGGCTGTTAGGTTAAGTGTTGTTAATTATGTTATTAAGTTAATTTAACTTTTATTGTATCGTTATGCTAATAAAATAGTTTCTTTTTCATATGAGGTCCGATTCAAACGAAACAAGTTGCATTGGATTTGTATCGATGTCGTCTAAAACATGGAATCGAATTGGAATTTCTTTGAATTTGAAAAAAAATAGTTTCAAATAAAGGTGAATTTTTTAAACCGCTCGTGAATTACTAAAATATTCTGATGTTAGTTAAACTGAAATCATGACGTGATTTATTTTTATTGACTGTTGTTTGATAATTTAACTGGCATTTAGATTGACATATTGAACTGATAGGAATCTAAATTGATAGTTAAATTTGAAATTGAAATTAAATTGCTAGTTAAACACTCGAAATTGATAGCTAGTTAACTACTGTGACATATTGATTGTTTCAGATGTTGACTGTGACGGATGACTATTGGTTGATATATTGGATGATTAGATGTTTATTTATTTATATATATCATCACCATGTATATTATTGATGGCATATAAAACTGTAAATTGAATTATTTTAAATAAATTAAGAAATAGGTTGAAATGGTATATACCTATGACACCGAGATTTGGATTGAAAAGATGTATATCTATCCCTGTAATAACAAATCAAAATAACCATCACTTGGTCATAGGATAAAAAATTGTATACAGACACCATATTGGTTAAATTAAATGGTTTGAAATTCTTAGTTTTAAAATTATTTGAATGAATTGTTTTTAAGGAATAAACAATTGATTTATGGAAATTGAATTATTTTCGAACACGAGCTTGAAATGTTGAAACTGAAATTTGTTAACAGGAATTGTCTAAAGAATCGAATTTGAAAATTTGAAGTTATAATTGTGCAATCATTTCGATGATGGAAATTAATTTGTTTTAAATGATTTGAAGTTTTGTTCGAACTATGAAATACTGCAAATTAAAAGTAATTTAAATGGATATTTCAAATTTGGTTTTGGAGTCAAATAATTTTAAAAGATTTGAACCTTAAATTGAATATGGAATTTTTAATTGATTTAAGTGATTTAAGTTGGTATTTTGAAATTAAACTCAAAATTAATATAAATTGAAATGGTTTAAAAATAATAATTGAATTGAAATTTAAACCATTGAATCGAATCATTGATTTGAAGTGAAATCAAAATTGAATTTAAATTGAATTGAAATTGATTGAATGGAAATTGAAATTGAGTTGATATGAATTGATTCAAGATTTAAGATGATTTCGAATTAGAAGAGACATTGAATCATTTTGATTTAAATTTATACCTGAATCCAGATTTATTGGAAATGGGTAGAACAATTTTGAATTTGAAATTATTTTCACTGTAAACTATTTTCCTATATACTATTCAAAAATTCATCTTTTTAAATTTCCAAATTATTTGAATTTTCAAATCATTTAATATAAAATCTATTTTTATATCTAAACAATTTTAATTTTTAAATTATTTAAAATTATTCAAACTATTTCTAAAAATTCAAACCGGTCAAAGTGGGAACTGTTTATATTTAAGTTGTAGTTTCAAATGTGAGTTAGGTTAAATTGAAGTTATAACCCAATTGAAATTCGAAACAATTTTGGACGTGAAATTGAGATATTAAGGTGAAAATGATTTTCATGTGAAATTGACATATTTTGAGAAAATATGATATTTTTAAACGAAGGATATTTTAAAGAGAATATGATATTTTGATATCATGTATAAGTCAAATTTGAAATGTAAAAGTGCCAATCCGTGTGTAAAATGACGTTTGGTTGTTAAAGAGACCGGGGCTTCTTATTGGTACACTCTTTGTCAAATTGGAACCACTTCACTATCTATATACATGGATGAGACTCTTGAATGAAGTGGCTAGATTTGGCATACATTCGTTTGATTTGAAGAAATAGAACGATGATGGATAGACCCTGAGACTTGTGCCAATTTGAAATAACTAAAACATGACGGCTTGTCAGGGCTAAGTGGGCTAGCTTCCCCTAGCAGACATCCATTCTTCGATTTTCTTCTTGGACTTGGTCCATACTATTACTTTTGATTTTGGTTTTGATTGGTGCACCTTGATTTAGGATGACCACCCTTTGGCTCGATATGGGATGGATGGATGCGATGAGCGATCGTGGCTATGATGCGTTACCACCAGCCCTGGGATCTAAACTAGTAGTATCCAACCATGGGCATTGCCTCATGTGCCTTGTCATACTTTTATCCTTATACAAGACTACTACAAGTTTGGTTTAGTGTTGTCGTATCACGGCGCATCCCTATCGTCCGACGTGCTACTGGAGCGTTGCAAACTGTACGATAATGCTTAAAATCATGCTAAGGGGGATTAATGTAAAGCTTTAACGCTAAGAACAAATATTTATTTTACCAATTAGACATTACATATATAGCTTATTTTACTATATAGATAGTTTGACGGATCCTTAAGAGATGGAAAATCCCGTAACATCTCTTAAGTTATTGCACGCACATTATACACTGGATATGAGATATAAAACCCTGTAAACATCTCTAATGCTATTACACTCATGTTATATGTGATATTGATTTGACTCACATAAGGATATTTTAGTTTTGACTCGAGTGTATTGTTTTACTTTATGCTTGGGTCAGCCCTAAGTTTTCAACGCATTGACGATTATTTTTTGGTGGATGAAGACGAAGATTGGTATATTATTATTACTAGTAATATTTCACCACGTTATTTGTTCCACTGCATTATTCTATTGTTGTGTTGCATATATAACTCTAACAGATGTTGCAAATTTCTTAGCAAATTTATAGTATAAACAGCTTCATGAATTGTTTATTTGATCATTATATTTTTCTGTTTCGCTGTGAGATTCTGTATTTGTTTTCTTCTTTTCTAATTTTTCTTACTTAACCCCATCGATTATCTATGTTTCGATTGTTTGATTCGGACATGCGTTGATTATTGTCGATTTAAACCTTCCAAAATGTGGGTCATCACATTGGGTATGATTCATTAAGAGATGGGGTAATGGAATGCCCTAGCATGAATTGAGTGTATTATACATATGAGAGCATATTTTTTGTGCCATAAAAATGTTTTATATTGTGTAAATTAGTCTGTTGAGTGGTTTATGAATCTTGGTTGGTACATGTGATGCCATGGTATTGATAGAGATTTCTAAATACTTTAATAAGGCAAACCAACACAGTATTGTTTTCAAAAGCGGTAAAGGAAATAATTTACCTTGGATTATATTTTATATATAAAAGGATAATTTAAAAAAAAACTAATATAGCTATTTATTATGTGTTTGTTTGTTAAAAGATGATAATATTCAATTATTATCATTTAATGTTTGATTAGTTATGTTTGCCCAGTTTATGAGCATTTACTATAGTTTGTTGATTTATATGTAGTCTACCCTCTTACATCATGGGTTGGATAGGTAGTTATTCATGGGAACATTAAATACAAACATCTAGTGAATTAAGTTTCATCTTTTGACTATAAAGTGTTTGATGATAATGTTGGATTAACATTGAATTTTAATAAAAAATGTTTATTATAATCTAAATAAAGATATACGTTTGTGAAATGATTTAGGTAAAGAAGTACTTTATATAAGTATGATTTATAAACTAAAGAGGATTTTAATTGATAATTTGTTAACTTAAATCTCGGTGTTTTTGAAGATGGTTATAAAAGGTACGGAATATAGTATTATTTGAAGTATTGTAAGAATAGTGTTACAAAAGAGTTTTAAGATTCGTTTGAATTTAAGGATGCTCTTGGAATCGGCAAGTCGGTTTGGGATAATGTATTTTTATGATTATCTAGTTCAAGTGGCTTGAAAGTGATGGGGGAGAGATATTTTTGGATGGTGAGCACTTCTCTTGAGTATTACCCTTCCCGGTAAAAGGGATATATGATACTACTTGGTAGGTCCCAGTTTCTTGCACCATTTTGTTGTTGCTAGGTCTACATGTATATTTTCCATGGATATTAAAGGAAATATTTTGGAAATTGGTTTCGAAAATAATTTTGGTTTAATCCCACAAAATATGATTTGATATAAAAAGGTTATAAGTATATATAATTGTTTCAAATGATTCGAAATGAGAACCAATGTTTAGTTCTAAATTTTTCTTTATTAAGTTGTTTTATGGAAACATATAGCCTATGCTTTAGAAAGGTATAGATATGCATCATAATATGATATGTGTTTGGTAGTTTTCATTTGTTAAAATAAAATGAGTTTTTCCGGCAATTTTAGACAACCGGAAACTTCCAAATAGTTATAGAACTTGTAGTCAAGTGTTTTTTGAAAATACAAAGTTGAGTTTGTATAACGCTTGAATTGAGAAGACAACGAGTTAAAACAAGTTTTGAATTTGTTAATCATCTTTGTCAAGTAAGATGAATTTGACGTTTTGTATATACTGTTAGGATGTAGTGGAGTGTTATACAAGTATGAATTTAAGTTATAAATGTTTATAAACTTGAAGTTTATGTTTTATGAAATTGTTCGTAAATAAGTTTTTATGGAGCGATAAACTATTTGTATAGAAAAATGTAATTTAAAGGATACTAGTATAATTAAGAAACCAACAGGGTAAGTACTCAAGTTGCACATAGACCATTTTATTCGCATGGCTATTCTTGATCCAGTATTCAAGCACATGGTTTGAGGTGATTTATACCAATCCAAACAAAGATTTTTGCTCGATTCTTTACGATGAACACTTGATATGGATTCAAGATACAATCTGATGTTTTCTATCAAAGTGTATGGACATATAAGGAATACAAAGGTTTCTAATCAGGGATATCAAATTTCGCACTAAGGCGGTCAAGTAATCAATACTACTTTGGAAGTGAAATTTATATGATCGAGCAAGTGACCAAATTAGGTATTCCATACGGATGATCCATGTGCATCGTACGGGCTTTACTATGTTTTTGTACTATGTTTTTGGGCTTATGGAGAGTTTAAAGGATGACTCTTCAATTTGTTATGAGGTAGCATGAATAATCATCTAAGTTGTAATCTAAGGCTGTTAAGCGTAAGGTATGCTTAGTAAATTGTTTATCCGCCTTGTGCGATGAAAAAGTTTAAACTTTAACGAACCGTGAGTTTGGTTTGCTAGTAACTATGATACCGTTAAATATTAAGGTGTGATTGTTTCTTATGGTAGAATTTCGAGGACGATATATTCTAAGTGGGGGAGAATCTAACAACCCGAAATTTCAAACACTTCACATTCAAGTATCTGAATTATTTAAGTATCTGAATCATAAATTAAATGTTGATTTAATGTCCTTACTAACCTCCTTTTATATAATAACTAATGATAGCATATTTGTTTTTGATAATTATTTTAAAAAAAATATTTTTTGAAGAAAAATTAATAATGGGACTGAAAATCGGCTTATCGATAAACAACTTTTTGGTCGATATAAGTTTTTCAAACACTTGTGCACTTGCCTAATGATCAAATGGACATATTAGGAGCTAATTAACACTCTTCTTCATAAAGCAAATAATCATTCTAGAAGCTTCCAAGTGGATAAGAGATATTTTAATGTTAAGGGTATAGGAGTATTTTGCTAAAGGAAGTGATGCAAATAAGAAGTGATGGAGCATGTGGGAAGGTAAGCCTTCCATGACGTGAGAGGGGAGGGGGGTGAGAAAAAACTTAGAAAACACTATTCTTGACCCTATATAAGAAGATATATACCTTGATAATAATTTATAAATTCACGAAGTAACAAACCAAGCTCTTTCATGTCTTCTTCTTCTCTAAAGTTCTAAAGAAAATGGTTGCAAAAATCATCCAAATCAACTCAAATTTAGAATGGAACCTTGGGATAACATTACAACCACTTCTAGCTAGTTTTTTGGGAATAAGTGAGCCAAACTGACCACTCTTCAGGGCCATGAGCTATTTGTAGGAGGTAGAGGGCAAAAGCAAGAGAAATCAAGAGAAAGAAGGAAGGAAAGGTGGTTGCAAGGTGAGGTTGGACTTGGGTTCTTGGATCTTGCTTATTTGTTTGGTAAAAAGTGAGTTATCACTACCTTTAATAAAAATATAGAGTATACATGCTTGTGTTGATTGTGTATATATTGATTGAATTGATGTTGACATATGTTGAATATTGGGTTTGATTAATGTTGACATATGTTGAAATATAGTTTTTGATTCTTACTTTGAAAGTAAGTTGCATATATGATCCATATCTATGGAATTGGAATGGACTTGAATAGACTTGTAGAAAGTTCTTGAAACAAAGCATACAGGTTGCAGATGGACTTTGGTTTAGATTGGACAAAGTGCAGTTATAGCGATAATCTCTATGGATGCACTTAGGAATTGCCATGTTTTTGGTTATTTCTATGAAACTTTATAGAGAGATCCTTAAGGGTGTCTCACCATATTATAATTTTCATACGTATTCTTGATTACATAAAAAGTTTGGATAGTAAAAGGTTGGGTAACATATATAAAAATGGCCAAAACTTCACTTGTGTAAAACGGCCTCGTTTAGCCTTGATTTTTGAGCTTCAAATGTTTGAAAAGGAATTTTAACTTAAGTATTTTATTTAATTCTTTTTGTAACTGTTTACTAACTCTTATTAGAGTAATTTTAAATATAGTTTGAGATTTTATGAATTTTAAGGAATTAGTTGTGAATTTTTAAAGAAGAGGTTTTACTAATAAATATATAAAAGACATGTTTTTCCAAGTTTAAAGTAAATTACAAAGTTGTTATTTTCAAGTAATATTTTGAGTAAATTTTTTTATACCTATTATAAGTATTACCAAATATTTAAAGCATTTTTAATTATATATAGTTTCTAGAAAATTTGTTGACTGTTTTATTTCTTCTGTAATAATATCTTCTAAAATAGTTTACTTAATATCAAGATTTATAAATAAATTACTATACATACATACATACATATCATTTTAAAAGCGTTTTAAAAGTATAAACAAAAGGTTTAGAAAGGGGCTAGGAATTGCTTAATGGCCAAGTGGTTAATTGTTTAATTGCTTGTTTGGAAAGTAATTAACCATGCTTAACACTAAAAGCCGACGAAGTTGGCTTATCTATTTATGGTAGATAAGATTGAAGTTTGAGTGTGGATATGAGCAATAGAGCTTTAACCTACCGGTTTCCCACTTGAACGAGGGATAATTAAGTCGGAAATATCAGAAACGTGTTAATCAAGTTTATTTCTTACTAATTTATGAAAATAGCTAATGCTACACTTAACACTAAAATCCAATGAGGTAGACTGTTCTTTCTATGAAATTCAATAATAATGGGTCTAGAAAATGATTTGATATGCAACCGGTGCTCTAACATACCTAGATTCACTCTTGAACGAGGGATAAAATAATTTGGAATGTTAGAACTGAGTTAAGTATGTGAATGATTTTTATAAGCAATAGTTTTAACTGGATAGTCGACTAGTCAATGATCAAACTAATCAAATATTAAGTCAGATCTTTAAACAAATGTTTTTGAAGATAATATAAGTGTGGAATGGTTTTGAGTTTGTTGTGACAGTATTTTAACAACATTCGCCTTTAACCCTTTTTGATTATACTTATAAATGTAAATAGATCTTAAAAAGAATATTTTAAAGATAAGCATAAGTAAAATGGCTTTGGGTTTGTCATGACAATGTTTTAGTAACATTAGTCTTAAAACATTTTTTAATGGATTTTTGAAAGTTCTTAGACCCTTAAAATGGATATTTTAAAGGAAATTATAAGTATGAATTCTTTTGGAAAGTAATAGAAACACTAGAGGTTTAAAATAAGAAATTTTTCTTATGATTTGTGAATAACTTATACCAATTAAGATAGGTATATGAATATTTTTTGAAGTATTAAAAGTGCATAAATGAATATTAGTGATTGATAAACGCAGTTTTATTAGATAAAGAAGTTTTACTAATAATAGATGTTTTAACTAATAAAAAGTATTAATTAAATAAAAAGGAGATTAAAGATCGCTTGTGTGACTTGACATGTTTTGTGTGTTATTTCAGTTGTGATAAGTATATGGGACTTAGTTTCCAATTATGATCATCTATCTTATACTGGATAGTCAATTTGTGATGCCCCGCCTCTATACTTACATTAGCCAAGGACACTACTGGGTAAGCCATCAACTAGCGTAAAGAATAAGGTTGTTGAGGGCGACCATCTGTGTAATTGATTTGTGCGAGTACCGATATGTCAGATAGAAGGTCATGCATTTCATTTCAAGAGGAAATTTGACATATCAAATACAAAATCAAAGCTACTATACAGTGGTTATGTGGTATTCGGAAACAAATATAAAATAAGCATAACACAAAATCAGTCACAGATATTCATATCACTAAGGCGGAAACAGATATAAATATATCACATAGAAGTGAACATCAAAGTAGTGGTCATACAAGATCCACTACTTCATAAAAGAATAGGTATAAGTGCTAGACAAAAGAATATGTATACAGCAAGGAGTCTCTATCTCGAATGCATAAAAAAACTACTAAGCTAAAGTAGTTAGTCAAAAGTCAGAAGCTAGTCCCTGCTAAGAAGTCAAGTGGAAGCACCTGAAACACCTCGGTCTGACCCGAGTATTATTTAAAAAGAAAAATAATAAACGGATCAGTCTAGCTATAAATATCATATAAAACAAGATAGGATAGAGATATGACAAAAAAATATGATATCAACAAACATCATACAATATCTCAAATTTTCTCAGAAACACTAAAAAGAATGTCATATTCTTTTGCTTATTCACCAGGCCTCAAATATTGATGAACTTATCAATACAAATCACAAAAATAGGCGAAACACAAAAATTCTAGAAATCAATAATTAGAAATCCAAAAAACATAAAGGGGGGAGTCCTATCACAAACAGGAGCATGAAAACTCACCAACACGTGTATCACAAAAGAGATGTTATCCCATGGGTTGCTAACCTATAGAGCCGGTGCAACGACGTAGTACATCGATACGTCCGAGGAATCTGAAATTCAAATAATCTGGAACTGCGACGTATTACAGCGATATGCCCGATGAATCTGAAACTCAAATAAGCTAGAATAATGACGTAATACAGTGATACGCCCGATGAACCAAATTTCATAAAAAGGTTAAAATACCATGGGTCATTAGCCCATAAAAGTGAGACGAAGCTCTACAGAACGGGGTATAATCCCCCACGCGGACAAAGAGACATCGCACATCGCTAGTCCAAACCATAAAATGATCATCATTGATCAATAAGAAGTGTAAATACACTGAGCTACTAAATAGATGAGTTTAGCTTCATGTTCCATAACCACTGACTTAACTTAAATATCTACGAACAAAATGTAGATTTCCACTCGAAAAATGTCACAAGACTTCAATCGAATAATTCCAAGAATTAATCGATGAAATAAACATAAGCGTTTCATACCACTTGTTTTGCCAAGTCGTTTAATTAGATTTCTCATACGAATGAGGTAAAGGTTTGTATATACTAATAGATTAGAAAATGGTTTTAAAAACAAGCTTTGTATTAAAAGTAACGTCGAAATCATTTTTTGTTAAAGAGTTTGAGTATTTACTACTAGTATAGAAATCCTTGTATTTAAAAGTGATAAATCACAGAAATGATTGTAAAAATGGTCTTTCACCAAAAATCCACATTCGACAATGTGAATTCAAACCGCAAAAATCGATATCGAATCCAATCAAATGGATATTCCCAAAATCCATAAAAGAAGTCATCAATGTCGATAATAATTGACGACAACCAACCGGAGCAATAAAAATCGATAAAAATTGGAAATCCACTCAAAAACAACCAAAATTTTAGAGGACCAGACGTCTGGATTTTGTCTTATCCATTTTTTTTGCATTCGCTACTTTTTTTTCCAGGGACCCCTACTAGATGTTTGGATTTTCCAACCAGACGTTTGGATTTTTCTGCTAGGCAAAAATCAGCCTAGCCCAAAGAGGGCGAATCCAAACCGGAAGTGATCGAACGAGCGATGGATACTAGGGATTTATGCCAATCGACAACCCAACCCTATAGGCTCTTCGATACGCCACCAAAAATATGTCCAAACACCCAAGATAGGATCTTTAATGATTTTGACTTCAAAATACCAAAATTGAAAAATTCACCAAACCAATTCAATTCAAAAGCAATTGAACATGAAATAGATGTTAGAAATTCGTACCTAACAACAATGAAAGCTATAGACATAGATGTGAGTTCAAGAACTCACCTTTAAACCCAAATATATAAATGAGAAGCTCTAAAACAAGCTAAGATTGATTTCTCCTCAACAACACCTCAAGAATCTTCAACCTATTATCAAATGAAATGAATTTCCTAAGTTAGGTTATAGGGAATTCTGAAAATTGAAGAGGGATTGAGATAGAGAAAATGAAGAGGATGCTTAACTAAGCTTCTCTTTGATTTTAGAACTAGAACTTGAATTTCCTAAGAAAACTATGGCTTAGGATTTTCTAATCTCCCCACTTTTCCCCATTTTTCTTTAGCTTGAGTACTAAGAATTATTATAAGTAGAATGAATGAAAGGGAGAGGAGTTAGGGTATTTTGTAGAAGAGTTTAGGTTCTATTATTGGGTTAGTGGGCTAGAATCAAACCCAAAGCCCAAATGAAATACCAAAATCCTAATCAACTCTAAACATATCGATTTTTATACTCAAACAAGTTGTAAACGTTGTTTTAAAATCAATGGAAGTGGTCTTGTGTCCAAATTCGACTGTTTACAAAAAGTCGCATTTTGGAATCTAATCCAACTAACGATACTATATTTAAATAAAATATTTAAATATATAATCATAAAATTGCGGGTTGTTACACGATTAGTCGACTATCGAACTTAACCAAAATAACTTAGGAAAAAGCTAGAAGAAATATGAGGTCTATATGGTACAGTTATCTTCGAGAATGTTATATAGTACATATCAACTCGCCTTGCTCTTCTAGAATAAATGATAAGGGAATCCGTTCGTAAAGAAGATATTGTTAATACCTTTATTATTGATTTTGATGACAATAACCATATGAAATATATATGCTAATGTTTTGCAAATTTATATGGTAATTGTGCAGAATATTACATAGGTGTTGAATCAAAGACAGTATAACATAAAAACCTAAAAGGATGAAGATTTACAAAGACCAAGATACGAAGATTTCAAGATTATAATTTAGTGTATATAGTCATGGCTTATATTGTTAAAGTCCCAGGTAGCAATCTTTGATCTCCATCTCCTATTTTCTACCTTTTATATTTTTAAACAAAATAAATTTTAAAAAATTATTTCAATATATTTTATAAAAGTTTTTTAAAGTTAAAAATGTTTATCAACTATGTTCAAACTATTTTACAAAGTATTAAAATGTTTTTCAAAGTATAGAATTTTACATACATTTTAAAACAAAATAATTTTTCAAATTTAACTAAAGTATGTCAGCATGCCAATATATTAAATGTCGCCAAACATGCTGCCAAGTGGTTTTTCAAATATTGAATGGAAGTGTCTGCTCGTTGTAACTCCTTATAAATGGACCATCTATTGATTTACTATATAAACAGGAGTTTAAATGAATTTTAAAGATTAGATTTACTTATTTTCTTCCCTCCTCTTACCCTCTTGAAATTTCCATTGAAAATATACTCTATTCTCTTCAAAATCAAATAGAATCAATTCATACTTCTTTATATTAATTCAATACTACTTTCTTAATATTTTAGAAACAACTCTTACTCAATTCAAATATCAAAGTGCTGTCCAAGAAGCTTTAGGATCCATTGTATCGAAAGTTCAAGAAATTATCTTTGGAAAAACTATCAACTCTATTTGTATTTGCTTGTAGCCCGTTCAAATCAAGTGGGTATGCTTAGTAGCTCAAAAATCTAGTGGGTGTACTTATAGCCTATCTAAATCAAGTGGGTGTACCTTGAGCTTAAAAATTTAGAAGGGTGTGTCTCGTAGCCTCGGAATCGAGATTATATTTGGATTTGCCTTCTGTCCGTTTAAAGATTGGCAGTTGAAAAGAAATCTGTACAAGAAATTATATGGACTGGATGTATGAGAAATCCAAACCAATATAAAATCCCTATTGTCATCTCTCCAACTCTTTACTTTACTGCTTTTATTTTCATCTTTGATTGTGTCTATGACTGTTTGATTGTATAATTCTATGTAATTAATCTATGATTTAACATTTAATTTAAATGAAATTTAAAAAGATTTACCTAAGTTAAAAAAATACTATTCACCCTTCCTTTGGTGTTTAATTATCCTTAAGATCCGTAATTCTGCAACCCACATTTGGTATCGGAGCACTAGGTTTTCAAAAAACTAGTAATTTGATTTTTTGAAAATATAAATGGCTAGTAATACTCGTTTTAACATTTTTATGGAAAAACAAATTTGTGAAACTAATTATTTCTAGGTAAATTAGAAACTAATTATTTTGAAAAGCCATTTGATGCTTTGAAAAGGTATAAATTTTTATTGGTGGAATAAGAATGTCATATAGCTAATGGTGAATGGACACTCGACATTCAATCATTACAAATCAAGAAGTACAAGTGGATATTGGACAGTGGATGCTCAAGACATAGAATGAAAATCTGGATATCTTAAAGGATACTGTCTACAAAGATGGTGAATCAGTTAACTTCGAAAACAAATCAAAAAGGATATATAATTGACATCTGCAATGTCGATAACTCTAAAAGTCCTACTATTTCTAATATTTTGCCAGTTAAGAATCTGAAACATAACCTATTTCTAAAATTTAAAATTGATAAATCTTAATAAATATGTTTTTGTAATTGTAGATGATTTTCTAGATTTACATAAACAAATTTCTAAAAACCTAAAAGTGAAGCTTTTGAAATGTTTTAAATTTTGACTAAAATAATATAGAATCAAACATCAATGAAAATTAGAACGATTGGGGGTAATCATGTAGGAGAGTTCGAAAATGAGAATTTTAAAAGCTTTTGTAATAAGAAAGTAATTACACGTAACTTTTATTTTCCAAGAACACCCCAACAAAATGGAGTAGCAGAATACAAAAACAAAACTACACAAGAATGTGCCAGAATAATGTTAAACGATAGTGAATTACCTAAAAGCTTTTGGGCTGATGCGGTTGCTACAACATGTTATATTTCAAATGGAATTCTAATAAGACCTTTGACTACGAAAGCTCCATATGAATTATTTTATAATAAAAATCCTAAAGTATCTTATTTTTGAGTTTTTGATAGTAAATGTTTTATATAAATACAAAGGATAATTTAGATAAATTTGATGCTAAATCAGATAAAGGATTTTTTATTGGATACTCAAATAAAACTAAAGCCTATAGAGTTTTCAATACCAAAACTAGCTCCACTGAAGAGACATTACATGTTTCATTTGATTGGAATTTTAAAATCAATAATTTTGGTTTTGATAAAGAAGAAAATGTTAATGAAACTAATGAAATTACAAATAATGAAATCACTAATAATGAAAGTAATAATTCTGAAATTTCACATCCAAATAAAAGAACAAAATATTTGAAGGATCACCCTACAGAAAATATTCTAGGAAAAATAGAATATGTTGTAAAAATAAGAAATCAATTAAATAAAATGCGTAATGTCGCTTTTATCTCAACTACTGAACCTAAAAGTCCAAATGAACATCATTAGACGTTTCATGGATTCCTGCTATGCAAGAGGAATTGAATCAGGTTACCGGAAATGATGTTTGGAATTACTCCTAAGACCTGAAAATAAGTTTGTAACAGGAACTAAATGAGTTTATAGAAATAAAATGAATGAACAAGGAGAAGTCATTAGAAATAAAGCTTGTTTAATTGCTCATGGTTATAATTAGAAGAATTTAATAGATTTTGATGAAACCTTTGCCCCTGTAGCTAGATTTAAAGGCATTAGAGTTCTACTAACTTTTGCAAATCATAATAATTTTAAATTATTTTTAATGGATATCAAAAGTGCCCTTTTAAATGGTTTTATTAAGGAAGATGTTTATGTAAAACAACCCCTACTTTTTGAAGATGAAAAATTTTCTAATCACGTTTATAAGTTAAACAAAGCTTTATATGGTCTAAAATAAGCTCCAAGAGAATGGTATGATAGACTTAAATCCTATTTATTACAATCTAATTTTGAAATAGGAAAAGTAGGTAGTATTTTATTTATTAAAATAAACAATAATGATATTCAATTTATATAAATATATGTATACTCACCTAAAATAAGCTAAAGGAAACTCACCTAAAATACATAAAATGAATACTAAGATATGTAAACAACACGATAGACTATGGACCTTTTTTATCAAAAAAAAGATTCTTTCGATTTAATTTCATATAGTGACACAACTATGTTGGATGCAAATCAGATCGAAAAAATACTAGTTAGGACACTCTCTTTTTTCCCGGTTTAGCAAAAAGAAATTTTTTATGTCTTTGTACACAATAGAGGCATAACATATTTCAGCTGCATTAGCTTGTTCACAAGTTATTTATATGCAATAAACTTTAAAAGATTTTAGTTTAAATTTTACTAGATCAACAACATACCGTGATAATACTAGTGCAATAAATCTATCTAAAAATCCAAGGTGTCATGCTAGAACCAAACACACACACAAATATATATATATATATATATATATATATATATATATATATATATATATATAAGACATCATTTTTTTGAGGGATAACATAAATAAAGAAGTAATTTCACTCGAATTTATTAATTCTGAAAATCAAATGGTCGATATTTTAACAAAACCATTAACTCAAGCATCTTTTATTAAACTTAGAAGAGAGTTGGGAGTATGTTCTTTCCTTGGACTATAAATATAACAACATATAAATTGTATACTCAAAAAGAAAAGAAAATATCATAATTAACACGTATGTCAACATACAATCTGTGTATATATCGACAAATGCTGCAGAAATATGGAAACTATTTTCCCTCTAAAATTCAAAATATGATTATATAATCACCAATTTACTAAAATGCCTCTTAAGTACTTACCCCCCATTCATATTTTGCCACATCATCATCACCATCCACTCCCTCTCTTTTACACACCTAGCATGAAGATACCCCTATTATCCAACATGTTTTTCACTTCCTTGTACCATAATGTCACATAATGTAACATTTACTTCTTACTTTAGTTTTACTTAAATCTTTGGATAAAATCACATCTCATTTTATTTTATTTATTACTTAAGTAAGTATATATATATTATTATAATTATCCTTAATCATACTTATATATTTGTAAATATGTGTATATGTAAACTATAACGTACATAACATTTCCGACAACTTTTAGGCACTAAAAGTAGAAAATTCGGAAAAATGTTTCTAATCAGATTTACTATTTTCCTTTATACTAATTATTTTTGTAAACAAATTTAAAAAACTTTTCCCTGTCACTAGATATTATCTAAAAGAATTGTGTTTGTGTTATAAGATTTGTTCATTAATTATTTAAAAATATATTAAATATTTAAATTTTAAAGTGATTAAATTACCGGTCATTACATCCTGCCCTCCTTATAGGAAATTTCATCCCCGAAGCTAATCATACACAACAAAAGATACTAAAAGAATCTCAAACGATATCATTCAATCAAACAGGTACAAAGAAAGTGACTCCACCACAATCGGTAAGTATGCTAAAAGACATTACAACATACAAACAACTTTGACAACAACATAGAATATGAATCCCAATATAGTCCTTGGTTTTCCAAGTACAATCTCGATCATCTACACTCTATTGAACCTTAACAAGATGCACATCCTTCATCCCAATTTCTTTATATCTCGAGCGATGATACGAATATGCCACCTAAAATTGTTAGGTTAGGCCAAACTTCTAAATCCTCTTGTTGTGCTAGTTCTACTATCGTTGAAGGGTCGTGTACATACTTTAATAAGTGAGATACGTGAAATATGTTATGAACATCTGATAGTCTACCTGATAATTTCACTCTATAAGAAAGCATACAAATCCGGTCCAAAATTGAAAAGGGCCAATAAATCGAGGGGTTAGCTTCCTTGATTTCCCAAACCTCACAACACTCTTCAATAGAGAAACCTTCACAAATGCAGAATATCCCATTGAGAACTAAAGATCCTTGTGCCTTTGATTCGCATAACACTTCTGCCGATCCTACGCTTTCTTCATCTTCCTTCTGTTATTAGATACTTTCTCTCTAGCTTCTAAGATCATGTCGGACCCAAGAACAATTCTATCACCAGACTCAACCCAACCTGAAGGAGAATGGCACAGACGACGATATAGAGCCTCGAAAAGGGACAAACCAATACTTTCCTGATAGCAGTTATTGTAGGCGAATTTGAGGTCAAATGATCTTCCCAAGCACCTCCAAAGTCAAGAATTCATACTGGTTATAAATCTTCTAAGATTCAGTTCACTCTCTTTGTCTGCTCATCTGTTTGGGGATGGTAAGCTATACTTAGATTAAGCTTGGTACCCAAGGTAGTTTGTAGTCCCTCCTAGAACCTGTTAGTGAATACCAGGTCTAGTCACTTACAATATTACATGGAATACCATGAAGCCTCAAAATCTCTTTCATATACAAACTCGCCAGACTTTCAGCAGTCCTAGTCGGTTTAACTGGAATGAAATGTTCATTCTTGATCAACCAATCAATGATAACCCAAATGCTATCGTTCCCTCTTTTTGACCTAGGAAGTCCATTAATACATTCCATAAAGATCTGCTCTTATTTTGTAACATCCCTAATCTTGAGGCTAAAAGCTAAACACTACAGATGCTGCAGTCATTTATAGCATTAACTTATGGTGACAAAATGCAGTAATGTTAATGTTATCCATAATATTAGAGTCATATGAATGTGAAACAAAATCACATATTTCTAAACAACATTTCTGATTACATTTCATAAAACATGTTTCATATCCAATTACATTATCCAAATCGTTTTCTAGGTTCAAATCAAATGTAATTATTATATAAATATGCCAAGAGCGACATATGAAGATGCCACATTGGATGACTAGAGTCTAAATAGTCATATTAGACTTAATACAACACAGTGGGAATAAAAACATATCGACTTCTAAATAGCTATCCATGTCTCTTACACGTCTTCGGAAGATTATTTTGTCCTCCTACTAAAACCTGAAAACCTCAACCCTCAGTCTACCCAAATCAATTTTGAGCACCCAAGAATAATTCTATTATATCTCGGTTTACTGATATTAAGTGAGACCATGCCGCTTAGCGGAATGTGTTTTCCCTCACTAATATCCCTTTAAAACATATCTTTATGCAAATTAAAATCTAATAACCAAACTGGTTCGTCATACTGATTATATCAAAAATAGTAGTATCGTATATGCTCAAAACAGGTGATAAATGGACCATCTGTCTGCAAAATGTAGTTTTGTTTGGCTAATTACTGACCTTTGGCTATCTCGGGCCTACCAGACAAACTAAACTAATTTTCTAACACCTGTTAGCCATAATTTTGGATGATCTGTCTTTATCTTACTTTACAACGGTTACCTGATCCTAAAGGTTTTGTGGGCTTACCAATTATCTATCCTTCTTCTCTGTACATATTGCTTTCTGTATGTAACCATCATTTAAGTCTTACATATGACTAAGCCCTACACACTGGAATTTTGGACTAAATTAGCTAGGGGCCATAGCTACTGAGTAGGGCACGGTCCTACACCAGTCTCATGTCATTTTCTTAGGATTAACTACCTTGTAAATTTTCCTTGAAAATCCTTTTAAAATGATTTAATCCCTTTAAATCACTAAATTGATTTAACCTCTATAAATCATACTTAAACAAGGAAAATATAACTTTTGCTTTACTCAAATCTCTTTGCCATAATATATGCTTTACTTAGAACATTGTTGATGAAAACATTCAAAACCTTTGTTTAAACCTTTAAACAATTCTCTTTCGAAACCATTGAAAGTACCCCTTTTGAAACCATTAAAAGTACCCCTTTTGAAACCATTTATCATAGACCTTTTGAAAATATTGAGAACAACTCTTTTGAAAGCTTTATAAAACCTTAGGCGTCCTCTTTTAAGACACTTTTAAAAATGTCTTTCGAAAATATTGGAAACCTTCCATTTAAACACTAAGGTAAACCTTTCGAAAACATTAGGGAATCACCATTTCGAAACCTTTATTGGTTACTTTCAAAAATATTGGGGAACCTCCCTTTCGAAATCTTTGTTAGTTACCTTTCGAAAACATTAAAGTATACTACTTAAAATAGACCTTTCAAAAGCATTGGGTTCAATTTAAAATATGTAGAACATAGTTTCGAAACCTCTAAGACCATTCTATTCGAAACCTTTTGGGTTTATCTTTCAATAAATCAAAAGGGTCTGAGAACAATTAAGTCGAAAGCAACTCTTTCGAAAGCAATTTCCTAAGTAAAACAAGTGGATTGTGTCTAAACCAATCCCTTTGAAGGCATTGGACAAGTGGTGCTACTTTAAAAAACAAAAGGACCCTTTCGAAACCAATATGGGTTGAAAAGTAGAAGGCGGAAGCAAGGGTTTCGATCTCTTCAAAAGCTTCTTTATAAAAAAAGGGCACAGCCTCTTTCGAAACCATTCTTTAAAACCATTTGACCAAGTCGAAAGCTATCTAAGTCAAAAGCATTCTTTTCGAAACAAAGCAGGGGCGTTTCCTTTTAAAAGCAAAGTAAGGTTTCGACCCCTTCGGAACCCCTTATTTTGATCCTATACCTTTCACCTATGTTAAACCACTACGCACCAAGTCTTTGTTACCATGTGTATTGGTTTCAATGGTGATGGAGGCGGAAGTACGTAGTTGAAAGGTAGGTGCCGAATGTGGTGAAACGGCAAAAACATGATAAAACTGATTTTTAACTTTAAAAGGTAATTTCTTTTCAACTAACCTACCTTGTTTGTCATCATATGATTGGTTGCAAATTTCTTTTCTAAAATATTTTCTGGGAGTACTTGCGAAATTTTAGAAGTAAATAATTTAAAACATTTTAAATTTCCCCTTTTCCTTTTATAAATATATAAAACATTTAAGTTCCGTACCTTAAATAATTTCATATACTTATTAAAATACTTAGGAAAATTCTACAAAAATTCACGTAAATCACTTTTAATATGTTTTCTAACATATTTAAATTTCAGACCCAAAACACATGCGCGCACACACATACTCACACACACACACACACACATATGTATGTATAAGCCGTAAATAATTTTAAACCTAGTTAACTATTTTCTTTACTAGAAAATTCATAATAAATCCACAATAATCTAGAAAATTAGGAGACTTGAAACCTACCTCTAAAATATTATTTTCGACCTTATAAGAAAATCACAAGGCGTTTGGATGTTATTTAATAAGGTTTTCACATTAAAACTTATCATAAAATCCATATGAAATAACATAAATCATCAACAAGCATATATCCATTTTAACAATCGAAACATGGCTTCCATCTAAAACCAAAAACAATAAAAATATGAGATGTATCCTATTATTCACCTTTAGCTTGTGATCAAGGAGTTAAGATTTGATCTTGGATTAATTCCTTAAGCTTCTTCCTCTTATCTTCTTTTTTTTTTCCCTTAATGGTGGCCGACCTCTCTAGCTTTTAATTTTGTGTATGAACGTATAGAATACATGTGCATAAGGGTTTAGGGTATAAGAATATATCTATTCCTATTTTGCCCTTATCAACTACCCTAACTTATTTCATTTCATTTTAGTTTCCCTTTGTTCATTGTTAATTTGGCACGGCTGCCTCTATTAACATAAGTCTCAATCCCTTAAACATTTCATTTAATTTAACTAATTAAATGTCCTAAATAATGTTAACCAAAATTGGGGTCGTTACACACTTCCACTTTGGGATCTCAAGCGGCTAAAGCGATCCAATTAACTTCTGTTGGTCACTCTTAACTTGTCGCAGTTTGCTCACTGACTTACAAAGATTGAAACATCTCGCTTCATCCCCTTTCACCAGAATACTCTCTCCATATCCTTGAACGTCATGGTTACTCCTGGATAGAAAGATAACTTTGAATGGTGACATTCAGCCAACACTTCTCTCTTAAGTCCATTAACACATAACACAGATGCACCCATTCATTCTCGATACATCCCAGGGATCAATCTCAAAACTAGAAACATTACCTTCTTGAACATCATTCTTAAGCCAAAATAGGATCTTCTTGTTAACTAGCCCTAACCCTCTCCATCAACACTAGCTTTACTTCTAAGTTAGCAATCATCGCAACATCCTACTCAATGCTTCTGCAACATCATTTGCTTTCTCGGGGATGTATAAATTTCCAAATCACAAGAAGCGAGAAACTCTAGCCATCTCTGTCACCTCAAATTCAAATCTTTCTAGGTAAAGAGATATTTTAAGGACTTTTGGTCCGCGTATAGCTTGTACTTTTCACCTAGAAGATAATGCCTCCATATCTTCAGTGCGAAGACAACAGCCAAAAGCTGCAAATCAGCTTTTAGCATAATTTGTCTCATGTGGCTTCAGCTGTCGATTCGCATAGGCAATAACCTTCCTATGTTGCATCAGAAATGCTCCTAAAATGGTAATATAAGCATCCGTATATATTGTTAAACCTCTGCTCCTATTTGGAATAGTCAAAACAGGAGCGCTAGTCAACTTCTCTTTCAATTCCTTGAATGCTTGATCACACCTGGGCGTTCATATGAGCGTAACATCTTTCTTCTTTAACTTCTTTAGATGATAAGTTATCTTTGAGAAATCTTTGATGAACCTTCGATAAAAACTTTCCAATCCCAAAGGAACTTCTAACTTCCGTAGCATTTCAGGCTTCTTTCAGTCTTGAACTGCAACAACTTTAGCTTGGTCGACTTATATGCCTTTTCCCGAAACAACATGCCCAAAACCTAACTTCAGATTTTCATAATTGGCACTTAGCAAACATAGCCTTCAACATATGGCTCCTAAGTGTATCGAGTATGACTCACATATGGTACTTGTGTGCCTCTTCCATTTTCGAATAGACAAAAATGTCATCGATGAAGACAAGAGCAAATTTATTAAGACCATCCTGAAATACTCGATTCATTAAGTCCATAAAATAAGCAGGTGCATTAATTAGCCCAAACAGTATGACTACCCACTCGTAGAAACTATTTGGAGTCCTAAAAGCGGTTAAGGGCATACTTTTCTCTACTACCCTTAATTGGTGAAAACCGGTAGCAAAATCGAATTGAGAAAATATCTAAGCACCATGGAGTTGATCAAACATGTCGTTGATCCTTAGTAAAGGTATTTATTCTTAATAGTCCTTTTATTCAACTGTTGGTAGTCTACACGTAACCTTAAAGAAACATCTTCCTTTGTAACTAAGACGACTAGTGATCCCCAACTCGAGGTACTTCATGATGGGGAGGTAAATCTTGCACTTCATCAAAAACATCCGTGAAATCCCAAACAACTGGTATATCCCTATCCTTAGCTACTTCAAGCGAATACAGAAAACTACGCCAGCTTGTTTGGCTCCTCGCAAAATATATCTACACTAACATCTCTAGTATCTCTAACTTTGACAATTCTTTGATCATAATCCAAGATCGCTTTAAACTTATACAACCAATCCATTCCCAACAATACTTCAAAACCCATGAACCCAAGAAAAAACAAATCAAAGGGAAATGAATAATTTTAACAAGAAATAGGCACACGTAAACTCATCGTGTCTAGATTTGTCAGACCCTCAATAGGGTTCTACACACAAAAGAGATTACTCGAAAGAATGGGTTTACGGTAAGGTCTATCAACGAGATCAACCGAAATAAAAGTATGCGAAGCACCTGTACCCAATAGGAAGATTATGGATGGATTGTGTACCTTGCAACACCTGCTTCTCCTTTTGTCCCGATGAAGTGGATGGTATCTCCTTAATAGCAAAAGCCTCTCCTTGTAATCCCATCTTCGAAAAGGGGCACTCATTCCTCATGTGTCCTTGCTTATTACAATTGCAGTATATTGGATCGCTTGGAGGATTAGTACAATGATTTGCGAAGTGACTCATCATGTTGCGTTTGAAACAAAGAATTTTGGATAAGTCATTCGGCTTCTTCTGTGATAAGGCTCCACCTTCGAGTTTCTTTCCTGACCACTACTTCTTTCCTTTGCGCTTGAAATTCGGCTTGCCTCCAACGGGCATCACTGATAAAGGCTTGGCATTGATTGTTGGCACTACTCCTTTCTGCACTCCTTCCTTAATATCAAGGGCTTCGAACCTCAATGCCACACTGATAAGGTTGGTGAATCATTACACCAAAATGTATTTTTGGTGGCGTAGAAAAAACTCTACCATAGCTTACGGTAGCGTTGTAGAAACGCCGTCAAAAACATGCAACTAAAAATGCAGAACTTTATGTTGTTTCATAAATGTACTCAAAAGCAACATATTATAGCGTTTTTTAAGCGCGGCCATTTTTTTATAGACTTTTATAAACACTAGTAAAAATCATAGTAGCGATTTTTGTCACCCACCATAAATATTTTGATGGGGTTTATTAAACGCTGCCAAAAATTATCGATTTTTTCTAAAGATTTCCATCGTTTTGATAGCTCGTTCAGAGTCCACTTCATTTTGTTCATAAAGTATATATATTATATAGTAATAATTAACATATTTTGATATGAAACCAACAATCACTCATAATTATCACATTCAAACAAACGAAAAAACACATAATTACATAATAAAATACAATATACAAACAATTCAATACAAAATAAGTTAAACCTATTTTTTAACTTTTTAAATATTTACCGACAATATATAAATTCACTTATATACAGTATATCATTACAAACCTATGCTAACACGATCATAGTATGTATAGACCTGTTAGTTTACCATAACATATGATATAGCTAATAAGAATGCTAAGAAGTTTTCTTGCTATTATAATTAATCCCACACCAAGTAAAGACCAAGAAATCCAAAAAGCTCAAGCCTGCCATGAGTTCTAGCTTTTAGAACATCCAAAAGAAACTTACACTCTAAATTTGGTAGAAGCATCACTGAAGTATATAGTACCATCGGATGCTTTGGTGGCTGCATCTACAAAACTTATGAAGAGACAAAAGGTATATTTAATATTTTTTACATATGAGACGAATCATAGACATATATTGATAGTATTTCATACAGCCTTACAGAAATTGAGAACAAAAGAAAAATTATTACACAAATCACTATGTGTACATTTGAGCCCCACAACACAGTTGCCAATAAGAGCAATGCAACATCTTTAACAGTTGACACAAAAAAGATTGAAACAAAACAAGATAATAAGCAAATAGAGAAGCTGATCAGTGAGTCGTCATCAAGTGTTGCATCAAGTACAGTGATCCGTTCTTCTGAAACTTTGAGCAACCCCTGTTGCCAAATTTTGTCGTTGACCAACTCAAAGAAAAACATGTTTATAAATGCACACTCAAATACTGAGCCTAAAAGATAAATAGATCTGGTTAATCATTCAAATGTATGCAAGAGTCTGATCATAACAACAATATAAGTATGAGGTTTTACACACTGTTGGACTTATTAGGGTATATAATAGTGAAATAATTATACATACAAGGTCACATCACAAACAAGTAGGCTTCTAGTAGGGTTTCCTACTGATATCAGCTCATATTTCCTTGGCCAAACCACAAACAAGTCATCTCTCTTTAGCTCATCTTCAGGTGCGAGTCAGCTACTATCTAGCCACGTCTGCTCCTAATACTCAAGCTTCTATGTATTTTTGTGGAAATATGCAAATATAATATATAGATTATAGATTAGACTCATTGGGTAGATGAAGTAATTTATTACTAACTCTTATTATAGCTCCCAAATTAATTTCTTCTCTATGGCACAAAAATTAAACAAAAAGGTTAATACAGATGAAAATAAAACTATAATAATAGTGTAGTAACATCCACGTTATCCCAAACTACCTCTATACTGACTTGTCAAAAGAAAAAGCTTTTTATATATCAAATCTCCTGCATATTCCTTCAAAGGAAGAAAATCATTATGGGTACGGGTGAAGTAAATGTATCAACAATCTATATTGATAAAAAATTTACACATAAGTTTGTTTGATTTTTGCACATAGAAAATGGCTCCAGATTTGTACCAACAAAAAAAAATTCTAATACCTGCCCACATCCTATATCTGAATAGTTGTATCTGTAATAAAATTCATGATATTTATCTGTGGCTGAAACATGTTTGCAAATCCGAAGGTTCAGATTATTGGAATCACGCACGGAAATGTAAAAATAAACAAAAATAAATTGATAAAGCAGCTTGAATTTTTACTTTTATGAAAGCTTAAATATCTTGCATTCAAACTAGTAGTTAAGAACAGTCTAGATGGTTGTTACATGCATGTTTTTGACATCATATGTTAAATTATGAGAGGAGGAGAAATATATACGTGACATATATATGAGTGTTAATTGTATTTTACATTATCAAACTCTATAACTTTCTGTTTTTAGGCCGTTGCTTATCCATCCAAGTATCCAATCGCCCTTCCAACATGTATACATCTATGCATTTAGAACCAACGTTATTTTCTGTTAAAGGGAATATATCTATAATAGATCGAGTAATTCGAAGATGTTTGGTACATCTATACTGGGTCAAAATTTCATGTAGTAGCACTCCATAGTTTGAACAGCAAGTAGTGAATTCGTACAGGGTCAACAGAACAAGTGTATGGATATAATTATAAGCATTTTTGTGGAAAAAAATACCAAAATCTGATGCTTTAATGGATCAGTAGGTCCAGTACATAAAGCAACTCCTAAAGTGATATGATGTTCTGTAAGACATTTATTTAACACCAAGAACCGGCAGCTCCAAAATATTTGTATATACTACAGTATTACACTCTTAGTGAACACTAAAATGCCATATCAGTGAAGAACTATACTGACAGATGATGCATTTGGCAGTTTCTACATTTAAAAACTGAGTATCATTACTTACCATTGTTGCAACTTGATGCTCCTTAGCTTTAATCTTCCAATCCTTCGCATTATAAGTTGTTGCAAATTAGCGCTATATGGAATATCAGTTGCCATGCCAGATGCATCTCATTTAATAATTTCCAAGCAAGTTGAATTCAGTTTCACAAATTTCTTCACAAGGTTCTCAATCAAAGAGCCCAATCCCACGCTTGGTCCTTACCTATCCACCTATATCCCAGTAGCTGCACTCCTCTTCCATCCTCCAACCAACAACCCAACCACACCAACAATTCACATCGGTACTTTTTCTTACGAAGATATATTAAGAAACATTAAATATTTTTATTTATGATAGTTGAATTATACTCAAAAAGGTGAATGAATTATTATTATTATTTTCACTTTATTTTGGTAAAATTTGATGGAATCAACAACATATCATGTACTCCTAGAAATATTTATATTTTATGTATTTTTTGTATTATCTTGTTTGATTTTGTTACAAGCACTTCCGGACCAAAGCTGGTATTTGGACTGCAATTGAAATGTATAGTGCATTTTCCAATCACCATTGAAATCAAAAAGGAATGGTCAAAATTTCAATGTTCCAGTCCAAACTTCGACATATGATGCAAAAATATAATACATCATTTAAAACCTTTTAAATAACTTTAAGCATGTATTAGATATGGTCAATTTTAAAAAATGGAAACAATTTAAAAAAATACAAGGCAAAAGTTTCATTACCTAACGTAAATAGGACAACCACCAATAGCTCGAGTAACAACATGATACTCTACACCAGGATGCGGGCTCTGAACATCATAAAAAAACATAGTTTGCATTATGTAGTGCAGCAAAAAAGAATGAAAAAATGGAAATAAAAAGGTTGGCGTCATGCTACATGCCTGTAATGCTTGTACTAACTTAGTGACATCCATAACCAAAGTTCCTTAGTGACACCCATAACATCATTATATAGTGCACACATAACCAAAGTGTTCTCAAATTTAGCCCTATTGTTAAATTTAGATGATTCAAATATTTGTTGAGGAGGAAAGAAATTGATTAATTTGCTCAATCCATCAATTAATTTGGCTTGCATACGGAAAGATATGAGAAGGTATTTTGAAAAAAAACTAGTTAATTGGCTAATCAATTAATTAGTCAATGCATTTGTTATATAAAGAAATAAATGATTAGGCATGGAGAATCAATCAATCAAACGAAAGATATGGAAACCAAGATTACGCTATCTATTTGTACTAAAATCAAATCATGCAATTTGGAAAGATATATAGGTAATCAGGAAATTGATTTTCTTAATCTTCAAGCAACCCTTCATTATCAAGTCTATTTAAATGAAGAAATTTCATGTTCATATGTATGTGAGTGTGTGAGAGGATCCACCATTATTCTTTTATCTCTTTTGTAATCTTTTCTTCAGTGAAATAAAAGAAGTTATTGGGGTCTTCGTGGACGTAGGATATTCATATCTGAACCACGTTAAATCTTCTGTGTCCCTTATTTCTACTATTATTTCTGTGAGACTGCATAATTGGTTTTTTAAAGTTCCATTGATATCTAAATAGACAAGACTAGATCCTGATCAAATAATTCGCTTTCGCTCAAATTCAAACAAATTTCAGTAAAGTTTGGTATCAGAGCTAGTGTTATTGTTCAGTTTGGATATTAATGGCTACTTCTAGTAAGTCTGTTGGTAGATCTGGTGTCAATTATGGAGTAACACGTTTTGACAGAAAGGGAGATTTTGATACTTGGAAGATGAAGATGAAGGCTGTATTAAAGAAGGAGAAGACTTATAAGGTTGTTTCTATGCCTGAGAAATTGAAAGGCATTGATGCAGCTGATTTAGAAAAGATGGAAGATGAAGCTCTCACAACAAATCAGTTGAGTCTTTCAGATGAAATTCTTATAGAATTCTCTCAAAAGAAGGCAACGAAGGAATTATGGGATGCATTATCAGATGCATATCAAGACAAGTCTCTCACTAATCGGATTATTCTTTAGCAACAACTCTATCCGTTCAAGATGAAGCCTGGAGCTGATCTCATGGAGCGTGTAGACGCTTTGACCACTTTGATTATGAACCCGAAGACAGCGGAAGTTGATATTACTGATGAGGCTTAAGCAGTGATCCTCTTATATTCCTTGCTTAGGGAGTATACGGCTTTTGTTAATTCCATGATTTATGGACGTAGTAAAATTATCCAGTCTAATGTAAAGGCTGGTCTTCATAATGAAGTATTAAGAGGTAGATTGGCAAGCACTAGCTTGGATAGTGATACCGAAGGCTTATCTGTTCAGAAAGGTAGAGGCCAAAGCAGGTCGAAGAAAGCTGGAGGATGGAATTCTTCGTGGTCCCAGTCTAGGGTCCTAAGAAGTTGACTTGTCATTATTGTAAGAAGTCAGGGCACTTCATAGCATAATGTTCCAAGCTTGAAGGAAGAAGAAAAGATCCAAAGCAAGCCTCAGCTTCTACAATAGAGAAATCAGATACAGAAAGTGACACAGATGTATTTACAGCTTCTGCCTCTTCTGGGAAGAGCAACTTATGACTGATTGATTTTGGCGCATCCTATCATATGACACTTGATAGAAACTGTTTTTCCACTTACCATGAAATTAATGGAGGAGAAGTTCTGATGGGTAATGATGCTTCTTGCCGTATGGTTGGTGTTGGTAGTGTGATGATTAGGATGTTTAACGGTGTTATTCGTACGATCACTTATGTTAGACATGTACCCGATTTGAAGAGGAGCTTGATTTCTGTTGAGGCATTGAGTAGACTTGATTTGAAGATTGTAGTGGAAGGAGAGAAAATGAAGATATCGAAGGGTTCCATGATTGTTATGAGAGGTGGGAGGGCAGAAAATCTTTATCTATTAAAGGGCACTATTGTAGTTGGTGTATGAGCTTCTGTTACATCTATTGATTCGGATTCTTTCAAATTATGGTACTTACGGATGGGTCACATCTATGAAAGCAGCATGGATGAGTTAAGAAAACGAAGATTGATTGATGGAGTTCATCATTCAAAACTTGGTTTTTGTGAAGAGCGTGTTCTTGGAAAACAGATGAAGATTTCTTTTGGTATATGAGAGCATAAAGCAAAAGCTGTCATGGAGTATGTTCATAAAGATGTCTGGGGTCACTCCCCTTGTTAGTTTTTAGGTGGAGCTAGGTATTTCGTTTCATTTATAGATGATTTCTCTCGTTAAGTGTAGGTATACTTTCTTCAATCAAATAGTGAAACCTTTGTCAGGTTTCGAAAGTGGAAATCTATGGTTGAGAAGCAGACAGGGAAGAAATTGAAAATTCTCATTTTAGATAATGGCGGTGAATTTGTATCATAGGAATTCACGATTATTATTAGTCTGAAGGCATTAAGAGGCATTACACTACACCAGTTGACCCCTAGTCTAATGGAGTTGCAAAAGAATGAATCAGAAATTATTGGAGAGAACAAGAAACCTCAGACTGACTGCTAAATTGAAGAAGGAATTTTGGGTTGAAGCATTATCTATGGTGGCTTTCCTCATCAACCGCACATCTTCTACTACCATAGATATGAAGATCCCTGCAGAAGTATGGAGAGGAGAGTCTGTTAGCTATTTATTTCTCAGAGTGTTTGGTTGCCCAACTTATGTGCATGAGAGTAAAAGGAAGCTGGAACCTAGAGCTCGCAAGTGTATCCTTCTAGATTATAGGAGTGGAGTGAAGGGACATAGGCTGTGGTGTCCTATTAGCAAGAAGATCGTTATGAGCAGAAATGTGACTTTTGATAAGAAGGCTATGTTGAAGGTGGATCCTTCCTCGTCGGATGACAATGAGAGGACATGTGAAGAATACCAGACACAAAGTAAGTCATCTGTTGATTCTTTCCATAGTCGTTCAGATGGTATTTCCGATGACACCGTGGTTGATGATGGTAATATCGATGTTGGTACAGAGGATCAAACTCGAGATAGAGCACAATCATAACCTAGGCCTGTTAGACAAAGAATAAAGCCTAAGTGGCTTGATGAATTTGTTGGATTGAGCACCGAAGACATTAACTTCGATGATATGGCAGCATATGCTTTGAATGTTGTCCATGATGAGCCGTGTGAATATAGAGTAGCTATTGCATCAGTTAACAGTTCCAGTTGATTAGTTGCTATGGAGGAGGAGATTGAATCATTGTAGAAAAATCATACTTGGGATTTGGTGCCTCTTCCTGCTGACAAGAAGCTATTGGATGCAAGTGGATCTATAGAGTGAAAGACGGTGAAAATGGTAATCTTATATACAAGGCAAGATTAGTCGCAAAGGGGTATGTTCAGAAGAGGGGGATAAAGTATCATGATATCTTTGCGCTAGTGGTTAGGCATACTTCTATTCATATTCTTTTGAAATTAGTTGCTCATTATGATATGAAATTAGAGCAACTCAAAACTGCATTCTTGCATGGTGATCTAAATGAGAAGATTTACTTAAAGCAGCCGAAAGGGTTCATTGATAGTAGCAGACTAGATTATGTTTGCAAACTCAACAAATCTCTATATGGACTGAAGTAGTCTTCCAGACTATAGTATAAGTGATTTGATACTATGCTTTCACAGGGATACTCTAGAAGTTTCCAAGACCGGTATGTTTATTTCAGGAGATGTGATGGTGATATGATTTTGTTTGTTGTTATATGTTGATGATATGCTGATTGCATCTCAAAGTATGGTCAGATTAAGGAGTTGAAAGCGGAGATCAGTAGAGAGTTTGACATGAAGGATTTGGGAATGGCACAAAGAATATTAGGTATGGAGATAAGCAGGGATAAAAACGGAGAGAGTTAAGGCTCACTCAAGCGTCGTACATCGAGAAGGTCCTCGCTCGATTTGGAATGGAGAAAGCTAAACCGGTTGGCATTCCATTAGGCTCTCATTTTAAGTTTTCAAAAGATTTATCTCCCTCATCGAAAGAGGACAAAAGTATATGACTGATATACCTTATTCTAGTGCTGTTGGTAGTCTTATGTATGCGATGGTGTGCACAAGACCAGATTTGGCCCATGCAGTGGGTGTTGTGAGTCGATATATGTCTAACCTAGGCAAAGAGCATTGGCAAGCAGTAAAGTGGATTCTTAGATATCTTCGAGGCACTTCTTCGGTGGGATTGTTGTATGATGGAGTGGATTGTGACATCTTTCTTAGAGGATACTGTGATTCTGATTATGATGGGGATTGGATGCTAGGAAATCAGTATCGGGCTATGTTTTTACACTTGGCATAGGCTCGATTTCATGGAGATCAAAGCTGCAATGCATTGTAGCTTTATCAACTACCGAATAGAGTTGATATCGATTGTGGAAGCAAAAAAAGAAGGATTATACTTACTTTAGTTGTTAGATGATCTTTCAATGGTGCAGTGGACAGTAGAGCAATTTTTAGATAGTCAGAGTGCGATTCATCTTGTAGGGAATCAAGCTTATAGTTCACGGACAAAGCATAGTGATGTTAGAGGTTTCTTTCTTATGCTTGAAGAAGAACGAAGCAAGATCAAATTGTTGAAGGTGAGGATAATCCTTCAGATATGATAACAAAGTCACTTCCAAAGGATAAGTTTGAGCATTGATCGGTTTGATTCCTATTACTTGAGTGCCATGGGGCACTAGACCCAACAAATTCTATGTTGATTGTTTGATGATGAGGTGATGAAGAGAGATTGTTATATTTGAATCAAGGTGGAGTGTTAAATTTGGATGATTCAAATATTCGTTGAGGAGGAAAACTATTGATTAATTGGTTCAATCAATCAATTAATTTGGCTTGCACATGGAAAGATATGAGAGGATATTTTCAAAGGAAATTAATTAATTAGCCAATCAATTAATTTGTCAATGCATTTATTACATGAAGAAATAAATGATTAAGCATGGAGAATCAATTAATCAAAGGAAAGACATGGAAACCAAGATTACGCCATCTATTTGTACTAAAATCAAATCATGCAATTTGAAAAGATATTTGGGTAATCAGAAAATTGATTTTCTTAATCTTCAAGCAACCCTTCATTATCAAGGCTATTTAAATGAAGGAATTTCATCTTCATATGTATGTGAGTGTATGAGAGCATCCACCATTATTCTTTTCTCCTTTTGTACTCTTTTCTTCAGTGGAATAAAAGAAGTTGTAGGGTCTTCGTGGACGTAGGACATTTATATCCGAACCACGTTAAATCTTCTGTGTCTCTTATTTCTGCTATTGTTTCTCTGCATAATTGAATTTTTTTAAAGTTCCACTGATATCCAAATAGATAATACTAGATCCTGATTAAATAATTCGCTTCTGCTTAAATTAGAACAAATTTCAGTACACTTACCGGTGCCAATCTAATTATTAATACCTATCAGTCTAACTAAATTAATAGTTCTTTATGAAATCTCAAAAATGAAACAAATAAAAACCGAGTGATTTTAAAACTAAAATTCGAAATAAAGCAATAAGCACTATCTCATTTCATGAATTATATATTCCCTTATGTTTGTATGGTTGCAAGCTAAAATAAATGAATGATTATAGAGCCCAGATGCAGTTAGTCTTTGATTAGGCAAAATTTAAAATTAAACTTATATTTAAACAAGTTGAAAAATCATTTAAATAAAAAAGATCCACATATCATTTCTAATACAAGTTTAAAAGTCATAAATGTTTTTAATTTAAAAAACAAAGAAATATGACAATTGCTATCTAATTCATAATTGAGCTATCACTACACCAAAACAGGCAAATTCTAACACTTATAAGTGTTACAAATAATTTCAGTAACACTTTTTAAGTGTTGCTAATGAACTGTGAGGAATGGAGTGGCCAAATTTGTAACACTTGTAAGTGTTACAAACATTCGTATTACCAACACTTGTAAGTGTTGGTAACGAAATATACGGTAACGCTTATAAGTGTTGGTAACGAAATATACGGTAACACTTATAAGTGTTGGTACAGAAATATACGGTAACGCTTGTAAGTGTTGGTAACAAAATATACAGTAACACTTATAAGTGTTGGTACAGAAATATACGGTAACGCTTATAAGTGTTGATAACGAAATATACGGTAACACCTATAAGTGTTGGTACAAAAATATACGGTAACGCTTATACGTGTTCGAAATATAATAACGCTTATAAGTGTTAGTAACGAATAAATCTTATTGGTTAACCGTAAATATATAAACGGTTAAACACTTAAACCGTTAATCATGACGATAATCCCTTCTTTTCTGATCGCCAAAGTCAGCCATCATCATTTTCTTCTTAATTTCTGCCCCCATAGATTATTTTATTCTTCTTTCAACTATATGAGAACATGTCAAAATTAGGGATAGAGAACAAAGTAGTAGTAACACAAATTAAAAAGGAAAAGAAAAATAAAACCTGTTATAGGTAGATCAACCGTGCAGTCCACCGTCGACACTTCTATCTCCATCACGCCTCAAGCAACCAAAGCCATCGTAGTTGTCGACTCCCTCCTTCACCCTAAGCCTGCATGTAGCTTCTCCAACAAGCAAATCCGGAACACAGCACGCCAGAGCTGAAACCAAATTCCTACCTCCTCGAAGCAAAAATTCGCAGATCCCGTGACATAAATCACAGCTTGTTAGCTCGTTGATTTATACTTCAAACTGTAAAATTGAGAGGAAAATCAGCATAGGGATACAGTCTATATCAGTGTAGCAGATCGATTAAGTTTGTAGAGGAAAAGGAAGAAGGAGATTAGGCTTTAATGGATTTCACGTCGAAGAAGAGAAGCCTAAAACCCTAATAACGAAATTCAATTTTGGCGGCTTGGAATAGCCAAGCGTGAGAAAGTAGATGGTATATGAAAATTACAGGATACTCCCTGTTTTAATGAATTATTTACCTATTTACCAACTGTTATAACACTTATTTGTGTTGTAAATAAAAACCAATGCGTTACAAAGTTTATACTAACACTTTTTGAGTTTCCTAACACTTTTTTACCGTTGTTAGTTTGTAACATTTATAAGTGTTAGAAATTGACAAACATAAAATGTTGCGAAATCAATGATATGGTGTAGTGTATGATATCTCTTTTAACACTTAATATTTTTAATTTTGATTTAAAATTCATAGCATGATACATCAAAATCCCAATTTCACTTAAATAAATATCATATCTATTTAAAAACATAATGTAATATGGCACCGCCATGCCGACGCTGCATCAATAGCTCAATCTTGCCATTGAAAAGCAAACAAACAATAAATACAACCCTCATAATATATAAGATTGACTCACTACACATCGACTTATTAGTTTTTATATCAAAAACCATTTTAGTTTGAATTGGATTTAGAGCGACTCTTGAGAATATATTACCAAATTGTTGTGTCATAACTTCTAACACATAGAAATATGCATGTTATAACAGATGAAAAATCTCTATGTACAGACATATGCTCAATTTTGATACAGAATATACAAATGCCTTTTTGACTAAACTAGGAAACAATCATTCATGTAAAAGATCAAGTTTTACCTATAAGGGTTGTTGTTACTTCTACTGATCTGATATGCCTTCGACCTATTCCTTCTCAAGCTATGCAGTTCGAGGAACCTCTTAAGAAGATAATTTCCTTAGATGATGATCCTAACCTAGAGATTACTAGTTATAATGACCATCTAAGAGGATGCCAACATAAGGATCGACTTAGGACCAAGCTGACGAAAATGAATCTGGAAGCTCTAGCAAAGGTCACATTTAAGATAGCCAAGAGCATTAAGTTGATGAAAAAGAAACACGATAAGGTACAATTATTTTGAAGGGTCAGAACCAAAATAAATGAAGAAGTTTTAGGACTATCGAATTGAAAGTCCCTAGAAAAGAAAGGTCATAAGTCTGTGAATCCAATCTGAATTCGAATTCTAGTTCTTAAAATCAAAGTATGAAATTTCAAGTACGGATTACTTAGCTTCGAGATAAAGACTGAGTTGTCACATGTTGTCACTGCAACCAAATCCAATCTCCGACACCAACCATTGCTGATTTGTCACTTCAATCATTACCGGTTCTAATTATGAACAACCCCCTTAAACTACTACCATGCCCAATCGCGTTTCCCTTTTATTTCAATCGTATTTTGTTTAAACCAAACTCGCCTAGTTTGGTTTATAGTGAAAGTTAAAGTAGAGAAGCGACGTTTAGGATAATGAAGATGAGGGTTGTGAGGGATTGGAAGATGAAGACTTTTTTTGTTTCCACTTCACTTTTAAGAGGAGGAGGAAAACAAAAATGTTAAGCACTAAAAAGTGACATGAGTGGTAATGGAAAATTTTGGCGAAATTTCATGAATGTTTGTTAAGAACCGAATAGCAGGATTTTTTGTGTTCGTTTTTATAATTTTAAATGACTCATGGTTGCACATAACTAGAAATGCTACCGATTAATGCCAAATTCTGATACAATATACACATACAAAACCATACAACGAAAATAGATTACTAGATAGGTAAAGGAGCCTCTTGCTCGTCCATCGTCTTCAAAGAGCCCAAAGGAAACATGCTACTCTCAAATAACTCAAATAAAATTCAGCACGCGAGAGTTTGCAGAAACAAACAACTCGAGTCAGACAATAAGTCCGGCATCAACAAAAATTCTAAATAAAAGGGTGGAAATAAACACAGTAAGTGAGACCACATCGTCAATTGCAGAACAATTTTCCCCTCACAATAACAACATCTAATCACAATAATGGATACAATAATTAAACATCACGAAGCGCTCACAACACTTCTTGATGTAATTAAGAAAGGGGTGAATTTGAAATTTTAGAATCAAAGGAAAAGGAAAATTTTTAACAAATGACTAGGAGGGTTCGCCCCTCTTACCAAAAGTATACCTCCAATCAACATACTTGAAAGGGTCATTCTCTCCTATAAATCCCTTTGGGAACTCCAAGCCGGACCCCACCAACCTTACCGAGAATCCAAGCATTTCATATCTTAGTGCACATATAACCAAAACCAACCTACAATAGATGTGAAAATACCCTAATGGGAGCAGCCCCACATAACTTGACTTCTGCTAACTTTTTGGTTTTAGTCATTCTGACAAAGGATAACAACACTCAAGTGAGCAAAAAATCATCTTAGATTAATTATATACAATGAAGAAAGCTGAACCTATAGTTAATAAATCAACTATCGGGTAAAATAAAAAATGATCGCAAATGGAAACTAAATCTCATATTCTTACCTCTGTTAGTCGATTCCAAATTTGTGTTATCCCTCGGTTGAAAATGAAGCTGAGCAAGTTGAGATAGTGTTACCTCTAGGCATTGCCTTGATGAATTTTTTAACTTTTGAGATAGAAATGAGTCCATGCCTCGACGTTTAATGTTAAAAGTATGACTAAAACCTTTCTATATAAGCGATATCATTTTAAGGAACTTATTTTCCATAATCGAACCAAACCTTTTGTAAAGAATCACCTTTTTAGATAGTTTAAATCGACAATAAACCACACATGTCGAATCCAAACCATTCAAGATGGAGGATTGTTATAGAGTAAATAAGAAAACGGAGAGAAAAGAAAGAAAAATAAAACATAGAATATCACAGCAGAATGATAAAATATAATAATCAAATAAACAGTTCATGGAGTTGTTTTACAAATGACATTTGATTACATTTTTACAATACATCAAAGTATACATACAACATGAATAAATAAATAATGTAGCGGAACAACATGATGCAGTGGAATATATATAAAATAAACAGCATACAAATCTCCGTCTTCATCCTTCAGAAATAAAGTCTTCATTACACTGAAAAGCTCAGACTGACCCGAGCGTAATGAAAAGACAAAACACTCGAGCCAGAACTTAAAGATCTTATGTAAGTTAAATCAACAGTAAATAAATATGAGTGTAACGGCTTCAGAGATGTTTACGGGGTTTTACATCTCCTATCCAGTGTCTAACGTGCGTGCAATAACTTAAGAGATGTTAGAGATTACCATCTTATAAGGATCTGTTAAACTGTTTACTATGTAGTAATATACGCTATTGTAATATGTCTATCAGTAAAGTAAAGTATTAAAATAGCGTTAAGGCGTTACCCATACCCCCCTTAACATATTTTTATATATTCCCATAGTCCGTACAGTACCATAATTCCTTCGTAAATTAAAGGGCCATCAGAGGTCACTCCATAGGTATGGTACAAACCCAACTCGTAATGGGCGCGATAAGGCATGTGACAAGGCACGTGAGACAACGTCCAGGGTAGGATAATACCATTTTGCGGATCCGGATTGGTGGTAACGCATAGCAGCTACTACCGTCCAACTTGGAACACACTCCCGTAACCAAATCGAGGGTGGCCACCAAATCAAACATAAAGTTATAATATGGTATCGAAGAAGCATGTCCAATTAGAGGTGCGACCTCACTTGGCCCGACATGGATCCTATTTTAGTCACATCAAGTTGACTCGAGGGAGTCGGAGCTACGTTAATACCTCATACAGAATCATTCGCCAAACCATCCTACTTAATTCTATAATCTCCACCATGTGCACAGTTGTTAAAGTGGTTTTCGATATTGGCGGAGAGTATGACAATATCTAATCCCGGTCTCTTTAATAACCAAACGCTTATTTCACATCAGATGGTTCTTTTACATTTCCAAAACCAATTCATAATTGATATTAAAATATCATATTCTCAAAAATCATATCACTTTCAAAATCGTATTCACTTTCGAAATCATATTCACAAAATAAGTTAAACCCTCATTTCAAAATCATCATATCTACTCAAAATATCTAATTTCACTAGAAAAATATCATTTCAATTCCAACGTAAGTTATAACATTCATTTAACCATATTCGCTTTTAAATCAAGGATTTAAATATAACAGTTCAACCTTGCACCGTTTGAAGTTTCGAAAATAGTTTAGATGGTCATAAATAATTTAAAATAGTTTTTATAGGTAAATTGTTTTAAAATAGTTTAAAGTAGTTTTAATGGTTTAATTAGTTTTGAATTTTAAAATAGCTTAGAATAGTTTAAAATAGTTTAAATGGTTTAAAACAGTTTAAATTAGATCAAAAAAGCTTAAAATAGATTAAAATAGTTTAAGTAGTTTAAAATAGATTAAAATAGTTTAAAACAAATTAAAATTGTTTAAAATAGATTAAATGGTTTAAAATAGTTAAAAATAGTTTAAAATACTTTAAAAATGGTTTAAAGTACTTTAAAATAATTTAAAATACTTTATATAGTTAAATGGTTTAATTATTGAAATGATTTATATTGTAAATAATTTGAAAATCTAAATAAATTTGAATTTAAAATAATATATCTTTAAACAATTTATATTAAAATAATAATTTGAAATTAGTATCAAATGAAACTATTTCTTCCATCTCAACAAATCTAGGCCATATCCAGCTTCAAATCGATAAAATTCAATTTTAATCTTTCAAATCAGATTCTCAATAAAACCATTTAAATCTGTATCGATTTCAAATCAATATTTGAACTGTAAATTTAAACTACTTCAATTCAATAGATTTCAAAGTTTAAATATTCAAACACAATAATCTCAATTTCAATAAATTTCGTTTATATTTCAAAATTCAACTGAAAATCTCAAATTAAATTCTTTAAATAATTTATTTAAACAAATTTCAATTTCAACATTTTAAAAGCTTGAATTTTGAAAATAATTCAGTTTATACAAATCAAATTTTATTTCGAAATATCATTTAACTGGATTCAAAAATTAAGGATTTAAAATCATTTAATTTAACCAATCTGGTGTCCGTATATAGTTTTCTGCCTTATGGTCAAGTGATACAGATATCTATCATTTCAACCCATAATAATTTAAATTAACGGGTGTATATCATTTCAACCCGCAGTCCCGAGTTAAAATTCAAAATCCATAAAATCGCTCGTGTCTATTATTTCAACCCATAATGGTTTTTCCCTAATCTATAACATCGTTTGGGTATGTATCATTTCAACCCATAGTGATTTTCCTAACAATAACTAAGGGAATTTGCAGTGTGATAACGATATATAAGTATAACATCCAGTCATCCAATATCAACAATTAAACATCCATCAAAATCATCATTCAAATCAACCATTAAATAAAAATAATTACCTAATTATCATTAATAGAAATTTAAACGACAATATAAAATTCAGTGTTAAATTAAATGGCTATTAAATTTAATAAAAGTCAGGTTTAACTGGGATGACAATTTAAATACCAAACAACAATCAACCAATTTCTAATCACATCGTAAATTTAATTTAATTAACGTAAGATAGTTTAGTAGTCGTGGGTGGTTTAAAACACTCACCTTTGATTTCAAATTGATTAAAAATCCAAATTAAGACCAAAATTTAATAATCTCAGAATTCGACCAAACCAGTTCTATAATGTCCAGAATTCCAATACGATCGCAGCAGAGAAAACCACACATGAATCGGGCTCGTATGCAAAACAAAGCTAATTAGAAGTTGTACGATTATATTATTAAATAAATAATAAAATATAAAACACGTCAGCATCCTCTAATTCCATGTGTGAAACCCTTCTACCGTTCGAATACACGCTGCTACTATCAGTCACCATGACCACAAGCAAATGCACGACCAAATGCTTCGCCATACCAAGATCTGACGATGCCAGAGCCTCACCCATCTCGAGCTGCTCCATCCTAAGGTCGCACGACCCTTCAAGTCGCCTCAGGTGAACTTCGCCACCGCCGCCTAGGTTAGCCATTTCTGGCGAATCTCTGACCATCTACGATGAACGAACCACAGATCCATGACCTACTCAACTCCCTCTTCCCAACGCCGCCTCCTGATCCTTCCCAGGACGAAGATCCACCGTCCAATCCTAAAAACCTAATACGAACGGTCAGGAATGATCGACAATTTCTGGCCAAATGGTGACTCGAATCAAGAAAATGAATAGCAGCAATGGATTGCACTCGTCGAGAGCATTCCAATGATATATAATTTGCTATAGTTTGGTGAGTTTGAATTTTGAAATTGAATTTAGGGTTTGTAATTGGAATTTGGTTTCTGCCATTGGAAGAAGGGAGATAGGATTATAGGAATAGACAAATAGAACTGTATGTACATGAATAAGAAATAAAAGGCTACTAAGGTTAGGAAAACTATTTATGGAGACAAAGCCCGATAAGAAAGAATGAACATACCGAATTGGTTCGATTGTATTTCAAGTTACTTTACTACACCAAAATGTCAACTTTTTAAAATGGTTACCAAGCCAACAAATCTTACACTTTCAACACATAACAACTTAAGGAAATAACATATATTTGCTCCACAATAATAAAGGACAAACTTTAATTATAAAGGTGAGATTTTTCTCACCAAAATGCAACCAAACTAAATCGAACTACCACAAAGCTTTGCAAAAACACTCGATCTATCTTCTTCTCCTTTAAAAATTGAATTTTTCGACCCTAAATGGGATTGAATAGTTCAGCCATGGGCTATAGGGGCTCAACCATGATGGTTTTGGGTGGTATTGGGCTTGTTTTAACTAGTTAGGATGTGTAGAGAGGAAAGCAAAAGGTTTTAACAATTTGGCTTAAGGAAAAAATGGAAAAAGAAGCGATTTTTAGTTTCAAATCTTTTTGGAAATCATGGACATTTTTGAAGAAGCTTGGAGGAAGATTTGAAAATGGATATTGAAATAAAAAATGAGAAGAAAAAAAATAGGAAATTACTTTTATACAAAGTACATTTAGTAAATTACTAAAATGCCTCTTAAGTACTTACCCTCCATTCATATTTTGTGGCATCATCAACACCATCCCCTCCTATCTTTTACACCCCTAGAATGAAAACCCCCATGTTATCCAACACGTTTCTCACTTCCTTGTACCATAATGTCATATAATGTGACATTTACTTCTATACTTTAGGTTTTACTTCAAACTTTAGATAAAGTCACACACACACACACATATATATATCCTACTATAGTTAACCTTGACCATACTTGTATTATTTATAAATATGTGTATATGTTAACTATAATGCACCACAACATTTCTGACATCTTTTAGATACCAAAAAGTCAGAAATTTGAGAAATAATTTCCAGTCGCATTTACTATTTTCCTTTGAACTAATTATTTTTATAAACAAATTTTAAAAATCGTTTCCCTATCACTAGTTATTATTTAAAAGAATTTTATTTATGTTGTAAGATTTATTAATTAATTACCTAAAAATATATTAAATATATAAATTTTAAAGTGATTGAATTACAGCTTATTACAATTTTGATTCTGTAGTTTCTAAATATTTTATTAAGAGGATTTTTATTACTTTTCACCCATTTTTTGATGAAAAAGATGGGTGAAAAAATATGCATGCATATATTCAAGCGGGGTTATCTAAATCAGGGCGAGTTGTATCATATTTTATATACAGGAATATTTAGTGGTTATCATCAACAAAAAGTGGGAGATTGTTAATACGTTAGTTATTGATTTTGATGATAACAACTAGATACAACCATATAAAATATAGATACTAATATTTTTCCAAGTTATATAGTATATATTACATAATATTACACATGTGTTGAATCAAAGAATGTAAAGTATAAAGACTTAAAATATGGGCACGAAGACTCATAGGTTCAAATACCAAAATATGATGATTTCAGTATTATAATTTAGTGCATATAGTCAAAGCTTATGTTATTAAAGTCTCTAGTAACAATAGTTGATCTCTATCTCCTATTTTCTATCTTTTATACTTCTAAACAAAATAATTTTTAAAAATTATTTCAAAATATTTCATAAAAGTTTTCAAATTTCAAAATGTTTATAAACTATGTTCAAACTATTTTAAAAAGTATTAATATATTTTACAAAGTATAGAATTTTAAAAATATTTTAAAATAAAACAAATTTTCAATTTTAACTATAGTATGTCGACATACCTATACATCATATGTTGACATACATGTCGTAAAGTGGTTTTTCAAATTTTGAATAGAAGTGTTTATTCGTCCTAACTCTTCATGAATAGACATGTCTGTTGATTTACTATATAAATGGGATTTCAAACGAATTTGTAAATTTAGATTTACTTATTTTCTTCTCGCCTCTTACTCCCTTGAAAACTCCATTGAAAATATACTCTATTCTTTTCAAAATTAAATAAAACCAATTCATAGTTCTTTGTATTGATTCAATACTACTTTCTTACTATTTTGAAAAAATATCTCACTCAATTCAAAGATCAAAGTGTTGTTCAAGAGGCTATAGGATTCATTGTATCCAGAGGTCAAGAAATTGTCTTTGAAAAAATTATCAGCTAGATTTGTATTTGCTTTGGGTGTGCTTGTATCTCATTTAAATCAAGTAGGTGTACCCTAATCCAGGAAATTCAGGAGGGTGTGACTCGTAGCCACGAAATTGAGATTGTATTTGGGTTTTCCTTCTGCCCGTTTAAATATCGGCATTTGAGAAGAAAAAAAATCTGCAAAAGCAATTTTACGGGACTGGATGTAGGAGAAATTTGAACTAGTATAAAATCCTTAGTGTCATCTCTCTAACTCTTTACTTTGCTTTACTGCTTTTATTTTCATATGTGATTTTGACTGTTTGATAGTATAATTCTGTGTTGTTAATCTGTGACTCAATATATAATTTGAAAGAAATTTTAAAAGATTTATATAAGTTATAAAATACTATTCACCCCTCTAGTTTTTAATTAGTCTTAAGATCCATAATTCCGCAACACACAATTACCTCCACCCTTATGTGTCATCTATTTGTTTCTAAAAGAACTGGGGTTAAGTTAATCAAAAATCCATCGACTGGTTTTGGATCGCCCTGTAAGTATGGGCATGCACTTATATAAGATGACTCAAAACCGTAACCACTTTAAAACCATATACATGATCTATGTTCTGGAAGTGGTTATGAAGTTGAATGTTATAGGGTTAAACTGTCTATCCTAAGGTTAAGTCTAAGAGATTGGTTAGTGTTAACATTTCAAACGATGTCATCGTGTGTGATTGTCTATCTTGAGTAGTATTCCAAGAGAGAGGACAATGTTAGTATTCGTCGGAGGACTTGGGCAGGAATCTATGTGGAGATTCGAGATCTGTTCAAGATGCTCGAATCCATGTAGTGATTCGTGATCTGTTCGAGATGATGGAATCCATTGGGGATTCGTGTTATGTTCAACCGATGAAGACTCGTGCGAGAGATGTCGAACGTGACTTCGACATCGGGAATGGCTAAACATAGAGTAAAATGCACAATCTCGGGTTTAGCTAACCTTTGAGGGTATATCAACTCCATTATCTTGAGATGCTTATAGACGATGCTAGCGGGAGTTATTGGTAGTTGGTTCCATATAGTTCATACTATGTTCTGGTGATGGGAAAAGTTGCGTTTACCTTATTATATATTTTACTTAGAGATATACGACACTCGAAAGGTAGTTTCTGATCCTTGTTATGGAGGTCCACTTCAGTTTACTGGAAGCTTCTTCACAGAAAACCTACATTTATACGAATGCATCTCAATGGTATTGATTGTATACCTATTATTGATGTGCGTTCAGATAACAGCTATTTGATACGATTTATGTGCTACACCTTAACATTATCTATCATATCACTATATTAAACTAAATGAATGGTTGGCTCGTTTGAGGGAGTAACTGTTATGGTATTTTATGCGGTCATAAAGGTGCAGTTATATACCACATGTATTTCTTGAGTTTCTCACGTTGGTTTACCAGACAGATCTAGGTGTTATTTTCTTATAATGGTCGGGTCAACCCTATGTACATTTCCCGATTTAGCTTTGGACGTTTTGGAGTTATGGAGATGAGCTGGATGATTACCTATAGTAGCATTTATTTCCGCTGCATTACTATATTGTATATATTAGCATTTGTGAGGACATGTTGTTATAACTGTCTAGACTGATGATAGTACTTATTATTATAACTTTGAAATGCTATATATATTCTTAGAATGACAGTTTATACTGTATTTTGGTATTATATGTTATCTTTCTGTTGTGAGATTCTGATATTGTGTTCTTCTCTTACTTGTTCTATTTCCTTTTCTTTTATTTCACCATAAAAACTCATCTTTCCAGCACTTAAGTGTCTGGCACATGAATACCATGGATGTATTAGTATCAACATTTAGGTTGGCACATGAATACCGTGGATGTATTAGTATCAACATTTAGGGGTCGAAAATGCGAATCATTATAATGCTTGTATTATGTGCTGAGATTTACACTACAACGGATATACCAGCCCATCATATACTGTGTTGTTTATATATATAAACATACGTATGTACATATGTATATACGTACGTGCATATATATATATATATATATATATATATATATATATATAATTTAATTTGATACAAAATAAGTTTATAATTGAATAAATTTATTTGATAATGTAAAATACTGTTTATATATATATATATTCATATACATACATATATTTATAAAGTAATATATATATATATATATATATGATTAAAATATAATTTCAAGTCGGATCTAGATTTGAAAATAATTTTGATGTTAAATTTAAAATAACATTGTAACAAATTATATTTCATAAACTATAATATGTGTACGATAATAATATAATTTTTTTCATACGTACATACAAACACACACACACACACATACACATTGTAACTAAAGTTTTAGGATATTTATAATATAAAATATTTTTGTAAAATTAAGTATATAAATAAATAAAATTATATTTGCATGTATTAAAATTTTGACCATGCTAATGTTTTGAAATAATCAATTTTTCTAAATTCAAAATCCATAAGATTTATTCTTTTATAATATATATGTATATATATTTTTTCCATATGGAAATCCTTATCGAATTATTTTTTTATTTTACAAAGATTATTTTACAAAACATTTTAATTTTATGTATATTAAATTATACATATAAACATATATTTATGATACGTTAAAACAATTTAGTGTAATATACATAATATATATATATATATACACACACATATAATTTGGTTTTAATAAGATATTGTATAGATATGTATTCTTTTTTTGAAAGTATAATATGCATGTAATTTTAATAACAATTGTTATAATATATATACAGATGTATGTTCCAATTTAAAAGTTAATTTTTAATTAAAAATTCATTTTAAATTAAATTTAATTCAAAATTTTCTAATATAATGAAAGAAAGTATAATTAAATTAAGTTTCAAAAAAATTAATCATAATACGTGTGCGCGTTTATACACACATACACACACATCTTATTTTGACATCACACATATGTAAGGTTTCATGATAATATATATATGGTCTAACCATGCACGATTGACATACATACATACATATCTGTGTGTGTATAAACAAAAGCATTACCTTACTCCTTACTAGGGCTTAGACATTACACCTTGAATACTAAATCGATTGACTTTGTTTGAATCTGAATTCAGAACCTTCAAGAAAGAGCTACTCGATAAAAAACACTACACACACGCACTATATATATATATATATATATATATATATATATATATATATATATAAGTGTATGTGTATGCATGTGTGTGTAAAAAGAAGTATTACCCTAGGCCTAGATATTACACCTTGAATAATAAATCGACTAACTTTATTTGAATCCGAATTCAAAACCTTCTAGAAAGAGATACTCGTTAGAAAACACTACACAACTATGCACCGATTTTATTTGAATTTGTGTTTTGATGCCTATTATAGATGGGGTATGGGATGCCTATGGCCAACAAGTGGAAGATGAAATGTAAAAGGTCGAGTGCAAATTAAGTAAGGGATTAGAAGTGTTTAAATAGGAGAGAATGGTAGGAGCAAAATGCGGATATAGATCCACTATCCTCTCTACCAATTCAATCCCCACTCAAACCAAATCATACCCTCCTTCCTCGATATATAACCGGTTGCACTTACCCCATATATGGCCCCAAATCACTTCAAGCTTGATCAAATAAGATACTAAATCTAATTTGAACGTGCTTCGGTATTGTACATCGATACATGTGCACACAACTTTTATATATGCACTATTTTCAATACCAATCATTGCAAATCTAACAAAAATTTCCAATTAAATTAATTAGTTTAATCAGGTGGTAGTCTGAGTATTCAACATCTTAGTTGAGTGCCTTTTAGTGTAAATTTGATCAGCGATTAATATCGAATAATTAGAATATTAACATTCACATGTCACCGTATGTAACAACCCTACTTTCTACACCGTATAAATAAATAAATTTAATTAAAAAAAATTGTTCAAATTCTATATTTAATAATTAATATTTTGCAAAATAATTTTTTTGCTATTTAAATTCTATTTAGTATGAGATTTTTATTTAATAAATTGAATTGAATTAATAAATTATTTTCAGGTAATTTATTGAAAATAAATAATTTTTTTAATTAAATATAAAATCTTTTTAAAGGTTAAATAATTATTATGTGATTAAAATAGTGAAAAATGAATCAAGCGGGCACTGAATTGGAAGAAATTATGTGTTATCGAATTATAAATCTTAGAATGAAGTGTTAATCAAATTAAATTAGATGGGAACTTATTTATAAATGAATAAAAAGAAGTTAATAAAAGAAAAGAAAGGAAAAAGAAGTGGGCAAGGCAAAGTAGCTAAAACTTGTTAAATGAAAATATAAGGCCCAAGCCCATTTAAACTGTTTTCTTCCTTTTTCTAGAATACTCCACTCCCTTTTCTCTGCTCAAAGCCAAACCCATCACCCATTTCCCCTTTCGGCCCTAAATACCTAAATCGTGACCTCTAAAGAGAAAAATCGTATGTGATCTGGAACGACAAGCCACATCGACGATGCTAGGAGAGTGGTGCTCAAAATTTGGGAGAGAGAGGTTGACCGTGTTCATACGACTAGAACCTGAAGTCATAAAGAGGAGTTGTCACGATCTTGGATGTTGACGATGGAGGACCGCACGAATGTGATGGCTGCAGTAGTGAGTGAGATAAGCGTGAAGACGGGCTGGCGATTGAGGCAATGCGACATGGGGTTGCTAGCAATGGCGGAGGCATGTTCGGTGGGCCTGGTTGTGATGATAGAGGAAACTGCAGCTATTGGAGGAATGCATATGTGTTGTAAGCGTTTGGGAAAATGGTGGGGGTGCTGGTAACAATATTAGTGGAGCGATGGAGTATACATTTGATGTTTAGGGTCAGGTGCGGCTAGATGCGATTGCATGGAGCTAGTGAGGGCAAGGGAGGGCATTGCGTAGTGCTGTTGTGTTTGGCAATGATGTTATGGTGTGGTAGCTTGGAATTTAAGGTGAGTAAAATTACTTACTTGCATCTATGATCTAGTACGCCCTCTATTTCCTTTAGTTTGATATGTGACTTGATGGATGAATTTGCTATGGTATTCTTATTGAATGAAATTGATTGTCATTGGTTAACGTTGATTGAAATAGTGTCGTGTACCTTGGTTGAGTTATTTTGTGCGAATATTGGTTGAATTCAACGGTGGTATTAGTCGAACACAACACTTGAAATTGATCGAAAATGGGGTAAAGGAGTTAAAAGATAAAGATTTGAAATAAATAAAATGTCACAGAAATAAACAACGAATTTTGGAATGATTTTCTAATTTAATGTTGAAGACGTTGTAATTAATGGAAAATTTGAAAGAGGATTGATTTTGGAAAATATACAAGTGGAATAATTTTAAGGATTGGGCAAATATAAATTATTTGGAAAATATTGAATTCTGGGATTTTATTAAATAAGTGACTTTTGAGTGTTTATATTTTTATTTATTTACTAATTATGACAAAAATATTTAAAGGATACTTATGAAATGATATTTGAAATCTATATTTTTTTAAAAGCGATAAGTTAATTTCATTTGGATTTAATAGATTGGAAGTTTATAAAAATAATATTTTTAAGTAACTGCAAGTTGAACACAATTTATTTATCGAATGAAAATTATCATATATGGGATTTTTTATATATATTGTTAAGTGAATTTTTGGAAGTAATATATTATTGTGTTAGATTTTTGAATTATTTTGAGAATATATTATGTAAGGTAGAATTTTAGTTTGATGAATTACTTCTCAACAATAATAATTTTAGAAAGATTTGAAAGGTAATGCGGGTCTTAAACACAATGGTTATGGAATTTTATATCATTTCTTTGAAAGATTATTTTTATTAAAATCCTTACTGGAAAAATAGAGTTATTTAAATTCGTTGTTTATAGGAAGTTTTGGATTATAAAACTTATTTTATATCATTATTATTTCAATTATTAGAGAAGAACATTATAATGTATAAATCATTTTTAAAGGAGTTTAAAGGATTTGGAATGGAATGAAGTTTAATTTATAGATATTTTTGTAATCAAATGGGAGCTTTGAAAATATTTATTTTGAAACCGTAAATGGGTTTTGAGGAAAGAATGAGAATTTTATAATTTAACTTCCTTTCAATTTAATATTGATATTTGAAATTGTATTGAAGGTTTTTGAAAAAGTGTGTTTTAAAACCTCTTCGAATCAATAAATAGTAGTATTGTGTGTTTGAGTGATTTATGTATAATGAAGAATTAGAATAAACAGGGTTACAGTACCATTTGGTATGGGACTTTCGATAGTATTTTTTAGTTATTCTTTGGACTTGTTACATAGAATAATATTGTGGAGCACCATGTGGTATCGAACATTCAATAACATTAATTCGATTAGCATGTTGACCAATGGTATTAGTAAATTATTGTGTGAAGTTCAGTATGGTGAGAATTTTGAGGAAACAGATCAATAACACTGTCTGGTATGGGACGTTCGGTAATATTATTCTGGTCACTCTTTTGAGGAATTTGAGTAAATGGATTAGCAACAACATCTGGCATCGGACATTCAATAACACTAATCTGGTTACCATGTTGACTCATGGTATAGGATATTATTGTGCGAAGTTCGGTATGGTGAGATTTTGAGGAAACAGATCAATAACCCTATCCGGTATGAGACATTCGATAATATTATTCTGGTCACTCTTTTGACTTATGGTATGTGAAATAGTACAATCGACGATTTCTGTTTAATGATAATAAACATTTATTTTATTTAACATGTCGATCTAGTGGTGTATATTTATAGTTTTTTCAATAAAATACTAGCTGTGGAAAAGTTTCCTTTTAGTACAATAAAAGTCTACATATGCAGAAAAAATGAAATAAATAAATGTCTGGAGTAGGAAATATATCAGTACACAATCAAAGATTGTATATATAAAGAAAGTAAAACAAATATGGAAAAAAGCATGGAAATATATACACAATCAAAGAATGTATATATGATGAAAGGGAAATAAATAGAGATCAAAGGCAAAGAAATATGCATACAATTAGATGATATATTCTGGAAGATACAACATAATTTATTTCCCATTATATAAATTTTATTTTCTATACAGAGAAAAATAGATTGTCTCACAATTAATATCTTTTTCCATATATCCTTTAACATATATTTTTCCATACACATACAACTCCTCCGTTGGTCTATATAAACAATGCTCCATCACACATCAAAATAATCAGTAGTCAATACATCTCCATTATCATCAACGAACGAAAATCAATTTCATCTCCTTCAACCACTGGCCAGTACTAAACCACTGGCCAGTCCTAAATCACAAAACTCTTCCTATACACAATCAAGTTATAACCAAGCTTTCCTTCTTTACAAACTCATCCAAAACTTCATCCATCAACATCCAAAACTTTGACCATCAACATTAAATTTTAAGCGGCGACAAGTTTCGATTGAAGGCGGTACTTTCTGGATTGAATTTTTTATGAAGCTTTTGTGGAGAATCAATAACAACTTGAATTTTAAATAATAATTAATTAAAGTTAATAATAGTAATTTAATTAATTAGAAAAAATTTTGGAAGTTTATTTCAAAAGTTGGTTTTGAAATTATTTAATAAAAGGATTTAAATCATGAAAATATGATATTTAAAATTTAAATAAGTTAAAAATGTGAAAATAATATGGTATAGAAATGGTGTGATAGAAATAAACATTGATTTGGAAAATAAGCAATTTTGAAATGTAATTTGTATTTATTTAAATTATATAGAATTTAGCTTTAAAAAGTAAAAGAAAATAAACATGTGTGTATGTTTATACACACACACTTTTATTTAAATACTTTAAAGTCCAAGCTCATACACCCTAAGCCAAAAACTGTTACTAGAGTTTTCTTCATTCACTAATTTCTGCTTTACGTATACTATTCTTAGTTAATTAACTTCCGCATGAAGTAAAAATCTATCAGACCCTCATTATTTTGAAAATTAAAATTAAATTATATAAATTACTAAAATTCACCAAATTTCAATATGTGATTCTCTATATCATCGAGCATCTATGGTGAGGGGGAAATTGAGTTTTGTTGTTGATGGGTTGTGCTGTGTGCGTGTGCGTAGATAAGAAGAGGAAGAAGAAGATGACGGTGTGTATAAATGAGTTTTTTGCACTCATATCTATGCCTAATTCAGGTTAATTTGTGTATGTTTCTTGTGTTTGGATTGTTCTCATTCATATATATCGTGTTTGCATCAAACTGAAGAAAATCGAGCATGAATTTTTGGGAACAAATCGAACGATAAAGCTTCAAATAGCTTCAAGTACCAGTCTACCCCTTAGGGTTCACCGATCGACAGACGACTGTGTTAACTTTAAAAAATATATTCAGAATTAAAAATAAAAAAATAAAACTATAGTAAATTAAATACAATAGAAATATAATTAAAATAAATGTTAGAATGAATCTGTGGAAGTTTACATAAAAGTTTATAAATATAATATTTATTAATTTTAGGAAATATAACAATTAGAAAATAAATTAAATATTTGTTTTTTAATTATGTAGAAATCGTTTACACGTTTTGAAAAATAAGAAATGTACTTTAATTAATATCTTGAGTATTTTAAAGAAAACTTGTTGGTTAATAAATGTAATTGGGGTTTTCTTATGTTTATAAATATTTAAAATATATAGATATTCGGTTTAATTCTATAAATGATTATTATTTGTTTCAAATGTTTTTTTGTGTTAGTGAGTGATTGAGGTAAAAGGATTATTTATTATTTGCAAGTTTAAAGAAACTTTATCTTTGAGTTTATGAATCAATGTCTAATTTTAATTTAGATATATTGTCCATTATTATTTAGAAAGTAATTAATTTGTTTGAGGAAATACATTTTGGTTTGATTTGTTTATTTAAAATATAAATATGTATATTATTTGGAAAAAAGTAATTATTATTAATCAAAATTTTCCAAAGTATAGTTTATGAAATCCTAATATATAATTCAAGTTTTGAAAAGGGATTTATTCGAGAAAAAGTATATTAAATTGGTTTAGATTCTTTAAAATTACTTAAAAATAATATTTGGTTATAAAAAATTATGGAATAATTACTGTATGAAATGTTTAGCTTTATAAACTATTTTTAGGGTTTTAAAAGCAGTATATGTGTTTTTTGATAATAACTGTGATTATTAAATTAATATATTTGAATGTATAAAGGGTTGAGAAATTAATAAATTATGAAAAATAAATTTTGTATTTAGTTTTAATTAATTATTTAAAGCTTATAAATTATAGAAAATTATGAGAGATTTTTAGATTGGTATTTTAAATATTTTAAACTGGATTTCCTATTATTTTAATTATTATGCATTATTAATGTATGATATAAAAATGTTTACGTGTGATTTCTGAGTTCTTTGATTTCTCATCTTCTCAATACTGATTTCATTGTTATGGGTAATTTGCCATTAATATTGATTTGATGATGATTTTGACATGATACGCTGATGACATCCTTCACTGTGATTTCATGATATTTCCATGCCGTGTGGCAAGACATATGAATAAATGAGTTATAATACTATATGGCATGGGACTTTCATAATATTTCTTCGGTTATTCTTGGACTCGTTATATAGAATATTTTGGAGATCGAGTGGAATTTATAAGAAGTGAGCAAACATTTAAGTATCATACAATGGTATGGGATGCTGTTGTGATATTTATTTGATTATTCATTGTTAGTAAATGACACTCACGTGACAGAAATAGTGTTATGTGGGTAAGGTGATACACATAGAGATAAGTATGGCTTTGTGCATACATTCAATGAGTATGGCTATGTGCCTAACGATGTGAAAAACTTCACGTATTTATGTATTAGTTCTATATGCCAGTACTATAATGTACTCCTTTTATATGTGCTGGAGAAGATCAGGTCGCTAGAATCCACCCCAGTGGCCTAATCGTGGGGTCGTGCCCCAGATTTGTGACACTGTATATTTATGTAGCTTTGTGCTCTTGCTTCATGCATTCCCCCTGTGTCACAAAAGTTCATCATTCTGTTACCTCTAAGGGATCAAGTTGGATGTGACGGTTGGTCCTCGGGTTGACGAGCACACTGGTGGATACATGTAACGATTCTATTATAGTAACGAACACTGCTAAGATTTTGTGTCTCTAGAGCTTGCTTTGTGCTATCGGTCTCCCTTCTAGTACCGATGGAGTAGTGATTTGGCATATAGTATTGATAAACCTCGCTTTAGTATAGAGATAGGCTGTATGACCACATATGGTTATATTTATATGGCTCTACTTGGAACTTTGAGTCTATCATACAGTCATACCTCATCACGATGTATTCAGATAATTATATCTATGAGAAGATGAGATTATACCTGAGATAGCTGTCTTGCGTATAATGGATTCTCATATGACTATTTATATTGATAAGCAGCTTATCCTATCTTTCATATATTTACGATGATGTTCCATCTATCGAGATTGAGAGATATTTGAGCAATTCTCTGTGCTAGCCTAATATACATAGTGTTATCTCACTTATTGATGTTTTTTTGGATTTAGATGATGATTTCTACATATGTATGTTCACTTATTTATGTTGATTTTGTGATTTCTAAGTTAGTGTGTTTAATTATATATGATGACCTCTTTTGACATCAGAGTTAGTTACTTTATATGATATTGAATTATTCATGTGATATGATGCTTTGATGTTTATTTATATGATATTATAATTGTATTTCATGCACACGTTTCCATAATTATATATTTATTGACAAGTTGTCTGTTAATTTGAGTATCTCTAGCATCGTTGTCATATTATTACCCTTTATTTATACTGTGTTCCCATATTAAATATTCTTATTAGACAGAGTCTGACCCGTGTGTTATTTATGTAATACTTGGATCAGTCCGAGATATTTCAGGCACAGAGACAACATGACCAACATGTGTTTTAGTGGGCTTAGAGGAGATTTATATTAGGATTGTTATATGATTTGTGTGACATCAATTCACTATATATATATATATATTTGATACACAGTTGTATATTGATTATCTATCACATTTTATTGAGAATGTTGACATTACAGATGGGTTGCACTTTTAATGTATTATATGTTATCGCTGTGATTATGACTCTGTGTTCTTTGATACTTATTGTATATCATGTATTGTTCTGTCTTGAAAGCATACGTGTTTATTGATTTGTACTAATATTGAGTATGTATATAAGAGATATTTATTTGATGCTTTAATACATACCAGTGTTAGTGCAATAGAATATTTTTGTGTGCACCCTATATAGTCTCATTCTCCGTATTATCTAAAAGTATCACTCAAAAATACTCTTGGATAATATGTCCGACGTTTTATTTTGGTATTGGAGCAAGATTTAGAATAATACATTGTATATTAAAGGCATGGGTCTAGACCTTAGATGAGACTAAGAGTCCCTGGCCCTTGGGTGTGTTGGGAAAGTCCCTATAATAAGTGATAACACACACATACATATACAGGATGATTGTTGGTGTGATGATCAATTGATATTTTAAAACTATATAGTTACTTTCACTTATTTCTTTCAAACACATTATATATAATGATTGGAATAATAAGGAAGGAAGGAGTTAGTCCAACCATTAGTATTTGTATTGATGTTGAATATTGTATTGATTGGCATTGTGTCATTTTGTTGAGGTTGATTTTAATCAGAATTTGCAATGGAAAATTTATCTATCAATTTCTGTTGAGCGCATTGATTATGTTTTATATGTTTATTTAATTATTGAAAATGGATATTGAATTTAATCTTGAATATGGTTAGGTAAATATTTAAATGTATTTACCAATGCTATAAAATAAATTCAATTATTGATTTATACTCATTATAGAGAAATACAAATGGTGTTTGTTGGATATTGTAAAATGTCAATTAATATGATTTATAGATTAGTATACCCATATTTATGTGTGTGTGTGTATAAAGGCTGTTTGAAAATGTTTTATTATTCTAAGTGTTTGATACAAATAAAGACTCTTAGTATACATACAAATATAGTTCAATATGAAATGATTTTGGAAGCCAAGTGAGTGTTTTAATTGGAAACCTTTTGAAAAGTATGCAATATAAGTAAAGTACCGGATTAAGATTTAAAATAGACTAATGAAAGCCTTATGTGGTCAGTATATTAAATAAGTTGGAAAATAAAAATTACATTTTTGAAATAAATTTTTGTTGATATGTATGTTGAGTGGGTTAAGAATTTCGATCGATATGTCTAGCCAACGCATTGATTGGGACTCCTAAACATTACAATGGGACATTTGGTGTAACATCCCCCTATTTTAAGGCCCAAAACTAACGGCTACAGATGCTGCAGTCATCTATAGTTATTAATCCTTGGCGACCAAAGATAGCAATATTAGATACATTGATACACAGAACATAAGAATATGGAAAAAATTAAACAGATTCCACATTCCATTTCAAAATATTACAAATTGATTGCATAATCCCAATTCGTAGACCACGTTCAGATAACATATAATCATTACAGAACATACCAAATGCAACATATGAAGATGCCCACTTGGTAGATCAGATTATATAGATAGGCAAGAAGCCAATTTTCCATTAAAAACAAACACAAAGTGGAAATAAAAGAACTCTAATAACAGTTTTGCCTCCTGCACGTCCTTAGAAGCTTTATTCGTCTAAAAGAACACCTAGAGACCTTAACTCTCAACCTACTCAAAATCAATTGAATACTCGAGAGTTTAAGGGGAAAACAAAATTTCGAGTTAGACATAAAACGTGGTATGAATAATAATTTACCATCTCAAACCATTTATATATCTAATGAGACCACGTCGCTTAACGGAACGTGTTTTTCCCTCACTAGTATCTTAAAACATTTACAAAACCATATATTGTGCTCCTGCATTCACAATGGTTAAAACATAGTATTTCAAAACATTATGATGATATACATAACACATAGATCAATCCTAGATTACCCATCCCCATTCATATGGACTATCTGTCTCAATTATAGTTTCTAGGGTTGCTATTAACCTGTTAAAATGTTAAGGATTATCTTTCCAATTACTTAGTTTTCATGGGATCATTAAGATCCTATTGGTAACTCTAATATCTTATCTCTTATCCTAGTTTTCATGGGCTAAATAGGAACCTATTAGCTGATTGCCAATATCTTAATCCAGATATAGTTTTCGTGGGCTAACTACAAATCTGCTGGCCCTGCCAGTATCAAATTATAGTTTTCATGGGATGACTATGAACCTATTGGCCCTTGCCAATATCAAACAGTTTTCATGGGCTTACTGTAAACCTACTGGCCCCTGGCAATATCTTTAATTAAAATTTAACATCTGTTAAGTTTTATTCACTACTGGATCAACCTAACTGGTTATTCTGCCCTTTTCTCAAAATACAGTTATAGGTTAGCTATAACGATGTGAATAACATTTCAAAATCTTTATTTCTGCCCCGGTCATTACATTAAATTTAGATTGGGTTTGTGTTTTGAAATCATAAAAACATCTCTTTCGAAATCTTTGGATAGCTTCCTCGAAAGCAAAGACTTGTTTTCAAAACTATATATACATACCTTTCGGAGCCCATAATAAACATTCTCTTTCGAAACCTATTGTCATGACCCGTCTTTCACTAACCAGAAAGTCGTATCATGAATTAAGAAAGAAAGAGAAGGAAAGAGAAGAAAGAAGAAACAACAACAGAATCTCAACAGCGGAACGAATAATTTATATTAATAACGAAAGTATTACACAGTATACAACAATTATCAGAGTTACACAGATTATACAACACATACTAGACAGTTATAAACACCTGTCTAGTTATTACAACACAGTACAAAACAACTCAAACAAACGACTCAGAGATACCAACACAGCGGAAAACTAGATAACTATAACGCAGAAGCCTCCTGCTCCATTTGCTCCTCCATAATTCGTCAAAGCTAACCTAAATCCCTTGGCTACTCGTAAAAATTTGAGTACCCAAGAGTTTAGGAAAAACAGAAATAAACTCCGGATCAAACATGGGTGTGGTGTGAGTAACAAGTTAAAGTTGCTTAACTTTTGAAAAACCTTTAAAAAGAAAGGTATCACGTAAGACTTCCCACACATAAACATGGAAAAGTTTTTACCTTACGCTAAACAAAACATTTAATAGGAAATCCGGTGATATTATAATAGTGTTTAGGGTTTTCAAATAAAATACAGAAATAGCCGGAATGCTTACATCTCACGTTCCAACATAGTTGGGCACAACTAATACGTACGACACTTATTGGATTTTGGATTCCATACAATGGTAGGGCTATCAGGGTACCGCCCGTCACGGTACGGGGCCTAAATCGTCGTACTGAGGATCACTCCCAATCCCCTGCAACACAAGACCGGAACCATCACTTACTGGATAGTCCCGAACAAGACAACCCCGCAGTTGGCCGCGACCCAACCGCCCACACAGACGAATAAAAAGGGACCTCTAGACAGGGGAAAATCTCGTCCTACTTGGGCATGACCCACTTAGCCTTGCTGCACCTCCCCCTGTTTTAGCCATTCCCAGTTGATGAGGCTTGAGGCTACGATTACCTTTTGAGAACACATCTCTTAGAATGCTCATCGTCCACCCGACGATGTTCTGAAAGCATTCAATCCATACAAGTTCGTTCCGGGTTCGAACGAAACCGAAGGCATTATCTCGTTACACTCATTTTGGAATCACCCTCAGAGTTAATGACGATAACCCTTGCACTTTGAATCTTCATCTTCACTTGAGATTCACGACCTATGGTTAATTTGGATCGATGTGGTTTTCGGATATCCAAATATGAAAACCCGATCCCGGTCTCATCGAATCCAAAACGCCATCTTTTAGGTCCAAGTTGTTTTAAGTTTAAAACAATCCAATTAAACTATCTATATACACACAAATAGATAATTCACATCATCACAATAGATAATCATCACCACAGATAATCCATATTATCATTATCAGAAGGTAATCCAATCATCATCACAATGCAACCAATGCATTCATATCACACATCATTACTAATCTCATATCTGAGATTCAAACCATTCAAGGAAATCTATATCATCCATATATAAACAAGGATTAATAATCACACCATATATAATTAATTTAAAATGAATTAAATTAATTACATCATCTCTAATTAATTTAAAGTAAATTAAATTAATTACTTCAATTTATAAATCCTGCTTATATAACCATTGATTACAAACAAATCAACTAATTAATTCCCTTGAATTACTCATTCTTTAATTAAATTCAAGTAATTAATTTCACAAATTAATTATTCTTAATTAAATATAGTAATTAACCTTTAATTACGACATTAATTAATTATAATTAATTACATTAATCCTTAATTAATTACATTAATTAATCACTTATCATTGATTAATTAATCTCAATTAATTAATTCTTAATCACATCATTAATTATATTAATTAATGATTCCAAATTACATTTAAATTAATCAACTTCATTAAGTAATTAACCTTAATTATTAATCACCTTTGATTAATTGACTTCGGTAATAAACTATTCTTAATTACTACATTGAGTAAATTGATTACCCCTAAATTAATTATATTTCAATAATTAATTATATTTATTAATCATCCTTGATCAATTTTATTAGTAATTAATTACCCTTAATTAATTACATTACTTAATTATTTTCCAAATGACTTGATCAATAATTGCTTAAATTAATTACATCAAGTAATTAATTATTAATTACTTTCACAAAGTAATTATCTTCCATAATAATTACACAAGCAAATAACCCCAACTCTTTCATACTTCAATAAGTTACATTAAGTAATTATCCTTCATTAATTACTTATTAACCCATCAAATGATTATTCTAAATTAATTAAACTTAATTAATTAATTTAAACTAATCAAATTAACTAATTAAGTACAATGAGTAATTAATAACTTTAATTACTTTCATAAAGTAATCATACTTAACCAAATTCCATAATGATTATCTAATTTAATTAATCTAATTAATTATCAAAATTAATCACATTAATTAATTAATAAATAATCCCAAGTTAATGATCTTCATTAACTTATCAACAATTTCCTTATTTACCTTTCTTAAGTAATTAACTTAAATTAATCATTTTTAATCACAAATTTATTAATCTTTAATAATCATTTAATTAATCACTAATTGTTTAATTAATTAAGTTTTTAACTTAATTAATCTTAACCTCTTGATTAATTTCTAATCATTAATTAAAATCTTAACCTATTTAATTAATGATCTTATTTTCCAAATTAATTTATCTCAATTAATTAACTCAACCTTAATTAATTAATTCAAAATCCTTATTTACTTAATTTATAAGTTAATTAATCAATCTAATTACCTTATTAATTTAATAAATCAAAATCATTAAATCTTTGATTTATTTTGAAATATAAACATTTCTTATTAATGATTACATTATCATTAACAAAGCAAATTTAAAACAACTTTTCTTTTGTTTTCAAATTACATTTTAAATTTTAAATTTAAAATGAAATCAAATTTAACTTTAACAAAGTTTTAAAAACATTTTAAAAACCTTTTCAAAACTTCTACTAAATAATTTCTTATTTAAAAAAAAATGTTTAAAGGAATTTAAACCCATATTTATTTTAAGATACAAATCATATTTAAAATATGTTTCAACATCAAAAGTTGTATAAACATTTTAAACTTTTAAAACTTCCTTTATTCTCAAAACATGATTCAAATTGGATATTGATTCCAGATTTAAAACTTATGTTTAAATCTCTACTTTAATTTAAAACTTTATCTTTAAATTCAATTATTTAAACCCTTCTAAAGTTGTTTTAAACATTTTAATTTAAATAGTTTAAATTAAATTTTAAAACTTGAATTCAAACTCAGCTTGAAATCCATACTTTAAATTTAGCATTAAATTCTGTTTAAAACCTTGTTCTAGATATTAAAACTAATTTTTGAATTGGAAATATACAGGTTTCTTTGAAACCTGTAACTTCTAAAGTACCCGAGTTCCCTCTTTTATTACTTCGAGTAAAACCGTTAACTTCTTCGAGCTAATAATCAAATCACCCGAGTAATACTCGAGTACACCATCCCCTTAAACAATTCAACACCTAACACAGATTACTGCACCATGCATATGCACGGTGGTCCTGACCACCTCCGGTCATCATAACTGCCATGAGCAAATCGACGTTTCCCTCAGATCCAACATCGACCATCAGAATCCTCACAAGCATCACGCAATCAAAATCGAACTACCAATACAGAAACTGGAAGCAACAGGCAACCCCTCAAACCTTAAAAAAACTCCTCATCCTCGCTCCTCCGGCCATCAGAGGCTTTGGAAGTCCGTCCATCTCTTCTTCAACGCCCGAGTTACCATCACCTCAAAAATTGTTGAACTCGATTACCTAAAGACAGTGGAACGATCACGAATTCTTAAACCAGCAAAAACTAGGTTTAGAAACTTTCCCTATCAACCACCATCGCCACGATCATCTATACATCGATCTATTATTTTTCCTCCACTCACAGATCATCCTACCATCTCCAGAAACAACCCCTATCTTCCAAGATTTTCATCGAAATCAAAATTCTGGTTAAACCAGAAATGCTTCTAAATCCCATTTTTAAAACTCGTAATTTTTGTTTCAAAAATCAATTTTTAGCTTTATCTTTTGATTCATGTACCTGAATCTATAAGACAATTAAATCGAATTTTACTTGTTTCGAGTTTGCACTGTTGTTTCCTTACCTTCCAGTAAAACTGCAGATTTTTTTTTAACTTAAACAAAATTTTAAACTAAAATTTAGGATAAATTAAACATACTTTGTTCCAGACTCATGCACTATTAAAGATTTATTCAAGAGAACTTGAATTTTTTACTAAATTATGAACCTGGAACTTAAAAAGAAAAACCGGAGTACCATAAAACAGTAGTTTATACTCATCATCCATTCATACACAGAAGACAACATACACAATACAATATTTCTCACAGAAAACTAGCATGCAACCATACCTTATTAAGTTTTAAGTTTGTGAGGTTACTCACCTGAAACAAATGAGGACAGAGCCTTTATTTTGAAATCTGTTTGAAAGCTTTTGATAAAACTTGAATTGCTTTTGAAACCTTTAAACTGAAATGCCATACTTCTTTGAATCTGATTAAGAAACTTGAATTGCTTGCTGATTTGAACTTGCAGTTGCATGCTAATGAAATTTTGTTGAAGACAAACCCAGATTCATTTTATTTAAACTTGAATTGCAGATTCACTTTATATTCCCAGGTTGAAAGATGCATGCAAAGTTTACTTGGTTTGATTTTGCATTTGAAAATGGTTTTACAGAGGACTTGCTTGCTTTAAAACTTGCATTACAGATTTCAGGTTTAAAGAATGCAGGCAATAAGGAATTACAGGTTTGATTTGCTTTGGTTTCTAGTTTGAGGAGTTAATATTGGCAATGAAATTATAGGTTTCAGATTTTTGGTTTGAGGAGAAAACTTTCAGATTTGAACATGATTTTGTTTTTGGTTTTTGAGAGTTTTGGAAAACAAATTTGGTTCAGCTGAAATTTTGTCTTCTTAACTTTGAAAAAATGGAGATTAGAAAAGGAGAAGATTGAAGAAACATGTTTATATAAGTGTAATTGATTTATTTAAAAATTAAAAGAAAAATTAAAAATAAAAGGACACATGTAAAAAAAACTAACACTTGTTACATTAGTCATTTAATTTAACTATACTTGTCATTATACCTCTTAATATAATAACATGTGTCTTAAGAATTATTTTATTTATTTTTATTTAATTTAAAAGTAAATGAAACCCTCTTTTATTTATTTATTAAATACATATATATAAAATATCTTCATAAGTAAATGCATATGCATTTTTTTAAAGAAAATGAAATGAAACAAATTACATAAAAATGAAAGCTTATCCAAATAATTTAAAAATGTTTATTCTTTTGAATTCAAAATTAATTCAAATTCAAATTCTATTCATACATTTAAAAAAAACCAATTTAAAACTAATTCATATTAACATATTTAATTTAACAATAATAATATTGTCTTTTTAAAAATCTATCTATATTAATACATTTATTATTATTTAAAAGTAACATATTTATTAATTTAAATAATTTATAAAAGAAATTATAAACCATTAACTTATTTAAATGCATAAATGTTTCAATATATAAATGGTATTTTAAATTTCCATATATAGTTCCAATTATATTTATTAAGCTATATTCAAAAAGAAAATAAAATAAACTTTTGCTTATCTTATTAAAATTTAAACTATGCTTTTAAAATATATTTAAACAATTTAAAACATTTTTCTTTAAGTATCTTAAAACCCAATAGTTATTTATTTAATAGTTTTGAATAGTTATTTATTAAAACAAATAATAATTTCCAAATTATCAAAATGATTATTAAAATTTAAAAACAAGATTTCATTTGTTTATTAAACTTCAAGTCAAAACTTATCTATCTACAATATATATAAATATATATATATATATATACACACATTATAAATAGAAAGCAATTTATTAGCTTTTAAAAAATAAAATTCACCAATTAAACATTTATTTAATTGGATTATTAAATCAAGTTAATTTTATTAACAGAATTTATCAAATTCATTTAATTTTAAATACACATTATTAAATTGATATTGTCAAAATTTCCGGGATATCACATTCCTCCCCCTTAAAAAAATTTCGTCCCCGAAATTTAAAAGCAAAGGTAATTTAATAACCTCATTAAAGATTTTATTTAGAACACGAGAATATATCAATCATATGCTAACAACCAAAGCAACCAATTTATCCAATCAAACAAATTTAATTATCCAGACAAAATTCTGGATAGAATTTCCTCGAGTTTCCCCAAGTATATATATATACCGGGATACTCGCTCTACAAAATCCAAACAATCTAAACTACGAAGCTACAGAGCTCCTTCTCATCTAGATTTACAAAACTAGACAAGATATCAGACTACAAACGAGTCTGACTCAACAACCCAACCTACCTGAACAGCTGGTTCCACAATCAGAAATAGCTCATACACGTACTCCCTCAGAGATACGTGAATCTCACTGAATCCAATTATCCAACTGGCAATTCAATTCTACTCTTCAAACATCAGAATGAACAAACTCACTTCTTCTAGGGAAAAACAAAACAGAAACACTCCCAAACTGCTTCCGCTGCACAACTCTAATCTGGAATAGAAGAAAATGCTGATGAAGAACACGAGCACAATCTGGACAACACATCCCAAAATATGATTCAGCAGATCCATAAAAGAAAACTCAGAAGTTCCACCAATCTTGAGCTGCTTCACCAAACCTTATCTCGAGAAACCATCCTTCTACTAGCTGATCCACCGGTAGCACTCCTGGAATCCGATCGATAAGAAAACTCAATCTCCCGATACACACAAACCTCCGACTTCTCAGAAGACATCTAGAAAATCTTTGATAACACAAGAGATCACTCAAACAATCGCAAATCACTTTTGCGATCAATCCAGACCAATTCCCAAAGAAAACTATTCTCTCTTTACCAAACAGAACAGCTTACACTTAATTAGCCAATCCACCGAAGAAACGGGTCCACTCCGCTGCTTCTGAACTCCATCTTCAGAATCTGCTAAGCCAGAAGAACTTCCTACGGGCACACAGAACACTCCGAGCTGAACTGCTGACACCGATGCCAAAGTCTTCCTATTCCAAAGCTCTTCGAGAAACTCGGACCTCAAAGCCAAACACAAACAACCAGCTGGACTCTGCCACATCACCGAAGCAGACACACTTCCTAAAACTTGTTCCAAAGAAACATCTTCGGAAACATCCATATTCACTGCATTGCATCACGCAGCTACCACTTCCTGAGGTATCAAAATACCATCATACACTTCTGCTGAACCGACAGATCCAAACTCAACTCACCCAATTTCAAAGATGAACTCTGAACCTTTACAGGTTACCTTCAGAGATCGATGAAATCCTTACACCAAGCTACAAAACTTACTCGAGACGGTATTAGGTCTACAGTCTCGACAGGTACACTTCCAACCTCAACATTTAAACTCCAATTATTGGTAGTAGTCGTGTTACACACACCACTACCTTATCTACCTATATAACTTATATTGGAAAACCCAAACAGGTAACCCAACAGATAGGTAGAAATAGCTAAATATATATATATAATTACAAATACGCTCTCTCAAGATAGACACCACTCCAGAGCATAGGTATTCACTCAACCTAATGCTCAGATACCAATTGTCACGATTCGTTTTTCACTAACCAGAAAGACGTATCATGAATTAAGAAAGAAAGAGATAGAAAGAGAAGAAAGAAGAAACAACAACATAATCTCAACAGCGGAACGAATAATTTATATTAATAACAAAAGTATTACATAACATACAATAATTATCAAAGTTACACAGATTATACAACACATACTAGACAGTTATAAACAACTGTCTAGTTATTACAACACAGTACAAAACAACTCAAACAAACGACTCAGAGATACCAACACAGCGGAAAACTAGATAACTATAACGCAGAAGCCTCCTGCTCCATTTGCTCCTCCATAATTCGTCAAAGCTAACCTAAATCTCTTGGATACTCGTAAAAATTTGAGTACCCAAGAGTTTAAGAAAAACAGAAATAAACTCCGGGTCATACATGGGTCTGGTGTGAGTAACAGGTTAAAGTTCCTTAACTTTTGAAAAACCTTTAAAAAGAATGGTATCACGTAAGACTTCCTACACATAAACATGGAAAAGTTTTTACCTTACGCTAACCAAAACATTTGATAGGAAATCCGGTGATATTATATTAGTGTATAGGGTTTTCAAATAAAATACAGAAATAGATGGAATGCTTACATCTCACATTCCAACATAGTTGGGCACAACTAATACGTACATCACTTATTGGATTTTGGATTCCATACAATGGCAGGGCTACCGGGGTACCGCCCATCACAGTACGGGGCCTAGATCGCCGTACCGAGGATCACTCCCAATCCCTTGCAACACAAGGCCGGAACCATCCCTTACTGGACAGTCCCGAACAAGACAACCCTGCAGTTGGCCGCGACCTAACCGCCCACACAGCCGAATAAAAAGGGACCTCTAGACAGGGGAAAATCTCGTCCTACATAGGCATGACCCACTTAGCCTTGCTGCACCTCCCCTGTTTTAGCCATTCCCGGTTGATGAGGCTTGAGGCTACAATTACCTTTAGAGAACACATCTCTTAGAATGCTCATCGTCCACTTGACGATGTTCTGAAAGCATTCAATTCATACAAGTTCGTTCCGGGTTCGAACGAAACCGAAGGCATTATCTCGTTACACTCATTTTGGAATCACCCTCAGAGTTAACAATGATAACCCTTGCACTTTGAATCTTCATCTTCACTTGAGATTCACGACCTATCGTTAATTTGGATCGATGTGGTTTTCGGATATCCAAATATGGAAACCCGATCCCGGTCTTATCGAATCCAAAATGCCATCTTTTAGGTCCAAGTTGTTTTAAGTTTAAAACAATCCAATTAAACTATCTATATACACACAAATAGATAATTCACATTATCACAATAGATAATCATCACCACAGATAATCCCTATTATCATTATCAGAAGGTAATCCAATCATCATCACAATGCAACCAATGCATCCGTATCACACATCATTACTAATCTCATATCTGAGATTCAAACCATTCAAGGAAATCTATATCATCCATATATAAACAAGGATTAATAATCACACCATATATAATTAATTTAAAATGAATTAAGTTAATTACATCATCTCTAATTAATTTAAAGTAAATTAAATTAATTACTTCAATTTATAAATCAAGCTTATATAACCGTTGATTACAAACCAATCAACTAATTAATTCCCTTGAATTAATCATTCTTTAATTACATTCAAGTAATTAATTTCACAAATTAATTATTCTTAATCGAATATAGTAATTAACCTTTAATTACTACATTAATTAATTATAATTAATTACATTAATTCTTAATTAATTACATTAATTAATCACTTTAATCACTTATCATTGATTAATTAATCTCAATTAATTAATTCTTAATCACATCATTAATTATATTAATTAACGTTTCCTAATTACATTTAAATTAATCAACTTCATTAAGTAATTAACCTTAATTATTAATCACCTTTGATTAATTAACTTCAGTAATTAACTATTCTTAATTACTGCATTGAGTAAATTGATTACCCCTAAATTAATTATATTTTAATAATTAATTATATTTATTAATCATCCTTGATCAATTTTATTAGTAATTAATTACCCTTAATTAATTACATTACTTAATTATTTTCCAAATGACTTAATCAATAATTGCTTAAATTAACTACACCAAGTAATTAATTATTAATTACTTTCACAAAGTAATTATCTTCCATAATAATTACACAAGCAAATAACCCCAACTCTTTCATACTTCAATAAGTTACATTAAGTAATTACTCATCTTAATTACTTCTCTAAGTAATTATCCTTCATTAATTACTTATTAATCCATCAAATGATTATTCTAAATTAATTAAACTTAATTAATTAATTTAACCTAATCAAATTAACTAATTAAGTACAATGAGTAATTAATAACTTTAATTACTTTCATAAAGTAATCATACTTAACCAAATTCCATAATGATTATCTAATTTAATTAATCTAATTAATTATCAAAATTAATCACATTAATTAATTAATAAATAATCCCAAGTTAATGATCTTCATTAACTTATCAACAATTTCCTTAATTACCTTTCTTAAGTAATTAACTTAAATTAATCATTTTTAATCACAAATTTATTAATCTTTAATAATCATTTAATTAATCACAAATTGTTTAATTAATTAAGTTTTTAACTTAAATTAATCTTTAACCTCTTGATTAATTTCTAATCATTAATTAAAATCTTAACTTATTTAATTAATGATCTTATTTTCCAAATTAATTAATCTCAATTAATTAACTCAACCTTAATTAATTAATTCAAAATCCTTATTTACTTAATTTATATGTTAATTAATTAACCATCTAATTACCTTATTAATTTAATAAATCAAAATCATTAAATCTTTGATTTATTTTAAAATATAAACATTTATTATTAATGATTACATTATCATTAACAAAGCAAATTTAAAACAACTTTTCTTTAAAATTTGTTTCCAAATTACATTTAAAATTTAAAATGAAATCAAATTTAACTTTAACAAAGTTTTAAAAACATTTTAAAAACCTTTTCAAAACTACTACTAAATAATTTCTTATTTTAAAAAAAATGTTTAAAGGAATTCAAACCCAAATTTATTTTAAGATACAAATCATATTTAAAATATGTTTCAACATCAAAAGTTGTATAAACATTTTAAACTTTTAAAACTTCCTTTATTCTCAAAACATGATTCAAATTGGATCTTGATTCTAGATTTAAAACTTATGTTTAAATCTCTACTTTAATTTAAAGCTTTATCTTTAAATTCAATTATTTAAGCCCTTCTAAAGTTGTTTTAAACATTTTAATTTAAATAGTTTAAATTAAATTTTAAAACTTGAATTCAAACTCAGTTTGAAATCCATACTTTAAATTTAGTTTTAAATTCTGTTTAAAACCTTGTTCTAGATTTTAAAACTAATTTTTGAATTGGAAATATACAGGTTTCTCTTAAACCTGTAACTTCTAAAATACCCGAGTCCCCTCTTTTATTACTTCAAGTAAAACCATTAACTTCTTCGAGCTAATAATCAAATCACCCGAGTAATACTCGAGTACACCATCCCCTTAAACAATTCAACACCTAACACAGATCACTGCACCGTGCATATGCACGGTGGTCCTGACCACCTCCGGTCATCATAACTGCCGCGAGCAAGTCGACGTTTCCCTCAGATCCAACATCGACCATCAAAACCCTCACAAGCATCACGCAATCAAAATCGAACTACCAATACAGAAACTGGAAGCAACAGGCAACCCCTCAAACCTGAAAAAAACTCCTCTTCCTCGCTCCTCCGGCCATCAGAGGCTTTGGAACTCCGTCCATCTCTTCTTCAACGCCCGAGCTACCATCACCTCAAAAATTATTGCACTCGATTACCTAAAGACAGTGGAACGATCACGAATTCTTAAACCAACAAAAACTAGGTTTAGAAACTTCCCCTATCAACCACCATCGCCACGATCAACTATACATCGATCCATTATTTTTCCTCCACTCACAGATCATCCTACCATCTCCAGAAACAACCCCTATCTTCCAAATTACAGAGTTCATCATATTTTCATCGAAATCCAAATTCTGGTTAAACCAGAAATGCTTCTAAATCCCATTTTTAAAAATCATAATTTTTGTTTCAAAAATCAATTTTTAGCTTTGTCTTTTGATTCATGTACCTGAATCTATAAGACAATTAAATCGAATTTTACTTGTTTTGAGTTTGCACAATTGTTTCCTTACCTTCCAGTAAAAATGCAGAATTTTTTTAACTTAAACAAAATTTTAAACCAAAATTTAGGATAAATTAAACATACTTTGTTCCAGACTCATGCACTATTAAAGATTTATTCAACAGCACTTGAATTTTTTACTAAATTATGAACCTGGAACTTAAAAAAAAAACTGGAGTAGCATAAAACAGTAATCTATACTCATCATTCATTCATACACAGAAGACAACATACACAATACAATATTTCTCACAGAAAACTAGCATGCAACCATAGCTAATTAAGTTTTAAGTTTGTGAGGTTACTCACCTGAAACAAATGAGGACAAAGCCTTTATTTTGAAAACTGTTTGAAAGCTTTTGATAAAACTTGAATTGCTTTTGAAACCTTTAAACTGAAATGCCATACATCTTTGAATCTGATTAAGAAACTTGAATTGCTTGCTGATTTGAACTTGCAGTTGCATGCTAATGAAATTTTGTTGAAGACAAACCCAGATTCATTTTATTTAAACTTGAATTGCAGATTCACTTTATATTCCCAGGTTGAAAGATGCATGCAGAGTTTACTTGGTTTGATTTTGCATTTGAAAATGGTTTTACAGAGGACTTGCTTGCTTTAAAACTTGCATTATAGATTTCAGGTTTAAAGAATGCAGGCAATAAGGAATTACAGGTTTGATTTGCTTTGGTTTCTAGTTTGAGGAGTTAATATTGGCAGTGAAATTATAGGTTTCAGATTTTTGGTTTGAGGAGAAAACTTTCAGATTTGAACATGATTTTATTTTTGGTTTTTGAGAGTTTTGGAAACAAATATGGTTCAGCTGAAATTTTATCTTCTTAACTTTGAAAAAATGGAGATTAGAAAAGGAGAAGATTAAAGAAACATGTTTATATAAGTGTAATTGATTTATTTAAAAATTAAAAGAAAAATTAAAAATAAAAGGACACATGTAAAAAAAACTTACACTTGTTACATTAGTCATTTAATTTAACTACACTTGTCATTATACCCCTTAATATAATAACATGTGTCTTAAGAATTATTTTATTTATTTTTATTTAATTTAAAAGTAAATTAAACCCTCTTTTCTTTATTTATCAAATACATATATATAAAATATCTTCATAAGTAAATGCATATGCATTTTTTTTTAAAGAAATGAAATGAAACAAATTATATAAAAATGAAAACTTATCCAAATAATTTAAAAATGTTTATTCTTTTGAATTCAAAATTAATTCAAATTCAAATTCTATTCATACATTTAAAAAAACCAATTTAAAACTAATTCATATTAACATATTTAATTTAACAATAGTAATATTGTCTTTTTACAAATCTATCTATATTAATACATTTATTATTATTTAAAAGTAACATATTTATTAATTTAAATAATTTATAAAAGAAATTATAAATCACTAACTTATTTAAATGCATAAATGTTTCAATATATAAATGGTATTTTAAATTTCCATATATAATCCCAAATTATATTTATTAAGCTATATTCAAAAAGAAAATAAAATAAACTTTTGCTTATCTTATTAAAATTTAAACTATGCTTTAAAATATATTTAAACAATTTAAAACATTTTTCTTTAAGTATCTTAAAACCCAATAGTTATTTATTAATAGTTTTGAATAGTTATTTATTAAATAAAATAATAATTTCCAAATTATCAGAATGAATATTAAAATTTAAAAACAAGATTTCATTTGTTTATTAAACTTCAAGTCAAAACTTATCTATCTACAGTATATATATATATATATATATATATATATTATAAATAGAAAGCAATTTATTAGCTTTTAAAAGATAAAATTCACCAATTAAACATTTATTCAATTGGATTATTAAATCAAGTTAATTTTATTAATAGAATTTATCAAATTCATTTAATTTTAAATACAGATTATTAAATTGATATTGCCAAAATTTCCAGGATATCACACTTATTATACCTTTCGAGGATATTAAATGACCTTTTTTAAAATATAGAGCTTTGAAACAAATGAAAGTAACCTTTCAAAAGCATTGGGTTTACTCTTTAAAAATCATTTGGATCAAAGTGATTATATACGAAAGTATCTCTTTCGAAACCAACACAAATTAGTTTGGGAAAAAGTTGATGGTGTCAGAACCATCTTAGTCGAAAGCAAAAGATTATAAAAGTCAAAACTTCGAAGGACAGAGTTGAATCCCCTTTCGACTCCATCACCTTTGAAACCTTCAACCCCTTCGAAAGCATACAGGAGAAAGGCTTAAGTAAAACAGAAGTAACCCATTCGACAACATAGATGATTTCAGTGCAGTCGAAAGAGGGATTGGCGGCTTGTTTTCGACTGGGATGAAACACCTTTTCGAAAATAATTATTTAACGTATAAAGGTACTCCTTCAAAAGCAAATACTTTAACACCGTATGACAACCTTCTTCAGAAGCTAATTATAAAACCTTTTCGAAAGCATAGTTTGCGACTGTGTCAGAAGCTTTAGGTAAAACTAGGCAAGATTTTAACTTTTGAAAACAAAGTAGGATTTCGACCCCATCGAAAGCTACACTTTCAACACCATGGCTTCCGCCTTCCTTCCAACACACTGCATACCATCTAGGCGATATCTTCTGTATTGGTTTCAACTACATAGGTTTCGACTATGTTTGTTTCGACTGGGATGAGGCAGAATCAAATGAGTTGAAAAGTCCTTACTAATAAGGACGGAATACCTTTTTCTGATTTAAAGGCTGAATTATAGCAACTTTTAGTAATCACTTTCTAGCAACTTTTCTATTTGTAAACTATTGATTGGTTGTCATAATTTTTTTTCAAATACTTTACCTTTAAACTATCGCATTAATTCAGATCCAAATTAAAGGATTTAAATGTTAAAACCTTTCCAAATAACCAACATTTGCTAAAAAACCCCTCTTTTAAAATTTATTTCCCCTAGTAAATCAATTGGGAAAAATCCAAAAAAAATCACAGAAAATCGATTTCATCATGTAATCAAATACAGTAAAATTTTAGGCCCAATTTCTTCCTGAAATTATCGAAATAAATTTTAAACCCATTTATATCATATTTTTCATTATAAATTCATAATAAAATTTCAATAGCTTTGGAAAATTTTGAAAATTAAAACCCATCTTCGAAATCATGTTTTACTTAACAAAAAAAATTCCATGGCAATTTGAAATCATATTTTCTCGGTTTTATACAAAACCATACAAATTAATGTGCTTATGAATTAAAAAACAAACCATCATAATATAACTTAAGCATACCATCATCCATTTTATTACCAAAAATGAATTTAAATCGTAAATTTGAAACCATATAATCATAGAATAAAAAAGAGATGGTAGAAGATCATTATTCACCTTAAACTTGATAAGGAATTTGAGATTTGTTGTTGATTAATCCTCCATAGCTTTTGATTAAAATCCCTTTTCTCCTTTGTTAATGGTTGGCTCTATTAGGGTTCTTGCGTTTATTTTGATTTGAGGAATAAAATGAACGTGAATGGACAAAATGAGAAGTTATAGCCGTATATAATTAATCGGTTAATTTACTAATATGCCCATGTGTAGTTTAATTAACCAATAAACCTATTTAAAGCCCATTTATCTTACCAATAAGCACGACCCTATATAATTTATTCAAATCTCATTATCATCATTGTTTTATTTAATTTATCAAATTAAATCTTTTGAATAACGTTATAAAAATTTAGGGATGTTACAGGCTCCCCCTTAAAGAATTTCGTCCTTGAAATTCAGTACGGACTATATACTAAACATATCAGTCATCTGTAACAACTCCTAACAACCATACTAGTCTAACTGACTAGCAACAATCTACATAAATCTAATATAGACATACCCTCAAAGCAGATCAGGAAAAGTATCTCAATCCCGTCCTCTGTCTCCCAAGTACAGTCCTTCTCATTGTCGCTCCATTGAACTTTCACTAACTTGACTGTCGTATTCCCTAATCTTTTCTCATCTCTAGCTACAAGCCGAACCGTTTGTTTAACAATAGTCAAATCAGGCTCTACCACTAAGTCATCCAACCCTGTCGGAGGAATAGTAGTGTCTGAATCATGCACATACTTGCGAATATGAGACACGTGAAATACATTATGAACACTTGCCAAACTACTCGACAACTCTATTCTTTATGCGAGCTTTTCAGCCCTCTCTATAATCTGAAATGGACCTACATATCTTGGGGCTAACTTCGTCGACTTTCCAAATCGTACCACACCCTTCATAGGTGATGCCTTAATAAAAGCCTTATCTCCAACCGAGAATTCTAGGTCCTTATGCCTCTTATCTGCGTAACTCTTCTGTCTGGACCGATCTTCTTTCATCCTTCCTCGGATTAACTCAATCTTCTCTGACGCCTCTTTAACAAAATCTGGACCTAAGACTAATCTGTTTCTAGTGTGCAACCAACATGCTGGTGATTTGCATGGTCTTCCATACAAAGCTTCAAACGACGGCATTTCCATACTAGTTTGATAGCTATTATTATACGAAAATCCAACCAAATGTAAGTGATCCTCCCTAGATCCACCAAAGTCTAATACACAAGCTCTCAATAAATCTTTAAGTATCTTATTGACTCTCTATGTCTGCCCACCTGTCTGAAGGTGATACGCAGTACTGATATTAAGCTCGGTACCCATTATTTCATGTAGACTCTTTCAAAATTCACTAGTGAACAATGCATCTCTGTAACTGACTATACTACTAGGAACTCCATGCAGTCTAATTATGTTCTTAAGGAATAACTTAGCTAAAACAAATGTCGTTTTGGTAGACTTAATTGGAATGAAATGGGCACTCTTGGTCAATCTGTCCACTATAACCCATATGCTTTCATTACCTCTATTTGACCTTGGCAACCTGTCTATAAAATCATTGGATATCAAATCCCACTTCCAAACTGGAATCTCTAAAGGCTGTAGTAACCCACTCGGTTACTAATGTTTGGCTTTCACTTGTTGACAGTTTGCACACTGTCTAACCAACAAGCCAGCATCCCTCTTTATGCCTTCCTAATAGAAGTTTCTCTTCAAATCCTGATACATCTTGATTCCTCCAGGATGAATCGTAAACTTGGATTGATGACATTCTCCAAGTACTTCTTTCCTTAAGTCTTCCACATTTAGAACACACAACCATCCATTCTTTCTTAACCACCCTCTCTGGTCAGGGCTAATATATTTTAAATCATCAATCTCTGTTCCAACCTCAATTCTTCTGATCCTCTTAGCTAATACTGGATTCTTCTTCTGCTTAGAAGCAATTTTCTCAATCAATACTGGTCGAATTTCTAAACAAGATAGTCTGGCGGTACTCTAACTAGAACTAGCGGTCGATCTTATCTGCACAACGCAACTGACTAAAGCTTTTAAATATTTTCATTCCGCTAACATAGCCAACACCACATTTTGATGTTTTATGCTATGAGCATCAGCCACCTTATTACCTCTCCCTAGTGTATACTCTATATCAAATCTTAAGCAACCAAAAACTCCAGCCACCTCTGCTGTCTCATATTCAATTCCTTCCGAGAGAATAAATACCATAAAGACTTATGATCGGTATATAACTCAAATTTCTTCCGTAAAAGATAATGTCTCCAAATCTTCAATGCAAAGATCATAGCTGCCAACTCCGAATCATGAGTAGGATATCTAACTTCATACGGTCTAAGCTGCCTAGATGCGTAGGCAATGACTTTACCACTCTGCATCAACACCACTCCTAATCCTGTTCCAATGCATCAGTATACACCACCAATCTTTGAATTTTGTTTGGAACTACTAACAATGGTGCGTTGGTCAACAAACACTTTAAATTAAGGATTGCCTCCTCATATTTGTCGGACCAAAAAAATCTCGCTTCCTAGTTAGCTTAATTAAGGGTGTTGCTATCGTGAGAAATCCTTAATGAATCTCCGGTAGTAGCCAGCAAGTCCAAGAAAACTTTTGACCTCAGTTACTGTCTTCGGTTTCTTCTAGTTATTCACAGCTTCGATCTTATCCGGATCGACTGAAAATTCTTTCTCTGAAACCATGTGACCAGGAAACTTTATCTCTTTCTTCTAGAAATGATATTTGGTAAACTTCGCCTTTAGCTAACTCTGCCTCAGCATCTCAAGCGCCACTTTAAGATGAACTTCATGCTCTCTCTCATCCTAAGAGTATACTAGAATGTCATCTATGAACACCAGTATAATCCTATGCAAGTACTCTCAGAAAACTCGGTTCATCAAATCTACGAAGAAAGCAAGTGTATTCATAAATCCAAATGGCATTACCAACCACTCATATGAATCATATCTAGTTCGAAATGTTGTCAAAGGAATACTGTACTCCACCACTCTTAACCGATGGAAACCTGTCGCTAAATCCAACTGAGAAAACACTATGGCTCCACTCAACCGATCAAGCAGATCATCTATTCTTGTCAAATGATACTTATTCTTTATTATCCTTTCGTTTAACTTACGGTTGTCATACACATCCTCAACGACCCATCCGGTTTCTTCACAAACATCACGGCCGCTCCTCAAGGTAAATTACTTGTTCTAATAAAATTCCTTCCTTTAAGATTCACTAGCTGCACCTTCAATTCCTTCATCTTAGTTGATGTCATCCTGGGAGGTGGTCTACTTGTAGGTTCATCTTCCAGCTTAAGATTTATTCTAAACTCAATAGCTCTTTTCGGGGGTAGCCCAGTGACTGGCTCAAAAACATCCGCAAATTCTCTTGCCACCTGAACCTGATTTAACCCATTTCCTACCTCTATAGTATTAAGCATAGCACTAACACTTCGGTCAGTTTTCCTTACTGAGAATATCAATCGGTTATGACTATATGGGTATCATAGTGATATTTTCCTATCCTGGCAAAATATTCTAGCCTCATACCTACTTAACCAATCCATACCCAAATTATCCCAAAATCTATAAAATCAGTAACATATAAACTGCATGCAAACTTTTGACCTAACAAGTCAAGTTCTAACTGGTCACATCTTAACACAAGAGTTGCATACCCTCCTATCGGATTCGCAACCCTTAAGGAAGTAACAAGGTAGGTGGGTGCTAGACATAATCTATCAACCAAACATCGAGATATAAATGAATGTGATGCACCAGCATTAAAAGTACTCTAAATGAAATACTCTGAATCAAAAGCATACATTCCATCACAGTTTTTCCCTTATCTGCTGCAGTAGGCCTAGCTGATCCTATAGCAAAAACTTTTCCTTTATCGTCCCTAGCTCGCTCTGGACACTGATTCTTGTAATGCCCAACTTGATCATAGTTGATGCATTTCACATTCCTCTTAACTGCAGCTTTGTTCCCATTTCCTAAATGGCATTCATTAGCAAAGTGACCCTTTTTGTCACATTTATAGCAAACTACCTCAGCCTTCGACTTCTTGACAGTATCTCCCTTCTAGGTCCCCTTCTTCTTAAAGAACTTCCTCTTCTTTCCTAGAGATCTTTGAGTTTCTATTGGCTTCTCTTTAACTAAATTAGCAAGCAATTCCTCATGGCGAATGGCCATCTCCACCACTATATTTCAAGGATCATGGATATGGGTCGTGGTCATCCTAGCAAGCTCGGGCCTCAATCTTCGAATGAACTTCTTATTCCTTTGATGTCAGTATTTATAATAGCATATCCATATCTAGACAGCTCTTCAAACCTAGTAGTATTCTCCGCTACTAACATCTCTCCTTGCACTAAATCCATAAATTTCCTCATTAGCTCAGACTTAGGAAACTCATATATAAACTTCTGCTTAAATCTCGTCTTAAAATCATTCCAAGTTAACTGCTCTTTCGGAACTCCGGCAGTGACACTATTCCACCAGTGCAGTGCTGACCTCTACAACTGCCTAGAGGCCAACCTCCTCTTTCGCCCATCATTCAGGCCTAGATCAGTAAATATAAGCTCACAATGCAACAACCAATTTTGAACTTCTACGGGACTCTCTATTCCCAAGAATGGCTTTCCACCCAAACTGGTGTAGTCTCTACTCAGCATAGCAATATTCCCAACTGCAGCCACATGATTAGCTCCTCCTACATTTTCAGCAACTCCAGCAGCAGCTCTGACTTGCATCAAACTGGCTAAGAACTGATACATCGCCCCCATGTCTACTGGTGGATTTCTAGCACCTACATTGACTTCTGCATTTTGGTTACTAGCATTAGCCGGTTGACTCGGGTTTCTCCTGGTAGTGGATCGAGCATTTCCATTAGTTGTGTTGCATCCGCCAATGATAATTCCTCTCCCGTTTCCCTATCTCCTTTCTCGTAAATCTGCATATGAGCCTTAGTAAGATACAAAAGAATGGTCTAAGAGAATGAGGAAAACGTACTTATATGTAACTATATATAGAAAATACAAATACGTTACTATAGTGTTAACCCAAACCCCAATCTTATTATCCGATTCATTAGATTATGCTTGGAAAATCTTTAAGGTTTAAGTTTCTTTTAAAGTTTCATAAACTTATGCTCCGATACCAACTCGTAACATCCCCCTATTTTGAGGCCCAAAAATAACGGCTACCAATGCTGCAGTTGTCCATAGTTATTAATCCTTGACGACCAAAGATGGTGATATTAGATACATTGATACCCAAAAACAGAAGAATATGGAAAAAAAATTAAACAACGAAACAAATTCCACATTCCATTTTGATGTGCACATAAATGTGCATATTTTTACTTCCATATTTAATCTAATTTAATTAAATAAATGATCATATAGGGTATTTTAACATGTTTAAACCAAAATTCAAATTATTTTCAAATCATCATTTATTCGTCTTCATATAGGGACAAAACGATCGTTTTTGTGCATATATTAATTTGAGAAAATTTACTTGAAAATATCTATGTTATTTTATTGGAATTTGAATTCAAACTACAAGTGACTTCATAGAAATATGCATGCACAGGAGAAAACAAAGGAATGAAGATGTTAATTCAAACTCTTGATCATGAAGGACCCTACCTACCCACTTAACATGATGTACACTTAGGAACTAATGCATATGATAATGGAAATCAAAGCTACATGTACATTTAAGTGGAGGATTAACACATGCTAATGATTACTTGTGGTTACACTACCTCAAGGGTGGTTTAGGTAGTTCCCAAAAATATGATTAGGGTTTCAAAATTTGTATAAATACCCCTTATGTTCATGTGATTAGTCTCTTTTCCTCTGAGCCTCTTTAGTTTAGTTTAGGCTCAAATAAATCAAAGCCCTTCTTTCTTTTCATGCCTACTTAGCCATTACTTTTCATGTACATTTTCTTTCTTTATTTACATGCTCTTTTCCTTTTTTTGTTGGTAGTTAGTTTATTTTTCATGTAATTAGATTAGTTTTTATTGCTTTTTAATTAGCTCTCTTTTTCTCTTGTTTTTATTTTATGTTGCATGCTACAATTGTAGATATGATAACAGATATAAGAGGCTAAACCCCTTCAATTTAGGGATGATGAAGCTCTCTAAATCATGTAGCTTCAACATTTTGCTAATTATTGATCTCTTTTTGTGCTTAATGGAAATGATAGAATTTGTTTTTTAGCTTTGAATTTGATAGCCTATGTTGTTGACAACAAATAGGCTATGCTTCAAAAAATTTATAAAATCAATATTTTTTAATTTTTTTTGTTATTTATTTAAGCATAGCCTATTTGGTGTCAACAACATAGGCTATCAAATTCAAAGCTAAAACAACAAGTTAAACCACATTCTATCATTTTCATTAAGCACAAAAAATGATCAAAAATGTTGAGGCTACATGATTAAGAGAGCTTCATTACCCTTAAGTTGAAGGGGTTTAACCTCTCATATTTATTATCATATCAACAATTGTAGCATGCAACACGAAATAAAAACAAGAGAAAAAGAAAGTTAAATGAAAAGAGAGCTAATTAAAAAGCAATAAAAACAAATATACTTGCATGAAAAATAAACTAACTACTAACAAGAAAGGAAAAGAACATGTGAATAAAAGAGAATATTAATTAACATTGCATAAAAGAAAGAAAAGTTACATGAAAAGAAATGGCTAAGTAGCCATGAAAAGAAAGAAGTGCTTGATTAATTTGAGCCTAAACTAAACTAAAGAGGCTAAAAGGAAGAGAAACTAATTACATGAACGTAAGGGATATTTATACATGCTTTATCCTATTTTTGAGAACTACCCGAACTACCCTTGAGGTAGTGTGACCATCAAGTAACCATTATCATGTGTTAATCCTCCACTTAAATATACATGTAGCTTTAATTTCCATTAGCATGTGCATTAACTCCTAAGTTTACATCACGGTAAGTGGGTAGGTGGGGTCGTCCATGATCATGAGTCTGAATTATTTCCATCTTCATTCCTTTGTTTCCTCTTGTGCATACATATTTTTCATAAAGCCACTTGTAATTTGAATTCAAAATCCTACAAAATAACATAGAAATGTCCAAGTAAACTTTCTTAAATTAATATATGCACAAAAATGATCATTTTTCCTCTATATGAAGATGAATAAATGATGATTTGAAAATAATTTGAATTTTGCTTTGAACATGTTAAAATACCTTTAATGATCATTTAATTAATTAAATTATATTAAACATGAAAGTAAAAGATATGCACATTTACATGCACATCAAATACCCCACACTTATCATTTAAATTCGTCTATGAATAAACTAAAACTAACATAAATCCATTTTCGTAGGGAGCACGATTGCATTGAGCATATGCAACAAGCCATTAAACCTCTAGATGTTTGTAGTAGGACGAGTGTTGTCTCGTGAGGGTTTTCAGCAGATACTACCCAAAAAATCCAAATGCAAAGTGAAAATTTTCCTAAATGAAAGATTTATTTACGAAGAGATGAATGCAAGTTTGAAAATATTTACAAATGAAGAATTCACTTTTAAATTAACATGAATAAGTTAAATATAAGTTTCGATCACTATCTTGAAATTTTAAATCATTTACTCGTCAAATTTCTAACAAAAATTAAGTTATCATCACAATTAGACTCTAGTTTAGCTAGTTGTTTCAGTTGATAACATAGTGCAACTATGAAATAGATCCTTAATTGATTATCAAAGTTTTTCAAAGTGATATTTTCATTTCTTTTGAATAACAAGCCAATTGAAATAAGTAAAAATAGTGTTTGGATTTCAATTGCTTACTCTTTCTTTATTTGAAAATTTTATTAATATTAACAATATTTATATATGCCTAACTTAGAAAACTAAGGCCAGATATACATTACCCATGCACTGCCTTTCGGGCTTACGTGAGGAGAATACAGAGTATGGAGAGTGAACACACGAGTGTGAACATCTATTGACTGTAGGCGTTACTAATGAAAGAATTTTTATATACATTCACCTAACTCAGATAAACTGAGGCCAGATATACCAATCATGCACTACCTTTTGGGCTTACGCGAAAAGGGTATAGAGCATGGCGAGTGAACACACAAGTGTGGACACATGATTCTAGGTGTTAATAAAAATATATACATACGTACAAATATTTTTTGTTTGTTGTTTTTTTAAATATATAACTTTTTTTGTTTATTATTTATTATTTAATTTTTTTATGAAGAGAGAATTTTGCAAAATTATCTTAGCACCATCAAACTTAGAAGATAAATATTGTTATATCCTTTTCTTTTAAATCCACCACTTTTTTTTAACAAAGATTTTCAATTAGGATATACTTCATAATTATCACCCATGAATCTTCCTATATACTATTTAAACTATAGTTTCTTGTAATCTAACTTTATTTTTATTTTTGTTGAGACAAATAACTTTTCAAAAATTCTCATTGAATTAACCAAAACCATATATTTATCCTATAGTGTTTCTTTAAAAATAAATCAAAATGCTTAATTTTTTTGAGTTTTTTTTTAAATTTTGAAAGAAATTAAACCATGACAAATAAAAAATGAAGATGAGACTCCCTCCTACACTTGATTTTGACTGTGTCCCCACAGTCAACCCAAGTGAAAGGAGAAATATAAAATTAAAAATATATACATATATTTACATGAAAATGAAAAAATGTTATTTACAAGACATCAGAAAATATGTCGTCAAAAAGTAAATGAATCTGTCTCCCAAAAACAAATTCATTTGTCTCATCAAGTATGAGAGACACAGCTTAAGCGTAGAAAACCAAACCATAAAGGATTTCAAAGTTGAATGTTGTTTTGGAAAAACGAATGTCGCTTTATGAAAAATCGTACGAGTTGTTTTATTTTCGATGATTTTTGGGGGTGATAGAACAATTAGTTGAAGTTCAAGTCTATTTTCACCAAATTGAAATTCAAACTTATCATTGAAAAAATCTTTAAAATTATTGATTTGAAAATCAAAATGGTGATTTAAATCTTCCCTTGCAGAATTCGACAACTCGTTTTCAAAAAGTCCAAAGAAATTTCGTCTTCCTTTGTTGAATTATTCACAACTTCACTGCATAAATCAAGTTCAAAATTTAAAGCTGTTATATTCAAATTTTCAAAATCGAAGAAAGGAAGATCGAATTTTAAATCAAGTTTCTTACCCTTAAAATAATTGAAATCCAATTCAATTACCGTATTTTCAACAACTTCATTTAGGTTGTTTATTTCAATTTCAAAAGTTTTTATTTGAAAATCATCATTTTGGGTAGAAAGTGGATTATTACTTGACTCGTCACATGTTGAGATTTGGTTTTGTTGCACACGTTGTTTCAGGTATGTTTCAAATAACAAATCCATATGTTGATTGTAAATTTTGTCAATTTGCTCAACAAAATCCAATTTATATTTATTAACTTGAGAATTTTCGATTTGAAATTATTGAGAACAAAAATTGTCCATTGCATCGTAGTCGAGATTATTCCCATTGCCAAAATCATTTAAAAGGTTATTTCCATTTTCATTTTGACCTTGAGACTCATTTTGAAGTTCGAAATTGAATTGGCATGGGTTATACTCAAAATCGTTTGAATTTTGAAGTGAATTCAAGTCTACTTTGAAATCCTTGGCTTGAGTTGTTGCACAAATACAAATTGCACAAATCATTTATCCTTTGATTTTTGTGTGTAGAGTGTTCAAGTAATGACGAAATCATTTCCATGCTTTTTTCAAGAGTTGAGGGTTGGTTATTATTTTAAAAAAATTTGTGGTTCAAAATTCAAATTGTTTAAACAATAGTTGTTGTTAAAATATTCATAAGAATTTGGAATGAAGTTATATGGATTATATTGATTTTCATAACTATTGAAAAAAATTTGCGAATAGGAAAATTCTGACATTTTCAAGAATGTTTTCTTCTTCTTTTTTATAAAGGAAAACTATTTACCAAAAGTAATTTGTTTTTCAAAAGGAAAATTTGATTTTTGTTTTTTTTGGGATTTTCAAGTTTTTTGTTTTTGAAAATATTTTATATTTTTTTTGGTTTTCTAGAAAAAACAACTTAACTTTTTTTTTTTGGATTTTTGATTTTGATTTAAAAAATTCCAAAAGAAAAAACCATGTTAAGAAATATTTACATTTTTTTAGTTTTGGATTTTGAATTTTTTTTTGTTTTTTTAAATGTGCATGAACTAAGGCAACTAAATGAATGCAAGAGTTTAATAACAAATTTTCTATCCTAAGTAGCTCCTAACCCAAAATTGTATAACCACACTTTGTCTTAGTTCAACAAGATGGTTCTTAGCCAAGTAACAGGTAGGATTTATTGGTACACTAGGATCACTGTAGCAATGCAGCCGAAGGTATAAGTACCTTCAGAGAAACAATTTAGTATAATATTTATGAATCACCGTAATATTTATAACTGATTATTGCTTTGCCATAGCCTAGACACTAAGAAGTTAAATTGTTCAAAGAAGATAACTTGTCAATATACAATTAAGCCTTGTCGATGTCTAACCTTATTATTAACAAATTCTAAGATGAAATACAAAGCAAAAATTAAACGTGTATTAACAATGCAACTACGAATGAAATTTGTTTCCGTTTTTGAAAATTTTGAAATTATTTATTATATATGCAAGTAAATGCAAACAACCAACAATGTAAGGTAAAATAATACTAGAGATGAAAGCATGATAGCGGAGCGTGCAGATTATTAGCAAATTTTACTTTTTATTTTTTGTTTTTTTACCGGTGATTTTTTAGCAAGCAAAGTAAAGCAATTATTTTTGGCAAGCGAATTTTTTCTTTCTTGCTTTGGCAAGCTGAAAATTTCGAATAAGATATATACAATTTTTTTTATACAAGGATGGAACTTAAAACAACAAAACAAAACAATTAAATATTTTTTTTGTTAAAAGGATAAAGCAAAACAAGACTATAAACAAATTAAACAAAACAATTAAGTAAATCTTGTTTTTACTAATAAGGATGGACAAAAAAAAATTGAAACAACAAATTAAAACAAAACAAAACAAATAAAATAAGTAAAATATATTCACTCAAACCAAATTTTCAAAACAGATGAAAATTAAAACCCAGCCCAACAAAAAAAAATTTTACTAAAAAAATGATCAACGTTATCAGATTATGGTACGGTCAAATTCACAATGAAATTCACAATCGAACTAGAAATTAATTTAAAGACAAAATTCACAATCGAATTCCTAAAAAAAAAAAAAATCAAATTTCCTCAATCAACCACGGTTATCAAATTATGGTACGGCTTGAGTTTTGGATTCGCGGTTGGGTTTTCGAACTTTTGTTATGATCGATTTTGGGTTGCAGTGTTCGATTGTGGGTTTGTGGTGTTTGTGATTTCAATGAGTTCACTTGGAGTTGTTCGAAAGTGGTCGAAGGTTGTTGAAGGGGTGAATGCTTTGGAGGGGGAGGCATGTGCAAGCAAGAAGTTGTTATGTTCAAGAGTGGGTGTAAGTTTGTTGTGGTGGCTAGATGATAGTCGATGGGGGTTGATGAGTGTTGCTGTGTGGAGAAAGTATAATGGCAGTATGGATTCAGGGTAGCAAGATATTGTTTGTCGGTGGAGGAAATGTTGTTGACAGTCAGGGTGGGTGATGGTTTGTTGGTTGAACATAAGAGGGGTGATTGTATGTGAAAGGTATGTAGGAAATATGGAGGAGTAGTAGAGAAACTGTGGTGGTCAAGAGTGGTTTGTAGAGTATGTATGTATGTATCTGATGTGTATGTGATGAAGAATGGATGTTGATAGCAAGTAGGAGGTTGTTGAATGTTTTGTCATGTAGGTGTTGAGGTGAAGTAATCAGGAAGTAGGTAAGTGGTGGTTGTTGATGTGTGCAAGATTGTTGAAGGACTGGTTGATGGAGTGTGTTTGTAATGGTATGAAATCTGCAGCGATAAGGTGGAAATTTTGCTGTAGTGAGGTTGTGAAGTGGTTTTTGTAGCACTGTGCAGGGGGTAGTAGCAAGGCAGTGGAGTTTGTGAAAATGTATGACAGGAAGATGATGGTGGATGATGTTGGCAAGGTGGCAGTGGTTGTATGGGAGGACGAATTGTAGGCAGTGATTGTTGAGATTTCGATGACTGTAGTGGAGTGTGTTACTGATGGTAATGAAGTTGCTGTGCAAGTTGGTTATGTGTACACTGGGCTGCTGCAGGAGGTTTTGTGATGTATGGAGAAAGAGGTGTTTGCTCTGGCAGGGTGATGTAGGGGAAAAGGTAGTAGCTGTGTGTGTGTGTGGGGGGGGGGGGGGGGGGGAGGGGTCTATATTGGTATTTTGTGTGTAACTGTAATGTGAAGAAGGGGAGTTGTTGATGAATTGCTGCTGGAGATGGTAGGTATTGCTAAATGTAGAAGTATGGTTTGGGGCAGCAATGGCAGTAGTGGCTTGATGTATATGGAGAAGTGCAACTATAATGTGTAGTGCAGTATGTTAAATGTTGAACTGTGCAGTGATATTGGAGAGATGAAATGCACAGGGATGATGTGTGTGCACTATTGTAAAGGGTGATGAAGTGGTTTTGCTGAGGTAAAATTGTGAGTGTTGGTAGAGATTGTTGTAGTATGTGATAGTTTTGATGAAGTGTGGTATGACAGTGTTGATGTTTGTAGCAGTGTGTTAACAGAAGTATGTTTGAGCAGAAGTCGGTGGGGATGTAGTGAAGCAGTGTTGGTGATGGAGAGGAGTTTGTAGTGCACTATTTGATTTTTTCTTTTTCTTTTTGTAAGTGTAAATAAAATAAGAAAATGAAAACGAAATCTAAATGTAAAAGTATAAATGTAATAAACTAATTTTGTTTGAAATTGTGTATGTTTTTTTAATATACAAATTGCAAGTGCAAAATAGAAAAGTAACAATTGCAAATAAACACACAAGCAAATGCTACCGACAATTACACAAACATCCAATTTTTTCCTTTTTAATGCAAATAAACACACAATAAAATCAAAAGAAAATAATTCAAAAAATAAAATAAAATTAATTCCTCGACAACGACGCCAAAAACTTATTTAATGACGGTTTTTCTATGAGTTAGAAAATCATCGAATTTCTTTAAATAAAAATAACCGCAAGCGCATGGCGTACAATGCTAGTACGTGGCGAGTACGGGTCGATCCAGAGGGAATTGTTTAGATTTTAAAATTTTCTATTTAATCAAATTAACCAAAGCTGAGATTGTTTGAAGCTTAAATAATGTAAAAACTAAGTAAAGAAAATAGATAAAAATATGAGAGTTTGAAGGCTATTTAGAAATAAATCCACTCTCTTGATCACATAAATCAACACAATATAAAACTTTGATCTCTTTATTTTGGTCATTAGTGGATTTAATTGATGTGTTTATCGCAAGTTGTTATTCCGCCTTTTTTGCAAGGCCGTGATACCAAAAGATCAACCGAAAAACCAAAGATAGTTCATCTCAAATCAACCAAAAAAACCAAGGCCGGGCACACTTATTCGCCTTCAACGGGCACACAAACGATCCAGGAACTCACCCGAACGTGAACCTGGCATCGATAAAACTAAGCCCCCCGGGCACACTTACTCGCCTCGAACAGGCACCCGACCTCGAACGGTCACAACTCGCCTCGAACGGCACCCGACCTCGAACGGTCACAACTCGCCTCGAACTGCACCCGACCTCGAAGAGTCATAACTCGCCTCGAATAGCACACGACCTCGAACGGTCACAATTCGCCTCGAACGGCACACCGACCGCGAACGGTCACATCTCACCTCAAATGATTTGATCACGAACGGTCGCATTTGAGGTCAACCCCTTGACCGTGAACGGTCGCACTTTACCACAAATGACTCGATCACGAACGGTCGTCATTTGAAGTAAGGCGCTTGATCGTGAACGGTCACATCTCACCTCAAATGACTTGATCACGAACGGTTGTCATTTGAGGTCAACCCCTTGACCGTGAACGGTCGCACTTTACCACAAATGACTCGGTCACGAACGGTCGTCATTTGAAGTAAGGCGCTTGATCATGAACGGGCCCATCTCACCTCCAATGACTCGATCACAACGGTCGTCATTTGAGGTCAACCCCCTGACCGTGAACGGTTGCACTTTACTACAAATGACTCGATCACGAACGGTCGTCATTTGAAGTAAGGCGCTTGATCGTGAACGGTCACATCTCACCTCAAATGACTTGATCACGAACGGTCGTCATTTGAGGTCAACCCCCTGACCGTGAACGGTCGCACTTTACCACAAATGACTCGATCACGAACGGTCGTCATTTGAAGTAAGGCGCTTGATCGTGAACTGTCCCATCTCACCTCCGATGACTCGATCACGATCGGTCGTCATTTGAGGTCAACCCCCTGACCGTGAACGGTCGCACTTTACCACAAATGACTCGATCACGAACGGTCGTCATTTGAAGTAAGGCGCTTGATCGTGAATAGTCACATTTCACCTCAAATGGCTCGATCTCGAACGGTCGTTATTTAAGGTCATATAAAACTGTTAATTTCTCTGCAGGACATCAATAGAATATGAACATCCAGCGTATGGTATTACAAAACACACCTTCCTATCGCAAGGCATGTTTTGGAGGGCAAATGTTATCCCGCCTTTTTTGCAAGGCCGTGATACCAAAAGATCAACCGAAAAACCAAAGATAGTTCATCTCAAAGCAACCCAGCTGCTCGAAGAAAGTGCACAACCTAAAACACGGCAAACAAAGTCATGAAAAGCAGCACTCCAAGTTCCGAGTCAATTCGAGGTCACATGTGTCAACTCCACCATACCACGACCTAACTTCCTCATAGGTCGCTCACGACCTAACTTCCTCATATGTCGCTCGCAACCTAGCAATTCAACGACCTAAAGCACGAGCCGATTCAAAGGGTTCACGACCTAAACAAATCAACGGCCTAGTGACTCAACTAGCTAAGGGACAAAGCGACCTAAGAAGTTACAAAGCAAACGACTTAACTATCCTAAACATCCTAGCGACCTAAACGACCTAGCGACCTAACATCCAACGACCTAAAAGCCCAGCAACCTAAGCCGCATACTGCCTCTTCCTTTAGGTCGCTCGCGACCTAAGCCACATACTGCTTCTTCCATTAGGTCTCCACCCTTTATGCCGCAACTCCTTAGGCCCTACCCTTTAGGTCGCCACTCCCTCTCCTGCTACTACATAGGTCGCTAACGACCTACGACCTAACCGTTAGGTCGCCCCGGCCGACCTAACTCCAGTTTTTTCTCTATAAATACCTCGCCTACTCCAACTCAAAGGGGGACTTTTGGGGGGATACCTCTTGGAAGGCCGATACTCTGCATTTTTCTGGACTCCTTCAACACTTCAAACACCAAAGACGTTTCAACGAACCTGGGAAGTAGATCTAATCCATTCAAGAGGAATTTAAAGGGCTTTTTCACCATGGAAGTTCTGATTTCTTGCCTCAATTATGTTGTAACTCGAAGTCGAATTGTAGCAAAAGTGTAATAAAGAATCATGGAAAGAGTTGTAATCAAATCAACAATAAAAGATGTAAAGTGGATGTAGGCTTGACTTCGAGCCGAACCACTATAAAAATTGTTGTCTCTTCTACTGTTTTTGGCTATTTTCTACGTATTTTTAGTTCCCGTGCAAACGGGTGGTGCTTTCAATATACGACAACTTACACCGGGGTGTTAGCGTGCACATTTAGCGTTAACATTTTTGGTGCTTTCACTGAGAGTTGAACTCAGGAGCACTTTCATCATTGCTTCGCAAAGATTTGTTGAAAGACTCTCTTTAAGAACCAGAAGACTATCCGAGATTATGGCTCCTGAAAGGAAAACAAGTAGAAGACAGAGACCAGAAAGAAGTCAGTGCAAAGGGAGTCAAGGGGCTTCCTCAGGAGAGAACCAAACTTCAGTCTTCATCACCAGGGATGAGATGGAGACAATAATGAAAAGGCAAGAGGAGTTGATCCAGAATTTATCTCAGTAGATTGGGAAACTTGGAGCGCAAAATCAAGAAGCGACTAGAGTTCAGAACAGAGCAGGACTATCTGAGGCTGCACCAGAGCTAGGTGGCACTCACCTAGAGCACACTGACCCAATACCGAGAAAAACATCTGGTGGATTCGAGCAACATGGTATTGACAGAGGAACATGAGCTCAGCCAGGAGAACAGATTCTAGAATTCCCTCGTGAACTCGAGGGGCAGGCTGAAGGCAATGGACGAGGATTAGAACTAGGAGACAACGACAGATTGGTAGAAATGGTCAAAAGAGCTATAAGAGGTGGCTTGGTAAACAGGACTTGGAGGATGTGAAAAGGAGTCCTTTTACCACAACAATCAGGCGAGCTAAGAACTCACCAGACTTTAAGCTACCATCGTTGGATATGTATAATGGAAGGACAGACCCTACAATTCATCTGACAAAATATATGAGGCATATGGAGGTGCTGGGGGCATCAGAGGAAGTTATGACCCGGTGCTTTCCGTTGTACTTGACAGATGTTGCGGCACTTTGGTTTAGACAGCTGGAGAGTGGATCTATCGGAACGTGGAGTGATTTGACTGAGAGGTTCATGAGGCAATTCAGGGTCCACATTTCGAGACCCAAAAATGTGATGAGTTTGGCAGCATTGAAACAGAAAGATGAGGAATATTTGAGAAGTTTTTTGACACGGTTCAATGCAGCCGCAGCATCGGTGGATCGACCAGATCCATCCATGGTCTTGATGGCAGCTGTGTCGAGCATAGCTGACGGTACAGAATTCAAGAATTCGCTGACAAGGGATCCCCCCATGGATCTAGAGGAATTCTATCATGAGGCTGAAGGATTCTTACGGTTAGAGGATGCAAAAGCCGAAAGAGAAGAAGGAGAAGGAATCGACGTTTATGTAATCAAAGGTGGAAATCCTCCTGAAAAAGGTGTAGAATCCAGCAAAGGTAAACGAAAGGTCGAGGATAACAACGATAGATCAGTACGACCGCGAAGGGAACCAAGATTCACCTCATACACGGAGTTGAACGAGACTTTGGAGCGGATCTACCAAAACATCAAGGGACAGGTTCCTTATCGAAAGCCGATAAGGAGAGATCCAACTAACAACGAGAGAAAGTCAGACAAGTATTGCTCATTTCACGAGTTGAATGGTCATAGCACAAATGTCTGCAGACACTTGAAAGACGAAGTTGAGGGGCACGCCCGGGATGGTTTGCTATCACAGTATGTGAAAAGGAGGATCACAACAGTGGAACAAGAACGACCACAACCTGCACCAACTGAAGACGATTCAGGATCGAGGCGTCAACTTATTATCAGTTGATTGAGATTTTGACGAATGAGTGGAAAACTCTACATCGACACAACTAGGTTGTTCACACATGTACGGGACCGCGAACGATCCCAAGGTATGCTCTAATACAACTACAAATAGTGTCGATGTAGGCGTTTGCACTCGGACGTAACTACTCTGCTTTTGTGTTTTACTTCTGATGTTTGGATTTGACTTTGTCAGACATTTTTGCCTTAAAACTCCTCAGTTGGATGAATATTGAAATTTGATAAATCTAAAAAGGCTAATTCACTTACACATGTACGGGGTCGCGAACGGTCCTTAGGCATGCTCTGAGTTGGCTAAGCTTCTAACACATGTACGGGGTCGCGAACGGTCCTTAGGCATGCTTTGAGATGACTAAGCTTCTTACACATGTACGGGGCCGTGAACGGTCCTTAGGCATGCTTTGAGATGACTAAGCTTCTTACACATGTACGGGGCCGTGAACGGTCCTTAGGCATGCTCTGAGATGGCTAAGCTACTTACACATGTACGGGATCGCGAACGGTTCTTAAGCATGCTTTGGAATGACAGTAAATCATCTTGGCAAACGATCCAGGAACCCACCTGAACGTGAACCTGACATCGGTAATACTAAGCTCCCCGGGCACACTTATTCGCCTTCAACGGGCACACAAACGATCCAGGAACTCACCCGAACGTGAACCTGGCATCGATAAAACTAAGCCCCCCGGGCACACTTACTCGCCTCGAACAGGCACCCGACCTCGAACGGTCACAACTCGCCTCGAACGGCACCCGACCTCGAACGGTCACAACTCGCCTCGAACGGCACCCGACCTCGAAGAGTCATAACTCGCCTCGAATAGCACACGACCTCGAACGGTCACAATTCGCCTCGAACGGCACACCGACCGCGAACGGTCACATCTCACCTCAAATGACTTGATCACGAACGGTCGCATTTGAGGTCAACCCCTTGACCGTGAACGGTCGCACTTTACCACAAATGACTCGATCACGAACGGTCGTCATTTGAAGTAAGGCGCTTGATCGTGAACGGTCACATCTCACCTCAAATGACTTGATCACGAACGGTTGTCATTTGAGGTCAACCCCTTGACCGTGAACGGTCGCACTTTACCACAAATGACTCGGTCACGAACGGTCGTCATTTGAAGTAAGGCGCTTGATCATGAACGGGCCCATCTCACCTCCAATGACTCGATCACAACGGTCGTCATTTGAGGTCAACCCTCTGACCGTGAATGGTCGCACTTTACTACAAATGACTCGATCACGAACGGTCGTCATTTGAAGTAAGGCGCTTGATCGTGAACGGTCACATCTCACCTCAAATGACTTGATCACGAACGGTCGTCATTTGAGGTCAACCCCCTGACCGTGAACGGTCGCACTTTACCACAAATGACTCGATCACGAACGGTCGTCATTTGAAGTAAGGCGCTTGATCGTGAACTGTCCCATCTCACCTCCGATGACTCGATCACGATCGGTCGTCATTTGAGGTCAACCCCCTGACCGTGAACGGTCGCACTTTACCACAAATGACTCGATCACGAACGGTCGTCATTTGAAGTAAGGCGCTTGATCGTGAATAGTCACATTTCACCCCAAATGGCTCGATCTCGAACGGTCGTTATTTAAGGTCATATAAAACTGTTAATTTCTCTGCAGGACATCAATAGAATATGAACATCCAGCGTATGGTATTACAAAACACACCTTCCTATCGCAAGGCATGTTTTGGAGGGCAAATGTTATCCCGCCTTTTTTGCAAGGCCGTGATACCAAAAGATCAACCGAAAAACCAAAGATAGTTCATCTCAAAGCAACCCAGCTGCTCGAAGAAAGTGCACAACCTAAAACACGGCAAACAAAGTCATGAAAAGCAGCACTCCAAGTTCCGAGTCAATTCGAGGTCACATGTGTCAACTCCACCATACCACGACCTAACTTCCTCATAGGTCGCTCACGACCTAACTTCCTCATATGTCGCTCGCAACCTAGCAATTCAACGACCTAAAGCACGAGCCGATTCAAAGGGTTCACGACCTAAACAAATCAACGGCCTAGTGACTCAACTAGCTAAGGGACAAAGCGACCTAAGAAGTTACAAAGCAAACGACTTAACTATCCTAAACATCCTAGCGACCTAAACGACCTAGCGACCTAACATCCAACGACCTAAAAGCCCAGCAACCTAAGCCGCATACTGCCTCTTCCTTTAGGTCGCTCGCGACCTAAGCCACATACTGCTTCTTCCATTAGGTCTCCACCCTTTATGCCGCAACTCCTTAGGCCCTACCCTTTAGGTCGCCACTCCCTCTCCTGCTACTACATAGGTCGCTAACGACCTACGACCTAACCGTTAGGTCGCCCCGGCCGACCTAACTCCAGTTTTTTCTCTATAAATACCTCGCCTACTCCAACTCAAAGGGGGACTTTTGGGGGGATACCTCTTGGAAGGCCGATACTCTGCATTTTTCTGGACTCCTTCAACACTTCAAACACCAAAGACGTTTCAACGAACCTGGGAAGTAGATCTAATCCATTCAAGAGGAATTTAAAGGGCTTTTTCACCATGGAAGTTCTGATTTCTTGCCTCAATTATGTTGTAACTCGAAGTCGAATTGTAGCAAAAGTGTAATAAAGAATCATGGAAAGAGTTGTAATCAAATCAGCAATAAAAGATGTAAAGTGGATGTAGGCTTGACTTCGAGCCGAACCACTATAAAAATTGTTGTCTCTTCTACTGTTTTTGGCTATTTTCTACGTATTTTTAGTTCCCGTGCAAACGGGTGGTGCTTTCAATATACGACAACTTACACCGGGGTGTTAGCGTGCACATTTAGCATTAACACAAGTATAGAATGTTTGTGCTATTAATTAGCCTAATATATACCATCAAACTATAACATGCCCATTAAACCACTTCTTAAATCTCATAAAAATTGCAATGAAATTGAAAACAAAATTCATTTTAAGCATGACCTATTAACTATTGATAGGAAATATAAACCGTCAAATTTTTATTTTAAAGTCACTTAGTTACAATAATCATAGGTAGATGAAGAAGTAATTTGTATTTGTGTTTGTTTAAGCATAACCATGTTGTTGACACCAAATAGATCATGTTTAAACAAACGTAAACACAAATTACCTCTTCATTTACATATGATTACGGTAATGAAGTGATTATAAAATCAAAACTTGATGGTCTATACTTATAATCAATAGTTAATAGGCCATGCTTAGAATAGATTTTATTTTCAATTTCATTGCAATTTTCATAAGAGTTAAGAAGTGGTTTAATGGGTGTGCTATAGTTTGATGGTGTATATTGGGCTAACTAATAACATAAATATTCTATACTTATGATAAACACATCAAGTAAATACACTAATGACCAAAAAAGAGATCATAATTTCATGTTGTGTTGATTTATGTGATCAAGAGACGGATTTATCTCTAAATAGTCTTCAAACACTCGTATTTTTATCCATTTTCTTTTGTTAGTTTTTCCATTTTTTAGCTTCAAATAATCTCGACTTTGGTTAATTTGATTGAATAGAATAATTTTAAAATCTAAATAATTACCTATGGATCGACCCGTACTCGTCGCGTACTAGCATTGTACGCCATGCGCTTGCGGTTATTTTTATTTAAAATAATTCAGCGATTTTCAAACTCACAGAAAAACAGTCGTTAAACACATTTCAAAATATTCCAAATTAATTCCATAATTCCAATTGGCAGACCATGTTTAGATAACACATAATTATTACAAAATATGCCAAGAGCGATATATGAAGATGCCCTTTGGTAAGTCAGAGTATATAGATAGGCAAGAAAACAATTTGCCGTTACAAACAAACACACAGTGGAAATAAAAGAACTCCAATAACAAGTTTTCCTTCTGCACTTCCTGGGTAGCTTTATTCATCTAAAAGAACATATGGAAACCTTAACTTTCAACCTACTCAAAATCAATCGAGTACCCAAGAGTTTAAGGGGAAAACAAAAACTTCGAGTCGGACATAAAGCCTAGTATGAACAATAATTTACCATCTAAAACAATTTAGATATCTAGCGAGACCACGCCGTTTAGCGAAATAGGTTTTCCCTCACTAATATCTTAAAACATTTACAAAACCATATACCGTGCTCCTGCATCCACAATGGTTAAAACATAGTATTTCAAAACATTACGATGATATGAAAAACAAATAAATCAATTTTGGATTACCCATCCCTATTCATTTTGACTATTTGTCTCAATTATAGTTTCTAAGGTTACTATTGACCTATTAAAATGATAAAGACTAACTGTCCACTTAGTTTTCATGGAATCACTAAGAACCTATTGGTAACTCTAATATCCTATCTCTTATCCTCGTTTTCATGGAACAGCTAGGAACCTATTGGCTGACCGTCAATATCTTAATCCGAATATAATTTTCATGGGCTAACTACAAACGTACTGGTCCCTGCCAGTATCAGATCATAGTTTTCATGGGCTGACTATGAACCTATTGACCCCTGCCAATATCAAATAGTTTTCGTGGGCTTACTGTAAATCTATTGGCCCCTGACAATATCTTTAATTAAAATTTTAACATCTATTAAGTTATATTCACTACTGGGTCAACCTAACTGGTTATTCTATCCTTTTCCCAAAATACAGTTATAGGTTAATAACAATGTGAATAACATTTAAAAATCTTTATTTATGCCATGGTCATTACTTTAAATTGAGATTGGGTTTATGTTTTAAAATCATAAAAACTTCTCTTTCGAAACCACTGGATAACCTCCTTCGTAAGCAAAGACTTCTTTTCGAAACATTGTATACATACCTTTCAAAGCCCTTAATAAACATTCTCTTTCGAAACCTATTATGCCTTTCGATGGTATTAAATCATCATTTTAAAATATAGAGCTTCGAAACAAATGAATGCACCCCTTCAAAAGCATTGAATTTACTGTTTAAAAATCATTTAGGTCAAAGTGGTTATATACGAAAGTATCTCTTTCGAAATCAACAAAAATTAGTTTGGGGGAAATTTGATGGTGTCAGAACCATCTTAGTCGAAAGCAAAACTTTTTAAAAATCAAAACTTCGAAGGACAGAGTCGAAACCCCTTTTTGACTCCATCACCTTCGAAACCCTTAATCCCTCCGAATGCATACAGGAAAAAGGCTTAAGTAAAACAAAATTAACCCATTCGACAACATAAATGACTTTAATGTAGTTGAAAGGGGGACTAGTGGCTTGGTTTCAACTGGGACGAAGCCTACCCATTCGAAAGCAATTATTTAAAAGAAAAAGTGTAGGATCGATTTCACCCTAAAAGGGGGGAGGCTGAATAGGGTGATACTAACAATTACAAGAATTTAATGCGGAAGTATATAAAATAATTGCAACACAGACATAACAGAATAATGGCAGCACAGAATAGTAGCGAAATAATAAAAGCAGAAAATAGAACACATACATTTACCGAGCTTCGAAAAAACCCTGTCGACGTGCTGCCCCCAAGGTTTCTACTAGAAATTAAGCAGTCAGATACTTGCACACTTAAACTCACGACACCCGCTACGGACTAACCTAACTCTACACTCAAAACTCTGCCACAACTAAGCCATCGAGTGACGAATTCTCGAACTACACCACCGTAGTTCGTCCCCTAGTCACACGACTAAACTTTACAATAGTTTGAAATGAAAATCAATAAAAAAAGCCCTTAAATATGAATAAAAGCCAAAATAAAATATGAAACCGGCCCAAATAACTAAGTGACAAAAAGGTCCCTTTTCTTTTATTCCTTTGGCCGGTGTCTTTGCAATTATGGATGCTTCCTTTTTGTTACTCGTTCGTTCCTCTCTGATAAAATGAGGGATTCATTATATTCAAAAGAGCTCTCTAGTTGCTCGATCGAATATATGATTCAATGTCCCTTGCTCCGTCGATCGATAGTTTCTCTGATTAGCATACGGTTCCTTCAACTTTGTCGAGTTCGGTATGGATTTGTTATGTGATTTTTGTATTATTTTGTTGATATGCTTGAACTCGATTGGTGCTGTAGCCGATAATGATATGAGTTTAAATAGGATTCGAAATCCTAAAATTTCGTTCGTATATATTTATTTGAATTCGTCAACATTGTAACTTGGCCATCCGATTTTACTTGAGTGTTGATGATTTGTTTAGACTTGTTCAATTCATATATTTTATTGGCTTGATCACCACGGCTCCATGAGTTTGCTTGATTATCATGGTTTTGATTTCTAATTTGGTCCGTGAATTACTGGTTTGACTTTGGCCACTTCGACTTGTTAAATTTCGTTTTGCTCTGGTTGATTTCGATCTTGACTTCGTTCATTTTTGAAATTCCCTGCTTGATTTTTTCTTGGCGTGGATTTTGTGTTACTAGTTTCCTCTGATGCTTTGCATTCACGTCACTGCTTGTTTGAAGTCCAATGTCCAGTTGCATTCATTCTTGTGCGTTCATGCTTAAACTGTTGTTTCTTCTGCTTCGAGTCACTTATGCATTTTGTTGTGTATACTTGAGTCTTTATTGAACTCCCCTTGGTTCTGGTTAGATATGCACTGCCTATATATGTGTACATGCATGTTGGTCTACACTTCGGTTGTTCCACATGAGTTCATATTGTATCTGGTCCAGACATTGCTGTTTGTGTTGTTATATGGTTGATTTGGGTATGCTTGGATATTGAACTTGATCATTTGGCCTTGCTCATCTACTTGTATTTGCATGCTTGCTGCTGCTTTGTACATGCTTCGATTCATGTATACTTGGTCTATGTGAGTCTGTGTTGGGTCCACTTACATATTGAACTAAACCATGTATTGCTGTATTTTGGTCATTGCATTTCTTTGAATCATACTTGCCTTTCACCCGACAATTTGGTTGAGTTATCATGCCAAGCTGGTTGTAGCTTTGCACTTGAAGTCTGTAGCTTCTGGTTTGCATATGACACTTCTATGTCTTTACTTGTTCCACATGAGTCTGGGCTTGTGTATGTGTTGTTTCAGATTGACTGTGCACTGCATCTTGAAGTCTGCATGCATTTATGTTGCTTGCTGTTTCTCACATGTATATATGTATATCGAGACTTTCATTGTCTTCGACATTGCCTTTTCATGTGTGGTCTGGTTGGAATCTTCATGTGACAACATTTCTATTATAGTTTGCATTGCACATTCATATGCTTATTGTATATATGATATGCTAGCTCGAGTTGCTTGGTCACAATTACTTGTGCATGTTGTATTGCTCATTGATCTAGTTGAAATTTATAGCCTTGGTTTCACTCGAGAATTATTTTGCATTTTGAATTGCACCCGAGTTGAATCCAGCTTATAGCTCGGGTTTGACCTTGTGCTCGTGTCGTGACTTTATTTGTACTGCACTTGAGTTAAACCCGGCTTTTGATTGGGTTTGACCTTTTGCTCATCTGTCCCTGTAATTTTATTAAGTGTACATTGGTGTGCACGGCCTTGTGGCATCTACAGTGATACACTGTGCATGTCACAAATTGTTCGTGTATGATGAGTTCAAAATAAATATGACGACGAACATCCAAAATAACCGAGGCAAATAATATTTTCAGAATACATTTTATCTTACACTGCAAAAATATTTCCTTTTCAATTTTACCGCGTCAGTGTGTATTTTGCAGAAACTCAGATGCTGGTTCAAGCTGGAATAGAGTTGAAGATAAATATGAGTGAATGAGTGAAATGTAGTGAGGTGTAGTTGTATGTATAGTGAAAAATGTAATGTAATTGAAATTGTAATGTAACTGAAATTTGTATATATATAGTGAGAGCTCAAATTTGTACTATTCAAAATTGTAATAAATATTTGTTTGAATAAAATATCCGTTTGAATTTAAATTCCGTGTTATTTATTTTATTAAGCAAATATCTATTTAATTATGTGAAAAATAAAATAGTACAATAACAAATACATTAAAAATGAATATATATATATATATGTTTATTATCATCAAACAAAAATCATATACCTGCATATTCAACAATCTCCCCCTTTTGATGATAACAAACATATATTTAATTTTTTGAATTTATTAAATGCATTTGATCATTGATTGACTCTATTTGCTCCCTATGATAGAATGCTTCCTCTCTACAACAAAACTCTCCCTTCATATATGCATGAGAATAAATAAAAATATGCAGATGGACCTAAATCCAATAGAAAAAACAAAATTAAAATATTTGACCTTTATTTGCTAAAATCTTAACTTTTCACTCCCCCTTTTGTTATCAGCAAAAGAGTAATAGTGCTAAAAAATAGAGATAAAGTGATGGATAGTAATACAACATTAATACTCAATCGAGTATAAATATTAAATTTAAATAAAAAACCATAAACACTCTGTTAGGTGCATATTCCACTTTACAGTGATAGGGATGATGTTAAAACCATATACCTGTGTCTATTTGTGGTATATTTATATCAGGAATTTGAATATCTACTAACCATGCATACGGTTAGGACTTTTAAATGAGATTAGTAGTATTCCAAATTTAAAAAATGAATTCATGTATCTTCTAACCACACATAACGTGAGGACTTTTAAATGGGATTAGAATCAACTTGTCCATTTAATCAATCAATTTTGATATGCGTTCCATACATGCATAATCGTGAGGGCTTTTGAATGAGCATGGAAGCACATAATCAAAAATTCCAAGTAATTCACCCATGCATAATCGTGAGGACTTTTAAATTAGAGCGAATACTTTGGATGTTTTTTATTGCTAAAAATATAATAAAATTAAAAACGAATAATTTTCCATTTAAAAATACCACAAATCGACATACAATATTGGGTTTTGATGAGTGATGGTCGATAGAAATATGGTATAAATAGAAATGGTCATGGAATTTTTTACCAACAAAAAGTTTTTGAAACTCTTGTTTAAATTTTAAAGAAATTTACTAAGTATACTGTCTCAAGTTATAATATATGATAAATATCAACACTCACCACTTTTTCAATCACTATTTATCCTTTTGATAATCAACAGGGAGTCGGATTAGTTAATGTAACCATTTAAGCTCAAATTCAAAAATAATTATCAAATGTTCCAAAAAAATGACTAATCTGAAACAAGGTCAACAAAATGATTTTTTGGAAGGGGTTTTATAAAAGAAAAATGTTTGCTAATTGAAAATTATTTAAGGTGAAAAATATACAAATATTTTCTTTGACAATGATGCAACTACTAAATGTCTCAACATAAATCACGTTCCACTAGTAATTTTTCTATCAACTAGATTACCAGTGTAATATGCATCTGAATTTTATTTTGACTCAAGATTATCATTAGTTTGATGTCATAGACTAGACCGTGATGTGTTCAACAAAATATCTTAAAATCGTTTTCCAACTTTCAAATGAACTTGTTTTGGATTTGAATTGAAACCGTGCAAACAAACAACGAACATAGTGTCAGAACAAATACATCCAGGTGTATCTTGAGTAATCATCAATCAATAAAACACCATTATTAATCCAAACAAAGACTATATGAACTAGTTCAAGAATGAAACAATGATTGGTTAACACTGTTGCACAAATCAGAAAAAATAAGAACAAGACAAATAAGAACATATCAAATGAGTCAGAATCAAAATCAACATTTATTTTATTATCACATAATTGACTGATTAGATTACGATGTAGATTTTCACATTATATCGTTCAATATAAATATACCGTTACCTGTTTTACCTTTACGAAATTTTTCGTTGTTGCCCATTGTAATTCTGTCACCTTTATACTAGGATAAGGAACTGTGATTTGCCGCCCGTTGTGTTCCTGAAACAGCCAGAATCCAAGTAACACAGTTGATGTTCCTTAGCCTGCCACCACACCTACACGATAAAAGATTTTTGTGACCTATTTATTTTTGTTGGTCCATGGTGTTAGTGGCAACAAATTTTGAAAAATAAGTTTATGGAGACCCAAAATTAATTATTTGTATACGTTCCTTTCGGCGCCCAGATTGTTTGACTTTGAGGGATTTTATATTTGTGCCTTTTGGAACCCAAATCGGTATGGTTTTCTCATGTTTGGGTCTATATCAGCAAATATTCTGATTATGTCTAGTTTTTTCTACAAATTGTGTGCTCAGATTTGACTTGATTAATTTTGCTTCTAAAAATTTTGGGTTGATTATATCCAAGTCATTATCTATCTGTATTAACAGTTTGTTTCTCTAAAAGCATAATTAACGATCTTTCACTTTTTGAAAATTTTTCTAAAGTCATAGGTAGTTGTTGGATTTGTGTTTTGAGTGATTCATTTTCATTTAATAATTGATGTGCACTTTTTAATAGAATTCTCTCTCCTCGCATTTTCACTTTCTTTCAAAATCAGAAATTCATTTTCAAGCGATTTAATTTTAATTTCTTATTTTTTAATTTCTTCTTCAAATGATGGACACTTATCACACTTAGGGCTCTTGCTGTAATGACCCGTAAATTTAACTGGTTTTAATAACGTTATTAATTGAAATTTTGTGGAATTTTAAACGATAAAATTTTGAAATAAAAATTTAAGATTTGAAATGCGTCTAGTTAAACATAGCAAACTGTAAATTTTCATCTGAAAATATGAAGTTTATTTTCGCGCGTAATTTTATTTCAATTTAATCGGTTAGGAATTGATGAAAATAAAATGTTTTCAAAATCTAAATATTTTTACATAGAAATTTTTTAAATCATCTTCTAAGCAAGACGTTATTTTTTGTTTTTCAAAATTCGGACTTCTTTAGTTCCGTCGATCTTATTTTTCTACGTTTTTGCTGCATTTTCCGCTAGTAGAAAATTCGAATTTTTACAAGTCAATCGTACTACTGATATCTGTATACCGTTTTGGCCGTCTCGTCGTGCTGATCTCTACAGTATATTCGATGGTCAAATTCGGAGTCCGGTGTACGTTGCCCTTTGCAAAACGCCTACCGTATCGGTACCCGTTTCGTGCCATTTGAGTTTGGGTCTATTAAAATTTCCACCGTATTAACTTAGCAGCTATTTGTCATTATTACAATTCTGAATTCAAATTTTTATTTTTCTAATTCGTTTGGTTTCGATGCATATTAATTGGTTCGTTCATTTATTAGCTCGGTTTCGTTGAATACAATTTAATGTAACCAGTTCATTTGGAAAGGCGTGAAGTTATTTTATGGAAATAGTATTGTTTTTATCCCACCAAACGATGCAACCAATCTCTTCGCCATTCATCCTTGCTCGTAACCATCTTCCACCACTTCCATTCATCACGTGAGCACGATGCACCACGTCCGCCTATGGCCTCTACTTGCTCTGCCAATGTCCTAGCCGACCCTGCTCCTCACTACCGCCTCGGCTTCAACCCCACAACCACCATTCTCTCCACCCACGTCATCGCCATCACTGACCCACCAGAAGATCTTCACCACAACCTCGGCCTCCTCCCTACACCGAGCATGTATCTCCAGCCCTTGCTTCCACCCTCCACCCTCTGTCACCGACTACGGCCCCACCACACCAACAGCAGCAACATGTATCCCTGGTCCCCTCCTCACCTGACCCATTTCCACCTCTTCGTTTTCAATTGCATTGCGTACAAAATAATATGGTAAACATATATGTCTTGTTTATAGCTTTTACAGTTTTTGAGAAACTCAAGTATATTTGAATTTTTTTTCCAGACATAGATATATAATATGTTAAAGTATAATGTGTCATGTTTCAGCAAAAATGAAGAAATTAGATATTCATGTTAGTAAAATAAAAAAAAAAATGTGTGTTGTATAAGTGATTTGCGTGTTATATATAAAAAAAGGAATTTTTTTCGTATGTATAGGTTTGTATATGTATACTGCTGCCTATGCTTGTTGAGTAGCGACATTCTCATTTTTTTTCAAACAGCTATATATATATATATTGTTTTTTATAAACTTATATTTATATGTGTATAGTATATAAATTTTTATATTGTGAGTGTTGTTAACTGTATATGATATATACTATACGGCTTGTTTGTTTTATGTATATAGTTGTTTGGGCACATCTTTGTTTGATGTCTGATTTACATATATAAGTTTATGTATATATTTATACACTAGAATTTGGTTTTAAAAGAAATATGTAGTTTATGCATGAATTATATTATTTTGATTTTTAATATACATGCAGTTGTATATATATTACTCTATTGGGTATATGGAGATAGCAGGTGACGTTAGTGTATGATATTATGAAAGCATTATATTAGTTTCTAGATGAAAATGATTCTGACAGGTTACTTAAAGTTTATATGGATTTGTTGTTACATACAAAATAAGGCGTGTTCTTTGCATAAGCTATCTATATTATAGTTGCGTTCATAAAGTTTGTCTCCGTTTTATAAATGTGTACATTTTTAGTCGATATATATTATAATAAGATGTACAAACAAGTTCTGTAAAAGTTATTTTGGCTTTAGGAAAGAATGTAAGAGAGGGATTTGTTGGTTTTATTTAAAAAATATAATATACACGTTGTTTAAAGTATAGAATATAGTTCGATTTCTATGTATAAAATATTTACATTTTTTTATAAATTATTATATAGTAGCTTTTATTACGGGATATCTATATTAATAGATATATATAGTAGTACGTATAAGTTTATGTTACACGTACCTTCTTGTGTGAGTTATTTGTATTATAACTATTATCAAGTTCGGTTTTATTATAACATACAAAATAGTTGTTTTATATATCATTAAATTTAGTTGACATTAATTATAAAATCTGGATTTTGGGATAACACGTATGTAAGTTTGATTATATGTTACATATTAATTTTTAGATTTTAAAAGAGTTAGCATTTAAAGAGTATATAATTTGTTCCGTTTATATGTATTTAATTTAATTTAGTATATCCCACTTATATTTATCTTCACCAATCCAGTCATCGTGCCTTACTCTTGTCTCGTCAATGTCCAAGTTGGTCGCGGCACCTTTTTGATTTGCTCATGTCCGTATCAGTGTGTGTATCCATATCATCTTCTTGTCTCTCTAGCCTCGGAAGGTGAGTAATCACTCACGATTAATGTTCTTTTATTTATTAAATTTGATTTCAATTGAAACGACAATTGAAATATGCCGCTGCTAGTTATTTACACTGTTAAATATATGCTACTACATGTATCAGTTCACCTGTGACATCTGACACCATTATCTATTAAGTATTTATGCAATGATAATACAATGGCTGATAATTGATTGATTGTTGATGTTTAGATTGGACGTTAAATTGTTAATATTTAAAGTGATAAATAATATGCAATTGAATTTAATATAGGATAGTTAATAATTTAAATTGATATATGTGTTGAATTTGATTAGTTAAATTTGTATAATACGGCCCCTTTAAATGTTAAATAAATTGACACGTAGAAATAGTTTTAACTACACCTTGAACCATGGAATGTATGTTGTATAAAATTGATGTAGTATAAATTAAATAATGAATATCAAGTGAAGAACCGTATAAATATTAATGTAATAATCTTTAATCTACATGAAATGATAGTGTAGATTCTAGGAATAATTATATTAATTTGCAGAAACAACAAATGTAAATTAATAAGATTATTTCGGGATTATTTGAATTAATTATTGGATTGTTATTGGTTGTTGTTATTGCTTGTTTATTTACTTTGACACCAAACCAGTTATCACACTGCAAATTCCCTTTGTTATGCTTTGATTTTTGAATTGAAATGAAATCAGATTGAAATGATAAATACCCAAATTAAACTTTGACCTAGGATAGAGAATTAAAATAAAACCCGATTGGTTAATAATTTGATTTAAAAATAAAATAAAGATTTTATTTGAATAAAATAATAAGGGATTTAAATGAAGTTGAAATTTGAATTCTAGTGAAATTTATATGTTAATATTTAAAAATGGAAACAAAATATTAACATAGTAGTTAATGGAAGAAAGTTGTTAATTTAAGAATGATTGAATTAAGTTTTGAAATTATTTAATAATTAAGTTTGAAATTATTTAATTAAGTTTTGAAATTATTTAATAATTAAATAAAAATTGAATTCTTTGAGAATTAAATAAAAATTTGAATTCTTTGATATAAGAAATTGAACTTTATTCAAAAGTGAATTTGAACTTCGTTAATAAATGAAATTGGGTTTCTTAATTTATTAAGTTTTGGAAAATTATTTAAGTAAGTTAATAAGTGAAATTTGAACTTCTTGAATATGTGAAATTTAGTTTCTTTATTAATTTAGTTTTGAAATTTGTAACTAAATAAATGAATGAAATTCAATTTCTTTAACAAGAAATAAAAATGCATTTTATTGAAACAAATGTAAGGATTGTAAATTAAAGAAATTGATTTGACGAATTTAACTTAATTAAAATTGTAAGCTTTGATATAATGAAGTTGAACGTAAGTAATTGATTTAATGAATTGGAAATTAAATGGAAATTGTTTGAATGATAAAGTAACATAACGAATATTAAATGAAATCGATCAATGAATTGAAATTGATTTGAATGTTAAATTAAATTGATTTAAATGATTTCGAAAAGAAACTTATATACGAACTTGAATCAATATTTGAATTGTTTTAGATAAAAATTTAAATTGAATTATAAGATTTTGAAATGGTAATTTGGAAGTTTTAAAATGTAAATTATGGAAATTGATTTATGAAGACTAATGGAATGTTGGTTTATAAATTCTAATTGAAATTTAAATTGATTTGGTTTGAAATTTATTAAACGATCAATCTGTGTAATAATTATGAAAGTTATTAAAGAAACCGGAATTGGTTATGGACATACTCTCTGTCTAAACCGAAAACCACTTTAATAACTATACGCGGAGTGTGATCCAGAATGAAGTGGTCGGAATGATGTACGTGATGACTGAAGAAAGAGAATGATAATGGATAGCCTTGACACTTGTGTCAAATTGGAAATGACTAAAACATGAGCCATGCCGGGACAAATGGGGTTAGCCACCTCAAGCGAACACACTTCTTCGTAAACTACTCATTACTTGTTATTGATTGCTGCACCCTCGAAATTTTTGGAGTGTTGTTTCGTGGTGTTGCGATCGCTGCGGCGATGCGTTTTCACCAGTCCGGATTAGGCAAACGGTAGTTTCACTTGGGTATTGCGTCATGTGCCTTGTCATACTTGTATCCCAATTTACGTGACCAATACGAATTTGTTTTGTGTTATACCTATGGAGTACTCACTGATATCCCACTAGTTTACGGTGGAGTTTACAGTGCTGTATAGACTGTGACATTTATATAAAATGTGTTAAGGGGGAAATTGGTAACGCCTTAACACTATTTCGATATTTTATATTACTGATAGAAATTATCTATTTAGCGTATATTACTACATAGTAGATAGTTTAACGGATCCTTAGAGGACGGTCGTTCCAACGTCCTTTGAGTTACTTGTATTTCAGTTGTTATTTCACTTGAGTTGGATTTATTGATATAAGAATGTTAATCTTGACTCGACTGTTTTGTGTTTTGTTTACGCTCGGGTCAGGCTGAGTGTATCAGTATTCGAGACTCACCTTTGGAGTTGAAGCTTCGCTTGGAGATCCAGCTATCTATCCAGCTTTCAGATATTCAGTTGATTCCAGTGATGTATTCTGATTCTTGTATTTGACTATTGTATTTGAGACTTCTGTTGTAACTTATGTAGCTTTGTTATATATATATAGTAGCTTCATGAACTACTATCTTTTGCTTCCGCTGCATATTATTACTCTGTGTCTGTGATCTTGTGATTATTTATTTACAGTATATGTTCAGTTTTGCCAAATTTAAATTAACAATTCGGTATTTTGAATTATTCAAGTCCGACATGTGCGGACGCGAATAGTCCAAAATAGCAGGTCGTTACAATTGGTATCAGAGCTTTGGTAGCTCTAGAAAAACTTAGCATATAGGGTAAATGTATTTACAGAATCACTCTCATTCGAATTTCAGTCTCTTCCTTTTGACTCGATTCCTTTGGATTTTGGAATGTTCCCTGCGGTCCCAAAATTCATTCGTGTCCCTCACTATTCATCTTCTTTCAATTCTGGAGCATCCTATAACTCCACTTCGAATGACCCTTATAATGAATCAGCGGTCTCACCAAACTTTGAATGATTCATAAAGGGGTGAAACTCCTTTACAATAGACATCGATTTACCGGAGATTTCTGTATCCTCGGTTTACGATGCTATCTATCTCCTGTTATGTCTGAATTCTATTTCTTGAGATCAAATGTAGATTTACCTCGGAATTCTGCATCGATCTTATTCTTGAAGTCTCGGTTGATCTGGTTAAGGTCGTCGCGATTTATATAAACTTATCCATCTTCCTATATTCGTTATTTAAGTCATCTTATCTTCTGTTTCAAACTTATCTTCGAATCAAAATTCTCTTTGACTTAATTTACATCAAATTTGAATCTCTATCCTTGCCTTGAAATCCATTATTGTATCGTTGAGCGAGGAAGTGTATTTGTAAATTAACATTAAAAATGTGTTATATATATATTGTGTTGTTTGAGTTGTTGATGTTTATTTGGATTTTCGATCGATTTGTCTGATCAACGCTATCGATAGGATTTCCAAAACGCTTGAGCAGAGCAAACTGACACAATATTGCTTTCAAATTTTGGTAAATAAAATAAATTCTGTATGATTATAAGTAAATTTTTGATAATTGATAAATGATTGGTTAACTAAAGGATGTTATTTGATTTCCATTTATTGTTTTGCAAACCCTTTGATTTACCAACATATAAATAAACGGAATTATAAAATTTGGTTATAATTTGATTTGGAATTTGAAATGAATGTAAATAAGGAATTTGAGAATTTGATTTCCGGTGATTTCAAACTTTGATTTTAAATTTTTTAACGTGTATAGTATTTAAAATATTTTCAAATAGAAATCATTTAAAAAATTTAGAAGTTTAAAATCAGTGCTCTTATCTTTGTCGCTTGAAAATAATTTCGGTGATGGCGGCCGTATCATCGACATTTATTTTAGAGTTTCGAAGTAGAGTGACCATCAGTAGTTTGCTACACTTTTGTTTTGAAATGAATTTGATCTGAATTTCTAATGTATGACTTGATTTAATACACACACACACACACACACACACACACACATATTAGTATTTGATTTAGGTTTGACATGGATATATTGTATGTATATAATTATCTCTAAAATGGTTTGAAATTAATCGAAAATTAATTCTTAAATTTTGATTTAAGAATGAATTTCAATAAAGCCAAAATTTTTAACTAAATACTTAACTTGAAATAAGTGAATTGTAAATTTCATTCGGATAATACTCAATTTCGTTATATATAACTTACCTAAATTTTCAAAAGTTAATTATGTAATTGAATATTATACAATATAAATGATACCAAAGGAATTTTTAAATAAATTTGAGTAGTTATAATAAATGTAAATATACTTAATATATATGTGATTGGATATATTAAGTAGAATAAATTTAATAATAATTTGGAATAAAGAAGAATTAAATTTGTCGAATAAAATATGATTATAATAAATGACTATTCAAATTTATGATCTTTGAAATTGTTAATTTAAGAAAATTGGATAATATACAATATAAATTGTCATTATAAATAAATTTGAGTGCGTATAAAAATGTTATACACTTAAAGTTTAATTATAAGATGGTTAATAGTGATAAATAGAATACTAGGTTAGTTGAATAATAAATGGATTAATAAAATAAATTGTTGTTTGAAATAAATTTTGTAACAAACAGTGATAAATTGAAATAAACCAAGTTAATGAAATTCCTTGAATTTAAATCAATTATTGAATATTAATTAATTTAAATTGGAATTTATATGGTTTAAATTAATTGCTTATTATGTAATTCAAATCTATTATCTTTCTAGTTGTTTCTATTCTCCTACCTTCTTCCTTTTCGAGGACGAAAAGTTTTGAGTGTGAGAGAGTGTAACGACCCGTAAATTTAACTGGTTTTAATAACGTTATTAATTGAAATTTTATGGAATTCTAAATGATAAAATTTTGAAACAAAAATTTAATATTTGAAATGTGTCTTGTTAAACATAGCAAACTGTAAATTTTTATCTGAAAATATGAAGTTTATTTTCGCGCGTAATTATATTTCAATTTAATCGGTTAGGAATTGATGAAAATAAAATATTTTCGAAATCTAAATATTTTTACATAGAAAAATTTCAAAGACGTCATTTTTCATTTTTCAAAATTCGGATTTCTTTAGCTCCGTCGATCTTATTTTTCTGCGTTTTTGCTGCATTTTCCGCTAGTAAAAAATTTGAATTTTTATAATTCAATCGTACCACTGATATCTATATACCATTTTGGCCGTCTCGTCGTGCTGATCTCTATGGTATATTCGATTGTCGAATTCGGAGTCCGGTGTACGTTGCACTTTACAAAACGCCTACCGTATCGGTACCCGTTTCGTGCCATTTGAGTTTTGGTTCTATTCAAATTTCCACCGTATTAACTTAGCAGCTATTTATCTTTATTACAATTCTAAATTCAAATTTTGATTTTCACGATTCCTTTGGTTTCGATGCATATTAATTGGTTCGTTCATTTATTAGCCCGGTTTCATTGAATACAATTTAATGTAACCAGTTCATTTGGAAAGGCGTGAAGTTATTTTATGGAAACAGTATTGTTTTTATCACACCTTCCTCTTCAACAAACCGATGCAACCCATCTCTTCGCCATTCATCCTTGCTTGTAACCATCTTCCACCACTTCCATTCATCATGTCAGCACGATGCACCACGTCCGCCTATGGCCTCCACCTGCTCTACCCATGCCCTAGCCGACCCTGCTCCTCACTGCCGCCTCGGCTTCAACCCCGCAACCACCATTCTCTCCACCCACGTCATTGCCATCACCGATCCACCACAAGATCTTCACCACAACCTCGGCCTCCTCCCTATACCAAGCACGTATCTCCAGCCCTTGCTTCCACCCTCCGCCCTCTGCCACCGACTACGGCCCCACCACACCAACAATACCAGCTTGCATCCCTGGTCCCCTCCTCACCTGACCCATTTTCACCTCTTCTCTTTCAATTGTATTGCGTACAAAATAATATGTAAGTATATATGTCTTGTTTATAGCTTTTATAGTTTTTGAGAAACTAAAGTATATTTGAATTATTATTTTTCGTGACATAGATATGTAATATGTTAAAGTATAATGTGTCATGTTTCAGCAAAAATGAAGAAATTAGATATTCATGTTAGTAAAATAAAAAAATAAAAAATGTGTGTTGTACAAGTGATTGGCGTGTTATATATAAAAAAAAGAAATTTTTTCGTATGTATAGGTTTGTATATGTATACTGCTGCCTATGCTTGTTGAGTAGCCACATTCTCATTTGTTTTCAAACATAGCTATATATATATATATTGTTTTATATAAAATTATATTTATATATGTAAGTATATAAATTTTTATATTGTGAGTGTTGTTAACTGTATATGATATATACTGTACGGCTTGTTTGTTTTATGTATATAGTTGTTTGGGCACATCTTTGTTTGATGTTTGATTTACATATATAAGTTTATGTATATATTTATACACTAGAATTTGGCTTTAAAAGAAATATGTAGTTTATGCATGAATTATATTATTTTGATTTTTAATATACATGCGGTTGTGTATATATATTACTCTATTAGGTTTATGGAGATAGCAGGTGACGTTAGTGTATGATATTATGAAAGCATTATATTAGTTTCTATATGAAAATGGTTCTGACAGGTTACTTAAAGTTTATATAGATTTGTTGTTACATATAAAATAAGGTTTGTTCTTTGCATAAGCTATCTATATTATAGTTGGGTTTATAAAGTTTGTCTCTGTTTTATAAATGTGTACGTTTTAGTCGATATATATTATAATAAGATGTACAAACAAGTTCTGTAAAAGTTATTTTGGCTTTAGGAAAGAATGTAAGAGAGGGATTTGTTGGTTATATTTAAAGAATATAATATACACATTGTTTAAAGTATAGAATACTGTTCGATTTCTATGTATAAAATATTTACATTATTTTATAAATTATTATATAGTAGCTTTTATTAGGGGATATCTATATTAATAGATATATGTAGCAGAGCGTATAAGTTTATGTTACACGTACCTTCTTGTGTGAGTTATTTGTATTATAACTATTATCAAGCTCAGTTTTATTATAACATACAGAATAGTTGTTGTATATATCATTAAATTTAGTTGATATTAATTATAAAATTTGGATTTTGGGATAACACGTATTTAAGTACGATTATATGTTACACATTAATTTGCAGATTTTAAAAGAGTTAGCATTTAAAGAGTATATAATTTGTTCCGTTTATATGTATTTAATTTAATTTAGTATATACTACTTATATTTATCTTCACCAATCCAGTCATCATGTCTTACTCTTGTCTCGCCAATGTCCAAGTTGGTCGCGGCACCTTTTTGATTTGCTCATGTCCGTATCAGTGTGCGTATCCATATCATCTTCTTGTCTCTCTAGCCTCAGAAGGTGAGTAATCACTCACGATTAATGTTCTTTTATTTACTAAATTTGATTTCAATTAAACGACAATTGAAATATGCTGCTGCTAGTTATTTACACTATTAAATATATGCTATTACCTGTATCAGTTCACCTGTGACATCTGACACCATTATCTGTTAAGTATTTATGCAATGATAATACATTGGCTGATAATTGATTGATTGTTGATGTTTAGATTGGACGTTAAATTGTTAAATTTTAAAGTGATAAATAATTTGCAATTGAATTTGATATAGGATAGTTAATAATTTAGATTGATATATGTGTTGAATTTGATTAGTTAAATTTGTATAATACGACCCCTTTAAATGTTAAATAAATTGACATGTATAAATAGTGTTAACTACACCTTGAACCATGGAATGTATTTTGTATAAAATTGATGTAGTATAAATTGAATAATGAATATCAAGTGAAGAATCGTATAAATATTAATGTAATAATCTTTAATCTACATGAAATGATAGTGTAGATTCTAGGAATAATTATATTAATTTGCAGAAACAACAAATGTAAATCAATACGATTACTTCAGGATTATTTGAATTAATTATTGGATTATTATTGGTTGTTGTTATTGCTTGTTTATTTATTTTGACACCATCCCAGTTATCACACTGCAAGTTCCCTTTGTTAAGCTTTGATTTTTGAATTGAAATGAAATCGGGTTGAAATGATAAATACCCAAATTAAATTTTGACCCAGGATAGAGAATTAAAATAAAACCCGATTGGTCAATAATTTGATTTAAAAATAAAAATAAAGATTTTATTTGAATAAAATAATAAGGGATTTAAATGAAGTTGAAATTTGAATTCTAGTGAAATTTATATGTTAATATTTAAAAATGGAAACAAAATATTAACATAGTAGTTAATGGAAGAAAGTTGTTAATTTAAGAATGATTGAATTAAGTTTTGAAATTATTTAATAATTAAGTTTGAAATTATTTAATTAAGTTTTGAAATTATTTAATAATTAAATAAAAATTGAATTCTTTGAGAATTAAATAAAAATTTGAATTCTTTGATAAGAGAAATTGAACTTTTGAATAAGTGAATTTGAACTTCGTTAATAAATGAAATTGGGTTTCTTAATTTATTAAGTTTTGGAAAATTATTTAAGTAAGTTAATAAGTGAAATTTGAACTTCTTGAATATGTGAAATTTAGTTTCTTTATTAATTGAGTTTTGAAATTTGTAACTAAATAAATGAATGAAATTGAATTTCTTTAACAAGAAATAAAAATGCGTTTTATTGAAACAAATGTAAGGCTTGTAAATGAGAGAAATTGATTTGACGAATTTAACTTAATTAAAATTGTAAGCTTTGATATAATGAAGTTGAACGTAAGTAATTGATTTAATGAATTGGAAATTAAATGGAAATTGTTTGAATGATAAATTGACTTAACGAATATTGAATGAAACCGATCAATGAATTTAAATTGATTTGAATATTAAATTAAATTGATTTAAATGATTTCGGAAAGAAACTTATATACGAACTTGAATTAATATTTGAATTGTTTTAGATAAAAATTTAAATTGAATTATACGATTTTGAAATGGTAATTTGGAAGTTTTGAAGCATAAATTATGGAAATTGATTTATGAAGACTAATGGAATGTTGGTTTATAAATTCTAATTGAAATTTAAGTTGATTTGGTTTGAAATTTATTAAACGACCAATCGGTGTAATAATCATGAAAGTTATTAAAGAAACTGGAATCGGTTATGGACATACTCTCTGTCTAAACCGAAAACCACTTTAATATCTATACGCGGAATGTGATCCAGAATGAAGTGGTTGGACTGACGTACGTGACTGAAGAAAGAGAACGATAATGGATAGCCTTGACACTTGTGTCAAATTGGAAATGACTAAAACAGGAGCCGTGCCGGGCCAAATGGGGTTAGCCACCTCGAGCGAACACACTTCTTCGTAAACTACTCATTACTTATTATTGATTGGTGAACCCTCAAAATTTTGAAAGTGTTGTTTTGTGGCGTTGCGATCGTTGCGGCGATGCGTTTTCACCAGTCCGGATCAGGCAAACGGTAGTTTCACTACCTTAGGTATTGCCTCATGTGCCTTGTCATACTTGTATCCTTATTTACGCGACCACTACAAATTTGTTTTGTGTTATACCTATGGAGTACTTCCTGATATCCCACTAGTTTACGGTGGAGTTTACAGTGCTGTATAGACTATGAAATTTATATAAAATGTGTTAAGAGGGATAATGGTAACGCCTTAACACTATTTCGATATTTTATATTACCGATAGACATTATCTATTTAACGTATATTACTACATAGTAGATAGTTTAACGGTTCCTTAGAGGACGGTTATTCCAACGTCATTTGAGTTACTTGTATTTCAGTTGTTATTTCACTTGAGTTGGATTTATTGATATAAGAACGTTAATCCTGACTCGAGTGTTTTGTGTTTTGCTTTACACTCGGGTCAGACTGAGTGTATCCATATTCGAGACTCACCTTTGGAGTTGAAGCTTCGCTTGGAGATCCAGCTATCTATCCAACTTTCAGATATTTAGTTGATTCTAGTGATGTATTCTGATTCTTGTATTTGACTATTGTATTCGAGACTTCTGTTGTAACTTATTTAGCTCTGTTATATATATATAGAAGCTTCATAAACTACTATCTTTTGCTTCCGCTGCATATTGCTATTCTATGTCTGTGATTCTATGATTATTTATTTACCTATATGTTTAGTTTTGCCAAATTTAAATTAACAATTCGGTATTTTGAATTATTCAAGTCCGACATATGCAGATGCGAATAGTCCAAAATAGTGGGTCGTTACACTTGCTTTGATAGTTTTTAACCAATTGGTCAAGTTATTTATTTAATTTTATCAAAGTTTCTCTTTGTGATTTAATTTTATGTATTTCTACCTAAGTCGTTCGAAACAGCCATTTACTTCATGAAAATATATAAGCAATTCTGAATGAGTAAGTTTTGATACCTCACTTGGCTCGTCATCATCACTGTTAGTTATATCGCCTCAAAGGCGTAGATATGCTTTTTCGCTCCACTGCCAGTGCTTTTGTCATCTTCATCAGTTTCATCCCAAGTGGCTGTAAAACTTCTCCTTTTCGGTTTGTTCCCTTGGCTGTATCGATTCGGAGGACAATTGGGCTTGATGTGACCAGGTTTATTGCACTTGTGACACATAATTTCCTGTTCTTTCGAGTTGTCTAGCGCTTTGGCTATTCTTCTTTTTAATTGTTGATTTAGGGTTGGATTTCCGTATTTGTGATTCCACATTTTGAATTTTTTTGTTAATAGTGCCAGCTCAGCTGCTCCATCATTATCGTCATCATCACTTTCTGTTGTTCCTTTGAGAGCTATTGATTTCTTTCTAATATCATCATCTTCACGTTCTTCCTTGAATTTCATTTCTAGCTCGTAGGTGTTGAGATTTCCGATGAGTTCTTCGACTTTGATTTGTTACAAATTTTTTGACTCTTGAATGGCTGTAACTTTCGCTTCAAAACTTCGTGGAAGGACTTTGAGGATTTTTCGGACTATTTTCAATTCTGTATATGATTTTCCAAGAACTTTTGATTTGTATACGATATTGGAAAGTCGTCTGTAATCTCTTTGACATTTTCTTCCTTGGCTATTGTGAAATTCTCATATTCGCTACTCAGCATGGCAAAGAGAGATTCTTTGACTTGAGATGTTCCTTCGTCGGTCACTTCAAGTGTGTGCTATATGTCCTACGCAGTTAGACAATGTGAGGCACGATTAAATTCAATTTGATCTAATGAACAAATAATAGAATTCATAGCTTTATCGTTAGCATTCTGTAGTTTATTTTCTAGATCTGTCCATTGATCCATCGGTTTATCTATTTCTTGATTATCTACTACTATAGTTGGCGCTCTATAACCTGTCTCAACTATATTTCAAGCATCAATGGTTTTCAAAAAAAAATTCATACTATTTTTCCAATATGCATATTCACCATTGAACATTTGTTGTCTAACTATGGACTGACGCTCAGTAAAAGCATTATTAAATGAAGCCATTTTAAAATTTTAAATTTTTTAAATAAAATTCGGTTTTTGAAAAATCAAAATTTTAAAATAAAAACTGGCTTTTGTTCCAAGCTCTGATACCACTTTTAGGATCAATTTCACTTTAGAGGGGGGTGAATAGGGTAATACTAATAATTACAAGAATTTAACGCAGAAGTATATAAAATAATTGCAACACAGATATAGCAGAATAATAGCAGCACATATAATAGCAAAATAATAAAAGAAGAAAATAGAACAAACAGATTTACCCAGCTTTAGCAAAACCCGGCCTACGTACTACCCTCAAGGTTTCTACTGGAAATTAAGTAGTTAGACACTTACACATGTAAAATCACGACACCTAGTACCGACTAACATAACTCTATGCTCAAAACCATGCCACAACTCAGCCATTGAGTTGCGAATTCTCGAACTAGACCACCGTAGTTCGTCCCCTAGTCACACGACTAAACTTTACAATAGTTTGAAATGAAAATTAAAAACAATTTAAACAATAAAAACACAAAGCCCTTAAATATAAATAAAAGCACAAAATAAAATATATGAAACCGACCCAAATAACCAAGTGATAAAAAAGGTTCCTTTTCTTTTATTCCTTTAGCCGGTGTCTTTGCGATTATGGTTGCTTCCTTTTTGTTACTTGTTTGGTCCTCTTTGATAAAATTAGGGCTTCATGATATTCGAAAGTGTCGACTCTAATTGCTCGATCGAATATATGATTCAACATCCCTTTCTCTATCGATCGATAATTTCTCTAGTTCGCACACAGCTCCTTCAAATTTGTCGAGTTCGGTATGAATTTTGTATATGATGTTTGTATTATTTTGTTGATATGCTTAAACTTGATTGATGTTGTAGCCGATGATGAGAAGGGTTTAAATAGGATTCAAAATCCTAAAAGTTCGTTCGTATATATTTATTTGAATTCGCCAATATTGTAGCTTGGCCGTTCGATTTTGTTTGACTGTTGATGATTTCTTTAGACTTGTTCAATTCTTATATTTTACTGGCTTGATCACCACGACTCCATGAGTTTGCTTGATTATCACGGTTTTGATTTCTAATTTGGTCCGTGAATTACTGGTTTGACTTTGGCCACTTCGATTTGTTGAATTCCTTTTTGATCCGGTTGATTTCGACCTTGACTTTGTTCATTTTTGAAATTTCCTACTTGATTTTGTCTCGGCCTGGATTTTATGTTACTAGTTTCCTCTAAAGCTTTGCATTCATGTTACTGCTTGTTTGAAGTCCAATGTCCAGTTGCATTCATTCTTGTGTGTTCATGCTTAAAGTGTTGTTTCTTCCGCTTCGAGACACTTGTGCATTTTGTTGTGTGTACTTGAGTCTTTTTTGAACTCCCCTTGGTTCTAGTTACATGTGCACTACCTATATATGTGTACATGCGTGTTTGTCTGCACTTCAGTTGTTCCACATGAGTTCATATTGTATCTGGTCCAAACATTGTTGTTTGTGTTGCTATATGGTTGATTTGGGTCTGCTTGGATATTGAAATGATCATTTGGTGTTGCTCATCTACTTGTATTTGTATGCCTGCTACTGCTTTGTACATGCTTCGATTCATGTATACTTAGTGCCTGGTCTATGTGAGTCTGTTGGGTCCACTTGCATGTTGAACTAAACCCTGTAATGATGTATTTTGGTCATTGCATTGTTTTGACTCATATTTGCCTTTCACTCAAAAATTTGGTTGAGTTATCATGCCAGGTCTGGTTGTAGCTTTGCACTTGAAGTCTGTAGCTTCTGGTTTCATATGACACTTCCAGGTCTTTACTTGTTCCACTTGAGTCTGGGCTTGTGTATGTGTTGTTTCTGTTTGACTGTGCACTGCATCTTGAAGTCTGCAAGCATCTATGTTGCTTGCTGGTTCTCACATGTATACATGTATGTCGAGGCTTTTATTGGCTTTGACATTGCCTTTTCATGTGTGGTATGGTTGGATCTTCATGTGACTACACTTTTGTTTTAGTTTGCATTGTGCATTCATGTGCTTGTTGTATATATGATATGCTGGCTCGAGTTGCTGGATCACGGTTACTTGTGCATGTTGTATTGCTCATTGAACTATTTGAAATTTGTGGCCTTGGTTTCACTCGAGAATTATTTGCATTTTGAATTGCACTTGAGCTGAATCCAGTTTATAGCTCGGGTTTGACTTGTGCTCGTGTCGTGACTTTATTTGTACTGCTCTTGAGTTGAATCCGGCTTTTGATTGGGTTTGACCTTGTGCTCACCTGTCCATGTAATTTTACCAAGTGTACATTGGTGTGCACAGCCTTGTGGCATGTACAGTGATACACTGTGCATGTCATAAGTTGTTCATGTTTGATGAATTCAAAATAAATATGATGACGAACAACCAAAATAAATGAGGCAAATAATATTTTTAGAATACATTTTATCTTACACTGCAAAAATATTTCCTTTTCAATTTTACTGCGTTAGTGTGTATTTTGCAGATAACTCAGATGTTGGATTCAAGCTGGAATAGAGTTGAAGATAAATATGAGTGAATGAGTGAAATGTAGTGAGGTGTAATTGTATGTATAGTGAAAAATGTAATGTGATTGAAATTGTAATGCAATTGAAATTTGTATATATATAGTGAGAGCTCAAATTTGTACTATTCAAAATTGTAATAAATATTTGTTTGAATAAATAACCATTTGAATTTAAATTCTGTGTTATTTATTTCATTCAGCAAATATCAATTTAATTATGTGAAAAATAAAATAGTACAATAACAAATACATTAAAAATGAATATATATATATATGTTTATTATCATCAAACAAAAATCATATACTTGCATACTCAAGAAAAAGGTACTCCTTCGAAGCAAATACTTTAACACCGTATGACATCCTTCTTCGAAAGCTAATCATAAAACCTTTTCAAAACATAGCATGCGACTATGTCGAAAGCTTTAGGTAAAAATAGGCAAGACTTTAACTTTTGGAAATAGAGCAGAGTTTCGACCCTTTGGGAAGCTACCCATTCGACACCATGGCTTCCGCCTTCCTTCCAATCCTCCACAAACCATCAAAGGGATATCTTGTGTATTGGTTTCGAGTACATGGGTTTCTACTGGGATGAGGTGGAATCAAAGGAGTCGAAAGGTCCTTACAAATAAGGGCAGAACTCCTTTTTTTGGTTTAAAGGCTGAATTTATTGTAACAACCCTAGATTTTTGAAAAAAATTTAAATTTGATTTTATTTCATCATGAAAATATTTTTAAATTTATTTTAGTTCAAGATTTTACTTTTAAAACATTTTAAAGTGTTGTGTTATTTTTCTAGAACTAGTTATATTTTTGTTTACAATTTTCAATACTAGTTTACATTTAATAAACTATTTTCTTATATTTTTCTATTTTTCCCAAAATTTATTTATTTCATTTTCACTTTATTTTGTATTTCTTTTTATTTTATTTACATGATTTTTATTTTAGTCTTTTTGAATAAAAGGAAGAGGAAATTTCAAGAGACTAAAGCCTTAAACTTTTGATTTTCCATCTACTCATCTCTTCATAATTTGGGCCGACTATTCTATGCTAATAGTCGTGACTTCCTTTTGCATTTCACGTAAAAAACATCTCTCTCATTTCATCTTTCATGCATGCTTCAGATCTGAAAAAAACTTGGTAATGTCTTGTTCTTTTTCTACGTTTTCTTTTCATTTTTATTGATTTTTCTATTGGATTTTTGCCTTGCCTCTTCATGTATTTGCTCGGCCATAGCCCTCCACCACCTCCACTGACCAACTCCACCACCATCCACGACCACATCACCCTCCTCCCCCTTTGTCCAGTCAAGGCCGTGACTTGCCTATGAGGATTGCACCATAAAAACTCCACAAACACACCACAATATTGCCATAGCCAACCTTATTTTGCACCTAGCCTTCATTTTCCACCTTGACTACCTCCATAGCCGCCACCACTTACTCCTCCACCACCTCTAGCTATAACTCCAGACATCACCTAACCACCACCTTGCATGGCCTAGCCCACATCACCTCGGGCTGAACCAAAGTTTGCATCAAAAACCACTTCTTTTGCCTTGAATTTGACTTGCTTCATGTTATAAATCAAGCCTCTTCAACTACTTGTAGCCGTGCACATGCATGTCATATCCTAGCCCAAAATACCATTATGGACAAGCATATTAGAGCTCTAGGTCGAGCATATGATGGTTGAGGCAATGGTCAAACCATGTTGTGTTTTGTTGCTTTTATTTTTAATTGTTTCAATATGTATTATATATTAGAATTATATTTATATTTGTCTTGTTTTATTGGTTGTGTACAAGATCACTAGCTTGGTTCTCTTCCCATTCGAGTCTAAAGTCGTGTTATCATGCTTTTTGGAATTCGTTTGTGTGCTTTGTCTTGCTATCTCCAGCTTGAAACAAGTGAGTAATCACACTTGACATCTTTACTTATATAAACTGTGAAGTGATACCAAGTGAATTTGTAAAACTGCTATATCATGTTATAACTGCCTGTGATATGATTCATATGATGTTAACCCTGTTAATAAACCTGTCATATCATCTGTTATTGCTATATACTGTTATTTATATCTGTTTATCACACTGCAAGTTCCTTGTAGAATAGAATCACTATGGGTTGAAATGATACAAACTCGAACGGACTTTAGAATAGGGAAAACATTATGGGCTGAAATGATAGGCCTGAGCGATTTTTATTTATCTCATTTTACTTGGGACTGCGGGTTTGAAATGATAAAACGTTGGTTTTCTTTGTAAATTACGGATTGAAATGATATATTATCCATATCACTTGACTTGGGTTAGAAAATTTTATACATACCCGTGGTTAATATATATTTTTCTAGAATTTTTAAAGTATTTTAAAAATGTAAATATTATGATATTTTGATTTAAATTAAATTAAAAATGATTTTTTTATAAAGTATTAGTGATTTTCTACAAGTTAAATAAGTAAAATAAATAAATGGTAAAGCAGAATTTGAAATATAAGTTAATTTTGAAATTTATGATTTTATTTATAAGTGGAGTTTAAAATTAAGTAAATAGAATATGATAATTTGACCTAAATTTGAATTTAAATGATTTTTATAAAGTGTTATTTATTTTTCTATGAATTAAAAATAGTTAAATAAATGAATGTTAAAAAAATGAATTTGAAATATAACTTAACTTGAAAATTTTGAAAGTTGGTATTTAAAATAAAAGTTAAGTTAAAAAAATGAAATGGAATTTAATTAAATTTATAAATTGGTAAATTTTATTTAAAGAATAAAGTAAATGAAAATGTTATGAAATTGTGCACTGATTTTAATAAGTGAATTATTAAAATTTGATAATTATTTGTGAAATTTACTTTATAAAATCCTTAGTTCAAGAGTATTTAAATGACCATTTTTAAAGTGAAAATATAAAATTTTATAAGTTAAAATGGTTTAAATTAAAGTTTAATTATTGCTGAAATTCCGTTGAAAATCTGAAAATACTTTTAGTAGCACTTCAGAAATGCTATCGTTTCCGAAATGTACTAAATTCCGATCTATTACAACATTTCTGTAAATGCTGTAGTTGCAGAATTGAACTAAAGCTTTTATTTTGAAACCTCAACTATTACAGCATTTCTGTAAAATGCTGACCTTGCTGAATTGAACTATTTTTCAACTAAAACTGATATATTACAGCAGTATTTAAATGTTGTCTTTGCTGAATTGAATTATTTTCAAATGTAACTTTCCATAGCATTTTCTAAGTGCTGCGAAATCTGAAATTTCACTGTTTAATATATTTAAGTGAATAAACGAACTCAGAAAAGGCTAAATTTTTGGGAATTGAATATTTGAATTATAAATATAATGACTTCACTTTTAAATGGTTTAAATGGAGTATTTTGATGTGAAATATAAACATTTTTGAAATGTGATTTGGAATGGCATTTAAATTAAATAAAAATGAATGAGGTTTTTTGAAAAATATGATATGTTGATATTTGAAATGGATTTGATAAGATATTTTATTTTCAAAGTATAAATACCATTTTCAAATTATAACCACGGGTTATAATAACGATTTGTTGTTAAAGAGACCAGGATCGGATATGGACATATTCTCTGTTAGTACCGAAAATCACTTTAACAACTGTGTACGCAGTAGAGATTCCAGAATGAAGTAGGATGGTGGCAACGCTCTTGAGGTATATTACGTGGACCCGGCTCCCGTGGTTGGCATAAGGTGGCTAAAACAGGAGTGTGGCTCGAGGTGGGGATAGTGGCTGCTACGTCACCACCAGCCCGTGTGTGTAATTGGTATGTCTACCCTGGCATTGCCTTGTGTGCCGTGTCACCTACCATAGCGAGCTTTACTATGAGTTTGTTTTTCTCCCGTAGCCCATGAAGTATTTAGGGTAGTCTCCCGATCTGGAGATATGCTGATACTGGATGGAATACTGGGACTATTACGTGTTAAGGGGAATATTGGGTCACTCCTCAACGCTATTTTAAAGTAAGTTTATTTTACTGTAAACATTATTATAATAGCGCAATATTACTACATAGTAAATAGTTTAACGGATCCTTAGAGGATGGGCGGTCCCAAGCATCATTTAAGTTACTTGTACTTTATTACAGTTCACTTGAGTTGGTTTACATTATATAAGTATATATGTCCTGACTCGAGTGTTTTTTGTTTTGCTTTACGCTCGGGTCAGCCTGAGTATTCACAGTTTGGATTTCTCTTTCTGGAGCTAGCTGAAGAGTCTACCTCTCTAGTTATTTATCTATTTCAGTTATTCTATTTCATCTTGTATTAGTGGACTTCTATGTATTTGGGATTTCTATTATGCTGTTTTCAAACTGATATTATGTATTTGTTTTGAGATTATGTTGTAGTAGCTTCATGAACTACTATGGTATTTTAATTTCCGCTGCGAGTTATTCTGATATTTCTGTGTCTGTGATTCTGTGAATGATTTTATTTGCTCCAAATTTATTTACAATCTGTTATTTTGTATTATTCAAGTCCGACATATGTGGATTATTGTCGATTTGAATGGTCCAAAATAGGGGCTGCTACATTTAGTATCAGATCTTTGGTTTTAGGCAAATCTTAGCCTGTAGAGAAAAAACTCATTAGAGATAGGGTAGAATACCCTAGAATGAGTGAAATCAATCTCAGAATCATATCTTTGCTAGAGAACGTATTTTCAAAGTACAAAATGATTTTCAAAATGATTTTTCAAAGGTTTTTAAAAGATTATTTTGATATAAATTTTTCTTGTTTTGAAAGCAATTTTATAAACTTCATTCCTTTCGTATCTACCTTGTTAGTATTTTCTTCTATTAGGATATTCATCCAAGTAAATTTATCTTATCTTATCTATGCCTTCTCTATACCTTGTCCTAAATTCATTCTTGATTTTTTCAGGATGAATCGAGGAAATGCCAGAGTTTGGAGTTGTGGTATTGCCCCAGATCCTCAGCCTGTTGCTCCTGTTAGATTCACTGTTCTCTGTAAGGAATTCACTCAACTTGGTGGTACCAAGTTTTCTGGTTCAGAGAGTATTATTGAGGCTCAACAATGGTTGTAGAGTCTAGAGAGGATATTTACTGGTCTTGAGATTATTGATGCCCAGAATCGTCAGTTAGCAGCATGGAAGTTGCATTACGCTGCCCTAGATTGGTGGGAGTCTGTTACAGCTAACACCGTCGAGGCTAATCTTGCTTGGGAGCAGTTTAGGTATCCTTTGTGTTATCTTGAATTTTGTTCCTAATTGCCTTTCTTTTGAATCTATCTTTAGTTTGTACCTCTTTTCCAAGGAGGCTTTTATGGCAAAATGGATGCCAGAAGTCGGAAAATATCAGCTTTATCGTGAATTCATGGATGTCAAGCAGGGTACCATGTCCTTTTCTGAGTATAAGAGGAAGTTCAACGAACTTTCCAAGTCGGTCCTAGCCTGATAGACACTCCTCTCAAGAAGAATGAGAAGTTCATAGCTGATGCTTGTCCCGAGTATTATGATCGTCTCATTTCTCATGTTCATGACACTTTTACCCAGCTTATGGATATGGCTATTCGATATGAGAATCCTATTTCTAAGGGTCACGCTGGTGCTCCTTCATCTCAGTCTTCCTCTGTTAATTCTAGGAAGAGAAAGCCTAATTTCCTCTAGCAGAAGAAGAATTGGCTTAAGCATCCGGGTATGGGATCTTCATCATCTGTTCCTTCTCAGAGGCAACCTGTTGATCTTTCTTCTATCACCTGCTTCAGATGTGATCAGAAGGGACACTATGCCAATAGTTGTCCTACTTTAGCTGGAGCTGCTGTTCCTCCACCTACTCTGTCAGCTAGGCGTGATCTTTGCCATATATGTCTCCAGCCTGGTCGTTTTAGAAAGGATTGCCCTACCCAGTAGAAGGGTAAGCCTTCTGGTATATTTGCTGTCTCATCTGCATCTTCTCCCGTTCCTGCACCTGCTCCTACTCCTGGTGATGACCAAGGTACTCTTCAGGGCACATTTTCTTTATTTCATCATCCTGTTCGTGTTTTATTTGACACTGGAGCTTCCCACAATTTTATTTCTATTGATTTGTGTGATAAGTTTGAGCATCTCCTTTATCCTGAGTATGCTTCTGTTCCTTTATGTGTTTCAAATCCCATTGGGGCCGCGCCAACCTTAATCAGATTTGTAAGCAAGTGAAACTTCTCTATTCTGATCATCGCTTTAGTGGTGACTTTTATGTTCTGGGCTTTAATGATTTTGATTTATTGCTTGGAGGTGATTGGCTTGGAAGGCATGATGCCCATATCTCTTGTAAATCCTAATCTGTTTATCTTTTTGATGATCAAGGAAATTCCTTGACTATTCAGTGCCGCATGCCTCAGGATTTTGCTGGTAGTTTTATTTATTCTCTGGATTCTTCTCCTGGTGATCTTGATTCGACTCCTATAATCAGACTCTATCTCGATGTATTTAGTGAAGTCACTTCTTTGCCTCGTAAGCGGGAAATTGATTTTCGGATTGATCTTATTCCTGGTGCTCGACCTGTTGTTCTTCCTCCTAGAACAATGGCACCCTGCGAGAAGGTTGAGTTAAGGAAGCAAATTGAGGACTTGTCTTCCAAAGGTCTGATTAGACCTAGCTTTTCTGAATGGGGAGCTGCGGTGGTTTTTATCACCAAGTCCGATGGTTCTTTGAGGATGTGTGTTGATTATAGGGAGCTCAACATGCTCACTATGAAAAACAGATATCCAATGCCTCGCATCAATGATATTTTTGGTCAGCTTTATGGTGCCACTGTTTTCTATCAGCTTGATCTTGCCATAGGTTTTCATCAGCTCAGGGTTGCTAAGGATAGCATTCCCAAGACTGATTTTCGCACTGAGAATGAGTTTTATGAATGATCAGTCATGCCCTTTGGTTTGACTAATGCTCCTGCTTTCTTTGTTGATTTGATAAATCGTGTCTTTCGTGATGTGCTTAATAAATTTGTTCTAGTCTTTGTTGATGATATCCTTGTCTTCTCTAAGACCAAGGAAGAGCATGAGTCGCATTTGAAATCTATTTTGGAGACTCTCAGAAATCATCAGTTGAAGGCCAAATTTTCTAAATGCCATTTCTGAAAGGATGAAGTCCGATTTCTCAGGCATATTGTTTCTGGTAATGGAGTTTCTATTGATCCAGTCAAGATTGCTGCGATCAATGTAGGCTTTTGTTTTCTCTCTTTTCTTTTATCATTTAATAATTCTATCTTTTTGGTTGTCCTTATTTTCTCCTTATTTTGTTACAGGATTGGGAAACTCCAATGACTCCATCTGATATTCGTAGTTTTCTGGGTTTTGCCAGTTACTACCGGAGATTCATTGAGAATTTTGCTCGGATTGCTGCACCTCTCACAACTTTAACTCGTAAGAATGCTAATTTTATCTGGGATAAGAAGTGTGAAGTTGCATTCAATGGGTTAAAGAGCAAGCTAACTTCCGCACCACTTCTTACCGTTCCGAATGGAAGTGAGGGATTGACGGCATACACCAATGCTAGTCGTGATGGTTTGGGTGCAGTTCTCATGCAGGATGGTAAGGTCATTGGCTATGCCAGCCATCAATTAAAAACCCACGAGGCAAATTATGCTGCTCATGATCTAGAGTTGCTTGCTGTTGTCTTTGCTTCGAAGCTTCTTCTGGGAACCAAGTTTGAGCTTTTCACCATTCATCAGTCTCTAAGATATATCTTCACCCAGAAGGATTTGAATCAGAGGCAAGTTCGTTGGCTTGAGTTTTTGGCTTCTTACGACCTTGATATTAGCTATACCCCCGATAAAGCTAATGTGTGGCCGATGTTATGAGTTGAAAGAAGGCTTTGTTGTGTCAGCTTGTTGTTTCTTCTTCTCCTCTTTTGGATTGTATCATGGCTAAGAAGGATGAGGAAGAGATGCTTAGATTGATGAAGGAGAGTGTTCATAGCAGAGTTGGTGGTAGTAGTGGTGGCAATAGTAGAGCTCAGATTGATGATAGAGAGATTTTGAGGATTAATGGTAGCGTTTTTGTCCCGAATGTTGATGATTTGGGGCAGGAGTTGCTTCAGGAGAATCATCGATCTAGACTTTCTATTCATCCTGGCGTGTCGAAGATGTATCAGGACATGAAGAGGCTTTACTGGCGGAAAGGGATGAAGAGGGATATTTCTATCTTCGTTAGTCGATGTACGACTTGTCAGCAAGTCAAAGCTGATCATCAGAAGACCCCTGGTTTGTTGCAGCCTCTTGAGATTCCCAATTGGAAGTGGGAACAGGTTTCCATGGATTTCATCGATGGTTTACCGAGGACTACGAGGGATAATGAGAGTATCTGGGTTATTATGGATAGACTGACCAAGTCCGCTTATTTCATTCCGGTCAAGTCTACTCGTTCCATTTCTAGCTTGTCTGAGATCTACATGAGGGAGACTGTTCATATCCATGGTGTTCCTCCCAGCATAGTTTGTGATCGTGATCCTATCTTTACCAGTCAGTTTTGAAATTTTTTTCAAGAATCTTTAGGTACTCATCTGAATCTGAGCACTGCTTACCATCCACGGACCGATGGTCAAACGGAAAGAGAGAATCAGATTCTCGAAGATCTTCTTTGTGCTTGTGCTTGATTATGGAGGATCTTGGGAAGATCATATCCATCTTGTCGAATTCACCTACAATAATAGTTATCAGGTATAATCTAACCTTCTGTTTTAAGCTTATCTTAATCTCTTTATCTATCTCATTCCATCTTTATATTCAGGCCGGTATTAAAATGTCTCTGTTTGCTTCTCTATATGGACGACCTTGTAGATCTCCATCTTGCTGGATTGAGTCTGGTAATTGTTTGGTTCTTGGTCCGGATGTGATTTTGGAAGCTTCTGAGAGAGTTGAGGAGATTAAGAGGAGGTTGGGAGCTGCTTAGGATAGGCAGAAGAAGTATGCCGATAGGCGTAGGTGGAGTTTGCTATAGGTGATCAGTTAAAGGTCTCTCCCTTAAGGAATGTCATTCGCTTTGGTCGTAGAGGGAAGCTTTCTCCTAGATTCATTGGTCCTTTCTGCATTGTGGAAAGAGTTGGTTCTCTGGCTTATCGTCTGGATTTGCCATCTTCGCCGATATCTTCATGATCCATCTCTTATTGTCTAGCATTCTGCTCTTGATAGTTTGATGTTGAGCCTAATCTGACTGTCGAGAGGAAGCCACTTCGTATTGTCGACAGAGGTACGAAGCATCTCAGAAGGAAATCTGTTAGTCTGGTCAAAGTACAGTGAAGTACTGATGATCGAGATTTTATCTGGGAGATGGAGGAAAGCATTCATGCTTCGAATCCAGAATTGTTCGTTTCAGGTACTATTTTTCTTTTCTATCTTGTTTCCTTATTTTCCTTGTTCGTTCTTTTCGAGGACGAAAAGATTTGGGTGAGGGAGAGTGTAACAACCCTAGATTTTTGAAATATTTTTAAATTTAATTTTATTTCATTATAAAAATATTTTTAAATTTATTTTAATTCAAGGTTTTATCTTTAAAACATTTTAAAGTGTTGTAGTTGTTTTTCCAGAACTAGTTATATTTTTGTTTACAATTTTCAATACTAGTTTACACTTAATAAACTATTTTCTTATATTTTTCTATTTTTCCTAAAATTTATTTATTTATTTATTTCATTTTCACTTTATTTTGTATTCCTTTTTATTTTATTTACATGATTTTTATTTTAGTCTATTTGAATAAAAGGAAGAGGAAATTTCAAGAGACTAAAGCCTTAAACTTTTGACTTTCCATCTACTCACCTCTTCATAATTTGGGCCGACTGTTCTATGCTAATAGCCGTGACTTCTTTTTTCATTTCACTTGAAAAACATCTCACTCATTTCAACTTTCACGTATGCTTTGGATCTGAGAAAAAAAACTTGGTAATGTCTTCTTCTTTTTCTACTTTTTCTTTTCATTTTTATCGATTTTTCTATTGGATTTTTGCCTTGCCTCTTCATGTATTTGCTCGGTGGCTTGGCCATAGCCCTCCACCACCTCCACCGATTAACTCCACCACCATCCATGGCCACATCACCCTCTCCCCCTCTGTCCAATCAAGGCCGTGACTTGGATATGAGGATTGCACCACAATATTGCCATAGCCGACCTTATTTTGCACCTAGCCTTCATTTTCCACCTTGACCACTTCCATAGCCACCACCACCTCTGGCCGCAAATCCAAACATCACCAGACCACCCCTTGCATGGCCGATCCCCCATCACCTCAGGCCGAACCAAAGTTTGCATCAAAGACCACTTCTTTTGCCTTGTATTTGACTTGCTTCATGTTATAAATCAAGCCTTTTCAACTACTTGTAGCCATGCACATGCATGCCATATCCTAGCCAAAATACCACTATGGCCGAGCGCATTAGAGCCCTAGGACGAGCATATGATGTAGGATCTAGACTAACCCTAGAGGGGGGGGGGTGAATAGGGTTATAGCAAATTTTCTCGATTTAAACACAGAAACAAACTGCATAAATAAATATTTACCCAGCTTCAGAAACCCCTGCCTACTGCTGCATTCCCAGATTTCTATTAGAATTAAACAGTCTCCCGCTTACAAACACTCTAACAGACTCGCAAACTCTGCTCCCACTTACAAACACTCTAATAGACTTGCAACCCCTGCTCCCTCCTATAGAGTTTTGCAAACTCGCAAACCCTTGCTCCCGCCTATAGAGTTTTGCAAACTCGCACACCCTGCTCACTAAACTAATTCTAACAAGACAATCTGCCACTACCTACAACCTAGGTGGTTATTTACCTATACTTTGACTCGAAAAGAAAAACTGACTTCAAAAATAAAAGCAAGAGCAAAAATTAAAATACAAACTTGAATCCATAATTTTTGCTCAAATAAAACTAGATTTAAAAATTAAACCCTATTAAAAATAAACTAAAGCCCTCAAAATAAAACCCCTTTTATAAAACAAGGTCGGCCCTTTTATTCTTTAACCCGATCCTTTTCTCTGGCTTGTGAAGAGAATGGCGGCTTGTTCTTCTTTCTGAAATTAGGGCTTCGGCTCTTGTGAGAATTAGGGCTTTCTCTGGTTTGTGATGCTCTTTGCTCACTGCTTCTCTGATAATCGATTCTCTGGTTTGCGTTGCTCCTCTATTGATCGATTCTCTGATTTGCGTTACTTGCGCTCATTCGCAGCTGCTCCTTTGATCGAGTTCACTGTTGCTTCGGTATGTAATTTCCCTATTTGTTACTTTTATGATTTCTCGTATTCGAACTCGATGCCAATGATGAATTTGAGGTTTGGTATTTATATGAATTCGACACTTGAGTTTGTTCGTATCAATTCGATACTTCCCTAATTTTCGCTTTCCTGATATATTTTCAACTTGATGCGCACGGCCTTGTTTGTGCAGCGTTCGATTTAACCGATACGACAGAAAAAAACTTTCCTCTTTTTGGTTTGTGACTTTTTCAAAGATACGTTTTTGATTTTTTTACACATGAATTTCCTTGTTGATACTGCAGAAACTTTCCTCTTTTAGTTTAACTTTGATTTTTGACTTTTTCAAATTGTACACACACTTTATTACTTCTGCTTTGACTTCGAACTTGTTATCTGATCTTTGGTGCATTGTTTCTCGGCTTCAACTACTGTCTTCATTGAATTTCCTAGTTGACTTCTGTATGCTTCCACATGATTTCGACTTCACTGTGTACTCTTGAGTCGCATTGAGTTGTCTTGTAGCATTGTTATTATGTTGGCATTTGATCGTCTGTACCTCTGGTATGCAGCAGCTTGGGCTTGGCATTTGTATTTTGCATTATTGCTTTATTTGTAATCTCTGTTACCGCTGTGTCATTGGTCACCGTTGCATAAATGAACTATTGCTCCAATTGTTATTGATGTATCACTACTTGTGTAGTTTGGTATTGCATTTTCATTTGGTTGTTGCAGTCTTATGTTTGCATACCCATTTCTACAATACTGCTACTTGTCTGTAGCCTTTGTTGTTTTGTATATATGTTCTATTCTGCATCACTTGTATACATTTGCCACTGTTTTGCATTGAGCATGACATTTTTATCACTATGGTGGCCGACCATCTTGTAGCATATATCTGTTTCACTGATACTGGATATCATAGTGTACATGTGAGTTGTACTCTCTGTTTTGATTTGCATTGGTGCAGTTTCCGTATTGAGAGCTCGAGCTTGCATGTGTACCACTGATCATATGTTACTGTCATAACCTATTGCACTTGCAGTATATTGATTATTTGAGTCTTGTTCCCTGTACTTGTAGTCATTGCATTGAGTATAGAATTTTCATTCACTTGAGTATATTGAAGTTGCTGTCTACATGTTGCACTGATTTTCATTGTTGCTGTTATCTTGTACAACTTGTATCACTGTAGTCTTGACTTTGGTTTTGCTTCATGGTTTTGGCTTGACATTTAAATTTGATTCACTATTGAGTTTGATATGCACTATAACCTGTTGTAATGTGTACTTGGTCGAGTTTATTTGCATTGTTGTAGTGAGTCTTGACAGCATTTGCTTCTATACGCTTGTAGTTGTGTAGTTGCACTGCATCACTGCCAGAATTTGCTTCTACACGCTTGTAGTTGTGTAGTTGCACTGCATCAGTTCTGTCTCATTTACTTGTGGTCTTCATTTTGGTTGGCACTTGCATGCATTGCTGGTTGCTTTGGGATTGAACTTGAGCTTTGTACATCCACTTCAATGCTGAGTTATTTGACTTGTGTTTCTCACTATGTTCAAGTGTGTCTGGTCATGTGTTCATTCCTGAGTACTTTTCGACCTGCTGTTTGATATTGTACTTGTGTACTCCATATATACACTTGTAGCTGGACTATGTCTCCATGTATTTCATGTTGATTTTTGAAATTTCACATGAGTTGAATCCAGTTTCAAAACTCGGGTTTGACCTTGTGCTCGTGTCGTGATTTTAAATATATTGCACGTGAGTTGAACCCGTCTTTTCATTTGGGTTTGACCTGTGCTCACCTGTCCCTGTGGCATTATCAAGTGTATATCGATGTGCATGGCCTTGTGGCATGTATAGTGATACACTGTGCATGTCACATTGTTCGTGTATAATGAATTCAAATATGAATGATGACGAACAACCCAAATAACTGAGGCAAATCATATTTTCAAAAATCATATTTCATTTTATGTTGCAAAAATATTTCTTTTTCAATTTTACTGTGTTAGTGAATATTTTTGCAGATTGCTCAGATGCTGGATTCTAACTGGAATGAAGTTGAAGATAAACTATGAGTGTGAGTGATATGTAGTGAGGCATTTATGTAAATTGAATATGTATAGTGAGAGCTTGAATTTGTACTATTCAAAATTGTAATAAATATTTGTTTGAATAAAATTTCTATTTGAATTCAAATTCTGTGTAATTTATTCTGTTTGAATTCAAATGCTGTGTAATTTATTTTATTCAACAAATATTTATTTAATATATGAAAAATAAAATAGTACATTAACAAATACATTTAAACGAATGTATATATGTTTATTATCATCAAACAAAAATCATATAAGCGCATATTCATACATATGATGGTTGAGGCAATGGTCAAACCATGTTGTGTTTTGTTGCTTTTATTTTTAATTGTTTCAATATGTATTCTATGTTGGAATTATATTTATATTTGTCTTTTTATTGGTTTTGTACAAGATCACTAGCTTGGTTCTCTTCCCACTCGAGTCTAAAGTCATGTTATCGTGCTTTCTAGAATTCGTTTGTGTGCTTTGTCTTGCTATCTCCAGCTTGAAACAAGTGAGTAATCACACTTGACATCTTTGCTTATATAAAATGTGAAGTGACACCAAGTGAATTTGTAAAACTGTTATATCATGTTGTACCTGCCTATGATATAATTCATATGATGTTAACCCTGTTAATAAACCTGTCATATCATCTGTTATTGCTATATAATGCTATGCTGTTATTTATATCTGTTTATCACACTGCAACTTCCCTGCAGAATAAAATCAAGATGAGATGAAATGATACATACTCGAAGGGACTTTAGAATAGGGAAAAATCATTATGGGCTGAAATGATAGGCCTGAGCGATTTTTATTTTTTTCATTTTACTTGGGACCACGGGTTTGAAATGATAAAACCCCGGTTTTCTTTGTAGATTACGGATTGAAATGATATATTAACTGTATCACTTGACTTAGGTTAGAAAATTTTATACAGACCCGTGGTTAATATATATTTTTCTAGAATTTTTAAAGTATTTTAAAAATGTAAATATTATGATATTTTGATTTAAATTGAATTAAAAATGATTGTTATAAAGTATTAGTGATTTTCTACAAGTTAAATAAGTAAAATAAATAAATGGTAAAGTAGAATTTGAAATATAAGTTAATTTTGGAATTTATGATTTTGTTTATAAATGGAGTTTAAATTAAGTAAATAAAATATGATAATTTGATCTAAATTTGAATTTAAATGATTTTTATAAAGTGTTATTTATTTTTCTATGAATTAAAAATAGTTAAATAAATGAATGTTAAAAAAATGAATTTGAAATATAACTTAACTTGGAAAATGTGAAAGTTGGTTTTTAAAATAAAAGTTAAGTTAAGAAAATGAAATGGAATTTACTTAAATTTATAAAATGGTGAATTTTATTCAAAGAATAAAGTAAATGAAAATGTTATGAAATTGTGCATTCATTTGATAAGTGAATTATTAAAATTTGATAATTATTTGTGAAAATTACTTTATAAAATCCTTAGTTAAAGAGTATTTAAATGACCATTTTTAAAGTGAAAATAAATTTTTTTTATAAGTTAAAATGGTTTAAATTAAAGTTTAATTATTGCTGAAATTCTATTGAAAATCTGGAAATACTTTTAGTAGCACTTCAAAAATGCTATCGTTTCTGAAATGTACTAAATTCTGATCTATTACAGCATTTTTGTATATGCTGCAGTTGCAGAATTGAACTAAAGCTTTTATTTTGAAACCTGAACTATTACAGCATTTCTGTAAAATTCTAACCTTGCTGAATTGAACTATTTTTCAACTAAAACTGATATATTACAGCAGTTTTTAAATGCTGTCTTTACTGAATTGAATTGTTTTCAAATGTAACTTTCCGTAGCATTTTCTAAGTGCTACGAAAGCTGAAATTTCACTGTTAAATGTATTTAAGTGAATAAACGAACATAGAAAAGGTTAAATTTTTGGGAATTGAATATCTGAATTATAAATATAATGACTTCACTTTTAAATGGTTTAAATGGAGTATTTTTGTTTGAAATATAAACATTTTTGAAATGTGTTTTGGAATGGCATTTAAATTAAGTAAGAATGAATGAGGTTTTTTGAAAAATATGATATGTTGATATTTGAAATGGATTTGAAATGATATTTGGTTTTCAAAGTATAAATACCATTCTTAAATTATAACCACGGGTTATAATAACGATTGGTTGTTAAAGAGACCAGGATCGGATATGGACATATTCTTTATCGGTACCGAAAACCACTTTAATAACTGTGTAAGCGGTGGCGATTCCAGAATGAAGTAGGATGGTGGCAACGTTCTTGAGGTATATTACGTGGACCTAACTGCCGAGAGTTGGCATAAGGTGGCTAAAACAGAAGCGATCTCGGGCGAAGTGAGGTCACTCCTCCGATCAGACACACTTCTTCGATACCATTCTATTACCGTTGTGATTGATTGGGTGCACCTCTTGATTTTTGGGAGTGTGGCTCGTGGTGGGCGTAGTGGCTGCTACGTTACCGCCAGCCCGTGTGCGTAATTGGTATATCTACCGTGGCATTGCCTTGTGTGTCATGTCACCTACCATAGCGAGCTTTACTACGAGTTTGTTTTTCTTCCGTAGCCCATGGAGTATGTAGGGTAGTCTTCCGATCTGGAGATATGCTGATACTGGATGGACTAGTGGGACTATTACGTGTTAAGGGGAATATTGGGTCACTCCTTAATGCTATTTTAAAATAAGTTTATTTTACTGTAGACATTATTATAATAGCGCAATATTACTACATACTAAATAGTTTAACGGATCCTTAGAGGATGGGCGGTCCCAAGAATCCTTTAAGTTACTTGTACTTTATTACAGTTCACTTGAGTTGGTTTACATTATATAAGTATATATGACTTGACTCGAGTGTTTTGTGTTTTTCTTTACGCTCGGGTTAGCCCGAGTATTCACAGCTTTGGATTTCTCTTTCTGGAGCTAGCTAGAGAGTCTGCCTATCTAGTTATTTATCTATTTCAGTTGTTCTATTTCAGCTTGTATTAGTGGACTTCTATGTATTTAGGATTTCCATTATGTTGTGTTCAGACTGATATTATGTATTTGTTTTGAGACTTTGTTATAGTAGCTTCATGAACTACTATGTATTTTAATTTCCACTGCGAGTTGTTCTGATATTTATGTGTCCGTGATTCTATGAATGATTTTATTTTCTCCAAATTTATTTACAATCTGTTATTGTGTATTATTCAAGTCCGACATGTGTGGATTATTGTCGATTTGAATGGTTCAAAATAGGGGCTGTTACATATAGCAACTTTTAGTAATCACTTTCTATCAACTTGCCGATTTATAAACTATTGATTAGTTGTCAAATACTTTACCTCTAAACTACAGCATTAATTCAGATCCAAATTAAGGATTTAAACGCTAAAACCTTTCCATATAACCAAAAAACGACATTTTCTAAAAAGCCGTTCTTTTAAAATATTTATTTCCCCTAGTAAATCAATTGGGAAAAATATCTAAAAATCATAGAAAATCAATTTTATCATGTAATCAAACATATTAAAATTTTTGGCCCAATTTCTTCATGAAATTCTCGGAATAAATTTTAAACCCAATTATATCATATTTTTCATTAAAAATTCATAATAAAATTTCCATAGCTTAGAAAATTCTAAAAATTAAAATCCATCTCCAAAATCATATTTTACTTAACATAAAAATTCACGTGCTTATAGATTAAAACAAATCATCATAATATAACTCATGCATATCATCACTATTTTATTACCAAAAACGAATTTAAATCATAAATTCGAAACCATATAATCATAGAATAAAAATAGAGATGGTAGAAGATTATTATCCACCTTAAACTTGATATGGAATTTGAGATTTGTTATTGATTAATCCTCCTTAGCTTTTGATTAAAATTCCTCTTCTCCTTTGTTAATGAACGACTCTATTAGGGTTCTTACGTTTATTTTGATTTAAGGAATAAAATGAACGTGAATGGACAAAATGAGAAGTTATAGCCATATATAAATTATTGGCTAATTTACTAATATGCCCATGTGTAGTTTAATTAACCAATAGACCTATCTAAAGCCTATTTATGTTATCAATAAGCATGGCCCTATATAATTTATTCAAATCTTAATGTCATTATCATCTTTATTCTATTTAATTTATCTAATTAAATCTTATGAATAATGTTATAAAAATTTAAGGATGTTACATTTGGACACTAAGTTTAAAAGATATAGATAATTTGTAAAGAAAACATTTGAAGCATTTTGAAAAGCACTGGATACTTTAAATAATAGTTTGAGAAAAGATAACTTATTCGAGTAAAGTAATGTTTGAAATCTATATTTGTAAATGTTTTGGAAATAAGAGTTTATATTTATTACTTTTGGGAAATGTATTGTAAAAAAATATTTATAACATTAAGATATTTTGATTGATATTTCCAATCATTGGATATTAATGATAGTTGTTATCATTGGTGAGACACTATTGATTGCATAATTAATATTGCAGTCAACTGACATCAGTAATCACTATAATCAATGGTGAGGCAATGACATGCTATTTTATAATGTTGATAATTTGTGAATTTAAGTGTGTATATTTTATGTTTTTCGATAGAATTAGGAAGGTGTAAATGCTATGGAGTTTTGGGAATTCTGAGATGTAAGAATATTTATGTAATTTGAAGACTTATTACTTCGAAATGTGGATGGGTATTGACTTACTAATGAATGTATGAAATTTTGGTTGAATTGATTTTAAATTATTGATGATATATTTTGGAAGTGATTTTTCCTAGTAAAAATTGTTATTATTGAATGAAATGGAGGAAAAATAGACTTATTTTAGCATAATATGTACTACATGTTGCTTAATTTTGGAAATTTAATTTGGTTTTTATTTTGGGATTGTGTAAAATATGGGTATTGATATTTTACTTTTGAACAAAAGAAAACTTTCCAGTAATAAAGTATTTTGAAGTGTATAAAAGACTTTGAGATACAAAGAAGTTATTTAATGGAGAACTGTTTTAATAAGAAATATAGATTTAGTTTTAAAGTGTTGAATTTTGAGAATAAGTTTAAAAATTCCCTCTCCCTATATATATATATTCCAAGAAATTTAATTATTTACATAAATATATGAAAAGATTTGTAAAATAGTCCATGAGAATTTTTTTTTATAATAAGATGTTTTGAAATTAAACAGTATATAAAAATATATTGTTACATAAAGAACGTGATTTACTAAAGTTCGTTAAAATATTTTAAAGGCTATTGAATAAAAATTTGAGTCATAATGAAATGGAATCCTAGAAAAATATTTAACGGTTGAAAAATGAAATTATTTAAAAGTTATATTTTGTGAATCAATAAAGTAATTTTATTTATGGTAATATAAATCGGAAATGATTCGGTTAAGTTTGGTACTATTAGCTAGTTATAGACTTTCTCCAATAGGAAATTAGGAGGATGCAATTTTGTTAAAATGGGAAGTCTTTAACTACCCGAATTTTAAACTATAGTTAATTAAAGTTAATAGTAATTTAGTAGATTAAAATAGAATTTGAAAATTTATTTGATAAATTAGTTTTGAAATTATTTAATAAAAGGATTTAGATCGTGAAAATATGATATTTAAAATTTAAACAAGTTAAAAATATAAAAATAATGTTGTATAGTAGTAGTGTAATTGAAATAAATGTTGATTTGGAAAAGAAGTAATTTTGAAATCTAATTTGTATTTATTTAAATTATATAGAATTTAGTTTTAAAAAGTAAAATAAAATAAATAAATGTGTGTGTGTGTGTATATATAGTTATCTAAATATTTTAAGGTCCGATCCTATATACCCTAAACCCAAAAACTATTTCCAGAGTTTTTTTTGTTCTGTAATTTCAGCTTTATGTATACAACTCTAAGTCAATCATCTTCCTCCTAAAGTAAAAAATCTATCAAACCTCATCGTTTTGTATTAAAATCAAATCAAATAAGTTACTTAAATTCGCTAAATTTCAATATGCGATTCTCTATATTATCATGCATCTATAGTGAGGAGGAAATCAAGTTTTTGTTGTTGATGGGTTGTGTTTTGTGCGTGCATGTAGAGAAGATGAGGAAGAAGTTGGCGACGCTATATACATGTGAGTTTTATGCTCACATATCTATATCTAATTCAAGTTAATTCGTATATATTTCTTATGCTTGGATTGTTTTCATTCATATGTATCATGTTCTCATCAAATTGAAGAGAACCAAGTAGGAATTGGGTAGATATCAATCGAAATTTGATCGATAAAGCTTCAAATTGCTTCAGGCACCGATCAACCCTTTAGGGTTCACCGGTCGATCGTGATCGATCGACCGATGACTGTGTTAACTTAAAAAAAGTTTAAAATGTAAAATAAAAAAATAAAACTATAATAAATTAAGTACAATAGAAATATAATTGAAATAAATGTTTAGAATGAATTTGTGGAAGTTTACTTAAAAATTTATAAGTATAATATTTATTAATTTTAGGAAATATAACAATTAGAGAATAAATTAGATATTTGTTTTTAAATTATGTAGAAATCATTTGTATGTTTTAAGAAATAAGAAATGTTTTTTAATTAATACCTTGGGTATTTTAAAGCAAAGTTATTGGTTAATAAATGTAATTGGGATTTTGCTATGTTTTAAATATCTAAAAAATATATTGATGTTTAATTTAATTCCCTAAATGATTATTATTTGTTTCAAATGTTTTTATGTGTTAGTAAGTGATTGATGTAAAAGGATCTTTTGTTATTTACTAGTTTAATCAAACTCTATCTTTGAGTTTATGTATCAATATCTAATTTTGATTTTGATATATTGTCTTTTATTGTTTAAAAGGTTATTAATTTGTTTGACGAAATACATTTTGGTTTAAATTGTTTATTTAAAAGATATATATATATATATTATTTTGAAATAAGTAATTATTATTAATCAAGAATGTGATGATCCGGGAATTTTAACGATTTTTATAGCGTAATTAACTAACTTTTTATTGAAGCTGAAATATTAAAATTTGAGATGTGAAAATTTGATATTTGGTATGCGTCTATTTAAACATAGCAAATGGCAGATTTTTTTTGGAAAATATGAAAGATAATTATGCGTTGTCTAGTTTTCAATTTCAATTTAAATCAGTTAATTGGAGGAAAATTAAATATTTTAGAAACCTGAATATTTATATATGATAAAAATGTAAATCATTTTCTGAGTAAGACGTCATATTTCGTTTCGTCAAATTTGGACTATTATAGCTCCGTTTATCTTATTTTCGTCAAATTAGCACCAGTTTGGCAGCGAATATCTAGGATGATCGTATCATACATATCTGTGTATCATACTATTTGTCTTATCGTGCCGATCTCCACAGTATATTCGTTTGCAAATTTCAATGTCCGGTACATGGTGGAATTCGTGAAACGGTTAACCGTATCGGTACCCTTTTTGGCCTTTTTGTTTCTATTTGTCCTTTCGTTATCTGCCGTGTAAAATCAAGCAACCACTTGCCTTTTCATATTCCCAGAATTATAATTTGACTTTTGCTTTTACGTAGTTCCAATGTATATCCTGGTTGCCCATTTCAATTCTCACCGTTCTGAGTTATTGCACTAAATAAAATATATAAAGCTATATATATTTATTTCATTTTATTTTTTGCCTGAGAAAACTGGTACGTCCTCTTCATTTGCATCCTGATCGTTTCTTTTTCATTCATTCTCGAACCAGCCCATCTTCTTCCTCACCCCTCTTCTTGTCGAATCCACCTCCTCCACCTTCCTTTTTCTCTCCCGCATCCACTCCACTTTCCCCAGTCAGATCCTTATCCGCCCATCACTAACCCAACCAAGTATATCTCCTCCTTTAAAAAACATGTAAAGCTATATGTTTGTTGTGCGGCCATCCCCTTCCTTCTATACTCGACTAAGCCTTCATGTCCGTGTCCTTCTCACTTGAAACCTCCGCATCAACCGAGGCCACATAACAATCCAATCACCGAGCTACACTCAAAACCGTCCACATGAATACCGATGCCGAGACCAGCCCTCCTCGCATCAATGCCACTCGTCCATCCCACTTGCACCGCTCTTACCCCATCTAATGACGGCCATGGCTCTCCGCCTTCGCCTCCTCCCACAACCAAGTTTCCACTGAGCCCTGACCTCAGACTATCCACCATGGCCGGTACCAAGACCCGTACGCCACTCGCTCCATCCAACCGAGCTGCCATCATCCGACTATCACCAAGACATGTGCTGCCCGCATCTACTCGAGCTTTCACACAAGCAACCCACACCCGTAATAGCCGCTTAGCCTGTCACTTATATGTTATATATATATATGTGTGTGTGTGTGTGTGTGTGTGTGTGTGTGTGTGTAAGTTGTTATATTTGGGTTCTCTTATTTTATATTTTCTCTTATTTTCAGTTTTATACATACATACACATATATATATATATATATATATATATACAGTTATTCCTGGTAACCTTGCTTTTGCTATGAAAAAGCAGTAATACACACACACACACATATTTACAGTAGTATATATATATATTTACAATAGTATATATTTTTACAGTAGTATATATTGTTATAGCATATATAATATAAGAGAGTTCATATAAAAAGTGTGTGTAATATGTTCTGTTTGGATTTTTGAACTTACACACACACACACACACACACACACATATATATATATATATTAAGTTTGTATTATATATATTATACTATCATGTGCCTATTGATTTCTGGTTTTAAATATACATATGTGTTTATAATAATAATAATAAAGTAAGTTATATATATTTTAATAAAGTAACTTTATATTGTTTTCACAATAAATATTGATTTTTAAAATATAATATGTATGTAAATTTATATATATGTTTATATATTAGTTATTATAAGTATACGTGAGTTTGGTTTTCAAATATATATATATAATTTTATATATGTTTGAATTAAATATTTATTTGAATATATATATATATATATATAATTTTAAATATATGTTTATAAAATTGATTTTTTATAAACAATATATATATATATATATATAATATATATTTTGTTTCGTTAATCTCTGGCCCATCTTGACTTACTTTCTCAATATCGAATTTAGCGCAGTAATTCCTAGCTTATCGTTGTCCCGTTAGTTCGTGTCTGTATCCGTATGCGTGTTCGCGTCACTATCTACACCATCGTTGTTCTCTAGTATCGAAAGGTGAGCAATCACTCACGATTAACATTCTTATATTTATTAACTCCGATTCATATGAAATTGCAATTGATATATGTTGTTCAGATTGTTGGTTATTTAATTGTTAAATATGATCTGTTATTATTTGCATTTGTTCACCTATGCTAATTGACATATGACACCATGACTTGTTAATTACATATTTAAACTGTTAACTGTGATATATGCTCATCATTGATATGTTATGTTATTATTATTTTATTGTTCTCACTTTGCAAGTTCCCTCTTAGCTTAGAATTCCATATGAGTTGAAATAATACATACCCGAACGATCTTATAGATTAGGGTAAAATCGTTATGGGTTGAAATGATAAACCTAAACGACTTTAATTGAATTTAAAATTTTAGGATTGCGGATTGAAATGATATATACTCGTAAGTAGATATATAAATTGCAGATTGACTTGATAAATATCCTAGTCACTTGACTGTAGGGTAGAAAATTATGTACGAACACCATTGGTCTGTATTTTGAAAATGATTTCCAAAGTATTGAAAGGAAATATATGGATTTTAGTAAATATTGATTTTTAAATATAATATAAAGAGTTTAATTTTAATATATGTGTAAAAGTTAATTGTGAAATTATATTTTGGATATTTTAAATTTATAAGTTAAGTTTAAAAATGTAAATTATGAAATTTTACTTATAACTTTATTATTTAAAATATATATAAAATAAGATTGAAATAGATTTACCAATAGTAATATTTTTTAATAATAATTAATATAATAAAATTTAATAAGAATTAATTTAACTAATATATATGATATGTTTTAAATATTTATTTAAATTTATATTAATAATTTAAAATAGATTTTGTGATAACTTTAAGAAAATGGAAGTTGGAAGGATAAATGAAATAAGAATTAATTTGAAATTTTATTTGTTAAGAATTGAATTTAAATAAGAATTGATTTATAATTAACTTGTTTAGAATTAATTTTAAATAAGGTTTGATTTGAATTGATTAATTTGAGATTTCGAAGCGTATGATTTTATAACCTGATTTGATAAAAATGATTAAACTAATATTTCAATTTAAAAAAAAAATTGAAATTGAGTATTTAATGTTAAATTCAATTGTAATATGAGAATCTATTGAAATGATTATTAAAATGATTAAGTGAATTTTTTCAAATTTAAATAAAATTAAAAGTTGAATGATGAAATATAAATGAAATTTATCAAATTGGGTTATTGTAAATTGTTTGAATATTTTGAGTTTGAACCTATTGAATTGGAAGCGGCTTAGATTTGTAACTTAAACCTGGATTTGAAAATCGATATAAATTAAAATGGCTAATGAGGATCTGAATTGATTTGTGAATTGGAATGAACTATTTTAATCTATAAACTATATTAATATATAAACTATTTTAAATCTATAACTATTTTTAATATGTAAACTATTTTAGGTTATAACTATTTCAAAATATATAAACTATTCTCAATATTTAAATTGTTTTTGTTTGAACCGTTATGATTTAGATTTAGTGGATTTAAATGCAAATATTTAATAAGATGGTTCAAACTAATTTGTGGCTATGATTTTGAAAGTGAATTCGATTTCGAATATGATATGATTTTGAAAGGATTATGATATTTTGATATGAAGTATAAACTATTGGAAATATACAATGACCACGATGTGAAATATGCGTTTGGTTGTTAAAGAAACCGGGATCGGATACTGTCATACTCTCTGCCAATACCAAAAACCTCTTTAACAACTATGTACGAGGTGCAGATTCCAGAATGAAGTAGGATGGTTTAGTGTACGATTCTATATGAGGTATTTACATAGCCCAGACTCCCATGAGTTAGCTTAGATGTGACTAAAACAGGAGCCATGTCAGGCTAAGTGAGGTCATTCCTCCTATCAGGTACATTTCTTCGATGCCATTATTACTTTGAGATTTAATTGGGTGCACCTTTGATTTGGGAGTGTGTCTCGAGATGGACGGTAGTAGCTGCTATGCGTTACCAGTAGTCTGGATCCACAAAATGGTAGAATCCTACCCTGACATTGCCTCATGTTCCTTGTTCACATGCCCTATCGCGCTTTCTACGAGTTTGGTTTGTACCGTACCTATGGAGTGCCCTCTGAGTAAACCGCCCGTTTGGTGGACCTTACAGTACTGTATAGACTACGAGAATATACAAAATGTGTTAAGGGGGATATGGGTAACGCCTTAATGCTATTTTTATAGTTAAGTTTACTATAGACATTATTATTTAGCATAATGTACTATGTATGTAGATAGTGCAACTTATCCTTAAAGGATGTGTATCCCAAACATCCTTTAAGTATTTCAGTTGACATTTCACTTGAGTTGAATTTACTGGTGTAAAAATGTTAATCATGGTCGAATGTTTTGTGTTTTGATTTATGCTCGAGTCAGACTAAGTGTCACAGCATTTGAGACTCACCTTTGGAGCTTTGCTTGGAGATCTATCTTCAAGTACTCAGCTATCCTGTTATTTTAGTTTATTCCATTTGTTATGTTTGGACTTATCATTGGCACTTGTATCAGTAACTTTTGTGTATTTGAGATATCTGTTGTATTTCGCTTTGACTCTGTTTTTTATAGTAGCTTCATGAACTACTATTTATCTATTCTTCTGCTTATTGTTATAAAACTCTACGTCTGTGATTCTATGATTTATTTATTTACTATATATGCTAAGATTTGTCAAATATAAATAATAATTTGTTATTTTGAATAGTTCAAGTCTAACATGTGTGGTTTATTGTCGATTTGAATGGTACAAAATACCGGGTCGTTACAATTGGTATCAGAGCTCTGGTTTAGGCAAAACTTAGCATATGGAGCGAAAAACTCATTAGGTATATGGTAGTAGTACCCTAGAATGAGTAGAATCAATTATAGAATCATCTTCATTTGAGCTTGAAATCCTTTGTTAGAATACTCCTGGATTAGGATTTCTTTAGGATTTTGGAACTATCCCTTATTCTAAAATCCATTCTTGTCCTTTCTTTTTCGTGTTCTTCTTGATTCTGGATCATCCCAGAGCTCCACTTCGGTAGATCTCTGTAATGAATTTGAGAACATCTTACCACCTCAGCTGGCATCTTCATCCTTGTAAGTGTCTAATCCCATCGGTAGTCCCGCCAACTTTAGTATGGTTTGTGATGGGGTAAAAATCCTTTACAACAAGCATCGATTTAGCGAAGATTCCCTTATCCTCGGTTTTGATGTTGTTATCACTGGAAAAGCCCGAACCGTTTCTCTAATAAAGGACTAGGGTAATTCTCTTGTGAACGTGTGTCGACTGCCTCAGGATTTTGTAGGCGGATTATCTTTTCGTTCGATTCTCAGCCTATTGATTTTGACTCTGCCCGGTAGTTAGGGATTATCTTGAATATTTGGTGAAGTCACTTCTCTTCCTTCCAAATAGAAAATTGAATTCTGCATCGATCCCATTCTAGAGCTTGACCTATTGTCCTTCCTCCTAGACAATTGGTTTCTACGAAAGGTTAGTCATGCATTTTTGATTAACCAATGCTCTTGCCATCCTCATCGATCTTATGAATCGCGTTTTCCACGATGTTCTCAACAAGTTGTCCCCACTTTCGTTAAGGATATTCTCGTCTTTTCTAAGTCTTGGTTGACCCGATTAAGGTCGCCATGATTAATATAAGTCTATCCATCTCTCCTCTTTTGTAATTTAATTTTCTCACCTTTTGAGCCTGTCCCCTTAGTTGAAATTCTCTTTGATTGGGGTTTCTTTAAATTTGATTCTCTATCCTTGTTTTGGATTCCATTCTTGAATCATCCTGTGAGGGAGTGTATTTGTAATTGATATAAAAATGTTTTATATTGTGTCGTTTGAGTTTTTAAGTTTGAATTTTGGGTTTCGATCGATTCTTCTGGCCAACGCTATCGATAGAAATTCCAAAAATCACTTGAACATAGCAAATTGACACAATATTATTTTCGAAATTTGTAATGAAATAATTTTATATATGGTTATATTTTATATACAGAAGTATAATTTTTCGAAATTATATAGTTGATGAATTGGCTTTTAGAAATGATAATGCTAGATTATCATTTATTGTTTTTCAATATTCCCAAATCATTAACTATTGTCGTAGGTTCATATATTTGATTTCCAAATGAAATGAATTTAAATAGGGATTTGAGAATTTAAGTTTCTGTACTTTTTAAATTGGGTTTCCAAAATTTTAATTTTTTTTATTATTATAAAGTGTTCTTAGTTGGAAATTGTTTCCATAGAAATTTTAAAAGAAGCGATTCGGTACTCTCATCTTTTATCGCTGGAAAATAATTTCGATGAAGACTACAACATTCATTTTCGAGTCTCGAGGTGGAGAGACCACCTACTAACTTAGCTTACACTTTTGTTTTGGAAAAGTGGATTTGATTTGAATTTCTTGAATATGATTTGATGTATAAATTATATATATGTATATATCTATTTCAAAATGGTTTATAGAAAAACCGAAAATTTAACTCTTAAGTTTTGTTAAGTAATAGTTTTCAAATTGTTGAAATGAAAAATAAATTGAATAATTGGAGTGACTTACATGAGTAATAGAATTAAACAACTTGAAACAACTGAAATAGGATAGGCGATGTGAATATGTAATTGCATTCTAGAGCATTTATAACTTACCTGAAATATTCAAAAGTTTAAATGTAACGTGAATATGTAATTGAATAATACAAAATATAAATGTAAGTAATAGGATGTCCAAAATGAAATTTATATGGTTTTAAATTAATTGTTGTATTTTGTATTTCAATATATCTTTTCTTTCTAGTTGTATCTGTTCTCCTATCTCGTACTTTTTCGGGGGCGAAAAGTTTTGAGTGGATGATAGTGTAACGATTTGGGAATTTTAACCATTTTAATAACGTAATTAACTAAATTTTTAGTGAAACTAAACTATTAAAATTTTAGCAATGAAAATTTGATATTTGATATGCGTCTATTTAAACATAGCAAATGACATATGTTCATTGGAAAATATGAAAGTTAATTCTGTTGTGTAATTTTTAATTTCAATTTAAATCAGATAATTTGATGAAAATTAAATATTTTAGAAACCTGAATATTTTTATATAATAAAACGGTAAATCATTTTCTAAGTGAGACATCATATTTCGTTTTTCTAAATTTGGATGTTATAGCTCCGTTTATCTTATTTTCTTCAAATTAGCGGTAATTTGGCAATGAATATCGACTTTTGATAGGATGATCGTATCAAACATATATGTGAACCATACCGTTCGTCTCATCGTGCTGATCTCCACGGCATATTAATTAATGCATTTTAATGTCCGGTACGTGGCGATATTCATGAAATTGTTAACCGTATCGGTACCCATTTTTGTCCTTTCGTTATCTGCCATGTAAAATCAAACAGCCATTTGCTTTTTCATATTCCTAGAATTATAATTTGAATGTTGCTTTTCCCTGGTTCCAATGTATATCTTGGTTTCCCTTTTCATTTCTTGCCATTCTGAATTATGCACTAATTAAAATATATAAAGTTACACATTTTTATTTTATTTTATTTCATTTGCAACCTGCTCATTTCTTTTTCATTCATTCTCAAACCAACCCATTTTTTCCTTACTCCTCTTCTTGCTGAATCCACCTCCTCCACCTTCCTTTTGCTCTCCTGCATCCACTCCACTTTCCCTAGTTAGATCCGCATACGCCCATCACTGACCCGGCCGGGTACATCTCCTCCTCTAAAAAACATGTAAAGCTATATGTTTGCTGTGCAGCCATCCCCTTCCTTCTATACTCGACCAAGCCTTAATGTCCGTGTTCATCTCTGTATCAGTTGAGGCCACGTAACAATCCAATCATCGAGCTACACTCAAAACCGTGCCTTTCACCCACATGAGCACCCATGCCGAGACTAGCCCTCCCCACATCAATGCCACTCGTCCATCCCACTTGCATCGCCCTTACCCTATCTAATGACGGCCATTGCCTCTCTACCTTCGCCTCCTCCCACAACCAAGTTTTCACCAAGGCTTGACCTCAGCCTATTCGCCATGCCAGTACCAAGATCCATATGCCACTCCCCTCCCTCCAACCGAGCTACCATCATTCGACCATCACCAAGACATGTGCCACTCGCATCTACTCGAGCTTACACACAAGCAACCCACACCCATAGTAGCCGTTTAGCCTGTTACGTATATGTTATATATATGTATATATAGTATGTAAGTTGTTATATTTGGGTTCTCTTGTTTATGTTTTCTCTTATTTGTAGTTATATATATATACAGTTATTCATAGTAACCTTGTTTTTGCTGTGAAAAAATAATATATATATATATAGATATATTTACAGTAATATATATATATATATATATATATTTAGAATAGTATATATGTTTGCAGTAGTATATATATGTTATAACATATATTATATAAGAGAGTTCATATAAAAAAGTATGTGTAATATGTTCTGTTTGGATTTTTGGACATACATACATATATATATATATATATATATATATATATATTAAGTTTGTATTATATATATTATACTATCATGTGCCTGTTGATTTCTGGTTTTACATATATATGTGTGTGTGTGTGTGTTTATAATAATAATAATAATAGTAAAGATAGTTATATATGTCATAATAATGTAACTTTATATTGATTTTCATAATAAATATTGATTTTTAAAATATAATATGTATATAAGTTTATATATATGTGTATATAGTAGTTATATACAAGTATACATGAGTTTGATTTTCAAATATATACATATATATAAGATTTTATTTTATGTGTGTTTGAATTAAATATTGATTTGAATATATATATATATATATATATATATATATATATTATTTAAATATATGTTTTTAAAATTGAGTTTTTTGTCAAAACAAAAAATATACATATATATATTTATATATAACATATATTTTGTTTCACCAATCTCTGGCCCATCCTGATTTATTTTCTCAATATCGAATTTGGCGCAGCAATTCTTAGCTTGTCGTTGTCCCGTTAGTTCGTATCCATTTCCATGTGCGTGCTCGCGTTACTATCTATGCCATCATTATTCTTAGCCTCGAAAGCTGATCAATCACTTACGATTAACATTCCTATATTTATTAAATCTGATTCACATGAAATGGCGATTGAAATATGTTGTTTAGATTGTTAGTTATTTAATTGTTAAATACGATCTGCTATTATTTGCATTTTTTCACTTATGCTAATTGACATAGGATACCATGACCTGTTAATTACATATTTAAACTGTTAACAGTTATATTTTCTGATATGTTATGTTATTATTATTTTATTGTTCTCACTCTGTAAGTTCCCTGTTAGTTTAGAATTCCCTATGGGTTAAATAATATATACCTGGATGATTTTATAGATTAGTGGAAAATCGTTATGGATTGAAATGATAAACCCAAGCGATTTTCGTTGAATTTGAAATTTTGGATTGTGGGTTGAAATGATATATACCCATAAGTAGATATTTAAATCGCGGACTGAAATGATAAATATCCATATCACTTGACCATAGGGTAGAAAGTTATATGCGGATAATGTTGGTCTATATTTTGAAAAAGATTTCCAAAGTATTAAAAGGAAATATATAGGTTTTAATAAATATTGATTTTTAAATATAATATATAGATTTTAATTTTAATATATGTGTAAAAGTTAGATTGTGGAATTTTATATTTTGGATATTTTAAATTATAAGTTAAGTTTAAAAATGTAAATTATAAAATTATACCTATAACTTTATTATTTAAAATATATTGTAACAACCCGCATATTTTTCGATTTTATAATTTAATATTTTATTTAAATATTTTATCAATACCCGAAATTTAGTCCGAAAAGCTACTTTTTGCATACGGTCGAATTAGGACTCGGGACCACTCCCATTGAGTTTAAAATGCCGTTTGCGACCTTTTTGAGTATAAGCTTTGATATGTTTGGAGTAAGTTGATTTTTGCTACTTTTTCACTTAGGGTTTTGATTTGGGCTGAGCCCACTTATGTATTCAGTCCCAACCCCTCTCCTCCTCATTCACTTCCTTTCTATTTTCTTTTTTACTCTAGCTTTAGCAACAATGGTGGGAGAGATGAGAAATTAAAACTCAAGCCCTAGTTTTCTTTTGCAAATCAAGTTCTAGCTCCAAACTAATAGAAGAACCCATTGGTAAGCTTCTCTTCTTCTTCTTCTCCAACTCAACCTCTTATCAATTTCAGAAATTCCTAAACCTAACTTTGGGAATGTTCTTCTTTTAAAGCTTAGAATCAAGCTTCTTGAGTTGGATTTGAAGAGTGGTTGATTCTCCTTTGCTTTCAAGCTTCTTCTTTATTTGTGTGATTTCAAAGGTAGATTTTTATCTCACATCTATGGCTATAATTATCTTTGGTTGTTGGGTATGAATTCCTAACACTTCTTCATGTGCATTTGCTCTTGATTTGGATTGGTTTTGTGAATATTCCAATTTTTGGGTTTTTAAGTCAAATTTGTGTGAAATCCTTTTATGGATGTTTGATCGTGCTTTTGGTGATGCATCGAGAAGCATATAGGGCCGGGTTGCCGATTGGCATAAACCCTTGGAGCCAATGTTCGTCCGGATGCATTTTGGAAGAGTTTGCTCTTCATTTGGATAGGCTGAAAAACAGCCCAGGCAAGATTCAGCCGACTGAAAAGTCTGTTCAGTCGACTGAACCTGGAACCCGAAAGTTTCCAGGCATGATTCAGTCGACTGAATCCTCTGTTCAGTCGACCGAACCTGGAAACAGAAAGTTTCCTGAACCTGTAAAATTTCCAGGCACAGGGTCAGTCGACTGAAAACTCTGTTCAGTCGACTGAACCTGCTGTTTGAGTCCATTTTGCCTTTTTGGATTGAATTTCCAATTTAAATCGATTCGTGATGATCTTATTTGTTGTTATCATTTATTATGACTTTGATGACTCCTTTTTAGGGATTTTTGAATATCCATTTCGATGGATTCTTTATCGGTTTCTTTGGATTTTATTCACATCTTCGTATGTGAATTTTAGTGATTGATTGTTCCTACAATCTTCTTTGTGATTTGTCACTTTAAAAATATAAAGGTTTCGATACTAATAGTAAATATCAAAACTCTTTCTTCAAATGATTTCAACACTATTTTATTACAAAGCTCGTTTTCTCAAACCGATTTCCAATCTATTAGTATATACAAACCTTTACCTCACTCGTATGAGAAATCTAATTAAACGACTTAGTAAAACAAGTGGTATGAAACGCTTGCGTTTACTTCGTCGGTTAATTCTTGGACTTGTCCGATTGAATCTCTTGTGACAAATTTTCTAGTGGAGATCTACAATTTGTTCGTAAATATTTAAGTTAAGCTAGTGGTTATGGGATATGAAGCTAAGCTCATATATTTACTAGCTTATTGTAATTGACACTTCTTGATGATCATGACGATCATTTTTATGATTTAGACTAGCAATGTGCGATGTCTCTTTGTCTACGAGGGAGACTAAACCCCGTTTGTGTGAGTTTCAACTCACATATGTGGGGTAGCGCCCCATGGTCTTCGGGCCGTTGTGTGTCAAAAATTAATGGCTAGCTACCATGAGATAGCCTCTCGTTCGTGTGATACATATGTTGGTGAGATTTCATGCTCCCGTTCGTGTGATAGGCCTCCCCCTATTTTGTGTGATTTCTGGATTTCGTGTGTCGAATTCTGGAACTTTCTTCTTCACCTATTTTTGTGATTTCTATTGATATGATTTATCAATTTTTGTGCATGGGTGAATTCGTGTGTCATTGTCTGGATTTCTTGAGATGATTTCTAGAATTCGTGCTTCACCAATTTTCGTGATTTCTATTGATAAGTTTTATCAATATTTGTGCATTGGTGAATTTGTGTGTCATTGACTTTTGTGATTGACATTGATATAATCGTCAATATTTATGGTTTGGTGAACGAAATAAGGAGTATGACATTTTCTTTGATTCTTGTGTAGATTTGGTGATATTGATTAATCTCTTGTTGATTTTCAATTACTTATATATATCACAGCTTGGCATTGCGATTATTATGTGTTTATTCATATCTCTTACTCTATATCATTTCACCTGATATTTATAGTTAGACTGATCCGTTTATTATTTTCTTATTAAATAATACTCGGGTCAGACCGAGATGTTACAGGTGCTTCAGCTTGACTTCTCACTTGGGATTGATTTCTCTGACTTCTGGCTAACTACTTAGATTAGTAGTTTATTTTGTTGTATACACTTGACATATAGACTCATAGTTGTATTCTTTTGTACAGCACGTGTTTCTATTCTTTTGTATTATTGTGGGTCTTTTTGACCACTACTCTGATATACACTTTCATGTGTTAATTATATATTCATATCTTCTTCCGCCTTTGTGATATGAATTATCTGTGAATGATTTGTGTTATGCTTATTTCTATATTTGTTTCCGAAGATTACTATAGCCACTGTGTAGTAGCTTTGAGTTTGTGTCGGTATGTCGGATTTCCTCTTGTGATGAAAAGTTATATTTTTATCTGGCATATTAGTGCTCGCCCAAAGCAATTACACGGATGGTCGCTCCTCAACAGCCTTATTCTCCGTGCTAGTTGACAGCATTATTCCGTAGTGTTCTTGGCTAGCGTGGGTATAGAGGTGGGGCGTCACATATATATAAAATAAGATTTAAATAGATTGAACAATAATAAGATTAATTTAATAATAGTTAATTTAATAAAATTTAATAAGAATAAACTTAACTAATATATATGATATATTTGAAATATTTATTTAAATTTATATTAATAATTTAAAATAGATTTTGTAATAACTTTAAGAAAATGGAAGTTGGAAGGATAAATTAAATAAGAATTTATTTGAAATTTTATTCATTAAGAATTGAATTTAAATAAGAATTGATTTATAATTAAACTTTTTTAGAATTGAATTTAAATAAGTTTTGATTTGAATTGATTAATTTGAGATTTTGAAAGGCATGATTTTATAACTTAATTTGATAAAAATGATTAAACAAATATTTCAACTTTAAAAAAATTGAAATTGAGTATTTAATGTTAAATTCAATTGTAATATGAAAATTTATTGAAATGATTATTAAAATGATTAAGTGAATATTTTCAAATTTAAATAAAATTAAAAATTGAATGATGAAATATAAATGAAATTTATCAAATTGGGTTATTGTAATTTGTTTAAATATTTAGAGTTTGAACCAATTGAATTGGAAGTGGCTTAGATTTGTAATTTAAACCTGCATTTGAAACTCGATATAAACTAAAATGGTTAATGAGGATTTGAATTGATTTGTATTTTAGTCTATAAACTATTTTAATATATAAACTATTTTAAATCAATAACTATTTTAAATATATAAATTAATTTAATTTATAACTATTTCAAAATATTTAAACTATTATCAGTATTTAAACTATTTAAGTTGGAAATGATATGATTTAGATTTAGTGGATTTAAATGCAAATATTTAATAAGATGGTTCAAACTAATTTGTAGTTATGATTTCGAAAGTGAATACAATTTCGAAGGTGATATGATTTTGAAAGACTTATGATATTTTGATATGAAGTATAAACTATTTGAAATATAAAATGACCATGGTGTGATATAAGCATTTGGTTGTTAAAGAGACCGAAATTGGATATTGTCATACTCTCTGCTAATACCAAAAATCACTTTATCAACTGTGTACGTGGTGCAGATTCCAGAACGAAGTAGGATGGTTTAGTGTACGATTCTATACGAGGTATTTACATAGCCTTGACTCCTGTAAGTCAGGTTAGATGTGACTAAAACAGGAGCCATGTCGGGCCAAGAGAGGTCATTCCTCCCATCGGGCACATTTCTTTGATACCATTCTATTACTTTGTGATTTGATTGGGTGCACCTTTGATTTGGGAGTGTGTTTAGAGGTGGACGGTAGTAGCTGCTATGCATTACCACCAGTACAGATCTGCAAAATGGTAGAATCCTACCCTGGCATTGCCTCGTGTGTTGTGTCCACATGCCCTATCGCGCCTTCTATGAATTTGGTTTGTACCATACCTATGGAGTGCCCTTCGAGTAAATAACTAGTTGATGGAGCTTGCGGTACTATATAGACTATGGGAATATATAAAATGTGTTAAGGGGTATATGGGTAATGCCTTAACGCTATTTTAATAGTTTACTTTACTATAGACATTATTTATGTAGCGTATTATACTATGTATGTAGAAGTTTAACAGATCCTTAGAGGATGTGTATCCCAAACATCCTTTAAGTTTTTTGTATTTTAGTGGACATTTCACTTGAGTTGAATATACCGGTGTAAAAATGTTAATCCCGACTCGAGTGTTTTGTGTTTTGCTTTATGCTTGGGTCAAACTAAGTGTCACATCATCCGAGACTCAACTTTGGAGCTTTAGAGCTTTGCTTGGAGATCTATCTTCTTCTACTCAGCTATCCTGTTATTTCAGTTTATTCCAGTTGTTATGTTCAGACTTATCATTGGCACTTGTGTTAGTAACTTCTGTGTATTTGAGATATCTGTTGATTTTGTTTTGACCCTGTATTTTTATAGCAGCTTCATGAACTACTATTTATCTATTCCACTGCTTATTATTATATACTCTGTGCCTGTGATTCTTTGATTGATTTATTTACTGTATATGCTAAGTTTTGCCAAATATAAATTACAATCTGTTGTTTTGAATAATTCAAGTCTGACATGTGTGGTTTATTGTTGATTTGAATGGTTCAAAATAGGGGGTCGTTACAAAGATTTACCAAAGCATAGTTTATGAAATCCTAATATATAATTCAAGTTTGAAAAGGTATACATTTGAGTAAGAATATATTAAATTTGTTTAGATGCTTTAAAATTACTTAAAAATAATATTGCCTATAGGAAATTATGGAATAATCACTGTATGAAATGTCTAGCTTTATAAACTATTTTTGAAGTTTTGAAAGCAGTATATGTGTTTTTCGAGAATAATAGTGATTGTTAAATTAATATATTTGAATGTATAAAAGGTTGAGAAATTAATAAATTATGAAAAACAAAATTTTTATTTGGTTTTACTTATTTAAACCTTATCGATCATAGAAGATCATGAGAAATTCTCAAATTGGTATTTTAGATATTTAAAAGTGTATTTCCTAATAGTTTAATTATTATGCATTGTTAATGTGTGATAAAAAATGTTAATGTGTGATTTCCGAATTCTTTGATTTCTCATCTTCTCAATATTGATTTTGTTGTTAAGAGTAATTCGTTATTGACATTGATGTGATGATGATTTTGACATTATACGATGGTCACATCCATAATTTCATGATATTTCCATTGTGTGTTGATGAAAATCTAAATAAATAGAGTTATAATACTATATGATATGGAACTTTCAGTAATATTTCTCTATTTATTCTTTGAACTCGCTATATAGAATTTTTTGGGGTTTAGTGGAATTTATAACCAGTGAGTAAACGTTTCAGTATCACGCAGTGGTACGGGACGCTGTTGTGATATTTATTCAACTATCTATTGTAAGTAAATAATACTCCCGTGACAGAAATAATATTATGTGGGTGAGGTGATAAACGTAGAGACGAGTGTGGCTTTGTGCCTATATTCGACGAGTATGGCTATGTGCCTAATGATGAGCAAAAATTCATGTCTTTATGTAATAGTTATATATGCCATTATTATGATGTACTCCTTTTATTTGCATCGGAGAGGATCAAATGGCTAGAATCCGCCTTTGCAGCATGATTGTGGGGTCGTGCCCCAGATCCGTGGCACTATATTTATGTAGCTTTGTGCTCTTACTTCGTGCATTTGCTCCTGTGTCACATTGACCAACAGTCTATTACTATAGAGGCCAGAATCAGACATGACTATTGTGTCCTCGCATTGATGAACACACCGATGGATATGTATCACGATTCGATAATGGTAACTAAGGCTATAGAGACTTTGTGTCTCTGAATCTTCCTTTATGCTATCAGTCTCCCTTCTAGTACCAAAAGAGTAGTAGTTTTGCATATACTATTGATACACCTCACTTTAGTATAGAGATGTGCCATGTGATCCACATATTGTTATATGTATATGGCTCTACTTGGGACTTCGTGTCTATCGAACAGTCATATCCCATTGCGATATATACAGATAGTTATATCTATAAGGAGATGAGATTATACCTGAAATAGTTGTCTTGAGTATAATGGATTCTCATATTACTATTCATATTGACAGCCGACTTATCTTATCTTTCATATATTTATGATGATGTTCTATTTATTGAGATAGAGAGATATTTTGACAAAGCTACGTGCTAGTTTGATATACTTAGTGATTTCTCACTTATCGATATTTTCTAAATTTAGATGATGATTTTTGCATATGTATTATTCACCCATTTATGTTGATTTTGTGACTTCTAATTTGAAATGTGTCTATATGGTTGATGACATCTTTTGACATCAGAGTTGATTACTTTATGTGGTATTGGGTTTTTATGTGATGTGATACTTTGATGGTTATTTGTGATATTATAATTGTATTTCATGCATACATTTCCATATTATATATTTATTGGCAATTTGTTTGTTGATTTGAGTATGTCTAGTAGTGTTGTTATATTATTACCTTTTGTTTATACTGTGTTACCATGTTATTAATTCTTGATTGTACGTGGTCTAACAAGTGCGTTATTTATATAATACTTGTCGAGACATTTCAGATACATAGACACACATGACCAACATGTGTTTTAGTGAACTTAAGGGAGATTTATATTAGGATTGTTATATGATATTTTTGCGACACTAATTCACCATAAAAATTGATATGCCGTTGTATATTAAATATCTATCACATTATATAGAGAATGTTGACATTTGAGATGAGTTGCACTTTTGTTGTATTATATGTTATTACTGCGATTATAACTCTGTGTTCTTTGATATTTATTGTATATTATGTATTGTTCTATCTTGAAAACACATGTGTTTATTACTTTATACCAATACTATATATGTATAAGAGAGATGTTTTAATACGTGCTAGTGTTTTTCTAAGGGGATATTCATATGTATACCCCAATAGCCTCATTCGCCGTATTATTTGACAGTGTTACTCAATAATACTCTTGGATAGTATTGGTATACTAGTTTGGTGTTTCAATCACTTACTTTTTAAAGGACATTAAAAAGAAATATAAAGATGAGACAGAGTGGGCTGAAGTGGGTATATGCACATGATAATTAAGGGGAGTTATTTAACTTTTTAATTATTTTAATTTTATTTTCTTTTGAACTCTAGATTTTATTGAGCTATATGTTGTAGTTTGAGGATTTTGATCCTAGGAATTTGAGTTCAGGTAGAGTTACTAGGCATAAAGTTAGAATATTTGTTACAAGTGTCTATGATTTTACTATCTGTAAGCTTTTGAATATTTAACTCTGTAATAAATTTAGGGGTAGCAGTAGGCATTAGGCTGAAGCAGGGTATATCTTATTGTAAAGACCCTCCTTTTCAACCTTAAAAAATCAACACTAATATATTCGTGGTATTCATGTGCCGAGCATCCAAGTGCCAGAAAGACAGATTGTTGGGGAAAAAGAAAGAACATAGTCTCACATCGTGATGAGTAATATATAATATACAACAATTATTTACACAAAGAAAAACTATAATATACATACATCAACCAGAGTACACTAAATAAATTATCAACCTGGAGAGTTATAACAACCTATTCTCATAAATGTTATTAAATAAAACAACCAATGCAGCAGAAATAAAATATACTTGAATACGACTTAGAGGCATGTGGCTCGTCTTATGAAGCTCAAGTACCTAAATTTAAAATGAAAATATGCTCGCTCTGACCCAAGCATTATAATAAAATAGCACTCAGATCATTCTGATAAACCAGCGTAAGAAACTCAATCAAAATATACCATTTCTATTTTTATAAAACCCTTTCAAAATGTAAGGTATATTGTAAGACTACATCGTACATAAACACGGATGATTTTTTACCTTATGATAACCAGACCATTTATTTTAGAAAATCCAGTGATATTATAATAATTTCTAATGGTGAAAATATCAATAATTAAGTAGCTGCGATGCTCTTAAGTGTACATCACAACAATAATAGGTATATAATCAAAAACTGCTAAAGCCCATTCGCTAATTGTGTAAGATTCTATAGAAGGCCCCTCAGTATTTCGAGAACGGTCTCCTGCACAAGGATCAGAGTTACCCTTCTGAAGCAATTATACATCCCTAGTGATGTACAATAGGAAATATATAGCTGGCCATGCTGGCCGAATGCATCGCTCCATGTATGCATAATGCAACCATAGGTTACTCTAAGAAGGAGGCGATTGAACCCTTATGGTTTAGCCAAACCCTTACATATGCATCCAATCTCTATTTTTAGTCATTACCGCTGGTGAGGTTGCGTCCAGCATTCTAGCACACAAGTCTCCACTCGAACAGTTCTCGAAACCACACATGAATTCCTATGCATTCCTATGCCTCAACAGGTCTCGGAATCATACATGAATTCCCACATCTCAACAATGATCTTGGAATCACACATCAATTCCTATACCCAACGGGTCTTGGAATCGCATATGCATTCTCACATCTCAATTAAGATCTTAGAATCACACATGGAGTCTTATACCCTAATGGGTCTCAGAATCACGCATGGATTCCCACATCTCCACATAGATCTCGAAATCACACTTGGATTCCTATACTCCAATGGGTCTCAGAATCACACATGGATTCCTACATCTCTACATAGATCTCGTAATAACACATGGATTCTCATACCCCAACGGGCCTCAGAATCACACATGGATTCCAACATCTTGAATAAAAACTCGAATCTCTTCTAAGCATAGAACTCATACATGGTTTTTGAGTGGTTACGGTTTCTAGTCATCCCATATAAGTACGCTCCCCTGATTACCAGGTGTTCTGAAACCAATCACTCGATTTTCGAAATACTCAATATAGGTTCTTTTAAAAATAATCAGACAATACATAAGAGCGGAGATCACCTTCTAACGGTTTAAGCGGATGGATTTCCTTATCATTTGTCCTAGGAGAACAAAATGAGTTTATACGTACATTATAACACCATTGACGGTGATTGTAACATATTATCCCCGTGTTTTTCCTAAATATTTCCAGAGTTAAATTCTTCGGTGTTAAGTAAGAAAAGAATATTTCCGTACCACCGAAATTAAGAACGATTCTATACTTAGGCCAAGATTTGATAGTCATGATTTAGCTATCAAATGACCAAACATTCCAAACAAATGTTACATTTCCCATGGAAATCACCTTGCCTCATAGATTAATCTTTGATTAATTAAATCTCTTTCCAAAATATTTACCAAAACATTCGTATATTTATCTCACCGGGATAAGTATTTTCACAAAACATTCCTTTTAAAACTATGAAAACCCTTTTCACATACTTATAAAATGTTATAAGTATATTCACCAAACAGTTAGAAAGATTTTCTATTTCAAAATCATATTAAAATGATCAAACACAAATGTCATTAAAATAAAGATATAAATAAACCAAAACACCATTCCTTTCCATAAATCTCTTTTATTTTCTAAATATTTTTTTATAAATCACCAAACCTATTTATAAAGCTTCTTTATAAATCTCCATTCTATTTATAATGCTTCTTTATAAATCTCCAAGTTTGTTATAAAATACTCTTTATTAATTTACAAAAACCCGTTTACAAAGCTTCCCTTTCAAATCTCTTGTAATAGAAGGGACTCGAAAATCGACGCTAATGTGAGCACTGTATTATATGCCGAGCAATTGAATGTTGGAAAACCTGATAGTTATGAGAAAAGAAAAGGAAGAGGCAGAAGAAAATAGAACAACAATACAGAATCTCACAAACGCAATGGAACAATATATAATAGATAATAATATGTCTTTATACAAAAAGAACTATAACTATTATCATACATTACATCATCAGAGTACAACAAATAAATATCTAAATACTGGACAGTTATAATAACTTATCCTCACTAGTGCTGAATATACAGCCTACAATACATAGCGGAATATAATCAAGTATGTGTAGTACATCTTCATCATCCTGCTTGTCTCCTGAACTCCATAGCATCCTTACCTGAATCTTTAATACTCTGTCTGACCCGAGCATTATAATAAAATAACACCCGAGTCATTCTGAAATACCAGTGTGAGAAAAACATACTCAATTTGAATTACTATTGTTATAAAAATCCTTTGAAAAACAAAGGTATTTCGTAAGACCACGCCACACAAAAACACAATGGATTTTTACCTTATGATAACCAAAATACCGTTATAGAAATTCCAGTGATATTATAATAGTGCCTAATTACAAATACTTATTCAAATACCCGAAATTGTTACATAAATTAAATTCCAGCATTCTAGGCTCTATAACCAAAACCGTAAAGGAACATATTGGAGAATGGATTTCCATACAATGACTAGGCATTAGAGTACAACCTATCACAGTACTCTTCTAGAAAAATGTACCAAGCACCTCGTCGGGGTCCCCTACAACACAAAACCGGACTAGCCATAACTTGGATAGTACCTAATATACGCTATCAACCCGGTTGCTCCCACCCTTATCGAGCTCTCCCATGCACCGTAATTATAATATCCGAGGGTATCTAGAAAGGTGATAACATACCATAATTAGGCATGATCCACTTAGCCTTGATGCATCTTCCCTGATTTTCAGTCATTCCGGTTGATGAGACTTGAGTCTATGATTACTTTTCAAAGGAATTTATACATGGAATGTTTATTGTCCTCCAATGACAATATGTTGAAAGCATTCATCCACACAAGTCTGTTCTGGGTCTGAATGAAACCAAAGGTACTATTCCCACTACATCCATTTTGGGATCATCCTTAGGATTAGTAGCGATTAGCCTTTACACTTCAATACTCCATCTTCAATTCCATATTCTTGTCTTCAATTCGAAAACGTATTCGTTGGATCGAAGTGGTTTTCGGATAACTTATCCGATCCCGGTCTCTTCGAAATAATGTTCGATATTTCTGATAAACTCAACCACGGTTCTTTAGGAAATAAGTAGACGAAAATAAAATCGGAGATCATCCCCTAATCGTTAGTGGACGGATTTCCTTATCATCATACTAGAAGAACGAAATGAGTTTATATGTATAATATAGCACCGTCGTTCGTAACTATGCCATATAATCCCTGTGTTTCTCCAAGATATTTTCAAAGTTATGTTTTTGGTCCAGATTTTATAGTCGGTTATTTAATTATCAAACAAACAATCATTCAACAAAGATTTTATTTCCTACTGAAATCACTAAGCCTTATTTAATTTAAATTTCAATAATTAAATCTCTTTATCAGAAAGGTATATACTTATCTTATCGGAATAAGTATGTTCACAAACCATTCCCTTCAAAAATATTTGAAAACTTTTAAAATAATATGGAAAGCGCCATGCGGTCTCAACCATGGATTTGCAGCTCAATGATTACATCTCCATCCCAGAGAAATCCAAACTTAACTGTAGGCAATCTCTGCCTCTTGATTTCGCCATGAAAATATGCCATTACTTTCGAAAACTTTATTTAATAATTATCTCAAAATAATGCTTACAAAGTTTCTATAATAATTTTCCAAGTTTAATTGAGGAAAATACTCTTAAATAAAAGTTATTATATAAAACAATATCAATATTGAATAATTTATCTTTTAAAATATAATACCGATTAATTCTGATTTATTAATAAAATTCTAATCGTTTTACAAGACTTGTTTATAAAACTTATAATTCATTTTGACAATTTAAAAATATTTAAATAACTAATTTTCTAGAATATTTTTATACCAAAACATTCTTAAATTACCTAGTTTAATAATTAAAAATCCTTTTTTTAAAACAAACTCAACTTCTTGATAAAATATATATTTCAATTCTAATATAACCAATCTAATATTTATAAATCTCTCTCGATTTATCACCAATCGATTTACGTCCCTAATCTAATAAATCCATTTTTCACATTTTAAAAAGAAAAATCTATCCTTTCTTATTAAACCGATTTACCCATCTCATTATAGTTTCTTATGGTGAATTTATATATTCAACTTATCAACTGATAATCATTTCACTTTATTTATAAACATTGTTTATAAATCCCACATTGTCAAATTCCAGTTTACAACGGTTTCACATCACATCGATTTCTAAATTAAATTTCCATTTACAAATCAATTTCTTAAATAACCCGGACTATATTCCAAAACTAACCAAATCCCTATTCTACTCCCATTTCGTAATTTAGAAATCTTATTTAAGATCCAATATAACCAATTTTTTTTTCAAATTCCTTTCTATTCTTCCAATCTATTAGAAATCTCGGTTTTTGAGACCCTTTATATTTAAACAAGTATCACTTAAGAATTATTATTTAAAATCCTTTATGTACATTTATTTCGAATTCTCTATATATAATATCGCAAAATAGTTAAGTACAAATTTAACGTCAAACCGTTTATTTTATCCAACTCAATTTCTTTTAACTAACCCAAAATTCTCTATAAATACTTCACTTCCAAAATCCCTTTTTAATTTCTTTTCAAATTCAATATATATATATATATATATATATATATATATTTACCAAGTTTCAATATATATGTATATATATATTTAAAATACAAAATCTAGGCCAGTGCTACCATAGCATCCAATAAATTCAAATCACATTATAATCTATCACAGATTATTCAAACAAACCATATATCATTATATATGAAATTAAATTCAACATTTTTTAGGAATCCAGTTGGACCCGCCAATCCCGCATCCACAGATGTTAATATAACATAAAAATACCAATCCTGCTTTGAGGTGGGATATCACGGTAATATAGAGTCATCCGCCATTATGCGGGGCGCATAGGGTCTCATCCGCTCCAATCGACGGGTATATATCCAACTACTAATATATAATACTATATGGATGTTATAACATCCAACTGATATTAGTAATTATCAAATCATCCAATCAACCAAAAATTAAATTTTCAACATTTTAAATTAAACTAGCAATCCAAAAATGAGTGTGATTTACTCACAGTTATTCCAGTTATCGCCTTCATTTCCTGATTTCAACTAAATTTGAATGATGTTCGAATTTAGATAAATTTTTTAAAAGCTCTAAATTGTTCCAATCCAATTTCTATACGTAGAATTCGTTATTACGAACACGATGCAAAAAGTTGTGTCCGAATCCGACCTAGAATGAACAAGATATTGCCATTATGAGAATTTGAATTTTTTATAAAACAATTTATATAACTAAATCAAATTTTTTACATTACCCATCAACTCGAAGGCCCAACCCAAGAAAACACTCAACCGCTTCTTTCTTCTTCCCCTTTTCTCCAATTAATTGCCTGTACACGAAGATACCACAAACCCATGTCGCGTGCATGTCTGATCATTGACACCACGATTTACTCGATGATCCTTTAAACCAAATCCACCACCACACTTCTCTTCTCGCTCTCGTCTCAACCATATCCAAAAATCCATGGCCAAAACCCCCCATACGAATGCGACCTGACAACCAACCGTGCCTTCCTACACAGTCGCGAACAACCATAGTGGACCGCATGTCACCAAATCTCGTGCCGAAATGCCATTTTCTGCTCCAAGTCCAAAAACAAAAACCAAATCTTGAATCGAACGCTAAATCACTTGAGAAACCTTAACCCTAGTTTTGAGCTCGAGGTCGTCTTCACAGTCGAGCTCAAAAAAATGCAACCGCACCGTACGAAATGCATATCAAACTGAAGCTATTGATAAATGATGAATTTTAAAATAAGTTTTAGATTTTTTTAATCAAGTGGATTGCAAGAATTTTTTTATGTTTGCTACACTTTTTCTCTCTCTATGGTTCGCTTGTGCATTTAAAAAGGAAGAGAGGGAAACGTGTTTGAAAAGGGAAGGTGGTATAGAATAGATGGGTTAGATGGCTAAAATAAGTTTGTGTGGGTTGAATATGAATGGAGTGGTCAAGTCAATATATAAATATATTATTTAAAACTCAAAAAGTATTTAGCTAAAATTTTGAACCTCGATCGAGGCATGCCGCTAGGCGTTCATAAAATTATACCTCTATTCCGAACGCAATGGAAAAGATTTTGGGTCCTAATTCGATCGTATGGAGAAGATAGCTTTTTGAACCCAATTATTATATTAAATTTTCGATATTAAATTCAAAGCATTTATATCCCGTATGACCAAACGATAACTCTAAACGCTACGAAATTTAAAATCCGATAATAATACACTATTACGGACCCATGGAACTTGTTTCATCGAATTTCGAGACTACGCCTCGGAATGCTATTTTTACTCGTCAATTATACAAGTTATTTTCAAAATTGAGTAAATCACTTATAAATCCAATTAATTTTTTTTTACCTTCATTTTTGTAAATAGAAATCTATTAAGCTATGAAATTATTTTTATCTAGTCTAAATCTCAAGATTCCATTATTTTACCAATTTCCAGTATTAAATTTAACGATTATTTTATCCAATTATCATTATATTTGAAATTCAGATTATAAAATCTATAAAATTAACTTTTAAATATTTGAAAACAATTGAATATTCCAATTTCATATAACCAAAATTCTGGATTGTTACATTTGTAAAATCATTTATAAAACTCCATTTTGAAATCATTTAAAAACCAAACTTCTTTTCCAATTTCAAATCTCTTTCATATTCATGAACTCTTTTAATAAATCTTTGTTATAAAAGGGAATCCATTTATTTATAATGTAATATTTAATTATAATGAATAAAAAATTCAACACCATTAAAATAAACTTTAAACGTTTTTAATAATATAACAATTAAACTTTAAAAGCGTTCTTAATTTTTTTTTTAAAACAATTAAATAATTAACTTTTAAAAAAAGTTAAATAGTATAATAAATAACCGTAACCAAAATTTAAAAATGTAATTACTTAACTTTTAAATAATACACTAATAAAGTAATTAACTAGCTTTAAACAATCATCTCTAAAATAATTTATTGTCTTTACACCAAATTAATAAACAATTAATTATCTTTAAACAACACTAATAAAATAAAAAAAATTCTAAAAATTTGTAAATATAATAATTCATATTAAAATATTTTAAATGATGTAATAATTTATTTTACTTCAAAAATAATTATATAAAACACTTTGTTAGGACAATAATTAAATAATCACTTTACTTCAAAATATAAAATTAAAGTTAATTTAAATCCATAACTTTCCAAACTCAAAAAGAGGTTTAGCGACCTTAGTGGTACTTAAACAAGCTATCATGTTATTCAATTCAACTTCCTAAGTTAAATTACTAGTATTTACCTAAGTAAGCATATATGTAAACCAAATCCATATTTAACAATTAATTATTACCACATCACTATCTAGTATTTATCAACTAACACTTAAGTAAATGTCCAAATTAATATAATAGCAGAACAAGGATTTATTCTGCTAAAAAAATGTCACTAAAAAAAACTCTTCCGTTTATTATTAGATGGTGTTTGTTTAGCCAAATAGATAACATCAAAGAAGTATGCTTAAATTAACTTCATTATTATTTAAAGAACGTAATTATATTAAATCATTATTATTTTATCACTTTATACATTTTCTATTATCAAAACGATAATTTATCATAACCCAACAGTCAAACAAATAAAACATCCAAACATACGACCAATAATTTTTATCTATTATATAACATACCGATTAACCAAAAAGGTGAGCATAAGTCACCAGAATTTCAGTTATCGCCGAAGCCTTTTGGTTTTATCTTTTAGTTTGAACTTATGCATGCTCCAATCTCAACGAATCCAATTCCAAGCTGTAGTTAACGTCATTATGAATCCAACACGACTGACCGCATTCGATTCGGACCTCGTATGAATGAGATATTTGGTTTAATAAGATTCAATAATTATAACTAATTGCATCTTCAATTCACTTATCACCTAATCAACAACCCCAGTTCGCTCGTTAGCAAACCCTAAGCCACCATTTTCATGATTCGATCATCACCAAATCACCGCTGCTACGCCACCTCATCCATCGCCGCATCACTACCATAGACCCCCCAGACTACGATGAACCCTCAATGTAATTACCCGTAATTTAAATATTTAATCGTTAACTAAATAGAGGCCCTAAAATGTTATATTTTGCATACGGCCAAATTGGGACTCAAGGCCACTTCCGTTAAGTTCGGATTGGCATTGTAAATTAAAATGAGTACAAGGATCACTATATTTTAAGATCGAAACATCCGATGGCCTAAACAATCTCGAAATACGGGAAATTAGCACTCTGGGAAACAGTCTCAGATGGCGACGAGATTAGTACTACTAGATCAAAAAATGAGGTGATGTACACAGATGAGTTTCATGGCGATTGAACGCTTTGTGTGATTATAGAGGCTCGAAACGTGTAGCTATTTATTTAAAAAATTAAATAAGTGGAATATAATAACATTATACATATTATATATATATATATATATATATCCCCAAATTGAATCTCTCCCCCTAAAACCAATTGCCATTTATTGTAGCATCTTAGGAGATAAAATCATGGCCGAATCCACTCTTTCTCATTTCAAAAATTAATATCTTCGAATTCGCTTGACGATAATTTACGATGCCTGATCCGTTGAAATCCTATAAAAGAGAGCTAACAATGACCATTGTGGAATTTTAATTGGTCGCCATTGGCCGACATCGACCTTGTAATCATGAATCAAGGATTAGAGATCATCGAATCTTGGAGCAACGATTGGCGCATCTAAGATTTGCATTGTGATTCTTGAACAAAGGGGCATCTTTCCTCAAATTTTTGTCACGTCCACTCGTTTAGGTAAAAATGCATTCGAAACTTGGACGAAAGGATTCAATCAGATCAGATCTTGCTAAAGGTGTGCGATTAAGTTGTATTTGGGTGCGGATAGAGAGATCAAGAGGAGATATGGTTTGGCCAAGGCAGATCAAAATTTCACTGATTAGGAAGGGAGAAATCGATCGAGGAAGAGAGTACGATATGCACGGTGACATTTTTTAGTGCATTACTTAGAGCTCAGGGGAAGAATGATTAGGAAATTAATTAAGGTAATTAACTTTTTAATTAATTAATTAAGTATCTAATCAATTCCAATTCTTATATCAATCATATCTTTTGCATACGAGGTCCGTTATGGATGCGGTTTCTTGCTTGCACTCATGACGATAAGATCTACCTTCTAGGACTAGTTTGGACAAATTTGGATGAGGAGTGATATTGTCTCTCACTTTACTATAATATAATTATTTAGTGTTATATTGACGTTTGGGAATGATTTTTGTTTTTTTTGGGCAAAGCCAGCGGGGTTGAAAGTGCCCCTACCTTTTATTTATAGCAAGTAAAAACACATTACAAGTATAATAAGGGAATATAGAGAGAGACAAGGAAGTAAGAAAAGAAACAATAAATGATAGCTATCACCATTTGACAAAGGAAAATTGCGTTTAATACGGAGACCACAAACCCTGGAGGTAACTTGAAGAAAAGGCCTTCAAAATTCCAAGAGACTGCAAGGGGCAAAATGAACAAGGGATACCAAAGCAGTGATCAGACGCGAACCCAAGCAAGACCCGAAGCTTGACCCGAAGCATAATGGAAAAAATCTCCAAGCACATGAAAAAACACAAGGCATTGAGTAGAAACAATTAACAAAATCAACATTACTAAGGCAAGAAAGAGATCATGTTTAGAGGTAGATTTACTTGAAAACACACGAGTATTTTTTTCAGCCCAAATATGGTGAATAAATAATTTTAAAATTTTTAGAAGAAAATCCGCTCTTGAAATTTTCCATCTGGTGGATTTGAAGATGTAGTACCATTCAATTCCAGAGTCCAGAATGGAGAGTGTAAGTTGCAGTGTCTTAGCAGACGTTTCCAGATAAAGAATGAGTAGTGGCAGGAAAAAATAAATGCTCAATGTTTTCAACAGAGCTGGCACACAGAGGGAAACTTGAGTGGGCAATCAAACCCAATGAAAATAGTTTTTCACAAGTATGAAGGCATTCTCTTTGGAGTCTCAAAAAAAGCAGATTATGATTGGGAGGTGAATTCTTGGTCCAAATTCTTGTATGCTAAGGGAAGAGGCCATAGTCATTTAGTGAAAAAAGAAAGTTATTCACTCTTTTAATTGAATGAGGGCTGTCTCCCCAAGAAGTGACATATTAAAATTGATGGAAATTTATAGATTGACTAGGAAAGAACTGGAGTAGGGAAGGGAGATCCTGCTTTCAGTGACGTAATTGCTAACCTTAGTTGCTTTTGGAATTCTAGACAGTCTTTGCAAGTTGTATGGAATAATATTTGATAGAATCACAACCTTTTTCGGCCAAGGGTCATGCCAGAAAGAAATGAAGTTGTTGTTCTTCATGGTATACTGGGAAGAAGGAAGGAATAAGGGTCTTAGTTTAAGCATGTTTCTCTAAGTACCACTGCGGTCAATGGGTATTTGCATAGTCCAAAAGTGACTTTTTTTTGAGTAAGTGGATCCTACTCCATTTTGCCCAGGGATTGTTATCCTGCTTCAGCAATTTGTCTATATGAGTGGAATGACCAGCCTTATTCCATTGCTTAATATTCATTGCACCCAGTCCTTCCTTATCATAAGGATATCAAACAGATTTGAAAGATACTGGAATAAGCTTCCCAGATAAGGGGTTACCATGCTAAAGAAAATCGTTCAAAGCTTAGTTTATTTTGGATATTAATGTAGAAGGTAGGGTGTAAATTCTAGCATAGTACATGCATATAGCAGAGGCAATATACTTAACTATTATGAGTCTTTCGACAATATAAATTTTGGAGACTGGCCAGGAGGAAAGTTTTGTGGTAATTTTCTCAAATGTTGGAAGGCAGTGAGACACTTTGACATAGGTAGTTATAATAGGAGCTCCCAAGTATGATTCTTCATGGTCAAAAGGGCTAAGGGAAAACATAGTGGTCAAAGAAATTTTATTTCATCAGTAACACCACCAAAAATAATTTTAGATTTGCTGGAGTTAACATATATGCCAGTTAAGTGAGAAAAATGTTGAAGAACAACCAGAGCGTTGGAGATAGATTTATCATTTGGCTTGGTGAACAATATAAGGTCATTGGGAAATAGGAGGGCTGATATTAGGGGATTTTACACAAAGGATGATTGTCCAGAAGTTTATTTTCCATTGCTCTGTTGAGTATGCCAATGAAGAATTCCATAACACTTATAAAAAGGTAAGGGGAAATTGGATCCCCTTGCCTCAACCCTTGAGTACACCACTAAAGTAGCCAAAAATAGATCCATTTAGACTCAAGGAGTAGCTGCCAGTTGAAATACAAATATATCCAGGCTAGGAAGGTGTGTGGAAATTGCATGAAATGGAAGATGTATATGATGCGTGATATTATTGTTATTATACCGCAACTATATTTTTATAAAAGAATATATATTTATTTTAAAATGATTTATAAAGAATATCATATATTTTTCATCATCATGCCATAATTAGTGAATTATTAGATTAGATCTATTATTGATGTTATTTCCCACATTAATTGATATGGATGGATTATTTATGTTGTATGTATGTTGATTTGGATGGATGTATTGCTGCTTGGGTATATAGATGCTCAGATTTATGTTTGATCTTTTGGCTTATTTGTTATTTGGTTGTTTTGGTTGAAAATGTCGATTAGCGATGATTTGACTTTAAGTAGAATCCTGTGTGTTGGATTTCCGCATACATGGAAATCTAATGAACAAGATGAGATGTAGAAGAGGGTTTGGGATACGTGTCGACTGATCTGTGTCTCATAGTGGATGCTGGATGTTTCCGTTTGGTCTGTACTTAGCCATTCGGTTAAGTACAAGAACAAGGTGGATGGTATTAACCATAGTAGAGTGGTCAATGTCCATCACTATCGTCGATCGAAGACTTGGTCGATATGTGGCATGGACGCTGATGAGATGTCATGGTGCATGACGTGATGGTCGTACGACCAGTTTAGAGACTGGATGTTATTAACCTACGACCAATGATATTGATGGGGAGGCAGTGATGTAGTGCTTCGACCTAGTGATCTTGATGGTGAGGCAGGGATGTGGTTCTTAATTTGGTAGTCTGACACAGTGGATGGTGGCTCGATGATGTATGAAGTAGGTTCTGGTATGATGATATTAGGATGTACGGATCATGCTGGACCTCGGGCTTTGGTTGGCATGATAGCAGGGTTCTTTAATTGAGAGCTCAAGGGGAGTGCAGAATCGAGGATGGAAGCTTGGATTGGAGTGAGGCTACAGATAGTGGACTGGGTTGAGTGTTAGGGCTCGTGCACAGAAACTGTAGTGAGACAGTAGGGTTTGAATCCGTATCAAGTGAGTAAGGATGAACGGATGTGTTTGTGCCTAGGGATCATTGATGACTCAAAGTCAGATTGTTTTCAATTGTGCTTGTAGCAAGGGTATTATATGCATGTGATACCCTAGGGCTAGTAGCGATGGTCGTATACCCTGGTCCTTATATACATATTCTCTCCAACACTATTCCCATCTAAAAATTCACGAACTTAAATTGATGCATGCTCACTGGCATTCCTAGCCAAAATCCCTATTTCGAACTCAATGGAACTATTTTCGAGACCTATTTCCAACATATAGAAAACCTAACCTCTTTGGTGCAATATTACCAACCGAACTCGACCTTCTAACTCGAAACCAAAAGGTTAGAATATATCGATACTTATACTCATTTTGGATCGCTTGGATCATCTGGAACCAATTGAAATAATCTCGAGTCCTAAAAAGTACATCTGTGAATATCAATTTTTCTGCTCATCGTTAAATGAAAACAATTAAATATTTAAATATCCCAAAATTTAAATATTCGGAGAAGCCTAAAAATACAAGTTGTTACACTCTTCCATTTTACAAAGATTTCATACTCAAAATCCTAAAGGACTAAGCAACAAACTCCAAAACCCAAGCGTGTTTGATGATATAAAAACCATCTTCAACTTTTGCCAAATCAGCAAACTCTACACTAATCTATCCTCGACACTATTTTGCTTACACACACATGTCAACCAACATGGCCCTTCTACCCGAATTGAGATATAAACACTCGAAACGAATAAGTAACATCAAGTGCATCTATAGTGAAAACTTTCCATATAGTCACAAAAATTCCTAAGTCACTCGGGACTATTCAAATAATCTTTGCCACCAATTCTTACAACCATCTGTCTCATCTAAAAAAATCCTTGTGCTAACTTCTTAACAACTTATGCCTAAGTTTTCGAAATTTTTTGACAACACCTCCTTTATGCGGCTCGATCCAAAAAATTACAATTCAAATACAGCTGGCCCCAAACAAATAAAAGAAAACGAAGACCAAGGATTTTGACCGACCAATCCGGCAGCCTAAAAGTGGCTTTCCATATCTTAGGCATAAAATCGCCAATCAAATCCCAAACTCTATCTACTACATAGCTATTTGTCGAGCGACAAACTTACTCTAGAAACTAAAGTAGCAAGCTAGCCTTTGGTTCCATGTACCTGAAACTCACTTACAATACCCAAAAGAGAGTTGAACACAACAATGAAAGACTACGACTACTCATCCAAAATATAACATGAATCCAAGAATGCCAAACCATAAATAGCAATCATTTCTAATTATCATGCCACATCAAATCATGTAACATGCATTTCTAAATTCAAAAGCCTACAGTTGGATTTAAGTCTGTATGATGTACATATGTCAATTGTACACAATATAAAATCCAATTACTCAATCCATCAAACAATTTCACTTCCAAATTAAGCTTATTCGACACTTTTAGTCAAAACTCCGATCCGGTTTCATGATTAGAAACCGTTTTTCTCCATAGCCGTATACTATGATAGAGAACTTCAGGATCATCTCAAGAATCCATATCAACTGTTCGTCGTCAAGAATCAAGTGAAAAATCCTTATTCGGATCGCTGAAAAATATCTCAAAATCGTGTGCTCGAATCTGGATCAAAAATTCTCATGCAAATAAAATGGTCTGCATACATCTTACATATTTATTCAGTGGTCTCTTAACCACACCAATTGCCTATCATTTTAAATCACATTCAATTTCATTAAACAAAGTTTCATTTCATAAAACCATTACTTAAGTATATCAATATTTCATAACTTAAGTTTACCAATTTTTCATAACTAGGGTTAAATATTGTACATATTTGAATCTGGAATGTATGGATGAAAGTAGTCCCTATGAATTGTATGGTAATTCCAACTTGTTGGTAAATGACATATGTTAGTAAATATGAATTAGAAGTATTATAATCTAATGAAGCGGGTTGTAATGTAAATTTCTATAAATTATCTAGTTTATAAATATGAATAATACTGTCTTGTTTGAAGTACCAAGGAACGTGCCCAAAAGAAAGAAATGTACAAAATATGGATGTTTACTATGTTTTGTATCGTTTATTTCAATAATAATAGAAAAGATAATTCCATGTAATTCCAAATGTAACACAAGTCCTCTTTAGATAATTTATGAAAAATTATAGTTTTTCCTTTCAGAAAGATGTAATTTCAATACATTAAAATGCAAAAATCCCTATGTATAAACCAAAGTATAGTAAATAGAGATAATAGCAATAATTAGTTATAAATCTAATATATGCATAAGTTAGAAAATGACTATAAGTGATAAATTGAATGTAAAGCAGCGTGATGAGAAATTAAGAAAACCACAGTAATCAAAGAAAGATAGTATTAATTCACACAGGATAGTAGAATATACTTAATAGTATTAAGTGAAAGTTAAGTAGTAAAAGATATTTAATCTAGTGAAGTAGAAGTAAGTGGTAAATGACATTTAAAAGGCATTAACGAAACAAAGAGTAAGATGGGTAAAGCAACAAAATACCAATAGTTGAACATTGAGGCACAATAACTAAATAAATTTACATAGCCTCAAGTCTACATTTTTGATGGGTGTGAATTATTGAATTTAGTCAATAGCTTGGATAAAATGACGTAGTCGTTAATATGGGTTGGAATATGAGGTCAGTTATGCTACATAACAGAAGTCTGCCTACCACAAGGGGCTACCAATAATTGTGTATACATTATATAATATGGGACATATCCAACTGCAGGGCCCATAGGATTATATGTTAGCATATAGGTAGAGGGAATATCCAAAGTAGGATGGTTCACCCCAATCGAAGTGTCAAATGACAAGAAGAGTCCACTTTAACCTTTTAGGAGGTACGAGTTAATTAATCAAGTAGGCATTTTCTAGATTGCATTAGGCGATCCAAACAAGACAGTGAGCATTGGCTCAATGCTATGATTGTGAGGTTGGTATCACATAGAAGAAGTAGAAGCTATTTACATAAGTCAAGATAGTCATTGGTTCCGAGAGGTCAGCAGAAAGACAAGGGTTATGCCTAAACGGACTACGCGTCATACGAGTGTAGATCATGTTTAGGACATACACCGCCTCACGGTTGTTTGTTAGTTTGTTTGTTGTTAGGAGGCAAGGCTAGATAACATTTTAACGGGGTCTTTCAAAAGCAAGGTAGAATACAGCTAAATAGTTGTAATAATGTTATTATTCACTGCGGGAGTTCCTTGGTATGCGTGGCAGCGAGCACGTGATATTGTGTTGACAATGGATCCATACAAGGTGTTGAGTTATGGATACGAGCAGAGAAAGTTCCTGGACCAAGAAGGGACCGTGGTACTCATATATATGTATAAACACATGTGTGTAGTTATTGTCTATCTCAAGTAGATGGGGGCATATCGTACGTGTACATGAAGTCAAGATAACTATGTAAAAGAACAGACCTAATATGAAATGGAAGACAATCAACATAAACTAGTGTTATGTGTAAAGTGTGTAATTTACCAATCACTGGAATGTTGTTCTGAACACATCCTTATTACAACCCGTATGATAGCTTTAGAGGGATAGATACTAGTACAAGACGAGAACGATGGAAGGATAGATTTCCTTATGCATGCTCGACACTGGAAAGGGCACTAAAGTTCAAAGGTGTAGACCTTGATCAGTAATCATATCATTTATTATGATTTACTATTCCGTTATGAATTTGAATGTAATTGGTTATAGGTAATCCAGCCGAAGTTATACAAACACGCACTACGTTCAATAGAATTCTTTTTGTTTTTTGTATTCATAGTGGTTTTATTTCTAGAATCGAACCAAAAAATATTGATGTTGCACTTAGCGATGAATGTTGGATAATTGCCATGTAAGATGAACTTAATCAATTTGCAAAAAATAGCGTTTGGAAATTAGATCCCAACCAAATGACTGTTTAGTTATAGAAACTAAATGGGTGTTCAGAAACATAATTGATGAATCGACGAATGTAATTAGAAATAAAGTTAGATTGATTGCCAAAGGATATATTCAAATAGAATACATTGATTTCGATGAAGCGTTTGCCTAGTTGTTAGTTTAGAGGTCTTTAGCCCAGCTTTTGCCTGTTTTGAAGGTTTTCAACTTAAACAAATGGTTTAAAAAGTGCCTTTCTAAATGGTTATTTGAAATAAAATGTTTTTGTAGAACAACCCTTCAGTTTTGAAAGTCATGAATTTTCAAATCATGTATACAAACTTGAAAAAACATTATATGGTCTCAAACAAGCTCCTAGGGCTTGGTATGAGTGTTTTAATGCATATATTTTGGGGAATAGATTTAAGAAGGGAAGTGCTAACACTACTTTGTTTCTATTACATGAGTATGATGACTTTCTAATTGTGCAAATTTACGCTGACGACATTATTTACGATGCCATTGATGAAAAATTATGTGAAAAGTTTGAAAAAGTCATGTAGGATAAATTTGACTTGGTAGGGAAGTTAAAGTATTTTCTAGGATTTCAAGTCAAGCAAAGCGATAATGGAATTTTCGTCTCTCAAACCAAATAAATGAAAGAGCTGTTCAAAAGATTTGATGTTGAGAACACAAAGCCACTTAGTACTCCCATAAGCCCTTCAACCAAGCTTGACAAAGATGAAAATGGTATAACATTTAATCAAAAGAAATATCAGGGTATAATTGGTTCTCTTCTCTATTTACTATGTCTAGACCTGATATCATGTTTTCCATTTATGTTTGTGCACAATTTCAAGAAAATCCGAAAGAATTTAATTTAAAAGCCACAAAATGAATTTTGTGATGTCTTTTGCATGCAATAACCCTCTTGCGATAATTTTGATTTAATTGGTTATTCTGATGCTGATTGCGCGGGTTGTCTTATGGATAGAAAAAGCACTAGTGGAATGTGTTTCATGTTAGGCATTCATTAGTTTTATGGTTAAGTCGAAAACAAAACTGTGTTGCATTATCTACTACTGAAGTAGAATATATTGCCTTATGCAGTTATTATGCATAGGTTTTATGGATTAGACAAACCTCATTAGGCTTTGGCATAATATATCAACATATTCCTTTATAATGTGATAGTAAAGTGCAATTTACTTGTTAAATAATCATTTTCACCACTCACGTACTAAACGTACACACGTAAGACATCATTTCACTCAAGATCATACTTCAAAAGAGAACATTTGCATTGAATTTATCTCTACTGATTTACAACATTCTGATATCTTTACAAAACCTCTTTCAAAAGATAGATTTTTATGATTACATCTAATTTTGTGGATCGTGGATATGGTAAGTATGATTTTTATTTATTGTTTGACTTTTTTCTGCTTGTTTTCAGTTTTTTTCTCTCTTCTAGTTTTTCCCCTTCAATTTTTTTAGGATTTATTTTTTATTTTATAAAATACAAAAAAAATTAGGATTAGATTTTTTATTATTTATTTTTAACCTTTCTAACTTTTTCTACTTTTATTTAAACATCAAAGATGAGGGAATAATGCTCTTACATCGCCTCAAATATTTTTTGTTCAGGAAAATATAGCTATGACTGAGTTAAACCTACTTGTGCTTACCGAAACTTTGAGTAATGATTACATAGTTATTGGTACATAAACTGTTGTGTTCTTGAGAAGAATACAAGTATGATATATCATAGTCTAAGTTAAGCATTAGTTACTAGCATTCTATTTTGTATTATTACATACCTTGCAACATTTTATTATCTATCATATTCTATCGCTCCATGTTTATTTTATTTTATATATGTGTGGGTAAGATTAACATTAACCAGAATGTAGTATAATTTAATTGGAAAATTAGGGGATATCGAGGAAAAGTCACACGCTCCATATGAAAAGTAAATCACATATCAAGTATTTTATAAATAAATAATGTTTAAAATTTAACGGTTGAAGGCCTACGGATGAAAAATAGATGCGGTATGGACATAGAGTTACTAAGGATATTAGACCCATGCTAAAAATTCTTTAACATCGGTGTATATTAACCATCAGGCAATGCATATTTTCCCTCTTCTAAGAGACCTCATAAGTCATAACGATGTATGGGTATAAATTTCTTGATCTCGTTTATAATGAGTTATGGATAAAACCGTCCTTATATAAATATTTCACTTGAAAAAAAACAAAATTGTCATATACTGTATTTATTATTGGTTGAACCACATGTCGTAGGATTAAAAAAAATGAAAAAATTACCATCCATTTTCTATTTTGGGTATATTTTTGATCAATAATGAGTGTTATAATTCATATCTAATGCTAAACTGGAAATGTATAATTTTGTTATTTTTATTCTTTGTTTTCTCTTTGACTTTGTTGATTGTTCGCTCATACTTTTGATGAAAACAAAAGGGGAGAGAGGTTGGGTTTTGTAAAGAACCGTCTCCTCAACTCTCAAAAATCGACACTAATACATCCATGGTATTGACGTTCTGTAAATCCAAGTGCCGGGAAGGTAGAATTTCAGGGGTAAAGTAAAGTAAAGATAAATGATAGAAATACAAATTCTCCTAATAATGAGTATATACAACCACCCTCACTAGGGTACATCAGAGTTTTGTATGAACTAATCCCCGAGAATAGTTATAACTGCATGCTACCGCATTTGCTGGTATTAACTAACTTAGACACAGTGGAAAAATAAAAATAGACAGATAGGCATCCATTTCGGGTGCTCCGGCTCCATGCTCCCTCTTCCAACATACTCTTCCTAGAATACTCCAAAATCGAATCCTGACTAATTGGCTGTTCGAAAAAATAAGGCATCTAGAGTTTAAAGGGAAAACAAAATAAACTTTGGGTCAGTCATGAGATTGTGTAGAACTCAAAATACGTTATTTTAAAACAAAAAGGTATCTCATAATATAACGCCGCACATAAACAAGGAATGATTTTTTACCTTATGATAACCAAAACATTCTTATGTAAAAATACTTAATATTATTTTTAGTGACCTATCTTTCAAAACATTTGCAAGTAATAGCCGAAATTGTTACCATTATTAAATTTCAGCACCCTAGGCTCTACAAACAAATTGACACTTATTGGGGAATGGATTTTCATACAAATATGTAGGTGAAGGGACAACCTTTTCGCCAGTATATCTCTAGAGGAATGTACTAAGGCCCAACTAATGGTGCTCTACCAGCACAAGACCGGCCTACTTCTTCCTAAATAGTATTGAAATATGTCATCACCCCAGTCATTACCGATCTATTCGAGATGTCTCTTAGCATACACCACAATAATTTAAACCTGAATGTCATAACGGGTAGAAACATATCTAGGAGGGGATGATCATACCCTAATTGTTGCGAACCACATAGCTTGCTGCATCTACCCTGTTTTGGCCATTTTCGGGTTTGAGGGTTGAGGTAATGATTACCTTTCACATTGCACGTCATCTTTCTTTGAAGGGCACATTACCATTCGATAATCACACTACTGATTTCTAAAAATGCATAAATCCTAAGCTCATACGTCTTAAGAAAGGTGTTAAGCTAAGAGAAGTAGCCTTCTCTGCCACTAAACATAAAAATATTCATAGAGATCACTTATATAACTAGAAATGTAATGTCAGACATTCATCCAAACAAGTTGTCAAAGAATAGGACAAACCGAAAGCACTCCCCTACCATATCCTTTCGGGAATTCACCCTAGGATTAGTAGCGATTAGTCCTTGCATTGGATATTTCATAAAGAAGAGACTACTGCAACTATACGTATATTAGGAGTTTATCCCTAAATGATCAACTAGCAGTCCTTCATTATGTAAATCTTAAATATCATCTCCTTGTCTTCACTTCAAATACGTAAATTGGTTTGAAATTGTCCTCGAATAGGAATTATCCAGATACTCTCCCGGTTCCTTCGAAACAATCATCGGTAAAAAGATGTTCTAAGAATAGGGAATCATTCTTTAATTGATTTAGTTCTTTTTATCAAAATCTCTTTCAGAGATATATATTTCTTAAAACATTCTTTTTTGATAAATACGGAATCATTAAACCTCTCTTATCATATCTTTTGATTTCTTAAAACCTTTTTGCACTAAACTCATTTTTGACATTTCGACCTTATCTATCCCTCGCTAAAAGAAGAGGCCCAGTGAGCCAAGGCTCTGGTTGCTTCTAAACATCTCCTCTCCTTAGTTTAAGCACCTCATATTTGGGTCACATAAATAGAAAAATCCAGTCTACTCGTCGGCATTTAGAGCAAAGATTAAACCACTCAATTTGTAATAGGTTTTCTTTAAATCATTTATTTAAATTCTTTTAAGTAAACTATAAAACTTCCAAATAATCATTAAAACACTTAATTATTCCTTTAAAAACATTTATAAAAGATTTGGAAAGAATTGTTAAGTTTAAAGCAATATTTCAAAAGTTATCAAAAAGTGTTGCGAAAAAGTGCTACGGAAAGTGCTTATATTAGCTATATTGATCAAAACGACTTTTTATTATTTGAAAGTTAATTTTTATTACTTAAATAAATTTTAACACATTTAGAACATTTACAAGATTTATTCCATATTAAACAAATTTAAAGCGTCATTTCCAAGGAAATCCAGTTTTGGATTTCGAACTGCAAAACCGAGTTTTTTCCAAAATTTGTTTTGCTCATATTTCAAAATCTACTAATCGAAATCTCGATTTTCTTCCTTCGCTGGAAAACTATGGATATAATAGTTCAAAAATATTTTATCTTGAAGAAGTCTCGAGCTATATTCCATCTTTTACACTCACTTGACTATTATGGTGCGAAATCGTGAATTGCCATTACACGACGCGTCTATTTTTTTACTAAATTTTCAATTCTTATTCAAACTTTACCAAAACACTTTTAGTTGTTTATAAACCATTTCAAACTCATTTTAAACCTTTTTTTAGAGAGATTTAACCTTCCATATACACCAATTCATTAATATATAGGAAAGTAATTTCCTTCATGCTTATCCACGTATATTTCCGTGACTTGCATATATATTCAACATACATATTTAAACATCCAAACTTGATGATAAAAGTATAATAAACATCCATTTGCAAGTATATCATCATTTAAATACAATATAATAATTTAGGAGTTCTCACCTTGAGTTTTCAACGATTAATCAGAAATTCACCATAGCTCCGCACTCGGCTTTTGAAGCTCACTATTCTCTGGATTTTAGCTCCAAGAAGCCTCGACTAATACTTGAGATAGCTTGGGAGTGTATGGCCTAGGGTGGAGCAAAGAAGTGCTCAGCCAAACGAATAAGTGGGATGGAGATTTGAAGAACAAAGAGAAAAGGTGGAGTTTCGGTTTGTTTTGAGGTGTTTATGTATGTATAACTATATATATTATAATTTAAATTATTTTTGAAATAAATCTTGAAATTATTTCTCTTAGGATGAAATCCATTAAAGGGGAAGACAAAGCTAAGAAATATGAAGAAAAAGATGAATGAAAATGAAGAGGAGCGGGAAGGGTATTTATAGAAAAAGAAGAGTATAAAAGTATCCATGCATACATCATCATCTTCATCACCATTTCATGGATTCTCCAACACACCTCCCCCCTTCCTAGGCACGGAAAAAGCCTCCCCTATGTGCCCATCACTTCCATCTTCTCATGTATACATTTGTTGACTTATATATGTTTAAGGAGTAATAATTCTTGAAATATAATATATATTTTACGTTATGCTTTTATACTTAATTATTTCGTATATATATGTTTATGTGCATGATTCATGTATGCACATGTACATGTATATGTGTATGTAACATATTCCTACAATTTTGCACAACTTCCACACATTGTTTCATTTCAAATCCCAGTTCTGATTTTCGGTTATATTTTCTCTTTTAGATTAATATGTGTATTTTTATAAATAAATTTAGAAAATAAATTTTCTTTTCATTCATAACTAATTAAAATGATCATATTTAATTTATAAAATCATATAAATTAATATAAATAATTATTTACAAAATTATTGTTATATCGATAAAGCTAAACGATCATTTATTCAAAGTGATATATTTAAGGGTCGTTATAAACTCCCCTCCGTAAAAGAATTTCGTCCTCGAAATTTGGATAAAGAGACAAATAGCTCAAAAGGTAATATATTCTATATAATGAATATAAACAAAAATATGGATAAGTGACTACGCCATAGGCGGTGAGTACAGTACAATGACATGATTTATACAGTTCATTCTTCCATTCTAAATTCAGGATATATCTTTTTCATTCTATCCTCCGTTTCCCAAGTGCCATCCTTAGCATCTCCACTCCATTAAACTTTGACTAACCTTACTACCTTCCTCCTTAATCGTTTCTCATCATGATCAATAATTTGAACAGGTCGTCTTATAACTTTCAAATTTTTTCCACCTCCAAGTCTTCCTGAGCAGTCGCTTCTATGATTTGCTCTGGGTCATGCATATGTTTCCTTAAATGAGATACATGAAAAACATTGTGCATTCCTGCCAACCTTTCTGGTAATTTCACTCAATAAGCTAGTGGGCCAATTCATTCAAGAATGGGAAATGGTCCAACATGTCGAGGTGCTAACTTCCCAGCTCTTCCAAATCTCACCACTACTTTAATCGGAGAGATTTTCATAAAGACCGAATCTCCAACTAAGAATTCTAGATTTCTGCGCCTTAGGTCTGCATAAATTTCCGTCTGCTTTAGGCTTACTTTAGCTTCTTTCTAATCATATCAACCTTCTTGGTAGCTTCTTGTATTATATCAGGACCAAGTACTAGCCGATCTCCGGTTTCGAGCCAACAAGCTGGTGACCTGCAGGGACGGCCATATAGAGCTTCATACGATGTCATGCCGATACTAGCTTGATAAATATTGTTGTAAGAGAACTCTACTAAATACAAATGATTTTCTCAGGAGCCTCCAAAGTCCAGTATACATGCTCTGAGAAAATCTTCCAAAATGCGGTTGACTCTCTCTTTATGTCCATTAATTTGGGGGTGATAGGAAGTACTTATATTTGGCCTTGTTCGTAGAGAAGTCTGTAAAAATCTTCCCAAAAATGACTAGTAAAGATTGGATCCCGATCGCTTACTATAATTCTTGGAACTCCATGCAATCATACAATCTCCTTGATATATATATATGTGTGTGTGTGTGTGTGTGTGTGTGTGTGTGTGTGTGTTTGTGTGTGTTTTGATAAGCTATATTTTGATCAATGACAATGTGCTTCAACAAAAAGAAAGAGATATGTGCAAAGCTAAAGGAAGAACGATGAAGACCGAGGATAGCATGAGTATAATTTAAATATAGGTCTTAGTTTAGATTTATTATTAAAATCTATCATCAAGAGGCTTGCACAAACACTAGAACACTTTTATAAACTTCATTTTCTAGATAAACATTCACTATGCAAAAACTAATAGTTCAGTCGACTGAACAGGTAAGTCCAATCGACTGAACCTGTTACACATATACAAACATGCACAATTCCAGTCGACTGAAACAACCTTCTCAGTCGACTGAATCTATTCCCGAAATTTTTTTCTTTACATTTTCAGTCGACTGAAATCCCTGCTCAGTCGACTGAATTTAAACCTGCGAATTTTCTCTGAATGGACACCTTCTTCCTCCCAAGAGTTGCAACCATTCTCCAATGGAAATGGAAGCATCTCTTGTCTGCATCTCTAGCCAACAAATGCATCTCTTTTACACCTATATATACATGGTTCCAACATCTTCAATTTACCAATTTTCTTATGCTTTAATATCACTACTTTCTTGAACATATTTTATATTCTCTAAAAGTTTTCAAAGCAATCACCAATCTATTGCTTGAATCTCTGCTTTGTTTATAACATTCTTTTGATTCATAGCAATTCACATTTCCTAAATCTTCACAAACATATTGCATACTCTCGAGGATAAGATTATAGGAATATTGTACTACATTGGACTCATTAGTGTTGACAAGAACACAACAAGTCGAATAATTGTTTTTAGTAATTGAGTTGAAGTCCTCTTCGGTATTGAGGCAAGAAATCCCGTTTGGTTGTTCGGGTAAGTTGTAAACCTATTGCTCCGGGTTAAGAGAGGGTTTTAGTTAGTAGAATTCCTAAGTGAAGCTAGGGACTGGACGTAGGACTAGAGGTCCGAACCAGTATAAAATCCTGGTGTCTACTTTACTTATTGCTTATTGTTATTTACCTATACCATCCAATATTCCATATTATACGATCCTACCGCATAGCTTCTTTCAATTGGTATCATAGCAAGACCGTCCTATAACCATAACACTGTTATTAGACATATTGATAATATGGAAAATAACACAAGTACAGGCACAACATCTGCCTATAGTTCTACATTTGCGGAAGGACAATCTACCCAAAGACCCCCTATTCAATGGACTAAACTATAACTATTGGGCTACAAGGATGAGGATTTATATGCAAGCAACAAGTTTCGAAGCTTGGAATGCCACTCAAGCAGAGTTCGTTGTACCCACGGCCTATTATCCTACATGGACACAAACTCAGAAGAATGAAGCTAGTGCAAATGCCAAAGCTATGAATATGCTATTTTGTGCCCTAGATAGAAATGAATTCAACCGTGTTAGCATATGTACTACTGCATATCAGATATGGGAAACACTTAGAGTCATACATGAAGCACGAACAAGGTCAAACAAACAAAGATATCCATGCTAAAGAACCAATTCCAAAACTTTAGAATGCGACAAAATGAATCCATCAATGACATGTACTCGAGATTTCAAGACATTCATCATGCCTTAATAGGACTAGGAGAAAAATACACAGACTTTGACATTGTGTCTAAAGTTCTAAATTCACTTACTGATGAATGGGAGAGAAAAGTATCAGCAATCGAGGAAGCAAATGATCTATCTACAATGAAACAAGAGGAATTAATTGGAAATCTTATGTCGTATGAAGTAAATATGAAAGCTAAGAAAGATCAAGCTCAAGAAAGAAAGAATGTAACTTTTCATGCGGAAAAGGAAGAATCAGAGTCTGAAGATGAGGATTTAGCATTTATAGCCAAAAATTTTAAGAAATTCTTAAGATATAGAAAAGGAAATAACAACGGATTCAATAAGAATTTCTTGAACAAACCTACATCCTCGAATATAGAATGTTTCAACTCTCACAAGAAAGGTCACATGCACAAGGATTGTCCAGAGCAAAAGAAGGAGAATCAGAAAGCTCCCAATAATAAAAACAAGAGAGAGAACTTCAAAAAGTAGGCATTCTCTGTAACATGGGACGATTCAGATTCTTCTTCATTTGAAAGTGAAAATGATAGCGACAATGAACAGGCGAATGTATGCTTTATGGCTCAAGAATCTGAGGTTAGTAATTTAACTTTCGATGATTTAATTGAAGTAAACATTGAACTTTTGAGCACAATAAAAACTCTTAAAAAGAAACTCAAGGAAACTCGTGAAAATCAAAACAAAGCTGAATTTGAAAGGGATATGTTAAAAGATGAAAAGAAAATTCTAGAAGAAGAACTTGAAAAAGTTCAAGAATCTTATTCAAATTCGGAAACTCAATTATCACTTTTAAGTCAAGAAATTGAAATTCAAAAGACAAAGAATGATATAATTGTTTCTGAAAATCATGAGTTAAAAACTAAGATTAGACAAGTTGAGTTAGAAAATAATAGTCTTCAAGCTAGATTAAATAACATCACTAAAAATGTTTCTAATTTTAACAAAGGAAGAGAAAATTTATCTAAGATTTTAGAAAATTCTCAATTCTCTTCAAATAAACATGGATTAGGATATAAAAAGGAGTCAAAATTTCCTAAAAAGAAAAATACAAATTTTAAGAGGAATATTGATTCAAAACAACAAATGTTATTAAGAGAACCTATTAAAACAAAAGTAGAAACCAAGATAGTCAAAATTTGGGTTCCAAAAACTAACAATATTTTAATTAGGAGTAAATGTATTAAAACATTTATGGATAGTGTTCATGATAATAAAAACCATATTTATAAAAAGGATACTGAACCGAATTTGGTTTGGTTTCCTAAGCTCTAACTTTTAGGACCCTATTAAAAAGTGGGTACCAATAATTTCATATTTATTTTCAGGTTCAACTCAAAAAGAAGAAATGGATACTAGACAGTGGTTGCTCAAAACACATGACCGGCGACAAAGATATGCTTAAAAACATCACATACTTTGATGGTGGCTTGGTTACCTTCGGAGACAATTCAAAAGGTTATATCATTGGCAAAGGAGATGTGAGCAATTACAGAAAGACAGTGCATATATTCAGGGGGAGGAAATAATTACATCTCTACACGTTTCAGTATTGTCATCAATCAAAAAGCGGGAGAATGTTGATGCGCTATATTTTGATCAATGACAATGTGCTTCAACAAAAAGAAGAGATATGTGCAAAGCTAAAGGAAAAACGATGAAGACCAATGGTAGCATGAGTATAATTTAAATATAGGTCTTAGTTTAGATTTATTATTAAAATCTATCTTCAAGAGGCTTGCACAAACACTAGAACACGTTTTATAAACTTCATTTTCTAGATAAACATTCACTGTGCAAAAACTAATAGTTCAGTCGACTGAATAGGTAAGCCCAATCGACTGAACCTATTACACATATAGAAACATGCACAGTTCCAGTCGACTGAAACAACCTGCTCAGTCGACTGAATCTATTCTTGAAAAAAAAAATCTTTACATTTCCAGTCGACTGAAATCCCTGCTTAGTCGACTGAATTTAAACCTGCGAAGTTTCTCTGAATGGACACCTTCTTCCTCCCAAGAGTTGCAACCATTCTCCAATGGAAATGGAAGCATCTCTTGTCTGCATCTCTAGCCAACAAATGCATCTCTTCTACACCTATATATACATGGTTCTAACCTCTTCAATTTACCAATTTTCTTATGCTTTAATCTCACTACTTTCTTCAACATATTTTATATTCTCTAAAAGTTTTCAAAGCAATCACCAATCTATTCCTTGAATCTCTGCTTTGTTTATAACATTCTTTTGATTCATAGCAAATTCACATTTCCTAAATCTTCAAAAACACATTGCATACTCTCGAGGATAAGATTATAGGAATATTGTACTACATTAGACTCACTAGTGTTGACAAGAACACAACAAGTCGAATAATTTTTTTTAGTAATTGGGTTGAAGTCCTCTTTGGTGTTGAGGCAAGAAATCCCGTTCGGTTGTTCGGGTAAGTTGTAAACCTATTCCTCCAGGTTAAGAGAGGGTTTTAGTTAGTAGAATTCCTAAGTGAAGCTTAGGGACTGGACGTAGGACTAAAGGTCCGAACCAGTATAAAATCCCGGTGTCTACTTTACTTATTGCTTATTGTTATTTACCTATACCATCCACTATTCCATATTATACGATCCTACCGCATAGCTTCTTTCAATATATCTACAGGCCTTGCAGCGATCGTTGTTGATTTTACTGGAATGAAATGTGCACTTTTAGTTAATCGATCTATAATAACCCAAATGCCTTCATTCCCTTCCCTCGTTCGAGATAAACCATTAATGAATCCATTGATATTTGATCCCACTTCCAAATTGGAATCTCAAGTGGTTGAAGTAATCCTTCAATTTTCTGCTGGTCGCTCTTGACTTTTTGACACTTGGTGCATCTGCTAACATAAATGGATATGTCCCTTTTTATGTTTTTCCACCAAAATGTGCGCTTTATATCTTTGCACATTTTGTTGATTCCTGGATGAATGTTAAGTTTGGTTATGTGACATTCACCTAACATCTCCTGCCTAAGATTTTCCACATCTGAAACACAAATTCACCCATACAATCATAATGCCCCATGGTTATGAATCTTGAAGATTGAATTTCATCCTTCTTAAGTTGCCTTAACAGACTTTTCAAATTTTCTATCTTCTCTTTGTTTACTAGTTATTCTTTCCAGAAGAGATGGAATTACTACCAAACAAGAAACAATAGCATATGTCCTACTTAACGCATCAACTACTACGTTGGCTTTCCCGAGGGCGTATAAAATATCTGGATCATAAGATGTGAAAAATTCCAACCAACGTTGCTACCTCATGTTTAAATCTTTCTAAGTGAAAAGATACTTAAAAAATTTATGATTCGTAAAGAGCTCAAACCTTTCACCTAACTAAAAGAGCGAATTTTATTTACTAAGGTCAATTCAAATTTTTAATTAAACAAACTATGAAAACTTCTTACCCAGCAAATAGTGCCTCTATATTTTTAATGCGAACACCATGACTAATAATTCTAAATCATGCGTTGCATAATTCTTCTCATGAATCTTTAGTTGTCTACTTGCATAAGCAATCACTTTCCCTTCTTACATCAGAACTGCAGCAACTCCTTCTCCACAAGTATCTGTATAAATGGTTAATCCACTATTTCCATCTATAATTGCTAGGACTGGAGCGGTTGTTAACCTCCTTTTAAGTTCCTGGAATGCTGCTTCACATTTAAGAGTTCAGATAAATTTAGCATCTTTCACGATTAACTTTGTTTGGTGGTAGGCAATCTTTGAGAAGTCTTAAATGAATCTTTTGTAATACCCTACCAGACCTAAGAAGATGTTAATCTCTTTAGGAGTTTGTGGTTGCTTCCAATTTAGAACAGGTGCAACCTTTACAAGATCTACTGAAATCCCGTCCCTTGACACTAAATGTCCAAGGAATCTTACCTCCTTCTCCCAAAAATGGCACTTTGAGAATTTGGCTTTAAGCACATTATTCCTTAATATCTCCAACATAATTTCTAGATGCCTTTCATGTTCTTCTTCTTTCTTAGAATAGATAAGGGTATCATCGATAAAGACTAACACAAATTTATTGAGTACATCTCTAAATGCTCTATTCATAAGGTATATGAAATAAGCGGGTGCACTGGTTAGCCTAAAAGGCATAACCAACCACTTGAAAAAATTGTTTGGACCATTAAATGCAGTTAGATGGATGCATTCTTCTGCGATTCTCAGCTGATGGTATCCCGTAGCTTGATCCATTTTGGAGAATACCGGAGCACCATGTAACTGATCAAACAACTCATCTATTCGAGGTAGAGGATACTTGTTTCTAATCATTTGTTTATTCAGATCTTGGTAATCTATGCATAACCTTAGAGATCCATTCGACTTGGCAAAAAAACTACTGCCGATCCCCAACTTAAAAGACTCGGTCTTATCAACCCTTTCTTTAATAGCTCTTGAGTTTGGTTATTTAACTCCTAGCTTTCTTTTGGAGCCATCCTTCGGTCGTGTTGTTTAATTGGCCTTGCATCAGAAATTAAATCAATACGAAATTCGATTTTCCGATGCGAGGGTAAACTCTTTGCTTCTTAAAAGATGTTTGGGAATTCTTTAACAACAAGTATTGTTTCTAATCCTTCTTGAGATGAATCTAATGCATATAGGAAACTTCGCCTCCTTGGACTAGGATCTTTATAAGATATTTCCATAAACTTCCCTAACTTTGTTTTTACTAAAACCGTTCTTTTTACACAATCTAAGGCAGCTTCGTGCTTAGTCAACCAATCCATACCGAGCAAAATTTTGATTCCAATAAAATCTAAGACAAATAGGTCGAAAGTAAATTGAAGGGAAGAATGGGTAATTAGGACTTTTGATAATTCATACAAAAGTTAGTAGTACCACTTATGTGATTTATCATGCAAATATGGGTATCAACTATCTTAGGTACAAGTTTTAATTCTTCTATGGTTTTCTTAGCAATAAAAGTATGAGAAGCTCTTGTGTTAAACAATAATCTAACTAAAACGGCTTCAATAAAAATATTATCTTACATAACTCCCTTGCCCTTCACATCTTGAGAGGTTGAATGCTCCTCCTTTATAGCATAGACTATGGCCAGCTCTTCCTTCCTCATTATCCGACAATCCTTGATCTTGTGTCCTAGCTGATGACAATTATAGCAGTTTGGTGGTGGCCTAGAACTTTAGGGATCTTGCAATGAGTCACTAGGTGGCCCTTTTGTTGACAATTGTAACATGTAGCATCTTTCAAATAGTTATCTTAGGCTCCTCCTCCAGATTTGCCTTGACCTGGCATTTTCCCATTTTGCTTAAACTTCCTCTTATTTCAATTGTTGGTGGTGTTGTTGTTGTTAGTGTGAGCTACTACCGACTTCGTTTTGTCCAATGTTTCAAAACAGAATCCCATATCCAGCAAATCCATAAATGACCCCTTAACATGGGCAATCATCCTACTTTGGTACTTCCTGTTCATCTTAGAAATAAACTTCTCATTTTTCTTTAAAGGCATATCAATTAGACCTGGCCCAAAACAAGATAATTCATTGAACTTATTTGCATACTCCTCAACGGTCATTTCGTCTTGCTTCAGACCCATAATGCTTCTGTAAAGACGAGATTTTCGAACACTGGCACGTACTTCTCTTCCAAAACCTACTTGAACCTTTCCCAAGAGAAATTATCCTCTGAATCATTTAGGGTAATGGACTCCCACCAAAGCCAGAGCTCCTTCCTGAAGTTGCCACGAGGCCAAGAACCTCTTTTGCTCATCACTGATGTTCAATGCTTTAAAGTTCCTCTCCATGATTGAATCCAAGCATATACTTCAATGATAGCTTCTATACCCTTGAATGGTTTTCCCCTAAGCTGGTATAATTCTTGCATAGGGTGGCAATATTAACCTGGGTTTGTATGGGAGCTATTTCTTCTATAGAAGCAGTTGCAGCTTGACCGTTGGTTGTTATGGTGCTGCTATTTCTCCTCCTTTGTCCTCTATAAGTACTCATGTATTACTAGCTGAATTTAGTAAGAAATCCTTAGAATACAAAGACGAAATTATCTTTGGGAACGTATATATAACACAACTTTTATTCAAATAAGGATTCTAAACGCGCACTCTCAAGGATGGGTCTCATCCTAGGGTATTATTAAATGTTAACCCGCATTTTGGCAAGGCCATGGAATGGCGGATTTAACTAAATGGGCTTCTTGTTTGTCGAAGCTAGTTTATGAGGAATTTAATCAACTAGGTCGATGGATGATCAATCATGAATAACAAACACGTGTAAATAGCCGGGACTCGGCATGGTCGATGGATGAAGGTTATTGGATACTTGAAGCTTAGGTTTCGATTTGCCTCGAGTTGTCTTAGATTAGCTTCGAGTCATAGTTGGTCGAGCTTCGAGTCTCGCAGATGGTTTCTTCGAGTCATTATTGGTGGTTTGGCTTTGGATGCTCGACCTTAATGGTTGTTCGAAATTGTGGTTCGGTCAGGGTCGCTCGGCATTGAGGTTCGTCGTTGTGGCTCGGCGTTGTGGTGAGGTCAGGGTGGCTCAGCAAAGTGGCTCGGCATTGTGGTTCGGTCGAGAAGAGGTGGACAAGCGTGGGTCGATATGTTTGGAGTTCGGCTATGAAGCTCAGTCATTCGACCAAGGTGGTCCGGTCAGATATGGTGTGGTAGGATGGTGTGGACCGGCGTGGCTGTGTGGTTCGGTGTACTAGAGTTCTGCTAAGATGGGTTGGCTACAAGTGTTTGGAACATCTCATTCGATCACATGGGATCAGTCAAAGTGTCTTGAGGTTGGCATGGATTTATGCTTGGGTCGGCCTCTCATTTCTGGATCGGCAAGCCATGGGTTCGGCATTGAGAGGAGGATGGATCGGGTTCAGCTTAGGCTATAGATCATGTTGCTTAGAGTCCTAATACAGTTTTCTTTGGGTTGCATGTGCATTCACTTCGAGTCACGCCCTGGGAATATCAGGTGGGCATGATATTGACTTGGGATCGGTCAATATGCCGAAGTAGGGTTCAACTATGGCCTTGATGGGCCCGAACAACTTAGGAAGCCCAGTGACTCGGGATTTGTTTATAAATACAACATGCTGGGATTCAAAAAAGGGATCTTCATTCTGTCTCCCTTCGTCTTCTACATAAAGGCTACTCTGCTATTGCTGTGTTAAAAACTCTGGATTGTAACTGTAATTGATTCTAATATCGATCAAAAGGAATTTTTTGAAGTGGACGTAGGCTGAAGTTAGCCGAACCACTATAAATCCAGTGTCATTACTGCTTTCTTTTTCATTTTTACTGTTCATCATATTTATACTCTCTACATATATTCTATCTGTGAGTTGTGACTGGTATTTAATGCTTTCACTTGGATTTGGATGTTAGTGATCAATTTTGGCGCTAACATTTTGGTGCACTCACTAAGAATTGAACTCAGGGATTTTAGAGCTAGGAACTTGGATTCTTGGAAGCAATGGCTAGGCCACCAACAAGGAAGCAAGTGATAGAATAAAGCAATCAAGAGGGAAGTCAAGAGGCCTTCTCTATAGCTGGAGCAGGTCAAGCATCCACCTACATCACCAGAGACGAGATGAAAGCGATGCTGAAAAGACAAGAGGAGATGATGCAGACTCTTCTCAGACAATTTGGACAAGTAGGAACTACAGGAGCTCAGATCCGTGGAGCTGGATTAGAAGCAGTCAACCAGCAAGAAAAAGAAGTGTTTTAGCATGGAGGCAGCCCCTAATCAATAAACGACTATCAATCTGGATGGATCTAGGCTTGGGGGCACCCTACTAGGAAATGCTGGACCAATCCATGGAGGGATACCCGACGATGCCATGCAACCCAGCATCAACAAGAATACATGAGTACGTGATGATGAGTATGCGCCAAGATTTCCTCATGAACTCGGGGGATAGATCAAAGATAGCGGAAAGGATTAAAGCTTAGCAAAGATAACAGATTAGCGGAGATAGTCGGAGGAGCTGTGAGTGGTGGTCTGGTAAATAAAGACTTGGAGGATGTGAATAGGAGTCCATTTACTCCTACTATCAGGCAAGCTAGGAACCCATCGGATTTTAAGCTACCAACTTTGGAGATGTACGATGGAAGAACGGATCTCGCCGTTCACCTGACGAGGTACATGAGGAATATGGAGGTACCGGGGGCATCAGACGAGGTCATGGATCGATGATTCCCTTTGTATTTGATGGATATCGCAGCTATGTGGCTCAGACAACTAGAGAATGGTTCTATTGACATTTGACGGAGCTAATCGAAACGTTTATGAAGCAGTTTCGGTTCTATATAGTCAGACGCAAGAACGTAGTGACCTTGACATCGATGAAACAATGGAAGGAAGAGTCGCTCAGGGATTTCTTAACTAGATTCAACACGGTGGTAGCTTCAGTGGATTGACCTGATCCGTCGATGGTTTTGATGGCAACAGTTTCAGGAATTGCAGATAATTCGGATTTTAAGATATCGTTGGAACGGGACCCACCGAGGGATCTCGGGGAGTTCTACCATGAGGTGGAAAGGTTCCTAAGGCAGGAAGATGCGCAGGCTGAGAAAGTAGGAAGAGAGGCTGAAACTTATGCGGTAAGGGGTGGAGGTCCACCTAGGGAGGATCCAAATAAAGATGATAAAGGAAAAAGGAAAATGAATGGTAATGGCGGCACTTCGAAAAGTCCTTGGAGGGAGTCAAAGTTTTCTTCTTACACAGATTTAACTGAGACTCTAGAAAGGATTTACTTGGATACTCGAGGGCGCCTCCAATATCGAAGGCCGGCAAGGAGGGAACCTTTTGAATATGAGCGGACATCGAGAGAGCATTGCTTATTCCATGAGCTAGATGGGCACAACATAAATGATTGTAGGCATTTGAAAAATATCGTGTAGGAGCATGTAAGGAATGGTCACCTGCAACAGTACATAAAGAATCGAGCTAGTGAAGTGGAACGGGAGCGGCCACCGCCTACCTCGAACGAAGGTGGCACTGGATCTAGTCACCGCATGCTTGTTATCAACTGAAAGGATTTATGGTTTTGAATAAGTAATAGAACTCAAAGTAATATGGCTTGGTCACTTACACACGTACGACATCGAGGAGGTCCCTAGGCATGCTCTAAGATGGCCAAAAACAATACTGCTTGGGTCTGTGAAATCCTGTTTTCTTTCTGTTTTTCTATAAACCGTAGTTTCTTCTTTGGTACTTTGGACATTTAATTTCCTTTGTTGTATGAACTTTTGCTTTGATAACTGAATCCTGTAATGATCAGATTTGGATCAATGTAATAAATAATACAGGGCTCGCGATCACAGTCTCGATCGGAGAGACAGGGCAGTAGTCACAAGTTATGAGTCCCTTTGTCGGAGAGCGATGGAATGGACTCGGTCACACTATAAAAAGTCCTTGGCCGGAGAACCAAGGCCGGAGAATATAAAAACCTTGGCCGGAAAGCGGAGGCCGAAAAATAAAAAAGTCCTTGGTCGTAGAGCCGAGGCTGGAGAATATAAAAGTCCTTGGCCAAAGGGCCGATGCCAGAGAATATAAAAGCCCTTAGCCGGAGAGCCAAGGCTAGAGAGTATAAAAGTCCTTGGCCGGAAACTGAGGCCAGAGAATATAAAAGTCCTTGGTCGGAGAGCTGAGGCCGGAGAATATAAAAGTCCTTGGTTGGAGAATTTAAAAAGTCCTTGACCAGAGAGCCGAGGCTGGAGAATATAAAAAGTCCTTGTCCGGAGCGCCGAGGCCGAAAAATATAGAAGTCCTTGGCTGGAGAGCCAAGGCCGGATAATATAAAAGTCCTTAGTGGAAGAGCCGAGTCCGGAGAATATAGAAGTCCTTGGCCGAAGAGCCGAGGCCGGAGAATATGAAATGTCCTTGGCCGGAGAGCCAAGACGGAGAATATAAGAAGTCCTTGACCAGAGAGTCGAGGCCGGAGAATATAAAAAACTCCTTGACCAGAGAGAGGAGGCCAAAAAATATAAAGGTCCTTGACCAGAGATTCGAGGCTGAAGTATATAAGAAGTCTATTACCGGAGAGCCAAGGTCGGAGAATATAAGATGTCCTTGACTGAAGAGTCGAGGCTGGAGAATATAAAAAGCCCTTAACCGGAGAGTCGAGGCCGGAGAGTATAAAAAGCCCTTGACCGGAGAGTCGAGGCTGGAATAGGATACCACGACCCGACGAAGTCAGCAGATACAAGGTTAAACCCATAGAGGTCATGGATAAGCATACAACGATGACACTTGAATAGGATGGCTTGAATCAAGGATATAATAATATGGCTATGAATGAAAAATGGACTTCGGATATCGGATTTTAGGCTATTCAAAAAACACCTTCCAATAGCAAGACATGTTTTGGGGGGCAAATGTTAACCAGCCTTTTGGCAAGGCCATGGACAAGCGGATTTAACTAAATCGGCTTCTCATTTGTCGAAGCTGGTTTATGATGAATTTAATCAACTAGGCCGATAGATGATTATTCATGAATAACAAACACGGTTAAATAGCCGAGATCGGCTTGGTCGATGGACGAAGGTTATTCGATGCTTGAAGCTTAGGTTTTGATATGTCTTGAGTTGTCTTAGATTAGCTTCGAGTCATAGTTGGCCGAGCTTCGAGTCTCGCAGATGGTTTCTTCGAGTCATTTTTGATGGTTCGGCTTTGGATGCTCGGCCTTAATGGTTGTTCGACATTGTGGTTAGGTCAGGATCGCTTGGCATTGAGGTTCGTCATTGTGGCTTGGCATTGTAGTGAGGTCAGGGTAGCTCGGCATTGTGGTTCGGTTGAGGAGAGGTGGGCAAGCGTGGTTCGGTATGTCTGGAGTACGGCCATGCGGATCGATCGTTCGGCCAAGGTGGTCCGGTTAGATATGGTGTGGTAGGATGGTGTGGACCGGCATGGTTGTGCGGTTCGGTGTACTAGAGTTCAGCTAAGGTGGGTCGACTATGAGTGTTTGGAACATGTCGTTCGGTCACATGGGATCGGTCAAAGTGGCCTGGGGTTGGCATGGATTTATGCTTGGGTTGGCCTCTCATTTTTGGATCGGAAAGCCATGGGTTCGGGATTGAGAGGAGGATGGATCGGGTTTGGCTTAGGCTATAGGTCATGTTGCTTCGAGTCCTAATACAGTTTGCTTCAGGTCACATGTGCATTCACTTCCAGTCATGCCCTGGGAATATCAGGTCGGCATGATATTGACTTGGGATCGATCAAAATGCCGAAGTAGGGTTCGACTATGACCTTGATGGGCCTGGACAACTCAGGAAGCCCGGTAGCTGGGATTTTCCTATAAATACAGCATGCGAGGCTTCAGAAAAGGATATTCGTTCTATCTCCATTTGTCTTCTACACAAAGGGTACTCTCCCATTGTTGTTTTAAAAACTCTGGATTGTAATTGCAATTAATTCTAACATCAATAAAAAGGAAAATTCTAAAGTGGACGTAGGCCGAAGTTAGCCGAACCACTATAAATCATGTGTCATTACTGCTTTATTTTTAATTTTTACCGTTCATCGTGTATATACTCTCTGTATACATTCTATCTATGAGTTGTGACCGCTATTTAGTGCTTTCACTTGGATTTGGGTGTTAGTGACCAATTTTGACACTAACAAATAATGCTATCTCTAATGAGTTATAGTCCACCAAAGCCAAGGTTCTAGCTCAATCTTCAGCTCTGATACCAAATGTGAAGATCCATCTCCTCGACTCTCGAAAATCGACAATAATATATGCACGGTATTCACGTGCTGTAAATCAAAGTGTGAGGGAAGCACATTTTTAGGGTTAAAGTAAAGTGAAGATAAAAGATAGAAATACAAATTCGCACATTACATTAAAATAGATAGATAGTACATACAACCACCTTCGCTAGGGTATATCACACTTTTGTACGAACTAATCCAGCCAAGAACAGTTATAAGTGTTTGCTCCCACATTTGCTGGTATTAATTAACTTAGACACTACGGAAAAATAAAAATAGATAGATAGACATCCACATCGGGTGCTCCGCCTCCATGCTCCAAAAACCTCTTCCCATATGCTCTTCCCAAAATACTCCAAAACAGAATCCTGAAAAATTGGCTGTCCAGAAAAATAGAGCACCTGGAGTTTAAAGGGAAAACAAAATAAACTCTGGATCAGTCATAGGACTGGTGTGAGAACTCAAAATACATTGTTTGAAACTAAAAAAATGTCTCATAAAACCACGGCGCATATAAACATGGAACGGGTATTTACCTTGAGATAACCAAAACATTCTTGTGTAAAAATACTTGATATTATTTTTAATGACCTATCTTTGAAAACATTTGAAAGTAAATTTATTAATCTTAGCCGAAATTGTTACCATTATTAAATTCCACCATACCAAGCTCTACTGAAAAATGGCAGGCACTTACTGGGGAATGTATTGAGCTCAACTAATGGTCCTCTACCAACACACGACCGACCAACCTCTTCCTAGATAGTACCGAATATGTCATCACCCCGGTCATTACCGAGCTATTCGTGATGTCTCTTAGCATATACCATAATAATTTAAACTCGAATGTCATAGCCGGTAGAAATATATATAGAAGGGGATGATCATACCTCAATGGTTGCGAACCACATAGCCTTGCTACATTTACCCTATTTCGGCCATTTCTGAGGCTTGAGGTAACGATTATCTTTCACATTGCACATCATCTTTCTTTGAATGCCACAATGCTATTCCATGGTCACACAACTAATTTCTATAAATGCATAACTCCTAAGCTCATAGGCCTCATGAAAGGAAGTTAAGCAAAGAGAAATTGCCTTCTCCGCCACGAAATAGATATACGTTCATAAAGATCACTTATGTAACTAGAAATGCAACGTCTGACATTCATCCAAACAAGTTGTTTAGAAACAGGACAAATCAAAGGCACTCTCCTACCACTTTCTGTTAGGAATTCACCCTAGGATTAGTAGCGATTAGTCCTTGCATTGGATATTTCATAATGAAGAGACTACCTGCTACTATATGTATATTGGGAGTTCATCCCCAAATGATCAACAAGCAGTCCTTTGTTATGAAAATTCCAAATATTATATCCATGGATCCACTTCGAATACGTAAATTGTCGAAGTGGTCTTCGGATAGGAATCATCCAGACCCGACCTTGATTCCTTCGAAACAATCATCGGTAAAAAGATGTTCTGAGAATAGGGAACCATTATTTAATTGATTTAGTTCTTTTTATCAAAATCTCTTTTGGAGATATATATTTCTCAAAACATACTTTCTTGGTATACATGGAATCATTAAACCTCTCTTATCACATCTTTAAAACCATTTTTACACTTAACTCGTTTTCGACATTTCGACCTTATCTATCCCTCGCCCAAGGAAGAGGCCATGTGAGCTAAGGCTCCAGTTGCTCTTAAACATCTCCTTAGTTTAAGCACCTTACATTCGGATCTCACAAATAGAAAAATCTAGTCTACTCGTCGGCTTTTAGAGCCAAGATTAAACCACTTAATTTGTAATAGCTTTTCTTTAAATCGTTTATTTAAATTATTTAAAATAAATTGTAAAAATTCCAAATAGTCATTGAAACATTTAATTATTCCTTTAAAAATATTTATAAAAGATTTGGAAAAGAACTGTTAGTTTAAAGCCATATTATAAAAGATATTAAAAAGTACTGCGAAAAAGTGATGCGGAAAGTACTTATTTTAGTTGTATTGATCAAAACGACTTATCATTATTTGTAAGTTCATTTTATTACTCAAATCACATACAACACATTTTAAAACATTTATAAGATTTATTCCATATTTTTAAACAAATTTAAAACGTCATTTCCAAACAAATCCAGTTTTAGATTCCAACTATGGATATAATAGTTTGGAATTTTTTTATCTTAAGGAATTCCTGAGCTATATTCCATCTTTTACACTTATTTGACTTTTATGACATGAAATCACGAATTCTCATTACACGACGCGCCTATTTTTGACTCAATTTTTAATTCTCATTCAAACTTTACCAAAACACTTTTAATTGTTTATAAAACATGTCAAACTCATTTTAAACCCTTTTTAGAGAGATTTAACCTTCCATATACACCAATTCATTAATATAGATAAAGTGATTTCCTTTTTGCTTATCGACATATATTTCCATGACTTGCATATATATATATATATATATATATATATATATATATATATATATAGACACACACACACACACATATTCAACATTCATATTTAAACATCCAAACTAGATGATCAAAGCGTAATAAGCATTTGTTTGCAAGCATCATTTCATCATCCAAAATACAATATAATAGTTTAGAAGTTCTTGCCTTGAGTTTTCAACAATTAATTAAAAATTCATTATAGCTCCGCCACTCAGCTTATGAAGCTCACTATTCTTCGGATTTTAGATCCTAGATGCCTAGACTAAGACTTGAGATGGCTTGGAGGTGTACGACCTAGGGTGGAGCAAAGAAATGCTTGGCCAAATGATGAAATGGGTTGGATATTTGAAGAACAATGAAAAAAGGTGGAGTTTCGGGATTGTTTTGAGGTGTTTAAGTATATATAAGTACATATAACTATATATTATAATTTAAATTCTTTTTGAAATAAATTTTGACATTATTTCTCTTAGGAAGGAAGCCATTAAAGGGAAAGACAAAGCTTAGAAATATGAAGAAGAAGATGAATGAAAATGAAGAGAAAAGGGCAGGGAATTTATAGGAACAAAAGAGCGTAAAATTATCCATGCATACATCATCGTCTTCATCATCATTTCATGGCTTGTCCAACACACCTTCCCCTTTCCTAGGCATGACAAAAGCCTCTCCCCATGTGCCCATCACTTCCATATTCTCATGTATGCATATGTTGACTTATATATGCTTAAGGGGTAAGAAATCTAAAAATATATTATATATTTTATATTATACTTTTATACTTAACTATTCTGGTGTATATGTGTTTATGTGCATGTTTCATGTATGCACATGTCCATGTATATGTGTACGTAACATATTCGTACAACATTGTACAACTTCCACATATTGTATCGTTACAAATCCCGATTCTTCTTTTCGGTCATATTTTCTCTTTTAAATTAATATGCATATTTTTGTAGACAAATTTTGAAAATAAATTTACTTATCATTCTTAAATAAATAAAATGATCATGTTTAATTTTTAAAATCATTTAAATTAACATAAATAATTATTCACAAAATTATTATTATATCGATAAAGCTAAACGATCATTTATTCAAAGTGATATATTTACGGGTCGTTACAAGTTTGGTGAAAGAAACTGATTTGACAACATCTAAGATGTGTTTTCTCCTTCTTGTCCTTGATATAACTTTTAATCATTTTGTCTAACTTTCCTCTTTTATGATTTAACCTCTTATCATTTCGCGTGTTTAAAGCATGCCGGCAAAGGAAATTTGTGTGGGAAAGTATATGTATAGGGTGGTATGTGTGTAGAGGGAGCATATGTATATGGAGAAATTAATTAGAACTAATCAAATTTCACACATCACTTTCACACATAACAAACGCATCTGCATTTTACCTATAAGTCATAACATGTGTTTGTTATTGTCAAAAAGGAGAGATTGTGGAATAGTGCAAATCTACAATTTTTGTTTGATGATAATAAACATTGGTTTTATTTAACGTGTTTGTCCATTGTTGTATATGTAGGCTTTTTCTAAAATATTTATTGTGAAAAAGTTTTCTTTTAGTACAATAAAAGGCTGCATATACGGAGAAAATGAAATAAATAAAGATCTAAAGCAGGAAATATATCAGTATGCAATCAGAGACTGTACATATAAAGAAAGTGAAATAAATACAAATCAGAAGCAAAGAAATATAAACATGATCAAAGGCTGTATATATAAAAAAAGGGAAAAATAGAGGTTAGAAGCAAAGAAATGCACATACGGTTAAACGATATATTTTGGAAGACACTACAAATTTTATTTTCCATTATGTAGATTTTATTTACTATATATGGAAGCGAACTATCTCACAATCCATATCTTTCTCTAGATATTCTTTCAAATATATTTTTCCATACACATACAACTCTTCCATTGGCCTATGTAAACAATGCTCCATCACACTTCAAAATTACCCGTATTCAATACATCTCTATTATCATCAACAAACCAAAATCAGTTTCATCTCTTTCGGCTGTCGGCCAGTCCTGAGTCGCAAAACTTCTTCTATACACAATCAAGTTATAACCAAGCTTGCCTCCTTTACAAACTCATCCAAAGCTTCACTCATCAACATTTAAAAATTCAACCACCAACATCAAATTTTAGGCTGCAACAAGTTTAGATTGAAGGCAACACTTTCTAGATTGCATTGAATTTTTTTACGAAGCTTTTGGGAGAATTAATTTCTTTTTGAAAATGGAAATTAAAAAGAACTAAAAAGAGGAGAGAGAGTGAGCTGAAGTGGGCATGTGCACACGATAATTGAGGGAGTTTCTTTTTTACTTTTTAATTGTTTTTTGGTTTTATTTTCTTTTGAACTCTAGAATTTTTTCATGTTATATGTCATAATTCGAGGATTTCTCAAAGAATTGAGTTTACGTAGAATTATTAGGCATAGAGTTAGATTATTTGTTAGTAGTGTCTGTGAGTTTACTATTTGTAAGCATTTGAATATTTAACTCTAGGAATAGTTTTGGGGCAGCAGTAAGCATTAGGCCGAAGTTAGGTATATCTTGTGTTTATTATTTCTCACATTATGCGTCCATTACTCTATTTTTATTTTATCAGTAACTGTATTGAATAATTTTAAATACCCTATTTACCCCGCCTTTAAGGTATATTACTCGATCCTACATAATATAAAAAAACTATTATGGATATGGAGTGTAGTTTACGAGCATCGAGTTAACAACTAGGTGGCATGGGAATCGTGCACGATATTTGTTTGATTACTTTCAATAAGTGAGGGACACTCTTATTTTATGGGTTAATATCTAAAGGAAGGGTCTTTTGTGTTATTTATCTAGAGAGACTAGATTCCGTTTGTAACATCCCATAAAAATTAATAAAAAATTAACTATTAAGAAAAGAATTAAAAAATAAATTAATAATAAGGCTTAAAATGAAAATCTTGCAAATGTCAAAATTGGCCACGAAAGTTGTCATGTTGCGTTTGTGGCAATTTTCCGATCAATTTTCATATACAAAGTTTGGAAAACGGAGCTCAAATAGAAAAGTTATGGATGTTTGAAACTTTTGGATTTAAAATAACTTAATTGGAATTCAAATTCAAATAAATAACTAATTCCTAACTTTTAAAATTCAAAAAGCAACAACATTAGACTTGGGGGTTATGTAGATGTTATAATTAACGCTAACACTAAAAGATAATTAAGGTATTAAATAAATTCACAATGGCAAATAACTGAACGATTCCAAAAATAAATGACTCGATCGACCACTCCCTTGGACCGGTCGACCATTAGCGGTCGACTGCTTAGGATAGACTGGTGAAAGTTGGTGGCGGCTAATGTTTTCACATTTTTAACATCTAGATTTTGTTATTTTATGCCGACTTAAATTAAGTGGTTCTGGTGCTTTCTAACCACTATAAATAAAAGCCCAATCCCTTCACTTTTATCCACAACTTATTTTGGGAACCAAGTAAAGCTCTGCCTATTTATTTCTTCTCCAAGATTCAAAAATTCTCTAAGGATTCAGGAAAAGGCCAAGAAAGAGATTTAAGCAGGCATAACAAATCCAAGAGGATGAGGTGAAGATCTTTTTGTGAGTGGAAATCTTATTCTTTCTTATTTTAGTATTTGTATAGTATAACTTGGACTTGATATATGCCTTTGGGGAAACCATCACATTGAAACCCCAAAATTCACCTAAAATGAAATACAATTCTTAAGTTAGAATCTCAATTATTCTGTATTAAAATAATGAAATTGTGTAGATATTGCAATTTTAATGTTTTACATTCTATTCCATTTCTTATATTTTTCTTTGTATCTGATTAAGGGTTTTGAAAAGAAAAAATTATGAAATATTATGTAAGGTATATAGTTTTTATTCGTAGTTTGCACTGCATATTCCCACAATTTAAATAGAAATTCCCTTTTTTAATTTTATATAAAGAAGTTGAATAGAGCGTAAAAGTATTTGAATTACATTGATGTCGATTCCATTAATTTAGTATAAATAATTTGGTATGGATTCTATTTAATACAAGTCTGTTGATTGAATTATGGATACCAGATATATGGTACAATTGTTTATTTGGAATTGGACTTGTAAAAATTTAAAGTTTTGACATTTAAACGTTAGTTTAGGACACAATCTTTGCATGCTTGGAAATATTTTAAATGCGTATTTGTGTGTGTATGTGGAAGCACAATAGTATATAATTATAACGTATTAATTTTGTTGTTAATAGGTTATTAATTCTCATTAAATTCCCCTTTGGAAAGAACTAAATTGTAATGGCACAATAAGAGTTTTCTTATAAGGCTTCAATATGGAATGTGGTGAGATGTATGATAATATGTTAAAAGAGTGTTATCGGTTATGACTAAGTTGTAGGGATGCGAGGTCAGTCAAAAGCACACCGAAATTTGCTGAGCTAATTTGGCTACCAACAGTGTGACTTTAGGGCTGATGTGAGACAACATCTATAATAAGTACCCTAAAGGACGTGAGGTTAGACCCAAGTTCTATAGGGTAATCCTGCATAGTTAATCTGGTTACCAGTACCTACGAATAGTCGAACTAACGTGAGATGTCATGCTTGGGCGAGGGGTCATAATCCAAAGGACCCACTTTGGGGTTGAAGGTATTAAATAGCTGGTTGAGGACCCATCTCTTCCTTATGAAAGAAGTATTGAATTGTCATAGTTGGGCACGGTAGAGGATATCTTGAGGAGGGTCCACTTTAGATTTGAAGCAATAAGTGGCCTGAAGAGATTCCATGCAATGTCAGCTAGAAAGTACCAGAGAGGAGTCCGCCTTAAGATAGGTATTAAATGACAGGGACCTGCCTTGAGTGAGGTATTAAATGGTCAGAGTCTACCTAGTTCCCATTAAAAAGGTATTAAGTGACTTGCGTGCTAACTATTACATTGTTCGGCCATTAATGACGATAGATACGGGTTATTAGGTTGAAGAAGTAAATGGTTATGGAATTGAACCGGGAAAGCCTTAGGGCTTATTGTTAAAAGACTTATAACATGGTTAAGATACGTAAGGAATATTCTTACTTAAGTTATACTACCCAATTACTATTATAGAAAGGCTCAAGATTATTGTCCCCAGACATTGTTGTTCTGACTCCCTCCTCATTACAACACAGGTGAGAGATGATCTTGCAAACTTTCAGAGATGGTGGCAAAGATGCAGAATTATGGTATAGTTATTTAACTATCCATGTTACTTTTATATTTCTGATGTACACATTAAGATATGATGTATTTTGAGATGTTGTATCAAAGATATTTGGCATTGTTATATGAGATTATGTTGTTTGTTTTCTATATTTGAATTTTAACAAATGGGCACTACTTTAGTATTTTATTTTGTCCTTTCGCTGTGAGAAACTGAATGTATTGATTGATAGCTCTATATATTGTTTTTTTAAATTTTATCAACCAAAAACCAGCTTTGAAATGCGTCTATGGTTTGATGAGCCTTTTTTGGATCGAAAATTAGGCCCATTTCAAGGCGGGTTGTTACATCATCCCAGTTGGCTGATTGCGAGGTGATGCTTTGGATCTATGGCATTACCTTATTATACATAATGTGTGCTAATATCTAGATTGTGTGATGATATGTAGCGATACCATACTAGCCAAACTGCCTATTACCGCTAGGAAGTAGGCGCGTGACCATAGCGTATAGATGGACGTAGAGTTACAATGACTGGAAATAACTAAGACTATGGGGTGTGCTATGTGCTATCAAAGTTGTGTGCTATCCCCTGGAGCATGTTGAGTGAAGTGAAGCTCCCATTTGGAAATAAGAGGTTATATAATTATACTATATTATTTAGATACCCCTTCTAGACTCTACTCAAAGGCGATGACCTCTTAATCCAATAGAGCGTATTGTATAATGTGAGGCTGCCAACTAGAATATGTGATTTGAGATATATAGACATACGATGCCAGGCTTATAGCACCTCATTTGATTGTGAGCTTGTTGACTGTTGATTTCCTTTTGTGCTATGGGTATGTTGGATGATGATCGGGTATTTGGTAGTTTCATCCACTTGATTATATGACCATTTGATGTGTTGATTGGCTTTACGTAGAGATGAGTTATCTTTTATGTGCATGGTTTTGAGATTTGTTGACATTAGAGATATGCACGTGCCTACTATGTTTATACTTTGCGAGATGATATTTTATATTATCATCATCTATATTCTAGACACATTTTGACCCGTGTGTTATTCATAATTTCATATAGTACTTGGGTCAATTCGAGACAAACATTATAGGTTCAGGGATGAAGAGAGAAAATTGTGATTGTTTGGCGTAGACGGAGGCTAGTTTATTAGTTGAATAGTGTACCATTATCTATTTTATCGCCTCATGTATATTAATAATGTTGAGATGTATGCATCAAATTTACGCATTATATATTTTGCGATAGTGAGCACTTAACTATTTTTGTAGGCCCACTTGAACTCAGGTATATTTATTTTTATATGTTATCACTATATGGATGACTATGTGTTCTCTGTGATTTACTTTATATTGTAATTGTCCTATCCTAGAAATACATGTGTTCTTTGCTTTGTGCCAGTACTATTTACGTGAGTTGTTTATTCAATTTTTGAAATAAGTACCAATATTAGCTCAAGGAAAGATTCACATGTGACATGCCAATATCATCTCATTCTATGTATTATCAGATAGTATTACCTAGTAATACTCTTTGGTAATATGAAAATAAAGGTGGGGTGTCACATTTGGTGTCGAAGTTGGTTTAGAACAATATAGAGTACAAGAGACACTGATCTTGTTCCTAGATGAGAATTAGAGTCCCTGTCCCTGTAGATGTGTGGTAAATTATTGTTTATACTCAAGCGATAGGAGGAGTATATGATGGTTGCTGGGGTAATCATTTGGGGATGTATTTGTATTTTTCCTATTAAATAATATATTTCTTCTTTCTTTTCCTAGGTGTAAGTCTCTGTGACGGCCTACATTTTAGAAGGTTTAAATCGACAATAATCCATACATGTCCAACTTAAACAATCTGAAACACAAAAAATCAATGGGGTTAATTAAGAAAAATAAGAGAAGAAGGAAACAAATACAAAATCTCGTAATGGAATAACAATATATAATAATCAAATAAACAGTTCATGAAGCTGTTTATATTATACATTTGATTATATTTTATAAGACACTTATCAAAGTTATATATACAATAGGGATAAATAAAATAATGCAGCAAAACAACAAGATGCAAGGAATTGTACTAATAATAATATACCAAATCTTCGTATTCGTCCTCCAAAAAACTATCTTCAATGCGCTGAAATACTCAGGGCTGATCCAAGAGAAATGAAAAGACAAAATACTCGAGTCAGGACTAAAATATCCTTATGTGAGTCAAATCGATATCACATATAATATGAGTGTAATGGCTTCAGAGATGTTTACGTGGTTACACATCTCCTATCTAGTGTATAACATGCGTGAAATAACTCCAGGGATGTTACGGGTTTTTCATCTCTTAAGGATCCATCAAATTATTTATATATAGTAGAATACGCTATATATATAATGTCTAATCAGCAGAATATATTTTTCTTAGCGTTAAGGCTTTACATTAATCCTCCTTAATGTGTTTTTAAGCATTGTCGTGCAATTTGCATCTAACGCCCCAGTAGCACGTCGGGGGATAGGGATGCACCATGATACGAGAACACTAAACAAAAATCGCAGTGGTCTCCTATAGGATAAAAGTATGACAAGGCACGTGAGGCAACGCCCAGGGTAGGATACTACCAGTTCAGGTCATAGGGCGGGTGGTAATGCATCGTAGCCACGAATGCCCACTGTGTACATCCATCCCATATTGAGTCAAAGGGAGGTTATTCCAAAATCAATGTGCACCAATCGAAACCAACAACAAGAGCAATATTATAGACTAAGTCCAAGAAAATCGAAGAACAGATGTCCGCTAGGGGTAGCTTGCCCATTGGCCCTGTCAAGCCGTCCTGTTTTAGTCATTTAAAATTGGCATTAGTGTCGAGGTCTATCCATCTTCGTTCTCTTTCTTCAATTCCAGAAAAAGACGCCAAATCCAACCACTTCGTTCTGGAGTCTCCTCCACGTACACCATTGTTAAAGTGGTTCCAATATTGACAAAGAGTATGCCAATAAGAGGCCATTGTCTCTTTAACAACCAAACATTGTTTTACACACCGTTTGGTACTTTTACATTTTGAAAACAATTCATACCTGATATCAAAATATAATATTCTCTTCAAAATCAATTTCATTTCAAAATTACCATATTCGCTTCAAAAAATAATATTCAGTTCGATATGTCATTTTCACTTGAAAATATCATTTCACTACAATATCTCGATTTCACTTTCAAAATCATTTCGAATTTAAATTTAGGATATAACTTCATTTTCACCAAATTCACATTTGAATCCATGATTTAAATATAAACTGTTCCCACTCTGACCAGTTTGAATTTTTAGAAAATAGTTTGAATTTTTTTAAAAATTTTAAATAGTTTAAAAAGTTAAAATTGTTTAATATAAAATAGTTTGAGTATTGAAAAAGGTTTATAAAGCAGAATAGCTTGGAAAATCAAAATAGTTTGAATATTTATAAAGATAGATTTTAAACATTTCATATTAATTTTTTATTTAAAAATAGTTTCAAAGTCAAACTTATTCAGTTCCAAATCTTTCAATTTAGATCGCCTTTGATTTCGGTTCCATTCTAATTGACTAAATTTAGATTCCAATTTGAATTAACATCGATTCGTATGCCAATTCAAATCAATTTCAATTTAAATTTTCAATTCAAATTAATTTCGATTTTGATTTTTCATTGATTCCATTCAAAAGATTAAATTTCGATTCCATTCCCAAATTTAACCCATTTCAGTTTATATGAATTTTGAGTTCAATTTCAAAATATCGATTTAAATCACTTAATTCAAAATTAAACTTCAATTTTCGAATTTAGATTCAAATCTTAAAAATTAGTTCCATTCTCGAGTCCAAATTTAAAATATCGATTTATATCACTTTTACTTAAATAACTTCGAAGTTCAAGTAAAATTTCAAATCTTTTAAAACAATTCAATTTCTATAATTCAATTTTTATTTCAATCATTACTTCAATTTCCAAATTAAATTATTTAAAACAATTTCTTTTAACAATTATATACCCGACATTCCGACATCGAATTCGAAATTAATTCAATCTTCATAAATTCAACTTTTATTCCTTTAAATCAAAGTCACTTAAATAATTTCAAAATCAAGAGCTTTAAAATTATTTAATTTAACCAATCTGATGTTCGTACATAATTTTCTATCCTATGGCCAAGGGATCAGTTATTTCGATTTTAATTTTCAGGGATGGATATATATCATTTCAATCCAAAATAAATGTCATAGGTACATATCATTTCAATCCAAAATAAATGTCATAGGTACATATAATTTCAAATAATTTCTTAACTTATTCAAAATAATTCAATAACAGTTTATATAGTGTCAAATAATTTATAAGGTGATAGTAGGATATATAAAAATAAATAAATATCCCCAAAGCATCAAAATATCAGTTAATAGCAGGCATCACAATAAATATCCAAATCTGTCAAATATCACAACAATTTACTAGTTATCAACATCGATTGTCCAACTGGCAATTTAATTTCAAATTTTCCTGTCAATTTAAATTTCTACCAGTCCCAATCATCTGTCGATTTAGATGTCAATTAAATTACCAAACAACAATCAATAATATTAAATTACTTCATGACTATCAATTTAACTAACAAAAAACATTTGGTACGTGTGAGCATTATAAAATGCTCACATTTTATTTGAAACTAAAAATATTAGCTCCGAATAAATTCCAAATCCACTCCATGTTGTATATGATGATGATACGGTAGTAACGCAATTCGTTTCGCTCGAATCGGACCTCGCATGAAAAAGTTAGGTTTAATTAATATAACGATATACTTTAAACTACAATTAACAAAAATTAAATAAATAAAAGAAAACAACCTTCTTCCTCTTAGCACCATCACGCATGCGCTTCATCTTCTTCCTCTCAGGCAATCATGATTTCTTTCTTTCCTCTCTTTATATATATATATACACTTATTTATTTATTTAAAATTTGTTATATATATATATATATATATATATCGCCGATCACCTAACCCAAACCCTAAAATGACTGATAAATGTGATCCCAGTTACCCTACCGCCACCCTCCCAATCGCCATCACCGTTCCATTCGCGCCGCACGAATGCCTATGTTCGCTTATCGAAGCATAAACCCTTGAATCCTGTCGACCTTCCCTTTAGTCGCGCTGCCTCCCTCACGCGTGGTGCGCCTCGCATTGTTCGCGCGATCATTGATTGTTTTTATTTCAATCCCGGAAGATTGAAATGAGGGAGGAGGAAAACGTACGAGGGGAGACAATATGAGGGCGGAATGTACGAAATGTTTGGAGAAGGGTAAATCAATATTATAATAATTAGAAAATATCTCGCTCGATTAACCCGCGAAATTCCGAACTCTAAACGAAGCATGTCGTCTGGCGTTCTATATATTATACCTCATTCCAGACACAATGGAACTAGTTTCGAGAGCCAATTCCACCATATTCGGAAGATAGCATTTGAAACTCAAATTATTTTAATCAAATTCCTTAAATTAATTTCTACGCATTTCAAGCTTGCACGACCAAATGACAAGTCTGATCACTGCGGAACATGAAATCCTATAACAACTCAGTATCATGGATTCCATGAAACTGGTATCGTCGAAATTCAAGGCAGTGCCCAAAAAGCCTATTTTTACTCACTAACTAAAACGAGAAATTCCCAATTTCTATTTATTTACTTTTAAATTTAATTTTAAAAGTAAATAATCTTCATTCTTGTTTAATTAAAATTTTAATCAACTTTCGGCATCATTTTCATCTATATTAGATCTATAGTTCAATTATCCAAATAATTTCCAATAATAATTTTAAACAATTTAATTATCCAATAGATTGCATTAATAATCATTAAATTTAAATGAATTTCAGTTATCAACAATTATTTTATTTTGATCTAAATAATTCAATATTTATTATTCAATTCTAGTGATTGATTATAAACACAGTCAAAAGATAGAATTTCATTTCAATGCTTGTTATTGCCAAAATCTTCGAAATTGGTTATTTCAAAATTTTATTCAAGTTCATTTTCAATAACTTACATAAATAAACCATCAAATTTTTATTGTTAATCATTTTTATTCAACAATCATGTTAACTTTGGTAATTTAAAATAGTTAAAATTTGCGGGTCGTTACACTCTCACCTACTCAAAACTTTTCGTCCTCGAAAAGGGGTTAAGCAGAAAATTTAACACACGATATATTTTATCCAAAATAATCGACATACGAAACATTAAAATCTTATTTACAAAACCTTTACTGCGCTTATACTATGCCACTTCGATATCGGCTTCACGGAAATTTTACTTATTTTATAAAACAAGTTATAAAATTTTATAATCTCAAAATTTTTCTAACACCCGGATTTACGGAAAATTTCGACAGCGTCTCCTTTGCGAGGCTCGATCGAATCTTTTTACAATACAGTATATATATCAACTATATAAAATATACATATCATCTCAATAATGAGGCATCCTGTACAAAAAATATAAAAAGTGCGGTATGTAATCTGAGATATGTACCTTATTATTTTTAATACGAGCAAGTTCTCTCATATTAAGCAAGCAAAAGCAAAATCAAATCCGCCAATATGTTCAAACGTCTTCGTATATAGCTATCTCAACTCAAATTTGAAATATTAGTTGCATATAAAGATACATAAGCTTGTATAAGCTTAATATAACTATATAACATGAATTTCGAATCCAAATCATAAGCACAGGCATAAGTACACAACATACAACGATCGTATGCAATCAAAAACAGCAATAAAAATGCTTTGCAACAAAAGAAACCATTCAACACTGATATTCATCCAATTAATCCAATTAATTCATAATTATGTGAATTTAGATTATCCAATATCAATATTTAATTTATACACTATGATTTCTTATTAACATCCAATTTTTATTAACATTTAATCGGTTTGCTTCAAATTCATTCACATTCAATTTATTCAATTCAATTTGTTAAATTTCACTTTTTTTTAAGATATCTTATATGAATTCATTTATAAACCATTTTATAAAATTATTCCATTTAACCTTGTTTAAGTTAAATATATTTTATTACCACTTAATATATTCTCTTTGATACTAATATCATTTATAAACCATTTAAGTGTATTATATACATTTTATATGACACAAATCATGTTTATTATTATTACTTCATATCTTAAGTTCATATTAATTCAATGATTCACTTCATTTATTCATTTCATTTATTCAGATTCATATTAATAATTTTACTTAAGTAAATTTTATTTTATAACTCAAATTCATATTAATAAAATTTCTTTTTATCACAATCAATTTAATTCAACTTTTCTTAAGTTAACTTCCATTTTATAATTTATTTCATTAACTTACTTCATAAATTTATTCCATTCAACATGACTTAACTAAAATTTCATTTCATGGTTCAAATTTCAACTTTCTTATTTCATTAATCATTTCTTAAGTTTATTATCGTTTTATACAGATATATCTCCTCTTATACAATATTATTTAAATTATACTTATCTCAAAAGGCTATAATTAAATCTTAGAACATCCTTTGCAAATTTTATTTTCTTCTTCTTCAAACAATTTACAAAGATATGATTTAATTTATTATTTGTTTATCCTCTTTGAAATTCATATATCTATATAGTATTTCTTTTTACTACTCAGATTATTCATTTAACATTTCTTAGAATATTAACTAAGTGTATAACATTTTCTTATAACACTTAATTTAATTTTTATAATTATTTATTTAAACACAATCTCAATTTGTAATATTTTTATTATTTAAGTTTAAACTTGTATAATATTCTATTACAATTCATATTTAATATTTCGACTTCTTAAACATTTATGGTAAGTTTTATATATGTTTTTAGAATATAACTGAACGTTATGCAAATTTATCTCATTTATTTTAGTTAACAAGAATTTTCAATAATTTACACAAGTTCAAATTTCCATTGTCTTGAAATTTTAAAGTTATAATTTAACTTCTCGTACTTTATTTAAACACTTAGCTTATATTTCTTATTTCTCGTTTAGAAGTTTCCAACTATTTCAAAAATTCACTTTATTCCTATAATTGAAAATCATTAATTAATAAGTGCATAAGAATTCAAATACCGCGTTCATTACAAATTATTTTGAAATAATAATATATACTCATATCTTCCATATATATAAAATCATATTCAGAAATTTTAAATCAAAATATGTTTATTGAATCAAAAGCATAGAAAAGCTACTAAGTGGTCTCACCCACTTTAATACTCAAAAACGAATGTCGATGATGCGGCCGTCATCACTTAAATTATTTTTCAACGACAGAAGAAGGGAGTACAAGATTTATTTCCTTTTAATTCCTTTTGAAACAATTTCTATTCGTAAATATTTTTAAATAATACCAATATTATTTCTCAAAATCTTAGAAACAATATCAAAAGCACCGGAATTTAAATTCTCAAATTCACGGTTTAAATTCATCCTTTTAACTTAAACTAAGGTTATATTTTTATTTCATAACTCATTACTTAAGTTAGTATTTCCAAACTTGGTTTTACTAACTATTTACTTCATGTTCAATTTATTTTATAAATCTATCCATTTCATAATTTAAACTTAGATTATTTCTTACCACTTATACTTAAGTGCATCAACATTACTTTATTTAACATTCACTTATTCATATTCCATTTGTTAATATTAAATTATTAAAACTAATTCCATTTGCATTCAATTTATTAAATCCAATTTAAATCAAATTCAATTACTTACATTCATTTCACTTACTCATTTATTCTCATTCAATTTATCTTTATATATAATGTATAATTTAGTTAAATTATTTCACTTATCTGCTTATAAAACAATATTATGTCAAATTGACCCGTTTAAGTGTTTAGAAACTCCTATTGATAAAATGGCATCGCATGCGCCGACCAGAATTCATAAATAACTCAACAGATAAGTAAACACAATATAAAACATTTTATAACACTAACAAGTATGCTCTCTCTCTCATATATATACACACACACTCAAACAACTCATTCTAGGGTATTTCTACCCTATCTCTTATGAGTCAAACCTCATAAAGCTAAGGTTAACACTAAACTAAAGCTCAGATACCAACTGTGATGACTCACATTTCGGAAGGTTTAAGTCGACAATAAACCATACATGTCCAACTTAAACAATCCGGAACACAGATAATCAATGGGGTTAAATAAGAAAAATAAGAAAAGTAGAAAACAAATATAGAATCTTGCAGCGGAATGAAAAAATATAATAATCAAATTAATAGTTCATGAAGTTATTTATATTATACATTTGATTATAATTTATACAACACTTATCAGAGTTATATATACAGCAGGGACTAATAAAATAATGCAGTAGAACAACATGATGTAGGGAATAATACTAGTAATAATAATATACCAAATCTTCGTCTTCGTCCTCTAGAATATAAACTTCAATGGGCTGAAATAATCAGGGCCGACCCGAGCGTAATGAAAAGGCAAAACACTTGAGTAAGGACAAAAATATCCTGATGTGAGTCAAATCGATTTCATATATAACATGAGTGTAATGGCATCAGAGATATTTACGGGGTTTCGAATCCCATATCCAGTGTATAACGTGCGTGCAATAACTCAAGAGATGTTACGGGATTTTCCATCTCTTAAGAATCCGTCAAATTATTTATATAGTAGAATATGCTATATATATAATGCCTAATCAGTAAAATAAATATTTTTCTTTGCGTAAGGTTGTACATAATCCCCCTTAACGCATTTTTAAGCATTGTCATACAGTTCGCATATAACGCTCCAGTAGCATGTTGGGGGATAGGGATGTGCCGTGATACGAAAACACTAATCCAAAATCTTAAGGGTATCTTATAGGGATAAAAGTATGACAACGCACGTGAGGCAATGCCCAAGGTAGGATATTACCAGTTCGGGTCGTAGGGCTAGTGGTAATGCATCATAGCCACGATCACCCAATGCGTTCATCCATCCTATATCGAATCAAAGGGAGGTACAAAATCAAGGTGCACCATTCGAAACCAACAACAAGAGTAATAATATAGACCAAATCCAAGAAAATCGAAGAACGGATGTCCGCTAGGGGTAGCTAGCCCGCTTTGCCCAATCAAGCCATCATGTTTTGGTCATTTCAAATTGGCACAAATGCTGGGGGTCTATCCATCATTATTATGTTTCTTCCAATCCAGCAAACGAAGCCAAATCCACTTGGTTCTGGAGCCTCCTCCGCGTACACCGTTGTTAAAGTGGTTCCAATATTGAAAGAGAGTATGCCAATAAGAGGCCCCGGTCTCTTTAACAACCAAATGCCGTTTTACACACCGATTGGTACTTTTACGTTTTGAAAACAATTCATACTTGATATTAAAATATCATATTCTCTTCAAAATCAATTTCATTTCAAAATTACCATATTCGCTTCAAAACTCATATTTAGTTCGATATGTCATTTTTACTTGAAAATATCATTTCACTACAGTATCTCAATTTCACATTCAGAATCATTTCGAATTTCAATTTAGGTTATAACTTCATTTTAACCAAATTCGCATTTAAATCCACGATTTAAATATAAATAGTTCCCACCCAGACTAATTTGAATTTTTTGAAAGTAGTTTGAAATTTTTAAATTTTTTTAAATAGTTTAAAACGTTAAAATAGTTTAAGTATTGAAAATAGTTTATATAGTAGAGTAGCTTGGAAAACAAAAATAGTTTGAATATTTAAAAAGATATATTTTAAACATTTCATATTGAAATAATTTATTTAAAAATAGTTTCAAAGTCAAACTGATTCAATTCCAAATCTTCCAATTTTAGTCGTCTTCGACTTCAGTTCCATTCTTATTGACTCAATTTTGATTCCTATTAGAAGTAACTTCGATTCCAATTCAAATCAATTTAAATCTAAATTTTCAGTTCGAATTAATTTCGATTTCGATTTTTCATTGATCCGATTCAAAAGCTTAAATTTCGATTCCATTCCAAAATTTAAGCCATTTTAGTTTATATGAATTTTGAGTTCTATTTCAAAATATCGATTTAAATCACTTAATTCAAATTAAACTTCAGTTTTTGAATTTAGATTCAAATCTTAAAAATTAAATCCATTCTCAAGTGTAAATTTGTAACATCAATTTATATCACTTTTACTTAAATAATTTCAAAGTTCAAGTAAAAGTTCAAACCTTTCAAAACAATTCAATTTCTATAATTCAAGTTATTGCAATCATAACTTCAATTTTCAAATTAAATTCTTTAAAACAATTTCTTTTAACAATTTTATATTCAACATTCCAACCTCGAATTCAAAATTAATTCAACCTTTATAAATTCGATTTTTATTCCCTTAAATCAAAGTCACTTAAATAATTTCAAAATCAATAGTTTTAAAATTATTTAATTTAACCAATCTGGTGTCTGTATATAATTTCCTATCCTATGGCCAAGTGATCTGTTATTTCGATTTTAATTTTCAGGGATGGATATATATCATTTCAATCCAAAACAAATGTCATAGGTATATATCTTTTTAACCTTTTTCTTAATTTATTCGAAATAATTCAATTAACGGTCTATATACTGTCAAATAATTTACAGGCCGATAACTAGATATATACAAATAAATTAACATCCAAAGCATCCAAAATATCAATCAATAGCAGTCATCACAACCAACGTCCAAATCAGTTAAATATCACAACACCGGTTCTCAACGTCCGGTGTCTAACTGGAAATTTAATTTAATTTTCAAATTTTCCTGTCAATTTAAATTTCTATCAATCCCAATTATCTGTCAATTTAGACGTCAATTAAATTACCAAACAACAATCAATAATATCAAATTACTTCATGACTATCAATTTAACTAACATAAAATATTTGGTACATTGTGAGCATTATAAAACACTCACCTTTTTATTTGAAACTGGAAATATTCAGCTTCAAATAAATTCCAACTCCACACCATGCTATAGACGATGATGATACGGTCGCAATGCGACTCGTTTCGCTCGAATCGGACCTCACACTAAAATGTTATAGTTTAATTAATATAACGATATATTTAAAACTAACATTAATGAAATTAAAAAAAACAACCTTCATCCTCTTAGCACCATCACGCATGCGCTTCATCTTCTTCCTCTCAGGCAATCACGATTTCTTCCCTTCCTTTCTTTTTCTTATATATATCCATTGCCGATCACCTGACCACAGCCTTGCCGCTTCCGCCCCATCCTCCAACCTGCGCGCGCGGCCATCAAGAGCCCAAACCCTAATTTGAACCAACAAAAGCGAGCCCTATTACACTATTGCCGCACTCCCCATCGCCATCAACACTCCAGTTATGCCGCACGAATGCCTGCGCTCGCCAATCGAAGCATAAATCCTAGAACACCGTTGACCTTCCCCTTAATCGCGATGCCTCCCTCGCGCGTGTCGCGCCTCGCATTGGTTGCGCGCTCATTGATTGTTTTTTTTTCGATTTGGGAAGAAAAAAATGAGGGATGGGGAAAACGTACGAGTGGAGACAATATGAGGGCGAAATGTATGAAATGTTGGGAGAAGGGTAAATAAGAATTATAATAATTAGAAAATATCTCGCCCGATCAATCCGTAAAATTCCAAACTCCAAATAAAGCATGCTAATTGGCGTTCTAAATGTTATACCCCCATTCCGAAAACAATGGATCTAGTTTCGGGAGCCAATTCCATCATATTCAGAAGATAGCATTTCAAACTCAAATTAATTTAATCAAGTTTCTTAAATTAATACGCGTTTCATGCTCGCATGACCAAATGACTAGTCCGATCGCTATGACACCTGAAATCCTATAACAACTCACTATCACGGATCCGATGAGACTGGTTTCATCGAAATCAGAGATAATGTCCAAGAAGACTACTTTTACTCGTTAATTAAAACGAGAAATTCCCGATTTCTATTTATTCACTTTTAAATTCAATTTTAAAAGTCTACAATCTTCATTCTTGTTTAAATAAAATTTAAATCAACTTTCGGTATCATTTTCATCTATATTAGATTCAAAATTCAATTATTCAAATAATTTACAATATTAAATTTAAACAATTTAATTATCCGATAGATTAAATTAATAATCATTAAACTCAAATGAATTTTTATTATCGATAATTATTTTATTTCGATCCAAATAATTCAATATTTATTATTCAATTCTAGTTATTGATTATAAACACGGTCAAAACATAAAATTTCATTTCAATACCTGTTATTACAAAATCTGGGAAATTTGTTATTTCAAAACATTATTCAGGTTCATTTTCAATAACTTACATAAACAAATCATTAAAATTTTATTATTAGCCATTTTTATTCGATAATCATATTAAATTTAATAATTTAAAATAGTTAAAATTTACGGGTCATTACTGTCTCAGTATGATATGTAGAGAAATTAATGGTGGTTATAAAGGTACAAGTAGTTAGACCACCCGGTAGTGTTGGTATTGATGGTGAATATTGGACCTCTATGTGGCTTTGAAGTAAGAATGGAGTTGTTCGGAAAGGGAAGCTGTAAAAATCCCTAATTCGAATCTTGTATTGAATACCTCATAATTTCAAATTATGATGTTGCTAGTATGAGTTGAAAGATCCAGAAGTGATCCGAGTAGCACAATGGAAGTATATAGATTGCTTTCCACCAAGTATCTTTGTTGTTTGGTTATTTTGATTGACTTGATTGATGTTCTAATTTCTATCTGTGATTACATTGATTAATGATGGTTGATTAGGGGGATCTGCCTTGAGTGTGGTATTCGGTAGGAACTATAGTTGAATTTATTATCCTATATGAGTTTTGATAATTTGAACACAATAGTGTCTTCGGTCATTAAGTTAAGGAAAGGGATAATAAAAAGTATTTTTCACATAAAATAAAACAACATATGTTATGAAAAATTTGAAATGTGATTAAAATGAATATGAAGATGAAAGATTACTTGTTTATTTTTACAGATGGTTGATTAATAATCACTTGGGTCATGTAAGTGAGTGTTTTTAAATGTACTTGAATAGATTATTTTAAACGGTTTATTACAAGCAATCAAACGTTTTGATTATATAAAAACACATTTTGGCTACGGTGTGTTTATATATTGTTTAGAAAGAAGTTTTATGAGCAACAAGTAAATGTTTTTTTGCAAAAAAATCAAATTGTTTAAAGTATGTCTACAATTAAATATTTACAATACTTTTTAAAGTAATTTTGTATTAATTTTTCCATGAGTGCTTAAGAATTCTGGTTTATGCGTCTGTCCAACGTTATCGATAGAGATTTCTAAACACTAGGACGAGACATATGAACAAAGGGTTTTGAAGAATGATGTATTATTTTGAAGAGAAGTAATATATTTTGAGCTATATTAAAAATCAATGTTTGAAATAATATTTCAAAGAAAGCTATATTCATTATTTTGAAGCATGTAGAGTCATATGAAGAATATTTTAAAACAAGCAAAATGTTTTGGAGAATGAAAAACATTATTGTTTTGAAAGAAGTATATAATTTGAAGGAAAATATAAACAATATTATGAAAACTTATAAATAATATTTGTGAAATATTTTGTGTTGAAAATATATAGTATGTGATGATGTGAATGTGTATGCAATTTGTTGTATGAATCTTCTTGTGATTAATATGAGAGATATAGATATATTTGTATGAATGCGCATGTGAGTCCTAATTTAAAGTAACTTAAAAAAATGATACCGAGTGAGATATCAATTATAAAAATCTTGTTGTAAATTATATTAATAAGAGGGGTAAATAACATGAAATCTTATGGAATATACAGTTTTTGGAAAGAATGTTATGTAAAGGATTTTTAGGGAGAATTTTTTGAAATATACTTTGGATAAGAATTTCTAAAGAAGAAGGTGATATATATTTTGGAAGAAATATATTTAAAGTTATTTTGAAATTGTAAAGCATTCGTTTTATTTTTCTTTAAATGGAGATTGTATTTATTTTTAGCATATGATTATTAAAAGTTTTTATTTGAGATGGTATATAAATATCATGTGTAGTATAAAGGAAATAATGTAAATAAAAGCAACATGTCGTTTGCTCTTTAATAAGAAACGTTCTTTTAAATAAATTTTGAATTTTGGGGTTTGAAGGAAAAAAATTTAAAAAGGTTAGTCATGAAAAATTGTTGCTTTGAAACAAATAAAGGATTTTGGCAATGTACAGAAAATTTCGTGATATAACAACATCTTGATTTAACCTTAAATCTCAAATTACCAATCCATTTTCAATGATTCTAATTTATTGGAAAGCTTTGTTATTAGAGAACAATTTCTGTTTGAAATTCAATTCTATATTTTAAAGATAACAATGATTAAAACATGAATTACAAATGATGTCTATTGCTATCCCGGGAACGCAAACTCGACATAACAGCACTAAACTGTTTTTTATCATAACTTTCACATAATTTGTCCGATTTCGATGATTTTACCCATTTCGAAAGCTAAGAACGTAAGAAACAACTTTTGTTTTAAGTGTTTCGTAAAATTTTGATGTTTTCAAGGCAAAAAATGTGAATTTGTTAAGTGGGCCAACACTAGTAATTTAATTTCAAATTTTATGCTTTAGGAAAAAGTACCATAACTTGAGTTGTAATCCCCATTTTTGCAATCCGGATATTGTTTTGGAAAGTTCACCCACTATGCAATAATTCGCTCATTATTGTTGCCTAATTTTGTGATCGACCTTCGTAAGCTTGTCGAAAGAGGCCTAAACAAAGATGCAATGTTGTTTTTATAGTAGATGGATGCATACTTATCATATTTCCTTTTTATATGAACTAATGTTTAAAATTGAGTTAAGAATAGGTGCACAAGAGGAAAATTTGTACTATATGGCGACGATGGCTTGCTTTTGCTCGCTTAATAATAAGCTAACTTACTTAAAATGCTAAATAAAGGTACGTTTTTATGTTTTATCTGTATATGGTGTGATATTATATTGATCCACTGTGTTTTGGGATGCCCCGTGTTGAGATGTATATTGATACTTTAATATATTTGTATTATGATTTTTTGGAACGCTCTCCGAACATAGGGGACTCTACCAAAAAATTTCAAAAAACCCGATACCGGGAAAATTTGCATAAAAATCTACTGTATACGAAAATTGAAACTCGTTGAATAAGTCAAGTAAATTGGTAGCGTACGATAATATAAGTTATATAAAGAGCAATATAGAGGATTGTGCAGGTTGACAGAAGTTTATAGAATATAAAGAAAGTTCAGAGTATGAGTTGTATATGACATTTTCCAATAAGAAATTGGGAAAACGATATTTTCTTAAAGGGGAAATTATTTAACAACCCTGCTTTCTACGTCATATAAATAATTATAATTGAAATAAAAAAATTTGAATTCTAAATTTAATAATTAATATTTTTGAAATAATTTTTTGTTACTTAAATTCTTTTTAATATAACACTTTGATTTAATAAATCGAACTAGATTAATAAATTATTTTTGGATAATTTATTAAAATCGAATAAATTGTTTAATTGAATATAAAATATGTTTAAAGTATAAATAATTGTTATGTGATTCAAATAGTAAAAAAACGAAACAAGTGCACATTGAATTGGAAGAGATTGTGTAGTTATCGAATTGTAATTCATAGAATGAAGTGTTAATTAAATTAAATTAAATCTAAAACTATTTACTAATGAATAAAAAGAAATTATTAAAAGAAAAGAAAATTAAATTGGCAAAGCAAAGTAACTAAAACTTGTTAAATGAAAATTTAAGGCCTAAGCCCATTTAAACTCGTTCCTTCCTTTTGTAGAATACTTCACTCTCTTTTCTTTACTCAAAGCCAAACCCGTTACCCACTTTTCCCTTTCAACCCTAAATCCTCAAATTGCAACCCCTACAGGAAAAAAATCATGTGCGATCTAGAATAGCCAGCAACATTGACAATGGAAGGGGTGTGGTGTTCGTGATTGGGGAGAGAGAGGTCGATTGTGTTCATGCAACTCGAAGTTGAAGTTGCGATATTGTGTGGATGCAATCTTGGGTGGCAATGATGGAGGACCACGCAACTGTGGTGGTTGCAACAGCGAGTGAGATAGGTGCGAAGTTGGGCTAGCGATTGAGATGATGGGACATGGGGTTCATGGCAATAGCCAAGGCATGTTCGATGGGCCTAGTTTCGATTACAGAGGGAACTACAACTACTGGAAGAGTGCTGATGTGTTAGTACACGTTTGGGAGGATAAATGTGAGTGCCAACATCATTATTGATGGATATGAAGGAAGGGAAATTTGCTGTTTAGGTATGACCAGGCGCGACTCCGTGGAGCTAGCGGGGGCAAGGGATGGGAAGTCATGGTATTGTTCGGTTTGATAGCGATGTTATGGTGTCGTAGCTTGGTATATAAGGTGATTAAAATTACTTTCTCGCATCTTGATCTAGTATGTGCCTAATTTTCTTTAACTTGATTTTTGAATTGATGGATAATTTGTTATGCAATTGTTATAGGATGACATTGATTATCATTGGTTGAAGTTGATTAAAATAGTGTTGTGTACCTTCCTTGAGTTATGTCTTGTGAATATTGGTTGAATTTGATAATGGTATTAGTCGAACGCAACACTTAAAATTGATCGAAAATGGAGTAAATGAATTAAAAGGTGATGATTTGAAATAAATAAATTACCTTGGAAATAAACAGTGAATATTGGAATGATTTTCTTATTTGATATTAAAGATATTGTAATTAATGGAAAAGAAGAAAGAGGGTTGATTTTGAAAAATATATAATTGGAATAAATTTGTGGATTAGGTGATTGGAAATTATTTGGAAAATGATGAATTTTAGGATATTATTAAATAAGTGAATTTTGAATGTTTATATTTTTATTCATTTACCAATGATTATAAAACATTTAAATGGTGTTTATGAAATGATATCATCTATATTTTTTTAAAAGTGGTTAGTTAATTTATTTGGATTTAATAGATTGTAAGTTTATAACAGTAATATTTTGAAGTAATAATAAGTTGAATGCAATTTATTTATTAAATGAAAATTATCATTTACGGGATTTTTTATATATATTATTAAGTTAATTTTTGGAACTAATATATTCTTGTGTTTGATTATTGAATTATTTTAGGAATGTATTATATAATTTAGAATTTTAGTTTGATGATTACTTCTCAATAATAATAATAATTTTGGAAAGATTTGAAAGGTAATGCGGCTCTTAAACACAATGGCTATGGAATTTTATATCATGGCTTCGGATTAAAAATCCTTGTTGGAAAATTAGAATTATTTAAATTCATTATTTATAGGAAAACTTGGAGAATAAACTAATTTGATATTATTATTATTTTTAATTAGTAGAGAAGAACATTTTTAAAGGAGTTTACATGATTTGGAATGGAATGAAATTTAATCTATAGATATGTTTATGATAAAATGAGAGCTTTGCAAATATTCGTTTGAAATCGTAAATGGCAGGAAAGAATGAGAATTTTATAATTTAATTTTCTTTCAATTGAATATTGATATTTGAAAATGTATTGAAGATTTTGGGAGAAGTGTGTTCTAAGACCCCTTCTGTATCAATAAATAGTAGTATTGTGTTTAGAATGACTTATATTTCCATGTAATAAGAAATTAGAATAAACGGAGTTATAGTACTATTTGGTATGGATCTTTCGGTAATATTTTCTCGATTATTCTTTGGATTTGTTTGTTATATGGCATAATATTGTGTAAAATTCTAGATTGTGAGTAATTTGAGTAAACGGATTAGTAGCACCATCTAGTATGGCACATTCGGTAACATTAATCTAGTTACTCTATTGACTCATGGTATAGAATATTACTGTGTGAAATTCGGTATGGTGAGAATCTTGAGTAAATGGATTAATAACAATGTCTGGTACAAGGCATTCGGTAATATTATAATGGTCGTTCTTTTGACTTATGGTCTAGGATATTATTATAGACAGGGAGTGTATTTTACGAGCATTGAGTAAATGAGCGAGTAACACAAGGTGATGTGGAACGGCTGCGTGACATTTGTTCGATTTCTTTATATAAGTTAGGGACGCTCTTATTTTATGGGTTAACGTCTAGAGGAAGGGTCTGTTATGTGTTGTTTATCCAGAGAGTCTAGAGTCCATCGTAGTTGGATGATCGCAGGGTCGTTCCCCGAATCCATGTTAGCACTTTATTATATGTGATGTGTATTGATATCTAAATTGCATGATGATATGCCCTAATGCCATACTAGCCAAACGGTCTATTACCATTGGGTAGTAGGCTTGTGACCTTAATGTATAGATGGATATATAGTCACGGTGATCGGGAGTAACTAAGACTATAGGGCATGCTGTCCTTTGGAGCATGATATGTGCTGAGAAATTCCCATCTACAATGTATGAGGTTATATGATCGTACTATATTATTTAAGTACCCCTTCTAGACTCTACATAGAGGTGATGACCTCTTAACACATTAGAGCGTGTTGTGTGTTGTGAGGCTTCCAACTCGAATATGTGATTTGAGATATATAGACATACGATACCATACTTATAGCACCTCATCTGATTATGAACTTGTTGATGGTTGAATCCCTTTTGTTATGGGTGTGTTGGATGATGATTGGATATTCATTTATTTCACCCGATTGATTATATGTCTGCTTGATGTGTTGATCTGCTTTACTTAGAGATGAGTTATCTTTTATGTGCATGGTTCTGAGATTTTTTGACAATCGAGATATGCACATGTCTCTTATGTTATACTTGTTTATGCCATTCCAGATGATAGTTTATATTGTTATTTGCATTTTAGGCATATTCTGACCTATATGTTATTCATATAATACTTGGGATAGTCCGAGGCAGAAATTATAGGTTCAGGGATAAAGAGAGAAGATTGTGATTGTTAGGCATAGAGGGAGGCTCATTTATTAGTTGACCAGTGTACCATTTTTTATTTTATAGCCTCATGTATGTTGATGATATTAAGACGTATGTATTGGATTTATGCATTGTATATTTTGCGATGTGGGCATTTGACTAATATTTTAGACCCACTTGGACTCATGTATATATGTTATCATATGTTATCGCTAAGTGGATGACTTTGTGTTCTTTGTGATTTATTTTATATTATGAATTGTTCTATCTTGAAAACACACGTATTTATTGCATTGTGCTAATACTGTGTCCATATATGTTAGTTATTTATTTGATTTTTGAAATACGTACTAGTATTAGCTTAAGAAAATATTCATGTGTGATAACCCAATATCGCCTCATTCTCCGTGTTAACAAATATTATTATCTAGCAATACTCTTTGGTAGTATGGGTATAGAAGTGGGGTGTTACACCTTAACTAGTGGTTTGACATTATGGCCAAATTTATCATTTGCATAGCTTCGTTAAAATCCAATTTTACTTATTTTAAGTAGTACTCAATAGTGATAATTATTTACATCGACTCTCTTTATCAAAACCATATAACATTAGGACTTATGGAATTTGATAATGGTCGGAATTCCAATATTGTCCACACTCAACATGTATAGTCTAAAGTCAATGTCCTTCATTCAATAATAATAATAATAATAATTTTAACCGAACTGCTCTTGCTAAAGACTTTGACTTTGAGTTGATTTTAGTTGACCATGATTATAACCTCATGTAACTAAGGAAACAATTCTCTATTGAATAGTGTTTCATTTTCAATGCTTCAACTCGACCTAACGATAGTTGTTCAGTGGATTTCATGCCATAATTTAACTATAATTAAAGCTTAGTTTCCATAATGGAACTCGACAGTACTCTCAAGTCAAGAGAATTGTGTACTATTGTGACGTCGATATTTTCTGTTTGACTTTTGTTATATTAACTAATAGAAAACTATCACATAAGTCATTTCATAATTATCTAATAATTAATAGTATATGACTGCTTGGTGCTCCTAGTAGCATGAGTAATAGACCGTGTATCATTTAGAAAGCGTTACGTACTCTAGTCTCAATGGTTATACCGATATCCAATCTTGATATATCTTGACTAGGAATATTTACATTGTGATAAATTGCTCATGATTATAACACATTGTCATTACTATCATAAAACACACCATTTATGAATTTTCTATTAAACATGCCTAGATTAAATAATTAATTCATATAACACATTATATCAGGTATATAATAGAAAGAAAAAACATTTTATTTCAAACGAGATTTTATTATAGAGCTAATAATTTGCATAATTACCCCTAGAGTATATCCCTAAATCTATCGGTTTCCAACTTTAACTTTGGGCTAATTATGTAATCCATTCTCATCCATTTGATCAGCTTTACTAGATATGATCGACTCAATCCCTTCGTGAATGGATCTACTAAGTTTTTTTAATAATCTACTCTATTAGTCAACTCTCTCTGAGGCTAATAAACTACCTTATCATATGGAACGATTTGGAATACGTCTCTTGAGTTCTAGTGAGCTTTCAACATTACATCATTATTATATGACAACGATGTAGTGTTTGCCTCAGTTGTAAATTTGCGTATTTATATTTGTAAATTGTTTTTAGAGGGAATTAGGGAAAAGGATAAACTTTGAAAAAAAATTAGGCTGAAGGACACCAAGTTATATTTTTAGGTTGAAGGAAATATGCTAGTTATAATTAGAATTGTATTCAACTTTTACACTATACAAAATGCTAGTTATATCTAGCTGTATATTCGGTTTTACATTATATAAAATGCTAGTTATAACTAGCATTGTCCTTCAGCCTAAAAAACAAACTTGTTGTCCTTCAGCCTAATTTTTTTTCTAAGTTTGTCCTTGTGCCAATTTTCTAGTTGTTTTTATTATGGCGCTATTCAAAAGCGACATATTTATCCTTTTCGTTGAATCAGCCACAACATTGTGTTTGGAACATTTCCAACTTAAAGCTCCTTAATTAAATTTTAAACACGAATCTAGTATTGACATATTATACTCAATATCACTTGTGAAGTTTAAGTCTGAATCCTCCTTTACAATAAGTTTTTTGAGTTCTCTAATATTTCATAAGTACACAAGGATACTCTAAACTATCATTTTGTGATCTTAATTTGGATTTGATACTCGCTTCATGTATCTTTGGAACCATGCAAGTTAGAAGTAAGGGAAGTAGGTAGATTTCAAAAAAAAAAAATCAAATTTCTGATTTAATGGATCTATGAAGTCTAAACGATTATTAGGTCCAATCTAATTAAGCTTTTTAAATAAAAATTAATTTTATTCGATTCGTTAAAAAGGAAGTTTTAATTTAATTTATACTATACATATTATAATGCATGTATCAAGTACACTCATGTGTGAACAGTGCAAGTGTAAAATAGCATACAATGTTTATAGTTAACGTATACATATATTGATGTTGGGATTTGCATCCATAATGTATACGTTATCCATTTACATGATCAAATTGTCAGATAGAATTTTAAAATGGAATATGAAAGTTTATATATGCGAGTGCGACGCATGTGTGTTTAGTATGTCAAAGTCTATTTACACGTTAAATGAGATAAATAACATAAAAAAATCGATTTGACTAAAATGAATCAAATTATTAATGGGTAATAGTGCATGTAAGTAACGTTGAAAAGAATGAGTATAACGCATTTATGAGACAATTAAATGAGAGATAAATAAGAAAATCCTTTGGCATTCTTTTAATCTTTCTTTAGCTTGATTTCAAAGACATTTTAAATTTGTATGCAGATATATCCATATATGGTTTTACTTTATATTATATAAAATCATAATTGAATTTATATATATAGACACACACATATTAAAATTGTTTTTAAATTACTTACATGTTTTGAAATATAATGCAAACAATTTGAAATTAATTTTTAACTTAAGAAAGGGTTCAACATTAGTTTTATAACTTTACATAAAAGTCATATTACAAAATTTAAACTGAACTATACACACACACATACATACCCACACACATGTACGTACATACGTACATTTATATGTGTATGCTTGCACAAAAAGTTGACGCAAACACCCAATAGATTATATGTAGAGAGATTAATGGAGAAATCAAAATTAAAACGAAGGAAATGAGTAGAAAACAAGTAAAAACAATAATAAAAAGATTTATAGTGGTTCGACGTGAACACCTATGTCCACTTTGATGAAAAAGCTTTTTCAATCACTTGAATTTTTGAATACAAGAGTGACCAGATCAGAATCCATAATTACAATGGAGTAAAAAAAACAACAGCGTAAAGATCCTTCAAATGAGCTATGAACCCTATATTTATAAGCGTAGATGACCGAATATCTTCTTGAAAATTCATTAATAGAATCTCCAGATACAGACGAGGTTACTTAGAAAATTTCAAGGTCCAACTCCCTTCATGGAGCGATCGGCCTCTATCGATCAAGATACCCACGTGGCAAGCTGCGATCGGTAAGGTGGGTCCCCCTTCACGTTAGCTTCATGTTTCTAAAGTTGTTTGGGTAGTTTCTTTCACGTCTCTTGAGATATTGATCGATTCCTGTTAGGTTGAACTGCTGATTCAAGCTGTTCATACCCATAATAATCCAATCTTATTCCCTTGCCAAGGAAAAGGCACAAATCCATACTTAGAATATTCCAGAGTGTCTATCTCCAGGTTTCGCTTGATTGTAACATAATATAATTGTCTATGCTTGATCTTTGGTCTTTGTGATCGCCTCTAAGGAATGCTTATCTTATCTACCATTGAGTCTAACTTGTCCAATCTATCTGAATATAGCCGGATTAAATGGCCAGATAACACTTACCCCCTAAAGTATGTCTTATTTTGAACATGACATGCTTTGAGTTGAAGCAAGTTAGAGTCACCGTTAAAGATTCCACTCAGTTTCCATCAGTTTCCCAAACAGTTATTACCCTTTCTTTGAATTTTCGTTCCGAAAAGCTATGTCTCTAATTGTTCATTGTGACGCTTGATCGATGTCTGTCAGCATAAATATCAGATTGTAACTTGTAGATAATGTTCCATGCCCAGTTCCATTGAGCTAGTAAGCTTTGGCTACCTATAGCGTCTTCTTTTCTGAGAAATCCAGGTAATAATTCAGTTTATTGATTTAAGAAATCGAATGTTGGATATATACACGCTTTTGTCATTAGCTTCCGACCATGTTTACAGGTTCATGGGTCATTGCTGATATCATGTGGTTGAAGTAAAAAAGCATTGCAATTTCCCATCTTCTTTTCTTCTCTCTCTCTCTCTTCTTTTTTTATTTAATAGGGGATCGGTAAAAATCTCCTAGGTGGGGAACCGTACCCAATCCCTCTACTTACGTAGAGTTAGCTAGTTTTTGGTTTCAAGAGAAGTAGGTGTAACGACCCGCTATTTCGAACCTTTCGCATCCGCACATGTCGGACTTGAATTGCTTAAAACAACAGATTGTTAATTTTATATTTAGCAAAACTCAACATATACCTTAAATAAATCAATCACAGAATCACAATCACAGAGTAATATAACAGTAAGCAGTGAAATAGATAAATAGTAGTTCATGAAGCTACTATAAAACATCAGAGTCTGACACAAAATACAATAGAATATTTCAAATACAAATGAATCTCTAATACAGAACCAACTAACAAGTCTGAACATAAGTGACTGGAATAAACCGAAATAGCTGGAAGCTGGATAGATAGATCTTCAAACAAAGCTCCAATCTCCAAAGGTGAGTCTCAAATGCTGTGACACTCAGTATGACCCGAACGTAAAGCAAAACACGAAACACTCGAGTCGGGGTTAACATTCTTATATTAATAAATTCAACTCAAGTGAAATGTCAACTAAAATACAAGTAACTTAAAGGATGTTTGGTATTTCCATCCTCTAAGGATCCGTGGAACTATCTACTATGTAATAATATTGCTATTATAATATGTCTATAGTAAAGTAAAAGTATTAAAATAGCGTTAAAGCGTTACGCATACCCCCTAACATATTTTTGTATGTTCCCATAGTCTATACAGTACTGTAATTCCTCCGTAAACTGGAGGGCTATCAGAGGGCACTCCATAGGTACGGTACAGAACAAACTCGTAGAAGGCATGATAGGGCATGCGACAAGGCAGTCGAGGCGAAGCCAAAGTAGATATACCATTTGCTTATCCGGAATAAAGGTAACACATAGCAGCTACTACCGCCCACCTCGTGACACACTCCCAAATCAAAGGTGCACCTAATCAAATCACAAAAGCAATAGAATTGTATCGAAGAAATGTGTCCGACCAGAGGAATGACCTCACTTGGCCCGGCATGACTCCTATTTTAGCCGCATCAAGTTGACTCATGGGAGTCAGAGCTGCGTAAATACCATATAGAAACGTCACCAAACCACCCTACACTACACCAAAAAGGTGTATTTGTAACGAATATAGTCGTTACAAATGAAATTTATAACAGATATAGTCGTGAGTGGTGCAGGCATGAGGTATGTCGTTACAAATATTTATAACGACCTCTACCCGTTATTAGATATATCAATTAACAACGGACTTTGTCGTTAAAAATCTAAATTTTTGTAACGAAAAAGTTTGTTATTAGTTGTAGTGGTTTGTAACGGGTATTTTTCGTTACTTAGTTTCCCCTTTCATGGTACAAGAAGGGGTTGTCATTCTAAATTATCACGACTTTGTCCGTTACAAATTTCATCATTAGTAACGCGTTTGTTCGTTACAAATTTCATCAATAGTAACGACTATGCTCGTTATAAATTTCGTCTTTAGTAATGAATATGTTCGTTACAGCTACCAAACCATGTAGAGCTGCATTTTTGCTAGCATTTACACTACAAAATTGTCTATTATAATACAGTAGGTACATACATATCAAAAATTACAGAATTTCGATAACAATAAGCAATTACGCATCCAAACATACAACTTAAATTGCACAAATATTTGACAACAAATTAAGGAAGATTCGAAATTTCACAAGTTCATCATACATAATTAAAGAGTATGAAATCAAAATATTACAAGTTCTAACATTACTTCAAAACAAATTCTAGATCTACAAACAACAAACACGACACTCGGGCCAAATAACAAAACCTCCATCAATTATATCAAATAGCTTGTAATTACCATTTTGTGATGCTTCATAAATAGGTGCTTCTGGATCAAACACTTTCCAAACACTTTAGCAATGTGATCATTCTCAAAATATTCAAAACTTCTACTTCCATTGCTACCATTGACACTAGAGTTTTCCTTTTGTCTTTCCTCCGCTGCTTCAACTAATGCCTGCATAATACCCAAATAAATTATAAACAAAAGTTGAACTTGAAAATATTTTGCATATTAAATAAAGTAAGCATAAGCTAAAGAATATACTATCAATATCTTGCATATTGGTTGATAGAAAATGATGAACATGTGAATACTGTAAAAAAAAAGATGAGTAAAAGTGACCACTGGAAAAAAATGTCTATACATGGGTCGCTTCAGAATGCATCTACAACATTAGATGCAAACATGTACAAACTTCTGAAGTAAAACAAAGAAAACACACAACGCAGTAATCAATATTTTTTTTCAAAATAAAACATAGTAATCATTATGTTTATTCAAAATAATCACAAATCTTGCATATCTTGGTGATAGCAAACCACCAAAAATTCGTACAATGAGAAAAATACAACAGACTGCATTAAAATACGACATATTTACATTAACCTTCTTTCATTCTCAGCAAAGCTGTCTCTACATACATAAAAGATAAAAAAAGAAAAGTGTTCCCACAACATTGAAAAATTCAACTAACTATAGGTTCTCATAAATAAAATGATAGCCAGATTCTGGTGTATGTATTTTCATCCTAACCTGATTATAGAGGCCAAGTTAGTCAACACAAAAATCAAATTTCTACCTATTATTTTTATTAATTTTCATGGAGAGGGGTCCAGTTTATGTTTCCTGTGATAGTATAGCTAATAACTTATAGTTTTCTACTCTCTGTGGATGCAGAATCCTTCAATGAATTCGACATTAAACTGATGCGTTGGAAAATTAAATCAGAAGAAGAGATGAATACCAATGTACATCCATAAGTCTCTTTGGATTCGACCGAATCATTGCTTTCCATTTGTAGACAACAACATCAACAACCTCCAAATATTAGTGCAGACTTTACTTTGAGTGATCATATAATGACTGTTTGATCTGGAAAATATATATCTCATTTTTACTATTATGCGATATATTTTTTTGCACTGTTCAGCTTATGTATTGCTCACGAGGAAGAAGATAAATTTGATAGATGTAGCTTATGGAGAATATTAAGCTTTTATTTTAATTGTTTCTTAGTTGATAGTTTATTAGTTTGTACTAAAATAAAATTGAAGCAAATTTATGATCAAAAACAGCATGCTTCTGACCATAACGCGACATGTGATTCTGATTCATGGGATCAACGCATGTAGCTTTCATTGTTTATGAATTCTTTTTGTTTCCATTTTTTTATTTCATGTGGCTGATAAATAAGGCGGTGCTTCAATAGACTTGAATAAATACAAATATAACTGCCTAAAATAGGCTAAAACAAGGTATAAAAAACTTGCCCACTTAAGTTTATATCATCCCTCCCTCAAATTTAAAGTGGATATGAGGCAAAATATCCTGAAATTAAGCCCATCTTATTTTAAAGCATGAAGAAGTAAGTATAAACATAAACGGAAATATGGTCGGGGTCCCTATTTCTTTTTTAATATCAATTGAAAGTCCCCGGTAATTTGAATAATAGTAATAAAACGTAATTAAATGTATAAAACTATATAAAGGAATTTTTTTTCATGTGTGAAATTAGTATTAATAGTTTATAAAAGGAAAAAATATCCACCCGCCAATCTGAAAAAAAGAGTAAGTTGGAAACATAAAGTCTTAATGCACTTTACATAATATATAATAAATAAGTGCATGCTTAAAAAAGAAAATTAAGACATACATTTTAAAGGATAATATAGTGAATAAACATTTCCTTAGATTCACCATTAACAAATTGGAGTCACTACAAATCTTACAGCTATTTGATTTATCTGCTACATTGATCCAATCACAGTAGAATAAGAATACAGCGATGGTACCAATTGTATTAAACTTGCATATGGTTTTCCTTATCATTGCAAAAGGGAAAGAAAAAGAACTTTGCAATATTTGGAATTTGTTTGATTCTATTTTGCTTCTTGTCTTTGCTTTCACAAAAATAGAGATGAATTTCTTAATTCATTAGATCATAACTTGAGACTGACATGCAGCCTTAAAATGTGCATACATAGTTTATCATACAGTAAACAAATTTTGAGACTTACTATGATATAATTGTTCCCTTGCATGTAATATGTGTTCAGAGGACCAAATCCTCTGGTCCCAATAATTTCTCTCCACGTACCCTATAGATGTTTGATACATGATCTAAGATTAGACAAAATAAATCTACCAAGAGATTATTTAGTAAAACTTATATCTCTTATTTGACTGGCCTAATGAGGATAAAAGGTTAAGACCAGAGGATTTAGTCAGGTTTGCAGGCATACTGGCATATATGTGCACATTTACTGAGTTAAAGTTAGCTGAAGTGCAATTGCAGCTTTAGTAGTTTCCCATTTATTATCAAGACATGCATATGCTGCATTTGTATATTTTACAAGAATTTGCGCAGATTCTCAACAAGAGGTCTCGGGTGCTAATGCACCACATATTGGACATCCATGTTCAAAAGTGGACATGGAGTGTACTAATTTTTGATTTTAGGGCATTATTAAAGGGACTCCGTTTTTGGATATGAAAGGGATTTTGGTGGGGAATCACCGAATTTCAATAAGTTTTTTTGGTATGAGGTCACCGTGGTGTTAACTATTATTTTTATCAACGGGCCTGACCGAACTTTTTGATCCATTCGTATCCAAAAGTGGACTCCCCTTAAAAACTTCCTAATTTTATCTAGTTTGAAAAACCAAATAAGATTCTATTGCACTTTTTTCCAAACTCTACTACAATCCAACGATTCCAATTGGATAGAAAATGAATATATAAGTTGACCAACTTTAGGAAAATCGAATAATTATTGCTCTTTTCCACTAACAAAAATATGTGTTGAGCGTCTACAAAGAGTCAAGGATGTAAAGTTGTGTAAAGAATAATAAAAATTAGAGGTCTACTGTTGCGAGTGCTCTCATCATTTCCAGATAATATGGATTACACAATTATCCGTTCATAAATGAATGCATAAATGTGCTATCAGGAATGAGTTTTTATTAGCTACCTCAATAGAGGTAGCAAGTGGGGGTGATATCCCACTCTTATAGCTACCTGGTATCGGAATTCAGCTACCAGATATCTGAATTCAGAAACACATGTAAGTCTGTACATTTTTCATTTTATGCATATGATCGTCCACATGTGTTAATTACATAAATCAAATTACATAATTATATCTCTCTATTGGGGTTGCAAAGAGTAGCATGTTTGTCAAGAAAAATTAATATCTAACTTGCTACTGCATTGTTGGGTTGCTTTTCGAGATAACAAATAAAAGATGAGTGGAGTATGCTTATGATCTGAGTTAAAACAAAGGGAGTGAGTACGGTCATTATTGGGAAAAAACATAGAAAGGTAAGGAACAATTCATGTGCACTGTGTTATGATCGGGTTAAAACATAGAGAGGTAAAGAACAATTCAGGTGTAGTGTGTACAACCATGCATACAAGAAGATACCATATTAATAATGTATGTCTCAGATGAACTATGAATTGAACTTGTTTTTGCAAAACTGTAATGAAGAAGGAAACAAATAAGAAGCATGTATATATTCCATACCTTACGTGAAAAACATATACATGTATGACCAAACCCAACACATCACACCATTCGTGTTAATGCGCAGTCCCAATATTTCACCCCAAAAAAAGGACAGTAAAGGTCAGTTTTTATACCTTTTCCTTGCACACAGCATAGCGGTAGTTCCCAAATTGTCAAGAACTCCATCCAAACTCTACACATTCCAAAAAGAAAGAAAAACCTTCCACCTTACAATGGAAGAACAGATGTACTCCTACCCCTTCCATATCTAGGAAAGAACAATCGCCCGCTCCTACAAGACATAGACCTCTGCATTTCTCTGACTCCATCTGTATTATTAATAGTTTCCAACTCAATCCCTTTCTCCTCCTTGTCTATCACTTTTCCACCATTCTCTGAATCAACTCTAATCATAAGCATTCCTAGTGTTGATGCATCCATAGAAACTGACCTTCTTGTAGGCTGCACTTCATTCTCATCCTCCAACTCAATATGCCTGGAACTTGAACTTGACCCATCCTGTCTCTCCGGACTTGGATCCAAACTTATGATCTCAAGATACAAATCTCCAATTCATTCAACTTCACTTCCTCCCCTAAAATTGGAGACCTACAAAGTGGGCAATTGACATGGGCCTTCAACCAAGTATCCACGCATTCCATATGAAGCCAGTGTTTGCATCTTGGCAAAACCTTCACGGTTTCACCATCCTTAAACTCCCCTAAACAAACGGAGCAATCCTCTGAATTATCCCCAGATCTGTAAACCCTAGCACTTATCGATTTGATCAGAGACTCGTCCAATCCGACCGTGCGAATGAACCAGATGTGGTGGGTCACTTTAACCTGCTACTGCCTCCAACAAATCAAACTAACTCGAATTTCCCTCATCACCCAAACCTACCAATCGCCATCCAACCTGCAGTCATCAACCACAATCCTCCTTCACAAAAAAAGGGCAGCATACACCCTCGGCTAAACTAAGATTAACTAACCAAAGCTAGGCTACGAATGTCCAAAATTAAAACGCAATTATGAAATAAGCGAAGAAATCAAAATGTTTTAATAGTTCAAACTCAAGAAACCAACAGAAGGAAATCAACAGATTTGAATAAAAACTAAAAGCGCTGATACCTTTAGTTGATTTAGCCCTTAATTTTGCTTGAGAAGGTTTTGCGATTAGAAAAGTAAAAGCGATCCTGAAGCGCGAATTTGGGGAGGAAATGGGATTGGGCGGAACGTGAAAATAATTCGGAGATTTGGCGGCCGAAGAAAGTGGGAAGCGCAACGAGCTAAAGCATTTTGAGTCCAGATGTTATTTTCCATCTTTTACCCTTTTGTAATCAATTTACCAGTGATAAACTATTTACAACTTCTTTTACAACGGCTTTGAAAGTTTTATAACGGAATTTAAGTGTTATTATTTTATAACGGCATTTGATTATTAGTAATTCAGAAATATTTTTGTTGGGAATTTCATGTTTTGGTGTAGTGCTACTTCATTCTGAAATCTCCACCATGTACATAATTGTTAAAGTGGTTTTCGATATTGGCAGAGAGTATGACAATATCCTATCCCGGTCTCTTTAAAAACCAAATGCTTATTTCACACCGTGGTCATTTCATTTCAAATAGTTTATACTTCATATCAAAATATCATATTTATTTCAAACCATATCAATTCGATATCATTACCCACTTTAAATAATATTCATTTCTAGAATTGTAACACTTTCAAAATTGTAACACTTTCGAAATCATAGCACTTTTGAAATCATAACACTTTGGGAATCATAACACTTTTGAAATCATAGTACTTTTGACTTAAAAAGTTTAGATACTGAAAATAGTATATATAATAAATATTTATAAATTAAAATAGTTTATATATTAAAATAATTTATATATAAAATAGTTTATATATTAAAATACTTTATATAATAAAATTAGTTTCCTCCAATTTCACAAATCGATTTAAATCATCTTACATCCAAAAATGTAATTTAAATTAATTCCAGTTTAACCATTTCAATTTAAAGTTCTAACGTTCAAGTTTAAATATTCAAACATTTACAACATAAATTTCATTTATATTTCAACATTTAACTTTAAATCTATTCAAATTGGAAATTATTCCCTCAACCATTTTTATAACAATTTATTTAAATCCCAATTTATATATTTAAAACAATATTAAATATTCAATCTCAATTTTTATTCAAAATTGAGAATATTCATTTAATCACTTTTTATGAAATTAAGTTATACATCATATTTTCAAAATTCATAAGTTCAAATTAATTCTTACTAAATTCAATTATTAACCGATTTAAATTCCAAGTCAACATTAATTTATCTTTCCAACCTTTATTATTAAAGTTATAAAATTTTATTTTTAAAATATTAAATATAAATAAATACTTAAACATAATATATACTAATTTAAATTATATTTTATTAAATTAAATCTTATTATTAAGTGTATATTATATATTTAATATTATTTTATATATTTAAAAAAAATTATAATAAAAATCTTAAAATTTATAATTTCAAAACTAACTTATAAATTTATATTTCCCAAAACATATAACTTAAAAATCTAAAATTTTGACATATATAAAATACATTTATATATTATATTTTAAAAAATCAATATTTATTAAAACCCGTATATTTCCTTTCAAAACTCTGGAAGTAATTTTCAAAATGTAGACCAATGGTGTCCGTATATAATTTTCTATCCTATGGTCAATTATACGGGTATTTATCCTTTCAATCCACAATTTAAATATCTACGGGTATATATCATTTCAACCCGCAATCCTAAAATTTAAAAATCAATGAAAATCGCTTGGTTTTATCATTTCAATCCATAACGATTTTCTCGTATTCTGTAAAATTGTTTTGGTATGTATCATTTCAACCCATAGGGAATTCTAAATTAACAAGGAACTTGCAGAGTGAGAACAAATATGATAACAATATAACATATCTACACAAACATATATCATCAGTGATAAATAAAATAAAATATAAACAACAGGATATGGTGTCATATCTCACAGGTGAACAATTGCAAATAATAACATATAACAACTAAATAATCAATAGTTCAAATTAGCATCATATTTCAACTGTGGTTTCAAATGAAGTTAAATCTAATAAACATAAGAATGTTAATCGTGATTGATTACTCACCTTTCGAGGCTAGAGAGACAAGAAGATGACACAGACATAGATACGCAAACGGAACAACGAACAGCTAGGAATTGCTGCGACAAATTCGATATTGAAATGTAAGTCAAGATGGTGCCAGATCGATGAAATAAGATATAGTATATATATATATATATATAAATCTTCAAAAATCAATTTAAAACATATATTTTCAAATCAATATTTAATTCAAACACATAAAACAAAGTCTCCATACATAAATTTGAAAACCAAACTGATGCATACTCTTTTATATAAATTAATATGTAAGCACATACAACTTATATTATATACTTTAGAAATATATGTTATAAAAAAACTATATACTAATACCAACACATCATATTACTGTAAACAGACAAGTAAAACATATGCAAACATCTACATACCTATATACACACACACACACACTAACATATGCATATATATATATTAAAGAATGAACTAATAATATATATAACTGCTCAAGATCATATTGTAAATTTATATAAACTAATATATATATATATATATATATATATATATGTATATGTATATGTATATATATGTATGTATGTATATATATATGTATGTATGTATTTATGTATATATGTATGTATGTGTATATATATGTATATTAGTCTCAGGCAAACATCTATATCTTAGTAAATAATTACACTGACTTTATATAAAGCTTATATATATTCAAACAAATAAATACTTCATATACTAATATATATCACTTATATAAATCTTATATATGTAAGCAAACCGATCATACAGGTTTTCATAAACCTTTATAAACTTAAATAACTAACCCAATATATACAATCTTATCTACCTTTACATAGAAACCATTTTATAGTGTGTGTGTGTGTATTATCCATAACAAATCATAAAATCACTACAGACTTATATACATATTATGTAAAAAAACAATATTATAAAACCAATATAAACTCAAACTGATTCTATATAAACAAACAACAAAGTTATACGTAATTTATATAAAATTTATACATACAACAAAAGATTATAAACAACTTATACAAACTAATATATAAATTCACCTACATATTATTTAAATCAATACTTATTATAAATTCAATACAAAACATATGTGTGTGTATACACACACACCCCTTTGATATATAAGAAGAGGACTGGCAGCGGGGAAAGCTAAGGTGTGGCGACTGTCAGGGATGGCGAAGGAGGTTGAGGATGGGCTCGGCACAAGCAGGTGGAAGGGCTTCGGTTGGTGGAACAATGAGGTAGGCCAGAGGTTGGAGGAGAAGAAGGCCGAGGTGGGGTGTGTGCTTAGCTTTGCGGTTGTGGAGGGACTTGAAGCTGCTTTGACTCGGCTGCATGGAAGAGGGAAGGAGGTATGTGTAGTTCTTGGCCATGGTGTTGATGGGTGGGTTGCTTCACGTGAGGCTTTGGGAAGGAGGATGATGCTAAGGTAGGGGTGCTAGAGAGAGGAGAGAGAAAAAGAGATGCGGGAGAGAGTTGTGCTCGGGAAATGTCAGTGGAAGGACGACCGAGCTTTGGTGGATGAAAGGTGATGGGCTTGGGGAGGATGGTCGTGAAAAAGAAATAGGAAAAAGGGAAAGGAAGATGGACACAAGACACGCATGAGGAAGAAGGAATGGCTACAGGTCTCATAATATAAGCTTTGATATTTGTATATTTTTATCTAAACTAATAGAACCAAAAGAAACGAACTAGCAATATTAAGAGAAACAATGGGAATAGTGACAGCCACCTTATCGAATTCTGGGAATAATAAAAGACTAGTGGCTGTTAAATTTCAGCTAGTAGGCAGTCGAAAGGCCACAGAAGTCAAAAGGTTCGAAAACGGTTATCGATACAACAATCGTTTTACTGATTTCATGGCATACCAAACCCCAAAATATACAGATGAGTATGCCGTGAAGATCAACACGACGAGGCGATCAAAACGGTACCCAGATATCAGTGGTACGACCATACTATCAAAAGTCGATATTCGATACCGAAAACGCTGCTAAAATGTTGAAAATAAGATAAACGAAGCTAGAGAAGTCCAAATTTGATGAAACGAAAGATGACGTCTCATCAGAAAATAGTTTACATTTCTATTATATAAAAATATTTAGATTTGAGAAAAAATTTGTTATCATCAAATATTAACTGATTAAATTTAAAATAAAATTACACAATAAAATAAACTTCCGTATTACCTGACGAAAATTTACCATTTGCTATGTTTATATTGACGCATTCTAAATATCAAATTTTCATTTCCAAATTCAATTATTTAAAATTTCAAAAAATTCAGTTAATTACGTTATTAAAACCGTTAAAATTTACGGGTCGTTACAGTAGGTCATATATACTATCATATATTTGAGTATATAGGTTATGGACTTTGCTTATTATATATATATATATATATATATATATATATATATATATATTAGAAAGGGTCGTTCGGCAACAATCCCCTAAGCATGGGATTGGTACTGATCCTTTATTTTATGCAGACTCAAATGAATTTCGAACCTAATTAAGCGGGCCGCGTATCATATATAAGCTAATTACTTTGCTTACTTTCTTCATTTTATTTTATTTATATAGCAAACGAACCAATCTCCCTACCTTTTCAACAGCCACCATAAAAAAAGCTTGCGAATTCAACATTCTCATTCATTCTTTGTCGATCCATTCAATCTCCAAGGCAAACCTATCCTCCATCTTGCTAGAAGGCTTTGCTATCACCCTAAATCAACTCCTTCTGATCTTGCCATCTTAATTTTAGGTTTAAGCTTGAACCCGAACCGCACCCATCCTTTTACTTGATCCTTTCTCGTTATGTAGGTGGGTTTTTGACCTTGTAGTATGCGATTTAATGTTTTAACGTGATGAGATAATTGGACGAACCACATTGGCGGATGCGTTCTCAAGGATCTATGATTGATTGAACAAGAATGAAGAGGTTTATTGGTTAAAGGAGGGGTCAATAAAGATATAAGAAGGATGAGGTGGAATCGCGTGCAATCGAGGAATCAATTGTATCGAGTTAGTGCTAATTTGGCTTTATGAGGAATGTGGGTTTATTGATACGTTGTGGGGCGTTCGTTGACGGAGGGATCGGCCGACATAGGAATGAGGGATCAGTTATATGGATGGAGATGGCTTTGTGACACTGAGAGGTCGGTGACAGGAGGCGATTGGTCATAGGTGTTGAGGAGATGGATGTAAGGATCGGTTTAGGCATTTGGGAGTTTGAAGATGCACAAGGGAAAACTTCCTAGGCGAGGGATTAGGTACGATCCCTCTGCCTAGGGGGCCCTAGCCATTTTCAGCTATTGAATACATGCACTTGAATTTGAATACTTGAACTCACTGGAACATAAGCATTTTCCTTGTAAACTTGCATATGACATATGATTTTAGCACGTGGAAATTAAAGCCGCATGCTTACAAATATGACTTGAATTTGAAAAAGTATAACATATGGGCTCGAATGAAGTTGGATGTAAATATCATGCTCCAATGTGCCAATAACTTATCATGGATCTTAGACAAAAAATCCACAACCATTAACGTAAAGGCTGGTTAGGACGGTCAGTGATGATGGTCACTCCAGTCGAATTCCAGAGCTTCGTCACAGCCATTATTATTTTCTGAATTGTTTATCACTGCACTGTACAACACTTCACCATACCGCACTAGTTTACACTTTACACGAGGGAAGCATATTAATCTTTCTAACAATGATTGTCTGCAAAGTTTGATAGCTATTGGATCTAGACGCTTGGACCGTTTAACCACTTTGGGCACTAAACAAGCCACTTTGCATGACAATCCGGATGCCGAGTCAAGCTCAACAAGAATATCTGCCCGAAATTCTCCAAGCCATCAAACTGAATAACTTGAAAGTTGTCAACAAGTGCTAGAAACTCCTTTAAACTTAGAAGCAGAAATTGAGCCAGCCCTTGATACTTTAGAAGATGCCATATTTTAAATTGATTCGAAGGATTCAGTTTCTTCAAAGTTCGATGTGGCCTCTCTTCGAAGGTTGTGCATTAAGCATAGGATTCTGTATGAGGATGTGTGAGTCATGTCTCATAACGATAGGCTCACTTGCCCCCGGAGGGATATACTGCATGCAACAAGTTTATGTGCTGGGCTGGTTGTGTTTCACCTTTCAATCCTTTCATTCAGAAAATGTTGCATTATTTTAGATTGGCGCGACTCATGTGCATCCGAATAGCAACGTGTTTCTGCATTGCACTACGTGATATTCCTCATATTCTTTTATCGCAAGCAAACTCGAGAAGACATTGGAGTCATCTATAACCTCAAGTGGCGAAGGGGATGCATCTCGTACACTTTCCTCAAGTCAGTCACAAACTACCAGGTCGTAATCGATGCTTAGAACGAACTGAGCGCTTTTAAGAATGAATGGTTCTATGTGTGCTACCAACTTGGTTTTGTAGGATGGTAGTTGGAAAGACGTAAGTGTCACTTCAAACTTAATTTTAAGTGCTTTTATTCGAATCATATCCTAAACTAAGCCGCATTTAATTGAACATTGCAGGTAGTCATTCACGTCCCACCAACAACATATATTTGTTGATAGTTTCAGCACTCAAAAAATATATCGGTGGAAGATAGAGACATCAGATCTCTTTTCACTGACAAGCGCCTTTTTGTCTTTGGATTACTAAAAGAAGGCCACATCACGTGACTGCCTAGAAACACTAAGGAGGAAGTTGAAGAGAGAAGAGGTGTCATTAGGCAAGGAGGTGATAATGCTAATCATATCGTGCCCCAGTCGAAGGGGCTTAGAATGTCACCAAAGAAGGCGAGGTGAGGGGTGATGCTAATGAGTCCAATTGTGAATTATGAGCCCAAGCCATGAGATGTAGCTGGATCCTACCAAAACTCACAACACCCCACCCTAGAAAAGAAAAGAAGAAAAAGGCTCGTTTATAAGCTTCGTAAAAGGCAGCTCCAAGAAATCTAAGTCAACCTCCGCTGCTACAAATCAATCTTGCTCTCTAACTCTAGAAAATTTATTTAAGGGGCCATTGGACATCCCAATTCTAGATGATGTTGGGAATTATGATTTTGCTAATTTAATTCTTGGGGGAAGGGTCTTAATCTCCTATTCTATTTGACATTGACATTCAACCCACTAGCATTGGAGAGATTACTGTAGGGAGCAAAGCTGCAGTAACTGGTCCATTGAGGGGATATTGGGACACTCACGACCACGTGCACTGCTGCATGACACTTATCCACTTTTAATTCTAGTGATTCCGTATAAACTTTCATTTTGCTTGCAGGCTCGGTGGGACGCCCCCATAACTATGATCGCTCAAAGAGATCAATATACTCTTAGCCATCTTATTTTAGGCCCAATCGAGGTTCGGACCCCGGTCAAAACAGAGAAGGGTATGAAGAAAGAGAAGACCGAGATCGAAGCCACCAATCCAAGGATTGATCTGTCTAAACATAAATCAAAATCTCAGTTTTTTCACCATAAGGGTGCCAGTTAACTCCCTATTACACATAATAGTAGTAAGTCACTACCTCATGCTCCTACTTCGGCTACTACACCAGAGCAACATTCAAGTTCTTCTGGCGCTTGTTGATCTTAAAAACACCAATCTGGCGTAGAAGGTCTGATACTTCATCCCGCAAGCACGACAGATGGACCCTCTCATCCCTGACTACTCTTGATGCCACTACCGCTAAAAAGACGGCTGAGCTCAAGGCCACATTTCCTAAGTTGTGCTTTGACGAGTTCAAATTGATTCTTTCTTTGCATTAAATTCCTATAGAAGCCAAGGACACAATGCTCTCTTACATTAATGATGTCTATGTCCAACACAGTATAACTCTCTCTGTGGCTGAGAGAATTTTTGAGGTGTCAACGGAAAGAAAACACGAAATCGATCGCTTAACTCTCGAGGTAATCCATGACAAAGACATCATCAAGTACATGAAAGAGGAGGTCAAGTAGTTGAGTACAAAGTTGGTCGATGCTAGAAAAAAGCCAGTGAGTCCTTTGGATCTGTCGAGCATTTAATGAAAGTGCACCAAGCTAAACTAGACGTTACCGTTCATCAGAGTGGTACTTTAGCCCTTGAAAAAGATGTCTTATAGAATGAGAAGGACATGCTAAGAAAAGACAATGATGCTTTGGCCCTTCATATTAAATTGCTTGAGGAGGAGCTTGAGAAGGAAAAGCAGGAGAAACTTGAGGCTCAGTTGGAGTCTCAATGATACTGTGAGGAGATTGTCGAGGTTTACAAAGCTAAAATAGAGGCCGACAGACAACTTGCGTAGATAGAGGCCCTTAAGGAAGAGCTTGGAAGGCTGGATGGATATAAATAACAAACGAGTTTGATCTGTTGCTAATATATTGCATTGCATGCATCCTAATGAATCACAACCTCCGCTTCCCTAGGGAGGGGTATCCCGCGTCGCTTGTCAAAGCCTGGGACCATATCATAGATTTGAAAAGGAAGTCCCTCGGTGGTGCTGAAGTGGAAGAAAGGTAGCTCATGCACAAAATCTTTCGCAATGAAGATCCCGATGATCTCAGAGCTCCTCGGCTTAGTTTACACAGTGATTCAGCATTCACCAGAAATGGGAAAGATGGCTGTGAAGCCTTGGAATCTAGTTCCTAATACCATCATACTACTCAAGCAGTTGGTGCTTCAATTTCTCATCCCTCGGAGAAGGAGGCGGGCTAGGATCCATATCATCTGAGGATGCATAAATCTTTTGGGTTGTCTTTGATTTTGGAAGGCAACAATCTAGCTACGATCAAAGGCCAATCTGGTGAAGGTATATTTACTTCTCCAACATTCAAGAATGTTGAGATCTCATGCCCAAAAGTTAAGGGCTCACCCATTGGTCTTCATGAAATTATAGGTCCATCTACATCTGTCCATCCTTCTGATGATGATCTTTCCCTGAGACAAGAGGCATAGACCATAGGGTCCATTATGGCCAACACTGTATTGGTGGCTTCTACCGATCAACCTGCTAAGACTCCCGCCGGATGCTAAAGTCATAAGGGCTCAAAATGAAGAAAAGTTTGATCGGCGGTAGGGAAACATAGGATGTTGTAGTGACCTATGCCTCCGAATACACTGGTAAACTTAGCATTAAGGAGCGCACTGAAAAGGAGGAGGTGGATTTTCAAGACAAGAAGGAGAGTCCCAAAGTGGATATTACTCTGCTCCAGGTTATACTGTTAGGCGACATCAATCCTAAAGAGGTTGATCCTTCTTTATTCTAAAGTAATACTGCTTATGTCTCTAAAAGCATTTCCATTGAGGGTGACAAGGGCAAAAAAGGGTCGAAGAGGAAAGGACAAGGTAGTTGCTCCGGAGAATCCACCACGAAGAACATCCCAAAGAAGCCTAAAAAAAGGGAGAAAAAGCCGTTGAACTGGCTTGGGTAGTGCGTAGCTAGGTAGCCAGTTTCTTTTTGTTGGCCGTAATTGTGCATGTACAGCCCTCGTTTTTGGCTTTTATTTCTGAAATAAACTTGTGCATAGTTTCTAAGTTTCAATATGTAAATAGAAACTCTTTCATCTTTGTTTAGCTTTTGTTCGAAATTTGTTTAAATTGAGTTACTACATTACATTCAATGTACTTGTAATTCATCACTCATCGTTCAAACACTAGCCATCTTTTGGTCATAAGCTATTAAATGTTCGGGAATCGATCTGAAAAATCCATCATAAGGCCTCCTTTAGGTCGTTTCCTTAATTCGTATCAAGCGCTCGCGAGTTACAGCGTTCGCTGCCATGTTTAAGGGTTCAGCGATTACACTCCTGCCCCTAGTCTTGGGTTGGAGAGTTAGTTCTCAGACGGTCGGGTCCATTCCATGATGAGTTTACACAACTCCTATCAAGTTTAGGCTAAAGTTTAAGAATGAATGGTCGAATCACACCCATTCATTTTGCATATACTCTTATCCGCACACTGGGGACCAGAGTTAGTCAGTGGGCGGTCAATCACACCCGTTTAATGTTCATAATCTAGCCCACACTTTAGGGGATGATGTTTTTTGGGAAATGATCGAATCACATTTCCTTTTATCAATTCCTTTACCATTAAGTCTGGGGGAAAAGTTAAAGAGTGGTCGGTCGTATCTCGACCACTTTTACTTACATTCTTCGTGTCGAATCGGGAGACGGAGTTAGCTAATGGATGGTCGAGTCATACCCATTCTCTGTTTTATACTTAGCCCATCGAATTGCTGGCGAGAGTTAATGGATGAACGGTCGAGTCACGTTCATTTAGTTTAATTTGATTATTGAACCAATACTTGGTTGGCCCCAAACCCTGGGCACTTTTTGGTTTATATTATGCATATGTGGATGTAAGATGGTCGTATATCACAACTATTATTTTATGCATAAACAATTCACATATATGGAGGGAACTTCATATTTTATTACAAACTGAAAAAGAAATGGTAGAATATGTCTTATTACGTGGCTTTGAATTCAACTACAAAAGCAAATTCTAAATGAAATACAGTTGAATAAAAAAACTAATTTAAATAGTATTGTAAATGCTCGCTATTCCATACTCTAGGGAGTGTGATGCCAATTACAGTCAGTAGTTTGAAAGTTCCATCTCCAAACTTCTGATTAATGACATACGGTCCTTTCCATTTCAAACCCATGTCCATGGGGCAAGGAAATATTTGTTTCAAGACAAGATCGCCAATTTCAAAGGTTTCAATTTGGACTTTAATATTGTAGAGTTGGGCAACTCGATGTCGGTGTGCAGCTGCCCTCAAGTCAGCTTCTTCATGCTTCTTATTGACCATATTTTGAGATTCTAAAAGGAGATCTTTGTTAAATCTGGTGTCATAATAAGTCACTCGATGAGAAGTGACTACAACTTCCATAGGAATTGCAACTTCGAAACCGTAAGAAAGGGTGAATGTGTCAGTACCTAAGGATTTGGTTTTGGTGAAAAAAACTTTAGGAAATCATATAACATATAAATACTAAGGTTTTATCAAGGTATATAGTATATAGTACAGGATATTAAACAGGTGTTGATATAAAAAGACTATGCAGTATCAAGTAAAGATTGAAGAATTAAAGATGTTGATATAGAGACCAAAGAATGAAGACCCATGTGTATGCCAGAGTTCAAGATTCCAAGATATTCCAGATAAAAGTCTAGAATGTTTGTTAACTTTGATAGCACTTGATCTCTCTCTCTATTTTAAATTTTAAAATAGTTTTGAAATGTTTTGGTTTCTAAATATTCTTTTCAAAACAACTTTCAAATTGTTTTCAATTTCTTATAAATATCGTTTTTGTGTTTAATATTTTCCCAAGTTATTGTTTTTATTAAATTTTGAATTATATCAGTTTATTTTTCAAAATTCTTATCATATAGTTTTACTTAAGTTTATTAGTAGCAACGATATTTCTCTCCCTTTTTCATCGACAAAAAGGAATAAGTAATATGATATTATAATGTGAGAGATAATATGAAATAAAACGAAGAACAAACATCCACACATTTAGTATCCATAGACAATAGTGTTTAAAAGCAAATAAACTAGAATGGCCATTTAAGTACAAGCCATATTAATTAAAACAAATGTCTTGAATCAAAAGAAAAATAAACATCTTACACCATCAGACCCTTACCCCTACCACCATCTCCTTCATTACCATCATCATCACTACTAGCTTGACCGTCCCTAGAAGAAGAAGAAGACCATGTAAATACAGGTTGCTTACCCGGATCGCCCATAGTAGAAGTAGATGTACCGGAAGAGCACGATATAGCTTGCCACAATTTTTGAAAAATCCTTTGACTTTTTCGAGCTTCTTATCAACTTTGAGAATATTTGATTGAAGGATTTGTTGATTACGACACATCATATTGATGGCCGCACGTGGTTGAAGACCTTCATCTGGAATTGTAATTTCTTCTTGTTGATATCGAGTTGATGTCCAACGAGATGGTCGGTGAGAAGACTCGCCTTGTAGTGGTTGAACTTGAGTTGTTTTCCTTTGTGTCCATTCCTTAAAAGATATTATAGCAGGGGGTCGGGCAACCGGTAATTTCATTAAAGCTAAGATCCGAGCGTTTAAACACCCAACAGTAGAAACCGGTGAATCCGGTTCCGAAACTTCACATACTTTGAGAAGATGCATAATATATTCGTCGTGATAAATTATATTCATCTTTCCTTGGTTAAAGCTTAAAAATTCATCAAGCATTAAATGAAGCCAGTTTACTTTGATATTTCCAAAAATTGCATACAAGGCTCAAAAATTGTGTTCATAGACGATTTCATAACTCCCGGTTCTAGGAGTTACGGTTTTCATTAAGACACGATGAATTATTCGTGCATTTGGTCGTAAAGACATTGATTTTAACTGACGCATATCGTCTTCAAGAAATAACTGGCTTATGCGATCTTGAACAACCAAATCAATATCAATAGTAGATAACTCAACTCCATCATTTTCTATTTTTAGTATATGAGCCATACGATCGAGAGAAAAGAAGACGGGCTTACCACATATAGGGCTCCATATTCAATCTTCTTGATTTGGCTCATCTTGATGATCCAAGTTGAGATTAGCCTAGGACAACTTAACCATAATTTGGTTAATTTTGTGTTTATTGTCGTCGATATCAATTAACGACTCTAAATTGCTACGGCGGGCTAATTCTTGAATATGATAAGGTGAAAAATCAGGGAATTTGACGAAGGAACCTTCAAATATTCTCGAATCTTGCATCCGTCTTCATCTCTTCATTGCGGTATCATCAAATAGCCACCACTGAATTTGTTCATTGTAGGGGGTTGAGATGAGGAAGAGGCTTGACCTTTACGTTTTTGTGCCATTTAATTTTGATTTGGAGGAGAAAATTTTGATTTTTGGAGAGCTTAAGGTTTTGAAGATTTTGAAAAACTGAATTGTGAAGGAGGAGAGAAGGTAAAGTGATCAATAAAGGGGTAAAAGGGTAGGTGAAAAGGTAAAAATCTTTTCAGATCTACGACTCAGTCGACTGGTGAAAAAGTCAAAATTACAGCATCAGTCGACTGATGCAGGTCGTCAATCGACAGAAGCTGAAAGTTGATTTTTTTTCAACTTTCTGGTCCAATCGATTGAGTCTCTGCAACAATCGACTGGTCGTATATATATTTTTAAAATTATGCAGTGTTAGTCGACTGATTTGCATATTCAGTCGACTGTCCTGTAGCTTTTTGCACTGTGAATTATTTATAAGATATGAAATGTTTATATTTTACTTATTCTATAAGTCTAACTTTATTTTGTAGTTAAACGTGAATAGTTTTTATATCTAAGTTGTTGTTTATTGCGTGGGAAATAATTTTATTTCAGATATATAAACGTACACATCGATAGAAAATTTATTAAACATACAATGAAAAATTATTAAGTATTATGATTATTTATTAGGACTCGGTGTTTTGAATTCTTTCAGTTGTTTACGACGAATGTTCGAAGCTTCGTTGTGATCCTATGAATTTGGTGAGTATGGTGGTCGTGGAGGAGACGAAGTCGAAGGGCGTCGGATCGGCGAAATGGCATTTTCGTCAATCGGGTGTGACGAAGCCCCGTAGAATTTCATTGCTATATGCTCGATTATTCCTATACGTCTGGAGTTAATTTTCTGTTCATAATACATCTCCCGTTGAAGCATTAGAGACTCCTGTTGATAATGATGGAGATTGTCGATCTTTTGTTTTGTGTTTGGTGAAATATCAACAGTCTTTTTTCCTTTTTTTCTTTTCCGGCGTGTATCCAGTATGGTAAATCGAAGATGGTGAACCTTTGTGGTCTGGTGATTTTGGGGAGTTGGGTGTGGCAAAGATTTCGATAGAGTCGGTAGTAGATGATGTTGGCATTGTTGTAAAACTGCTGTTGATTTATTTTTTATTTCATAGAATCGAATGATGTATTGAGTTTGAGTGCATAGAAATAGCAATATGTTCCTATTTATAGTTCTTAATTCAGAGAAAATAGGATTTTATTTGTGGATTATATTAATTTCAGCCTAAACGAATGTAGAAACATAGGTATTCTGTTGGCTGAGCTTAATCTGATCAGTTACGATATTTATAAAATTGATAATACATAAGTACAGTAGTATGAAGATAATTGTGACATATACAATAGTATAAAATACATGTAACTATATAATAGGACGACCATAAGAGACTAAAATAGAAAACATTAACAGCTCAGGTGGTTAAGACACCTGGGCTATTCACAACAGGTCATGAGTTTGAGTCTGAGGATTGTCAGAATTTCGAATTTTTTGAAAAAATTTAATTTTTAACTTTTTAGTAAAAAAAATTATATTTTTATTTATATATCCTTACTTGAGATTATCCCGAGCTCACGTCTCAATTTTATAAACGTATTCTCTAATAGTGGTTTAGTAAAAATATTGGCTAACTGATATTCTGATGGTACGTAGTCTAGATTCATTATATCTTTTTCTATATTATCACGTAAAAAGTGATGTCTAATATCTATATGTTTAGTTCTCGAGTGATTTACTGGATTTTTAGATAAATTTATTGCACTAGAATTATCGCAGTAAATTGTTGATTTTGATAAGTTGATTCCAAAATCTTTAAGTGTCGGTTGCATATAAATTACTTGTGTGCAAGCTAGTGCTGTAGAAATATATTCTGCTTCACAAGTTGATAGGGAGACAGTTTTGTTTCTTACTAAACCAAGATATTAACGATTTACCAATGAAGTGACGCGTACCACTTGTACCTTTTCTATCTGTTCGTGATCCTCTGAAATCAGCATCACTGTATGATACTAATTCGAACGAACACTCTTTTGGATAGAAAAGTTCGAAATTTGTAGTTTTACTAAGATAACGTAGTATTCGTTTTACAGCATGTAGATGTGATTCTTTCGAGTCTGCTTGAAATTGTGCGCATAAGCATACACTCATCATAATATCTGGTCTACTTGCTGTTAAATAGAGTAGTGATCCTATTACTACGATATAATTTCTGGTCTATACTTTTGATGTTTTCATCTTTATCAAGATGTGCTGTTGTACTCATAGGAGTTGGTTTGGCAGAAGTATTTTCCATTCCAAAACATTTAATAAGATTATTACAGTATTTTTTTTGATTAATAAATATTCCATTTGAAACTTGTTTAATTTGTAGTCCTAGAAAATATGATAATTCTCCCATATGGGACATTTCAAATTCTCTAGTCATTATTTCAGAAAATTCTTTACATTATTCATTATTAGTTGAGCCAAATATAATGTCATCGATATATATTTGAACTATTAATATATCATTTTTAGAGCGTTTTATAAATAATGTTTGACCTACTTTTCCTATTTCGAATCCAGAATTAATTAAATAGCTTTTAAGACGTTCATATCTAGCATTTGATGCTTGCTTTGATCCATATAAAGCTTTCTTAAGTCTATATACATGGTCTGGAAATTTTTCATGAATAAATAAAGGAGATTGTTCAACATAAACATTTTCTTTAATATAACCAATTAAAAATGCACTTTTAACATCCATTTGACAAAGTTTAAAATTATTAAAACAAGCGTACGCCAATAAGATCCGTATTGCTTCTAGTCTAGCAACTGGAGCAAACGTTTCTTCGTAATCTATTCCTTCTTCCAGGTTATATCATTGTGCTACTAGTCTTGCTTTATTTCTAGTTATATTTCTTAGTTCGTCTGCTTTATTTTTATAAGCCCATTTAGTTCATATAACCGTCTGATCGGTCGGTCTGGGTACTAATACCGAAACTTCATTTCATTCAAATTGATTTAATTCTTCTTGCATAGCAATAATCAGATTTTCATCGGATGATGCTTCTTTAGTATTTTTAGGTTCTATAGTAGAGATAAAAGCTACATTACTCATTAAATTTAATTGACTTCTAGTTTGAACATTTGAATTTATTTCTCCAATTATATTTTCTGTAGGATGATTTCGTAGAACTCTTCGAGGAGATCTTATTGTATTAGTAGTATTTCTATTTTCTAGTTTATACACAATGTTTTCATCTTCTCTAGATAAAATGATATCATCGTCATCTGTCGTATTTTTTATTATTGTTTTTGTTTTACTAAGCAAATCATTGTCGTTAAATGTAGTACAAACAGTTTTAGCGTTTTCATCAAAAGATAAATGGAGTTGTTCTTCGATAGTATTTGTTCGTTTATTAAAGATTCGATAAGCTTTACTTCGATTCGAATTTCCAAGAAATATTCACATTTTGAATCAAATTTTCCAAGCCGATCTTTAGTATTTAGTATAAAGAATTTTGATCCAAATATTTTAAAATAAGATATGTTTGGTTTTCTACCGTTAAAATGTTGGTACGGAGTATTTTTGGTGAAAGGTCTAATAGAAACACGATTCAAAACATAACAATCAGTTGCAACAGCTTTTGCCCAAAATTATTTTGGTAACGTGCTTTCATTTAGCAAAGTTCTTGCACATTCTTGTAGAGTTCGATTTTTTCGTTCTACAACTCCATTTTGTTGTGGAGTTCCAGGAAATGAAAATTTGTGAATATTCCTTTCTTTTTACAGTAGTTATCAAATTGTACATTTTCAAATTCAACTCCATGATCACTTCTAATATTTTTATTTTTAATACCTTTTAAGTTTGAATTTGTTTAACAAAAGTTTTGAAATTTTTAAAGGTATCACTTTTATTTTTCATAAAAATATTCCATGTATATCTAGAAAAATCATCAACTATTACAAATACGTATTTATTATGATTTATGGAATGAATTTGGGTAGGGCCAAATAAATCCATATGAAGTAATTCAAGCGGTTGTAATGTCGAGATAACTTTCTTAGATTTAAACGAGGATTTAGTTAGTTTTCCTAATTGACATGAGTCACATATATCATTGACTTTAAAATTCATATTTGGTAATCCTTTCACAAGATTATTTTTAGAAATCTTGTTTATATTTTTGAAATTGATATGATAAAATAGTTTATGTCATATCCATGGATCATTTTCTTTAGCCATTAAGCATAAATATGAGTTATGATTAACTTTCATATTTAGAACGTAAATATTTTTATCTCTATTTCCTTCGAAAATAAGATTTTGATTCTGATCGAGAATACTACACTTATTTTCATAAAATGATATTTTAAATCCTTTATCGCATAACTGACTTATACTTAATAAGTTATGTTTTAAATTCTTAACTAATAAAACATTTGTAATAAGAGGTAAATTAGATGTACCGTAATTTCTCACATCGCCTTTGCCGATGATATATCCCTTGGAATTGTCTCCAAAAGTGACAGAACCTCCATCTGAGTATGTAAATTTATCAGCATGTCCTTATTTCTTGTTATATGTTTAAGCAACCACTGTCGAGTATCCATTTTAATCTTTTCTTGAGTGGGACCAGCAAAAAAATATGAGATATCCTTGGTACCCACCTTTTTAATAGGGTCCTAAAAGTTAGGTCTTGGGAAACCAAACCCAAGAGGGTTTAGTATCCTTTTTATAAATATAATTTTTATTATTATGAACATCTTCTATGAACGAACTAATATATTTCTTTCTTATTAGTTTGTTATTGGTTTTAGGTATCCATGTAATTATGGTCTTAGAAACTGGTCTATTTAAAGACGTGGGTGATTTATTAGATTTAATTCTTTGTTCAAATTACTACATTGTGACTTTTTAACTTTCTTCTTATATCCTAAACCATGTTTATTATTAACAGATTGTGAATTATCAATAATTCTAGATAAATTACATCTATTTTTATTAAAATTTGAAACATTTTTAGTGATTCCACGCTACACCAAATCAGCGATTTTCCAACATTTATGTTTTTCAATTCCAACACTTATGAATGTTATAAAATTACTAACACTAAAAAAGTGTTAAGATACCTGAAAAAGCGTTAGTAAAAATAAATAATTTTCTGAATGAACTTTGCAACACATTGCTTATTTTTCCAACACAAACAAGTGTTATAATGGTTGGTAAATCGGTAAATAATTCATTAACACTTGCCCTCGTCGGTAATTTTGTGTACATTTATTTTCCTCACGCTTAGCCATCCCCATCCCTATTATGGACGCATATCTTTTAATTTCAAAGTTAGGGTTTCTCCTCTCTCCACGTATCAATGCTCGATGCCTCTAGCGACATCGATGGCTTCCCTCGGTGCCTCCAACGACATCGGCGGCTTTTCTGAGTACATCCTCATGGTGACTTCAAGTGACGGCTTAGCACTGGACATGTCAATTCTCCAGGCGACCTCAGCAGACATTGATGGCTCTTGCAACTTTAAATTCAGTGCATCATTTCTCCATGCAAATTCAAGGTCGATTTCGATTTCTTCTTAATTTGTTTTCTTATTTCTCAACAATAATGATATTTGTACCAAATTTATTTGTATCGTAACTGCTGAATTTTTGTCCTCATGCTGTTAATTGTACACTAAGTTGTAGTTTGTGTTTCTGTCTTCCTTTTGAAATTACTATTATATATATTTTTAGTTATAATTGTCATTCTTTGTTTAATTTATTTTGCCTTTATAAGAATTGGATGCATTAAATTGAGAATTTTGACATACCTTTGATATTTACTATCACTTCACATATGCTTTTTTCATGTTGATAATCTTTGTTAAATATCAAGGATAGTGTTTCAAGGTTGTATATGTAGCTTGGATATTCCCAAGATTTTGAGAAAATTTATGGATTTACTTTTACCAAATTGATCATTAAGGAGAAGCAGGTAGTCGTGGCTAGCTTAAGTTTGAAATGAATGTTTTAAAAAGTCAACTTCATTTGAAATTTTAGGATCAAAATTAAAACCCACTAAAGTGCTATTATATATAAGTTTTCGAATTTACAAATTTATACAATGCAAACATTTTTCTAAACAAAACTTAAGCTATGTATTCTTTAACATTTAAGTTTGCATTTTAAACAGATTTAATTATGCATAAAAAATACTTATTTTATTTATAATTTATTAGCTTTCAAATTTGTTTCCTTCTAATTTTCACTATAACAATTTTTTATGTGAAAAATGAATCGATCCTCTGTTTGAGGAAGTTGGCACTTTAATCCATGCCTTGCGCCATTACTCTGTAACTCTTTTCTAAAAAAGTCTTTTTTATTTTGGGTATCAAAAATGCACGTAAGTGGTTAGGGAAAAAAAGAATTTTACACTTTGATGGTGTTATATCTAATGCAAAAGCCATTTACATTGTTGATTAAATAAGAATTAGAAATGTAAATTTTGATTATTATTTCAGTCTGCCAATCATACAAAAATATTTATCAAATCCTTACCTTTTATGAATACATGACATAATATGTATGTGTTATAAATTATTCTTCATAAGAATTTGTAGGCCTCATTCAACTTTTAGCATTAATAAAGTTTGATTATACTATATAAGTTATAATTAATATGCTGAGCATGACTTCACGGAGTAAAAGGATATCGTGATGACACTATCACTTTGCTACTTATTCTTGTAGAATTCTATGTTCATTTGCATATTTTTATAATGCTAATTTGGTGAATGTGACATCCACAGATAGTTTATTTTGTAGGAAGTGATTGATTTTAGATTTATCTTTTTGACTCTACTTAAGTTCAGGTTTTAGTTCAATTTTTTAGATTTTTTTTCATTTTGATTTGATTTTTTAGATTGACACATATACAGTTGTCATGCTTCTCGAATAATGTAATGCACACACACAATATTAAAGAACTAGAAAAAGATAATCATACAAAATCTTTTGAAATCATTGTGTATTTTACAGTTTGTGGTTTTACAAGTGACATTCATCTTTAACTTTCTTGCTCGCCATTCATGGACCTTAGCTTTCACTTTAAAATACAATAACAATGTAACAGATTTGGATTCAATACTAACTTAAAACTGATTTTCACTGTACTTGGACAAACCGTTTAGCTTTTAACAGAGGTTAAATCCAATTATATTTTAATGAAAGGTATTCAAATGCGGTGATAAATGTTTGGCATATCATTTTGATGGTTAGGGAACATGTACTAAATATTGTCTAGTCCATGCAGCATAGATCCAAGTTTACTTCTTTCTATACCATGCAAATTCCAGTATTAGTTTAGGATACAAATTCAAAGTTATGACATACCTTTTTGGTCTATTTCCCCAATATATTGAGTATTCCTTTTCTATGCCAAGAGTGTCTCTAAGGAGTAGAGTAGAAAAAAAGTAATACTTTGATTTATTCTTTGTCACAAAGGAAACAAAGTTATGTATCAAACTGAGGTGCATATGCATAAGAAAAGATATGATATTTGTTTGCATGAATTATTATATTAATGTTAATCATACAAATGTGTTTGAGAATATTATTATTTCACACAAATTAATCATGAAGAGCATAAATAGCAAACAACATGAAGAACTTGCATTGATTAAACTTATAAACATTGCCTTTGAGAAATATAATATACTAAATATAGCAGTATTATTCATTATTGTTAACAAATATGTGTTAGTATATTCAAATATTGAAATACATTGTGCCAGTGCTAATTTTTTACTCTGCTCAAAAAGGAAGATTCTTATATGTTTTTTGAACATTATTTCATAGGAGATGAAGAAATCAAGAGGACGAGTAGCAAACAATTACTTCCAGAGGTATGATCAATTAACAATAGTAACGAAAAAACTACACTGTTGAAAATTTTCATTGGCTTATTGAATAGTTTTGAAAGTAAATAAAAATGTCTCTTCCACTTCGAGTTGTAGAAACAATATAACTGCTACACATAATATACTAGAAAAAATGGCCTTTCTTTTTAACCAGTGTCCACCTCTGCCATTTTCTTCTCGTCTCGGCTTGCATTCACCGCTTTCTTTTCTTTTCTGGTAGTGAAGCAGAAGTTCGCTTCATTTTTGTTGAATTCGTTAGCACTTTTGAAGGTTGGGGCGATTGTTTTGGGGCTGCGTGGGAGTTCGGATAAACTGAAGGGCATGAGTAAAATTCAGTACCTTTTTGTGTTCTTTTAGTCGGTGACAAAGGTACAACCTTTTTTCTTTCCCTTTTCTTCATGAACAATGATCACATATGAGGTGTTTGTTGCTTTTTAAGTTTGTTAGATTTACTCCCAATAATCTCTCAGTGGATAGGCCGCTGATTTTTGTTGATTTCATTATAAATTGATTCTATGAATATTTTTTCTTTTACTTTGGCTTATCGGTCAAACAGATGTGTTTCATATAAATCTGTTTTTAGTTTATCTATTTGAGTTTTAAAATCAAAATTATTATGTTGATATGGCTAACACCAGTTTTTTGTTTAATGACATTGCATTCTTATATTTTCCTTGTTTATCTTAAATAAATTCTTTCATTATAACATTAATGCTTGATTATTATTATTCTTTAACTATCTAAATATAAAAAAATTTAAAAAATTAATTTAACTGTCTGCATACAGACATGAGAATAGACATGGTCCCAATATAGAAACTGGAAAGCTAAGTTCTGGTCTCGCTTTTTCTACCTTTCAGTAAGTTTTATGGCTATTGAAAAAAGTTATTTTCTTCATATGATTATATTTTGCGCTTGTGAATTTATAGTTGCGCAAATTCTTACAGGTATATGTGACTATTTATCTAGATGATTGTCAGAGAATTCCATTCTATGAAGGCATTGGCCTAGATATAAAGGAGTTTGATACATCATAGAGGTATGTGACATTTTTAAGTGTAATCCAATTCACTAAAAATCTAGATTTTACATCATAGAATTGTTCGTTCCTAGAGTATAATGCAACATGTTTAGCGTGAACACTACTATCAACTATACATATTTTCAATGATAGTTTATATAAAATCAAGATACCAAGCGGTGGACATTTTCTGCTAAGCATATCACTCTACATATTTTCTTATAATCTATTGAAGTTTTTCGAATCATAACTACTATCAACTTTACAAGAGATATCATCTTTGATCTTGATATACCAGTATTACAACACACTACATGTTAGCAAAGCTTTACCATCATGTTTATTTTTAGCGATTAAACGCTGCCAGCATGCAACAGAGTTTGCAGACTAAGCATGCAACAAATTTGCAAATTTAAGCATGCAAACTTAGTTTGCAAAACTGAGCACATAAACCGAGCTTGCAAACTGAGCACATAAACTGAGCACGTAGCAAAATCGATGTAAATTGGGTTTGCAAACTCAATTTGCAAATGCTAATTGAGTTTGATTAACATGAGCAAAATTCCATTAAGGTGGATGATCGTGGGAATACAGACTTCATCTATTAGATAATGTTTGTTTGAATCATGAGCAATATGCAAAAGAATGTATAACAGCACTGCAGTGGTCAATAGTCAACCGAGCAGCCATTGACATTCAACAATGATGTCTGCTTACCGAAATAATCATCATTATATTACCCATATATGGTTGGCTATAAATAGAGCCAAGGTCATAATCAAGTATAACAGACACACTTTGCAAATCTGCAAGATGATCAACCATAATCTTATCACTGTTACCATCATCGCCTTATTATTTGCTTCTGTAACGGTCCAACTTCCACACTTCAGAAAGTTGCATCGTTAAGAAGAAAGAAAGGGATAGAAAAGAGAAAACAAAGGAAAGAAAGAACAGACCACATCAGAATCTCACAGCGGAATCGAATAAATTATAATATATCACATAAAACTTTACATAGTATCATATACATCAGAGTAATACAGCTAATACAACACAAAACTAGACAGTTATAAACATCTGTCTAGCATTTACAATTCAAGTACATCAGAGAAACAGATACAAAACAAACATAGCGGAACTACTAAATATATCTACACGCTGAAGCCTCCTGCTCCATTATCTCCTCCAGAATTCGTCAAAGCAATCCTGAAACACTTGACTACTCATACATAATATGAGTACCCAAGAGTTTAATAAAACAAAAAATAAACACTCAGGTCAGAAAGGGGTCTGGTGTGAGTAAACGGGGTTAAAAGTTGCTTAACTTTAGAAAATCCTTTGAAAACAAAAGGTATCACGTAAGACTTCCCACACATAAATATGGAAAAAAAATTACCTTACGCTAACCAAAACATTTGATAGGAAATCCAGTGATATTATAATAGTGTCTAGGGTTTTCAAGTAAATAAGAAATAGCCGAAATTGTTACATCTATTAAATTCCAGCTACTAGCCACAAAAGTGGGTAATACAAACAAAACAGTAGGGTCTCGTAGGGAAAATGGGTTTCCATCAATGGCAGGGCAACTGGGGTACCGCCTGTCACAGTACGTGGCCTAGATCACCATACCGAGGATTACTCCCTTCATCCCCTGCAACACAAAGCCGGACCCGTTCCTTACTGAACAGTTCCGAACAAGACTACCCCGCAGATTGGTCGTCACCAACTGCCACACAACCGAAATATAAAGGGACCTCTAGACAGGAGTAAATCTTGCTCTCAAGTGGGGGCTACCCACGAAGCTTTGCTGCACCTCCCTTGTTTTAGCCATTCCCGGTTGACGAGGCTTGAGGATACGATTACCTTTATAGGACATATCAATCTTAGAATGCTCATCGTCCACCTGACGATGTGCTGAAAGCATTCAATCCATACAAGTTCATTCCGGATTCGAACGAAACCAAAGGCATTATCTCGTTACACTCGTATTGGAATCACCCTCATAGTTAACGATGATAACCCTTGCACTCTATATCACCATCTCGAATCTATAAGCACTATTTCGTCAAAATCATTACGGAATCACCCACAGAGTTATACTGACGTATAGCCCTTACACCTCGAGTCTTCACTTGCTCCACTTGGATTAACGACCTAACGTTTAATTGGAATCGATGTGGTTTTCGGATATCAAAATATGGAAACCCGATCCCGGTCTCACCGAAACCAAACGCCATTTTAAATGTCCAAGTTGTACTTAAGGGTTTTAAACAATTTAACTCTTATTGTTATCTATTTCACAAAGATAGATAAACTACATCTCACAATAGATAATCACATTCATATCATAACAGATAATCTGTATCATCCTTAAACAGATAATCATCACAACCAAATAATCCATCACAAACTATCAAACTTAAACCAATCATCCATATCATACAGATACAACTAATCTCATCACTGAGATCACAACCATTCAATCAATAGCATCCATAAGCAATGATTTATCAATCATCAATTATAATTAATTTAAAATGAATTAAATTAATTACAACCATCTCTAATTAATTTAAAATAAATTAAATTAATTACCATATTTAAATCCTGCTTAACATCTATTAATTAATTAACCCAGTTAATTAATTCACTTCCTAAGTATTCAACTTGATTAAACATCTTTGATTAATCATTTACTAATTACAATAAGTAATTAGTCCTTAATAATTTTGTAAATTAATTAACCTTAATCATAAGTAATTAACATTTAATTACTTCAAATATTAATTAATTATAATTAATTATATTTATCCTTAATTAATTACAATTAATTAATCACTTAATTAATTAATATTTAATTAAAAAATAATTAATTATATCATTAATTAAAATAATTAATGACCTCTAATATTTAATAAATTTCTTAATTAAAATTAATTGCATTTAGTAATTAATCCAATTATTAATCACCTTGATTAATATTAAGTAATTAACTATCTTTAATACTTGTTTAAAAATTAATTAACCAATAATTAATCATTAATTAATTCCTTAACTAATTACAAAAGTAATTATCCAAATTACTAATTACATTTCAGTAATTATCATTATTACTTCTCTAAGTAATCCTGCTCCACTAATTACAATAAGTAATTACACTCTTACAATCATCAAATGATTTATTAAAATTAATTAAACTAAATTAATTAACTTAACAATCACAATATTAAAATTTATTGACATTAATTAATTAATTAATTATCCTTAGATAATCATCACCAATTATTAATTAACATCATTTCATTTATTATATACTTAAGAAAATTTGAATTAGATTAATTATCAAATTAATCTAAACCATTATTCAAAATCAAATAATTAAGTAAACCCTTAATCATCTTAAAAATTTTCAAAATAATCAAATTACTATAAAATGACTCATTTAAATTCAAAATGTATTAAAACAATACATTTCTAAGAATTAAATTCAATTTCAAATTTTATTTAAAGATTCATTAATTCCAAAAATAATTATAAACCATAAAATAAAAATGAATGTTTAAACAACATTCATCACTTAAATATGAAGAAAGATTTAAAACTAAATTACTTGATAAATTAAGCATTGAAAATAAATTGATTATTTCCAACTTTCAAATTTAAATCAACACTTCATATTTTAATTCAAATACTTTCAAATACTAAAGGAACTCAATTCTTTCAAGTTTTAAACTTTTTGAAATGAAATTTCATTTTCAAATTTACTTTTAAACATTTGAATATGTTCATTTATTTTAAATTTTAAAAACTGTTTTGAAATTAAACTGGGTTTCAAAGAAATCTGGAAATAGTTTTTAAATTGATTTCAAACTGAGTTTAAAACTTACTTAAAACATTCAAATCTGTTCAAAGTTTTAAAACATACAAAAACTGTTTAAATTCAAACTCTGTTTTGAAAGATATCCTGAAAACAGTTTTTTTTTTTAATCTTGACTTAAACCCATATCTAAATCTTGTTTAAAGTTAAGATTTTCATTTTTAAAACTTTTGAATTTCAACTATACTTGAATTCAGTTACAACTCATTAAAATTCAAAACTGCAAAAGTCTCTCTGGGTAAAACTGTTTTTAAAACTTGATTTAAAACAGAATTTAAACTTGTTTAAATTTAAAAGTTTCATTTTTAAAAAAACTTTGAATTTCAAACCTCATTTGAAATTAGATTTAACTTCCATTTAAATTAGATTCTAACTAAAAATAATATGAATTTACTTAACTAAAAACTGCAAAATTTACTCTCAGGCTTTAAAAACCTGCAAATTGTTTTAACTCCTGATTTAAAACAAAATTTTAAATCTTGTTTAAATCTAAGATTCTTATCTTTAAAAACTTTGAATTCAAAACTACATTTGAATTCAGTTTCTACTTCCATCTAAAATCAAATTTCCATAGAAAATTAAAATTTCATTCAACATGAAAACTGCTAAACAACTTTCAGGTTTAAAACCTGAAACAGTTTTAATTTTTGATTTAAAACCAAACTTTAAATTTGTCTAAGACATCATCATTTTTTTTTAAAAGCTTTGAATTCAAATTCTATTTGAATTCAGTTTCAACTTGCATTTAAATCAAATTACAACTTAAAGTATGAATTCATTCAAAATTCTTAAAACTGCAACTCTCTGCTATAAAACCTGAAACAGTTTAAAAAAAAACTTGATTTAAACAGAATTTAAAACTTTGTTTAAATTTTAAAAAATTAATTTTTTAGAAACCTTAACTCAAAACTTCACTTGAATTCAGTATCAATTCATACTTGAATCAAATTTCCAACTTAAAATATGAATTCCATAAAAATTCAAACTGCAAATACTCTCAGGTTATACCCCTGCACCCATCCTACCCGAGTACCCCAATATTTACTTCGAGTTTTAAAACCTTTGCTTCGAGTCAGAAGAACAAAAACTTGGGGTTACTTCGAGAAAATATACCCTGCACACAATCAGTAGTTCACCTGAGTTCAACCATCAAACCTGTCATCATCTAGCAATCACAACACCAATCACCAGACCACTTACAACTCCGACTAATGACTCACCTACAACCCCTCTGCAACCTCCCAAATTCCCCACCTACTCGATGCAACAGAAAGAAGGTGCAGACCCTCAAAACTTCAACACTTGCAACATTTTAACATCAAGGTTTGAATACGTGGAAATCACAATCTCAACTCCCCCCCTTCTGATCATTTATCACCAAATTCTTCCTTGTTTCTTACATCAAAACACCACTAACATAAAGCATCTAACACCTGACATCCACTAGCTTAACAGATTAATCCAAAAATTTCCTATTTCTGTTTTAAAACAGAAATCTTTTTTCCCTAACAGTTTTTTTTTTAAAAAAAAACTGTAATATTAGTTTCTAAAATTCCTAATTCCAAACATGTGTTCTAATTTATACACTTGTTCTAATATTTATGATGTTTGATATTTGTTTTATTCTAATGATGACTGATTTTGGTTTACAGAGGCTACAGACTTATTAAACTAACTCAAAGTTTATAAATCTAAATCTACACCTAACTAACCTATTTACTTACACAAACTTTGCTAACTGAAACAATTCAAGTGATAAAGCTTTTTCCAATAAAGAATATCCTAATTTACAACCAACACTATATGCAGTTTTTCAAGGAATCAAAAGCATGCAAACATATTCACACACAACATTTATCAATATAGAATGTTCAGACAAGCTTGCTTCTTTTCTAAGTATTTACATACATCAGGCAATTTAAACTTCCTTGTATCTATGATGTTACTCACTTCCAAAAGAACAGAGGAGTTCTCATCAAACAGTTTTAAATTCAGGTGAACTAGTATTTAGTTCCGGAATTTGCATTTATCTTTGATTTTTAAAAAAAAACTGTTTTTAAAACAAAAAGTTCACTCACCTTATAATTGAAGATGCAGAACAACTAGATGCAGAGCAATTTGATGCAGATTTCATTGTCCAGAAATGCATATTGAAATGCATGATGCTCCTGGCTTGCATTTTGAAATTGAAGATGCCTTACTTGTTGATGTAGATTGCATGCAGACCTCTCAAATTTTAAATTTGAAGTATAACTTCCAGTTGATGATTGAAACTTGGCTTCAGATATGCAGACTTTAGATTGCAGATTGGATTGAAGTTTGTTTATGAAGAAAATGATTTGCAGATTTTGTAGTTGATAGGTTTGCAGATTGAAGTAATTTGTAGTTTGAGATTTTGAAGAGGAAGGTTGCAGGTTTGAAGATGAATGCAGATTTTAAATCTGCAGATTTATAAACATGTATTTGGTTTGAAAAGATTTATTGAAGATTGGTTTTGATCTTTACTGAAAATTTGATTTTCAGGTTTTCAATTTTGAAGAGAATGTGTTCTCAAATGCATATGCTATGTTTCTCCTATCAAAATTTTAAATAATGAGAATTAAAACAATTGACACTTGTTATGTTATGTAAAATAAATGATTTACAAGTGTCTACTTTTAGTTAAATGACTAACACATATGCATGTTAATATTTAAAAGCCATTTCTAAATTTGTATATGTATTTGAATTATCTTAAAACTATTTCTAATTTATTTTAGCAAGTTACAAATGTTTCATTAACATCAGTTTTTAAATAAAAACATATACACTTCTTTATAAAACTATACATTTACATTTTAATGCTTGTTTAATTATTTTTTTAAAATAATATTCTATATGAAACTACATTTCAAAAGAAAAGAATTTTAAAACAAAACAAAACAAAATAACTTTTATTAATAAAATAAGATCTAAACTATATTTATTCTTAAAAACAAAATAAATACTTACTTACTTCTATGAAAATTATAAGATAGATCTTTAAAAAAAACTATTGAAAAGTTTACAATATAATTTAAATCAAATTAATCCATTTACAAATTAAATACTTATAAATTTTCAAAAGAGAATTTCAATTTGAATTTAATTATTGAATCAATATTCCACACTTTAAAATGATTATCAAGGAAATTATTAAATATTTATTGCCTAAATTTCCGGGACATCACATTCCTTCCCCTTAAAAGAATTTCGTCCCCGAAATTTAAAAGCAAAGGTAATTTAATAATCCCATACAGATTTTAAATTTAGAAGAGCAAACATATACTATCAACCAAAATACTAGCAACCATAGCAACCAATTCAAACAAACAATTCTAATTATCCAGACAAAATTCTGGATAGAATTCCCTAGAGATTCCCAAGTACAAACACCGGGACACTCACCCTATAAAATCTATACTAGCTACACCACTCAGATCTGGAGCTTATATATATCTAGATCTACAAATCTAAACAGAATTCAGGACTACAGACAAGTCCTGATCAACTCCCAAACCTTCCAGAACTGCTGATTTTAAAACCAGAGATAAACCATACACGTATTCCCTCAGAGATACGTGAAAACAAAATAAATACCAGCCATCCGAACTGGCAATTCAATCTCGTAGAACAATCACTTAATCCTTAAGAGAGAACAGAAGGATCTAATACTCATATCCACAAATCTCTCCTAATGATCCTGGCTGCCTTCAACTCTAGATCAATCAAATCTACCACACAGCTCTTCTTCACAAATATCAGAAAATTACAAACATACTATTCTATTTTGAAACAGAACAGGTGCACAAACATCCAAGCTTCCAGATCCAAAATAAATTTCCTGTAGAAATGCTTTGATCCAAGACAAAACTCAAATTCCCAAAGAATCGGGTGCTGCTTCTATTCTGGAATAGCTGCCACCATGCTTCCACTGCGCAACTCTGATTTGAGAATGTTGTTGATGAACACAATTATAAACTTGATCAACTTATCTCGGAATATTGTTCATCAAATTCCATAAAATCTCAGTGACTTATCCGATTCAGTCATAACACACAACAAAAATTACTCAGAGAACCTCCGAACCATCGCAAGTCACTTTTGCGATTCCACTCAGTTCAGATTCCAAGAAATCGTTCTCACTTCAACAAACAGAACAGCTAAAGCCTTCAAAAGAAGAAACTAGTGGTCCACCTCTTAACCACTAACATCACACCCAGCTGAGCTTTCTGAAGAAATGGATAAGCTCTCCATCTGCCCGGACTACTGACTGAAGAATCACAGATACTTAAGAACCATCGAAGAAACAGGCCCCTCACTGCTGCTACTGCTGTCAAAACTTCCTTAACCAAAAACTCATCGAACCTCAAAGCTACACCAGCCACTTCACAATAGAGCCTTCCAGATAGACAGATATCTCTCAGGAAACTCGCTCCTAAACCAAGCTCAAAACACTCTGCCAAATTAAATCCTAAAAATCAAATACAGACAGAACTCCTCCCTAAGGTTACCAAGATACCAATTCTGGCTTCAGCACTCCCAACTAATCCAAACTCAAGAAAAACCACTCACACGAGTGCAACCAAGCTTACAATCCAAAAATATACTCCGAATATTAAAAAGATTTTCTTCAGAGATTGGTGAAATCCTTCACACCAAACTGCCAAGCTACTCAAGATGCCCAACTTGCCCTAGCAGACCACTTCCAACCTCAAACACTCGAACTCCAACCATTGGTAGTTGTGTTACACACACCACTACCCTATCTACCTTTATTACTTATATTGGAAAACCAGGACAGGTAACCCAATCTAATAGGTAGGAATAAATAAACAAATATATATTTATATATATTCAAAATTACAAATACGCTCTCTCAAGAAGGACACCACTACATAGCATAGGTATTCGCTCAACCTAAATGCTCTGATACCAACAGTAACGGTCCAACTTCCACACTCCAGAAAGTTGCATCGTTAAGAAGAAAGAAAGGGATAGAAAAGAGAAAAGAAAGGAAAGAAAGAACAGACCACATCAGAATCTCACAGCGGAATCGAATAAATTATAATATATCACATAAAACTTTACATAGTATCATATACATCAGAGTAATACAGCTAATACAACACAAAACTAGACAGTTATAAACATCTGTCTAGCATTTACAATTCAAGTACATCAGAGAAACAGATACAAAACAAACACAGTGGAACTACTAAATATATCTACACGTTGAAGCCTCCTGCTCCATTATCTCCTCCAGAATTCGTCAAAGCAATCCTGAAACACTTGACTACTCATACATAATATGAGTACCCAAGAGTTTAATAAAACAGAAAATAAACACTCAGGTCAGACAGGGGTGTGGTGTGAGTAAACGGGGTTAAAAGTTGCTTAACTTTAGAAAATCCTTTAAAAACAAAAGGTATCACGTAAGACTTCCCACACATAAACATGGAAAAGTTTTTACCTTACGCTAACCAAAACATTTGATAGGAAATCCAGTGATATTATAATAGTGTCTAGGGTTTTCAAGTAAATAAGAAATAGCCGAAATTGTTACATCTATTAAATTCCAGCTACTAGCCACAAAAGTGGGTAATACAAACAAAACCGTAGGGTCTCATAGGGAAAATGGGTTTCCATCAATGGCAGGGCTACTGGGGTACTGCCCGTCACAGTACGTGGCCTAGATCACCGTACCGAGGATTACTCCCTTCATCCCCTGCAACACAAAGCCGGACCCGTTCCTTACTGAACAGTTCCGAACAAGACTACCACGCAGATTGGTCGTCACCAACTGCCACACAACCGAAATATAAAGGGACCTCTAGACATGAGTAAATCTTGCTCTCAAGTGGGGGCTACCCACGAAGCTTTGCTGCACCTCCCCTATTTTAGCCATTCCCGGTTGATGAGGCTTGAGGCTACGATTACCTTTATAGGACATATCAATCTTAGAATGCTCATCGTCCACCTGACGATGTGATGAAAGCATTCAATCCATACAAGTTCGTTCCGGGTTCGAACGAAACCGAAGGCATTATCTCGTTACACTCGTATTGGAATCACCCTCATAGTTAACGACGATAACCCTTGCACTCTATATCACCATCTCGAATCTATAAGCACTATTCCGTCAAACTCATTACGGAATCACCCACAGAGTTATACTGACGTATAGCCCTTACACCTCGAGTCTTCACTTGCTCCACTTGGATTAACGACCTAACGTTTAGTTGGAATCGATGTGGTTTTCGGATATCCAAATATGGAAACCCGATCCCGGTCTCACCGAAACCAAACGCCATTTTAAATGTCCAAGTTGTACTTAAGGGTTTTAAACAATTTAACTCTTATTGTTATCTATTTCACATAGATAGATAAACTGCATCTCACAATAGATAATCACATTCATATCATAACGGATAATCTGTATCATCCTTAAACAGATAATCATCACAACCAAATAATCCATCACAAACTATCAAACTTAAACCAATCATCCATATCATACAGATACAACTAATCTCATCACTGAGATCACAACCATTCAATCAATAGCATCCATAAGCAATGATTTATCAATCATCAATTATAATTAATTTAAAATGAATTAAATTAATTACAACCATCTCTAATTAATTTAAAATAAATTAAATTAATTACCATATTTAAATCCTGCTTAACATCTATTGATTAATTAACCCAGTTAATTAATTCACTTCCTAAGTATTCAACTTGATTAAACATCTTTGATTAATCATTTACTAATTACAATAAGTAATTAGTCCTTAATAAATTTATAAATTAATTAACCTTAATCATAAGTAATTAACATTTAATTACTTCAAATATTAATTAATTATAACTAATTATATTTATCCTTAATTAATTACAATTAATTAATCACTTAATTAATTAATATTTAATTAAACAATAATTAATTATATCATTAATTAAAATAATTAATGACCTCTAATATTTAATAAATTTCTTAATTAAAATTAATTGCATTTAGTAATTAATCCAATTATTAATCACCTTGATTAATATTAATTAATTAACTATCTTTAATTACTTGTTTAAAAATTAATTAACCAATAATTAATCATTAATTAATTCCTTAACTAATTACAAAAGTAATTATCCAAATTACTAATTACATTTCAGTAATTATCATTATTACTTCTCTAAGTAATCCTGCTCCACTAATTACAATAAGTAATTACACTCTTACAATCATCAAATGATTTATTAAAATTAATTAAACTAAATTAATTAACTTAACAATCACAATATTAAAATTTATTGACATTAATTAATTAATTAATTATCCTTAGATAATCATCACCAATTATTAATTAACATCATTTCATTTATTATATACTTAAGAAAATTTGAATTAGATTAATTATCAAATTAATCTAAACCATTATTCAAAATCAAATAATTAAGTAAACCCTTAATCATCTTAAAAAATTTCAAAATAATCAAATTACTATCAAATGACTCATTTAAATTCAAAATGTATTAAAACAATACATTTCTAAGAATTAAATTCAATTTCAAATTTTATTTAAAGATTCATTAATTCCAAAAATAATTATAAACCATAAAATAAAAATGAATGTTTAAACAACATTCATCACTTAAATATGAAGAAAGATTTAAAACTAAATTACTTGATAAATTAAGCATTGAAAATAAATTGATTATTTTCAACTTTCAAATTTAAATCAACACTTCATATTTTAATTCAAATACTTTCAAATACTACAGGAACTCAATTCTTTCAAGTTTTAAACTTTTTGAAATGAAATTTCATTTTTAAATTTACTTTTAAACATTTGAATATGTTCATTTATTTTAAATTTTAAAAACTGTTTTGAAATTAAACTGGGTTTCAAAGAAGTCTGGAAACAGTTTTTAAATTGATTTCAAACTGAGTTTAAAACTTACTTAAAACATTCAAATCTGTTCAAAGTTTTAAAACATACAAAAACTGTTTAAATTCAAACTCTGGTTTTGAAAGATATCCTGAAAACAGTTTCTTTTTTTTTTAATCTTGACTTAAACCCATATCTAAATCTTGTTTAAAGTTAAGATTTTCATTTTTAAAACTTTTGAATTTCAACCATACTTGAATTCAGTTACAACTCATTAAAATTCAAAACTGCAAAAGTCTCTCTGGGTAAAACTGTTTTTAAAACTTGATTGAAAACATAATTTAAACTTGTTTAAATTTAAAAGTTTCATTTTTAAAAAAACTTTGAATTTCAAACCTCATTTGAAATTAGATTTAACTTCCATTTAAATCAGATTCTAACTAAAAATAATATGAATTTACTTAACTAAAAACTGCAAAATTTACTCTCAGGCTTTAAAAACCTGCAAACTGTTTTAACTCCTGATTTAAAACAAAATTTTAAATCTTGTTTAAATTTAAGATTCTTATCTTTAAAAACTTTGAATTCAAAAATACATTTGAATTCAGTTTCTATTTCCATCTAAAATCAAATTTCCATACAAAATTAAAATTTCATTCAACATGAAAACTGCTAAACAACTTTCAGGTTTAAAACCTGAAACAGTTTTAATTTTTGATTTAAAACCAAACTTTAAATTTGTCTAAGACATCATCATTTTTTTTAAAAGCTTTGAATTCAAATTCTATTTGAATTCAGTTTCAACTTGCATTTAAATCAAATTACGACTTAAAGTATGAATTCATTCAAAATTCTTAAAACTGCAACTCTCTGCTATAAAACCTGAAACAGTTTAAAAAAAAACTTGATTTAAACAGAATTTAAAACTTTGTTTAAATTTTAAAAAAATTCATTTTTTAGAAACCTTAACTCAAAACTTCACTTGAATTCAGTATCAATTCATACTTGAATCAAGTTTCCAACTTAAAATATGAATTCCATAAAAATTAAAACTGCAAATACTCTCAGGTTATACCCCTGCACCCATCCTACCCGAGTACCCCAATATTTACTTCGAGTTTTAAAACCTTTGCTTCGAGTCAGAAGAACAAAAACTCGGGCTTACTTCGAGAAAATATACCCTGCACACAATCAGTAGTTCACCTGAGTTCAACCATATGCAACAGAAAGAAGGTGCAGACCCTCAAAACTTCAACACTTGCAACATTTTAACATCAAGGTTTGAATACCTGGAAATCACAATCTCAACTCCCCCCCCTTCTGATCATTTATCACCAAATTCTTCCTTGTTTCTTACATCAAAACACCACTAACATAAAGCATCTAACACCTGACATCCACTAGCTTAACAGATTAATCCAAAAATTTCCTATTTCTGTTTTAAAACAGAAATCTTTTTTCCCTAACAGTTTTTTTTTTAAAAAAACTGTAATATTAGTTTCTAAAATTCCTAATTCCAAACATGTGTTCTAATTTATAAACTTGTTCTAATATTTATGATGTTTGATATTTGTTTTATTCTAATGATGACTGATTTTGGTTTACAGAGGCTACAGACTTATTAAACTAACTCAAAGTTTATAAATCTAAATCTACACCTAACTAACCTATTTACCTACACAAACTTTGCTAACTGAAACAATTCAAGTGATAAAGCTTTTTCCAATAAAGAATATCCTAATTTACAACCAACACTATATGCAGTTTTTCAAGAAATCAAAAACATGCAAACATATTCACACACAGCATTTATCAATATAGAATTTTCAAACAAGCTTGCTTCTTTTCTAAGTATTTACATACATCAGGCAATTTAAACTTCCTTGTATCTGTGAGGTTACTCACTTCCAAAAGAACAGAGGAATTCTCATCAAACAGTTTTAAATTCAGGTGAACTAGTATTTAGTTCCGGAATTTGCATTTATCTTTGATTTAGAAAAAAAAACTGTTTTTAAAACAAAAAGTTCACTCACCTTATAATTGAAGATGCAGAACAACTAGATGCAGAGCAATTTGATGCAGATTTCATTGTCCAGAAATGCATATTGAAATGCATGATGCTCCTGGCTTGCATTTTGAAATTGAAGATGCCTTACTTGTTGATGTAGATTGCATGCAGACCTCTCAAATTTTAAATTTGAAGTATAACTTCCAGTTGATGATTGAAAATTGGCTTCAGATATGCAGACTTTAGATTGCAGATTGGATTGAAGTTTGTTTATGAAGAAAATGATTTGTAGATTTTGTAGTTGATAGGTTTGCAGATTGAAGTAATTTGCAGTTTGTGATTTTGAAGAGGAAGGTTGCAGGTTTGAAGATGAATGCAGATTTTAAATCTGCAGATTTATAAACATGTATTTGGTTTGAAAAGATTTATTGAAGATTGGTTTTGATCTTTACTGAAAATTTGATTTTCAGGTTTTCAATATTGAAGAGAATGTGTTCTCAAATGCATATGCTATGTTTCTCCTATCAAAATTTTAAATAATGAGAATTAAAACAATTGACACTTGTTATGTTATGTAAAATAAATGATTTACAAGTGTCTACTTTTTAGTTAAATGACTAACACATATGCATGTTAATATTCAAAAGCCATTTCTAAATTTGTATATGTATTTGAATTATCTTAAAACTATTTCTAATTTGTTTTAGCAAGTTACAAATGTTTCATTAACATCAGTTTTTAAATAAAAACATATACACTTCTTTATAAAACCATACATTTACATTTTAATGCTTGTTTAATTATTTTTTTAAAATAATATTCTATATGAAACTACATTTCAAAAGAAAAGAATTTTAAAATAAAACAAAACAAAATAACTTTTATTAATAAAATAAGATCTAAACTATATTTATTCTTAAAAACAAAATAATTACTTACTTCTTTGAAAATTATAAGATAGATCTTTAAAACAAAACTATTGAAAAGTTTACAATATAATTTAAATCAAATTAATCCATTTACAAATTAAATACTTATAAATTTTCAAAAGAGAATTTCAATTTGAATTTAATTATTGAATCAATATTCCACACTATAAAATAATTATCAAGGAAATTATTAAATATTTATTGCCTAAATTTCCGGGACATCACAGTTTCTGCATTTTTTCTGTAAACGCAGCAACGTGCAACAAAGCGGATAGAGCAGCACTTCATGCATTCAAGGATTTGTAACGACCCGTAAATTTAACCAGTTTTAATAATGTTGTTCATTGAAATTTTGTGAAATTTTAAAAGACAAAATTTTGAAATATAGATTTTATATTTGGAATGCGTCCAGTTAAACATAGCAACCGGTAAATTTTCGTCTGAAAATATGAAAGTTTATTTCGTGCGTAAATTTACTTCAATTTAATCAGTTAAAAAGCGATGAAAATATAATATTTTCGAAACCTAAATATTTTTACATAGAAAACTTCTAAATCATCTTCTGAGCAGGATGCTATGTTTCGTTTTTCCAAATTCGGACATCTTCAGCTCCGTCGATCTTATTTTTCTGTGTTTTTCATGCAATTTCCGCTAGTAGAAAATTTGAATTTTTATAATTCAACCGTACCTCTGATATGTGTGTACTGTTTTGATCGTCTCATTGTGATGATCTCAACGGTATATTTATTTCTGTGTTTTGAGATTCGGTTCGCGACAGATATAATAAAACTGTTGGTCGTATCGGTACCACAAATTTCAACAGTTACTTCCCCTACCTCTTCAAATTTGAAACGTACTGTCATTAATTTCTTTGATTTTTCCTGAATCGACGTGAATATTTAGCACCAAAAATCCTCACCTGAATCATGGCACGTGATTGTTGATATTTTGGTTACTTTTATTTATATTCGTTTTGTTTTCTCCCTGTTCATATTCCTCCTCTTTTATATTGCCTTTTCCCACATCCCTCTTTCTTCCATTCGTATTTTTACTTGTCCTTGTCCTATTTCTACCTCCTACCATGCTCCGCCTTCGATAGTTCCTCCTCGGTTATGGCCCAATCTCCTGTTTTTACTTGTCATATATGGGTTGTATGTGTATATAGTAAGTTGCATTTCATAGTTATAAAGTTACAAAGGTTAGTTATAGTATGTATATACACACGTTTGTCTCTGGTTTATAATGAAAGTTGGGTTTATATTTGTATGGTCATGTATATGACCCGTTGTCTGCATATTTTACTGTTTGGCGGACTGCACATTGATGTGTATGTATATGTTATTATATATATGTTAATTTTATGAGGAAGTGATATTGATTTATTTAGATACGAATCAAACCATTACGTTTTGATGCTTGATTATTTTATATATATGCTGCTGATTCATAGAGGTATTGTAGATGTCTTATTTTCATATTTGTAAAACTTATGAAGTAAAAAAAAACGTTAAGTGATTTAATATAATATTATATATGGTATTTTTATACTATAAACTGATATGGTTTCTAAGTTATATAATTATGTATGATATTGTTTTATGTTGCTGTTTGCTGTATATAATATATAAATTTGAGATATATTGCTATTATATATATGTGTTCGTATAAGTTGCAGGTTAGTACTATCTTGTTAATATTAATATGTTTTTTTTATGCAAATGTTATATATTACTCTGTTCATTTGCTCTGTTATGGAGATATATATATTTATATATATTCAGACGTATTTTATATAAAGCAGTTGTTTACGGTTGTATGTATGATGATAGTAATAATATCAAGGCGTCTGTATATATATTTAGAACTTTTTCTTTGGACCCGTTTTGCTTTTATAAAGATTTAGAGTGTGTATAGTAATAATAAATTTCAAATAAATATATATTGTATATATTTTATCTCTCAATGTTTCATTTTGGCAACTGTTATATATTGGTTGTATATAATAAGTTATATACAAGTATATCATGTATTTTAAGTTTGAATCCAAAGATAAAACCTTTAAAAGTGTATGAATATGATTTTTAGTTATATATAGTTATTTATATAGGTTGTTTATCGTCATCAATCCAGTTCTGATTTGATTTCGTGTATTTCTAATTATCAGTTTGATCGTCGACTTCGTGCCATCGCGCTTTGTTTTGAAACTCGTGCCTGGATTCGTAGCCCACTTCTTCTATCTTCTCTAGCCTTGAAAGGTGAGTAATCACTCACGATTAATGTTCTTTTATTTATTAAATTTGATTTCAATTTAAATGACAATTGAATTATGCAACTATTAGTTATTTACACAGTTATATGTATGTTATTACCTGTATCAGTTTACTGGTGACATCTGACACTATTATCTGTTATTTATACGACGATATCCAGTTTGGTTGATAATTGATTAATTGTTTGATGTTTACATTGGACGTTAAATTGAAATGTTAAAGTGATAATTTATATGCAATTGAATTGGGTATGAGATAGTTAATAATTTAAAGTGGATTTATATGTTAAATTTGATTAGTTAAATATGACCCCTTTTAGTTGTTAAACTATTTGACGTAGAATTTGGGTTAACAACACCTTGAACCATTGAGCGTATGTTGTATAAATTTATGTAGTATGAAATTGAATAATTGATGTCAAGTGAAGAATCATATAAAAATATAATGAAATAATCTTTAATCTATATGAAATAATAGTGTAGATTCTAGAAATAGTTATATTAATTTGCACAAACAAAAAATGTAAATTAATATGATTATTTAGGGATTATTTGAATTAATTATTGGATTGTTATTGATTGTTGTTATTGCTTGTTTATTTACTTTGACACCATCCCAGTTATCACACTGCAATTTCCCTTTGCTATGCTTTGATTTTAAATTGGATTAGAATCGGTTGAAATGATAAACACCCAAATAAACTTTGACTTATGATAGAGAATTTAATTAAACCCGATTGGTCAATAATGATTTGATTTAAAAATAAAATAAAGATTTTATTTGAATAATAATAAGGTTTTGAAATAAAATTGGAATTTAAATTTTAAAAGAAAGGAAATGTAAATTTTTGAAACTGAAACAAATATTAATGTAGAAATTGATGAAAGAACATTGTTTTAAATTAAATTTATGAATAATTAAGTTTTGAAATTATTAATAATTAATTTTTGAAATTATTAATATTTAAGTTTGGATAATAATTAAGTTTGAAATTAGTAATAATTAGTTTGGAATTATTTAATGATTAAGATAAGAATCATTTAATAATTAGGTTTTGGAATCTATTTAATAATTAAATTTTGAAATTATTTAATAATTAAGTTTCGAGATTATTTAATAATTGACCAAGATTGAATTAATTGATAATTAAATAATGATAAGAGAAATTATACTTTTAAATAAGTGAATTTGAACTTCGTTAACAAATAAAATTTAGTTTCTTTATTTATTAAGCTTTGGAACATTTAAGCAAGTTAATAAGTGAAATTGAACTTCTTGATCATGTGAAATTAGTTCTTTATTAATTTAGTTTTTAAATGTGTAACTAAGTAAATAAATAAGTGAAATTGAATTTCTTTAACGAGAAATAAAATGCGTTTTATTGAAATAAATGCAAGACTTGTAACTTAAGGATTTGATTTGACGAATTTAACTTAATTCAATTTGTAAGTTGATATAATGAAGTTGAACTTAGGTAATTGATTTAATGAATTGGAAATTTAAATAGAAATTATTTTGAATAATAAATTTACTTAATTTAAACGAATATTGAACAAAATCGATCAATGGATTTAAATTGATTTTAATGATTAAATTAAATTAATTTAAATGATTTCGGAAGAAAATTTATATACAAACTTGAATCCATATTTGAAATGTTTAAATAAAAATTGAAATGGAATTATAAGATTTTGAATGGTAATTTGGAAGTTTTGAAATGTAAATGTTGGAAATTGTTTTAGAAAGACAAATGAAATGTTGATTACAAATTCTAATTAAAATTTAATTTGTTTTGGTTTGAAATATATTAAACGAATAATCGGTGAAATAATTACGAAAGTTATTAAAGAAACCGGGATCGGTTATGGACATACTCTCTGTCTAAACCGAAAACCACTTTAATAATTATACGCGGAGTGTGATCCAGAATGAAGTGGTTGGAATGATGTACGTGATGACTGAAGAAAGAGAACGATAATGGATAGCCTTGACACTTATGTCAAATTTGAAATGACTAAAACAGGAGCCGTGCCGGACCAAATGGGGTTAGCCACCTCGAGCGAACACACTTCTTCGTAACTACTCATTACTTATTATTGATTGGTGCACCCTCGTACTTTTGGGAGTGTTGTTTCGCGGTGTTGCGATCGTTGCGGCGATGCGTTTTCACCAGTTTGGATCAGGCAAACGGTAGTTTCACTGCCTTGGATATTGCCTCATGTGCCTTGTCATACTTGTGTCCCTATATACGCGACCATTACGAATTTGTTTTGTGTTATACCTATGGAGTACTCCCTGATATCCCACTAGTTTACGGTGGAGTTTACAGTGCTGTATAGACTATAACGCCTATATAAAATGTGTTAAGGGGGATAATGGTAACGCCTTAACACTATTTTGATATTTTATATTACTGATAGACATTATCTATTTAGCGTATATTACTACATAGTAGATAGTTTAACGGATCCTTAAAGGATGGCTATTCCAATGTCCTTTGAGTTATTATATTTCAATTGTTATTTCACTTGAGTTGGATTTGTTGATATAAGAATGTTAATCCTGACTCGAGTGTTTTGTGTTTTTCTTTATGCTCGGGTCAGACTGAGTGGTTCAGCCTTTGAGACTCACCTTTGGAGTTGAAGCTTCGCTTGGGGATCCAGCTATCTATCCAGCTTTCAGATATCCAGTTGATTCCAGTGATGTATTCTAATATTGCATTTGACTATTGTATTCGAGATTTCTTTTGTAACTTATTTAACTCTATTATATATATATATATATATATAGTAGCTTCATGAACTAGTATCTTTTGCTTCCGCTGCATATTATTACTCTGTGCCTGTGATTATGTGATTATTTATTTACTGTATATCTGAGTTTTGCCAAATTTAAATTAACAATTCGGTATTTTGAAGTATTGAAGTCCGACATGGGCGGATGCGAATAGTCCAAAATAGCGGGTCGTTACAGGATTCCTTCCCTGATAAAAGCTTTTACCACTCGTATCCAGACTGGGTAGCAAACTCAACAAATGATTGCTGCAACTGGGATTATGTTCAATGTGACACCACTGGACGCGTCACTTCTTTAGTCTTGTCTGGAAACAGTTTTGATCCTCTCGACATGGATCTCAATGGTTTGTCTGTAACCTGCTAGCACTGCATGCTTTTCATCAAGTATCGTATTTTAAGTACTATTTCCTTATGCATGTTATTGAGCACCATAGGTACGATACCAGTCATGCTTGGGGATCTTACAGAACTCAAAACAATGCGTTTTGATTACATGCCCGGTCTCGTAGGCCCATACCATCCTAGATAACCAAACTAAAGAACCTCCAAACTCTAGTTATATCAAATTGCCAAATCACTGGTTCCGTTCCATCCTTTCTCTCACAGTTACCTTCTCTTCAACAAATAGATTTATCCAAAAATAAGTTAGTAGGCACCATCCCTCCTTCTCTTGCAGACTTGGTCAACCTCAGTTCACTCTCTCTACGTGATAACCAACTTATGGGCACCATTCCTCCTAATTTGTTCAACAAACTACCCAAACCTACCACTATATTTCTTTACTTATCCAACAACAATTTGAAAGGAACCTTACCACTCTCTTTTCCTGACGTCGACTTTGATGACTGCTACTTGGACAACAACAAATTGGAAGGAGACTTGTCCCTTCTTTTTGGAAGAAACAAGGCTATCACCTCTATTTCTACCTACTCCAATAATTTTAGATTTGATCTCAGCAACGTTGAGTATCCATTGGCTTTGACATATTTGGATATTAGCAGAAATGAGATTTATGGAAGCATATCGAACCAGATTACTGAAGTGTCTAACTTGTCCTTTGTTGTGTTTAGTTATAACAATTTGTGCGGCAAGATACCAAGCGGTGGACATTTTCTGCTAAACATATCATTCTACATATTTTCTTATAATCTATTGAAGTTTTTCTAATCATTACGACTATCAACTTTACAAGAGATATCATCTTTGATCTTGATATACTAGTATTACAACACACTCCATGTTAGCAAATCTTTACCATCATGTTTATTTTTAACGATCAAACGCTGCCAACATGCAACCGAGTTTGCAAACCAAGCATGCAACCAATTTGCAAATTTAAGCATGCAAACTTAGTTTGCAAAACTGAGCTCATAAACCGAGCTTGCAAACTGAACACACAAACTGAGCATGTAGCAAAATCAATGTAGATTGGGTTTACAAACTCAATTCGCAAATGCTAATTGAGTTTGATTAACATGTATTTTGTAGACTTAGTTTGCAAATTCATAAATACAAAATAAAATTAGAACCTGAGTTGTAACTCAGTCTTTAACCTTTTGATTTTGAAGGTATAAGTTTTTATCGAGTGTTTATATTAAATGCAGGAACTTGAAGAAGGGCGCTTTGGATTGTTGCATTGGATGTTGATGAATATTCAAAACCATTAGAGTTTGGAGTGAATGATCAGGAATGGTTAGGTTAACCGTATGTTAAACTTTAAGTGTATTTTGAATTTTTTTTGAAGCTTATGTTGTAATAATATCTAAATATATGACATTGTGGTATTTTAGATATGTAAATAATTGTTTATGATATATTATACTACATTTGCAGAGTGTTTAAACTTTGTATTGATATGTATGATGAATTATTTGTGGTATGGAAACCATTATTTGCAGAGTGTTTATATTTAAACTTTGCGTTTAAGTTTTGGTATATATATATATATGTGTGTGTGTGTGTGTGTGTGTGTACTAAAGTGTTACCGTATATTTCGTTACCAACACTTATAAGTGTGACCATATATTTCTGTACCAACACCTATAAGTGTTACCGTATATTTCGTTACCAACACTTATAAGCGTTACCGTATATTTTGTTACCAACACTTACAAGCGTTACCGTACATTTAGGTACCAACACTTATAAGTGTTAGTAATACGTATGTTTGTAACACTTATAAGTGTTACAAATTTGGCCGCTCCATTCCTCACAGTCCATTAGTAACACTTAAAAAGTGTTACTGAAATTATTTGTAACACTTATAAATGATAGAACTTGCCTGTTTTGGTGTAGTGCCATCTAGTTTAGTCTTTAGACTTGAATTTCTAGTTCTACCATTTTAATATTTGTTTTTAAAACATGATTCTCAAAAACAAGACCATCATTCTTTTCTTTTTGAGTTTCAATTTCTTGACTCAATAATATAAGTTGAGAATTAACATTAGAGAGAGATTCTTGAGTTTTCTCAAGTTCTTCTTCCAATATTTTCTTCTCATCTTTATGCATATCTCTTTCGAATTCTGCCTTTTTCTGATTTTCTTTTAAGACTTTTTAAAGTATCTAATAATTCATAGTTTATTTCTATCATATCATCAAAAGTAAAATCACTAACCTCATTAGCTTTAGCCATAAAACATACGTTAGCTTGTTTATTATCGCTGTCACTTTCACTTCTCGAAGAAGATGATGAAGAATCTGAATCATCCCATGTGACTGAAAAGGCTTTTCTTTTGAATTTGTCCTTCCTTTTATTTCGATGTTCTTTCTTTTGATCTGAACAGTCTTTCTGCATGTGCCCCCTTTTTGTGACAGTTATAATATAACTAATAAAGACGGTGGTTTATTGCTGGTTGAGCTTCTCTTGCTATTATTTCTGTTTCCTTTTCTATATTTCAAGAATTTCTTGAAGTTCTTTGCAATAAAAGCTAGGTCGTCTTTGTCTAAGTGTGATTCTTCTTGCTATGCATGAAATGCTATATTCCTTTTATCTTCAACCTGAACTCTTTTTCCCTGCAAATTTGCTTCATAAGACATTAGATCTCCAATTAATTCTTCTGGAGTTATTGTGGAAATATCGTTCGCTTCTTCAATAGCAAGAACTTTTCTTTCCCATTCATCTGTTAAAGAATTAAGGATTTTGGATACGATATCAAAATCTGAATATTTTCTCCTAGTCCTACTAATGAATGATAGATGTCCTGAAATCTTGAGTACATGTCATTTATGGATTCATTTCTTTCATTCTAAAATTTTGAAACTGACTTTTGAGCATGGATATTTTGCTTTGTTTAACCTTGTTGGTTCCTACGTGTGTGACTTTGAGTGTACGCCATATTTCACAAGTAGTATTGCACATACTAACACAGTTAAACTCATTTTTATCTAAGGCACAAAACAACATATTCATGGCTTTTGCATTAGCTGTGGCATCTAATTTCTGTGTATTTGACCAAGTGGAATATTCTTTAGTAGGAATAGTATATTCTGTTTGAGTTATATTCCATGATTCAAAACTATTTGCTTGCATATATATTCTCGTTCGTGTGGACCAATAGTTATAATTCATGCCATTAAATAGTGGTGGACGTGCAATGGATTGTCCTTCAACAAAGCAAGTGTTAATGCTGGTGCTGGTGTTAGTATCCATATTAATAGATTATCAGATAACTGTGTTACGGTTATATGATGACCTAGCACTGATACCAAATGAAAGTGTGCCATGGATCATGTAATATGGATATATGATAATACAGAGTATAGTGATGATAGTAATACTGTAAATAGTGTGGAATATAAAAGCAGTATAGTAAAATGACACCAGAGATTTTTATACTGGTTCGGAGCACCATCCTACGTCCAGTCCCAGACTCCTTCTGGAATTTCACTAAAACAACAGCCCTCGCTTAACCTGGAGGAACAAGTCTATAAAACCCCTGAGCAGCCGAACATGGACCTGAGCAGCAGAACAAGGTTTTGCCTCAACAGCCGAAGAGGACTTCACTCGCCTGAGCAGCAGAACAAGACTTCAACTAATACGGAAAATAGTTTTGACTTATGTGTACTGATGACACGGATTTGTCACTTGTAGTACACCCTTCCTATAATCTTCTCCTCGAGTATAAATATTTATATTTAAAGAATATGAAGAGTAGAAAGGTATAGTATTGCTTTAATGCAGAATATTTGAGAGTATGATAGCAAATAGATTTCAGAAAGTTAGATCAGAGAATAAGAGAAATCGATTGTGATTAAGTGATTTGAAATGAAGTTGGAGTTTGTATTTATAAGAGTTAGAAAGCTACGACTATTGATGAAAAGTTTCGATCGAAGTGTTACATCCGAATCTTTTCGTTAAAGGTTTGCAACTTTCACAAAAGTCGTGTCCTTTCAAAAATATGGCTGTTATAGAAATTCAATCGACTGGGCTTTAGGGTCAGTCGACTAAATGTTCAAACTAATTTAAATATTTAAGTTCATATATTCGTGCACTATGCATGTTGCACTTTTTCTCCAACGTCAGTCGACTGGAAAAGTAGGTCAGTCGACTGACCTGGTGTATTTTGTGCAATATGCACGGTTTGCATATATATATATATGCATATATATATATATATATATATAACTTTATATCTTTTGTAAACTAATTATATGCTTATATATGTGTATAAAAAATTTGTAAATAGAGTGATAAAAATATATAAGCCAATATATACGTGATTGAGGAGAGATTTTAACAATGTTGACCTAGGACTCAAAAATCAAATAATAATAAAATTGATGCACCGGTTTTAAAGTCTTGTCTCCTTGTCGTATATATTCTCTTTTTGTCATAGCAGTCGTCAATTCTGTATGTTATAGATGATAGCTTTGTATCAAGAATCAAAACCAAGTCTCAATATTAAGAAGTGTCTATTCGTCGTATTTCTTCATGAATAGACAAGACCATTATTCCTCGATAAATACCTGTGTTTCCAATGAATTTTTCAAACTAGTTTTCATTATTCTTCCCTCCTACTACTTCTCTTTCACTTTCTAAAACAAATTATAACCATACTCCATCGAATTTCAACCAGAATCAAACTCCATTGATTAGTTTGATTTTCTATTATTTACCATCTAATTTCAATCGTCTCTCACTCCAATCACGATCTAACTGCTATTCAAGGATTATATGATCATTTGTAATCAAGATCAAAGTTTCGAGTTTGTAAATCTCTATCAAATTGAACTAATATGCTTGTGGGTGTGATTGTAGTTCATGAAATCGATTAGGAGTGCTTAGTAGCCCATAAATTTAGTGGGTGTGCTTATAGCTCAAAAATCAAGTGGCTCTACCCGAGGGCAGGGATTCTGAAGGGTGTGTATCATAGCCTTAAAATCAAGGTTGTATTTGCATTTACTAGTTGAAAAGAAATCTGTATGAGGAATTGTACGGGATTGGATGTAAGGTAACTCCGAACCAGTATAAAATCCTGGCATGTTCTTTCCTATCACTTTTACTGCATTTACTGTTTATTTATGTTTAGATTATGTGGTTGTTTCTATGATTGTTAATCTCATTATTCTAAGTATAATTTCAAAAGATTCATATAAATTAGAAAAGACTATTCACCCTCCCTCTAGCGTTAACTTAGCCTTAAGATCTCTATCCGTAATCATACATTTGGTATCAGAGCACTAGTTTTCAAAGTATTCATAATCTGATTTTCGAAAAGATTTTATGGTGTTCTTTAACAATATTTTTACATTATTTTGGAAAGGTTAATTTGTAAAATCATCATTACAATGTTTATTATATTTGCATCTATTCATTATAAAAAGTCATGTGATTTATTAAAAAGGAATAAATTGCAGGAACAGATGTGTTACATGGCTTTTGATGAACAAACATCTGATAATCAGACACTATAGGCCAAAAAGGATAAATATATATATGGGATAGTGGTTATCCAAGGCACATGACTGGAATTCTAGAGATTTTTAACGATATAGTCTACAAAGATGGAGGATCAGCCAATTTTGGTGATAATTCTAAAGGATATGTGATTGCATCGGCAATGTGGATAATTCTAAAATTCCTACTAATTCTAATGTTTTGTTAGTTAGGAATTTAAAACATAATCCATTAATTATTAGTTAGTTGTGTGATAAAGGTTTTTAAATTAAATTCATAAAAGATAAATGTCACATTTAAGTTAATAAGTTAACGTCATCTTTGAAGATATTAGGAAACAAAATATTTATATTTTAAGTATGAAAATCTCAAATGATAACTTATGTCTTTTGGCTGAAACAAGTGAACGTTGGATTTAGCATAAAAGATTTAGGAATTTGAATTTCAAACTTATTTCTAAAATTGCTAAAAATGATTAAATTCGAGGTTTTTCTAAAAAAATTCAAAGTTAATAATCTATATGATGCATGTCAATTAGGTAAACTTAGAAAAAGTTCATTTAAATCAAAAGATATAATTTCTACTTCTCATCCCTTTGAACTTCTCCACTTAGATCTTTTTGGTCCCTCTCATATACAATCTGTAAATCATAGTAGATATGTATTTATAATCTTAAATGACTATTATTGGTTTACATCGATGATTTTCTTAAAATTAAAAGTGATGCTTTTGAAATGTTTAAGATCATTATCAAACGAACTCAAAATCAAATGTCCAAAAAATTAAAACTATTCGAAGTGATCATGTTAGAGAATTCGAAAATGAAAATTTTAAGAATTCTATAATAAGAAAGTTATAACCTATAAATTTTCATTTCCAAGAACACCACCACAAAATGGAGTGATAGAACGATTCAAGAGTGCGCTAGAATTATGCTAAATGATAGAAATTTGCCTAAGAATTTTTGGGCTGAGGTAGTCGTTACTGCATGTTATATACAAAATAGAATTTTAATAAGACCATTAACTAAGAAAACTCCTTATGAACTATTTTATAATAAGAAACCTAAAATATCGTGTTTTAAATTTTTTGACAGTAATTTTTTTATTTTAAATACTATAGATAATTTAGATAAATTTTATGCTAAATCTGATAAAGGAAATTTTACTGGGTATTCAAATAGAAGTAAAGCTTATAGAGTTTTTAATACTAGAAGAACTAATACTATTGAAGAGACGCTACATGTCTCATTTGATGAAAATTTCAAAATTCATAATCAAAATATTGATGAAGAAGAAAACATTGATAATGAAATTGAAAGTAATGGGAACACTGAAACTTATATAATAATAATGAAAATTTATATCCAAATAAAAGACCTTGATACTTAAGAGGTCATCCTATAGAAAATAAAATTGGTAATACTGAATCTATTGTGAAAACTAGAAATCAATTAAAAAAATGAGTAACGTAGCTTTATTTCAACTATTGAACCTAAACATCCGAAGGAAGCATCAACTGACTATTCATGGATTCTTGCCTTGCAAGAAGAATTGAATCAATTCACCAGACACGATGTAATGGAATTAGTTCAAAGATTCAAGGATATGTCTATTATAGGCACTAAATGGGTACACAGGAATAAAATGAATGAATAAGGAGAGGTCGTAAGAAATAACGCTCGATTAGTGGCACAATGTTACTGTCAAGTGGAGGTATAGAATTTGATGAAACCTTTGCACATGTAGCAATATTAAAGGCTATAAGCATCTTACTTGCTTTCGCTATCCATGATAATTTCAAATTATATCAAATGGATATTAAAAGTGCATTTTTAAATGGATTCATTAAAGAAGTTGTATATGTAGAACAACCCCTACTTTTCAAAGATGAAATATTACCAAATCATGTTTACAAATTAAAGAAAGCTTTATATGGTCTAAAACAGGCTCCCAGAGCTTGGTATGATAAACTTAAATCCTATCTATTACAATCAAATTTTGAGATAGGCAGAGTAGATGGTCAGAGGCGAATTGAAAGCTAAGCAGTGGTAATTATAAAGATCCCCCGGGGAAAAATAGGACAGTACTCTCTTTATTAAAATAAATAAAAATGATATCCAATTAACACAAATATATGTAGATGACATTATTTTCAAGTCTACTAACAAAAATCTAAATTAAGAATTTTCAAAATTAATGATTGAGGAATTTGAAATGAGTCATATGGAAGAACTAAATTATTTTCTAGGATTACAAATTAAACAACTAAGTAATGGAATTTTTATTAGTCAAGAAAAATACGCTAAAGACTTAGTTAAAAAAAATTGGTATCGAAAATACCAGCAGTAAGCCAACTCCAATGGAAACTAATGAAAAATTAAACAAAGAAAAAATTCAAAAGACATAGATGGAAAACTAAACAGAGGAATGATTAGACCACTACTCTATATAACTGCTAGTAGACCTGATATAATGCATACTATTTGTCTATGTGCAAGATTCAATATCAACCTAAAGAAACTCATTTAAAATATATAAAATGAATTTTAAGATATGTTGATAATGCAATAGACTATGGACTCTTTTATGCAAAAGATGATTCATTTGAATTAATTTCATATAGTGATGCTGATTATGTCGATTGTAAATCAAACCAAAAAAGTACAAGTAGAACTTGTCATTTTTTGGGACACTCTCCGGTTTCTTGGTTTAGTAAAAAGAAAAATAATGTCTCTCTAACTATGATAGAAGCAAAATATATTTCAACGGCATCTGTATGTTCACAGGTTATCCATATGCAACAAGCTCTAAGAGATGTTGGTTTAAATTTTAATAAATCAGCAATATATTACGATAATACGAGTGCGAATCTATCTAAAAATCCTACTTATCATGCTAGAACTAAACATATTGATATAGGACATCATTTTCTAAGGGATAATGTAAATAACGAAGTTATACCACTTGAATTTATAAACTTTTAAAATCAAGTAGCTAACATTTTGACGAAACCATTGAATCAAACATCCTTTACTAAGTTACGAAGAGAGTTAGGTATTTGTTCTTTATCGAAAATTTAAAAAATTATAACATAAATTTACATAATTAATAAGAAAAATATAATAAACAAAATTTTCAAATGTATGTCGACATACATGACCAATATATGTCGACATATAATGGCAAAATTCATATTTTAAATTATCCCTCTGAAATTTAATTTAGCGATTATGTGAACACTAAATTCAACTTTATTCTTCATTTTCTTCTTTTTCACTATTCTTAACTTCTGAAATAAACAAATCATGGCATCCTCTTCAAATCCAAACCATAATTTAATATTTTCCTACCATTCTCCTACTCCTGGACCCTTCCAAAACATTACTATGGCAAAATCTATCAAATTGAAGGAAGTTATGAAGAATTTTCTAGAAATGTTGACTGAAATTCAAGTCGTACAAATTCGTATGTCAAAGGAACAGGAGAAACAAAGTAGGATTCTGTGCAATATTCAGAAATATCTATTGAATAACCCTTGGAATCCAATAATTATTGAAAATTATTCCATGAATTTAGTCATTCATAATCCTCTTCAAAGCAGCGAAGAAGAAGAGGAAGAAGAAGAAAAAGAAGAAAAGAAAGAGGAAGAAGAAGAAGAGGAACAATATATAGAGGAGGATGAAGAGGTTCAATGCATTAGGAAAATGTTTTACGACCGAGATGGAAATCTCCTTGAACAAAAGGGAAATTTTTGCCTTCTTTATCCTCATTGTCTCATTCATAATTATCCTATCATCAAGAATTCTTATTAGGATAGGACTTCTTCGATTAATTTAACAATAATGTGTATTTTAACTTTAATTTGACTTTATCGTGTGTACGGATTGATTGGTTTGTAAATATGATATTGAATGAATATGTAGTAGGTTTAGTTACTATTAATGATTTGTGCTTGACTTATCATTTCTAATATATTATTCTTGTCTTTGCATTTCATGATCATATCACTTATCATTATAAGTATATAATTTTTATTTAAAATGGAGTTAGAATTATCAATTAGTATGAAGAGTTAAGGTTAGAATTATAGTTATAGTTAGCTCTTTTTTTGATTGATGCCAAAGGGAGAGAAATATATAAAATACTAGGTATATATTAAGGGGTAGTTTTATACGGCATTGATTAAGGGAGAATTATATTATATTTTATATACAAAGTTGTCATTATCAAAAGGGGGGAGATTTTTAGTACCTAAGGATTTGGTTTTGATGGTGGCAACTTTAGGAAATCATATAACATATAAATACTAATGTTTTATCAAGGTATATAGTATATAGTGCAGGATATAAATATATGTTGATATAAAACACTGTACAATATCAAGTAAAGGTTGAAGAGTTAAAGATGTTGATATAGAGAATCAAGAATGAAGACTCGTGAGTATTGAAGAGTTCTAGATTATAACATATACCAGATAAGTTATATAATCTAAAATGTTTGTTAAATTCTGATAGCACTTGACCTCTCTCTCCCTATTTTAAAATTGAAAATAGTTTTAAATTGTTTTGGTTTTTAAATATTCTTTTTGAAACAACTTTCAAATTGTTTTCAATTTCTTATAATTATCGTTTATTTTTCAATATTTTCCTAGGTTATTTTTTTATTAAATTTTGATTTATATTTGTTTATTTTTCAAAATTCTTATCATATAGTTTTACTTAAGTTTAATTATGATTATAATGTATATATGTTATATTTAAACATACTTACAAAGTATAAAAATATCTCACAAAATAATACATTTTCAAAGTAATATTTTAAAGTGATTTTCAAAATTACAAAGAGTATGTCGACATACTCTAACCCTATATTTCGACATACCAGCCGTGAATTTAAAAATCCAATTTTCAAAAGAAGTGTATATTCATCGTATATCTTCACAAATAGACATGGCAGTCATTCCTCTATAAATACCAGTGGTTTGAATATCTCAATCACTTTTCATTGTTTTTCTCTCCTCCTTCTTCTCTCTCATTTTCTAAAACAAATTATAATCATACTGTGCCGAATTTCAACCATAATCAAACTTCATGGCGATTAGTTTGGTTCTCTATCATTTGCTCTCTGATTTTTATCATTTCTTAGTCCAATCAACATCTAAGTGCTATTCAAGGATCATAGTAATCAAGATTGAGGTTTTGAGTTTGTGAATATCTATCAAATTAAACTGATATACTTATGGGTGTGATTGTTGCTCGTGAAATCAATTGGGTGTGCTTAGTAGCTTGTAAATCTACTAGATATGCTTGTAACTCGAAAATCATGCGGCTCTACCCTGAGGCCATGATTTTGGAGGGTGTGTCTCGTAGCCTTCAAATTAAGATTTTATTTTCATTTACTAGTTGAAAAGAAATCCATACGAGGAATTATATGGGACTAGATGTAGGGTTCGAAGATGTAGGGTAACTTCGAACCAGTATAAAATCCTAGTATGTTCTTTCCTTTTTCTTTTACTATATTTACTGTTTATTTGTGTTTTGGTTCTATGATTGTTAATCTCATTATTCTAAGTATAATTTCAAAAGATTTCAAGAAGATTCATATAAATTAGAATACACGATTCACACCCCCTCTAATGTTAATTTAACCTTAATATTCATATTTGACAATCTTATAGAATGGAGTACGGCCAGTTATAGACTTGTAGGTAGTTCTGTATGTCCATAATGCTGACAGGAGTTCGTCAACCCACTTTCCTCTAGCCTTTTCCAAATGATTCTTCAAAATGGACGTTACGATTTTGTTGATACTTTAACCTGTCCATTAGCTTGAGGGTGCACAGCTGCCATAAATCTTTTCTCGATATGACATTGGCGACAAAAGTCTTAGAACTCGGTACTATCAAATTAGGTCCCGTTGTCGGTTATGATTGTTCAAGGGAGATCAAAATGATAGATGATGTTTTGAACATTAAAATTTATTACTTTCTTCATAGTGATCATTGCCAAAGGTTAAGCTTCAACCTATTTAGTAAAGTAATCAACCGCTATGATAGCGTGCTTTGCACCACCTATGGAATTCGGCAAGGAAACGACGATGTCAGAACCCTAGTTGCAAATGGTCATGGACTGACCATCTGAGTGATTTTTGTCAGTGGGTCTCTCGGAATCTTTGCAAACATCGGGCACTTATCACATCGTCTAGCGTAATCAGTTGCATCTTAATTGACATTTGGCTAGGAATAACCACAGCGGGGTATCTTCTTCACCAAATTTGCCCCCCAGTGTGATCGCCACATTCTCCTTCATGGACTTCACTTAATACCCGCTTGATTTCATCGTTGGCAATACAATGAAGCAAAAGGACAGAGAAACCCTTTCTACACATTACTCCTTCTTGAAGGATGTATCATGAAGCTTTACGAAGGATCTGTCATCTTTCATTCCTCCATTCGAGAAGGATCCCTTTGCAAATATTCTTTAATTGGAGTCATCCATGACTCCTTCTCAGACTCCGTTTCGATGACCTAATCATCTCCATCCGATTAATGCTCGGAGCATTAAGTACTTTAACTAGGGCTATGCCCATTTACTACACATTCCTGAAATTGGCCAGCTTGGCCATCGAGTCAGCTTTCTCATTTTGTTCTTTAGGGATGTATGTAATCGTGTAATGCTTAAAATCAGTTAGTAGTTCTTAGATACCGTTGAGGTAACGAGCAATTCGCGCTCCATTGGTTTGGTATTCTCCCCTAATTTGGTTTATTACTAATTGGTAATAATAAAAAATTTGCAAAGCATTTACTCCCAGCTCTCTGGACAGTTTAAGCCCAGCGAACAAGGCTTCATATTCAGCTTCATTATTTGTTGTAGGGAAGCCAAGTTTCTAGGCATAGCAGATCGAGTGTTCCTCAGGAGTAATATGACTCTGATGCTGGAATACCGATCGTTAGATGCTCCATTCATGTACATCTTCCATTGGATGGAAGGTTCTTCACTGCTCTTCAAAGAGTCATCTTATGTAGTGAATTCAGCTATGAAGTCTGCCGATGCTTGTACCTGGATGGCTCTTCGAGGGAGATAAGTGATATTGATCCGTATCAATTCCATTTCAATTAAGTAACCTTCTAGAGATCTCAGGTTGCTGCAGAACCTATCGTAATAGCTGATCGATAAAGACATTGATAGGATGAGCCTTAAAATAAAGGCAGTGCTTTCTTAATGCAATCTTGCACAAGTTTTTCAAGCTTCAGATAGTTTCTTTCAACGCTTATCAACCGCTTGCTAACATAGTATACTAGCCTCTGGATCCAATTCTCTTAGTGTAGCAGTGCAACACTTATAACATATACCAACACTCCAAGCAAATATACAAGTCTTCATGATCCAGTGGCTTGGACAGGATGGAGGGTCTCTCTAAGCGGTGTACTAAAGCTTGAAATACATTAATACAATCATGCTTCCATTCAAATTTTCTCTTCCTTCTCCTGATTAAGTCGAAGAAAGGAATGCACTTGTTGGTAGCTTTGGAGATAAAGCGACTCAGAGCGACAACCTTCCTATTTAGACTTTGCACTTGCTTAATTGTCTTTGGTACTTGAATATCTTTGATCGGTTGAATCTTCTTGGGATTGGCTTCAGTTTCATGAGAGTTGACAATGAAACCCAAGATTTTTCCTCGTGCAATGCCAAAAGAGCATTTCAAGGGATTAAGTTTCACTCTATATTTTGGGAGAACACTGAACTTCTCCGCCAAGCCATCGATATGGCCATTTGATCACCGTGATTTCACGAGCATATCATCCATATATACTTCCATCGATTTCCCGATTTGGTCTTTGAACATCTAGTTGACTAGTCTCTACTAAGTAGCTCCAGTGTTCTTTAGTCCAAAAGGCATCAATCTGTGGTAGTATAATCCTAGGTCAGTAATAAAGCTAGTGTGTTCCTAATCTGGGACATGCATCGAAATCTGATTGTATCCAGAGTATGCGTCCATGTAACATCCCTCCTTTTCGCACGCTTCAAATCGACACACGTGCCAATTCAAACCATACGTAAGGGCGGATTGTTATGGGATAAATAAGAAAAACAGAGAAGAAAAAAAACTAAACAGAATCTCACAGCGGAAGGATAAAATATAATAATCAAAATATACAGTTCATGAAGCTGTTTTACAAAACCTTTGATTATATTTATAAAATACATATCCGAGTGCAAATACCGTATAACAATGCAGCGGAACAGATGAGTGAAGTGCAATAATATAATTAATAATAATACGGATCTTCGTCTTCATCCTCCAGTGCTAAATCTTCAAATCCTGAAACGCTCGGATTGACCCCAGCGAATTTGAAAAGACAAAAACACTCGAGTCAGAACTAAAAGATCTTATGTGAGTTAAATTAACAGAAATAAATATGAGTACAGTAACTCAAGAGATGCTCGGGATTTACATCTCCTAAGGATACGTTAAACTATTTACTATGTAGTATATTGCGCTATTATAATAGTGTCTAATTGTAAAATAAACTTACTTTTTAATAGAGTTAAGGGGTTACCCATATAGCCCTTAACACAAATAATGCCAATAGTCTATACAGTACCGTAATACCTCCTGATCGGGAAGCTACCAGAGGATACTCCATAGGTACGACATAAATAGAAACTCGTAGAAAAGGCTCGGTATGGTAGGTGACACGGCACAACTAGGCAATGCCAGGGTAGATATACCAATTGCTATCCGGGCCGATGGAAACGCGTAGCCGCAGCTACCACCCACCTAGAACAAACTCCCCCAAAAATCAAAGTAAAAGTGGCCACTGAATCAATCCAAAGTCAAAGTATAATATCGAAGAGGAGTGTCCGATCAGAGGAAAGACCTCACTGGCCCGAGAATCGCTCCTGTTTTAGGTACCTTATGCCAACTCACGGGAGTCGGGTCCACGTATTTACCTTGCAGGAAACACCTCCAACAACCTACTTCATTCTGGAATCTCCACCGCGTGCATGGTTGTTAAAGTGGTTTTCGGAGTTGGCAGAGAGTATGACAACTTCCGATCCCGGTCTCTTTAACAACCAAACGTTATTATAACACCGCGGTCATTTAAAATAATTTAAACTTTAAAACCAGAATAAAATAACCATTTTAAACCCATATAAATACGATACCATTTATATTTTTTTAAAACCCCAAATCAATATGATACCATTTAGACCCAAAATCATATAATGTCATTTTATTTTCCAATATATATTCTTTTCCAAAAATCATAGGGTTTTCAAAGTAAAATATTTAGAAATCAAAATTCTTGAATACAATATTTCCAAATTTTACTACCTTGAAAACCATAACTTTGAAACAAATTCCATCTCTCAAATGGTTAAATATTAAATTACTTTTATAAAACAAAATAGCTTCTTTACATTTCACAAATCAATTCCAAATATCGATTTAAACTTCCAAATACCATTTTAAATTTTTACGTTTCAAAGATTTAAATATTACACCATTTTCAAAAACAAACTCATTTGCCCATCCCATATATATCAAATTCAATTACTTATTATTTAGACTTGAAATGTTTACTTAATGAATTCAATATACTTTAAGTAAAACTTATAACTTCACATAATTGGATAATCTTTCAATTTATTAAACTTGATATATTCATTTAAATCAACCTGATATTCATTCAAATCACTTTACACAAAAATCAAGTTACAAAAATCATATCCTTTGAAAATTCTAACTTTTCATTTAGTTTCAGTTTAACTTAATATCCATCTTCCAACCTTGCTCTTTTTTTTAGTCATTAAAAATCCAGAAATTTAATTTTAAATAAATTCTTAATCGTATTTGATCTCGAAAATCAAACTTTATTTTATACTTCAAATCAAATTTATACAAAGCTTAAAAACCGAAAATTTGCTATATATATATAAATAACCAAATCAAGATCCCATAAACCGTATATATATAGCTTTACAAAACCATTGTAAAACATTTCCAAAAATAATTTTATATATTTACCGCGGTGCCTGTATAAAATTTTCTACCCTATGGTCAAGTGATACAGATGTTTATCATTTCAATCCGTAATTTAAAATAAAAATGAGGTTGTATATCATTTCAAACCGAATCCAAATGAATGAAATGCACGATAACTTGCAGTTTATACGATATAAAATACAACATCCATTCATCCAGATATCAATCATCAACCATTTTATTACAATCATCATCCAATTTAAACAACATCAATATAGAGCATATAAATTATACAGGTAATAAATAACATGTATTAACTAACAGTTTATATAAATTTAACTACTGTTAAACTAGCGGTTTACGTGCAAAAATAAATGTAAATTTAACTGGCAGTTAATACGAAATAAAAATAAATATAACTATGACAGACAGTTAATATGCAAATAAATAAATTCTAATTGTCAAATTATATGCAATAAATAAAATTAATTAATTAACAGTTAAATTAAATAAATGCGATTTAACTGAGATGACGAATAAATCATGCCAAACAGTCATAAATAAGTTTCTACTCATATCTAAAATTAATTTAACAAACACAAGAAATTTTAGAAGTTGTGAGTGGGTTAAAACACTCACCTTTTGAATTTAAATCGAATTTAAATTCGATTTAAAATCAAAAATTCGACGGTCTCCAAATCTGTCCAAACCAGCGTCAACAGATCTGAAATTTAATTACGATCCTAACAAAAAAATTCGCGTGGAACGGATAACGTATGAGGAAGTTATGTCGAAAATTGCTATTGAAAACAAAATTAAATTAAAAACACAAACCTACCTAATATAACTTTTGCCACGTCACAATCTCTCCCCCACGCGCGCTGTCTTCCAGGTCGCGAACCCATACAAGCCGCCGCCACCTCCAACCATAGCTGCAATTATCGCCGCTGCTACACCAACCTCCTCCACGATCTGACATCACCAACGAAATCTCCACGGCCGGTTGCCCCTCCTGGTACCCACAGTAAGGAATCCGGTCACCCAAATCGTGACCGTTGCCGCCAGCTAAAACGCCCAAATTGCGATGATTTCGACACCCATTCGACGGACAACTCCATCCCCGGGTCCTCCTCAGCGAACTCTACCACTCTGTGCCTCCTGATCGTCGCTAGGGCGAAGATCCACCGTTAAATTCACCATCACCTATGGACGGCCGAAACTAAAACCCTAATTTCTGAACAAACCGAAACCCGTAACGAAAAACGCATTGCACCATTGGATTACGCTCTTCGAGAGCATTAACATATAATTTTTTGAAAATTTTCTGAGGACTTTTAATTTTTAGCTTTGGATCTGATTTCAATTTTTAATTTGGATCTAGAATTGTTTGTTGCCATTGAAGAAGAGGAGTACAGAAGTTCCTATACGTATAGAATGAGGAATAGAGGCTGCTAGGGTTTATAACAGCCTATTTATAGACAACTGCAATAGAATAGATGGGCATGAATTATAAACGTGTTAACCGATAGTTGGCCCAAAAAGCCCGTTCTGACTCCGGAACGAAATTTGTTAAACCTATATATCCAACTAGGTGTTTTTAAAATATTCTGAACGCGATGGATAAAGTTTCACGTCCAAATTCGATCGTATGAAGAAGTTATGCTGAAATCAATATTTTCAAATTGATTTCAAATTGATTTCAATTAAATAGATTTCAAGGCGTTTCGCGTTCGTACGATCAAACGACAAGTCTGATCGCTACGAAACTTAAAACCCTACAATAATTCACTGTTACGGATTTGATGAAACTAGTTTCGTCGAAATCCGAGTCCGTGACAAAAATGACTATTTTTATATTAATTAAATGAATAAGAATTAGTGAATAAATCCAATTTCTATATTTCAGTTTTAGTATTGGAAAATTTTATCACTTAATAATCCTCAAATATTTACATTGGTTTTAAACAAATCTTTATGTCAATTTAGAGTTGATACATCTATCAGTTGCAGTGTCAAATCTTCTATTTCATTATATTCAAAATTATAAATTAAGTTCTCAAAATTTCTATTAAATTAAATAGTCAATGATTATTCCATCTAGAATTTTAAGTAAATGGATTCAAATGTTGGGTTCAAAACTATTATTTTAATATTCTTGAATTTTAGTTAAATCTCTATTAACGTAATATCTTAAACGTTAAATTTCATTTATTTTGCAATACTTCTATTAAATTAATAAATATTGCTTTCTATACTTAAATCTATATTAACAAAATATTAGCTTTGGATTGATAGAATTTGATTTACCAAAGTTTACTTACACAATACAAACCATATTAATTTTCCATCTATTAGTTCTTAATTGTATTTTAAGTTCGTTACCTATCCACCTTGATTATAATCCCATCTATAAAGCAAATTTAGTTAGCCTTAACGTTACTACACTAAATCTACAATCAGTTTCAATTAATATAGAATTAAATCCTAATTACTTACCATTTATTTATAAATTAGATTACCTTCCAAATAAATTTGATTCCTAAGTATTTGATTGGATTGCCATCTTTACTATGTCCCTTATTAATTAGCTTCAAATTCTACAATTTCACTTCTTAAATCCACCCTTTGCTATATTATAAATAAAATTTTCATTGGTTACATTTCACATAAATGTATCATTTATTTACATTTATTACAAACTTATTTCCAATTCCAACTAACAATCTAAATAAATGAATAAGCAACCTACCATAAACATTTCCGTTACTTTTTGTCACGTACCAAATCTTTTATTACAAAAATCAATTTTGGCATATATTTTCATACTACAAATTCAATTTACTTAAGTTCAAATTATAGCCAAACCTGACTTTTAAATTATTTTATATGAAATTAGGATTTTATTAAGTTTATTAATTGTTACCATTAATTGGCATTTATTACCTTGTATTCTCGTTATCATTTCATAGGTATGATTCCCAATTATTGCTTAAATCTATACTCACATTTCCATTCAATTTGCACTTATTATGTATTATTTCAACAGCTTATTCATAACTTTGAATCTATTCCCTAATTTTCACATTTCTATTAATTGAATCCTATTCTATTTAATATTCTTATTAATATTTCACAAATTCAACATTTCTATTGGTTTTATCAATTTACCCCATATTCCTTTAAATTCATACTAATGTAAAATTTAATTCCATTTATTGCCTAAACTCTATTACATAAATCTACAAGCAATTTCTACCTAGAAATAAGATTACGTTTCCATTTAAATTTACATTTACACCTTACGTTACTACATTAATAATTAGTAGCGTTTATATCATCAACACATTATAATTACTTATCCTTAAATGAGTTTGATTTCCAAATTTTCATATCTCAATTAATTAACACCTTACAGTAGTTTACAAATAAAAGGGATTGTAGTGATTACGTTATTTATTGTCCCGCATTACTTTATTACCTCCGTTTACATTCAATTTTCATAGATCAATATTTTATTCCATTGATAAATTCAATACTTGCCTTAATTTACTTATTCAAACTTTATATCAAATGCAATAATTTCCACTATTTATTATTAATTGCAATATGTAATTTAATTTGTACATTTTAATTACCCTTGATACATCAAATTTCAACATTCTCTTTCATATAAATAAATAAGATTCTCATTCGTTTCTAAATTTAAAATAAAAGTCCTATTAATTTAATTCATTTTAAATATCGAATTTACATGGGTCGTTACACTCTCCCCCACTCAAAACTTTTCGTCCTCGAAAAGGAAAGAAGGGAAAAGAAGAATTGAATAACACTACATCTTATTCAAAATATTTAACCTGTAACCAATAATTTACTAAATTTATCTCCTTAAATAAAATATACCCATTTTATAATCATTATATCTTTTTACACTTAAATTACTAAAGTTTGGTAAACATTTTCAAAATATTCTAAGTCCAAAATTTTACGAAAATTTTTGGCAGAGCCTCCTATGTACGGAGAGACTCGGGAGAAAATATAATATCAAAATATAACAATATACACAAATATTTCCCAAAATAATATATATCCCTGCATGGGAAAATATATAAAATAGCGCTATAAACCGTAATCCGAAAACGTACCTATTTGTCGGGCAATTTACGCTAAATTTATGGAACCAAAAGCAGTAGCAATTTTCTTCCATAACCTGCATTTCACTTATAAAATCTAAAGGGTTACAATTTATATAAAGTGAAATGTTTAAGTGGTTTCAATTACTAACAACAAATTAATACAACAACCATCAATTTCAGCAACCATCATACAACAACTACAAAACAACCATTCAATCAAACAAACAAACGGTTGTTCGGGTTCAAAACTTTTAAATCGTACGGAATGAAGAATAAACCATCAAGTGCATCATTTACTCAACAGATGGATTATTCATCCATCCCAAAAAAATTTAAAGTTTCCTTACCTAACAACTACAACGAAACAATAACAATAACAATTCCAACAAATCAAAATAACTTTTCATAAATTTTATTTCATACATCAGTTGTTTGATTTCCTTTCTCTCATTCATTGAGTGATTTCTTAATTTATTTTCATTTATTACTTACAATATTCATTTCCATTATCTCAGGTCATGCCAGTTCTTTTTATCTCATTATAATTATTTATTCATTTATTGCATGCCCTCATTTATTTACATTTGTTTATCAATAGTATCCATGTCCCATTTATTTCTTAGCATTTCCATTTATTTACTTAAGTTGATAATCATCTATTTGAACTACTTACTTTTAATTATATTCATTTATAGTAAAATTTCAATTATAACTTAAGTTTATAACATTAAATTCTCATTTAGTAGCAAATTCATTGGATACTTCATTTCCTACTTTTACTTGTAAAATTTTCATTACATTTCCTATTAAACAATTCAACTTTTTATATTTGGTAAGTTATATATGTTATTTTAAGGGTGTAATTTGAAAGTTATATGAGTTTGTTCCATTTCCTTTAATTAATTCATTGTTAAATAAATTTTTACCCTTTTCTTATAAGTTACAATTTTAACTTCCTTTTTATTTCCTTTATAACTTAGTCTTAAATCTCTTACCTAAATTAGAGGTTTCAATTATTAATTACTTACTTTTCATTTCACTACCCTAATTGAAACAATTAATTAACGGGAATTCAAGAATTTAATACCGGGTTAAATTTCTAATTTATCTTAAAATAATAGATAAATATATTCTTACAACTTATATATCTCTAACAATTCAAAATTTATATATCTTTCAAAAATGAGTCTGCAGTAAAACTACTACAGTGGCCTTCCCCCTTGGAAACTCGAAAATGAAAGTCGATGATGCGGCCGCCATCACCGAAATTATTTTCCAGCGACAGAGAGGAAAGTAAAAAACTTATTTTCTCAAAAATCTTCTTTCAAACAATTCTTCCGAATTATATTAAATATTTATATCAAAATACTTAAAAACAATATTATTATATTCCAAAATTTATTTGAAAGAAATTTCAAAACCTTGGAACTTGAGCCCTAAATTTCCAGATTTCATTTATTTTACTTTTAAGTCTTATTTCTATTATTATTTATACACTCTAATACCTAACAACCAATCTATTACAGCCAAATATAGATATCATATGAATTTTTTTATTTTATATATAGAAAATATAATAGGAAAAATTATTTCATTCACCTATATAAAAACAAATATAATGTTGGTCTGTCCTATTAAGTGTTTAGAAATCCCTATTGATGACATAGCGTCCCATGCACCAACAAGAATTTATAAATACGAAACGGAACAGATTAACATAATATAAAATCTTTTTATAACACTAACAAATAAGCTCTCTCATACATATACCCTCAGCGAATCCCATAGGGTATTACTACCATATTAGTAAAGAGTCAAACCCCCACAAAGCTAAGGTTTCTCGTTAAACCAAAGGTCTGATACCAGATGTAACATCCCTCCTTTTCGCACGCTTGATAAAATATAATAATCAAAATATACAGTTCATGAAGTTGTTTTACAAAACCTTTGATTATATTTATAAAATACATATCAAAGTGCACATACCGTATAACAATGCAGCGGAACAGATGAGTGAAGTGCAATAATATAATTAATAATAATACGGATCTTCGTCTTCGTCCTCCAGAGCTAAATCTTCAAATCCTGAAACGCTCGGACGGACCTGAGCGAATTTGAAAAGACAAAAACACTCGAGTCAGAACTAAAAGATCTTGTGAGTTAAATTAACAGAAATAAATATGAGTACAGTAACTCAAGAGATGCTCGGGATTTACATCTCCTAAGGATCCGTTAAACTATTTACTATGTAGTATATTGCGCTATTATAATAGTGTCTAATTGTAAAATAAACTTACTTTTTAATAGCGTTAAGGGTTACCCATATAGCTCTTAACACAAATAATGCCAATAGTCTATACAGTACCGTAATACCTCCTGATCGGGAAGCTACCAGAGGATACTCCATAGGTACGACACAAATAGAAACTCGTAGAAAAGGCTCGGTATGGTAGGTGACACGGCACAACTAGGCAATGCCAGGGTAGATATACCAATTGCTATCCAGGCTGATGGAAACGCGTAGCCGCAGCTACCGCCCACCTCGAACAAATTCCCCCAAAAATCAAAGTAAAAGTGGCCACTGAATCAACTCAAAGTCAAAGTATAATATTGAAGAGGAATGCCCGATCAGAGGAATGACCTCATTGGCCCGAGAATCGCTCCTGTTTTAGCCACCTTATGCCAACTCGTGGGAGTCGGGTCCACGTATTTACCTTGCAGGAAACGCCTCCACCAACCTACTTCATTCTGGAATCTCCACCGCGTACACGGTTGTTAAAGTGGTTTTCGGAGTTGGCAGAGAGTATGACAACTTCCGATCCCGGTTTCTTTAACAACCAAACGTTATTATAACACCGCGGTCATTTAAAATAATTTAAACTTTAAAACCAGAATAAAATAATCATTTTAAACCCATATAAATACGATATCATTTATATTTTTTTAAAACCCCGAATCAATACGATATCATTTAGACCCAAAATCATATAATGTCATTTTATTTTCCAATATATATTCTTTTCCAAAAATCATTTTCAAAGTAAAATATTTAGAAATCAAAATTCTTGAATATAATATTTCCAAATTTTACTACCTTGAAAACCATAACTTTGAAACAAATTCCATCTCTTAAATGGTTAAATATTAAATTACTTTTATAAAACAAAATAGCTTCTTTACATTTCACAAATCAATTCCAAATATCGATTTAAACTTCCAAATACCATTTTAAATTTTTACATTTCAAAGCTTTAAATATTACACCATTTTCAAAAACAAACTCATTTGCCCATCCCATATATATCAAATTCAATTACTTATTATTTAGACTTGAAATGTTTACTTAATCAATTCAATATACTTTAAGTCAAACTTATAACTTCACATAATTGGATAATCTTTCAATTTATTAAACTTGATATATTCATTTAAATCAACCTGATATTCATTCAAATCACTTTACACAAAAATCAAGTTACAAAAATCATATCCTTTAAAAATTCTAACTTTTCATTTAGTTTCAATTTAACTTAATATTCATCTTCCAACCTTACTCGTTTTTTAGTCATTAAAACTCCAGAAATTTAATTTTAAATAAATTATTAATCGTATTTAATCTTGAAAATCAAACTTTATTTTATACTTCAAATCAAATTTATACAAAGCTTAAAAACCGAAAATTTACTATATATATATATATATATATATATATATATATATATATGAATAACCAAATCAATATCCCGTAAACCATATATATAGCTTTACAAAACCATAGTGAAACATTTCCAAAAATAATTTTATATATTTACCACGGTGCCTGTATAAAATTTTCTACCCTATGGTCAAGTGATACGGATGTTTATCATTTCAATCCGTAATTTAAAATAAAAATGTGGTTGTATATCATTTCAAACCGCAATCCCGAATGAATGACATGCACGATAACTTGCAGTTTATACGATATAAAATACAACATCCATTCATCCAGATATCAATCATCAACCATTTTATTACAATCATCATCCAATTTAAACAACATCAATATAGAGCATACAAATTATACAAGTAATAAATAACATGTATTAACTAACAGTTTGCATAAATTTAACTACTGTTAAACTAGCAGTTTATGTGCAAAATTAAATGTAAATTTAACTAGCAGTTAATACGAAATAAAAATAAATATAACTATGACAGGCATTTAATATGCAAATAAATAAATTCTAATTTCTAATTATATGCAATAAATAAAATTAATTAACAGTTAAATTAAATAAATGCGATTTAACTGAGATGACGAATAAATCATGCCAAACAGTCATAAATAAGTTTCTACTCATATCTAAAATTAATTTAACAAACACAAGAAATTTTAGAAGTTGTGAGTGGGTCAAAACACCCACCTTTTGAATTCAAATCGAATTTAAATCCGATTTAAACCAAAAATTCAACGGTCTCCAAATCTGTCCAAACTAGCGTCAACAGATCTGAAATTTAATTACGATCCTAACAAAAAAAATTCGTGTGAAACAGATAACGTATGAGGAAGTTATGTCGAAAATTGCTATTGAAAACAAAATTAAATTAAAAACAAAAACCTACCTAATATAACTTTTGCCACGTCACACTCCTTCTCCCCCACGCGCGCTCTCTTCCAGGTCGCGAACCCATACAAGCCACCGCCACCTCCAACCCGAGCTGCAATTTTCGCCGCTGCTACACCAACCTCCTCCACGATCTGACATCACCAACGAAATCTCCACGGCCAGCCGCCCCTCCTGGTACCCACAACAAGGAATCCGGTCACCCAAATCATGACCGTTGCCGCCGACTAAAACGCCCAAATCGAGATGATTTCGACACCCATTCGACGAACAACTCCATCCCCGGGTCCTCCTCAGCGAACTCTACCACTCTGCGCCTCCTGATCGTCGCTAGGGCGAAGATCCACCGTTAAATTCACCATCACCTATGGACGGCCGAAACTAAAACCCTAATTTCTGAACAAACCGAAGCCCGAATCGAAAAACGCATTGCACCATTGGATTACACTCGTCGAGAGCATTAACATATAATTTTTTGGAAATTTTCCGAGGACTTTTAATTTTTAGCTTTGGATCTAATTTGAATTTTTAATTTGGATCTAGAATTGTTTGTTGCCATTGAAGAAGAGGAGTACAGAAGTTCCTATACGTATAGAATGAGGAATAGAGGCTGCTAGGTTTTATAACAGCCTATTTATAGACAACTGCAATAGAATAGATGGGCACGAATTATAAACGTGTTAACCGATAGTTGGCCCAAAAAGCCCGTTCTTACCCCGGAACGAAATTTGTTAAACGTATATATCCAACTAGGTGTTTTTAAAATATTCTGAACGCGATGGAAAAGTTTCACGTCCAAATTCGATTGTATGAAGAAGTTATGCTGAAATCAATTTTTTCAAATTGATTTCAATTAAATCGATTTCAAGGCGTTTCGCGTTCATACGATCAAACGACAAGTCCGATCGCTACGAAACTTAAAACCCTACAATAATTCACTGTAACGGATTCGATGAAACTGGTTTTGTTGAAATCCGAGTCCTTGACAAAAATGGCTATTTTCATATTAATTAAATGAATAAGAATTAGTGAATAAATCCAATTTCTATATTTCAGTTTTAGTATTAGAAAATTTTATCACTTAATAATCCTCAAATATTTACATTGATTTTAAACAAATCTTTATGTCAATTTAGAGTTGATACATCTATCAGTTGCAGTGTCAAATCTTCTATTTCATTATATTCAAAATTATAAATTAAGTTCTCAAAATTTCTATTAAATTAAATAGTCAATGATTATTCCATCTAGAATTTTAAGTAAATGGATTCAAATGTTGGGTTCAAGACTATTATTTTAATATTCTTGAATTTTAGCTAAATCTCTATTAACGTAATATCTTAAACGTTAAATTTCATTTATTTTGCAATACTTCCATTAAATTAATAAATATTGCTTTCTATACTTAAATCTATATTAACAAAATATTAGCTTTGGATTGATAGAATTTGATTTACCAAAGTTTACTTACACAATACAAACCATATTAATTTTCCATCTATTAGTTCTTAATTGTATTTTAAGTTCGTTACCTATCCACCTTGATTATAATCCCATCTATAAAGCAAATTTAGTTAGCCTTAACGTTACTACACTAAATCTACAATCAGTTTCAATTAATATAGAATTAAATCCTAATTACTTACCATTTATTTATAAATTAGATTACCTTCCAAATAAATTTGATTCCTAAGTATTTGATTGGATTGCCATCTTTACTATGTCCCTTATTAATTAGCTTCAAATTCTACAATTTCACTTCTTAAATCCACCCTTTGCTATATTATAAATAAAATTTTCATTGGTTACATTTCACATAAATGTATCATTTATTTACATTTATTACAAACTTATTTCCAATTCCAACTAACAATCTAAATAAATGAATAAGCAACCTACCATAAACATTTCCGTTACTTTTTGTCACGTACCAAATCTTTTATTACAAAAATCAATTTTGGCATATATTTTCATACTACAAATTCAATTTACTTAAGTTCAAATTATAGCCAAACCTGACTTTTAAATTATTTTATATGAAATTAGGATTTTATTAAGTTTATTAATTATTACCATTAATTGGCATTTATTACCTTGTATTCTCGCTATCATTTCATAGGTATGAATCCCAATTATTGCTTAAATCTATACTCACATTTCCATTCAATTTGCACTTATTATGTATTATTTCAACAGCTTATTCATAACTTTGAATCAATTCCCTAATTTTCACATTTCTATTAATTGAATCCTATTCTATTTAATATTCTTATTAATATTTCACAAATTCAACATTTCTATTGGTTTTATCAATTTACCCCATATTCCTTTAAATTCGTACTAATGTAAAATTTAATTCCATTTATTGCCTAAACTTTATTACATAAATCTACAAGCAATTTCTACCTAGAAATAAGATTACGTTTCCATTTAAATTTACATTTACACCTTACGTTACTACATTAATAATTAGTAGCGTTTATATCATCAACACATTATAATTACTTATCCTTAAATGAGTTTGATTTCCAAATTTTCATATTTTAATTAATTAACACCTTACAATAGTTTACAAATAAAAGGGATTGTACTAATTACGTTATTCATTGTCCTGCATTACTTTATTACCTCCGTTTACATTCAATTTCCATAAATCAATATTTTATTCCATTGATAAATTCAATACTTGCCTTAATTTACTTATTCAAGCTTTATATCAAATGCAACAATTTCCACTATTTATTATTAATTGCAATATGTAATTTAATTTGTACATTTTAATTACCCTTGATACATCAAATTTCAACATTCTCTTTCATATAAATAAATAAGATTTTCATTCCTTTCTAAATTTAAAATAAAAGTCCTATTAATTTAATTCATTTTAAATATCGAATTTACATGGGTCGTTACAATCCATGAATGGAAGCAGTTCATGTCCAGTGGTTGAATCTACCAGCTGGTGGATCCTCGAAAGTGGAAAGCTGTCTTTTGAGCATGACTTGTTCAGGTCCGAGTAATCGACGCATGTCCGCCACTTTCCATTGGCTTTTCTCACAAGAACTGGATTAGGTACCCATTTTAGGTAGAGGGCATTGTGGATAAATCTATTGTACTTAAGTTTATCCACCTCCTATTTAAATGCAGAAAATCTCTATGGATCCATGCCGCATTACTTTTGTTTCACCGGGACATGCTTCAGGATGATATCCAATCATGGCTCCGATGGGTGACGAGACCCCACATATGTGAAAATGGGTCCATGCGAACACATCAAGATTCGCTTATAGAAAACCAGCAAATTCCTTCATCATGGTTGCATTAAGCTGTGATCCAATCTTCAAGACCCATGATGGATCATCATAGCCGACCGTGATGTCGATAGTCAGCTTAGCGGGTGTAGCTTTGGTTCCTTTGGGCTCCTCTTCTCTGTTTCTCAAATCTATTTCTTTATAGAATCGATTGTGGTGCCCGAGCCAAGGCCTAGATGCTGATTTCTAAGCTTCATCAGTTTTGAGCGTCACTCAATTTAGCCACATAACCAGAATATTCAACCGCTTGATCTCTACGGATAATTCCCATGTTATTCACTATAAGGAATTTGACGGCCAGACAACAAGGAGCGACTGAATTCAGCAAATCGGCCCAAAAAGCACTATATAAAGAGTCCACATCCATCATAACAAACGAAAACTCCCATAATATCCTATAGCTATCGTCTCCTATCTCCATTGGTAGCTCGATATAGCCTACCGCTTCAGTTGCAATATCGTTTTTAACCCGCCTTTTGATCAAGGTCGGGATATCAACATATAGGCTAAAAAGGATGGAAACCAGTATTAGAGATTGGTTGGAATCAAGGCTATGATCGATATCGTCGAAATTTAATAGGGCTCCAATCAAGACGGGATGGATTGGTAACGATGAACAAGGTTAGGAAAGGCAACGTTTCAAATTTCAGGTCAATCGGAGTTCGTATGCTCAGGATATGATCGATGCAAATCAAGGTTAGTGGTGGTTCGTATCCATGGAAAGAAGTCTTGTCCGTATCCATCCAAGCATATCCCACTACGCATCCATCATCCACCAGCTTATACATATTGATCCACTTACGCTCATTCTACTTCGTATCCATCGGTAAGCAATGATTCGTACCGATATCCATATGTACTTCGTATTGGTTGCCAACTCAATTCGTACCGATCAACCAACGATCGATATGAAACACCACTAAGATCATCAATACGAAGTATGTGAGGAATGATCGATACAAAATAGCATCCAGGTCATCGATACTAAATGCATTAGTTCGTATCGATACAAAATGGTTACAATGCATCGATAAGAAGAAGTGTGAACCATCGATACGAAAGGGATACCCCAGATCGATACGAACAAAGCATGTAAATGTAGAAGACTCGGTCCCTCGGCATAAAAAGTGGATCGATCCAAAAGATAGCGCCATGTGATCAGACATCACATGTCCAGAAGCGATGCGAACAGCAAGCGATGCGAATTTAGCAGCCTTCAACAAATCCAAACTTGCATCGATCATAACTCAAAATCTATAAGTCCAAATGCCACCAAATTTGCACAGGAGCTTGAGTAGAACCTCAGGAACGTTCATGATCGATCTCGACTCGATTGGACCAAATCTTAATCGATGCGAAATCCATTCGTATCGATCACGGATCGAGTTCGAACGACTAGGGATCGATCCCGTGGGCCTATCCACATGAGAGAAGAGGTCTTTCGAGATCTGAGCAAGATGTTTGCAGCCAACGCTTATAATAGCAACCCAGGACCTACTGAAAATTGATTTTTTGGCTCTTCTATGTCCAGACTCTGCCGGAATCATCACTACACTTTAATTATACTGCTGTAATCAGTTGTAACTCATTGTAACCAACGAGTGATAAGTAATAAAGTAGCAAACCTTCAAAGTGGACGTAGGCCAGAGATAGCCGAACCACTATAAACCTTGTGTCTTTACTGCTCCCCTTTTAATTTTGAATGTTCTTCACATTTATATTTTCTACATATTGCTATCTGTGATATGTGATTTGAATAGGTGCTTGCATCGAAATTGGGTGTTTGTGACCAATTTTGGCACAAATATTTTAGTGCTTTCACTAAGAACCGCTAGCGCTCAGGAATTCTAAAGTTTGGATTTTAGATTTGAAAGCTTAAGGACTTGGATTTGGAAGGCTATGGCAAGGAAATCGATAAGAAGACAAAGGACTGAAAGAAGTCAGCATGAAGGGAGTCAAGAGGCTTCCTCGAGAGCAAATCAGGTCTCGATCTTCATCACCAAAGACGAGATGGAAACGATGCTAAAGAGATGAGAGGAGATGGTGCAGAATCTACTTTGATATTTTGGAATGCAAAATCAAGGGGACGCAGCTGCAGGAGGTGCTTGAGATAGAGGTCGGTAGCACGGAACAACCATAATTCAGAATAGAGCAAGACCATTAGGAGCAGCACTAGAACAAGGGGGCACTCACCCAAAGCATGTTGATCCAATCTCGAGCAGAGTACTAGGTGGAGCTTTGCAACGCGATATTGATATAGGAATGGATACACGCCCAGGAGAGCAGATTCTAGGAATCCCTTGTGAATTCGAAGGGCAGATTGGAGGCAACAGATAAGGACTACATCTTGGTGACAGTGATAGATTGGCAAAGATAGGCGAGCCATGAGAGGCGGATTGGTGAATAAGAACTTGGACGATGTGAATAGGAGTCCCTTTGCTCCAATGATCAGGCTAGCTAGAAACCCGTCAGATTTCAAACTACCAACACTGGAGATGTATGACGGGAGAATGGATCCCGTTGTTCTCTTAACAAGGTACATGAGGCATATGGATGTAATGGGGGGATCGAAAGAGGTCATGAAACGATGCTTCCCTTTGTATTTGAAGGATATAGCATCATTATGGTTTAGACAGCCGGAGAGTGGATCTATTGCCGCATGGACAGTGCTGATCGAAAGGTTTATGAGGCAGTTTCGGGTCCACATAGTCCGACCCAAGAATGTGATGACTCTGACATCGATGAAATAATGGAAAGGAGATCGCTCAAGGATTTATTAACCAGATTTAATGTGGCAGTATCTTCGGTGGATCGACCGGATCCATCAATGGTTTTGAGCGGTAGTTTCAGGAACTGCAAACAATTCGGATTTTAAGATATCATTAGAATGGGACCTACCGATGGATCTCGGGGAGTTCTACCATGAAGCAAAAAGGTTTCTAAGGCAAGAAGATGCGCAAGCTGAGTGAGAAAGGAGAGAAGCTGAAGCTTATGCAATAAGGGGTGGAGGTCCACCTAAGGAGGATCCAAATAAAGATGATAGAGGAAATAGGAAAATGAATGATAATGGTGACACTTCAAAAAGGCCACGAAGGAATTTAAAGTTTACTTCATACACTGATTTGACTGAGACTCTGGAAAGGATTTACTTGGATACTCGAGGAAGTCTCCAGTATCGAAGGTCGGCAAGAAGGGAACCTTCTGAATACGAGCGGGAATCGGGAAAGCATTGCATATTCCATGAGCTGAATGGGCACAACACGAACGGCTGCAGACAATTGAAGCATATCGTTAAGGAGCATATAAGGAGTGGACATCTACAACAATATGTAAGGAATCGAGCTGTGGTAATGGAATAGGAGCGGCACCACCCACCACGAATGAGGATGGCACTAGATCTAGGCATCGCCAGCTTGTTATCAACTAAATGGATTTATGACTTTAAATAAGTAATAGAACTCGAAGTAATACCACTAAGTCACTTGCACATGTACGGGATCAAGGACGGTCCCTAAGCATGCTCTAATATGATGATAAATCGTGTTGCTCGAATATACGAAATCCTATTTTTCTTTTCGTTTTCCTAAAAACTTAGGTTTCTTCCTTGTATGTATAGACATTTATTTGGTTTTCCCGGACTATAAAAACATCTATTTTGAATGATTGGATTTGCATTACTGTAATTAATAGTATAGGTTTTGCGATTACTGTCCCGACTAGAGAGAAGAGGCAGTGATCGCAAGTCACAACTCCCTTTGTCGAAGAGCGATGGAATGGACTCGAATAGAATATAAAGTCCTTGGCTGGAGAGCCGAGGCCGAAAAATATAAAAGTCCTTGGCCGGAGAGTCGAGACCGGAGAATATAAAAGACCTTGGCCATAGAGCCGAGGTTGGAGAATATAAAAGTCCTCGGCCGAGGAGCCAAGGCCGAAGAATATAAAAGACCTTGGTCGGAGAGCCGAGGTAGGAGAATATAGAAGACCTTGGCCAGAGAATATAAAAGTCCTTGGCCGAAGAGCCGAGGCTAGAGAATATAAAAGTCCTAGGTCGGAGAGCCGTGGCCGGGGAATATAAAAGTCCTTGGCCAGAGACCCAAGGCCAGAGAACATACAAGCCTTTGACCGGAGAGTCAGGGTCGAAACAAGATAACGCAAACCGGAGAGGTCATGGATTCAGATTTCAGTTTGGTGTAAATGGACCCAGAGAGGTCCTGAATTTGGCAAAGGGCCCAGAGCGGTCCCAAATTCGGATATCAGCCTAGAAAGGTTATTGATTGGCTATTGGTTATTGGATATGGATAGATTAAAGCTCGATTTATAAGCTCGGATAGTTTTGGAATTGGCTAAGGATTTGGTTCTTGGACTTCGAATTGGACATCGACTAAGAGCAGCCATGGACTTGTACATGGCTATAAAACTTGGATAGGATAAATTGGTAATAGATTGGATTATGGATCGGATAGTATGGCTATGGATTGAATATGGACTTTGGATGTTGTATTTAGAGCTATTCAACACACTCCTTCTTACCACAAGGCATGTTTTGGAGGGCAAATGTTACCCCGCCTTTTGGTCAAGGCTGAAATATCAACGAATAGGCTAAAAAGGACGCAAACCAGTATTAGAGATTGGTTGGAAACTAGGCTATGATCGATATCTTTGAAATTGACCGAGCTCCAATCAAGACTGGATCGATTGGTAATGATGAACACGGCTAGGAAAGGCTACGTTTCAAATTTTAGGTCAACTGGAGTTCGTATGCTCAAGGTATGATCGATGCAAATCAAGGTAAGTGGTGGTTCGTATCCATGGAAAGAAGTCTTGTTCGTATCCATCTAGGCGTATCCCACTTCACATCCATCATCCACCGGCTTATTTGTATCGATCCACTTACGCTTATTCTACTCCGTATCCATCAGGTAACCAAACACTTTGTATCGATATCCATATGTACTTCGTATCGGTCGCCAACTCAATTCGTATCGATCAACCAACGATCGATATGAAACACCACTAAAATCATCGATACGAAGGATGTGAGGAATGATCGATACAAAACTGCATCTAGGTCATCGATACGAAATGCATTGGTTCGTATCGATACAAAATGGTTACAAAGCATTGATACGAAGAAGTGTGAACCATCAATACGAAAGGGATACCCCAGATCGATACTAACAAAGCATGTAAATGTAGAAGACTCGGTCACTCGGCATGAAAAGTGGATCGATCCAAAAAGATAGCGCTATGTCATTAGACATTACATGTCCAGAAGCGATGCAAACAGATCGATGTGAATAGGAAGCGATGCGAATTCAGCAGCCTTTAACAAATCCAAACTTGCATCGATCATAACTTAAAATCTAAAAGTCCAAATGCCACCGAATTTGCACAAGAGCTTGCGTACAACCTCAGGAATTTTCATGACCGATCTCGACTTGACTGGACCAAATCTTGATCAATGCAAAATCCATTCGTATCGATCATGGATCGAGTTCAAACGACCGAGGATCAATCACGTGGGCCCACCCACGTGAGAGAAGAGGTATTCCGAGATCTGAGAAAGATATTTGCAGCCTACGCCTATAAATAGCAACCCAAGACCTACTAAAAATGGACTTTTTGGCTCTTCTATGCCCAGACTCTGTCGGAATCATCACTACACTTCAATTGTACTGTTGTAATTAGTTGTAACTCATTGTAACCAATGAGTGAAAAGTAATATGCAGCAACCTTTCAAAGTGGACGTAGGCCGGAGATAGCCGAACCACCTTGTGTCTTTGTTGTTTCCCTTTGAAATTTGAGTGTTCTTCACATTTATATTTTCTACATACTTGCTATCTATGATATATGATTGTGAACGGGTGCTTTCATCGGCAATTGGGTGTTTGTGACCAATTTTGGCGCACCTTAAAACCACGAATACGGATGTTGCACGGTTTCATATATTTGGCTTTTAGTAACATCTGGTCGTATGCCTTCTTGAAAATAATATTCATAGAAATTCCACAATTAATCAGATAACTTTGGTGGTGGTTTCCTGTACTACATAGTGTTACAAGTCGATAGATAAACATTCTCTAGCAACGTACTTTACGGTGTGTATGTATTAAACGATGGGATCCTCGGCCTCCCTATTTCGCAATCCCATCTTCAGTCATGGTTTCGATCACCGCCATTCTTCTGCTATTTTGGTTATTCTGTACATTGATTTAAACTTTCTTGGAACTACCGCCAGACTGCTTCACTGCTACGTTACTTTATACTCCATCAGTGCTTGGCCTGCAACATCTCTCTTCCTGGTTTGCTTCGCTTCCTCCTTTTTCAAAAACTGATCTGCCATTGCAAAGAAACAGACAAAGGTAGAAGGAGGTTTTCCTGCTAACCAATTGCCAAACTCGAAATAAGGGTCAATCCCCTAGTAAGTGCCATGAGTATTGCATCATCTTTCGGATTATTGACTTCTGTAACAGGTGTATTAAACCTTTCCAGAAATTCTTTTAAGGACTCATCTGGTGCCTGGACCAAGCTGGAGCGTGACCTTACATCCTTGTAGTAAGAATGCAGAACTACTATAGGGACTTCTTTGCTAACTCATCAGATGAAGAGATTGACCGCGGTGGTAGCTTGGTGAACCACATGGTCGCAACATCTTATATAAGAAAGGGAAAACACCTACACTTGGCTGCATTCGTGGCTCAGATGGAGTCCATATGCCATTCATAATTCAAGAGACGTTGCCTGAGGTGGGTTTTTCCCACATAGGTAGGCATCGTAGGCATATAAAACCTCCACTGATATTCTGCATGTAGAATGCTGTCGGTGAATGGGGTAAGACTTCTGGAAAATTCCCAATCATTGTTGCTTAAGCTTTGAATTTCTTTCACTAGCTGCCTCACCATAGCTATTAAATATGATATTTGGAAAGTTGGTGCCAAGCGGTAGTAATGTTCCACCTCATGTGAGCGACTCGATCCATGCCTCCGGGCATTGCCACATTGCCTTAGCTCCTCTTGCTCTTGATCAATTTCCTGAGCAGCAGTTTTATCATCATCTCTAAGTTTAGGTTCAACCACATTCACCTAAGCTCTAGCACCTTAATCGATCACGACACCTCGAGTAAGCTCCTCCACTTGCATACTGATCCCCCTTGATTGGAGGGTTTTGTGCCAACCCTCCTGGGGATTTGGGTGCTGATTGGTACCGATCAGCCATAGTCGACCGCCTGATCCCATCCCGATGTTCCTTCTACATATGCATCTCTTTTGCGATGTCTACTTTGATGATAGTCATCAAGTGAGGAAGAATTTTCTGATCCTGAATATGCAGTACACTCCCTCCTTGTCTTTCTTCATCGATCTTTCAACTAGTTCATCATGTCGATGTAAGACTGGATTTGCTGGTTGAGCTGGCGGTAGTTATCCATCGGTTCCTTCATTAAGAGTTCAAAATCATCTTTGATGTTGTATTCAGTAGGATTCTGGGCATTGGTAGCCACCGATTTGATCAACTTGTTTAACACTAGCATCATCATTGCCTTCAACGGCATGGTAAGTAGTAGACATTCCTCTAGCCATGGCTAATAGCTTCCTTCTAGATCTTCTTCAAATCTAAGTAGAAACTGAAACTTTTCGGCAGAAATCTGGATCTATCTCATGGATATGGGAACCCATCAGTAAATGATAAGATCCAATCAGGCAGATAATTCGTTTCTCGTTGAAAGCATCAGAATGTTTCCACCAAAAGTTGGCACAAACACATAAAAGATTATGCATGGAGAAATAAATGAAGAAATAAAAATTAAAATGAAAAAAAAAGGGTAGAAAACAAGTAAAAACAATGTCAAACAGATTTATAATGGTTCGATGTTGAATGCCTACGTCTACTTTGATGAAATAGCTTTTTAAATCACTTGAATTTTTGAGTACAAGAGGGATCGATTGGAATCCATAATTACAATAGAGTGAAAAGAAAAAAAAACAGTGTAAAGATCCTTTGAATGAGCTATGAACCTTGTATTTATAAAAGTAGACGATCAAATATCTTTGGAAAAATTGGCTGGTTGAATCTCCAGATGTAAATGAGGTCGCCTAGGAAATTTTAAGGTCTTACTCCCATCGTGGAGCGATCGACGCCGATCGGTCAAGATGCCCATGGGAATGCTACGATCAGTATGGTGAGTCCTCTGCCATGTTGGCTTCATGTATCTGGAGTTGTTTGCGTAGTTTCTTTCATTTCTTGAGATATCGATCGATTTCTATTCAGTTGAACTGCTGATTCAAGCAGTTCATTGGCATAGTGATCTAATCTAATCTCCGGCCAAGAGAAAGGTACAAATCTATACTCAAAATATTCCAAGGAGTCTATCTCTTGGTTTTTCTTGATTGATACTTTATATTATTATCTATACTTGATCTCTGGTCTCTATGATCGCCTCCTAGGGATGCTTACCTTGTTTATCATCGAGGCTAACCTGTCAAACCAATCCAAATATAGCTGGATCAAAAAGCCGAATAATAATATATATCTTTGTGTTTGAATGTAATAATAAAAATAATTAGAATTCCAAATAACATACATATGTAACGGTTACAATTTCATATGTTTGTAATCCAAAAATCAACAACATGAAAACTAGTTTGGTGTTTTTACACTAAACTTCATTTTAATTTTGAATTGATACAATGTGAACAACCAAAATAATTGATAATCAAAATAACTAAATTTTATTTAAAACTTTCATACTATTCCCTGAAGTAATTTCAAATATGGTTAAGATCTAAATAATACATTAAATTCATATATAACAATTAGTTTCAAGTTAAAAAAATTTCCGTTTTTTTGTCATACTTTAATTTCTAAACGATAGCAATTAATATATTAAATAACATATGCTCTTATAAGTTCATTATATAAGAAATAAAATCTATACTATGTTGATAAGATCTAACATATTATCATGATAAGGTGCACAAATAGGGGATTTGGATTATTTTAATAAGACATAAAAAATATAAAAAGGAGATTGGATGGCTACGATAAGATGTAGCCAAAAAGATCACACCTTGAATGAAGATTTCTCTTCAAATCTCCAAGATCCACACCTAATACTTGCAATAGATGGATGAACCACATATGTTCTGTTATTTTGATGTTTGAATTTGATTTGGAGATATAAAAATTTGGAAATCATTATTTTTTTTAACCACGAAAGGTTTGGAGGAGAGAATAAAAAAATGAAGGAAAGAATGAAAATGTATGTAGAAAATAAATTAGTGGATTTATTTTAATTGAAAGAATGAAACATTTCTCATTCTTTAATTAAAATTCTCTCACTTTCCCTCGATTATCTCTCTCTCTCACTCCTCCCTTTTCACATGTTACGGTTGAAATTACATACCATCAAATGACATAAAATTTCAATAAATCACTTCATGAAATCATATTTTACTTAACCATTTAAAGTTACATTGATAGCGTGTATCGACACATGTAAATATTACTTTTATAGCATTCAAATAATTATAAACAACCATCAAATTAAATAATAATTAATATTTCTTAAATACTAATTAATTTAATTAATTTGCAACATTTAATAAATTAATTAAATTATGTGTTTTTTTGGAAAATTCATCATTACTGTTGTGCAACTCAAAGGTGTAAATTCAGTTAGCAATTAATATCGAACAATTTAAATATTAATGCTTACCCGTCACCTTAGCTAGTGGTGCGACATTTTGGCTGAATTTGTCGCTTACACATCTTTTGGTAAAATCCAATTTTACTTAATATTTGCGGTACCTGGCAGTAACAATTATTTACACCAATTCTCTTCATCAAAACTATATCACATTAGGGTTTATGGAATTTGGTTTGGTGAAAATTCCAATATGCCCACATTCAACTTTGTAATTCCAAAAACAAAATCCTTATTTTAGTAATAACAATTATCATTAACTATAACGCTCTGACTAAGGACTTTAATATTGAGTTGACTACAATTACGCATGATACTAATGCCATATAATTGAGGAGATGAATTCTCTATTGAATAGTGTTTCACTTTCACTACTTAAACTTACACCCAACTATAATCGTTCGATGGACGTCATGCCATGATTTGACTGTAATCAAGATGGAGTGTCCATATTAAAGTTCCATAGTGTTCTCAAGTCGAGTGAACTGCGTAACATTATCACTTTAACATTGTCTGTTTAACCTTAGTTAACATAACATTAATATGTGACTGTACATGGATCAAATATCCATATTCAAGTATTGCTTTTAGAGTTCAAAACTGGTAAAGGGAAACACACAGTCCTAGACAAATAAATACGCAAGTGACTAATTATAATTGTATTTATTAATAGTGAGATTAGGTGCTTGCATGGGTATTGAAACAATAACATATAGAAAATATTTATTCTTAAGTATATTTTATATTTCATTTTTCAATCTTTAATTTAGTTCATTTTTATATCGTAATTGATAAATATTTTATCAATTGTATTAATTTCACAATTTTATCAATGTAGATTATCATAACTTTATATAATAAATGTTCTGACAAAATTAGAAAGGTCAAATGCTACCATTTCATTTGTCTAATAAGCCTCCCACTAGACTTTTATGTTTCTTAAAACCCTAAGAAAGGCATAGAAATCTTTTGATTTCTCTAATGGGCATTTGGACTCTCATGCCTTAGGATTCCGACCTTAAGGAATATCAACAAATCATAGGCCCGCATGACATTCAACTCCTAACTCGTGGTCCTTGTCCTAATCACATCTTAACCTTAAGGAATATCAACAAATCGAAAAGGATAAATCTCTTGTACCCATCATTTGCAATGGCCTAAGTATAAATGCACATACCTTAATGAATATTAACAAATACATGCAAATTCTTACCTCTACATTCAATATATTAATGGTACATCCTTAGCTTGAGGAATATCAACTACTAAGGACATACAAGTAATTTATTAATATGTACAAATAGTAGAGGACAACATTATACTAAAGATTCATAATCTTTAATATGTTTAACCGAGTTATTTCATCTAATGTAATAATGCATTTCTTTAGAAATACCCTCGAGATTTAAGTGTCGAACACATCTAAGTCATGTTACGATTAGGGTTTCTTATTGTTCCACCTTTTGTCAAACAGTTATATTATATAAGTTTAATTATTATATAACTATTATAATTTACCGAACTTATATAATAGTCTTATATATAATCTTATAGTAATATTATAAATTGAATATTAATTAATTAATTAATTAAAATTTTAGTTAATTTTATATTATTAAATTAAAAAATTTATATTGAATATGTACACTATAACATTTATAATTAAACATACAACATATGTGTATGTGTGTGTTTACGCGTGGGTGTGTATGTGCATTAAAAGATTTATTAACTAACAATTAATTAACTAATTTAATTAAATAATTTTAATTATTTATTTAAGTTTCAAAAAATTCACATAAACTTACATTACCTTAAATAGTTCAAGATAAGTAAAATATATCATTATATATGTTATATGTAATTTAATTAATAAAGTATTTAATTAGTTTATTTAATTTATAAATCTAGTTAATAATTAATTAATTTTTGAAATTAATTTACGAATCTTCAAAACAATTTTGAAAATCATATTATAGCATTTATAACAAACCTCTTATTTTAAATTTAAATTATTTAATTTCAAAACATATTTTGAAAATTAGCCCAATGTCTGAATTCAAATTGGGCCTTTTCTATTAGGGATAACCTTTGTGCTCACTTTACCTTTCGGACTAGGTCAGTAGCCAGGTAGGGTAGGTTACTTGATTGCTTAGACCTAGCTTATACATTACTTTTCTAAACACCCTACCAAATGGGAAGCTTAATTAGTTGGACACAACATGATTAGTTTTGACCTTATAGACTATTGGGTTGTAATACCATTGTTGCTCCATCCCAAACTCCTTTGGGGTAACACAATTAGGTACCTCATGGACGATTTTTACATGTAGCTTTACGACTAGCACGACCACGCCAAGACATGTACGGGTAAGAAGCAATGTTTCGTCAAATATCACAAGATGAGAACCCTTTATCATGCTAGTTGCATGGATCAAACTTGTAACATCCAACGTACCAGGTGATGCCTCAACCATCCTCACTCTGACACCATTATTGGAACTGTGCCAGTCGACAGTGAGGGAAATAGGTGGATTTCAAAAAATGTTCTGTTTTGGATCTATTGGGTCAATAAAGTCTAAATGATTATTAGGTCCAATCTAATAAAGTTTTCACATAAACTTATTTTATTAAAATTATTTAAAAAGGAAGTTTTAATTTAATTTATATTATGCATATTATAACGAGCATATCAAATACACACACGTGTGAATAGTGGAAGTGCAACATAGCATAAGATGTATATAGTTAACGTACACATATATTGATCTTTAGATTTACATCTACGAAATATACATCGTCCATTTATATGAGCAACTATTGTCACATAGCATTCAAACTTGAATATGAAAGTTTATATACGTGTATAATATATATATACATACATACATATATATATATATATGAGTGTGTGTGTCAAAGTCTACTTATACATTAAATGAAATAAATTACGTAAGTAAATAGATTTGATTAAAAGGAATCAAATTATTACTGGGTAATGGTGCGTTTAAGTGACATTAAGAAGAATGAGTAAAAGGTATGTATGAGACAATTAATGAGAGGTAAAGAAGGAAATCCCATGGCATTCATTTAATCTTTCATTAGCTTGTTTTCAAAAACATTTTAAACTTATATGCAAATATATGCATGTATGATTTTACTTTATATTATATAAACCTACAATTGAATTATTTATATATATATATACATTAAAATTGTTTTTAAATTACTTACCTACATTGAAATCTAATGCAACAATTTGAAATCAAATTTTAACTTGAGAAAGGGTTCAGCATTGGTTTTGTAACTTTATATAAAAGTCTTATTATAAAACACACACACACACATACACACACATATATATATAATAACAATATTAGAAATCAAAATAACATACAAATGTAAATCTTACAATTTCATATATTTGCAATTAAAAATCAACAACATGAAAACTAGTTGTTATCCGGCATTCTAGCCTGGATATATAAAACTAATTATACGAACCAGCTTCAACGGCTGTTAAGGCCGACAACTCCAGAGTGATGATTGTACGGCCCAGATTTCAGGTATGGATGGTAACATGAAGTTAGGATTGAATGGAATTTATAGATGAGCAACATAGAATGTTCAAAGTATGGAATATGGTTCAATGTTTAGGAGCGATCGACATAGTTTGGCTGTAACAGGAAGGATGGCATACATCAAAATACAATAGCATTCTTGCAAAACATAATAAATATATTGAGATCTGCAAGTCCAAAGCATATGAAATTTAAGGAGCAAGATATAAGGACCTTAGAGATCGCACATTAAAAGGACAAAACTGGAGGCATCGGTATACATCCTTTGGGAGGGATCGACAAAAGGCAGCATTCAAGTCAAGTTGAATCAGAGATCAAGAGACAAATCGAGTTCAAATGATCCAAATGACATGAAAATTGGAGGCTAAACATGTTCTTACATAAGGAAGTCACCATAGGGATCGCACCTCATAATTCGACCAAATAAGGGATCAGTACCGATCCCTCCTCTTTGGTAATTGGGCCCAGCGATCCCTCTAGTGGGCCCATTTGGATTAGAAGGTCCTTTAACCAAGATTTTAGAGAGATACATGGTCGTTATCATCTATAAATACTGGCTTGATGGGTCATTCTGAGGAGCTTTACGCTACATGATACTCCAAAGTCTATTGTAATCAAGCATTTGTTATTTCCTATTGCTTTAATCAGATTTATAAGTGATTAATAAAGGATAATCTTCGAAGTAGACGTAGAAATACAATGCCAAACCACTATAACTTTGCGTGTCTCTAATTATTGTCCATTCTCTATTGCATATTAATTCATTACTCAATTTAATTTGTTTTTCTTCGCTTACATCTCTAAAAAACTATTCTTTGGTGTTTGTGACCAATTTTGTATCAAACATTTTAGTGTTTTCACTAGAAAACTTGATTCTCAGCTTATTAAGATCCGTTTGTTGCTATTGGATTGGATAAGTCCCCTAACGGAGATCTGTAGTTATCTTCAAGATGTTGCTCATACTACTCAGATTGGTAGAAATCTAAGCAAATCTATTAATAATGGTGAGAAATACCATACCTACTTCTCAGAACGTGTAAGGAAATGGAATACTAGCATCCAACAAAGAGGCCCAAGCAATCGGCCAACGAATGTGAATGCTGAACCAGTTGAAGTTCAGAATCCCATTGATTTTATTATAAAAGCTGAATTTCACAATTTAATGATAGAGCTGATGGAGAGCCATCGACAATTAAACCAACAAATTCATACCGATATCAACTTGATGAACCAACTCAATCAGTAGCAGCGGGGGAAAGCTAGGAGAGACCCCACTCCTTACTCGGCATCAGAGAGTTCTTACTAATCTGATGAGTATCACTTGCATAAGCATCATGGAACATATGAATATCATGCAAAAACTTCATATCATGTAGAAACTTCAGGGCATCAACAGTAGACCATCATGGTGTGCCAGGACAGTTGGTGTCGATCCCTCCATAGGGATCGGTATCGATCCCTCCACTAGAAAGGGGAATCCACCCATGCCTCTTGGCAATCAAGTCGGAACTGCTTCAGTTGGTTTGGATGCAGGAGTTCAATTAAATGTTGACCAAGCCCTTCCTCGGAATGACGATGAAGTGAATTTACAGGGTACATATCAGGAAGATGGTGAACCAAGAAGGCATGAAACGGTCCATAAACATCGATTGGACTATTCACGCGAGGTGGAGCACGACCACTGCTTGGCACCAAGCATCCAAATGCTGGACTTATCGGCAATGGTTAGACTGTTGGTGAGAAAGAGCTAGGGCTTGCCTAACGATGACCGAGGAATCTCAAGAAGCCATACCGGTTCATTAATAATGTTCTACATGAGAAGTATCCAAGGAGGTTCAACGTGCTATCAATGCCCTCCTACGAGGGAAAAACCGACCACAGGCAACATATCATGTGATACGGATGGCTGATGGATCCTGTACGAGCGGATGATGCAACCAAGTGTAGATGCTTTCCCATATCTCTAGAATAGCAATGATATAGCTCATAAGATTACTCCCATGATCAATTTCTAGATTCAATAATTTTGCAACAAATTTTATGGAGCAGTTTCAGATGCACGCAACTCATCCTAAGGATGTGATGTCCTCATCCAGCGTGATTCAGGCTCTAGGAGAATCATTGAAAGATTATTTAGAGAGATTTCATGCAGCTGTTACAAAAATCAGTAACCCAAATGACCATGCGATATTGATGGCTGTGATGAGAGGGATAGATCCAGAATCCAATTTTGGCGTTTGGTTAGCGGTAAGCCGCCCGCAACGTTGGAGTGCTTTTACACAAACGCGGCCTAGTATTAGAGAAAGGAGGAAGTCAGGTCCTTTAGGAAAAAGAATGTTGCATGACCAAGCAGAGAGGGAGTACGAGGTAACATCGCAGTAAAGTAGTCCTATGATAGCTCAAAAAAGGTTCAAATGAATGTACAAAACAAACCGAATCAGCAAAAGAAAGGTGGAGATAGGGGCCGAGAATGAAAGAGAGATTCTAGAAGAAGAAAGCCTAGGATTTCGAATGTTCGATATTTACACAACGTTTGAATAGGTCCTTGGAGAATATCTATTTATCTACTTGCAATACTATGCAATACAAAAAGCGGCCTCCAAAAGAATCAACTGAGAAGCAGGAACAAACTAGAAAATATTATCGATTTCTTGAATGCTATGGACATGGCACGAATGAAAGCAGGCATCGCCAAGACATTATCGAAAAGCTGATTCGAGAAAGGAAATCATAGCAATTTGTAAAAATGCCACAGGATAGCGGACATGGGACATCTAACCCCAACCGAGGACAAGTACCGTGTAGGGCTGAGGAGCCTGCATAAACTGGTATAAATTGGTGATAAATACGATAGTCGGAGGACCGCACCCAATAGATAAGAGTTGGCAAGATATGGAGCATTGTGCTAGCGCAATTAGGCACTTGGATTTTGAATATTGTTCGAATACATAAGATGGAGCTCCAGTAAAATAGCAATGTATAGTAAGTATGATATTGTGCTTAAAAATAGAGGTGTGGACAAGGTGGAGGCTCCGATGATCAACCCAATGGTCATTTCATCCACGATCGGCTCCTCTTTGGTGAGAAGGATGTTGATTGATTGTGGAAGTTCACTAAATATGATTCCCAAAAATGCTTATGGTCAGATGAAAATGGAAGCTTATGACTTAAAGCTGTCTAAAGCCCACTTATATGGTTTTAACAGTGTTGCAACTGAAGTGGTTGGTTATGTGGAATTACTTGTAGAGTTGGGAGAAGGTAACCATATGAGAGTGTGAATCTTATCATTTGTTGTTTTGGATGTTGACTCTCCTTACAACGTTTTTCTGGATCGACCGACCCTTGCAGAATTTTAGGTAGCCCTTTCCGCATGGTGTTTGACTTTGAAGTTTTCGACAGATAATGATGTTAGAGTTGTTCATGGTAATCAAGCGACTGGACCTGCCTGTTATGTAGCTAAGTTGAGGGAGGCTCAACGAAAAGAGAAAGGTAAGAGTATGGACAAGGTTGTTCGTATGCAAGCTAATGAAGATTGATAACTAGAGCCTGAGCCGGTTCTATAGAGATATGAACCCAAGAGATGATGAGGAGAAGCCCAAAAGGACCAAGGATGCACTGGCTAAGCTGACGATTAATATCATGGTCAGCTATGACGACTCGTCACGGATCCTAAAGATCGGATCACTACTCAACCCTATGATGATGAAAGAACTTGCAGGTTTTCTCCGAGTGAATCTAGACGTGTTCGCTTGGAATCACTTTGACATATGTGGATTCTCGCCTACCATTGCGAGCCATGCATTGAACATCGACCCGAGGCATATCTCGGTAAAGCAAAAAAGATGCGGCATGGACCCGAAGGGAACTGTTGCTCTGAAGAGGAGGTTGATGGACTTAAAGACAATGGGTTTATCCATGACGCCCTCTACCCTAAGTGGGTATCTAACCCTATACTTATGAAAAAGGCAAATGAGAAATGAAGAACATGCATTGACTACTCAAACTTTAACAAGGCATGTCCAATAGACAGTTTTCCTCTTTCGAGGATCAAGCAGCTGGTGGATTCTGAGACATGAATTTCCATCTTTCATGGATGCGTACTTGGTATATAACCAAATCCTGATGTACATTACCGATCAAGGGCACATCAGTTTCATTACCGATGTTGGATTATATTGCTATGTGGTGATGACGTTTGGACTAAAGAATGTAGAACTACTTACCCGTTCCTAATCAGCTGTATGTTTAAAATATCAAATTTGAAAGATAATGGTAGTATATGTGAATGATATACTCGTAAAGTCACGGCGATCAAGCAATTACATTAAAGACTTGGCAGAAATGTTCGGTATCCTCCGACATTACAAGATGAAAATTAATCTTTTGAAGTGTTCATTTAGTGTAGCATCAAGGAAATTCTTGGGATTTATTGTTAATGCCCATGGAATAGAAGTTAATCCTGAGAAGATTCAGGCTATCCACGATATCCAAGCACCAAAGACTATCAAACAAGTACAGAGTCTGAATGGGAAATTTGCTGCCTTAAGTCGATTTATTTCCAAAGCCACCGACAAATGCTTTCCTTTCTTTGACTTGACTAGGAAAGGGAAAAGAAGCCTCGAAAGAACACAGGATTATAAAGACGCATTTCAAGCATTGGTGAATCATTTGGAGAGACCCCTTATCTTGTCAAAGCCGGTGGGTCATGAAGATGTGTACCTTTATTTGCCATGATTGTACATGCTATAAGTGCCGCATTGCTTCGTGAGGAGGATTGAATCCAGAGGCTGGTGTATTATGTCAGCAAGCGATTAACGGGCGCTGAAAGGAACTGTCCAAAAATAGAGAAACTAGCGTACTGCTTTTTGATTACATCACAAATGCTTCGCCCATATTTCCAGGCACACCCGATCAATATTTACAATGACCAGCCATTACGATAAGTCCTATAGTGACCTGAGATGTCTGTAAGGTTTCTCAAGTGGAATATCGAGCTCGGTTAATTCGACATTACTTATATCTGGCGAAGGGCTATCCAGAGTCAGGCACTAGCAGCTTTTATAGCAAAATTATAGTGCAGGATGATTCCTTGGAGAGTAGTGAAATTCTTACCATACGGTGGAACTTGTATATTGATGGAGTGTCTAATGATTATTGTTTTGGAGCTGGAATTGTGCATGTAAGTTCCGAAGATCGGTAAATTTGTTATGCTTTAACGCTTGATTTCCCAGCGACAAACAATGAAGCTGAGTATGAAGCTCTCATTGCTGACTTAAAGTCACCAAAGAATTGGGAATAAAGGCTCTTAAAATCTATTGCGATCAACAATTGGTAGCATACCAAGTCAGGTGAGATTATCAAGCTAAACGACAACGGATTACTCCATACCTTACCTAAGTCCAAGAGTTGTTGCTGAATTTGAGTACTTTGATATTTCACATATTTTACGAGATCAACATAGAGAGGCTGGTTCATTGGAAAAGTTTGCTAGCAACGGAGATGCCTAATAGATGGGCATACCTTATAGAAATCAATCGGACAATAGAAGCAGAGCTTGAGAGGGAATCGTGGATGACTCTGATCAAAGACTGTTTGCTACATGGAGTCCTACCAGATCAAAGGAATGGAAAGCGACCAGTCCTTCATAAAGCTTCGTGACATGTCATGCAAGTAGGAATTAAGTACATATACGGTTTCTCTGTTCCCCTACTTCGGTGTGTCGCTCATAATGAGATAAAACATGTCCTAAAAGAAGTTCATGAAGGGAAATGCGGTGATCACACTGGAGGGCAAACCCTAGCAAAGAAAATACTCTGTTATGGGTATTATTGGCCAACTATCAATCGAGAAGCTGCTGGCCATGTAAGACGATGCGATAAGTGCTAGATATATGCACAAGTTCCAAGATCACCGCTAATGAAAATCACGCAAATTATGGCCCATGGCCATTTGACATGTGGGGTATAGATATTACCGGTTCCTTACCAATCTCTAAAGGTGATGCAAAGTACGCTATCGTCGTAGTTGATTACGTCACCAAATGGACCGAAGCCGAACATTTAGCCATGATCAAACCAAGAAAGTAATCAACTTCATTTTTCGAAAGGTCATATGTCATTTTGGTCTTTCATGAACTATTGTAATAGATAATGGGAATCAATCCAATAGTGCTGAATTCAAAGACTTCTGTCGGAGTTATCATATTGGATATAGATTTGCAGCGGTTTCTCACCCTTAAGAAAATGGAAAGTTGAAGATGTGAACAAAATTATAAAGTTCGTTCAAAAGAAGAGTTTGGAAAAGGCTATAGGAAAGTGGGTGGATGAATTCCCAACAATATTGTGGGCATATAGGACCACTCACAAATCTGCGATTGGTGATACTTCATTCGCCCTTGCTTACGGTTCCAAAGTCGTTATTCCTGTTGAGCTTGAAGTTCCTTCTCATCGAGTGACTTACTACGATCCCAAAACGAATAAAGATCTCCTCTTGGATTCTCTTGATTTTATAGATGAGAAGCGCGAGAAAGCCGATTTGAGGGCAGCTTTGCATCGACACCGAGTCGCCTGATATTACAACATTAAAGTCCAACCTAGAACTTTGGAATCAATGATGTCATCTTGAAACTGGTTTTTCCTACCCATCGCATATGAATCTAATTTGGGAAGGACCATATGTCATTGAACAAAGGCTTGGAGAGGGAACTTTAAAGCTAACGATTGTTGATGGCATGACACTCCAATGAGAGCAGAATAGAAAGCATTTACGATGCTATTTCACTTAGTTTATTTCTTTCTCATTAAGTTGTATTTGCTTTCAGAATTTTCTTAAGCATTTGACCTTCCAGATATGCATAAGAAAGATTTGTCATTCCTTTCCATTTAGCAAATAAAGTTGTGGAATTCCTTAATATTTATGTTTGCTGTAGAATTACGTATTAGTTACATGATGAGACTGATTGATGTCGAAATGTCCGAACAGGTTCGTAGAGTTTAGAATTAATCAAGTATGCTAGTTCTCAATGGGAATAAACAAGATGAGCTTGATTCGATTTTTCATTTGATAACTCTCATTAATAATCCAATGGATGGGATATACAATGGGGAATGGATGTGGCTCGACCATCTAATGATCAAATAAATCTCACTGAACGATGGATAGAAATAACTCTAAGTCCGTAGAGTGCGAACTTAAGTATAAACATAAATCGGGTGTGAATCGACGACCCACAAAATAACTCTAAGTCCTTAGAGTGCGGACTAGAGTATAAAAATAAACTGGGTACAATTCGACCACCCATCAACTAACTCTTATCCTAGAGTGCGGATATAAGTGTAAACAGATAAATAAGTGAAGTTTAACCATTCACTATTCCATGAACCCCAGCCTGAAATCGACAGGAAGAATATAAGCCTGCTAAGGACTTAATTCGACCATCCAATGTTTAACTCCTCTATCCTAAGACTGGGGGCAGGAGTATAATTATTCAAACCGATGAATTCAACAGCGTATAACTAAGGTTTAAGCCTAACATTTGATGCGACTGAAGGCCATGACCATATGGAGGCTTTGAGATAGAGCTAGTAGATAGTTACCAGAATTAATGAATAATGAATTAAAAACACATTTAATGGAAAGTATTAGTTCAACACCAAAATTGTGGTACAAGTTATTTCAAAAAACCGAGAGTCGTACACAGACAACCACAACTAATAAAAGAAAAGGACAAGCAAAAAGCTATGCAAACTACATACACACTGAGTCGAAAAGATGGCTATTTATTCAATCTTCTCCTTTTTAGATTTTTGGGGAGTGGTGCGGTCTGAACTTCCACTTGTTCTCTTCCTAGATCCCTTACTGCCTTTGGTGGGAGAGTGTTCGAAGCTTAGAGGGAGTTCTCTGGGAATCGAGCCCCCGGGTGGAATGACTTATATTGGGATAATGTGTGGATCATAAATGTCCACCTCGTGGGCTCAACTTTGGCCCTTTTCTTTAGCAACACCTGCTTAATATGCCCCGTTAGGCTGATCTCATCAGTGCACTCGAAGGTGCCGGTAATCACAACATGTTCAGATTCATTCATCGGTAGCAGATCTTCAGCTTTATCATCGTCGAGTGCTCTGACGACTTGAGTATCGGGCCGCTAGAATCTCTATTAATTTCTCTCGTTGCTCTACGGCAGCGTCACTTTTAGGAGTTTGGCTGAGACCTATAAGACCTGTAGATTTTCTAAAACAAGGAGTTAAGCCTAAATCCATATGCATATAGAACAAAACCTCTTGTAGAGTGGACAATAAAGTGGAGTACCTACATCTGGCTGGCTCTCGGTTGTTGCTGGAGTGTCCCCTTCCAACATATGGGTTTGCACTTTGGATTGATAATCAAGTTTATATGAATTGTAGCTCAAGTCATGCCTCGGACCAAAAGAAACTGATGCTCCAACTGCTTAAAAAGAAGAAGGTCCCTTAGGATTAGATATTGAGGATTCAGCATTATTTTTCCCTTTATCGGAAGATGCTAAAATGTCAAAATATCGGAGTCTCATGGCGGCAAGGTCTAAGGGTTCATTTCTGCGGAGGATCTTCCACACTAATTTCTCTTCGTCTAACTTAACTTCACCCAGCTCCTCCTTTTTCATCCTAATGAAGTACTCCTAGGCATCATCAAGTGACTTAAGATAACTTCGCTGAGAAAACTCAATTTATATTAGATGAGGACTTTGGCGGTGTATTCGATGATCAGTAGATCAAACATATCCTTAGTTTCATTCCGACCGAGCTCTTTAGCATCTTCTACTCGGTTTTCAATTTGTTCCATCATCTCCTTGCAGCCTTCCTCTCGCGCCTCCTTTTTAAGGACTTCTATTTTTGGAAAATTGCTCGTCAAGTTTGATTTTCAGGGTCCTCGCTTCAACAACCTCTTCGCACCACCTTTGTGATTCTTCCTAGGCCTCAATCTTCTCTTCCCTTTCTTTCTTAAGAAGCTCTTCAAGCTCCTCAATGTTGGAAATTAGGGTGGCTACAACACAATGTTGGATCTTAAGGCTATTCAGACACTAAAAGTGGTGAAATGTGTATTAACTACTTACTTATGAATATAAAACTATATTTACTCAAATTGCAAACATAAAGAAGTAATTAGAGAATAAGAAAGTAATAAAGAAAATGCAGTAATGTAAATAACACCCGGATTTTTATACTGGTTCGGATTAACCAATCCTACATGCAGTCCTGCAATCTATCGTGCAGAATTCCACTATAATCGCTTGCTTTCCATGGGTGGCAAGAACACTTTACAATCTTAGTTTCACGGGCTACAAGACAAACCCTCTTGATTTTACAGGCTACCAGAACATCTTCTCCTTATCACCAACAACAAACTATGGCAAGTAGTCGTATCTTCAATACAGATTCTTGCAGATTCAGTACAATGATCCTAAAGACCTCCAATGGCAATATGTCTTTGAATTCTTTGAGGAATAGGATGAAATCGGAGAGAGAATGATGTGAATTCAAGTACAACTCTCTGATATTGTGTGGTTTGCAAATCGGTGAAGAATTAGAGTGAAATAGTATCAATTTGCAAGGAGATTTTATGAGTATGCAATGGATTTCTTTTGCAAATGTTTGGAGAAGAAGGAGTAGGAGAAAATAAGAATTCTTGATGTTAAAATTCGTTTTTAGAGGCCTTTATATAGTGGTTGAAGAGACATGTCTTTTGGTGAAGAGGTGGAAGGAAGTGTCTCTTCATTTAAAATTTGAAATTCTGAAAAACTGCTAGTATGTCGACATCCCCCTACCCACCATGTCGACATAGGTGTGTTGCAAAATGAACAACAACACTAATAAGTGTTGCAAATTTTCAGCATTTCAAATTACCTTATATTTGTGGGTTTTGTGAAACGGTTGAGGTCAATGGTTGATGATCTTCAAGTATAATTGCCATGAGATCTTTAACAAGATATTCTAAGGTTCAACCAACTCCTCATCACTTCAAAAACCTTTATCCTTCAACATTCTTGTCTAATTGGGTTTTGTTCTTTAATTGCTCTGGTTGACCTTCTTCTATAATTAATTTGCTTCCGCTGTTTTCTTGTTTATCTCTGTAAATGTCTCCATAATATATCTGATATGACTGCATAACTCGAAGATACGTTAGTAGTAATATTTATTTGGTTATTGTTATCGAAATCAATACCTAGGGTATTGACAATCTCCCCATTTCTGATGACGACAGCCATATAAATATTTAAGAGATAAAATATAATATTTTTATATTTGACTCCCCCTAACTCTATGCACTCCCCTTTCATTTTTCCTAGTATATTTATACCTTTTCTCCCCCTTTGGCCTCAATAAAAAAGGGCAAAAAAGAGTCGCTTAAATCACTGCTAGACAATATGTAGAGTTTGTATATAGAGATAAATGCTTATAAATAAAACACTTGAGGGAAAACCAAATCAATTCAAAACATGAAATAAACTTACGAAATAATAAGATGAGTTTTAGAGTTACCGACTTTGCTGATGCCAATAACAAATACTTATCGTATTTATCCAATGTACAATAGATTTCTTGTCATATGCTTTGAGCATCTACTATCTGATATACATTGTTTGGTACCTGAAAAAGTTTAAAAAATGCACATTAGTACCCTTTTTATTCGGGGTCCATGAGGTTAAGTTTTGGGATGCCAAACCCATAAAGAGTTTGAATGTCCTCTCAAAATATAATCATTAGATGAATGAACCTTATTAATAAAATTTTCAATATATTTTCTTTTTCAGTATCATCCAAACTTTTTGGAACCCATAAAGTAATGAACCTATTTGGAGGTTTTAACTTTAATTTTCTAGGTTTTGGTTTGAACTTGGTAGCCTTAACAAACTAAGTATTTTGAATACTATTTTTCATTGATTTAGCCTTAGTGGTGTATCCAAGACCATGTTTATTCCTAGTATGTTTAGATGCAGATAATAATTTTTCTAGATTATCCTTCCCTTTGTTAAATTTATCAACATCAGTTTTCATTTTGTCAAAATCCTTATTACGGTTAAGAATAACATTGTCTAGAGATGTTATTTTATCATTCAGATCAGTAATCTGTGACTTTATTGAAAGATTTTCTGATTTTAAGGATTCATTTTCACTTTTTAGTTTTTCAAAACTTCCAAGTGTCAAATCCTTTTGATCATTATACCTATTAAGTCTTTCAATTTCATCTTTTAGTCATTTTTTTTACTTCTATTAACCTTTCATTAAATATTTTTAATCTATCTATCTCTGCAAAACTATTATTGTGCTCTTTCCTAAGTATTTTATATCCTGGATTCATATCATTCAAAACATTAGTAATTTTTCTTTATTAAAATTCCATACCTGGTCATCCTTTGCCATGAAGTAAATGTTGGCATTTTCTGTTTTTGAATCACTATCTCTTGATGGTGTATCTGAATCATCCCATTTTGCATTGAATGCCAATTTACTCTCCTGATTGAAAGTGTTTGACTTTGATTTCTTCAGTTTGGGACAGTCTCTTTTCAAATAATCGGTTTTATCACATTCGAAACACTTAACAACATTTCCATTTTATAATTATTGCTGTTAGTTTTTCGGAGTTTGTTTGTTATCCAATACTTCAAGAATTTCTTGAACTTCTTGGTCATAAACTCTATATCATCATCAATAGCATCATCATCTGGTTCATCTGTGTTGATCATAGCGGTGAGTGCTAGTGATTTTTTTCTCATTTTCCTGATTCTCTTTTCTAATCTGCAACTTTACATCATAGGACATTAGGTTATCAATTAAATCTTCTAATTTCATAGTACTAATATCATTGGCTTCTTCAATTGCCAGAGTCTTCTGATCCCATTCACTAGGAAGTGAATTCAAGATCTTTCTGACTTGGTCTTCTCCGGTAATTTTCTTTCCCAATGATATTAAGGCATGTACAATATCTTGAAATCTAGAATATATATCAGAAATAGGCTCATTTGGTTTCATTTGAAAGAGTTGAAACCGGTTAGATAACATAGATATCTTTGTTTGTTTTACTTTACTGGTGCCTTCATGTGTGACTTACAGTGTTCTCCAAATTTCATATGCAGAATTACAAATAGACACTCGATTAAATTCATTTCTATTTAAGGAGCAAAATAAAATGTTCATGACCTTAGAGTTATTAAATGCTTGTGTCTTTTGGTCTAGTGTCCATTTTGAATATTCAGTTTGAGGCTCTATGTATTCTATTTGGGTAATGTTCCAAATATCCAAACCATTAGATTGCAAATAACATTTCATCCTACAAGCCCAATATGCATAACTACTGCCATCAAATAGAGGGGGTCTAGTGGTAGATTGCCCTTCTACAAAAGTGTTAAAAAATGTGTTACTAGTGTCATTAGCCATTTATACTTTTCAAAAACCAAGTTATGAATTTTTGAAAACCAATGCTCTGATACCAAATGTTGGAAACTAGGGTGGCTACAACACAATGTTGGATCTTAAAGCCATTCAGACACTAGAAGTGGTGAAATGTGTATTAACTACTTATGAATATAAAACTGTATTTACTCAAATTGCAAACAGAAAGAAGTAATCAGAGATAAGTAATAATATAGTAAAATGCAGTAATGTAAATAACACCTGGATTTTTATACTGATTTGGATTGACCAATCCTACATCCAGTCCTGCACTCTATCGTGCAGAATTCCACTATAGTCGCTTTCTTTCCACGGGTTGCAAGAACACCTTTACAGTCTTGGTTTCACGGACTACAAGACACACCCTCTTGATTTACAGGCTACAAGAACACCTTCTCCTTATCATCAACAATAAACTATGGCAAGTAGTCGTATCTTCAATACAAATTCTTGCAGATTCGGTACAATGATCCTAAAGACCTCCAACAGCAATATATCTTTGAATTTTTTGAGGAATAGGATGAAATGAGAGAGAATGATGTGAATTCAAGTACAACTCTTTGATATTGTATGGTTGGAAAATCGTGAAGAATTAGAGTGAAATAGTATCGATTTGCAAGGAGATTTAAAGAGTATGCAATAGATTTCTTTTGCAAATGTTTGGAGAAGAAGGAGTAGGAGAAAATAAGAATTCTTGATGTTAAAATTCGTTTTCAAAGGCCTTTATATAGTAGTTGAAGAGACGTGTCTTTTGGTGAAGAGGTGGAGGGAAGTGTCTCTGTCACGACCCAACTTCCTACGCCCAGGAAGACGTGTCGTTATTAAGAAAGAAAGAGGTGAGAAATTAGAAAAGAAAGAGAAGAAAGAAGAATAACATCAGAATCTTAACAGCGGAACGAATAAATTTTATTAATCACATAAGTATTACATAATATACAACATCAATCAGAGCTACACAGATAATACATCACATACTGGATAGTTATAAACACCTGTCTAGTATTTACAATACAACACAATACAACTCAAACAATACGACTCAGAGATACCAACACAGCGGAAAACTATATATCTACAACACTGAAGCCTCCTGCTCCATTGCTCCTCCAGAAATTCGTCAAAGCTAACCCGAATCCCTAGGCTACCCGTAAAAATTTGGGTACCCGAGAGTTTAGGAAAACAGAAATAAACTCCGGGTCAGACATGGGTCTAGTATGAGTAACAGGTTAAAGTTGCTTAAATTTTTTAAAAACCTTTGAAAACAAAAGGTATCACGTAAGGCTTCCCACGCATAAACACGGGTAAGTTTTTTACCTTACGCCAACCAAATCATTTAATAGGAAATTCAATGATATTATAATAGTGTCTAGGGTTTCCAAGTAAATAGAAAATAGCCGAAATTGTTACATTATTAAATTCCAGCTACTAGCCACAAAAGTGGGTAATACAATCAAATCCGAGGGCGCTTAGTGGATTTTGGATTCCATACAATGGCAGGGCTACTGGGGTACCGCCCGTCACAGTACGGGGCCTAGATCACCATACCGAGGATTACTCCCAATCCCCTACAACACAAGGCCGGGCCCATTCCTTACTGAACAGTTCCGAACAAGATAACCCCAGCGGTTGTAGCTATTCAACCGCCCACAAAGCCGAAATAAAAGGGACATCTAGACAGGGGTATATCTCACTCTCAAATGGGTTCTACCCACGAAGCCTTGCTGCACCTCCCCTGTTTTAGCCATTCCCGGTTGATGAGGCTTGAGGCTACGATTACCTTTAGAAAACATATCTCTTAGAATGCTCATCGTCCACCTGACGATGTTGTGAAAGCATTCTAATCCATACAAGTTCGTTCCGGGTTCAAACGAAACCAAAGACATTATCTTGTTACACTCATTCTGGAATCACCCTCAGAGTTGACGACGATAACCCTTGCATTCTGAACCTTTATCTTCACTTTAGAATCACGACCTATCGTTAATTTGGATCGATGTGGTTTTCGGATGTCCAAATATGGAAACCCGATCCCGGTCTCATCGAAATCCAAATACGTATCTTTTAAGGCCAAGTTGTTTTAAAGTTAAAACAATTCAATTCAATATTATCCATATACACACAGATAGATAATTCACATATCACAATAGATAATCACATTCTCATCATAAACAGATAATCTGTATTATCATCACAAACAGAAAATCATCACAAAAAGATAATCCATATTATCATACTTAACTAAGCATCCATAACATATAGATATTACTCATCTCATTACTGAGATCACAACCAATAACATATATAAGCAATGATTTATTAACCACCATTTATAATTAATTTAAAATGAATTAAATTAATTACTTCTATCTTTAATTAATTTAAAGTAAATTAAATTAATTACTTCTATCTCTAATTAATTTAAAGTGAATTAAATTAATTACTTCATTCCATAAATCCTGCTTATATATCCATTAATGAATTATACTCTACTTCATTTATCATTCTCTAAATATTTATCTTGATTTAACACCATCGATTAATCATTCTCTAATTACAATAAGTAATTAGTCTTTAATTAATTTCACAAATTAATCAACCTAAATCATTCATGGTAATTAACATTTAATTTCTCCATTGATTAATTAAATATAATTAATTACATTTGTCCTTAATTAATTACATTAATTAATCACTTTATTATTAATTATTCCTAAATTAAACAATTCTTAATTACATCATTAATTATATAAATTAATGATTTCTAATTTATATTTAAATTAATTACTTTATTTAAATTAATTATATTAAGTGATTAATCTAAAATTTAAAATACAATTATTAATCACCCTTGATTAATATCAATCCAGTAATTAACTACCCTTAATTACTTATTAACAAATTAATTATCCATAATTAATTATCTTCATTAATTAATCCCTTGATTAATTATACAAAGTAATTATACTCAAATTACTTTCATTACCAAATCACTCTTAAATTAATTACATCCAGTAATTATCATTAATTACTTCTCTAAGTAATTATACTTATCACATCACCCATTGGTTATTTAAATTAATTAATAATTAATTAACTTAACAATTCATATTAAACTGAATTAAGTACAATGAGTAATTAATTCCTTAATTACTTCAATAGGAAATTATATTTAAAACAATTTACAATTGATTATTTTTACATTAATAAATCTAATTAACTATTAACAATTAATCACATTTATTCATTATTAAATAATTCTAGTTAATGACCTTTATAAACAATTCTTGAATTACTTCTTAAGTAACCAAGTTAGATTAACCATTATTAATTTCCAATTAATTAGTCTTTAGTAATCCATTAATTGACCCTTAATTATATAAAAAATTAATTACTAATCATTAATTTAATTTTAATCTTATTTAATTAATGATCCTTAATTGTCAATTAATTTATCCTAAATTAATCATCTTAAATCTTAATTAACTAGTTTAGACTCTTAATTACTAAATTGACGCAAATCATTATTTATCCCTTTTAATAAATTATTCCTTTTAAATAATTTATAAATTACAAATCATTTAAATCTTCATTTATTCAAGAATAACCACATTTTTCTTATTAATGTTCAAATTATCATTAACAAGGCGTTTAAGGATAATTTACTTCCCTTAAGACTATTTAAAACAATTTTAAATTTAAAAACTTCTTTATTTTCAAAACTTAGATTCAATTTTATATTTGAATTCAGATCCAAGTTTAGTTTAAATCCCTATTTTTATTCCAACTTTACTTTTAAATTCCAACTATTTAAACCCCTTTCAAGTTGTTATAAATAATTGAAAAAAAAACTTTATTTATTTAAAAAAACTGGGATTCAAACTTTATTTGAATCCAAACTAAATTTTTATATAAACTTAGTTTAATTGTTCATTTTACATTTTTTTTAAAAATACAGTATCAAATTGTTTTAAAAACTTACAGGTCTTGAACCTGTATATTACAATCTACCCGAGACCACTGTATTTTACTTCGAGACAACAAGCTACCTTCTTCGAGCCTGGAACATGAATTACTCGAGCAAACTAACGAACTTACTCCCCTTCCAATACTAACGTCGCAGTACACAAGCAAACCCACCGTGCACATGCACGGTGGCGCCGCTTCCCGATGACCATCAACGATGGCCTCCACAAGTCGAGAACCACCCCAGCACCCTACGCCTAGCGTCAAATCGACGTTTCCAACCCGAGATCAAATTCGAGTATGCCAAACCCAAACCTGGAAACATCAGAGCTCACCGCGTCTCATCTGGCAACACCTCGTTCCCCTCTCTCTGACCATCGGAGTGCCTCCACCTTCGGCCACGGCTTCCTCCATGTTCTAGCTACCTTTTCCCAAAGTTATGCAGTACTCGATCCACCATAGGAATTTACCGATCAATTTTCAAAGCACCGAAAACTAGGGTTACTGACAAACTCGATCAACCCCCATCACCATGTTGATCTGTTCCACTAACAAGTATTTTTCCCCAACTCCTCAAACATTCTTGCACCACCACGGCAAGTTGCAGTCTTCCAAAACTTCGAGATTCCCAGAATTACTCAAAAACTCAAATTGAGTTCAACCCAGATATACATCATCAAACCCAAACTAAATATCTTGATTTTAGTTTTTAAAATCTAGTTTTTGATTAAGAAATCAATTTATAATCCCGAGTGACGATTTACAGAGTTTTGGATTTTAACTTATATTGAATTTCCTCTGCTGTTCTTGGTTTCCAAGGTCAATACAAAATACTTTTAACATGAATGAATTGTTAAACTTTAATTCATGATATAATAAACCTATTCTGTTTAAATTCTAAATATTAATAATGTCTGGATTTAAGAGATAGAGTATTTTACTTCGGATATTGAGTTTGAAATGGAAACAGAGGTATTTAAACATCAGCAGATATGCACACATCCACATCCATATATATATATATATACACACACACACACGAATTTACTCACCCATATTTACACAGGCCATACTTATCACAGGCATCAACATGCAATTTATACTTTAGTATTTTAAAAGAAAAGTTACTCACCTGAAACAAATGAGAACAGAACCTTTACTTTGGAAACTGTTTTGAAAACTTGAAAGTTTTGCACTAAAAACCCTTTTTACTTTGAAGCCAATAGTTGTTGTTGAGGAGATGCTTGATTTCCAGGTTGAAGATAAACATAACATACTTTGTTTTACAGGTTATCTTAGTTAAACTTTTTGAAAGAAAAGTTGCAGACCTAATTCATTTCTGTTTTGCAATGTTTTTGGAACGAACTAGAATAAATAGAGATGTATATATATAGAAATATAAGTTTTGGTATAGGGTAGGTGTTATCTGGGTTTGTATATGCTTGTACAAACATTTTCTGTTTGTATCAGAGATGTATTTAGAGGAAGAAAATTTACAGGTGAAGGTATTACCTGGGGTTGCAATTGCTGGTGCACTATTTAGTTTTGTTTTATCAGGCAATACTTTTCAAATGGGGGCTGAGTTGCCTTATAAGATTTCGAATTGACTTAAGTTATGCTAAGTACGGGTTACATTAAATGCAAGTGTTCCCCTTCATGCCTGCATCCTTTTCTTATTTGTGTATATTGATATTTCTTTTGCCTTGTTGCTTTCATATTTACACAAAAATTGGTTTGATTTCTTGTCTTATTTCTATTCATACATTGTTCTTGCATAATCATTTTACAGGCACATTTTATATTTTCACTTCTTGTCTTGCCTGCATAGTTGCTTACAGCTACAAACATATTCTACTTGCCTTTAAAACTACTTACAGGCTTCACTCATTTTTTTTATACAAAGCCTGGTTTACTTTTAGTCTTTGTTATTTTAAATGCTACTTATTTTTCTTTTTACTTTACTTTGCTTTTGTACTTATATATTATAAAATTGTTTAAGTCATTTGTATTGGTTTATTACTTAATTTATATCCATATACTTTTATACTTAAACAATTTACAAATTTTATCTTTCTTTTATTTTTAAAACTTAAACAATTAAATACTTAATTTACTTATTATTTATTTCAAACTTATGTTAATATTTACAAGATTTATTTTATTTTAAATTTACAAATCATAGTTTTCCAAAATACATATATATATATATATATACATAAGTTTAAAATAACAATTTCTATTTATATTAAAATCCATTTGTAAAGATATTGCATTATTAATATTGTTTAAATATGACTCATTAATAAATTTAAAATAAGTTTATAGAAGAAATTATCTCTTTATAAATAAGTTTACTTATCTTATCAAGCTATATAACAAAACAAATCTTTTTGTTTAAACTTAAGCTAAAATCAATTTTAAACAATTTAAGTTTTTATCTTGAGTATTTTAAAGCTATGGTTATTTATTTAATAGCTTAATATTAAATTAAATTTCTAATTTACCAAAATATTAGAATTAAAAAGCTTTCCCCTTTATTTATTAAATTTTAAAACAAAGCTTATCTATTTACAATATATATACAAATATATATATATATACACATTATAAATAGAAACAATCTAAATTAGCTTTTAAAAGATAAAACCACTCATTTAAATATTTACTAAATAAAATTACTAAATAAATTCAAATTATTATTAACAATCTATTTAATTTTAACTCAGATTATTAAATTTATATTGCCAAAAATTCCAGGATATCACATTCCTCCCCCCTTAAAAGAATTTCGTCCCCGAAATTTAAAACAAAGGTAATTTAATAATCTAACTAAAAATTTAAAACACAAGCAAGATCAATCATATGCTAACAATCATAGCAACCATTTCATCCAATCAAACAAATCTAATTATCCGAACAAGATTCTGGATAGAATTTTCTCGAGTTGCCCAAGTATAAATACCGGGATACTCGCTCTATAGAATCCAAACAATCAATACTAAGCTACAGAGCTTCCACTCATTTAGATCCACAAAACAAGACAGGATATCAGACTATAGACAAGTCTGACTCAGCCACCAAAACTCCCTAAACCGTTGGCTCTACAACCAGATACAGATCTTACACGTACTCCCTCAGAGATACGCGAAACACAATGAATCCCAGTTATCCAAACTGGCAATTCAATCCTGAAGACCAAACACTTATCCACAAAACTCTTAAGACGATCCTGGGCTGCCTACATCCTTATTGATCGGCTCAACCCTTGCTGATGCTCCCTAGTAATAAACTGAACCAAAACAATCCAACAAAGTGATCTTTCCAAGGTCAACCAAAACTCAGAACACAAACTCTATTCCAAATCAGAAAAAAGGTCTCATTTCTCACATTCGGAAAAGAGATAAAACAAATGCACTCCAATCTGGCCTCAGATCCTGAAAAATTTCCTGTAGAAACTCTCTAATCCAAAACACTGCAATTTCCAATTGCTTCCACTTTAAAACAGCTGCCACCATGATTCCACTGCGCAACTCTGATTGAGCAGATGAAAATGCCAATGATGAACATAAGCATAGACCGGACAACACATTCCAAATATAGGGTTCAACAGATCCATAAGATAAAACTCAGAACTTCCTCCAAAACCCGAGCTGCTTCACCAAACTTACTTCCCGGAAACCATCCCACTACAAAGCTGAACCATCGACACCACTCCTGGAATCTAGTCGATACCAAACTCAATCTTTAGATGCTGACAAAACTCTGACTTCCAGAAGATATCCAGAAAAATCTCCGAAACACAAGAGAACACTCAAACTATCGCAAGTCACTTTTGCGATCAACCCAGCCTACTTCCTAAGAAAAACTGCTCTCTCTTTACCAAACAGAACAACCTATGCTTACCTAGCCAATCCATCAAGGAAACGGAACCACGCTGCTGCTTCTGAACTCCACGGCTGACTTAGAAACCAAAGACTTCCTTGCCAACACACAGAATACTTCGAACTGCATTGCTGACACCAATGCCAAGAAATTCCTAATCCAGAGTTCTTCGAGAAACTCGGACCACAAGCCAAACACAAACACCCTGCTGAACTCAACCACAACACTGAAACAGAAACACTTCCTTACTTATTCCGAAGAAACATCTTCGGAGACATCCATATTCACTGTGTCTCATCACACAGCTACTACACCCTTGGGTATCAAGATATCATGACTTGCTTCTGACAGGTTCAAAACCCTAGCTCATCAAACTATACTTCAAAGATGAACTCCGAACCTTAACAGGTTCCCTTCAGAGATCAATGAAATCCTTACCACAGCTAAGCTCACTTGAGACGGTAATAGGTCTACAGTCTTGACAGATACACTTCCAATCTCAAACATTGAAACTCCAACCATTTGTAGTCGTGTTACACACACCACTACCCTATCTACCTTTATAACTTATATTGGAAAACCCGAACAGGTAACCCAACAATAGGTAGATATATATATATATATATATATATATATATATATATATATATATATATATATATATATATCAAAATTAGAAATACGCTCTCTCAAGAAAGAAATCACTCAAGAGCCTAGGTATTCGCTCAACCTCGCTCTGATACCACTGTCACGACCCAACTTCCTACGCCCAGGAAGACGTGTCGTTATTAAGAAAGAAAGAGGTGAGAAATTAGAAAAGAAAGAGAAGAAAGAAGAACAACATCAGAATCTTAACAGCGGAACGAATAAATTTTATTAATCACATAAGTATTACATAATATACAACATCAATCAGAGCTACGCAGATAATACATCACATACTGGATAGTTATAAACACCTGTCTAGTATTTACAATACAACACAATACAACTCAAAACAATACGACTCAGAGATACCAACACAGCGGAAAACTATATATCTACAACGCTGAAGCCTCCTACTCCATTGCTCCTCCAGAAATTCGTCAAAGCTAACCTGAATCCCTAGGCTACCCGTAAAAATTTGGGTACCCGAGAGTTTAGGAAAACAGAAATAAACTCCGGATCAGACATGGGTCTGGTATGAGTAACAGGTTAAAGTTGCTTAAATTTTTTAAAAACCTTTGAAAAAAAAAGGTATCACGTAAGATTTCCCACGCATAAACACGGGTAAGTTTTTTACCTTACGCTAACCAAATCATTTAATAGGAAATTCAATGATATTATAATAGTGTCTAGGGTTTCCAAGTAAATAGAAAATAGCTGAAATTGTTACATTATTAAATTCCAGCTACTAGCCACAAAGTGGGTAATACAATCAAATCCGAGGGCGCTTAGTGGATTTTGGATTCCATACAATGGCAGGGCTACTGGGGTACCGCCCGTCACAGTACGGGGCCTAGATCACCGTACCGAGGATTACTCCCAATCCCTTACAACACAAGGCCAGACCCATTCCTTACTGAACAGTTCCGAACAAGATAACCCAAGCGGTTGTAGCTATTCAACTGCCCACTAAGCCGAAATAAAAGGGACATCTGGACAGGGGTATATCTCACTCTCAAATGGATGCTACCCACGAAGCCTTGCTGCACCTCCCCTGTTTTAGCCATTCCCGGTTGATGAGGCTTGAGGCTACGATTACCTTTAGAGAACATATCTCTTAGAATGCTCATCGTCCACCTGACGATGTTCTGAAAGCATTCTAATCCATACAAGTTCGTTCCGGGTTCGAACGAAACCGAAGGCATTATCTCGTTACACTCATTTTGGAATCACCCTCAGAGTTAACGACGATAACCCTTGCATTCTGAACCTTTATCTTCACTTTAGAATCACGACCTATCGTTAATTTGGATCGATGTGGTTTTCGGATGTCCAAATATGGAAACCCGATCCCGGTCTCATCGAAATCCAAATACGTATCTTTTAAGGCCAAGTTGTTTTAAAGTTAAAACAATTCAATTCAATATTATCCATATACACACAGATAGATAATTCACATATCACAATAGATAATCACATTCTCATCATAAACAGATAATCTGTATTATCATCACAAACAGAAAATCATCACAAAAAGATAATCCATATTATCATACTTAACTAAGCATCCATAACATATAGATATTACTCATCTCATTACTGAGATCACAACCAATAACATATATAAGCAATGATTTATTAACCACCATTTATAATTAATTTAAAATGAATTAAATTAATTACTTCTATCTTTAATTAATTTAAAGTAAATTAAATTAATTACTTCTATCTCTAATTAATTTAAAGTGAATTAAATTAATTACTTCATTCCATAAATCCTGCTTATATATCCATTAATGAATTATACTCTACTTCATTTATCATTCTCTAAATATTTATCTTGATTTAACACCTTTGATTAATCATTCTCTAATTACAATAAGTAATTAGTCTTTAATTAATTTCACAAATTAATCAACCTAAATCATTCATGGTAATTAACATTTAATTTCCCCATTGATTAATTAAATATAATTAATTACATTTGTCCTTAATTAATTACATTAATTAATCACTTTATTATTAATTATTCCTAAATTAAACAATTCTTAATTACATCATTAATTATATAAATTAATGATTTCTAATTTATATTTAAATTAATTACTTTATTTAAATTAATTATATTAAGTGATTAATCTAAAATTTAAAATACAATTATTAATCACCCTTGATTAATATCAATCCAGTAATTAACTACCCTTAATTACTTATTAACAAATTAATTATCCATAATTAATTATCTTCATTAATTAATCCCTTGATTAATTATACAAAGTAATTATACTCAAATTACTTTCATTACCAAATCACTCTTAAATTAATTACATCCAGTAATTATCATTAATTACTTCCCTAAGTAATTATATTTATCACATCACCCATTGGTTATTTAAATTAATTAATAATTAATTAACTAAACAATTCGTATTAAACTGAATTAAGTACAATAAGTAATTAATTCATTAATTACTTCATTAGGTAATTATATTTAAAACAATTTACAATTGATTATTTTTACATTAATAAATCTAATTAACTATTAACAATTAATCACATTTATTCATTATTAAATAATTCTAGTTAATGACCTTTATAAACAATTCTTGAATTACTTCTTAAGTAACCAACTTAGATTAACCATTATTAATTTCCAATTAATTAGTCTTTAGTAATCCATTAATTGACCTTTAATTATATAAAAAATTAATTACTAATCATTAATTTAATTTTAATCTTATTTAATTAATGATCCTTAATTGTCAATTAATTTATCCTAAATTAATCATCTTAAATCTTAATTAACTAGTTTAGACTCTTAATTACTAAATTGACGCAAATCATTATTTATCCCTTTTAATAAATTATTCCTTTTAAATAATTTATAAATTACAAATCATTTAAATCTTCATTTATTCAAGAATAACCACATTTTTCTTATTAATGTTCAAATTATCATTAAGAAGGCGTTTAAGGATAATTTACTTCCCTTAAGACTATTTAAAACAATTTTAAATTTAAAAACTTCTTTATTTTCAAAACTTAGATTCAATTTTATATTTGAATTCAGATCCAAGTTTAGTTTAAATCCCTATTTTTATTCCAACTTTACTTTTAAATTCCAACTATTTAAACCCCTTTCAAGTTGTTATAAATAATTGAAAAAAAAACTTTATTTATTTAAAAAAACTGGGATTCAAACTTTATTTGAATCCAAACTAAATTTTTATATAAACTTAGTTTAATTGTTCATTTTACATTTTTTTTAAAAATACAGTATCAAATTGTTTTAAAAACTTACAGGTCTTGAACCTGTATATTACAATCTACCCGAGACCACTGTATTTTACTTCGAGACAACAAGCTACCTTCTTCGAGCCTGGAACATGAATTACTCGAGCAAACTAACGAACTTACTCCCCTTCCAATACTAACGTCGCAGTACACAAGCAAACCCACCGTGCACATGCACGGTGGCGCCGCTTCCCGATGACCATCAACGATGGCCTCCACAAGTCGAGAACCACCCCAGCACCCTACGCCTAGCGTCAAATCGACGTTTCCAACCCGAGATCAAATTCGAGTATGCCAAACCCAAACCTGGAAACATCAGAGCTCACCGCGTCTCATCCTGGCAACACCTCGTTCCCCTCTCTCTGACCATCGGAGTGCCTCCACCTTCGGCCACGGCTTCCTCCATGTTCTAGCTACCTTTTCCCAAAGTTATGCAGTACTCGATCCACCATAGGAATTTACCGATCAATTTTCAAAGCACCGAAAACTAGGGTTACTGACAAACTCGATCAACCCCCATCACCATGTTGATCTGTTCCACTAACAAGTATTTTTCCCCAACTCCTCAAACATTCTTGCACCACCACGGCAAGTTGCAGTCTTCCAAAACTTCGAGATTCCCAGAATTACTCAAAAACTCAAATTGAGTTCAACCCAGATATACATCATCAAAGCCAAACTAAATATCTTGATTTTAGTTTTTAAAATCTAGTTTTTGATTAAGAAATCAATTTATAATCCCGAGTGACGATTTACAGAGTTTTGGATTTTAACTTATATTGAATTTCCTCTGCTGTTCTTGGTTTCCAAGGTCAATACAAAATACTTTTAACATGAATGAATTGTTAAACTTTAATTCATGATATAATAAACCTATTCTGTTTAAATTCTAAATATTAATAATGTCTGGATTTAAGAGATAGAGTATTTTACTTCGGATATTGAGTTTGAAATGGAAACAGAGGTATTTAAACATCAGCAGATATGCACACATCCACATCCATATATATATATATACACACACACACGAATTTACTCACCCATATTTACACAGGCCATACTTATCACAGGCATCAACATGCAATTTATACTTTAGTATTTTAAAAGAAAAGTTACTCACCTGAAACAAATGAGAACAGAACCTTTACTTTGGAAACTGTTTTGAAAACTTGAAAATTTTGCACTAAAAACCCTTTTTACTTTGAAGCCAATAGTTGTTGTTGAGGAGATGCTTGATTTCCAGGTTGAAGATAAACATAACATACTTTGTTTTACAGGTTATCTTAGTTAAACTTTTTGAAAGAAAAGTTGCAGACCTAATTCATTTCTGTTTTGCAATGTTTTTGGAACGAACTAGAATAAATAGAGATGTATATATATAGAAATATAAGTTTTGGTATAGGGTAGGTGTTATCTGGGTTTGTATATGCTTGTACAAACATTTTCTGTTTGTATCAGAGATGTATTTAGAGGAAGAAAATTTACAGGTGAAGGTATTACCTGGGGTTGCAATTGCTGGTGCACTATTTAGTTTTGTTTTACCAGGCAATACTTTTCAAATGGGGGCTGAGTTGCCTTATAAGATTTCGAATTGACTTAAGTTATGCTAGGTACGGGTTACATTAAATGCAAGTGTTCCCCTTCATGCCTGCATCCTTTTCTTATTTGTGTATATTGATATTTCTTTTGCCTTGTTGCTTTCATATTTACACAAAAATTGGTTTGATTTCTTGTCTTATTTCTATTCATACATTGTTCTTGCATAATCATTTTACAGGCACATTTTATATTTTCACTTCTTGTCTTGCCTGCATAGTTGCTTACAGCTACAAACATATTCTACTTGCCTTTAAAACTACTTACAGGCTTCACTCATTTTTTTTATACAAAGCCTGGTTTACTTTTAGTCTTTGTTATTTTAAATGCTACTTATTTTTCTTTTTACTTTACTTTGCTTTTGTACTTATATATTATAAAATTGTTTAAGTCAATTGTATTGGTTTATTACTTAATTTATATCCATATACTTTTATACTTAAACAATTTACAAATTTTATCTTTCTTTTATTTTTAAAACTTAAATAATTAAATACTTAATTTACTTATTATTTATTTCAAACTTATGTTAATATTTACAAGATTTATTTTATTTTAAATTTACAAATCATAGTTTTCCAAAATACATATATATATATACATAAGTTTAAAATAACAATTTCTATTTATATTAAAATCCATTTGTAAAGATATTGCATTATTAATATTGTTTAAATATGACTCATTAATAAATTTAAAATAAATTTATAGAAGAAATTATCTCTTTATAAATAAGTTTACTTATCTTATCAAGCTATATAACAAAACAAATCTTTTTGTTTAAACTTAAGCTAAAATCAATTTTAAACAATTTAAGTTTTTATCTTGAGTATTTTAAAGCTATGGTTATTTATTTAATAGCTTAATATTAAATTAAATTTCTAATTTACCAAAATATTAGAATTAAAAAGCTTTCCCCTTTATTTATTAAATTTTAAAACAAAGCTTATCTATTTACAATATATATACAAATATATATATACACATTATAAATAGAAACAATCTAAATTAGCTTTTAAAAGATAAAACCACTCATTTAAATATTTACTAAATAAAATTACTAAATAAATTCAAATTATTATTAACAATCTATTTAATTTTAACTCAGATTATTAAATTTATATTGCCAAAAATTCCAGGATATCACATTCCTCCCCCCTTAAAAGAATTTCGTCCCCGAAATTTAAAACAAAGGTAATTTAATAATCTAACTAAAAATTTAAAACACAAGCAAGATCAATCATATGCTAACAATCATAGCAACCATTTCATCCAATCAAACAAATCTAATTATCCGAACAAGATTCTGGATAGAATTTTCTCGAGTTGCCCAAGTATAAATACCGGGATACTCGCTCTATAGAATCCAAACAATCAATACTAAGCTACAGAGCTTCCACTCATTTAGATCCACAAAACAAGACAGGATATCAGACTATAGACAAGTCTGACTCAGCCACCAAAACTCCCTAAACTGTTGGCTCTACAACCAGAGACAGATCTTACACGTACTCCCTCAGAGATACGCGAAACACAATGAATCCCAGTTATCCAAACTGGCAATTCAATCCTGAAGACCAAACACTTATCCACAAAACTCTTAAGACGATCCTGGGCTGCCTACATCCTTATTGATCGGCTCAACCCTTGCTGATGCTCCCTAGTAATAAACTGAACCAAAACAATCCAACAAAGTGATCTTTCCAAGGTCAACCAAAACTCAGAACACAAACTCTATTCCAAATCAGAAAACAGGTCCCATTTCTCACATTCGGAAAAGAGATAAAACAAATGCACTCCAATCTGGCCTCAGATCCTGAAAAATTTCCTGTAGAAACTCTCTAATCCAAAACACTGCAATTTCCAATTGCTTCCACTTTAAAACAGCTGCCACCATGATTCCACTGCGCAACTCTGATTGAGCAGATGAAAATGCCAATGATGAACATAAGCATAGACCGGACAACACATTCCAAATATAGGGTTCAACAGATCCATAAGATAAAACTCAGAACTTCCTCCAAAACCCGAGCTGCTTCACCAAACTTACTTCCCGGAAACCATCCCACTACAAAGCTGAACCATCGACACCACTCCTGGAATCTAGTCGATACCAAACTCAATCTTTAGATGCTGACAAAACTCTGACTTCCAGAAGATATCCAGAAAAATCTCTGAAACACAAGAGAACAATCAAACTATCGCAAGTCACTTTTGCGATCAACCCAGCCTACTTCCTAAGAAAAAATGCTCTCTCTTTACCAAACAGAACAGCCTATGCTTACCTAGCCAATCCATCAAGGAAACGGAACCACGCTGCTGCTTCTGAACTCCACGGCTGACTTAGAAACCAAAGAATTCCTTGCCAACACACAGAATACTTCGAACTGCATTGCTGACACCAATGCCAAGAAATTCCTAATCCAGAGTTCTTCGAGAAACTCGGACCACAAGCCAAACACAAACACCCTGCTGAACTCAACCACAACACCGAAGCAGAAACACTTCCTTACTTATTCCGAAGAAACATCTTCGGAGACATCCATATTCACTGTGTCTCATCACACAGCTACTACACCCTTGGGTATCAAGATATCATGACTTGCTTCTGACAGGTTCAAAACCCTAGCTCATCAAACTATACTTCAAAGATGAACTCCGAACCTTAACAGGTTCCCTTCAGAGATCAATGAAATCCTTACCACAGCTAAGCTCACTTGAGACGGTAATAGGTCTACAGTCTTGACAGATACACTTCCAATCTCAAACATTGAAACTCCAACCATTTGTAGTCGTGTTACACACACCACTACCCTATCTACCTTTATAACTTATATTGGAAAACCCGAACAGGTAACCCAACAATAGGTAGATATATATATATATATATATATATATATATATATATATATATATATCAAAATTAGAAATACGCTCTCTCAAGAAAGAAATCACTCAAGAGCCTAGGTATTCGCTCAACCTCGCTCTGATACCACTGTCACGACCCAACTTCCTACGCCCAGGAAGACGTGTCGTTATTAAGAAAGAAAGAGGTGAGAAATTAGAAAAGAAAGAGAAGAAAGAAGAACAACATCAGAATCTTAACAGCGGAACGAATAAATTTTATTAATCACATAAGTATTACATAATATACAACATCAATCAGAGCTACGCAGATAATACATCACATACTGGATAGTTATAAACACCTGTCTAGTATTTACAATACAACACAATACAACTCAAAACAATACGACTCAGAGATACCAACACAGCGGAAAACTATATATCTACAACGCTGAAGCCTCCTACTCCATTGCTCCTCCAGAAATTCGTCAAAGCTAACCTGAATCCCTAGGCTACCCGTAAAAATTTGGGTACCCGAGAGTTTAGGAAAACAGAAATAAACTCCGGATCAGACATGGGTCTGGTATGAGTAACAGGTTAAAGTTGCTTAAATTTTTTAAAAACCTTTGAAAAAAAAGGTATCACGTAAGATTTCCCACGCATAAACACGGGTAAGTTTTTTACCTTACGCTAACCAAATCATTTAATAGGAAATTCAATGATATTATAATAGTGTCTAGGGTTTCCAAGTAAATAGAAAATAGCCGAAATTGTTACATTATTAAATTCCAGCTACTAGCCACAAAGTGGGTAATACAATCAAATCGGAGGGCGCTTAGTGGATTTTGGATTCCATACAATGGCAGGGCTACTGGGGTACCGCCCGTCACAGCACGGGGCCTAGATCACCGTACCGAGGATTACTCCCAATCCCCTACAACACAAGGCCAGACCCATTCCTTACTGAATAGTTCCGAACAAGATAACCCAAGCGGTTGTAGTTATTCAACCGCCCACTAAGCCGAAATAAAAGGGACATCTGGACAGGGGTATATCTCACTCTCAAATGGATGCTACCCACGAAGCCTTGCTGCACCTCCCCTGTTTTAGCCATTCCCGGTTGATGAGGCTTGAGGCTACGATTACCTTTAGAGAACATATCTCTTAGAATGCTCATCGTCCACCTGACGATGTTCTGAAAGCATTCTAATCCATACAAGTTCGTTCCGGGTTCGAACGAAACTGAAGGCATTATCTCGTTACACTCATTTTGGAATCACCCTCAGAGTTAACGACGATAACCCTTGCATTCTGAACCTTTATCTTCACTTTAGAATCACGACCTATCGTTAATTTGGATCGATGTGGTTTTCGGATGTCCAAATATGGAAACCCGATCCCGGTCTCATCGAAATCCAAATACGTATCTTTTAAGGCCAAGTTGTTTTAAAGTTAAAACAATTCAATTCAATATTATCCATATACACACAGATAGATAATTCACATATCACAATAGATAATCACATTCTCATCATAAACAGATAATCTGTATTATCATCACAAACAGAAAATCATCACAAAAAGATAATCCATATTATCATACTTAACTAAGCATCCATAACATATAGATATTACTCATCTCATTACTGAGATCACAACCAATAACATATATAAGCAATGATTTATTAACCACCATTTATAATTAATTTAAAATGAATTAAATTAATTACTTCTATCTTTAATTAATTTAAAGTAAATTAAATTAATTACTTCTATCTCTAATTAATTTAAAGTGAATTAAATTAATTACTTCATTCCATAAATCCTGCTTATATATCCATTAATGAATTATACTCTACTTCATTTATCATTCTCTAAATATTTATCTTGATTTAACACCTTTGATTAATCATTCTCTAATTACAATAAGTAATTAGTCTTTAATTAATTTCACAAATTAATCAACCTAAATCATTCATGGTAATTAACATTTAATTTCCCCATTGATTAATTAAATATAATTAATTACATTTGTCCTTAATTAATTACATTAATTAATCACTTTATTATTAATTATTCCTAAATTAAACAATTCTTAATTACATCATTAATTATATAAATTAATGATTTCTAATTTATATTTAAATTAATTACTTTATTTAAATTAATTATATTAAGTGATTAATCTAAAATTTAAAATACAATTATTAATCACCCTTGATTAATATCAATCCAGTAATTAACTACCCTTAATTACTTATTAACAAATTAATTATCCATAATTAATTATCTTCATTAATTAATCCCTTGATTAATTATACAAAGTAATTATACTCAAATTACTTTCATTACCAAATCACTCTTAAATTAATTACATCCAGTAATTATCATTAATTACTTCCCTACGTAATTATACTTATCACATCACCCATTGGTTATTTAAATTAATTAATAATTAATTAACTAAACAATTCGTATTAAACTGAATTAAGTACAATAAGTAATTAATTCATTAATTACTTCATTAGGTAATTATATTTAAAACAATTTACAATTGATTATTTTTACATTAATAAATCTAATTAACTATTAACAATTAATCACATTTATTCATTATTAAATAATTCTAGTTAATGACCTGTACAAACAATTCTTGAGTTACTTCTTAAGTAACCAACTCAGATTAACCATTATTAATTTCCAATTAATTAGTCTTTAGTAATCCATTAATTAACCTTTAATTATATAAAAAGTTAATTACTAATCATTAATTTAAATTTAATCTTATTTAATTAATGATCCTTAATTGTCAATTAATTTATCCTAAATTAATCATCTTAAATCTTAATTAACTAGTTTAGACTCTTAATTACAAAATTGACGCAAATCATCATTTATCCCTTTTAATAAATTCTTCCTTTTAAATAATTTATAAATTACAAATCATTTAAATCTTCATTTATTCAAGAATAACCACATTTTTCTTATTAATGTTCAAATTATCATTAACAAGGCGTTTAAGGATAATTTACTTCCCTTAAGACTATTTAAAACAATTTTAAATTTAAAAACTTCTTTATTTTCAAAACTAAGATTCAATTTTATATTTGAATTCAGATCCAAGTTTAGTTTAAATCCCTATTTTTATTCCAACTTTACTTTTAAATTCAAACTATTTAAACCCCTTTCAAGTTGTTATAAATATTTGAAAAAAAAACTTTATTTATTTAAAAAAACTGGGATTCAAACTTTATTTGAATCCAAACTAAATTTTTATCTAAACTTAGTTTAATTGTTCATTTTACATTTTTTTTTTAAAAATACAGTTACAAATTGTTTTAAAAACTTACAGGTCTTGAACCTGTATATTACAATCTACCCGAGACCACTGTATTTTACTTCGAGACAACAAGCTACCTTCTTCGAGCCTGGAACATGAATTACTCGAGCAAACTAACGAACTTACTCCCCTTCCAATACTAACGTCGCAGTACACAAGGAAACCCACCGTGCACATGCACGGTGGCGCCGCTTCCCGATGACCATCAATGATGGCCTCCACAAGTCGAGAACCACCCCAGCACCCTACGCCTAGCGTCAAATCGACGTTTCCAACCCGAGATCAAATTCGAGTATGCCAAACCCAAACCTGGAAACATCAGAGCTCACCGCGTCTCATCCTGGCAACACCTCGTTCCCCTCTCTCTGACCATCGGAGTGCCTCCACCTTCGGCCACGGCTTCCTCCATGTTCTAGCTACCTTTTCCCAAAGTTATGCAGTACTCGATCCACCATAGGAATTTACCGATCAATTTTCAAAGCACCGAAAACTAGGGTTACTGACAAACTCGATCAACCCCCATCACCATGTTGATCTGTTCCACTAACAAGTATTTTTCCCCAACTCCTCAAACATTCTTGCACCACCACGGCAAGTTGCAGTCTTCCAAAACTTCGAGATTCCCAGAATTACTCAAAAACTCAAATTGAGTTCAACCCAGATATACATCATCAAACCCAAACTAAATATCTTGATTTTAGTTTTTAAAATCTAGTTTTTGATTAAGAAATCAATTTATAATCCTGAGTGACGATTTACAGAGTTTTGGATTTTAACTTATATTGAATTTCCTCTGCTGTTCTTGGTTTCCAAGGTCAATACAAAATACTTTTAACATGAATGAATAGTTAAACTTTAATTCATGATATAATAAACCTATTATGTTTAAATTCTAAATATTAATAATGTATGGATTTAAGAGATAGAGTATTTTACTTCGGATATTGAGTTTGAAATGGAAACAGAGGTATTTAAACATCAGCAGATATGCACACATCCACATCCATATATATATATGCACACACGAACTTACTCACCCATATTTACACAGGCCATACTTATCACAGGCATCAACATGCAATTTATACTTTAGTATTTTAAAAGAAAAGTTACTCACCTGAAACAAATAAGAACAGAACCTTTACTTTGGAAACTGTTTTGAAAACTTGAAAGTTTTGCACTAAAAACCCTTTTTACTTTGAAGCCAATAGTTGTTGTTGAGGAGATGCTTGATTTCCAGGTTGAAGGTAAACATAACAGACTTTGTTTTACAGGTTATCTTAGTTAAACTTTTTGAAAGAAAAGTTGCAGACCTAATTCATTTTTGTCTTGCAATGTTTTTGGAACGAACTAGAATAAATAGAGATGTATATATATAGAAATATAAGTTTTGGTATAGGGTAGGTGTTATCTGGGTTTGTATATGCTTGTACAAACATTTTCTGTTTGTATCAGAGATGTATTTAGAGGAAGAAAATTTACAGGTGAAGGTATTATCTGGGGTTGCAATTGCTGGTGCACTTTTTAGTTTTGTTTTATCAGGCAATACTTTTCAAATGGGGGCTGAGTTGCCTTATAAGATTTTCAAATTGACTTAAGTTATGCTAAGTATGGGTTACATTAAATGCAAGTGTTCCCCTTCATGCCTGCATCCTTTTCTTATTTGTGTATATTGATATTCCTTTTGCCTTGTTGCTTTCATATTTACACAAAAATTGGTTTGATTTCTTGTCTTATTTCTATTCATACATTGTTCTTGCATAATCATTTTACAGGCACATTTTAATATTCACTTCTTGTCTTGCCTGCATAGTTGCTTACAGCTACAAACATATTCTACTCGCCTTTAAAACTACTTACAGGCTTCACTCATTTTTTTTATACAAAGCCTGGTTTACTTTTAGTCTTTGTTATTTTAAATGCTACTTATTTTTCTTTTTACTTTACTTTGCTTTTGTACTTATTTATTATAAAATTGTTTAAGTCATTTGTATTGGTTTATTACTTAATTTATATCCATATACTTTTATACTTAAACAATTTACAAATTTTATCTTTCTTTTATTTTTAAAACTTAAACAATTAAATACTTAATTTACTTATTATTTATTTCAAACTTATGTTAATATTTACAAGATTTATTTTATTTTAAATTTACAAATCATAGTTTTCCAAAATACATATATATACACATAAGTTTAAAATAACAATTTCTATTTATATTAAAATCCATTTGTAAAGATATTGCATTATTAATATTGTTTAAATATGACTCATTAATAAATTTAAAATAAATTTATAAAAGAAATTATCTCTTTATAAATAAGTTTACTTATCTTATCAAGCTATATAACAAAACAAATCTTTTTGTTTAAACTTAAGCTAAAATCAATTTTAAACAATTTAAGTTTTTATCTTGAGTATTTTAAAGCTATGTTTATTTATTTAATAGCTTAATATTAAATTAAATTTCTAATTTACCAAAATATTAGAATTAAAAAGCTTGCCCCTTTATTTATTAAATTTTAAAACAAAGCTTATCTATTTACAATATATATACAAATATATATATACATTATAAATAGAAACAATCTAAATTAGCTTTTAAAAGATAAAACCACTCATTTAAATATTTACTAAAGAAAATTACTAAATAAATTCAAATTATTATTAACAATCTATTTAATTTTAACTCAGATTATTAAATTTATATTGCCAAAAATTCCGGGATATCACAGTCTCTTCATTTAAAATTTGAAATTCTGAAAAACTGCTGGTATGTCGACATCCCCTACCCACCATGTCGACATGGGTGTGTTGCAAAATAAACAGCAACACTAATAAGTGTTGTAAATTTTCAACATTTCAAATTACCTTATATTTGTGGATTTTTGTATATCGGTTGAGGTCAATGGTTGATGATCTTCAAGTATAATTTCCATGAGATCTTTAACAATATATTCTAAGGTTCAACCAACTCCTCATCACTTCAAACTCCTTCATCCTTCAGCATTCTTCTCTAATCGGGTTTTGTTCTTCAATTGCTCTGATTGACCTTCTTCTATAATTCATTTGCTTCTACTGTTTTCTTGTTTATCTCTGTAAATGTCTCCATAAAATATCTGATATGACTGCATAACTCAAAGATACGTTAGTAGTAATATTTATGTGGTTTTTTCATCAAAATCAATACCTAGGATATTAACACTCAATGCCTCAGGCCAAGATATATTTCTCCTATTGCACGGAATCCTTTTCTAAAGTGAGTGCCCCACTGTGATTGAGGGCAGCATCAAGTACTTTCTTATGGGAAGCTTTCGAACAACTCGCTGCCTCCGACGTTTCCTTGGCACTCTTTTCTGCTTATCAAGTTTTGTTGTTTACTCTGATAGCTCATTATATCCGTGCTTGATTATGTATTTATTGTGGATCGCCTTTAGCTTGAGATGATCTATTTCATATTGTCGCTCAATTGACACTTCAGATATTTTTCCGCTTAGTGCTGGAATGACTCATGCTGCACGAAAACATCATTAACATATGCGAGAGAGCTCGATTTGACGCGGACCGGGATCATATGAATCATGGAAAGTAATTAAGCATGTCAAAAAGATTTTTAAGAAAATGACCTTAAGTTTGGCCAATTTCTCCTATGTAGAAGTGTCGGGAGCCTCTATGCTGATCCCTAATCCTACCACTCCCTCTATTTTACCCTATGACATCAAGCCTCTGTGCCGAGGGATCGGTATAGATCCAAACCTCCAACGCTGATCCCTTCTTCACACTATCTTCTTCTTCCTTCCTCCTCCTTCACATGGCCGAACCCCTCCGTATCCAACGTTTCATCTCTCCCAAACAAATTCGACCGTGGTTCCATCATTGCGCCAAACTCCTAAATCCCTTCGCTTATCATATAACCAAAATATAAAGGCAAGAAGGAATACCTATATGAATATTTGAGTTAGAATGTGGATGAGTGTTTGAAGATGTACGAAGTGAAAGAGGAGAAGAGATAAGTTCGTGGGATAGGCAAAATTGCAGATGGATTTCGAACTGAGGATTTGAGGGTTCGGTTTTTCGAATAGAGGAAGAGGGTTCGGTGCAAAGTTAGAAATTAAGAAAGTTGGATAAGTGAAGTGAGAAAGGTAAAGTGATGGCTTACATAAATGAAGAAGGTATGCATGGTGTAAAGAAAGGGGACTTCGCCCCATAGTTGTATGCAAGAAAAAAGGGATCGGCTATCAATATACCGATCCCATGAGCATAAGTATTAATAGGAGGGATTGGCTATGCATATCCTGAACCGCATGACCAAATTCATTGGCATGTAAAGACGGAGAGGGATCAGAAAGAGGTATGCCTATCTTGTAGATATAAGAAATGGAAGAGAGGGTTCGGCTCAACATATGCCGATCCCTGCAAACACTTAAAAAAAGGGAAAAAGCGAAAAAAAATGATGAATGATAGGGGTCGATTATAGGCATGCACACAAATAAATATAGGCGTAGAAATTATTGGAAGCATGTACATACAAAATGCCATGAAATTTGGCGACGACCCATCAGTATACGAACACTCCGGGAGCCAATAATAAAAACGGTATATAAGCATGCACGTGTATGACCTAAAAGTTCGATTTTTAAAGTCAATAGAAATTGAAATAAAACCTAAAACCTATAAGTTCGAGGTTGTACTAGATAGAAAAACCTTAGTATTCTTGTGGAATTGGATTTATATATCAATTGATGAAAAATAGCCTTGGATTTATATAAAGGGAAATCGACCAAGCATCATGACGATCAATGAGAAATTCAGAACCTTGAAAAAACAATTTGATAAGGGAACGACAACCATTCAGAAAGCTAGATGGATATCTTCTCGACAATTCAAAGCATGTCATGTTCATTACAAGACGTACTTTAGGGGACAAGTATTATCCGACGTTCTAGCCCAGCTATATTGAACTGATTAGACGAGTTAGCATCGACGTCCATTAAGGTCGACGACTCCAAAGTGATGATTGTAGGTTCGAAAGTCGAATATAGATGGAAATATGAATCAGGATCGAATGAAATTGATAGATGCGCAACGTTGAATGTTCAAAGTATGGGATATGGTTCAATGCATAAGAGGGATCGACATAGCTTGGCTCCAACAGGAGGGATCAACATACATCAAACTACAAGGGCATTCTTGCAGAAAATAATCAATATCTTGAGATATATAAGTCCAAAACATATGAAATTTGAGGAGAAAAAAATAAGGACCCTATGGAACGTATCCTAGGGATTGCACATTAAAAGGAAAAAACAGGAGGGATCGGTATACATCCCTTGGGAGGGATCGGCAGAAGGCGGCATTTAAGTCATGTTGAATCAAAGATCAAGCAACAACTCGAGTTCAAATGATCCAAATGACATGAAAATTGGAGGCTAGAAATATTTTTACATGAGGAAGCCACCATAGTGATCACTCCCCAAAATTCGACAAAAGAAGGGATCGGTATTGATCCCTCCTCTTTAGGAATTGGTCTCAGCAATCCCTTTAGTAGGCCTATGTGGATTAGAAGGTCCTTCAGCAAAGATCTCAGAGAGATATATGGTCTTCTTTATCTATAAGTACTGCCCTGATGGGTCATTCTGAAGATCTTTACACTGCTCGTTACACTGGCTCCATTGTAATCATGCACTTGTCATTTTTTACTGCTGTAATCAAATTTATAAGTGATTAAAAAAGAATAATATTTGAAGTGGGCATAGACATACAACACCGAACCACTATAAATTTATGTTTCTCCGATTATAGTTCATTCTCCATTGCTTATTAATTCATTTGCTTGGTTTAATTTTGTTTTTATTCACTTGCTTATCTACAAAAACTATTCTTGGATATTTGTGACCAATTTACTTGCAAACACTTTTTTTGACTTAGAAAGGATTCAACTTTAATTTGTGATTTTACACTAAACTCTTTTTTAATTTTGAATTGAAACAATGTAAATAACAACCAAAATAATTGATAATCAAAATAATTTGAAGCTTAATTTAATAACCCGCACTTTAGTGAGCTCAAATTTAAACAAAAATCGAAACCCAAATCCATCAAAGCGTAGATCATTTGATTTAATACCTATAAATAATCAAGGGCTTTATCTAAGATTGATAAAAAATATAAACTCACTGCAGAAACAATAATAGGATATAAATACTAATTATGGCCACTACGTTGGAACCAATGGAATTCCTTAGATATCAAATTTCTCATTCTCTAAATACTTATCACATCCATCTCCAATGACCTATTCCTTAAAATCTATCATGTGGATTGTAATGAGAAAGAGGTTAGAACAATGTTTTGGTAACTGAAAAACCTATATACAGTGTCCATAACATAAATATATACTAATTGGTTTCCATTTGATTATTATATCTACTATTTTAAGGTTAGCCAAACCTAACCTAGTATTGCATGCATGATTTATCTACCTACCCTTCCTAAGGTATGAAATACCAATGAAGGCTATCAACCACCCAATACTTCACAGTCCATTAGCTATTAATACTTCCAAATATGAAGCAGGCTCCTACTATCCTCAATTCCATCAACTACTTAGTATTCTAAAAGAGAAATAGGCAGACTTTGGCCATTTAGGATCTCAGTCGAGGCAGACCCCAGCATTTAAGACATATCTCTAAAGCAGATTCCTAGCATCGTTGTCGCTGGTCAATTGGTTCTAGCTACAGAGACTTTTGACCACTATATATGACTTCATAGTATATAATAGCCATACTACTAATGCATTTATCGTCATTAAAGTCTTAGCCATATGGGAGACTGCACCCAAGCCACTTAATACTTTATAAATAAGGACTAGGTAGAGCACTAACCATTTAAAACCTATTTATAGGTAGGCCTTTTCCATTTAATACCTGACCCTAAGGTGGACTCCTCACTGGTACCATCTATGACATTGCTTGGAATCTCATTAGGCTACTTAATACTTCTTTTATTGGAAAAGGGTGGACCTCATAATCTGACTATTGCTTAAGACCCCAATCCTAAAGCAAGTCCTTCCCGAGATATCCACTATTGCTCTTAATTATTAATTTGGAATCTCACCAGGTTACTTAACACTTCTTTTTAGGAGAGAGGTGGACCCTACAACCACTTAATACCACAAACCTGAATGAACCCCTTTAGAGATGTCCATCACCGCTCTTATTCATTAATTTGGACCATTGAATACTTTTTATTCAACATCCTATGTCTTAAGGCCCAAAGCTAAGCGCTACAGATGCTATGGTCATCTATAGTAATAACTTCCAACGAAAAAGTATGGTAATGTTAATGGTATCCATAATATCAGAAGCACACGAATATGAAATAAAATCATCACAGATTTTCAAAAACAACTTTTACAATCAAATCAATATTTCATATTCACTCACATAATCCAAAAATGATTCCAAGGTTTTGATCAAATATAATTATTACAAATTATGCCAAGAGCGACATACAAAGATGCCCCTTGGATGATCAGAGTGCTAGATAGACATATCAGTCATAAATACATCACAGCGGAAATAATACTAAATAGCTCCTACATAGCTATCTTTGCCTCCTACATGTCTTCGAAAGCTTATTCGTCCAACGTACTAAACCTGGGAAGTCCCTAACTCTCAATCTACTCAAATTAATTTTAGAGCACCCGAGAGCTTAAGGAGAAAACATGAACTTCAATTCAGACATAAAGCCTGGTATAAATAATACTACTACATCTCGATTTAATGATATTAAGTGAGACCACGCCACTTAATGGAACGGGTTTCCCTGACTAATATCCTTTTAAAATCAATCTTTGGCAAAACAACATCTTGTGATCAAACAGATTATAATAGCAAGAGCAATAACATATATCCATATATAAATCAGGTAATCAATGGACTATCTATCCAACATTATAGTTTTATCTGGCTAACTATTAACCAATGGCTGACTCATGCCTACCAGACATAATAAACAATCTAACTTCTATTAGACACAATAATGGATGGTCTATCCTCAACTTATTTCTCCTAGGGTCAACTGATCCTAATGGTTTTGTAGGCTCACCAATAACTTACCTTTTCACTGTATATTCATTTCTGTATGTAACATCATTTTAGTCTTACCTGTGACAAAGCCCTACACACTGCAATTTCAGACTTATTTTAGGTTGGGGCTAATAGCTAAAGTATAGGACATGACTCCATACCAGTCCCATTCGATCTTCTAATATCTAAGTCATAAACTTAAAGTTAACTACCCCATCTATGTTTCCTTGAAAACATTTATTTCAAATTGATTTACCCTCTTGAATCATACTTAAACAAGGAAAATATATCCTTTGATTCACTCCAAATACCTTTGCTATGATATATGATTTACATAAAACAATGTTAATGAAAACCTATTTCAATAGAGTTATCTATCTCTTTAAAACAAGTTAAAGCCCTTTTTAACGTAGAAAACATTAGGCTTTAAAGCCAAGACATCACGTTCGAAACCTTTGTTTAAAACCTTAGAAAATACCTTTTGAAATCATTGAAAACAACTCTTTTGAAAGCATAATTTAAAACCTCAGAAATCCTTCTTCTAAACCATTTAAACTAATCTTTTGAAGCATAAGAACTTTCTATTCGAAACACATAAACATATGTTTCAAAACACTTTTAGTAAAACTTTCAAAAGAATTGGGTTCAAGTAAAGGTTTGTGGAAACAATACTTCAAAACCATTTAAAATTATCCCTTTCGAAACCTTTGGGTTAACATATAACATAAATACATACAGCATAAAGGCGAAAGCATTGCTTTCGAAGGCATTAATCTTAAGTAAAAGAAAGAGGATAGTTTCGAAACCAACCCTTTCGAAACCAACCCTTTCGAAACCATTGCCTCCAAAACCATTTGAAGGCGGCCATATAACCCTTTCGAAACCATTGAGAAGGCAGCCTCAGAGTAAAGGTGAAAGCACCCTTTTGAATACATTGTTTTAAGGCTATGAAAAGTGGTCTTAACCGGTTCGAAAGGTAAGAATGCGGCAACATGGGTTTTGAATAGGTTCAAAGCGGCTATCCCTTTGAAAGTTTCTTTTAAAACAAAAAGGTGGAAACTCTTTCGAAAGCTCTTTTCTAAAACAAAGGCAAGTTGATTGGTTCGAAAGCTAATAGATTTGGCTTCAACCCCTTTCAAAGCATCTTTTATAAATAGAAGTAATTATTGGAGTTGAAAGCTTTAAAAAATAACTCCTACCCTTTCAAAAGCAAGGTTTCGACACTATCCCTTCTTCCTTTCTCCAATGCACTACGTATTAATTGCTTGATACCATGTTCATTGGTTTTAAATTGGTTCTTTAGGAAGGCATGGTGTCGAAAGCTAACAGAATGAAAGTGGCAAAGTAGTAAATCCAAGCAAAACTGATTTTAGCCGTTAAAAGAAAGTTTTTTTCACCGAACATGCCTTATTTGTCAAAATGTAATTGGTTACCGTTTCTTTATAAAAAAAACTTTTCTAAAAGTGCCTTCGAATTCAAAATTTTCAACTAAAAATGTTTTAACGAATAAGTCCATCTCCTTGATAAAGCATATAAAACATTTAAGTTCGTTAACTTAAATAGTTTTATAACCATAGTAAAATGCTTAGGAAAATTCTCCAAAAATCACCATAATTCTCTTTTTATATTTTTTTGTAACATATTTGAATTTTAGACCCAAAAACCTTATATAATTGCTTTAAATAATTTAAACCCAATATTAAATATTTTGTTTCATAGAAAATTCATGATAAATCCACAACAACTTAGAAAATTATGAAACTTGAAACCCACTTCTAAAATAATATTTTTGACCATATCTCAAAAACGCAAGTCATTTAGATGTCATTTAACTTGGTTTTCCAATCTAAACTTATCATAAAAACTATATGAAATATATAAATCATCAACAAGCATATATATACACACACATGTACATATACATATACATATACATATACATACATACATACATACTACATACATACATATATATATATTCAAACAAATATAACATGGCATATTATTTGCAAAATAATTCGGTCATAATCATAAAACCGAAATCATAGTCAAAATGAGATGTAAATCTATTATTCACGCAAGGATTTATGTCTAACTCAAAGTTTATGTTTTCTCATTTACTCTTGGGTGCTCAACATTTAATTTGAGGATACTGAGAGTTAGAGACTTTTTTGGTTTAGTAGGTTGGAAGAATAAGCTTCCGAAAACATGCTGTTGCAAAGTTAGCTATGTAGGAGCTATTTAGTATTTATTTTCTTTTTGATTTATTTATGAATGATATGTCAACTAGTACACTGATCATCCAATGGGGCATCTTCATGTGTCTCTCTTGGCATAATTTGTAATAATTATATTTAATCAAAACCTAGGAATCATTTTGGGATTATGTAACTGAATATGAAATATTGATTTGAAATGTAATTGGAAAAGTTGTTTTTGGAAATCTATGATGATTTTATTTCATATTCATATGCTTCTAATATTATGGATACCATTAACATTAATGTATTTTGCCACCAGAAGTTAATACTATAGATGATTATACAATCTGTAGTGCTTAGCTTTGGTCATCTAGATATGGGATGTTACAATTCAGGTAAGAGACATTCCCTTAAACAACCACTTAATACCTCTAACCCAGAAGTAAGTCCTTACTTTCGTGTTGTCACAGTTCCTATGATTAGTGACACATTGGTAGTAAGTGGACATGGCTGCCCTCTGAGTGAAGGGCAATCTTTCATCGTGTGAGTCTACTAACCTTGCATCCCAATCTACTAAGTCCAAATAAATTCCTAAACCTATACAAAATTTAGATCATATATGCTAACTCTTAAAAGTATTCCTAGGCTGAATATTCGGCTTAGTTTACTGACCTCCTTTTTATTTAAGGTAATAAGATTTACTTTAAATAATTAATTACCCATAAGTTCTCGTCTAATAATCCATAAATGTTAACTTCTCCATAATAATCCTAAAGGAGATTTCCTAAGATATTTATGTATAATTATTAATTTTCAATTAGTTACCTTTTCACAACTATTCCATTTTTATCAGTCCCATTAATCTATTTACACCTATTAATTGTAACTCCTAATTCATTCCTCATCAATTTGCCCATTAATTGGAGTTACTACGTTTTGTGTCATATTAATTAATTGTAATCCCTAATTCGATTCACATTTACTGCCCATGAATTAAGGCTAAAATCATTTATATCCTATTAATTATTGACGCTCCTAACTTTATTACCCATTAATAGGAATTGCTACCCTTCCTAATTTCTTCTATTCACTTTTCCATTCTATCTAATAATAACATATCCCAAGCAAACGTTACACATAAATAATGTAGAAACAAACGATATTCTTATTTATTAACATAATAAATACGTATAAACTATCTACTCCTACCGAAATATATTCTAGTCATAAATATTTAACTAGAATATGCTTACCATATTTAATTTGCTGGAATTAGATTCCCTGGGAATATTTTCCGTTATAATTTCCATAAATTAGTTTAGAACAAAGGATAACAAAGGGAAAGATTGACTCCGTTTACAAGGAATGAATAATTTCATTTTATTTAGAATAGATAGTGTAAACTACAGAGAATAAATCTATACTTTATGCATATCTTCCTTTTTATTCGAGATCTATACTTTGGAAGAGGTTTGTGATTTATTCGAGATGCTGGAATACATGTGGAGATTCGTAATTTGTTCAACGGGATGGAATCCACTTGGGGATTCATGAATTTTTGAGGGATGATGGCTCGTATGTTGAGATGCTGAACATGACTTCACCATTGGTATGTTACTAAAGACAGAGTAGGATGCACAATCCATGGGTTTAACTAACCCGTGTGGATATATCAACTCCATATCTAGAGTATGCTTATCGATACATTGCGCGCGGGAGTTGTTACCTAGTTCATGTGTTAGGGCATGGGTCAGTTGTGTTCACCTTATGTTTTATTTTGTCTAGAGATATACGATGCTCGGAAGGTGTTTTTCGATCCTTGTTACGAAGGTTAGTCTCAATTTACTTATGAGTTTTATTGGGGAGGCCTCCATGAAAAATCCATATACAAACGTGCCTTATCAGTTTTGATTGTAATAAAATATTGTTGTGGTGTGATTAATATAGGCATTGCAGCTATTTTCTGATTTATATTCTTTACCCTAGACATTACCTATTATATCGCAATATGTACTTACTAGATCGTTTGACACTTTTAAAGGGATAAACATTACGATGGTCTCAAAAGTATTGTTATATGCCACACATATTTCTTGAGTTTCTTATACTAACTTTTTTCTAACCCATGTTTTTTCCCCCCTATTTCCATGGACGCTCTTTCAAGCTGTCTAAGAAAGATAGGTTTTCATTGATGTTCATTGGGCTCTTAGAGAGGACATGGATGTTTACCTGTCATTGTATTCTTATTTTCACTGCATTACTTTATGTATATATATCAGCAACTAAAAGGACAAGCTATTATAATTGTCCAAACTGATGATAGTACTTTGGTTAGTATATTTAAAATTCTAGGTATCTTTGAGTGATAGTTTGTACTATATTTTGACATTATATGTTATCGTTCTGCTGTGAAATTCTGATATCATGTTCTCTTCTTTCTTCTTATTATTTTTTTCTTTTTTTCTTTACCCTAATATTATGTCTTTTAGGCACTTGGGTGTTCTGTATTTGAATACCATGGAAGTATTAGTATCAAAATTCAAGGGTAAAAAAGGCATTTGTTACACGATCGAGAGCAAGCGGTTGACCACCTCAATAGCTGGCGGTCGACCGGTTATTGGTTTTTAGGTGCAGGTTGAACCTTGACTTAAAGCGCAAGTTATGGATTTGTATATTATATACATACATATGTGCGTGTAGTATATTACTAGGGAAATTAGTTTCCTAAGTTGATGACACTTTTATGATACTGCGTTGGATAGATGTGTTCGTGGATAATTCAGTCTAGACACAATCAATTCGACGAATTTGATAATTGAAAGGGGTGATTCGATCGCAAATTGCACTCACAGAGTTTCTATGGTTTACGCTTAACACTGATGAGGATGCTTGAGGCTCAACATTAATGGGAGGTTCCACTATGTGTGCACAATTCGGCCTAAACACAAATGAGGATACCCAATGCAAGGCAATAAGTGGTGTGATCAATAAGAGTTGAATACAAATGCAGTGGACCCTAAGTCATCCTTGATGCAAGTTAGCATTGCAGGCTCTCCCTTAGTGGAGTTACCATTAACATTAGACAAGGATGCAATGGAACCTAAGACGTCTTGGGCACAAGTTGGCATTGTGGGATGCTCCTCAATGTATAAATACAATATTTGTGGTTAGAGTTTAGGAATGTTGTAACGGACCGCCTTTCGTCGCACAAAAAGATGCATCATTATTAAGAAAGAAAGGATAGAAAAGAGAAAGATAGAAAGAAAGAACTAAACAACATCAGAGTCATACAGCGGAACGAATAAAATATATTACATCACATAAGATATTACATAGTATCATATACATCAGGGTTATATAGCTTATATATATATCACAAACTAGGTAGTTATAAAGTTCTATCTATTGTACAACTCAAGTTACAACACAAAGACACGAACACAGTGGAACCATAATATCTATAAACACTGAATCCTCCTGCTCCATATCTCCTCCAGAATTTGTCAAAGCTAACCTGAATCCCTTGGCTACTCATAAAAATTTGAGTACCCAAGAGTTTAAGAAAACATAAAATAAACTTTGGTTCAGACATGGGTCTGGTGTGAGTAAACGCGTTAAAGTTGTTTAACATTGAAAACCTTTGAAAAGCAAAAGGTATCTCGTAAAACTTCTCGCACATAAACACGGAAAAGTTTTTACCATACGATAACCAAAACAGTTGATAGGAAATCCGGTTATATTATAATAGGGTCTAGAGTTTTCAAGTAAAATACAAAAATAGCTGAAATGCTTACATCTCACGTTCCAACATATGGCGACCGGAGGTAGCGTAGCTGTATACTTAGGGAGGTATACTTAGCTTCAAATAGCAAGCTTCTCATGGTATCACCTAACAGACTACTAGATGTTATGTTCACTCCGGCTTCAGTAAAAGGAATCCCCGAATTAATATACTGGCATATTTCGGGGCATTGGTTTGTTTATTTTGAATATAAAATATTATTTCTTCTTGCCTAACGAAGTCATTCCTCCAGAATCCAATGAAGAACAACGGAATGTATTGTCAAATATTCAATATGATTCCACAAGATCTATTTTCGTTCAAGTAACGGATTCTAGCCAATCGAAAGGATCCTCTGATCAATCCAGAGATCATTGATGAGCCATCTTAGCCAGTTTTTCGAGAGTTGAGCTTCCTCTGGCGTATAACACTGAAAAACCATCAATCTCCAATCAAGACAAACCGGGCACTATGATGAGACGTGAAAAGACCCGATCCCATTCCGTCGCCAATGTTTATACTGGCCAATTAATATACTGGGATGCTTATCAGAGAGGTCGAGGGAGCATTTCGAGGCAAGTTTCCGGCCAGCCGATGAGAGTTTGCTTAGGAAAACAGGTAAGAGATTGAAAGGCATGCAACCACTACGGAATTTCGTGAACGACCTGCTTCACACCAACCAAAACCAAAACCAAATAGTAAGTAGTAAACCCGATTTTTGGTATTGCAAACATATAGAGAGTTGGGGGAAATTGGTACCAGAAGAAGTTCACACCGTAGTGAGTTAACCTAATTGAGCTGATGTGAGCTAAGAAAGAACAGGGCTAACCGCGGGTGTGGCAGTGAACTCCTTCTCGGATTTTCTGCTTTCACAAGAATTAGCCCAAAAAGGAGAAAAATAAAGTGAAAAGTACACCTCTACCTTCCCCTAATTGATCGGGGGCGGGTTATCAAACAGAATATTCGGGTATTAAATATGCTCTATTTGGGATATTGAATACACCCAGAATTCTGAGCTTCATGTTACTCCGAACCATGCCTAAGATGAGAGGAAACCTTCACGTTCGATTTTTAAAGGGGGGATCCAATCTTATAGGAACCTATCTAAATTTTTCTTTTGCTAGGCCCAGACGTCAAGCGCATATGCAAAAGTCTCAGACATTTGGCCGTACGCCAATAAATCATGAGAAGTTGATATACAGGTTTCTCTTTGACAGTCCCTTGTTGCCGTTGGTAATAAGACACCGTTCAAAATCGTCTACTCGTTCCAAGGCACTGGCCCCTTAGCCAAATAAGACACTGGGAAATGGTTCTCCACTTGGAACATCATAGACTGGCTCCACGACACCGGCAGTCGACAACAGATAAGTCTAGTCATCCAAACTATTCTTAGAGGAGTGATCACGAAATATACGTCTATTCTTAAAAAAGGTTTCTTTATTGAGGAGGTATTTGATCAAGGGGTAATCTATGCATAGTCATTCCAGGTCCGCGGGGATCTATCTATCAGTCGATCTACCTAAATGCCCAGGAGCTTTGCTACCGACGCTTCATCTTAAGTGCTTCACTACCGAGGCGACCTCTTCTTTCTAGAGGTCCAGTATACTTCGACCGGAGGTAGCGTAGCTCCGGGAGGCGACAACTAACAAGGGAGGGACGCTGTATAGAGACAATATGAAAGACGTATCGTATGAGACTAGTCCATTTATCGGTAGAGTGTAACCGTTGCTTGTTCCTGCCAGGGCCAACCAAAAAAGAACAGAAAGAAGGTATTCCGCTTGTTCTGGTTATTCCTATTCTCTTGGCATTATATGGTCGCAGTTGAACAGATCGAGCAAGTTCAAATTGGCGTAACATTAAACCTATTAGTCCGAAAGCACCATGGAGGGCAACAAAAGTCCACAGCCCTCCTAATTGACACCAACGAGTAAAATCCCCTTGTGCTTCCCGCCCCTCCCTTTTAAGCTTGCCCTTCTCAAGCTTGTGGAGGTTTAGAGAGCTCTTTCCGAATGACTTCGCTCCTTCAAATGGAGCCATCAACAACCATTTTAGGAAGCTAGATGGGATTCACTCTTAACAAGGGCTCCAGCAAGCTACAACTCCGCAGATCAAGCAGGAATCATTGCTTTGTTCGACTATTCGACCAAATGGGAGTTTCAACATCGAAGATAATATCTGGGGCGCCCGAAGGAAGGCAACAACACTCGCGGAAACAGCCAATGGCCGGGGATACGGATGGAAGTCATTATTCACTCAGGCTAGGCTAATGACTTGGATTCCCACCGCTTCCACAAAATGAGTAGTCAATTGCCATAGCGGCTTAGCATCCAGTCTTCGCTTCGCACCTCTTCCTATAGAGGTGACCTGAGGGAATTCTGCCCCAGATCATCCGTCTGAACCCTCTTCCTTTCACTCTGCGGATAGTTCTAATGATAACCCATATCTTTCTGCTTTTCGTTCTTTATTCTCTTCTCTAGAGTTAGTTTTCAACTGAGCGGCAGACCCGACGAGACTGACAGATAAGCCAACGTTAATTGCAGGTCTAATTCCGCGATAAAAGAGCTCTATTTCCAAACAGATTTGTCCATCAGTAATGGGGATCTTCCAATTAATAAATATAAGTAAAGGATCTATGGATGAAGATAAAAAACTCTCTAAACCTCCACAAGCTTGAGAAGGGCAAGCTTAAGAGGGAGGGGCGGGATTAGAAAAACAACAAACCCTATAGGCTGACGCCACAGATTCCACCCCCAAAAACCATATTTTGACTGTGACTCAACTATATCAACTGTACTTGAACTGTTAGATAATCATAGTCGATCCGAAGCTCGATTATGGTCCATGCGCCGTTTTTCTTCTCTACCATGACGAATCAATTGATTGAATGTAGGCATCTGATCTTTTCTATGTCCTTCCCCCCTTTTGCTGGTTGTTCAAACCCGCTCTTTCATCATGAATGAGTTGCGAACACAAACAGAGATACTAGTCTCGTACGAGACGTCTTTCATATCGAACTCATAATTTGTTTACTGACATTGAATTCAATTCACAGTATATTAATTTAGCATCGAATGTTCTAAGACGGGAGCTACCTATTCTTTTCATCCAGTAGAATCGATAAGTTGTAATCACGTAAAGAGTGGTGATTTCCATTCTTCTCTTCTCCTGACTAGAATGAGAACTTCATCTACCGTGACCGAACAAGTGTTTCAATAATACCTTTCATCGTCAATGCATCTCTCCTTTTAATACTAAGGTGCTTGCGACTGGTCTAACAAGTAATAAAACGATGTGGAGCGGGAAGGCCAGTCTATTATCGTTTCTAAACTAGGGGGAAGGATGGTAGCGAAGCGACTTTAGTGGAAACTGTCATGTCGTGAAAAAGAAAGGCGAGCGAAGCCTCTGGTAGTCCCGCTGCGGCCTCTGCCAATTAATATACCGGGCCTGTCTCATCTCCCAGTTTTTTGTAAAAATGTAGTCCTTAGATCTAGAAAAAAAGGCTTTCTTTTCAATCGGTTTCTGTTCAAGGTCTTAACTTTTTTGGGTTGGGGGTGGGCGCGCCCCCTTACCCTTTTTATTTCCGGGATGGAAGCGTGTATGTTACCCGGTCTCAACGCGCCGAGGGGGATCGATATCGATCTCAATAAAAGCGCCACAGATGAAGTACAAGAAGCGCTGGACTCCGCCCATCTATTTGAATGATTGGTCTCAACTCAGGAGGAAGGACTGGTAATAGACATAAAACCATCCCTCGCTTCGCTCATAGCTGCCTGCCTCCTAAAGCCTCATATATTCTCTATTAGGAGATCGATGCTATTAATACCAGGATTATTCCGAAACTCGTACTAAATCAGACTAGTCTAGTACGGACTTGTCTCTAATAGGAGCCTCAGATATTCATTCGGAAAGTCCAGTATATTAATTGGGCGGCTCATCAAGTGAACGTGATTGATTAGTGAAGTCTAGTCGAGAACGTAACGGAGCCGAACGCCAGTATATTAATTGGGAGGTAGGCTCAAGCGTTGATTCTGCTCGTGAGCATAATGGTATAAGCCTGCCTGACTGTGAGACCGACTGGTCGAACAGAGACGAAGTATATTGAAAAAAAAAATCCAAAGTCAAAAGAGCGATCGGGTCAGATAGTGCCTTCAGCTGCCCCAATAGTCGTTCAATCCGCCTCTTCAATCGTTTAAAAAAAAGAGTTGATTCAACGAGAGATAGTAGGAGGAGAGTTATTTCGCCCAATTAATATACTGGCCTCAGCTCTGTTGGTATTCATTTACTCCATTCAATAGTCAAATCATTGCTCCTTGGAGGAATACTGATGAATAGAAGACTTGCTGGTTCAATCACAAAGTAAGCCCACCGTCGAGTAGTCCGAAATGGGAACGGCTCGGATTGGTATTTGTGAGAGAATCAGAAAGTGTTTGCCAGATGCGCATGACGGGGCAGATAACAAACTTACGTGACATTTGGAAAAAGGCGCAGCACTGGAACTACTATGTAGGCTTTTGTGGTTTTAGGCACAATCAAAACGTACGACACTTATTGGAGATTGGATTCCATATAATGGCAGGGCTGCTGGGGTACCGTCCGTCACTGTACGGGGCCTAGATCACCGTACCGAGGATCCCTCCCGATCCTCTGCAACACAAGGCCAGAACTGTCCCTTACTGCATAGTATTGAACAAGACAACCCTGCAGTTGGCCGTGAACGAACTGCCCACTAAGCCGAATAAAAGGGGCCTCTAGACAGGGGAAAATCTCGTCCTACTTGAGCGCGACCCACTTAGTCTTGCTACACCTCCCTTGTTTTAGCCATTCCCGGTTGATGAGGCCTGAGGCTACAATTACCTTTTAGAACACATATCTTAGAATGCTCATCGTCCTCCAATGACAATGTTTTAAAAGCATTCAATCCATATAAGTTCGTTCCGGGTACAAACGAAACCGGAGGCACTATCTCGTTACATTCATTTTGGAATCACCCTCAGAGTTAACGACAATAGCCCTTGCACTCTGAATCTTCATCTCGAACTTCACTTGAGATTCATGACCTATCGATTAATTTGGATCGATGTGCTTTACGTATATCCAAATTTGGAAATCCGATCCCGACCTCACCGAAATCCAAAACGCCGTCTTAATGTCCAATTTGTTTAAGTCTAAACAATTCAATTATTATTTATATTCACACAAATAGATAATTCACATTATCACAAATAGAAAATCCATATTATCACAATTCAACCAAAACATCACATATCACAAAGCAACATATATCACATATCAGAGATATCACATAATCCAAGACATTCAATATCATTCGATCATACATAAGCAAGATAAATCAACCACACCATCCCTAACTAATTTAATTAACCACCAATGAATTAAATTAATTACTTAATTACTTTTAAATCCTGCTTATTTAACATTAATTAATTACAACCCAAATTAATTAATTATCATCTTAATTAATCATCCTTAATCAATTATCCTTTAATTACATTAAGTAATTAACCTTTAAATTAATTACACAAATTAATTATCCTTAAACCAATCATATTAATTAACCTTTGATTACTATTAATTAATTAACTATAATTAATTACATTGACCCTTAATTAATTAAATTAATTAATTATAATCACTTATATTGATTAATTATTCTTTTATTAATCACATTAATCAACCTTTAATTATTTCCATTAATTATATTAATTAATGATCCTCTAATTAATTCATTAATTATTCTTCTAATTAATTTAATAATTAATCTTTAATTAATCACATTAATTAACCAACCTTGATTAATCATATTCAGCAATTAGCTATCCTTAATTACTTTCATAAATTAATTAACTCTTTAATTAATTATATTAATTAACTCTTTAATTAATTACACTAAGTAATTAATCCTTAATTACTTCCACTAAGTAATTATTCTTTGTTTACTTTCCATTAAGTAATTCGCCTTAAATTAATTACATCCAGTAATTACTTACACCAAGTAATTACACTTTATTAATTACATTAAGTAATTATACTTAATCGATAATCCAATGATTATCTTTAATTAATTAACTTAAATTAATCACATTTATTTAATTAATTACATTGAGTAATTAATCCTTTTAATTACTTTCATTAATTAATTTCTCTTTAATTAACTCCTTTAATTACTTAGATTAATTAACCCTTAATTAAACAAGTAATTAACTATTCTTACTTAATTAAACCAATTATCTTAAATTAATTACATTAATTAATTATCCCTTAATCACTAGTATATGATCCTTAAATTAATTACACTCATTAATCAATTCTTTAATTACTTTCATTAAGTAATTATACTTTGATTATAACATTAATTAATCATTATTAATTACCTTGAGCGAATTAACTTTTAATTAATTCCATAAATTAATTGTCTTTAATTAATCACAACCTTAATTAATTAAGGATAAGTTCCTTATCTTAATAAATTTCTTAATTACATTTAGTTCTAATTAAATTAAAAACTTGAAATCAATCCATATCAAATCATTATAAATACGCTTATCTTAATCACTTCCTTAATCACAATTAAACTACATTTGAAATAAATTTCATAATTACTTTTAAACAAACAATTTTAAACATTTTAATTCTTTTTAAAAAATGTTTAAAATTGTTAATACCTTGCTTTTGAAAAACTTCCATTTTTTTCCTTTTTGAAAGCTAAATAATATACTTTGAAACTAGATTTACTTTTACTTTGAAACATATTTATTTAAATTACACTTTAAAACTTAGTACAATTCTTTGAAAACTAAGCCAATTTAAAACTTTAAAACTATTTGTGTTTCACTTCCTTAAAACTTTGGAACTTACACAACTAAACCCGAGCAAAAACACTCGAATACCCGAGCCACCTCACAAGCTACCCACGATACCATCCCACTTTGAGGCAACCTCCCAACAATCTCGAACCAAACATGAGCAAAGCACTATCTTCCCCAAAGTCTACACCCAAACCAAATATGGTCATGCACGCGTGCACGTGCATGACGATCTGCTGCCACTCCGATCACCTACGACGATGACTACAAGCCGCCAACGACCCTTACCCACGTTCCGACCACCCAGCTTCGTCGATCTCACCATGTATCCAAATCAAACAATTTCGAGTAAACCAGAAACCATAGCATCATCGAAAAACTCCCTATTACCGATGAAACTAACCTCGAGAACCCCTGCCAACCTCATCCCAGCTTCATTTTGAACCCCAGCGTCGTTCCCCCCATCGTGATAGCCTCCGATGATCCAACGATGCCTGAATCGACTCGACTACCCAACACCACCAAACAGCACTTCAAACCCTACCTTGCCATCCCCTGGCCACCACGGCGAATGATTAAACCTTCCACTATTTTTCCATCAACCACCATCCTTCCAGCTATCTTTAACAACAAGCCCGAACTCTAACACCTCAACGATCAGCGACAATCGACGATAGAACCAAATCCATTCAACACGTATTATCTCATTAACTACTTACCAAAAAATCATAATTCTATCACCTATATTCATCATTTACAAATTGGAATTAGATTATAGGATCAAATCAAGAATTCCAGACCATGAAATTTGAACTTATTTTGAATCATACCTGTAATTTCCCATTTTGAAATACATACCCTATATATTTATTAGAAACTACTTTTAAAATTGAAATTATAATGTTACAATCATTTTCTATTTAAAGATCAAAGCTTGAATTTATCCGTATAAGTAGATATGAATTTTATTATTGTTATTCAAGAGCTTGGAAACACAATAGTGACAAGCAAACTTACACGCAGCCATGTATGCAAATATATATAATGTATTTCAACTAGAATTAGTTAAAATCATCCATGCAAATCATACTTATAACCTTACTTTACAGATTTAACGCATGCATTGCAATATTCAACCAGTTTAAACTTTTTAAAATTTTGTTTACTCACCAAATTAAAAACAGAGGAACAAGGTCTTTAAAGCAAAGACAGATTTCTTCCTTGATTTGAAAATTTGGATTTGATCTTGACTTTTTGCATTTGATTTGAATTCTATGATGTTAAACTAAAACTGATGTTGACCTTGTTGCATGCTTCAATTCAGGTTGTAATATTTTAAAATTTTGTAAATCTATTGTTGATTTGAATCTTTTACACCTCTTAATTTGAAATCTGTACATCGTTAAGTTGTACTTGAATTTCCTTAGGTTGAAATAGTTTTGAAGCTTGAAACAGATGAAGTTATAGTTTAGGCTGAAGTTGTGAATGTTTGATTTAATTCTTCTTTTAGTTTTTTTTTATTTTTGGATTTTGAAGATGAAGAAGAAAGAAAAAGGTTTGAGAAGATAGGAAAAATGAGCAGCCTGAATTCTTCTAGACACTATTATAAATTTTTTCAATTTAAAAGATACAAATGCCACTTGTTCTATTGCATGACTCTTAAGTTACAAATGTCAATTATGTTGTTATCCATTTTACAAATGTTTGAACTCTTAAATTAAATATAATTTTTCTTATTTACTTATGTTTTATATAAATATGTTTATGTTTTAAATCTTTATATATTACAAATAATTTTTATTAAAGTGTAATTTAAAAGAAAGAATATTAACCCTTTATTTAAATCTTTTCTTATGTTTTATATAAACTTATGTATTATGTTTTAAATTTTTATAAATAAACAAATCACATTTATTCATGTTAAATTTAAAATGAAAAGATATTAAATCTTTTAATCAAATTCTATTTCAAACTTAAGTTAATATACTTGAATTGATAATTAAAATAAATACTAGTGTTAAAAGTGTTCAATTTAAATTTTAAATTAACTTTTGAAAATCAAATATTGAATTTTTAAAACAAAGCTTCCAATCACAATATATACATATATATATTACAATTTGAAAACATACCTTTTATTAGATTAAACCAAAGACTTCCTATTTACAATATAAACCAATATTTATACATTATAAATGGAAAACAATTTTTATTAGCTTTAAAAGATAAAATTTACCAATTAAATATTTATAAAAGAAGATTATTAAACTAAATTAAATATTTATTAAAAAAGATTATTAACTAAATATTGCCCAAAATTCCAGGACATCACATTCCTCCCCACTCAAAAGAATTTCGTCCTCAAAATTTAAATGCAAAGATAATTTAAAAATCCAGTAAAGATTTTATTTACAAACATCAAAGCATACATAAACCCTCTACTAACAATCATAGCAACCAATTTATTCTAACAAACAAGTCCAACTATCCAGACAAAAATCTGGATAGGACTTCCTAATACTATCAAGAGTTTCCCAGGTACAAATACTGGGATACTCATTCTACTGGATCTAAACTAGCTACACCACTTAGATCCTGAGTTCCTCCTCACCTCGATTTAACATTTAAACATGATATCTGACCACACTCAAGTCCAGCTCAACTACCAGATCCTTCTGGACTGCTGATTCTAAAACCAGTGATGGATCATACACGTACTCCCTCAGAGATACGTGAAATACCTTGTGAATCCCAGCCATCCAAACTAGAAATTCAATCCTGTAGGCCAAAACATTCATTCTTTCGAGAACACAGAAAGATCGAAAATACCTCGACGCTAGCTTATAGTCTTACCAAATCTTATAGCTCCTTTGATCGAAGAAAGCCTTTACAAAACCATATCTCTAACTCCAAATTCCGAATTCTTTCGTTCTTACCCACAAAACTTTTTTGACGATCTTAAGTTGCCCACATCCTTTCCTGATAAGCTCAAACTACGCTGATGCCTCTCAAAACAAACTGGACTAAAAACAAAATGATCTCCAGATCCTACCTAGCCAGATGGTCTTCCCAAAATCTGCCGAAATCCAGAATACAAATTCTACTCCACAAAACATTAATGGACTTCAAACTTACTTCTTCTATCTGGAATAGCCAAACAGGTGCACCTGACAACTTCGCTTTCAGATCTTGAAAAAATTTCTGTAGAAACCCTCTAATCCAAAAACACTACAACTTCCGGTTGCTTCCACTCTAGAACAGTTGCTACCTCGCTTCCACTTTGCAACTATGATCTGGAGTAAACGAAGATGCCATCGATGAACACAAGCACAGACTTGTCCAACACATCCCTGAAGATACAGTTCAGCAGATCCATAAAGAGAAAACACGGAAGTTCCATGGAATCCTGAGCTGCTACACCAAACTCTCTCTAGGAGTCATCCTCCTACTTAGCTGATCCACCGATGGCTCCTGGAACCAAGTCGACACAGAACTCAATCTCCCGATGCTAAGGAAAACCTATGACTTCCCTGAAGACATTCGAAAAATCACTAATAACCCAAGAAAACACTCAAACTATCACAAGTCACTTTTGCGATCTATCTCGATCAATTCCAAAGAAACGGTTCTCTCCTCACAAATCATAATAGCTTATGCTAGTCTAACAAATCTATCAAAGAAATGGATCTACTCTGTTGCTTCTAAATTTCACCTCTAGGACAGTGCTTAGCCAGATGACCTTCCTGCTGGCACACAAAACATTCCGAGGTGCATCGCTGCCACTGACTTCTTATCCGTAAGCTCTTCGAACCTCAAAGCCAAATCAACCGATTCCACAAAAGAGTCTTGAGATGGCCAGGAATCTCCTCAAGAAACTTAGGCCTCAATCCAAGCGCAAACACCTTGCTGAACTTAGTCTCATCACCTATGTAGACCAACTCTCTTGCCTGAGGTCTAGAAAATCATTATGCAGCCAAGTCTTCCCTACGGTAGGTACAAACTACTCCAAGAGATAACAAATCATACATGAGAACATCCATGGTTACTGCATCCTACCACGCAATTTCTCCTTCCTAAAGCTGCCAAGATACCGTCAATCGCTTCTGCTCATCCGTCAGATCTAAACTCTACTCATCCAACTTTGAACTTCAATGATGGACTCTAAACCTTTAAGGTTTCCTTCAAAGATCGAAGAAATCCTTACATAATACTGCCAAGCTTACTCGAGACAGTATTAGATCTACAGACTTCGCAGATACTCTTCCAACCTCACATTAGGGCATCTTCCATTAGTGGTAGTCATGCTACACACACCACCACCCTATCTACCTCCAGAACTTATGTTGGAAAACCTAGACAGGTAACCCAACAAATCATGTAGTTATATATATATATATATATATATATATATATATATATATATATATATATACATATACACACATATACAAGTACGCTCTCTTAAGAAAGACATCACTCCGAAGCCTAGGTATTCACTCAACCTAGTGCTCTAATGCCAACTATAATGGCTCGCCTTTCATCTCGCAGAAAGACGCATCATTATTAAGAAAGAAAGGGATAGAAAAGAGAAAGATAGAAAGAAAGAATTAAACAACATTAGAGTCTCACAGCGGAACAAATAAAATATATTACATCACATAAGATATTACATAGTATCATATACATCAGGGTTATACAGCTTATACATCACAAACTAGACAGTTATAAAGATCGGTCTATTGTACAACTCAAGTTATAACACAGAGATACTAATACAGCGGAACCACAATATCTATAAACGCTGAAGCCTCCTGCTCCATATCTCCTCCAGAATTCGTCAAAGCTAACTTGAATCCCTTAACTACTCGTAAAAATTTAGTGCATAAGAGTTTAAGAAAACAGAAAATGAACTCCAGGTCAAACATGGGTCCGATGTGAGTAAATGGGTTAAAATTGTTTAACTTTGAAAACCTTTGAAAAACAATAGGTATCTCGTAAGACTTCCCGCACATAAACACGAAAAAGTTTTTACCGTACGATAACCAAAACAGTTGATAGGAAATCCAGTTATATTATAATAGGGTCTAGGGTTTTCAAGTAAAATATAGAAATAGCTGGAATGCTTCCATCTCATGTTTCAACATAGTTGGGCACAATCAAAACGTACGACACTTATTGTAGATTGGATTCCATACAATGGCAGGGCTAATGGGGTATCGACCGTCACAGTACGGAGCCTAGATCACCGTACCGAGGATTCCTCCTGATCCCCTGCAATACAAGGCCGGAACCATCCCTTACTGGATAATCCCATACAATAAAACCCCGCAGTTGGCCGTGAACCAACTGCCCACTAAGCCGAATAAAAGGGACCTCTAGACAGAGGAAAATCTCGTCCTACTTGAGCGTGACCCACTTAGCCTTGCTGCACCTCCCCTATTTTAGCCATTCCCGGTTGATGAGGCCTGAGGCTACGAGTACTTTTTAGAACACATATCTTAGAATGCTCATCGTCCTCCAATGATGATGTTTTGAAAGCATTCAATCCATACAAGTTCATTCCAGGTTCGAACAAAACCGAAGGCACAATCTCGTTACACTCATTTTGGAATCACCCTCAGAGTTAACGACAATAGCCCTTGCACTCTGAATCTTCATCTCGGACTTCACTTGAGATTCACGACCTATCATTTAATTTGAATCGATGTGGTTTTCGGATATCCAAATTTGAAAATCCGATCCTGGTCTCACCGAAATCCAAAACGCCGTCTTAATGTCTATGTTGTTTAAGTTTAAACAATTCAACTATTATCCATATTCACACAGATAGATAATTCACATTATCACAAATAGACAATCCATATTATCACAATTCAACCAAACATCTCATATCATAAAGCAACACATATCACATATCAGAGATATCACATAATCCAAGACATTCGGTATCACTCGATTATCCATAAGAAAGATAAATCAACCACACCATCCCTAATTAATTTAATTAACCACCAATGAATTAAATTAATTACTTAATTATTTTTAAATCCTTCTTATTTAACATTAATTAGTTACAACCCAAATTAATTGATTATCGTCTTAATTAATCATCCTTGATTAATTATCTTTAATTACATTAAGCAATTAACCTTTAAATTAATTACACAAATTAATTATCCTTTAACCAATCATATTAATTAACCTTTGATTACTATTAATTAATTAACTATAATTAATTACATTGACCCTTAATTAATTACATTAATTAATTATTCTATAATCACTTATATTGATTCATTATTCTTTTATTAATCACATTAATCAACCTTTAATTATTTCTATTAATTATATTAATTAATGATCCTCTAAATACTTCATTAATTATTCTTCTAATTAATTTAATAATTAATCTTTAATTAGTCACATTAATTAATCAACCTTGATTAATCCTATTCAGTAATTAACTATCCTTAATTACTTTCATAAATTAATAAACTCCTTAATTAATTATATTAATTAACTCTTTTATTAATTACACTAGGTAATTAATCCTTAATTACTTCCACTAAGTAATTATCCTTCGTTTACTTTCCATTAAGTAATTCCCCTTAAGTTAATTACATCTAGTAATTACCCATTAATTACTTGCACTAAGTAATTACACTTTATTAATTACATTAAGTAATTATACTTAATTGATCATCCAATGATTATCTTTAATTAATTAACTGGTTAATTAACTTAAATTAATCACATTTATTTATTTAATTATGTAATTAATCCTTTTAATTACTTTCATTATTTAATTTCTCTTTAATTAACTCCTTTAATTACTTAGATTAATTAACCCTTAATTAAACAAGTAATTAACTATTCTTACTTAATTAAACCAATTATCTTAAATTAATTACATTAATTAATTATCTCTTAATCACTAGTATATGATCCTTAAATTAATTACACTCATTAATCAATTCTTTAATTACTTTCATTAACTAATTATACTTTGATTATAAATTAATTACCTTGAGTAATTAACTTTTAATTAATTCCACTAATTAATTATTTTTAATTAATCACAACCTTAATTAATTAAAGATAAATTCCTTATCTTAATAAATTTCTTAATTACATTTAGTTCTTATTAAATTAAAATCTTGAAATCAATCCACATCAAATCATTATAAATATGCTTATCTTAATCACTTCCTTATTCACATAATTAAATCACATTTGAAAAACATTTGAAATATATTTCATAATTACTTTTAAGCAAACAAAAAAACATTTTAAATCATTTTTAAAAAATTGTTAATACCTTGCTTTTGAAAAACTTCCATTTTTTTCTTTTTGAAAGCCAAATAATATATTTTGAAACTAGATTTACTTTTACTTTGAAACATATTTATTTAAATTACACTTTAAAACTTAGTACAATTCTTTGAAAACTAAGCCAATTTAAACTTTAAAACTATTTATGTTTCACTTCCTTAAAACTCTGGAACTTACACAACTAAACCCGAGTGAAAACACTCGAATACCCGAGCCACCTCACAAGCTACCCACGATACCATCCCACTTCAAGGCAACCTCCCAACAATCTCGAACCAAATAAGAGGAATGCACCATCTTCCCCACAGTCCGCACCCAAACCAAATATGATCGTGCACATGCACGACGATCTGCTGCCATTTCAATCACCTACGACGATGCCTACAAGTCGCCAACGACCCTTACCCATGTTCCGACCACCCAGCTTCATCGATCTCACCATGTGTCGAAATCGAACGATTTCGAGCGAACCGGAAACCATAGCATCGTCGGAAAACTCCCTATTACCAACGAACCTGACCTCGAGAACCCCTGCCAACCTCATTCCAGCTTCGTCTCAAACCCCAGCGTCGTTCCCTCCATCGCGATAGCCTCCGATGATCCAACGATGCCTGAATCGACTCGACTACCCAACACCACCAAACAGCACTCCAAACCCTACCTTGCTGTCCCTTGGCCACCACGGCGAATGATTAAACCTTCTACTATTTTTCCATCAACCACCATCCTTCCATCTATCTCTTACAACAAGCCCAATCTCCAACACCTCGACGATCGATGACAATCGACGATAGCACTAAATCCGTTCAACACATATTATCTCATCAAATACTTACCTAAAAATCATGATTCTATCACCTAAATTCATCATTTACAAATTGGAATCAGATTATAGGATAAAATCAAGAATTCCAGACCATGAAATTTAAACTTATTTTGAATCAGACCTGTAATTTCCCATTTTGAAATACATACCCCATATATTTATTTGAAACTATTTTTAAATTTGAAATTATAATGTTACAATCATTTTCTAGTTAAAGATCAAAGTTTGAATTTATCTATATAGGTAGATATGAATTTTTTTATTGTTATTCAAGAGCCTGGAAACACAACCGTGACAAGCAAATATACACACAGACATGTATACAAATATATATAATGTATTTCAACCGAAATCAGTTAAAATCATCCATGCAAACCATGCTTATAACCTTACTTTACAAATTTAACACATTGCATTGCAATATTCAACCAGTTTAAACTTTTTAAAATTTTGTTCACTCACCAAATTAAAAACAGAGGAACGGAGACTTTAAAGCAAAGACAGATTTTTTCCTTGATCTGAAAATTTGGATTTAATCTTGACTTTTTGCATTGGAATTGATTTCTATGATGTTTAACTGAAACTGATGTTCACCTTGTTGCATGTTCCAATTCAGGTTGCAATATTTTGAAAATCTGTAAAGCGTTGTTGATCTGAATCTTTTACACTGCTTAATTTGAAATCTATACATTGTTAAGTAGGATTTGAATTTCCTCGGGTTGAAATAGTTTAGAAGCTTGAAACAGATGAAGTTATAGTTCAGGCTGAAGTTATAGTTCAGGCTGAAGTTGTGAATGCTTGATTTAATTCTTCTTTCAATTTTTTTTATTTTTGGTTTTTGAAAGATGAAGAAGAAAGAAAAAGGTTTGAGAAGAGAGGAAAAAATGAGCTGCCTGAATTCTTCTAAACGCTATAATAAAAATTTTCAATTTAAAAGATACAAATGCCACTTGTTCTATTGCATGACTCTTAAGTTACAAATGTCAAATGTGTTATTATCCTTTATACAAATGTTAAAAGATATATTTAAAGGTTTACAAATGTTTAAACTCTTAATTGAATATAATTTTTCTTAATTACTTATGTTTTATATAAATATGTTTATTTCTTAAACCTTTATATATTAGAAATTATTTTTATTCAAGTGTAATTTAGAAGAAAGAATATTAGCCCTTTATTTAAAACTTGTCTTATGTTTTACATAAACTTATGCATTATGTTTTAAATGTTTATAAATAAACAAATCACATTTGTTCCTGTTAAATTTAAAAAGAAAAGATATTAAATCTTTTAATTAAATTCTATTTCAAACTTAATCTAATATACTAGAGTTGATAATTAAAATAAATACTAGTGTTAAAAGTGTTCAATTTTAATTTTAAATTAACTTTTGAAAATCAAATATTGAATTTTTGAAACAAGCTTCCAATCACAATATATACATATATATTACAATTTGAAAACATACCTTTTATTAAATTAAACCAAAGACTTCCTATTTACAATATATACTAATATTTATACATTATAAATAGAAAATAAATTTTATTAGCTTTAAAAGACAAAATTTACCAATTAAATATTTATAAATGAAGATTATTAAACTAAATTAAATATTTATCAACAAAGATTATTACACAAAAATTACCCAAAATTCCGGGACATCGCTAATGTAGTCCTAAGGTTAATATTGTGGGCTATCCTATGTTAAGAGATGTTTCTGGTAGTTATTAGTCTGATCCGTCGTTGTTCTAAGGTTCAACCAGTTGTTTGACCCTAAGTGTAAACCTTCACAAGATGTTGGGTGTAGGTGTATTTAGAACTAAATCCCTCAGGTTGATGAAACTAAATATAGCAAGTAGTTTGCAAACACAAGTAGGACACCCTAGGTCATTTAAATTTTAAATGAAGTAAACTTCCTATGATCACCACAAGTTTAGTAATACAACTCATTCACCATACTTTGTTTGACCCACTCCTTTCATTTTTTTCCCCGTCACAAAAGGACATGACATCCGTTGATTTGGCATAATATGTGGAGAAAGGAACTAAGCACTAGAGTTTCATTATTCTTCGTTGCTCCTCATGTAGCTATTTATTTTATCAAATGTCTATCGGACATTATATTGTATTTTGGAAACATTGTATATGGACTATGTATTTTTGGATATTGTTTCTCTGAAATGTCTATATTTGGTACTTATTTTTCAATTCATTCCAATGTGAATTTAAAATTGTAGAATGTTTTATTTATTACCTTAGTCTTTGTAATGTTTTAATAACAAGAGAGCTCGTACCTCTTGGCATGATATGAGTCCAAAAATCATCGTAGGCTTTAGATCGGTGTGTCCGAAGGTATGGGTCATCACAGGTCCTAACTCATATCACTTCAGCATGGATCCAATGTCAGTTTTTGACTTGTGCTTTAGGTAGAGTGGGTCCATCTTCCTTTAACATGGTTCCGTCGCGATTCATAAGGGACAGTGTCGGCCAATGAGACTTGTGCATTTATTATCCCTAACTCCTTGTACTTTGGAACCTCGACACTCTAGGTGTATTCCAAGCTACTTAATTAATTTCTTCATCATTTCATATTCCAGATCCATCAAAGTGTTACTTGGTTTATATTTCAGATAACACTTGCCCCCTAAAAATATGCTTTTATGAATATAAAGCATGCTTTGGATTGGACAAGCAATTGGGTCCAAATCCATATCTACGAAGACAATTTTATCTTTTGAACTATTTTCTTGAAACATCGCATATTTCCAAGAAGATCAGCGCAACGCTCCAAATAGCTATAGAACCACATCATTTCGGCAGAAATAATGGTTAAAGCCTAGATTTCCCATTTTCGCTCTAAATTTCAAACTTCCTTGAGACATGAATCTGACTACTGCCGCCAACCAAGATTACCAATGGTACCATATATTGATCCATGTTCATCATGAATAATTGAACCATAAGACTCAAATCTCGAGTTTCCCTAATCTTCATCACCATCATTTCCTATTCAGATCTCGATTAGGTAGGCATCGCAATGTTAGCCATTTTAGCATCATCTTGACGTTGAATTTGCCATAAACTCATATATATGCCACGACCGATCTATACCCATAGTCGAACAATTTCAATATCACTTTCTAGTTCCACAAATAGCAAGAAGTCTATAGGGAATAGGTGGTGATTAGATAGAGAACAACATTTTTGGATCAACTTTGGAAACAGGTCGGCAAGGGTCATTTGAGCGAGTTAAATTGTGAAGTCCACTTATCAAACACACTCCGAAACTCAATGATTTGATATATTAATACATTTGGGACATCCATCTCAACAACGATCAAAATCGAATATCACACGTTAGTAATCCTGCAAAAAGAAGTTCTGTATCACTTGGATATCGGTTTCGTTAAAGTTGATTCTATGTCAACGAGTAACAACCGACACGCAATTCCATCATATGCCATAGCTTGTTTTCCAGTATGAGCAAGGTATCTACATAGAGTGCATTTGTTCATTATACCAAGGACATAAGACTTAAACTGCAAAGATTGAATCATATATCGCTGCCTCGCTACATGGGATTTAATTGAAGTTAACATCGAATTTCATACCTGACCATGCATGTATCTTGATCTTTCAGTGTAAGATGGAACCTCCTTGATGTTTAGGATTCTTTTCAGCAATAGTGGGCCCTTCTACACCTTCGACCGTAGATTTTCCTTTTGTGCCAGCTTCTACCTCAACCCTATCCACAGCTATGCAGCCTCAATTAAACCTCGACATCCAATGCCTTTAAACTTTTAGGCACCCGTAGGCAATAATATTTCCCAGACGCTAACATGAAAGGCGTTATGATCTTAGACAACTCTTAAGACTCCCCGACTTTAAGGCTAAGCACTTAAGAATTAAGAGAATCTATGTACATCATAGGATTCATTTGGAGGAAATTTTTATCTCTTTGCCATCCCAAAGAGCAAATAACCCTCTGAAAGCTACACCACTTGCAGTAGATATATATGCCTTGCCAGAGAAAATTTTCCATGTAATCCCTTATAAGGATAACACTCCAATACTTCAGATTAACTCCAAGCTAATTTCATCAAACGCTTTTCCCTCATTTGCACGTACATGTTTTTCCTTTACTTGTACATGATTCCAACTTTAAAGGAGTTTCGATATTTTCAATTTCAAGAAAAGGTCCGAAAGTCCATCACTCACTTTATTAGAGGCTTAACATGGTTGTTAAATAGTCATTGGCCTCCAACGTAAGCTTAGCCACATCAAACATAGGTACCTTTTCATTTCACGTTCAACCAACATCGCCCAAAAGTGGTTGTCTCGACGTAGGTTCTTATCCTTCTCACTCTATTGTGCTAGATCTTATTTCGCTCAAATCACTAACCATTCTTCACTTCTTCTTTTTCGGGTATTCCTCAAAGAACCATCACAGAAGATATGGAGAAAACATAGAAATGTTTGAAAAATATTCTAGAAGAAGACCGAAGGAGAATCAACCTTTTAATCGAATTTAGATTAAGCCAGTTTAGGCCCTATACACTAGTCAAAAAATTGGTTGTCACACTCCTGCACCAAGGGTAAGATAGTCAACTCGTGCTACGTAAGCAGCCCAAGAAGAAGATGTCAACCCTCCACTACCTAGGTCTTAAAATGTTCCAAATTTAGCTAAGGAAATTAGAGGAGCAGGGGAAGAATAAGTGAATAGAAAGTGAAGAGGTAAAGAGGAAGAAGGCAATGAAGACGAGGACGATGATAGGGAAGAAGGAGATGAGGAAGATAATAAGAAGAGTCGATGGAAGGGACTAATCCAAGATACAAAATTGGTATAGAGAGGGACAACTCTACCGGAAGAAGAAAATCCATCCATCCTTAGACCTATAGAGTTAAAAATCCGATCATTTTTCTAGTTGGGACGTCGCAAGCCGAAACCGTCTCGGCCTCCGAATTGCAGGTCGGCCTGGAAATTTTTTCCTTTGGCGAATCGCAGGTCAATCCAAAAATTTCTGCCTTCGGCCCACGCACGTAAAGAACCAACCAAGTAGGCACCAAGTCGAGGCAGGGGTAAGGGATGATCGAGGGGTAAGCCCCTCCTCTCCATCTTCCCCTTCCCCACCCACCTAAGAGGGGTCGTCGATCGTTTTTCCATTTAGGACCATCGTGATCTAGAACCGTCTCAACCTTCGGATCGTAGGTTGGTTCGAAAATTTATGCCTTCTGCTCACATGCCTAAATTGACAACCAAGAAGGCACCAAGTTGGACGGGAAGGGGTGAGCTAGGGCGTGGGCTTGGAGGGGTTAGAAAAAGTGTTTGGATAAGGCGATGGTGCCGTTAAGTTTCTACAGGGTAGACGTGTTGATTGGAAGCAGTGATGGCCAGTGAAATGCGACCATGGCTTTCCGTATAGGGTAGGCACAATAGTGATTTTCGGGGGTACACCCGAAAGGAATTAGATGGTGGAGTTAGATGCATAGCATGAAGACAAAGTGATTAGAAATGGTGGTGACGTGATTGATGGCCAAAGGGATGTGAGTCGTCGGTCAAAGTATAATCAATTTTTTTTGGGAAGGGGGGCTATTACGTTCGAAATTTAGGCACTGGGTGGTCGAGGCTAACTTTGTTGGGATGAGAGTTTGACGAGCAAGCTGTGGGTGTGATCGCCTTGTCGTTTCATTGAGCGTTGGAGAGGGGAGAAAGCATGGCCGAAGGTGTGTGCACAGGTATGTTTTATGCACGTGGGGAAGAAGAAACGGAAGAGGATGAGTAGGTGATTAAATACGTAATTTAAATTATTAAGTTAATTATTAATTAAATTATCTTAATATATTCTAACGATCGTATCTTGTTCGTACGAGGTCCGATCGAGGCAGCGTTTTCACTGTTACGTTTGTATTAGGAATCTCTACGCATTGGAGTTGGATTCATCGAGTTTAGAGCTTATTGGAATTTTAGCCATTTTGAGCTATTTGGAAACAAGCAAGCATTAGTTGGAATTTGGTAGAGATTTTCTCACTAGTTATTTGTTTATTATTGTGATAATCATTTGCTATGAAAAATGTAATTAAAATAGATAACAATGCAAGTAGTTATTTTTGAACCATTCGTAGCTTATAAAAGCAAATGACAACAATATTTGTATTCTTTAAATCCTCTATAACATGTACTGTAGCCCAAACTTAGTTAAATATTTGATATTGCTATTTGATTCGGTTGGGAATTATATTGTGAATGATTGAAGCATTATAGTCACTATAAACGTGCGTCGAAATCCTTGATAATTGAAATGTAATTTAATTGGATAAATTGTATATATTGAGGAAATATATATATCCGATAGTTTTACACGCATTTTGGCATATTGGACAAAAATTAATAGTTTTGGGAAATTATATATATTAGAGAACAAAATGAGTGTTGGAAATCTTTATTTTTGTAAAGAATAAATGGCCTTGATTTTGGATATTTTCCTAAATCTTTTAAAAGAAAGTTTGAAGTTTATAACGTTTTATTTAATTTTGAATTTCAAAGAAAAGAATTTTAAATTGTAAAACATGGGTTTTATGGATTTTAAATAAATAATGAAATAAGTATTTTTAAATGATATTTAATATAACAATTTTAAAAGTATTTCTAAGTATAAGATAGTTTTTAATGTATTTCAAAGTATATAATATTTTTTAACGTAATAGTAAGTATATAAATTTTTAGAAAAATAGTTAATTATTTTATTAAAGTAAATAGAAGTTTATATAACATAATTTCGTATATGTATATATATTTATATTTATCATATATTTTAAGTAGTTTTAAAAATGATTTAACATATCAATAAATATTTTAAAAGCATTTCTATATTATATACAAGTTTTAAATATTAAATTTAGCTTTTTATAAATGTAATAAAGGATGTTTGATTTTAACATTTATGTTAAAATAAATGGTTTTGTGGAATTAACTAAAAATGTGTTATCTTAACTAATGAGTGTGGATATGCTTTGGTCTTTAAAATATATGTTTTCAAGTTAATGATATGTATAGAAATGGTTTTGGGTTGTAGTAAACATTGTTTTAGTAACAATTTTTCTAACCCTTGTAATTATTTATACTTAGGTTTATAATTAAATATCTACTAATGAATATTTAGTAGATAACTATAAATAAATAGTTTTGGATTCGTTGTGACAATGTTTTAAACAACTATTGTCTTAAACCTTACATATAATTGAATCTTTAAAAAGGGAGTTTGAAAGAGAAATAATTTTAAAACATGAAATAGATTTGGATTTTTTGTGACAAATGTTTGAGTTACAATTGTTTTTAAATCTTAAATGTAATTAAATCCTTAAAGGGAAGTTTTAAGGATAATGATAAAATGAGAAATGTTTTGGGTTGTTGTAAACAATGTTTTAGTAATATTTATTTTTAAATCCTTGAATTATATTTTTAAGTAGAAAATATTATAATATAATTAGAACTTAAATGATGAAATTTTTAAAGATAATAACAATTATTGAAATCTTTCATAAAAAGATAGAAAATGTTATATGTTTAATTTATAAAAGAGAAGGAGTTTATAGTAACAATGTGTTAGTAACATTTTTTTTGATCCATTTGATTATTAAAGAAAGTAAAAGTTGTCAAGTGATGTGTGAATATAACTATACTGTTGAGATAAATATATGAATACTTTTTAAATATTGAAAAAAGTATAAGTGAATATTGAAATAATAGAAAATAAGTATATATCTTTTATTACATATATACATATATACAAGTTTATGAAGAAGATTTTTCAATAAAGGAAGTCTTGATTTGTCAAAGAAGCTTCATTTGATAAAAATGTGTTTTGCCAACTACAAGAGCCTTAAAACAATAAAAGGATAAATCAATCTAAAAGGGACTAAAATTCGTTTATTTAACTTGGTCATGCTTTGGATGAATTAATAATGCAACTATGATTGCTTGCTAATGGAAAGTATATGAGAATTACGTCTCTTATGCGATCATTCACATTATTGTTGAATAAGACCAAATTCAACGATTCAATCTTGAAGAGACCGGGATTGCTAAGTGTTTTACTTATCAAAAACCACTTTAAGACTGAGATACGAGTTCCATATTTTGGAAGTGAATGATGGAACTCACGTGGAGTTCCAAAATCTGTTGAGATGATGGAATCCACATGGGATTCATTCTTTGTTCGAGTATTGAAGACTCCTATAAGATGTCAAATTTCGACATCGGAAAAATGACCAAAGACAGATTAGGATGCATAATCAAAGGTTTTTGCATCTCAACTCCATTATCTAGAATACGCTTATCGATATGTTTGCTGGCAGGAGTTAATGATGCTAAGGTTCCACGTGGTTTGGGTTCGGACATTTAAGCATGGGCTATTTTTATTTACCTTATGGTATACTAATCCAAAGATGTACAATGCTCGAAAGATATTTTCTGATCCCTGTCATAGGTAATCGGTCTCAAATTACTGAGGAGGTCTTCGTGGAAAATACATTTATCCGAATGTCCCCTAGCATTTTTGTTTGTATATTAAATATGCTGTTGAATGAAACAAATTTAACCATTCTAGCTATGATTTATATTTATTGATACACTAGACATTATTATAATATCACTGGATTTTCTAATAGAAATGGTTTTGTTATCGTAGGGTAAAAACTCCTTTGTGCTTATTTGGGGCGTGGTCTTATGAGATACCTTACGAAGGTGTTATAACATTAAGTAATTCAAATGATTTGAGTTTCTCACATCGTTTTACCAAACTAATCCGGATGATATTTTTCTCATGATGCTCGGGTCAGCCCCATATATATTTTCTGATTTCATTGATGTTCATTAGAGCTCTTAGAGAGGAGTTAGATGGTTACCTACCATTGTTTTTTCATTTTCCATTTTATTACTTTATTTATATTTACCAGCAATTGTAAGGATAGGAAGCTATAACTATCCAAGATGATGATAGGTTAATGTAACGCCCCGAAAATTTTCGACTTTCGAAAATTCAACATCGACACTCACTTTATCGACTGCCGAGAAATCGAAGGTCAAAAACCGGAATGTTATGGGGTTTAAAAAGAATTTAAGAAAAGAAAAAGAAAGAAGAGAGAAGAGATAGGAAATAGAGAGGAAAGAAGATAGACAATTTTTAGAAAACAGAGAAAGAAAACAGAGAATTTGAAAAATAGAAGATAGAAGAATTTTAAAATAGAACGGACAGAAAGGAAACAAAAAAGAACAACATCAGAATCTCACAATTCGCAGCGGAACAACATATAATAATAAATGAATAATCTTTAAACAAAGAACTATCAGTTATTACATTTTATACATTACATTACATCATGTCATCAGAGTGTACACAACATACAACAACATAACAGCGGAAAAAGAAGTACTATATAAACTAGTAATACGCCATGCCATCCAGCTTGCCTCCAGCAACTCCAGAATATCCAGAATATCCTGATAAACCTAACTCTTAACTGCCCGTGTGGAAAATTGGTGGGCACCCAGAGTTTAGGAAGGAAAACAATAAACTCCGAGTCAGTCATGTGACTGGTGTGAGAACTCAAAACAGTTTATTTATCTTAAAATCAAAATAGAGGAATATTTTTTTAATCAATTCGCAATGCTTTTTAAAAATGAGACTACCATAAGGCCTCCCGCACACACACACATGCAAACGCAGAATCGGAGGAGATTTCTCCTTATGATAGTCAAAGATGCTTGATACGCATTTAAAATAACATTTGATATTATTACTAGTGCATAGTGTAGAAAAAATTCATTTCGAAAGTAGAATATAAATCTTAGCCAATATACGACCATTATCGTATGCCTACTATAGCTAACTATGTTCAATAGCAGGTTACCGCCACATTCCATAGCAGGTTCTACAACTAAAACCGTACAAGTCTCGTATTGTTTCTTTGGATTTCCAACGAATGGTCAGGCCAAGGAACTTCCCATTGCCACATGAGAATGCCTCTGGATGGACATCCCCGAGAACCAAACCGGATCTCTACCAACACAAGGCCGGGTTACTCCTAACTGAGTAACAACTGACCGAATATGCCATCCCCCGGTCCTTTGGGACCTTTATCCGAGAGCTCTCTAATCAATTCACACAATCATAAAAACAAAGTGTTTCAACATGAGTAAGTATCTGGGCTCCATACCATGATACCACCCTTTTCCAGAAGGAAATGGACATACCCTAAAGGGTGCTACCCCTCATAACCTTGCCGCATCTTTCCTGTTTTGACCATTCACGGGATGTGAGGCTCGACGAATTCACGTCCACAAAAACATACTTTATACAAAAGCCATGCTTTGGGTCAACAAATGATCAACACAATGATCACTAAGATAGACGATCAAATAAATGATCCTATCACAATAATCAACACAATGATCATTTCAGCATCACTCAGCATGTCACATTACCAAACTGGGAATATATCGCTGATAACTTCAACTATATAACCTTTGAGCTCGTACGTCTCAAAGAAGGGTGTTAAGCAAAGAATAAATTCTCCGCCACCAACAGAAATATATTTGAAAGAAATCGGCTTTATACCTCAACTTGTAATGTCAGACATACAATCCATACAAGTCTGTTCCGGGCTCGAACAGAACCGAAGGCACTTACAAAGAAGTCCTTGCAATCCGGATATTCACAATCCTGATCGGATTCACCATCACATATGGAGAACTCAATACCGTAGCTACTCGGTGCAGAGTCAATCGATAGTTCATCCTATCACTCTCGCAAATACCGGTCTTCAACACCGATCTTCAAATGCGATTCACAACGACGTATCACATATTCGGAGTGGGTTATACGACCCCATGGTCCTTTCCCGGTTAACCCGAATAGTGAGCGCTTATTCAAAAATAAGTGTGCATTCAAATTCAATCAAATCACATCAAATACCCATTCAAAGGGAAATTATTGATAGTCAATTATTGAACTATCAATGGATATGCATACATCACCAGATTCCAAATAATTTTCCAAATTATTTATTTTCCAAAATATCTTTACAAGATATATAATTTCAACACTTCAAAAATAAATCGATATTTATTTTTAAACAATTCCACTTTTCACATATAAATTCCATAATGAATTTATATTTCAAAATATCCATGCATATTCGATTTCAATAATTCATTTCAATTTATCTTCAAAAGATAAATTCTAATTATTCACTTCATATTGGAAAACGTTTCCCTACTTATTTATTCATAAGTAATTCACAAATCTCTTTTATTTTCAACACTTAGAAAATATTCAATATACTTAAATCAAATTAAGTATATCTTTCATTCTTTTAAGGAAATCATTCACTTAACATATTTATTTGGGCCAAAACGAATGTTGCGTAAAACATCGTTACAACAACCCAAAATCACTAGTATAGGGATTCGAAATTAAAATAGATATATAAATCCCAATACTATTCAAAACATTTCATTTCGGAAATCATTTACTATAACAACAGTGTTATAGTCCACTATTTCCTTTTATTTCTCGAAAACGTCTATTTCAACAATAAATGTTGAAATCTATGGTTTCGAATCACAACACCTTTTAAAACATCGTTAGATCGTTTTAATTCTATTTAAAACATTCACATTCTAAACAATTTCTTTAACGTGTTATTCACTGTTCAAAAACGTGAATAAACTACGTTAACAAACTTCATCATTTCTATTCACTTTAACTTAAAGGATTATTCACTGTCTAAAACGTGAATATAACTCTATCTCTAAGTTATAACAATTAACTTATCAAAATAAGTCATTTGCGGATTTATGAAACAACGTTTATAAATTCCGTTTCTATTTATTTATAAAAACTTCCTTTTTATAAATTCCTTTATTTACCTATTCCAGTTTATAACTCAATTATAAACTAAATGTTTATATTATAATTAAATACTTATAAAACGATTATTTTACAAAATCGTTCTTTTTAAAGACTTTTCAATTTATAAACCTTATAACTTATAAGATTTATTTATTTAATCAATCTATTCTTCAAATAATTTCACCAAATTTATAAATCTTACTATTTATAAATTTCATTTATAACTTCACAGTTTATAATTCTATAAATTTCATTCTATAATGAAATTCATTTTCACTTAATTCAAACACTTATAAAAACTCATTTTATAAGTCAATATTTCAATTTATAAATATCCATTTATAAATCTCTTAATATAAATCAGTTTATATTATTATTCTAAAACGTCTTTAAATTCCTTTATAATTTCATCATTTCGATTTATAAAATAATCAAATTTTATAAATCCTATATTTAAACTTTTATCATATATTCAAAAATCCAATCTAAATTATTTTATAAAATCATTAGTTCATATTTCTCAAAAACCAGCTTTTAACTATATTTCACAAAAACCATAATTTTATAACTTTAAAAATTATAACGTTTATTTATTTAAATGGATCAATTCCAAAAATATAGTATAATTTCAAAAAATCACTTTAAAACCATTTTAAAATCCCAAAATCTGGGTCCAATGATGCTACACACCAAATAGTCAATCATGACTACCCGATCCATCATATATCGTATATGATAATCAATCAAATATCAAAATATCTGAAATCAAATAAAAACTGTTGAGGAATCCAGTTGGATCCCTCCAACCTGTTTCCTGCATCCAAAAACATTAGCACAATACCAATTTCGCTCCAGTACGAAATTATCGCGGTACATGTTCTTATTAAATATTATCCGCTTACTAACGGCGTAATAGGGTCTCATCCGCTAAACAAAAAATGCGGGAAATCAACAACTGCAATATATACATATGCCAATATATATATATTGATATTATATATATAATACCAATTTCACTGTTTATGAAATATTCGCGGTATATGTTTATAATAAATAACATCCGCTTACTAACGGCGTATAATGTCTATTTTAACAATCAATAATTTACAGTCATCATTCAAACATGCATTCAAATATTTTAAATCTAACTATTTAAAATAAAATCGAAATCTATTCGATTGAGTGAGAAGTTCTCACCTTGGTTTTAATTTCCGTTTTAGCTTTTATTTCGAATAAAATTAAACGCGCGTTTAATTTTACCCGAAATTCTCACTAACTCCAAACGACTCCAAACCAACTCCATCGCGTAGTGCTCGTCCATACGATCCCAACGCAACTGAGTTTGCATTTTTTCGACCTCGTATGAAAAAGTTATGATTTTATGAAGTTCGTACACGATTTTATAACTAAATTTCAACAATAACTTTTATATTTTAAACCCAAACTCACACCAGCCCTTAGATCCAATCCCATGCAAATCTGGCCCTCCTTCCTTCATCTTCCACTTGCGTTCAAGCTACAGGCAATAGGAATGAGGCCGAACCCATAGTTGATTCCTAGGGTTTAATATTGCAACTTCAATACACAACTATACTTCATCATACCACTCCCATGTCGAAGAGCACGACGCAAGCTACCTCCACCTGCCACCATGCTGAGCTCGGCCCTAAGATGGCCCTTGAATTTCGTGCGCACGGCAGCAAAGTCGGCCCCACCTAGCTCCTCCTCCGATGCTCCAAACTCGATCTCAACCGTTGATCTCGTAGCTCTCGTCGTGTTCTTCATCTTTGTAGTTGAAACCTAAGGCTAATTGTCGACGGATTGGAAGATAATCGAGGTGGAAGTCGAGTGTTTTCTGGCCATTCATATAGGAGGTGGCGGCTGTAGTTGCTTGCTAGGGTTTGGTGTTATTTTTTTTTTTTTATTTGTGAATGGTGCTATTTATAAGAACGAGCAAGCGTAAACACTATTCATCCCGGGAATTCCGAACTCCGATTTAGACGCCGTAACCAGCGTACCTAGGGTTTATCCCGTGTTCCGGACACAATGGAACAGGTTTCGGAAGCTAATTCGGAAGTATGTGCGAGTTATGGCTGTAAACGCTCAATTTAAATTAAACCGATTTAAATCGATTTCTAGGCGTTTTAATTTGTACCGGACAAACGGTAAATCCAATTGACTTGAAATTTGAAACCTTACAATAATATCACATTACGGATCCGATGAAGCTGGTTTCGTCGAAATCCGAGACTTTTTGAAAAATGGCTATTTTCACTCGCCAAATTTAAATTAAAAACGATTCGATGCGTTTCGAGCTGCCACGATCAAACGATAACTCCGATTGACACGAAAATTGAAATCCGGTAATAACTAACTAATACGGATCCAATGAAACTGGTTTCGTTCAATTCTGAGACTGTTCAAAAATTGACTATTTTACAGTCGATTATTAAATATTAAAATATTCAATTTTCACAAATTAACTTTTAATTCGATTTTAAAAGTTCTAAAATATCTCTATAACTCCAGTATGATTAAATAAAATTTTACAAATCATTTTCAATCATATTTAACTCTATTTTCAATTATTTCCATAATTTAACATATTAAATTATCGATTTAATTATCCAATTAAATCCAATAAATCAAAATAAAATTTATTTGACTTAAAAATTCACTTATAAATATTTAAAATTAATTAAATATTCAATTTTTAATTAATAAAAATTCTGGGTCGTTACAATCTTTCCCCCTTAAAAGAATTTCGTCCTCGAAATTACAAGTAAGAAAAGTTACAGAATCTATTAATTTTCCAAAATTCATAATTAAACTTCTTACAATACTTTACTAAGTTTTCAAATCATACTTAGTTATCTTTTCAAAAACAACTACTATTGTTTAACTTTCAATTCCAAAATCAAAGTTATAGTTTTCAAAAATTTTCCAAATTTTCTCAAATTTTTCTAACGCCTTAAATTTCCGGAAAAATTCGCCATAGTCTCCTTTGCGCGGCTCGATCCGAAAAAAAAAATGACAGTATATATATCACAAATATACATCTCATCAAGTAATGAGGCATCCCGAAGGGAAAAAAGTGTAAAAGTACGATATTTAATCCGAGATATGTACCTTATATTTTATTAGCAAGCATATACGGCTAATATAGCGCTAAAGCGAACTCCAAATGCGAAGCAAACGCGATCCGCACCTACTAAACTCAACAAACAACATGAGAACATGCATATATACAATAATCTCAATATACAGCATATAGCAACATAATAACTATATATGTCACATAGCAAATGCAACAATAGCAATATATATTCAACCATCAACCAACTAACATTCAACAAATTCATTCATATTCTCATTAATACTTAATGAATTGGTTTTCACTCTAAATCATATTTGATTTATTCACATTGGATTTTATCAACATTCATTCTCAATTTTAATTAGTTTGCATTTACTAGTTAAATCCAATTCACGTTCAATTCTATTCAAATTTATTTACTTCTAATTTGAATTCAATTACATAGCTTCCAATTTCATTAATTCACTTTCATTAACACTTAATGAATTATATACAATCAATCAACAATCAACTAACAATCAAATAACAACCAAAGTATATTCATTCTCATTCAATTTATTCAACTTCCAATAACATTAGATTTTAATGAATTAACACTTACATTCATTACTCCATATCAACTTAAATTTACATTTAATTGATTATATTCAATCCATTCATTCAATTCAATTTCTAAAGTTGAATTTCATTACATAACTTAAGTTCCCACTTGTAAATAAATTCAGATTCCAATTCTAAAGTAAATTTTCATTTAACTTTAAATTCATTTTTATTTACAACTCATATTCATATAATTTCACTTTTATATATATAAGTTTATTTCACAATTGTAAACACTTTAATTATAATTCAACTCTTATAATTCTTTTGCTTATACAATTTTTCTTTAATTTAGATTATTCAAACAACCTAACAATCAACTTATATACTCTTTAATAATTCTTGAAAAATTATTTCTTTATATATAAAATATAATCAAGGTAAAATTTATTTCATTTACCCAATTAAAACAATACTGTGCCGAATTGTTCTATTCAAGTGTTTAGAAACCCCTTCGGCATAGTTTGACTGACCGTGCTGACGAAGGTTCATATGCCACTTAATAAACCAATCATCACAATATAAAACAATTTCATATTCACTAACAAATACGCTCTCGTAGCTATTATTACACTCAAACTCATTCTAGAGTACTACTGACTCTATCTCTAATGAGTAATACCCAACAGAACCATGGTTGTCGCTTAACCATCAGAGCTCTGATACCAAATGTAACGCCCCGAAAATTTTCGACTTTCGAAAATTCAACATCGACACTCACTTTATCGACTGCCGAGAAATCGAAGGTCAAAAACCGGAATGTTATGGGGTTTAAAAAGAATTTAAGAAAAGAAAAAGAAAGAAGAGAGAAGAGATAGGAAATAGAGAGGAAAGAAGATAGACAATTTTTAGAAAACAGAGAAAGAAAACAGAGAATTTGAAAAATAGAAGATAGAAGAATTTTAAAATAGAACGGACAGAAAGGAAACAAAAAAGAACAACATCAGAATCTCACAATTCGCAGCGGAACAACATATAATAATAAATGAATAATCTTTAAACAAAGAACTATCAGTTATTACATTTTATACATTACATTACATCATGTCATCAGAGTGTACACAACATACAACAACATAACAGCGGAAAAAGAAGTACTATATAAACTAGTAATACGCCATGCCATCCAGCTTGCCTCCAGCAACTCCAGAATATCCAGAATATCCTGATAAACCTAACTCTTAACTGCCCGTGTGGAAAATTGGTGGGCACCCAGAGTTTAGGAAGGAAAACAATAAACTCCGAGTCAGTCATGTGACTGGTGTGAGAACTCAAAACAGTTTATTTATCTTAAAATCAAAATAGAGGAATATTTTTTTAATCAATTCGCAATGCTTTTTAAAAATGAGACTACCATAAGGCCTCCCGCACACACACACATGCAAACGCAGAATCGGAGGAGATTTCTCCTTATGATAGTCAAAGATGCTTGATACGCATTTAAAATAACATTTGATATTATTACTAGTGCATAGTGTAGAAAAAATTCATTTCGAAAGTAGAATATAAATCTTAGCCAATATACGACCATTATCGTATGCCTACTATAGCTAACTATGTTCAATAGCAGGTTACCGCCACATTCCATAGCAGGTTCTACAACTAAAACCGTACAAGTCTCGTATTGTTTCTTTGGATTTCCAACGAATGGTCAGGCCAAGGAACTTCCCATTGCCACATGAGAATGCCTCTGGATGGACATCCCCGAGAACCAAACCGGATCTCTACCAACACAAGGCCGGGTTACTCCTAACTGAGTAACAACTGACCGAATATGCCATCCCCCGGTCCTTTGGGACCTTTATCCGAGAGCTCTCTAATCAATTCACACAATCATAAAAACAAAGTGTTTCAACATGAGTAAGTATCTGGGCTCCATACCATGATACCACCCTTTTCCAGAAGGAAATGGACATACCCTAAAGGGTGCTACCCCTCATAATCTTGCCGCATCTTTCCTGTTTTGACCATTCACGGGATGTGAGGCTCGACGAATTCACGTCCACAAAAACATACTTTATACAAAAGCCATGCTTTGGGTCAACAAATGATCAACACAATGATCACTAAGATAGACGATCAAATAAATGATCCTATCACAATAATCAACACAATGATCATTTCAGCATCACTCAGCATGTCACATTACCAAACTGGGAATATATCGCTGATAACTTCAACTATATAACCTTTGAGCTCGTACGTCTCAAAGAAGGGTGTTAAGCAAAGAATAAATTCTCCGCCACCAACAGAAATATATTTGAAAGAAATCGGCTTTATATCTCAACTTGTAATGTCAGACATACAATCCATACAAGTCTGTTCCGGGCTCGAACAGAACCGAAGGCACTTACAAAGAAGTCCTTGCAATCCGGATATTCACAATCCTGATCGGATTCACCATCACATATGGAGAACTCAATACCGTAGCTACTCGGTGCAGAGTCAATCGATAGTTCATCCTATCACTCTCGCAAATACCGGTCTTCAACACCGATCTTCAAATGCGATTCACAACGACGTATCACATATTCGGAGTGGGTTATACGACCCCATGGTCCTTTCCCGGTTAACCCGAATAGTGAGCGCTTATTCAAAAATAAGTGTGCATTCAAATTCAATCAAATCACATCAAATACCCATTCAAAGGGAAATTATTGATAGTCAATTATTGAACTATCAATGGATATGCATACATCACCAGATTCCAAATAATTTTCCAAATTATTTATTTTCCAAAATATCTTTACAAGATATATAATTTCAACACTTCAAAAATAAATCGATATTTATTTTTAAACAATTCCACTTTTCACATATAAATTCCATAATGAATTTATATTTCAAAATATCCATGCATATTCGATTTCAATAATTCATTTCAATTTATCTTCAAAAGATAAATTCTAATTATTCACTTCATATTGGAAAACGTTTCCCTACTTATTTATTCATAAGTAATTCACAAATCTCTTTTATTTTCAACACTTAGAAAATATTCAATATACTTAAATCAAATTAAGTATATCTTTCATTCTTTTAAGGAAATCATTCACTTAACATATTTATTTGGGCCAAAACGAATGTTGCGTAAAACATCGTTACAACAACCCAAAATCACTAGTATAGGGATTCGAAATTAAAATAGATATATAAATCCCAATACTATTCAAAACATTTCCTTTCGGAAATCATTTACTATAACAACAGTGTTATAGTCCACTATTTCCTTTTATTTCTCGAAAACGTCTATTTCAACAATAAATGTTGAAATCTATGGTTTCGAATCACAACACCTTTTAAAACATCGTTAGATCGTTTTAATTCTATTTAAAACATTCACATTCTAAACAATTTCTTTAACGTGTTATTCACTGTTCAAAAACGTGAATAAACTACGTTAACAAACTTCATCATTTCTATTCACTTTAACTTAAAGGATTATTCACTGTCTAAAACGTGAATATAACTCTATCTCTAAGTTATAACAATTAACTTATCAAAATAAGTCATTTGCGGATTTATGAAACAACGTTTATAAATTCCGTTTCTATTTATTTATAAAAACTTCCTTTTTATAAATTCCTTTATTTACCTATTCCAGTTTATAACTCAATTATAAACTAAATGTTTATATTATAATTAAATACTTATAAAACGATTATTTTACAAAATCGTTCTTTTTAAAGACTTTTCAATTTATAAACCTTATAACTTATAAGATTTATTTATTTAATCAATCTATTCTTCAAATAATTTCACCAAATTTATAAATCTTACTATTTATAAATTTCATTTATAACTTCACAGTTTATAATTCTATAAATTTCATTCTATAATGAAATTCATTTTCACTTAATTCAAACACTTATAAAAACTCATTTTATAAGTCAATATTTCAATTTATAAATATCCATTTATAAATCTCTTAATATAAATCAGTTTATATTATTATTCTAAAACGTCTTTAAATTCCTTTATAATTTCATCATTTCGATTTATAAAATAATCAAATTTTATAAATCCTATATTTAAACTTTTATCATATATTCAAAAATCCAATCTAAATTATTTTATAAAATCATTAGTTCATATTTCTCAAAAACCAGCTTTTAACTATATTTCACAAAAACCATAATTTTATAACTTTAAAAATTATAACGTTTATTTATTTAAATGGATCAATTCCAAAAATATAGTATAATTTCAAAAAATCACTTTAAAACCATTTTAAAATCCCAAAATCTGGGTCCAATGATGCTACACACCAAATAGTCAATCATGACTACCCGATCCATCATATATCGTATATGATAATCAATCAAATATCAAAATATCTGAAATCAAATAAAAACTGTTGAGGAATCCAGTTGGATCCCTCCAACCTGTTTCCTGCATCCAAAAACATTAGCACAATACCAATTTCGCTCCAGTACGAAATTATCGCGGTACATGTTCTTATTAAATATTATCCGCTTACTAACGGCGTAATAGGGTCTCATCCGCTAAACAAAAAATGCGGGAAATCAACAACTGCAATATATACATATGCCAATATATATATATTGATATTATATATATAATACCAATTTCACTGTTTATGAAATATTCGCGGTATATGTTTATAATAAATAACATCCGCTTACTAACGGCGTATAATGTCTATTTTAACAATCAATAATTTACAGTCATCATTCAAACATGCATTCAAATATTTTAAATCTAACTATTTAAAATAAAATTGAAATCTATTCGATTGAGTGAGAAGTTCTCACCTTGGTTTTAATTTTCGTTTTAGCTTTTATTTCGAATAAAATTAAACGCGCGTTTAATTTTACCCGAAATTCTCACTAACTCCAAACGACTCCAAACCAACTCCATCGCGTAGTGCTCGTCCATACGATCCCAACGCAACTGAGTTTGCATTTTTTCGACCTCGTATGAAAAAGTTATGATTTTATGAAGTTCGTACACGATTTTATAACTAAATTTCAACAATAACTTTTATATTTTAAACCCAAACTCACACCAGCCCTTAGATCCAATCCCATGCAAATCTGGCCCTCCTTCCTTCATCTTCCACTTGCGTTCAAGCTACAGGCAATAGGAATGAGGCCGAACCCATAGTTGATTCCTAGGGTTTAATATTGCAACTTCAATACACAACTATACTTCATCATACCACTCCCATGTCGAAGAGCACGACGCAAGCTACCTCCACCTGCCACCATGCTGAGCTCGGCCCTAAGATGGCCCTTGAATTTCGTGCGCACGGCAGCAAAGTCGGCCCCACCTAGCTCCTCCTCCGATGCTCCAAACTCGATCTCAACCGTTGATCTCGTAGCTCTCGTCGTGTTCTTCATCTTTGTAGTTGAAACCTAAGGCTAATTGTCGACGGATTGGAAGATAATCGAGGTGGAAGTCGAGTGTTTTCTGGCCATTCATATAGGAGGTGGCGGCTGTAGTTGCTTGCTAGGGTTTGGTGTTATTTTTTTTTTTTTTATTTGTGAATGGTGCTATTTATAAGAACGAGCAAGCGTAAACACTATTCATCCCGGGAATTCCGAACTCCGATTTAGACGCCGTAACCAGCGTACCTAGGGTTTATCCCGTGTTCCGGACACAATGGAACAGGTTTCGGAAGCTAATTCGGAAGTATGTGCGAGTTATGGCTGTAAACGCTCAATTTAAATTAAACCGATTTAAATCGATTTCTAGGCGTTTTAATTTGTACCGGACAAACGGTAAATCCAATTGACTTGAAATTTGAAACCTTACAATAATATCACATTACGGATCCGATGAAACTGGTTTCGTCGAAATCCGAGACTTTTTGAAAAATGGCTATTTTCACTCGCCAAATTTAAATTAAAAACGATTCGATGCGTTTCGAGCTGCCACGATCAAACGATAACTCCGATTGACACGAAAATTGAAATCCGGTAATAACTAACTAATACGGATCCAATGAAACTGGTTTCGTTCAATTCTGAGACTGTTCAAAAATTGACTATTTTACAGTCGATTATTAAATATTAAAATATTCAATTTTCACAAATTAACTTTTAATTCGATTTTAAAAGTTCTAAAATATCTCTATAACTCCAGTATGATTAAATAAAATTTTACAAATCATTTTCAATCATATTTAACTCTATTTTCAATTATTTCCATAATTTAACATATTAAATTATCGATTTAATTATCCAATTAAATCCAATAAATCAAAATAAAATTTATTTGACTTAAAAATTCACTTATAAATATTTAAAATTAATTAAATATTCAATTTTTAATTAATAAAAATTCTGGGTCGTTACAGTTAATTTGCTCTAATTATTGTATAAACATTAAAAAGTTCTTTCTTTAAAGATCTACTGAGATATTATATGTTATCATTCAGCTGTGCAATTCTAATGTTTTTGTTCTCTTCTTCCTTTTTTCTTTTCTTTTCTTTCTTTTATTTTAACATAACATTCTATCTTTCCAGCACTTAGGTGCTCGTCACGTGGATACTATAGATGTATCAGTGTCGACATTCGAGGATCGAAAAAGCTATCGTTACATTACGATATCTGAGTTGAAGGTTAAACGAGAACCTTGGCTTTGTGGGGTATAACTCATTAAGAGATAGGGTAATGGAATGCATTATTATGAGTTGAGTGTATTATATATATGAGGGCGCATATTTTTTAGTGCTATTAAAATGTTTCATATTGTGTTAATTGGCATGTTGAGTGATTTATGAATTCTAGTCAGTAGATGGAACGCCATTGTATCGATGGGGATTTATAAATACTTAAACAGGGAAAAACAACATAGTATTGTTTTTTAAATAAATGAATGAAATAATTTTACCTAGTATTATATTTTATACACAAAATAATAATTGATATAGTTATTTACGATGTGTTTGGTTGTTAAGAATTGGTAATATTCAGTTATTAGTATTTACTATTTGACTTGTTATACTCGGCATGTTGATGAGCATTGATTATTGTTTGCTGATTTTTGAATTGTGTTTAACCAGCTTATAAGTAATTTACCTTTATACAACATGGCTTTGGTAGTTTGTAATTTATGGGAATATTGAAACGAACACCTTATGAATTAAGTTTTACAATTTGACTATAAGGCGTTTGGTGAAAATGTTTGGATAAATTTTATTTTTAATAGAAGTTATTTATCATAATCTTAAGGAAAGCTAAGGCGTTTTAAAGAAAAGCACTTGTGTAATAGTTTTATATAGAAAGCGACTTATATAAATATGGTTTGAAAATATTGTTTGTAAGTAAAAAAGATTTAAACTGAGAAATTGAGAACTTAAACCTTGGTGTATTAGAAATTGAAATCCTATGATTTTGGAAAATAATAGCAGTGTTATTTAAAAGTAAATATTTTGGAATTTTTTTTATGAAATTGATATCATAGTACTTAGTAATACTTACGAAGTGTTTGGTACCATTTTGGAAATGATGTTGGGTTAAGTCCAAAAGGCACGAGTTAGAAGTATGAAACTCACTTCTATCGTTGGAAAATGAATCTGGTGATGATTGCAGCATTTAAAGTAGGGAATGCTACCATAGTCGCTATGCTACGAAATTGTTTTAGGTAAAACAGATTTTGATTTAAATTTCAAAAGTATGATTTAATATACAAAGGTTAAAAGGATATATTATATTGATATGAGTTGAAATGAATCCCTGTATTTGGTTCTTAAATTTTTTGTTAAGATATTTTATGGATGCATGTATCATATGCATTTGGGTAGCTTGGTTGTGCATCTTGTTTGATACGTTGATTGGTAGTTTCTAATTACTGAAATAAGATGGAATTTTCGGTGATTTTGGACGGTCGGAAACTTCCGTATTAGTTGAGAAATTAATAGTTAAGTGTTTGTGTAAAAATAAAAAAATAAATAAAAAGGTTGAATTTTTATAACTCTTCACTAGAAAAGAATATAAGTAAAACAAGTTTAAAATTTGTAAAACAATTTTGTTTTATAGAACATTCAATATTATTGGACCAACTAACAAACGTCTTTACTTTAGGTTCGTCTAAGGAAAGTAGACTCTAGTCATGAGTTTGAATTCTAGAGTCTGACTCTTCCTAGCTACTTGCCTAACCCGATGCATGAAGAAGTTCAGAAGTTGACTCCGTAAGAAGATCTAGATTTATCTTGGACCTTCATCAGAATTTCAGTAAGTTAAACAAATTTTAAATTGATTAAATATACACGATTAAACAAAATGAATCAGATAATTTTGTATGTGCTCTTTGGATATGTAATATATTATTACACAAGTATAAACTTAAGTCTTGGAACGTTTTAGATTGAAATTGTGTTCCAGGAATGATTATAAATAAAGTTAAATTGCTATAAGAATGTTTATAAACTTAGTTAACATTCTATAAATGTGTTATAAATAATTTGAGTAGTAAAACTAAAAACTATTCTGATAAACAAATATGAAATTTAGATAATGAAATATTACATAAATAAATTTGTTACTTTTTGAAGTAAATTATGAAATTGGGTAAAAAATATTATCCGTAAAAGAAAAAATAAATTAATATTTACGAAATGTTTATAAACTCATGTCAATGTTTATGGAATATTTTTGCAAATAAATTTAGTATTAAATGAGAAACACTCTATGTGATAATAAATGTGATTTGGGATGTAGACAAATATAAGTAATGCTTTTAGAAATAATTCGTTAATGATTGTAATATTAAAGGGAAAATAATTTAAGTAGATAAATATCAATTAAGAAGAGATAATATTTGTATAAGTAAATGAGATTTATAAAGAATGCGAATTAAGGAATAATTGGTATAATAATTAAACTAATTGGAATAAATACGTAAGTTGTACATAGATCATTTTATTCGCATAATTGTTTTGGTCCAGATTCGAGTACACGATTTCAAGGTAGATTACACCGGTCTGACTTAGGATTTTTCACTTGATTCTTGACGGCAAACACTTGATATAGATTTTGAAATGATTACGAATTTTTCTATCATAGTTTATGGTTATGCAAGGAGAATGGATGTTTCTAATTAAGGAACCTGAATCGAAGTCCGCAATAGGGAAGTCGAGTGAGCGTTACTAGTTCGGAAATGAAATTTGTGTGATCAAGCAAGTGATCAAATTTATATTGCATAAGGATGACATATTTACATCTTATGCGCTTTTGTATAATTTATATGATTTAACATTAGAAAATGAAAGTTGTTTGGTTATCTGTCATTTGTAACTGAGTTACAGGTTCATGGAAATGAAAGCTAGTTTAATGCTTTTGGTTTTATGGGTAGAGTTTGATTTCTTAGCAAATAGGTACACATTTATGTTGTTGTTTGATGGTTTTGTTCCCCATGTATAGGAGGCCACTTGTAATGACCCGCCATCCATCCACACAGAATGACGCATCATTCATAAGAAAGAAAGGGATAGAAAAGAGAAAAGAAAGAAGAGAAGAAAGAAACAACATCAGAATCTAAACAGCGGAACGAATAATTTATAACATAAACATTACATAATTACAACAACTATCAGAGTTACACAGATATACATCACATACTAGACAGTTATAAACACCTGTCTAGTTATACAACTCAATACAGTACAAGAAACAATACAGAGAAATCTACACAACGGAAAACTATATATATATATATATATATATATATATATATATATATATATATATACGCAGAAGCCTCCTGCTCCATTGCTCCTCCATAATTCGTCAAAGCAAATTGAATTCTAACCTGAATCCCTTGGCTACTCGTAAAAATTTGAGTACCCAAGAGTTTATGAAAAACAAAATAAACTCTGGGTCAGACATGGGTCTGGTGTGAGTAACAGGTTAAAGTTGCTTAACTTTCAAAAACCTTTTGGAAAGAAAGGTATCACGTAAGACTTCCCACACATAAACATGGAAAAGTTTTTACCTTACGCTAACCAAAACATTTGATAGGAAATTCAGTGATATTATAATAGGGTCTAGGGTTTTCAAATAAATAAGAAATAGCCGAAATTGTTACATGATTAAATTCCAGCTACTAGCCACAAAAGTGGGTAATACAATCAAAACCATTGGCACTTATTGGATATTGGATTCCATACAATGGCGGGGCTACTGGGGTATCGCCCGTCACAGTACGTGGCCTAGATCACCGTACCGAGGAGTACGCCCACTCCCCTGCAACACAAGGCCAGACCCATTCCTTACTGAACAGTTCCGAACAAGATAACCCCCGACACATGGAGCTCAAAACCATCCACACAACCGAAATAAAAAGGGTCCTCTAGACAGGGGTAAATCTCACTCTCAAGTGGGGGCTACCCTCGAAGCCTTGCTGCACCTCCCCTATTTTAGCCATTCCCGGTTGATGAGGCTTGAGGCTACGATTAACTTTATAGAACACATCACTTAGAATGCTCATCGTCCACCTGACGATGTTCTGAAAGCATTCAATCCATACAAGTTCGTTCCGGGTTCCAACGAAACCGAAGGCATTATCTCGTTACACTCATTTTGGAATCACCCTCAGAGTTAATGACGATAACCCTTGCACTCTGAACCACCATCTCGAACCTGTAAGTACTATTCCGTCAACTCATTACGGAATCACCCACATAGTTATATTGACGTATAGTCCTTACACCTCAAGTCTTCACAAAGCTCCATTTGGATTCACGACCTAAGGTTATTTGGAATCGATGTGGTTTTCGGATATCCAAATATGGAATCCCGATCCCAGTCATATCGAAATCCAAAGCGTGTCTTTTAGGTCCAAGTTGTTTTAAAGGTTTAAAACAATTCAATACAGTATTTATATACACACAGATAGATAAATTATAAATCACAATTGATAATCAACATTATCAAATAACAGGTAATCCACATTATCAATATCAAATAGATATTCCATATATCACCATCACAACAGATAATCTATGTTATCATCACAATGCAACTAAGCATTCATACCACACAACAATACTTACCTCATTTCAGAGATCACAAAGCATCCAAGACAATCAATGTCATCCATTCATACATAATCAATGATTTATTCATCATCATATAATTAATTTAAAATGAATTAAATTACCTATCTCTATCTTTAATTAATTTAAAACGAATTAAATTAATTACTTTATCTTTAATTAATTTAAAATAAATTAAATTAATTACTTCACCACTAAAAATCTTGCTATCTTAACCATTTAATTGATTACAATCAATTAATCATTCATTATTAATCACTTTAATTAATCACCCTTGATTAATTACCCTTAATTACACTCATGTAATTATCCTTGATTAATTCCACAAATTAATTATTCTCAACCAAACAATAATTAACCTTTAATTACTTTAATTAATTAATTAACTATAATCAGTACATTAATTCTTTATTAATTACATTAATTAATTTCCTTTAATTATTTATCATTGATTAATTAATCTCAATTAATTAACTTTAATTACATCATTAATTATAATAATTAATGATCCTTAATTATGCTTAATTAATTATCTTCCTAAATTAATTACCTTAAGTAATTAACTTATAATTATTAATCATCATTACAGATTAATTACATTTAGTAATTATCTAGCTTAATTACTATATTAAACAAATTAATTATCCTTTAATTTATTACTTAATTAATCCCTTGATTAAATATTAAGTAATTTAAATCCAAATTACTTCATTCTTAAACATCTTCAAATAATTATAATTTGTAATTATCAATTAATTACTTCAACGAGTAATTTCCCAAATCATTTCTTACATATAGTAATTATCTTTAAAACCCAAGTGTTTAAAATTAATTAAACTTAATTAATTAAAATAAACAATCTCATTTAACTAAATTAATTACATTAAGTAATTAATTTCTTAATTACTTCATTAAGTAATTATTCCCTACAATTCACAATTGATTATTATTAAATTAATTAATCTAATTAATTATAAAAGTTAATCACATTAATTAATTATTTAACTAATTCTGGTTAATAACCTTCATTAACCATTCTCTAATAATTTTTACTAAGTAATTAACTTAGATTAATTACAAATTTAATTATCTTTAATAATCCATTAATTTCTAATTATTTAATTAATTAACCTTGATTAAAAATTAATTACTTAATTCTTAAATCACTAATTATTAATTTAATTAATCTTCTTGAATTACACATTAATTTACCCTTAATCAATATTTATTAATCCTTAATCAATTAATTAGTTAAACTAACTAATTACTTCTTAATTACCTTATTAATTAAATTAAATTCAACATATTTATCTTAATTAAATTTAAGATAAAACATTTCTTAATTATGATTAATTTGTCATTCACAAATATATTTAAAATCAATCTACTTTAAACTTTGCTTCAAAATAGTAAATTTAATTGAAATTTAAAACATAACATTATTTTAAAAACTGAGACTTCAAACTTATTTCAGATTTAAGAACTAGATTTAAATCTTGTTTAAAATCTTACCTATCAATTTAAACTCAGCCCTTTAAATTTTAGTTTAAAATTTAAAACAGAGTACCAAGTTTCTGTTGAAACCTGATAGTTTCCACTAACCCGAGATACGTCCCCACATGCTTCAAGTCTGCAACCCATTTCCCCCGAGCAAAGAAATAGGGTACTTCGAGTAAATTCCAGCAAATCCCCCTGTTTCAAAACTTCCCCAAAGTTCAATAGATACATCACATCACCGTGCATATGCACGGTGACTACGGCCATCGAAGATCGCTAACGATTATCGAATCTCATCAGAAACCGACCTAGCTACCCACCACAAACATCACTTCAAGCTTCAACTCTCAAATTCGAGTTCGAGATTCGTAAACCCCAAACCTGGAAACAGAAACAGATCCCCCTTCAAACCTGTCAATGGCAACTTCTCTCCCCTCCGACCACCTGATGATCAACTACTCCGCCCTCGTCTTCAACTGCAGCCAAACTATCCATCCTCAAAAGATTGCAACTCTCGGTCAATTATGCAAATCAGAAAGTTCGATTCTTTGAACCTCCTTAAAACTAGGGTTCTAACTTGAATTCCATTGCCGCACATTCTCTGGTGAATTCCATCACCAAAAAGCATTTTTCCCAACTTCTCCTACCTCCCCTCCATCACCAGGAAGAACCTCATTCACTCCAGATGTATGAATCACCCGAGAAACCCAAAAGATCATATGTAGTCATTCCCTTAACTGCTTCTAAACCCCTTCACTAAAAACTGTAGTATTTGTTTTAAAAATCACATTATGATTTTATTATTCAATCCATATTCAAGAATTCAGTAAACATGATGTTTGAATTTCTATTTATTTTTGAACTTGCTCTCTTATTTGATTTTCCAGAGCCATTCCAGTTTTTAAATATCTTAATTAATTTCAACTTACTTAATATCTTTAAAAAAAACTGTTATTGTTTGTAATCTAGATTCTATAAAGATTGAATCAAAAGAATATGTATTTAAAACAAAATGTAATGATCTAGAATTTTATTTATTTTAAATTGATAATTAAATTAAATTTTGATTAAATAATTGTGGAGTTATGTGATAAATTGACTTGAGTTTTTCCAAATTTAAATAATATCTGTTTATAAAGAGATAGTTTCTTTTATAATTGTTTTAATTTAATATCTAGATAATGAAGGAATGAAAATGTAATTATCTTAAATTATAAAATATAAAGTAAATATGTTAGATAAATTCTAATATCATGTTTTATAAAATAGAAATTTATTTATATTACAAAATAATAAGTATATGACATACAAGACTATTAATTATTTAGGTTGAGAATAGGAAAATAAATATAAAAATAAATAAGCTATATTGTAGAATATAAAGCAAATACATTAGCCACAATTCTAACAATATATTAATTATGGATATTCATTTTTGTTTCAAAGTAACAAGGCCAAATTAAATAAAACTATAAGTATGTAGAAACAACAAATGGGTAAGTATAAACAAGACAGCAAAATATCTTGTACAAATAAAGTATAAACATGGAAAAAAATAAAGATGCAGGCAAGTCTATCAACATGAAAATAGTAGAGTTGTAAACAAATATGAGAACAAGCTTGCACACATGAAAATGATAATATCTTTAGCCACTAAACAAAATCATTTCAGCCGAGATAAAGGAATGAAACAAACAAATATCTACAAAAAGTACAAATAAGAAATAGGCTGTAAACAGAAGAAGAAAAAAAGCAAGGCAAAGTAATTAATGCAAGATCCTCTTTAGTACACAATATATACTGTCAGCTACCAAGAAATATTATCAGCCGAGTTTAAATAAGCATAGGCATTTAATGGATATCACTTCAGCCACCAAAAACATCTTCTAGTCAAGATAAGCAAAGAAAAAAAAATCTCTGATGGTTGTACAAAATATATTCACCTGTAGCTTTCTTTTTATATGTCAAACTCTTCATGTCATTTTGTCCATCTTCCAAACTGAGGAAAAAAAAAATCAAGTCTGAAAGCAAGCTCCAGATTTAACTTCAAATTCATGAAGCAAAGCAAGTAGCAGATCGAACAAGCTAAAAAAAAGAAATCATTAAAGATCAAAAGCATTTCCAGAATTTTGTTCAAAGCCCCTCTGTTCTTTGTTTTCTGCTCTGCCTCTGCTTTTACAAGGTGAGTAACACCTTTAATAACCTAAGTTTTTAAACTAGTTGCATGTTAACATCTGAAAAATATATCTGTGTGAATATTCATGTGTATATCTTTCTATGAAATTGGGTGAGATTTGATGCCTGCATAGTGATAACCTATACTACACCTCTGTAAGTAAGATTAAGCTCATGCTTTATTAAAAAAAAATCATTTCTACTAAATCTATTGGTCGTTAGGACTTGGTATCTTAATAAGATGTGTTTGTTTGATTATAAAGAAAATTTTAAAAATGGTATCTAACTGGAAAAAAAAAGAGTTTGCTCTGAAACTTTAAAGAACAGTATAGAACTTGAGTTTTGTAAAAACTCAAGCTTTAAGATTTCTTAGTTCAGGTATATAAACTAAAACCTTATACTAAATCATGAATTTTAAAGTTAACATCACAATTTCTTGTTAAGTATTGAATGAGAAAATTTGAGTTGAACAAAAATGGGACTTTGTCCATTCTCGGGTGATCAAGTGTTTCGGGACGCTCGGGGTTCTTCGTGTTGATGGAGGGGCGATCGGAGATGGTGAGAAAAATGGTGGAAGGCGGTGCAGTTGGGCGTGGTGGCGTTGGCGACGAAATTTTGTTTGTAACCCTAGTTTTACTATGGTTCAGATTTTGGTCTCGTTTGTTTTCAATTGGCGATCGAGTTTGACGTGCTTGTGGGGATTTGAAGAGGGGTCGATGACGAAGTGGTGGCCGGTGGTGCTGGTGTTCCGGTGGTCGGAGGAGGGGACGCGACGTGTTGACAGGTTCGTGGTGATGTGCTCGAGCTGTTCCAGGTTTTCAATTTTGGGTCGATGGGTTCAAATTTTGATTCGCGCCTGGAAGCGTCGAACTGGGTCGTGGTTTGGGGTCGTGGGGTTGCGAGTGCTTGTCGCAGATGGTCGCGGGGATGAACGGAGGGTGGCGGCATTTGTGGACGTGCACAGCATGCACAATGCGTCAGGGTGATGGTTTGAAGGGAGGGGGAAGAACCTGAGTGAATTTTAAGAAAGAAAAAAAAAGTGGACTATTGGCTCAGGCAGTAGTTTGTACCAGTAGACAAAAGTGTTTGTTTCCTGGGATTTGTGACTTAATAAATTTCAAATGAAATTTGTTAAGCAAGATTTTTTTTAGTATAATTAAATAAATAAGCTGTCAAAGCTTGTAAACTAGTTTTTTCAAAGTAAAGGTTATTAAACAAGACCTCAAACGAGTTCAACTTTTAGATATTCTAAAGTTAAATGTTTTTTTTAATATAAATCATTTTGGTATTCAATTAATTAACTGACAAATGTTTGAAATGATTTAGTATTAAATTTTAATTAATCAATGTCTAGTATAGAAATGATTCCAAATGTTTAAATTTTAATAGATTTAAATGATAAAACTAAGTAGATTGGCTTAAAAACTTTTCTTATATAAGTAATAAATGTTATTTACATTCATTTTTAAGAATTATTAAGTGAACTTTAAAATGGAACTTATGTTTTTAAAGAATAATCATTTTTGAATTTTAAATCCCAAATGCAATTTAGACCTAAATTTAAAGTATAATGTTTAAAATACACTTAAATGATTTATGAAATCATTAATAAAGAAATTAATTATCTTAGAGATAATTAAGGTAACAAAATGATTATTAATAAGGTAATTAAAGAATGATTTATTTAATTTATAAATTAATAAATTAGATTAATTAGAAATAATTAATAATGATTTAATCAAAGAAAATTTCTTAAGAAGGTAACTAAAGAAATGTTATTAGTTAATAAAGAAAATTAACTAAGGATTATTACGTATTGATTAAGGTGATTAATTTTAGTAATTTATTGGATTAATTAATTTAGATAATCAATTATAACTTGTTTGAATGTAATTACTTAATGAAAGTGATTAAGAAATAATTATTAATTAAGGAGTAATTAATTTGTTATTGTAATAATCAAGGATTAATTATTAATTACGGGAATTAATGATTAATTAAAGGATAATTTATTAAATGTTTTGTAAATAATTGATTATTATTTACCATGACTAGCGAATTTATTCATAGAAATTAATCTGATTTAAATTAATCAGATAATTAAATTGATCCTACTTATGGATGTTTGGATTTTATCGAATGATTGAATTGTCTGATACCCCTGGCATATGATGCTCTATGATTATCCTGATTTGTGTTGTGATTTATGATCTGTGATATGGTTAGTATCTGTGATATATATATCTGCGAATCTGTGTATGAAAGATAAGCGTTATAGTTTATATCGCTTATCAACTATATTTCTGTGTTCTGATCTATGATGGTTGAAATGATGTTGCACTATTGTGTAAAACCCCTGGACCACACTTATACACACACCAATATGGATTTCACGAGGAAATCGATTAAGTCACAAATTTGTGAATAGTTTTAAATTTGAATATTTTAATTCAAATGTTTTAGAAATGGATTGGGTTTAAAGTGAAAAGCTGTTGGAATGAAATTTCAAAGATGAAATTTATTTTGAATAACTTGATTAAGTTTTCAAATTTAAATATTTGAAATGTGAATTCAATATTTGAAATTGAATTCTATGATTTGGAAACCAGGGTTTAGAAACGTTATTCAACTTATAAATGAGTTTATATGGGTTAAACTATTTTAAAGGTATTGATTTGGAAACTTGAAATTAAATTCAAAAGTTTAACTCATGTAAATAAAATTGGATTCTTTTGAACTGAAAATATTTGTTTTCAAATAATAAAGGCTTTCACGTAAGTAATGAACTTCCAAATTGTGAAAAAAGGGATTTCAAGTAAAAAAAAAATGATTTTTCAAGTTTTGGAAACGGTTTGAAAGCTATAAGTTAAATCTTAAATTTAAAGATTTAACGAGTTAATCCAATTAAAATGGGAATTGTTTTGAAAATCCATAAATGGATCTTTGTGAATGGGGTGAACTTTTTGAATTAAATCTTTTGTTTAAAAGATTAAAGTGTGGAAATTATTTTAAACCATTGAAGGTTTTTGAAATAAATCTTTTGTGTAAAAGATTTGAAAATGGTAATTTGTTTAAACTATTTGAAAGAAAGTTTTGGATTATTAAGTTGTGACTTAATAGAAATCCCATATCCATATGTTTTAAATGTTGCGCTCACTATTCGGTTTAGCCGGGAGAGGACCTTTGTGTCATATAACCCATTCCGAATATGTGATTCGACGTATATGGATAGCATTTGAAGACCGGTGGTGAAGACCGGGTATTTGTGAGAACGATAGGATGACCTATCGATTGTCTCTGCACTGAGTAGCTACGGTATAGAGATTCCCTAAAGTGATGGGAAGTCCGATCGGGATTGTGAATACCCGGATTGCAAGGGCTTCTTTGGAAGTGCCTTCGGTTCTGTTCGAACCCGGAACAGACTTGTATGGTTACATGTCTGACACTACACTTTGAGATATAAAGCAGATTTCTTTCAAATACATATCTGTTGGTGGCGGAGAATTTATTTTCTTAGCTTAACACCCTTCTCTGAGACGTACGAGCTCAGAGGTTATGTAGTTGAAGGTTATCAGCGATATACTCCCAATTTGGTAGTGTGGCATGCTGAGTGCTGCTGTGTGTTGATGATCATTTGTTGATCATTTGTGATCAGAGCATGGCTTTTGTTTAAAGCGTAGCTTTGTGGACGAGACTGCATCAGGACCTCACACCCCGGAAATGGTCGAAACAGGAAAGATGCGGCAAGGTTATGAGGGTCGCGCCCTTTAGGGTGTGTCATTCCCTTCTGGTAAAGGGTGATATTAGGTATGGAGCCCTGATATTTAACCTATGTGGTTTCTCCAATCTCATTTACTGTGTGGTTGTTGCTTAGAGGTGCCTCGGATAATGGTCCCAAATGACCGGGGAATGGCTTGCTCGAGTAGTAGTTACCTAGTTACAGAGGTAACCCGGCCTTGTGTTGGCAGAGATCCGGTTAGTTTCTCGGGACATCCCTCCAGAGGCGATCCCATGTGGTAGTAGGAAGTTCCTTAGCCTGACCATTTGTTGGAAAATCCAAAGAAACAATACGCGCCTTGTACGGTTTTAGTTGTATTACCTGCCATGGAATGTGGTGGTAACCTGCTATTGAACATGGTAGCTATAGTAGGCATAAGTGCGGAATGCCTATGCTGGCTAAGATTTATATTCTACTTTCGAAATACTTTTCTGCACCGTGCACTTATAATAATAGTATCCAAGAAAATTTCTGCGTATTAAGCATGTTTGACTATCATAAGAAGAAATCTCCTCCAATTCTGTGTTTGCATTGTGTGTGTGGCGGGAGGTCTTATGGTAGTTTCATTTTCTAGAAAAGCATATCGGATTTTCTTTTATAAATCTTGTTTTATTTAAAGGATAAACTGTTTTTATTACTCATACCAGTTCCATGACTGACTCGGAGTTTATTGTTCCTTTCCTAAACTCAGGGTGCTCACTATTTTCCACACGAGCATGCTAGAGTTGGGTTTTTCAAATAGTTAGGTTCAGTAGATTGTCTGGAGCTAGTTTCAATCTTTGGTTATGGACGAGACTTGCTTGTCTTAGTATATCGTGATGTTGGTTCGAGCCGCTGCTGGAGTTCTTCCTTGAAGACTATCTTGAGTTATTTGTTCCGCTGCTAGGGTTATCTATTTTTCCTTTCCGCTACTATTATATTGTATCATATCTCTGATGTATATCAATGTCTATTGTATCATCTGTTGTATCAGGATGTTGTATCAGATGTTGTATATTGGTATTCATTATTTCTTCCGCTATGTTGTTTACTTAATTGTGTTATAAGCTCCGGCGAATCGAATTTGAACGGTCGAATCTGCGGCATTCGAGTACGATGTTAAATTATGGATGTCGATTTTCGAACGGGCAAAAATCGCATTCGTTACATTTGGTATCAGAGCTAAGGTTGAACTTTAGCTCAGGAGTATAACACATTAAGTAGCTCATTAGAGATAGGGTGAAGTATACCCTAGAATGAGTATATCCCTAAGATATCCGTTTGAATGCCTCAGTAAATTCTCTTACTATCTACTGATAGTAAGTATGAGTGGAAGAAGAGGACGAGATAGGGGACAGGGGAATACGACTACAAATGGTCAATACCCTGCAACAGTGGAAATAAATTTCTCTATCAATGTCCTTTGATTCGTTTCCAAATTCTTTTTGATTGCTTCGTGACAGCTCCAGGAAGAAGTTTCAGTGCAATGGTTGCCCTACGAATCGTTGTAGGAAATCCTTACTTCGAATTTTCACTAGTATCTTATCAGTTTTTAATTTAAACTTTAATAAATTTGAAATTTGAAAATTCTATTATAATTTCTTGGGTTGATCGAAGTCCGAAGAGGGGCAAATTATATAGTTTGAGATGTTCCGTCTTGAATCCATTCCTAGTATTTGAAACACTTATAGAAGGTTAAATCTATCTCTTTTGTCCAGTATCTCTTGTAAATTCTTTGATGGTTCCTGGCAAATACAGGAAGAAGATTTGATATATGTGTATGGGACATAAACTCCAAATAGGCCAAAATTGTTTGTTTGGATGTATTGGTTGTTTTGTTTGCTTTGGTTGCTATGGTTGATAGATATACTTTGGTTTCTAAACTAAATTTTTTGAAATTATACCCAAAAGTAGACAGATATGTGAATACAATTTGAGTCCGGAAATATTTTACGAATGGTTGGTTATCCCTCGAACTAACCAGTGCTTTGCATGTTTCGTAAATTTATGACCTGAGTATCCTGAGTAGTATTGAATGAGTTCGTTCTCGTACTGTTGATATTCTGATTTGGTGAGCCAAATGCAGAATTGATATCCAGTTTAATCTGGAAAGGTATTTCTCTATCTTTTATCTATCTTTGTTGCTTTCGTGCCTGCGAATTTCGAGGACGAAATTCTTTTTAAGGGGGGAAGTCTGTAACGATCTTGAATTTTATTTATTTTAAATTGATAATTAAATTAAATTTTGATTAAATAATTATGGAGTTAATTGATAAATTGACTTGAGTTTTTCCAAATTTAAATAATATCTGTTTATAAAGAGATAGTTTCTTTTATAATTGTTTTAATTTAATATCTAAATAATGAAGGAATGAAAATGTAAATATCTTAAATTATAAAATATAAAGTAAATATGTTAGATAAATTCTAATATCATGTTTTATAAAATAGAAATTTATTTATATTACAAAATAATAAGTATATGACATACAAGACTATTAAGTATTTAGGTTGAGAATAGGAAAATAAATATAAATACAAATAAGCTATATTGTAGAATATAAAGTAAATACATTGGCCACAATTCTAACAATATATTAATTATGGATATTCATTTTTGTTTCAAAGTAACAAGGCCAAATTAAATAAAACTATAAGTATGTAGAAACAACGAATGGGTAAGTATAAACAAGACAGCAAAATATCTTGTACAAATAAAGTATAAACATGGAAAAAAATAAAGATGCAGGCAAGTCTATCAACATGAAAAATAATAGAGTTGTAAACAAATATGAGAACAAGCTTGCACACATGAAAATGACAATATCTTTAGCCACTAAACAAAATCATTTCAGCCGAGATAAAGGAATGAAACAAACAAATATCTACAAAAAGTACATATAAGAAATAGGCTGTAAACAGAAAAAAAAAAGCAAGGCAAAGTAATTAATGCAAGATCCTCTTTAGTACACAATATATATTGTTAGCTACCAAGCAATATTATCAGCCGAGTTTAAATAAGCATAGGCATTTAATGGATATCACTTTAGCCACCAAAAACATCTGCTAGTCAAGATAAGCAAAGAAAAAAAAAATATCTCTGATGGTTGTACAAAATATATTCACCTGTAGCTTTCTTTTTATATGTCAAACTCTTCATGTCATTTTGTCCATCTTCCAAACTGAGGAAAAAAAAAAATTCAAGTCTGAAAGCAAGCTCCAGATTTAACTTCAAATTCATGAAGCAAAGCAAGTAGCAGATCGAACAAGCTAAAAAAAACAAATCATTAAAGATCAAAAGCATTTCCAGAATTTTGTTCAAAGCCCCTCTGTTCTTTGTTTTCTGCTCTGCCTCTGCTTTTACAAGGTGAGTAACACCTTTAATAACCTAAGTTTTTAAACTAGTTGCATGTTAACATCTGAAAAATATATCTGTGTGAATATTCATGTGTATATCTTTCTATGGAATTGGGTGAGATTTGATGCCTGCATAGTGATAACCTATACTACACCTCTGTAAGTAAGATTAAGCTCATGCTTTATTAAAAAAAAAAATCATTTCTACTAAATCTATTGGTCGTTAGGACTTGGTATCTTAATAAGATGTGTTTGTTTGATTATAAAGAAAATTTTAAAAATGGTATCTAACTGAAAAAAAAAGAGTTTGCTCTGAAACTTTAAAGAACAGTATAGAACTTGAGTTTTGTAAAAACTCAAGCTTTAAGATTTCTTAGTTCAGGTATATAAACTAAAACCTTATACTAAATCATGAATTTTAAAGTTAACATCACAATTTCTTGTTAAGTATTGAATGAGAAAATTTGAGTTGAACAAAAATGGGACTTTGTCCATTCTCGGGTGATCAAGTGTTTCGGGACGCTCGGGGTTCTTCGTGTTGATGGAGGGGCGATCGGAGATGGTGAGAAAAATGGTGGAAGGCGGTGCAGTTGGGCGTGGTGACGTTGGCGACGAAATTTTGTTTGTAACCCTAGTTTTACTATGGTTCAAATTTTGGTCTCGTTTGTTTTCAATTGGCGATCGAGTTTGACGTGCTTGTGGGAATTTGAAGAGGGGTCGATGACGAAGTGGTGGCCGGTGGTGCTGGTGCTCCGGTGGTCGGAGGAGGGGACGCGACGTGTTGACAGGTTCGTGATGATGTGCTCGAGTTGTTCCAGGTTTTTAATTTTGGGTCGATGGGTTCAAATTTTGATTCGCGCCTGGAAGCGTCGAACTGGGTTGTGGTTTGGGGTCGTGGGGTTGCGAGTGCTTGTCGCAGATGGTCGCGGGGATGAACGGAGGGTGGCGGCATTTGTGGACGTGCACAGCATGCACAATGCGTCAGGGTGATGGTTTGAAGGGAGGGGGAAGAACCTGAGTGAATTTTAAGAAAGAAAAAAAAGTGGACTATTGGCTCAGGCAGTAGTTTGTACCAGTAGACAAAAGTGTTTGTTTCCTGGGATTTGTGACTTAATAAATTTCAAATGAAATTTGTTAAGCAAGATTTTTTTTAGTATAATTAAATAAATAAGTTGTCAAAGCTTGTAAACTAGTTTTTTCAAAGTAAAGGTTATTAAACAAGACCTCAAACGAGTTCAACTTTTAGATATTCTAAAGTTAAATGTTTTTTTTAATATAAATCATTTTGGTATTCAATTAATTAACTGACAAATGTTTGAAATGATTTAGTATTAAATTTTAATTAATCAATGTCTAGTATAGAAATGATTCCAAATGTTTAAATTTTAATAGATTTAAATGATAAAACTAAGTAGATTGGCTTAAAAACTTTTCTTATATAAGTAATAAATGTTATTTACATTCATTTTTAAGAATTATTAAGTGAACTTTAAAATGGAACTTATGTTTTTAAAGAATAATCATTTTTGAATTTTAAATCCCAAATGCAATTTAGACCTAAATTTAAAGTATAATGTTTAAAATACACTTAAATGATTTATGAAATCATTAATAAAGAAATTAATTATCTTAGAGATAATTAAGGTAACAAAATGATTATTAATAAGGTAATTAAAGAATGATTTATTTAATTTATAAATTAATAAATTAGATTAATTAGAAATAATTAATAATGATTTAATCTAAGAAAATTTCTTAAGAAGGTAACTAAAGAAATGTTATTAGTTAATAAAGAAAATTAACTAAGGATTATTACGTATTGATTAAGGTGATTAATTTTAGTAATTTATTGGATTAATTAATTTAGATAATCAATTATAACTTGTTTGAATGTAATTACTTAATGAAAGTGATTAAGAAATAATTATTAATTAAGGAGTAATTAATTTGTTATTGTAATAATCAAGGATTAATTATTAATTACGGGTTAATTAATGATTAAATAAAGGATAATTTATTAAATGTTTTGTAAATAATTGATTATTATTTACCATGACTAGCGAATTTATTCATAGAAATTAATCTGATTTAAATTAATCAGATAATTAAATTGATCCTACTTATGTATGTTTGGATTTTATCGAATGATTGAATTGTCTGATACCCCTGGCATATGATGCTCTATGATTATCCTGATTTGTGTTGTGATTTATGATCTGTGATATGGTTAGTATCTGTGATATATATATCTGTGAATCTATGTATGAAAGATAAGCGTTATAGTTTATATCGCTTATCAACTATATTTCTGTGTTCTGATCTATGATGGTTGAAATGATGTTGCACTATTGTGTAAAACCCCTGGACCACGCTTATACACACATCAATATGGATTTCACGAGGAAATCGATTAAGTCACAAATTTGTGAATAGTTTTAAATTTGAATATTTTAATTCAAATGTTTTAGAAATGGATTGGGTTTAAAGTGAAAAGCTTTTGGAATGAAATTTCAAAGATGAAATTTATTTTGAATAACTTGATTAAGTTTTGAAATTTAAATATTTGAAATGTGAATTCAATATTTGAAATTGAATTCTATGATTTGGAAACTAGGGTTTAGAAACGTTATTCAACTTATAAATGAGTTTATATGGGTTAAACTATTTTAAAGGTATTGATTTGGAAACTTGAAATTAAATTCAAAAGTTTAACTCATGTAAATAAAATTGGATTCTTTTGAATTGAAAATATTTGTTGTCAAATAATAAAGGCTTTCACGTAAGTAATGAACTTCCAAATTGTGAAAAAAGGGATTTCAAGTAAAAAAAAATGATTTTTCAAGTTTTGGAAACGGTTTGAAAGCTATAAGTTAAATCTTAAATTTAAAGATTTAACGAGTTAATCCAATTAAAATGGGAATTGTTTTGAAAATCCATAAATGGATCTTTGTGAATGGGGTGAACTTTGTGAATTAAATCTTTTGTTTAAAAGATTAAAGTGTGGAAATTGTTTTAAACCATTGAAGGTTTTTGAAATAAATCTTTTGTGTAAAAGATTTGAAAATGGTAATTTGTTTAAACTACTTGAAAGAAAGTTTTGGATTATTAAGTTGTGACTTAATAGAAATCCCATATCCATATGTTTTAAATGTTGCGCTCGCTATTCGGTTTAGCCGGGAGAGGACCTTTGTGTCATATAACCCATTCCGAATAAGTGATTTGACGTATATGGATAGCATTTGAAGACCGGTGGTGAAGACCGGGTATTTGTGAGAACGATAGGATGACCTATCGATTGTCTCTGCACCGAGTAGCTACGGTATAGAGATTCCCTAAAGTGATGGGAAGTCCGATCGGGATTGTGAATACCCGGAGTGCAAGGGCTTCTTTGGAAGTGCCTTCGGTTCTGTTCGAACCGAAATAGACTTGTATGGTTACATGTCTGACACTACACTTTGAGATATAAAGCAGATTTCTTTCAAATACATATCTGTTGGTGGCGGAAAATTTATTCTCTTAGCTTAACACCCTTCTCTGAGACGTACGAGCTCAGAGGTTATGTAGTTGAAGGTTATCAGCGATATACTCCCAATTTGGTAGTGTGGCATGCTGAGTGCTGCTGTGTGTTGATGATCATTTGTTGATCATTTGTGATCAGAGCATGGCTTTTGTTTAAAGCGTAGCTTTGTGGACGAGACTGCATCAGGACCTCACACCCCGGAAATGGTCGAAACAGGAAAGATGCGGCAAGGTTATGAGGGTCGCGCCCTTTAGGGTGTGTCATTCCCTTCTGGTAAAGGGTGATATTAGGTATGGAGCCCTGATATTTAACCTATGTGGTTGCTCCAATCTCATTTACTGTGTGGTTGTTGCTTAGAGGTGCCTCGGATAATGGTCCCAAAGGACTGGGGAATGGCTTGCTCGAGTAGTAGTTACCTAGTTACAGAGGTAACCCGGCCTTGTGTTGGCAGAGATCCAGTTAGTTTCTCGGGACGTCCCTCCAGAGGCGATCCCATGTGGCAGTAGGAAGTTCCTTAGCCTGACCATTTGTTGGAAAATCCAAAGAAAAAATACGCGCCTTGTACGGTTTTAGTTGTATTACCTGCCATGGAATGTGGTGGTAACCTGCTATTGAACATGGTAGCTATAGTAGGCATAAGTGCGGAATGCCTATGCTGGCTAAGATTTATATTCTACTTTCGAAATACTTTTCTGCACCGTGCACTTATAATAATAATATCCAAGAAAATTTCTGCGTATTAAGCATGTTTGACTATCATAAGAAGAAATCTCCTCCAATTCTGTGTTTGCATTGTGTGTGTGGCGGGAGTTCTTATGGTAGTTTCATTTTCTAGAAAAGCATATCGGATTTTCTTTTATAAATCTTGTTTTATTTAAAGGATAAACTGTTTTTATTACTCACACCAGTTCCATGATTGACTCGAAGTTTATTGTTCCTTTCCTAAACTCTGGGTGCTCACTATTTTCCACACGAGCAGGCTAGAGTTGGGTTTTTCAGATAGTTAGGTTCAGTAGATTGTCTGGAGCTAGTTTCAATCTTTGGTTATGGACGAGACTTGCTTGTCTTAGTATATCGTGATGTTGGTTCGAGCCGCTGCTGGAGTTCTTCCTTGAAGACTATCTTGAGTTATTTGTTCCGCTGCTAGGGTTATCTATTTTTCCTTTCCGCTACTATTATATTGTATCATATCTCTGATGTATATCGATGTCTATTGTATCATCTGTTGTATTGGGATGTTGTATCAGATGTTGTATATTGGTATTCATTATTTCTTCCGCTGTGTTGTTTACTTAATTGTGTTATAAGCTTCGGCGAATCGGATTTGAATGGTCAAATCTGCGGCATTCGAGTATGATGTAAAGTATGGATGTCGATTTTCGAACGGGCAAAAATCGCATTCGTTACACAAAAACAGGGTTACTGGGAAACATTGAAGAGGAGATTCAAATAACATGCATACAAATTTACTTCACATTAAAAATCAACATGCAAAATTTATTTATTTCAATATCCAAGCATGCAATCATTTTTTTTAAATTTGAAAAAGTTACTCACATAATTGGAAGAAAGCAGAGCCTGATATTTGGAAATCTTTGAGTTGAATTGCTGAAAACTGAAAACATCTGCAAGTGAACTTGATATGCTTTTGGTTTTGAAACTGCATGCATGTTTGTTACTTTTGAAACTTTGCTGAAGATATGCAGAAATCAATCTTTTGGTTTGAAGATGTGCAAATTTGCAATTTGCAGGTGAACTTGATTTCCAGATTCAAAAAAAATGCAGGTGCTTTGATTGCTTTAGATTTGATATGAGGGGTTTTGTAATAGACTTGGGTTTTGAAAATGGTAAATGCATGATTTTTGAAGATGTATGCTAAAGATTTTGTAATTTCAGAAGGGTCTGCAGAATTGCTTACAGGCTTTGGAAAAAATGAGGGAAATATTGATTGCATGGGAACAGATTTGAGAAAATTACAGGGAGTGATTTTGGTTTTAGAAGATTTGATCTTGAATCTGAAAGTAGTTCCCATGTATTTCTTAGATTTGTGTTGAGATTACGCTCTAAATTTCTTTACTTTGATTAAGAAATGAGAAAAAGAACAAGAGTGAAAAATGTTCACTTATATAAGTAAATTTTCATATTTGTTAAGTAAAAGAAAAAAATTTGAAAGAGGCCACTTGTAAAGATTTTCAACATTTGTCGATTTGGTATGTTAATCATTTAACATTTGTCTTTTTCTAAAGTAGTTTTTATTTGATTCACATGTTAACATATGTATTAAACTAAATTTTACTTTGTTAGTTAATATTAAATATGTATATAAACTTTTAAAAGAACTAAAAACAATTTGTACTTATAAATGAAGCTTATGCATATGGAAATTAAAACAATTTAAAATTTACACTTTGGAATTTCAAATTCAAATTAAATTCATAATCTAATATTAAAAATCAAATTACGAATACAAATCATAGTTTGAAATAACAATAGCTATTTTTAACCAAAAATCAATTTGTAACACAATACATTGTTAATATTGTATTTAAAATGTCTCATTATCAAATTAAAACCATTCTAAAGGAAATTATATTTTTATTAATAATTTCTTTTATTTAATTAAGCTACAAAACTCTTTTGTCAATTTAATTAAATTTAAAACTCAAGCCAATTTAATTTAAAACATTTAATATTTTTCTTATCAATTTTGAAATCATATATTTATTTATTATATAATTTAAATTTAAATTTTGAAATCAATACTAATTTAAATTTAAATTTCTAAATTATAATTTATATATTAGAATTTAAAAACATGATTCAATTATTAAATTTAAACCAAAATCATTTATTTAATAACTTTGAAAAGCTAATATTAAATAAAAAAAATTTCAAACTTACTACAAATATTAAAACTAGAAAATATGCTTTATTTATTAAAATTAAAACAATGCTAATCTATTTAAAATATAAACCATATATTTATATTGTAAATAGAAATAAATCTTTTATTTTTAAAAGATAAAATAACCAATTTAAACAATTATTGAAGAAGATTATCGGTTAATCTGAATTATTATTAACAAAATATCAATATCAATTTAATTTTAAATACAGGTTATTAAATTGATATTGTTAAAAATTCCGGGATATTACAATCCTTCCCCCTTAAAAGAATTTCGTCCCCGAAATTTAAAACAAAGGTAATTTAATAATCTTATTAAATATTTATTTAAAAACACAAGCATATATCAAACCTATGCTAATAACCATAGCAACCAATTCAACAAATCAAACCAATCTAATTATCCAGACAAATTCTGGATAAAATTCATCGAGTTTCCCCAAGTGTACATATATACCGGGATACTCGCTCTAGAGAATCCAAACAAACAATATTATGAAGCTACAAAGCTCGTATACAACTATATCTAAACACTAGACAAGATATCATACTACAGACGAGTCTGACCCAACAACCAAAACTCCAAAACTGTTGGTTCCAAAACTAGAGATAGATCATACACGTACTCCCTCAGAGATACGTGAAACTCATCGAATCCCAGTTATCCAAACTGGCAATCAAATCTTGTAGATCAATCTCTTAACCTCCAAGATCACAGAAAAGATCCAAAACTCTTCATAGCTAACTTCTCAGACTTACTCAAACTAATAGCTCCTTTTCGATCGGAGAAAACTTATCGAAAATTAAATCTCCGATTCCGGAATCCAAATTCCTTCGTCTCAAATCCAAAAAACTCTTCGGACGATCCTGGGATGTCCATAACTTACTGATCAGCTCAACCTTTGCTGATGCTTCTAGAAACAAACTAGACCAATCAACTCAACAAAATGATTTCCTCAAGATCAACCAAGATCAAAATCTCAAACTCTACTCCTCAACATCAGAAGACAACAACTCACTTCTCTTGTCCGGGAAAAGAAAAGCAGATACACTTCCAAATTGCTTCCGCTGCACAACTCTGATCCGAAGTAGAAGAGAATGCTGAAGAAGAACACGAGCACAGCTCAACAATACTCCCCGAATATGGTTCAACAAATCCATAAGAAAAATTCAGAAGTTCCTCCAAAACTCTGAGCTGCTACACCAACTCAATCTCTTGGAAGCATTCTTCTATAAAGCTGAACCACCGGTTCCACTCCTAGAATTCCAGTCGATAAGAAAACTCAATCTCTAGATGCGGACAAAACTCTGACTTTTCTGAAAACATTCAGAAAAACTCAGATAATCCAAGAGAACATTAAACAATCGCACGTCACTTTTGCGATCCACCAAATCAAATCCAAGGAAAAATGTTCTCCCTTAACTAAACAAAATAGCTTAAACTTAATTAGCCAACCCATCGAAGAAACGGGTCCACTTAACTACTTCTGAACTCCACTTTAGAAAAACAGCTAAGCCAGAAGATCTCTTGCCAAAACCGAGAACACTCCAAGCTGCACTGCTGCCACAGATGCCAAAGAATTCCAAACAAGCTCTCCGAGAAACTCAAATCTCAAAGCAAACAGAAACTCCGGCTGAACACAGCCACAACACCGAAGCAAACTCACCTCCTTAAACTTGTTCCAAAGTAATCATCTTCGGGAACATCCATAGTCACCGCATTTCACCACACAGCTACTATTTCCTAAGGTATTCAAAATACATTACTCACTTTAGCCAACCAACAGATCCAAACTCTACTCATCCAACTTCAAAGAATTAACTCCGAACCTTAACAGGTTTCCTTCATAGATCGATGAAATCCCTCATCACTACAAAGCTCACTCGAGACGATATTTGGTCTACAATCTCGACAGATGCACTTCCAACCTCACACATTCAAACTCCAACCAATGGTAGTCGTGTTAGACACACTACTACCCCATCTACCTTTATAACTTATATTGAAAAACCCGAACAGGTAACCCAACAGATAGGTAGAAATATATATATATATATATATATAAAATTAGTTATATATAAAATTACAAGTACGCTATAAAATTACAAGTACGCTCTCTCAAGAAAGACGCTACTACAGAGCCTAGGTATTCACTCAACCTAATGCTCTAATACCACTGTAATGACCCGCCATCCATCCACACAGAATGATGCATCATTCATAAGAAATAAAGGGATAGAAAAGAGAAAAGAAAGAAGAGAAGAAAGAAACAACATCAGAATCTAAACAGCGGAACGAATAATTTATAACATAAACATTACATAATTACAACAACTATCAGAGTTACACAGATACACATCACATACTAGACAGTTATAAACACCTGTCTAGTTATACAACTCGATATAGTACAAGAAACAACACAGAGAAATCTACACAGCGGAAAACTATATATACACACATATATACATATATACATATATATATATACACACACGCGCAGAAGCCTCCTGCTCCATTGCTCCTCCATAATTCGTCAAAGCAACTTGAATTCTAACCTGAATCCCTTGGCTACTCGTAAAAATTTGAGTACCCAAGAGTTTATGAAAAACAAAAATAAACTATGGGTCAGACATGGGTCCGGTGTGAGTAACATGTTAAAGTTGCTTAACTTTCAAAAACCTTTTGGAAAGAAATGTATCACGTAAGACTTCCCACTCATAAACATGGAAAAGTTTTTACCTTACGCTAACCAAAACATTTGATAGGAAATTCAGTGATATTATAATAGGGTCTAGGGTTTTCAAATAAATAAGAAATAGCCGGAATTGTTACATGATTAAATTCCGGCTACTAGCCGCAAAAGTGGGTAATATAATCAAAACCGTTGGCGCTTATTGGATTTTGGATTCCATACAATGGCGGGGCTACTGGGTACCGCCCGTCACAGTACGTGGCCTAGATCACCGTACCGAGGAGTACGCCCACTCCCCTGCAACACAAGGCCGGACCCATTCCTTACTGAACAGTTCCGAACAAGATAACCCTGACGGTTGGGGCTCAAAACCTTCCACACAGCCGAAATAAAAAGGGACCTCTAGACAGGGGTAAATCTCACTCTCAAGTGGGGGATACCCATGAAGCCTTGCTGCAGCTCCCCTGTCTTAGCCATTCCCGGTTGATGAGGCTTGAGGCTACAATTACCTTTATAGAACACATCACTTAGAATGCTCATCGTCCACCTGACGATGTTCTGAAAGCATTCAATCCATACAAGTTCGTTCCGGGTTCCAACGAAACCGAAGGCATTATCTCGTTACACTCATTTTGGAATCACCCTCAGAGTTAATGACGATAACCCTTGCACTCTGAACCACCATCTCGAACCTGTAAGTACTATTCCGTCAACTCATTACGGAATCACCCACATAGTTATATTGACGTATAGTCCTTACACCTCAAGTCTTCACAAAGCTCCATTTGGATTCACGACCTAAGGTTATTTGGAATCGATGTGGTTTTCGGATATCCAAATATGGAATCCCGATCCCAGTCATATCGAAATCCAAAGCGTGTCTTTTAGGTCCAAGTTGTTTTAAAGGTTTAAAACAATTCAATACAGTATTTATATACACACAGATAGATAAATTATAAATCACAATTGATAATCAACATTATCAAATAACAGGTAATCCACATTATCAATATCAAATAGATATTCCATATATCACCATCACAATAGATAATCTATGTTATCATCACAATGCAACTAAGCATTCATACCACACGACAATACTTACCTCATTTCTGAGATCACAAAGCATCCAAGACAATCAATGTCATCCATTCATACATAAGCACTGATTTATTCATCAACCATATAATTAATTTAAAATGAATTAAATTAACTATCTCTATCTTTAGTTAATTTAAAATGAATTAAATTAATTACTTTATCTTTAATTAATTTAAAATCAATTACTTCACCACTATAAATCTTGTTATCTTAACCATTTAATTGATTACAATCAATTAATCATTCATTATTAATCACTTTAATTAATCACCCTTGATTAATTACCCTTAATTACATTCATGTAGTTATCCTTGACTAATTCCACAAATTAATTATTCTCAACCAAACAATAATTAACCTTTAATTATTTTAATTATTTAATTAATTAACTATAATCAATACATTAATTCTTAATTAATTACATTAATTAATTTCCTTTAGTTATTTATCATTGATTAATTAATCTCAATTAATTAACTTTAATTACATCATTAATTGTAATAATTAATGATCCTTAATTATGCTTAATTAATTATCTTCCTAAATTGATTACCTTAAGTAATTAACTTATAATTATTAATCATCATCACAGATTAATTACATTTAGTAATTATCTAGCTTAATTGCTATAAACAAATTAATTATCCTTTAATTTATTACTTAATTAATCCCTTGATTAATTATTAAGTAATTTAAATCCAAATTACTTTATTCTTAAACATCTTCAAATAATTAGAATTTGTAATTATCAATCAATTACTTCAACAAGTAATTTCCCAAATCATTTCTTACATATAGTAATTATCTTTAAAACCCAAGTGTTTAAAATTAATTAAACTTAATTAATTAAAATAAACAATCTCATTAAACTAAATTAACTACATTAAGTAATTAATTTCTTAATTACTTCATTAAGTAATTATTCCCTACAATTCACAATTGATTATTATTAAATTAATTAATCTAATTAATTATAAAAATTAATCACATTAATTAATTATTTAAATAATTATGGTTAATGACCTTCATTAACCATTCTCTAATTACTTTTATTAAGTAATTAACTTAGATTAATTACAAATTTAATTATCTTTAATTATCCGTTAATTTCTAATTATTTAATTAATTAACCTTGATTAAAACTTAATTACTTAATTAATAATTTTTAAATCACTAATTATTAATTTAATTAATCTTCTTGAATTACACATTAATTTGCCCTTAATCAATATTTATTAATCCTTAATCAATTAATTAGTTAAACTAACTAATTACTTCTTAATTACCTTATTAATTAAATTAAATTCAAAATATTTATCTTAATTAAATTTAAGATAAAACATTTCTTAATTATGATTAATTTGTCATTCACAAATATATTTAAAATCAATCTACTTTAAACTTTGCTTCAGATTTCATTTAAATTTTGGATTTTTTTTTTTAAAAATGAATGCAGATTTACTTAAACAAAGCATAAAGACAATTCAAAACTTTAATTCACAAGTTAAAGTAGTATTCATTCCATAAATAAGATCAAAAAGAAATTTAAAACCAAGTTTTTATTTAAATTCAAATCATAGTTAAAAATTCACTTTAATATTCAAGTTTGAAAAATTACTTTAATAATTCAAAATTGAAATGCATGACAAAATTTAATTCCAGATAAATTTTTAAAATTTAAAAAAACTGTTTACAATTTGCAACTTCATTTTTAAATTACAACCTACTTACCCTTTTTTTCAAAGTAGTAAATTTAATTGAAATTTAAAACATAACACTATTTTAAAAACTGAGACTTCAAACTTATTTCAGATTTAAGAACTAGATTTAAATCTTGTTTAAAATCTTACCTATCAATTTAAACTCAGCCCTTTAAATTTTAGTTTAAAATTTAAAACAGAGTACCAGGTTTCTGTTAAAACCTGATAGTTTCCACTAACCCGAGACACGTCCCCACCTGCTTCGAGTCTACAACCCATTTCCCCCGAGCAAAGAAATAGGGTACTTCGAGTAAATTCTAGCAAATCCCCCTGTTTCAAAACTTCCCCAAACTTCAATAGATACATCACATCACCGTGCATATGCACGGTGACTACGGCCATCGAAGATCGCCAACGATTATCGCATCTCATCAGAAACCGACCTAGCTACCCACCACAAACATCAATTCAAGCTTCAACTCTCAAATTCGAGTTCGAGATTCGTAAACCCCAAACCTGGAAACAGAAACAGGTCCCCCCTTCAAAACCTGTCAACGACAACTTCTCTCCCCTCCGACCACCTGATGATCAACTACTCCGCCCTCGTCTTCAGCCAAACTACCCATCCTCAAAAGATTGCAACTCTCGGTCAATTATACAAATCGAAAAGTTCGATTCTTTGAACCTCCTTAAAACTATGGTTCCAACTTGAATTCCACTGCCGCACCTTCTCTGGTGAATTCCATCACCAAAAAGCATTTTTCCCAACTTTTCCTACCTCCCCTCCATCACCAGGAAGAACCTCATTCACTCCAGATGTATGAATCACCCGAGAAACCCAAAAGATCATATGCAGTCATTCCCTTAACTGCTCCTAAACCCCTTCACTAAAAACTATAGTATTGGTTTTAAAAATCACATTATGATTTTATTATTCAATCCATATTCAAGAATTCAGTAAACATGATGTTTAAATTTCTAGTTATTTTTGAACTTGCTCTCTTATTTGATTTTCCAGAGCCATTCCAGTTTATAAATATCTTAATTAAATTTTAACTTACTTAATATCTTTAAACAAACTGTTATTGTCTGTAATCTAGATTCTACAGAGATTGAATCAAAAGAATATGTATTTAAAACAAAAACAGGGTTACTAGAAAACATTGTAGAGGAGATTCAAATAACATGCATACAAATTTACTTCACATTAAAAATCAACATGCAAAACTTATTTATTTCAATATCCAAGCATGCAATCATTCTTTTTTAAATTTGAAAATGTTTCTCACATAATTGGAAGAAAGCAGAGCCTGATATTTGGAAATCTTTGAGTTGAATTGCTGAAAACTGAAAACATCTGCAAGTGAACTTGATATGCTTTTGGTTTTGAAACTGCATGCATGTTTATTACTTTTGAAACTTTGCTGAAGATATGCAGAAATCAATCTTTTGGTTTGAAGATGTGCAAATTTGCAATTTGCAGGTGAACTTGATTTCCAGATTCAAAAAAAATGCAGGTGCTTTGATTGCTTCAGATTTGATATGAGGGGTTTTGTAATAGACTTGGGTTTTGAAAATGGTAAATGCATGATTTTTGAAGATTTATGCTAAAGATTTTGTAATTTCAGAAGGGTCTGCAGAATTGCTTACAGGCTTTGGAAAAAATGAGGGAAATATTGATTGCATGGGAACAGATTTGAGAAAATTATAGGGAGTGATTTTGGCTTTAGAAGATTTGATCTTGAATCTAAAAGTAGTTCCCATGTATTTCTCAGATTTGTGTTGAGATTATGCTTTTCTTAACTTTGATTAAGAAATGAGAAAAAGAACAAGAGTGAAAAATGTTCACTTATATAAGTAAATTTTCAGATTTATTAAGTAAAAGAAGGAAAAAAATTTGAAAGAGGCTACTTGTAAAGATTTTCAACATTTTCCAATTTGGTATGTTAATATTTTAACATTTGTCTCTTTCTAAAGTAGTTTGTATTCGATTCACATGTTAACATATGTATTAAACTAAATTTTACTTTGTTAGTTAATATTAAATATGTATATAAACTTTTAAAAGAACTAAAAACAATTTGTACTTATAAATGAAGCTTATACATATGGAAATTAAAACAATTTAAAATTTACACTTTGGAATTTTAACTTCAAATTAAGTTCATAATCTAATATTAAAAATCAAATTATGAATACAAATCATAGTTTGAAATAACAATAGCTATTTTTAACCAAAAATCTATTTGTAACACAGTACATTGTTAATATTGTATTTTAAATGTCTCATTATTAAATTAAAACCATTCTAAAGGAAATTATATTTTTATTACTAATTTTTTTATTTAATTAAGCTATAAAACTCTTTTGTCAATTTAATTAAATTTAAAACTCAAGCCAATTTAATTTAAAACATTTAATATTTTTCTTATCAATTTTGAAATCATATATTTATTTATTTATTATATAATTTATTATATAGTTTTAAAAACTCAATACTAATTTAAATTTAAATTTCCAAATTATAATGCACACATTAGAATTTAAAAACATGATTCAATTATTAAATTTAAACCAAAATCATTTATTTAATAACTTCGGAAAGCTAATATTAAATAAAACAAATTTCAAAATTACTACAAATATTAAAACTAGAAACTATGCTTTACTTATTAAAATTAAAACAATGCTAATCTATTTAAAATATAAACCATATATTTATATTGTAAATAGAAAAAAATCTTTTATTTTTAAAAGATAAAATAACCAATTTAAATAATTATTGAAGAAGATTATTGGTTAATCTAAATTATTATTAACAAAATATCAATATCAATATCAATTTAATTTTAAATACAGGTTATTAAATTGATATTGTTAAAAATTCCGGGATATTACACCACTTTTTGGATTTTGTTTTCTTTTGTCGGTTTGGGCCGCTGTGGCGAGTTTTGGGTTTTTAGAATCGAGCCACGTAAAGGACGAGCTGCCGAAATTTTAAAAGTTAATAACTCATTTTAAGTAAATTGGTTTTAAAAGCCTAAGGGTGGGAATCATTTTTCTACCTTTGGTGATTTCGGGGATGAAATTCTTTTAGGGGGGAAGAATGTAACGACCTTGATTTTTGAATGGTTTATAATTAAATATTGGAATTATAAATAATTAAATCATGGATATAGTACGGATAAAAATAATTTCAAAAGCTTATTTAAATTCTATTTAAATAATAAATGGTTATTGTATATTTTAAATTATAATTTAAGTGATTAAGTTTGTTTTAATTATAGTTCGTTTTAATTGACGTGTAAAATTATCATTTCGGGACACTGTCTCGGAATGAAACTTGTGCTATTGGATCCAAAATATTGAATTGTTGTATGCCAACGAGTTTTGTGATGATCGGACGCGCTATATGATCATGTGGGCTCGAAAAGCACGATGAAAATAAAAGGACAATAATATATATTATAAATTTCCTATAAATACAACTTTAATTCTAACCTAAATTTTCACTTCCATCTCTTCGTCTTCGTTCAAAATTTTGTAGCCACCATCCTTTTGTTCACTTTGATCAATTAAATCGAGCTCCATACTTAAGGAAAGCATGTGATTTTTGATTCGATGGCTTCATAGGGAAAGAGCTTCGAGTTGTTGTACTTTGTTTTGGGTGCGACAAGGTTCGACAGTCTTCGATTTGCTTTAGGCCGAGCTAGGGCGTGAGCTAGGAGGAGTTAGAGGTGGTGATTGGACAAGGCAAAGCTGCCTTTGGATTTTTGTAGGGAAAACAGGCTGATCGGAAGTGTCAATTGGTGGTGCAATGATTGCCAGTGTAACACGACCGTGATCTGTCGTATAGGGTGGTTACAGTCATGATTTTCAGGGATACACTAGAGGGGAATTGGATGGAAGAGTTTGATATGTGGAATGCAGATGAAGTGGTTGGCGATGGTGGCGACGTTAATTGATGGCCAAGGCGACGTGAACAGTCGGTCAAAGCATAGTCAAGGGTTTGGGGGATAATCGCGATCGACATTTAGGCTTCGTGTTGGTCGAGGCTGATGTCGTTGGGACGAGAGTTCGATGAGGAGGCTATGGGCGCGATCACCTTGTCGTTTCATTGAGCGATGGAGGGGAAGGACGCATGGCCAAAGGTGTGTGCACATGTATAAGGGGAAGATGAAAGGAAAAAGGATGAGTAGGTGACTAAAAATTAATTTAGGTTATCATGTTAATTATTAATTTAATTATCTCGATATGAATAAATGATCATATCTTGTTCAAACGAGATCCGATCGAGGCGCCATTTTCACTGTTGTGTTTGTCGGGAATATTTACACATTAGAGTAAGATTCGTCGAGTTCGGAGCTTGTTGGAATTTAGTCAGAATCGAATGACTTTGGACTATTTGCAAATGTGCAAGCGTTAGCTGGAATTTGGGTGAGATTTCCTTACCAATTATTTATTTATTGTTGCGATAATTGTTTGTAGTGAAAAATATAGTTAAAATAGATAATAATGCAAGTTATTATTTTTGAACCCCTCGTTGCTTATAAAAGAAAATGACAACGTTATTCGTAGTGTAATCTCCTTTTTAAATCATATAACATGTATCGTAGCCCAGACTTGTTTACACGTTTGATATTGCTATTTGATTCGGTTGGGAATTATATTGTGAATGTTTGAAGCATTATAGTCGCTATAAACGTGCGTTGAAATCCTTGATAATTGAAATGTTATTAAATTGCATAATTATGATATATTGAGGATATATGTAGGGTTATTTTACACGTGTTTTGGCGTGTTGAACATAAATGGATAGTTTTGGAAAGTTATATATATTGAAGAACAAAAGGGGTATTGGAAATATTTATTTTAGTAAAAAAATAAAGGGCTTTATTTTGGATATTTTCTTAAATCCTTTAAAACAAAGTTTTGAAGTTTAAAAATATTTTATAATTGTTTCTGAAATTCAAAATAGAGGATTTTATGTTATAAAACATGGGTTTTATGGATTTTAAATGAATTGTGAAATAAGTATTTTTTTAAGTGGTATTTAATATAATAATTTGAGTGGAAATAAGCACAATGAAAAACTTTGAGAAAATCTAGGCTGAAGGACAACAAGTTTTAATTTTAGGCCGAAAGACAAATTTAGAAAAAATTAGGCTGAAGGACAATACTAAATATAGCTAGAATTTTATATATTGTGAAACTAAATATAATGCTAGTTATAACTAGCATTTTGTATGGTGTAAAAATCGAATAAAATGGTAGTTACAACTAGCATCGCTCTTTAGTCTAATTTTTTTTCAAAGTTTGTCCTTCAGCCCAAAATTGAAACTTAGTGTCCTTCAGTCTAATTTTTTTCAAAGGTTATCCTTATGCCTAATTCCCTCATAATTTTAAAAGTATTTCTAAATATAAAATAGTTCTTTAAGGAGGGAATTAAGGAAAAGGACAAACATTGAAAAAAAATTATGCTGGAGGGCAGCAAGTTTCATTTTTGGACAAAAGGATAAACTTTGATAAAAATTAGGCTGAAGGACAATGCTAGTTATAACTAGCATTATATTTCAGTTTTGACACTATACAAAATGCTAACTATAATTAGTATTGTCCTTCAGCCTAATTTTTTTCAAAGTGTTTTTTGGCCTAAAAATGAAACTTGTTGTACTTCAGTCTAATTTTTTTTCAAAGTTTGTCCTTGTGCCTATTTTCCACTTTTTAAAGTATGTCAAAGTATATAATAGTTTTCAAAGTAATAGTAAATATATATAGTTTTTAGAAAATTAGTTAAATATTTTATTAAAGTAAATAAAAGTTAATATAACATAATATCCTATATAAATAACTATCAGATATTTTAAGTAGTTTTAAAAGTGTTTTAAAATATCAATAAATATTTTAAAAGTATTTCTGTATTATATATAATTTTTAAATATGAAAGTAATTATATATAAATCTAATAAAGGAAGTTTAGGTTTAAATCTTTAAGTTAAAATAAATGGTTTTGTGCAATTAACTAAAAGTGTATTATCTTAGCTAATAAGTTCGGACATGTTTGATCTTTAAAATATATGTTTTTTGTTTAATGAAAAGAATAAAAATGGTTTTGGGTTGTCGTAAACATTGTTTTAGTAGCAATTGTTGTTAACCCTTATTATTATTTATCCATAGGATTATAATTGGATATCTACTAATGAATATTTTGTCGATAACTATAGGCAAATAGTTGGGTTTGTTATGACAATGTTTTAAACAATTATTGTCTTAACCCTTACCTATAATTGAATCTTTAAAATGGTAGTTTAAAAGAGAAATGTTTTAAAAAAATAAAATAGATGTGGGTTAGTTGTGACAAATTTTTGAGTTACAATTGTCTTTAACTCTTAAATATAATAAAATCCTTAAAGGTAAGTTTTAAAGATAATGATAAAATTAGAAATGTTTTGGGTTGTTGTAAATAGTGCTTTAGTAACATTTGTCTTTAAAACCCTTGAATTATATTTTTAAGTGGAAATATTATAAATATAATTAGAACTTAAATAATGGAATTTATAAAGATAATAATAAGTATTAAAAAATTTCATAAAAAGATAGAAAATGTTATATGTTTAATTTATAAAAGAGAAGGAGTTTATATTAATGATGTGTTAGTAGTATTTATGTTTAACCTCTTTGATTATATATTAAAGTAAGTAAAACATGTTAAGTGATTTGTGAATATACCTATACCGTTGAGATAAGTGTATGAATACGTTTTAAAGTATTTAAAAGAGTATAACTGAATATTGAAATGGTAGAAAATAAGTATATGTCTTTTATAAATAGAAATTATATATATGTATACAAGTTTATAAAAAAGGTTTTAATTGGTTAATGGGTATTGATTAATAAAGGAAGTCTTGATTTATATAAGAATTTCATTTGATAAAAATGTGTTTTATCAAATGAAAGAGTCTTAAAAGAACAAAGGATAAATTAATCTAAAAAGGATTAAAAGTCATTTATGTGAATTGACCAGGCTTTGGATGAATTGATAGTGCATCTATGATTACTTGCTTATTGAGAGTCATCGATTTGTAAGTGTTCTACTTGTCAAAAACCACTTTAATACTAAAATATGGTTCTATGTTTTGGAAGTGAATAGTGGAACCTGTGTATGATTCTAAAATCTATTGTGATGATGGAATCCATATGGGATTCATTCTTTGTTCGAGTGTTAAAGACTCGTGTAAAGATGTTGAATGTAGCCTCGACATAAGAAAAATGACTAAAGACGGAGTAGGATGCACAATCCAGGGGTTTTGCAAATTTCGAGCGGTGTCTCAACTCCATTATTTAGAGTATACTTATCGATATGTTGACTGCTGGGAGTTGATGATGCTCAGGTTCCATGTGGTTCGAGTTTTCTCGTTCGGGCATTGCTAATTGTGTTTACGTTATGGTATATTTTATCTAGAGACGTACCATGCTCGGAAGGTATTTTATGATCCTTGTCATAGGTGACTGGTCTCAGTTTACGAAGGAGGTCTCCAACGAAAATCCATTTATGTTAACGTCCCTTAGCAAATTTGTTTGTATACTAAATATGTTGTTGAATGTAATAAATGTAACCATTCCAGCTATGATTTATGTTTATTTGAAACCTTAGTCAATATTACAATATCATTGGATTTTCTAATAAAATGGTTTGGTTATCGTAAGGTGAAAACTCCTCCATGTTTATTTGCGGCGTGATCTTATGATATACCTTTATTTGAAAAGGTTTTATTACATTAAGTAATTCAAATGACTTGAGTTTCTCTTGCCAGTATACCAGACTGATCCGAGCATTATTTTTCTTACAATGCTCGGATAAGCCCCATGTATATTTCCTGATTTTGCTGATGTTCATTAGAGCTCTTAGAGAGGCTCTAGATGATTACCTACCGTAGTTTTTATCACCGTATTACTTTTTTTATATTTATCAGCAATTATAAGGACAAACAGTTTTAATTGTTCAGGCCGTTGATAGGTTAATTTTCTCTGATTACTGTATAAATATTAAAAAGTTCTTTTTGTAAAGCTCTATAGAGATACTATTTCTTATCATTCCGCTATGAGATTCTGACATTTTTGTTCTCTTCTTCCTTGTTCCTTTTCTTATTTTTCTTTTTTACCTTATTGTTCCATCTTTCCAGTACTTGGGTGCTCGGTACGTGAATGCCGTGGATGTATTAGTGTCGACATTTGAGGGTCAACCATTGTTACAGTATATATCTGACCTCCCTTGTCTTTGAGAAACTTTAGATGTTTCCAAAGGCATCTCAATATTTTTGCATCTCTCTATCAAATTTAAGCTTACCTAATGATCACGGCCCTTCCAACGATTTCAAATGATCCTACCTTAGCAACTATGACCATCTTTACTATGCTAGGTGTTGTTTCCATTCCTAACCCAATCTCTACTTCCACCACTAGCTCCTACATCGGTCCCAGAGTAGAAAAGATTGGTGAGCTTGGGAATATGAATTTGTACAATTTCAATGCCATAACTGATGAAGATCATGATGAGCTCACTGTCAGTTTGTTGGAAAAAAGCCCTCAATGGTGGCATTGAGGATCATATATGTTGAGAACATAAGGACCATTAAGAAGGAGTCGAGCCTTGAACACATTCTCTCCCTACTCTTCATAGCCTTACCTATTCCTCCAATAACCATAGGGCCACCATATGCTTCGTTACTAGTGCTTTCTAGACTGTACCAAGCTTCATGCCAATAAAAAGATCCTCTCTATTGAATTACAAAGGAGGAGACTTCTCATTCGAAGAAGAGCACCCTAGAAAAGGATGGAACTACAAAGTGGAAGCTCCCTACCAAGCAGATAACGAGGGAAGGAATGCAAGAGATGAAGATATTGTCGAATATTTCCGCTTGCGAAATACATGTTCTTATCACGTTGTGATATGTTCTTTTAGGCTTCTCTGTACATAGGCTGTTGTATTACGAGAACGACCCCCACTTCTGTGTACAAAAAGGTTCAAGTAATGAAAATGGTCTTTTTTCAATTTAAGGTCATCTACTTTACTGTAGCTTTTTATTTTCTTGCCTTATGTACCTGTGTGCATGTATAATAATCGATTGTTTGTAATTCGATTATGTATATAATATACTTGTCTATGTCAATGATCAGTGCAATGCCATTATATACTGTAACTCTATACAAATAATAAATTTTTGTAATTGTTCAATGTTTCTCTTATACTTAGCCTTATTTATTATCCATTAAACATCTCTTTTTTAGCTAAACAACTATGTATTTCATTAAACAACTTTTCTTATTCTTATTTAAACATAGCTTGCCCGACTATAAACAAATTTATATTCCATCGACACGGAGGAAATTATATGGCTCTTGTCTCACATCAACCCGGGCACCAATATAACTCCGTAACGTACCTACAAAGTAATTTTGTTCAACAACAATTCCTATATCTAGGAATTGGTGTCCTAAATGCCTATCTCAAGACATCCACTCCAGACATCTCCTGCCTTTGGGCATTGGTCGGAAGTTGTAAATTATGCTGACTACTGTCTTCAAAAATTAGCTTCTTGGATGCCTATTTTCGAACATCCTTCCTTGACCTTGCATATCTTCGAGTGCGGGTCATATATGGAATGCATAAGGATGAATCATTCGATCGACCTCTGATTCGATTATTCTTTAATGATTCGATCACGAGTCATAGGAGTTCATCAATACCATTCTCCGGGTAACTAGACATCTGGTTTATAAATAACATAAAATGTTTGATTGTGCTACGGATCTTGCAGCACAAAGTCAGTCTTTATGAATACGGTTCCATTGGTTAAAAAAATGAACTTTATTTATGAACAAAATAACTAAGATTATTGCCTTATTACTTCAAATAATGAATAAGATGTCTTATTTGCAAAAATGGAAATCAAGTGAAATAGTGATGTAGGTGCTCACTATTTCATGTCGTGGAATTGGGATTCCATCAATAGTCAATAGCTCGAAAGTTCCATCTCTAAGCTTCTGTGTAATTTCTTAACGGCCTTCCTAGTTCGGACTAAGTGCTCCCATACCAGGAAAGACCCATTTCAAAATGAGGTTGCCTATCTCAAAGGTATAGTTCTTACCTTAGCATTGAATTTCTTCGCTACACTTATTTGATAATTAGCTAGCCTCTGATCAACTTCTTCCCACTTCTCATTAACCAAGTCGAGAGACTCAAGCAAGAGCTCCTCGTTTATCTTGGGATCATAAAGTATTATATTATGGAAAGGGATTTCATTTCTAATTTGAAACATAGCCTTAGTTCTATAGGCTGGTGCAAATGGTATAAGATTAGTTGTGTATTTTTGGGTTGTTTGATAAGCCTACAATGTTAATGGTAGCCATCTACCTAGTTACCCTTGGATCTTTTCAATTTCTTCTTAACGATAGATTTAATGATCTTGTTCACAACCTTCAACCTATCCATTTTCTTGTGAGTGTGATATTGCTAAAAAGCTCTTTTCAACTCGATACCGAGCATAAGAAATTATGAACCAATACTCTTGGATTGAGTTCGGTTATCTGTGATTCTTCACTACAAAGTTAATCACTTTCTTCTAAGTAATCGTTATACTTAGTTCTACTTTTTCCCATTTTATGAAATAGTCTATAACCATTATCTCATATTTCATTTTGCCTCTTGATAGTGGTAGCACACAAATAATATCAATTCCCAAGACCGTAAATGGTCATAGGCTAACCAAAGTTTGTTGGATGTCCCTCTCTATATTTTTTAAACCTCTGGTACTTGTCATATATCTTACAACAATCAGTTATATCCTGATTTATCGTCGGCCAGGAATAACCATAGAGAAGAACCTTCTTTGTCTGCCCCTAATGTGACCACCATTGCTCCGTTCATGCACATCCGTAAGGATATTCGTAACTTCATCTTTAGTGACTAACTCCGGCGCTGAGAATCCTCTCCTATATAGCACTGCTTCTTGCATAACGAACCGAGGCACTTTACGCATAATCTTTCACTATTTGTTTCGAGTCCCTTTTAGCAAATACTCTTTGATAGGAGTTATCCAAGACTCCTTCTCTATCTTGACCTTCAAGATCCAATCAACGTCCATTGCATCAATGCTTGGAGTCGTCAAAGTCTCCATTGGCACAACTCTTAAAAAATGACATCTCAGAACTTGCCAATTTAGCAATAAATCTATTACCACATTCTCTTCCCTAGGGATGTACATTGTTATGTAGTGCTCGATATCACCCGGTACTTCCAATCATCATGTAAGGGGCAAGTCTTGCTTCCTTTTTTTTAATTTCCTTTTGTATCTGACACACCACCAATTTTGAGTCGTTGAATATATGTAATATCTTGACTCCCAGTTCCTTTTCTATCTCGAGTCTTGCAATCAATGCCTCATAGTCGTGTTCGTTATTCATCAATTAGTATAATGACTTTAATGTGTTGCATATCCTTCGTCTTTTTGAGTCATAAAATACTCCTGCTCGTTAAGGGGTCTGTCTACATATAACTTCCATTAATAAAGCTATTCCTATTCTTCTTCCAACAGGACTGTGAATTCAGCAATGAAGTCTACCAATTTTTATCCTTAATTACCTTCCTAGGATGATATGTTATATCGTATTGGCTCACTTAGCTATTCCATTTTATTAATCTTCCTAAAGTCTTGGGTTGATGTAGCACTTGTGTAACATCCCGGTGTTAAGAGGTAATTAATTAAAAATTATTAATATTAGTATATTTAATTAAAATAGAATTTTAAGGATTAAATGGGAATAATTTTAGAATTTTTCGAATAAATATATTTAAAATGTAAATATGAAGTGATTAAATTATAATGAGTAAAAATATGGAAATAATATTTTATAAAAAATATTACAATAAATGAATAATATAGGTTTGAGTAAGAAATGATTTAAAGTGGAAATTTGATTTAAATTTTGGGTTAATATGTAATTATTATGGCTAAATTGACTATTTTAAGATAATTAATCAAAATAAAAAGTACATATGAAATACAAATTTAATAAAATTCTATAATGCTGAGTAAATACTTAAGTGGTGAAAATATCATTTTACTTTGGAATTTTATATTGGTTATGTTAAATGAAATGAGTGGAAATGGAAAATAAGGAGAGGAAAAAAAATGTTGTTTTAATATTTTCATTAAGCTTAAAGCCCAAACATCAAACTCAAACCCATTTAAGTATTTAGAATTCACTATGTTTGGAAACATCCTTCCTTAACATTTCTAGTTCATCTATAGTTCCTCTTTTATCATCTTTCTTCTTAGCTTTAGGAAAACAAATGCTAGAAAAACCTACCTTCTTCATAAATCAAAACAAAGAGAAATAGTGTCCTATAAATTCCCAAATACTTATACGTTTATCTCAAGGCCCTACAACAACCATTAGCTATGTAGATGTTGTGGAATTGATCAATATTTAGATCATAGGAAATTTAAAGTAAAAAAGAAATGGTAAAGAAGGAAGCATAAGAAGAATTAGATGCTTCTTTAGGCTATGGCGAGTGTTTCTTTACTCACTGCTTTATATATATATATATATATATATATATATCTTGATATATATGAATTGCTTGTATATGCACGTCCTTGGAATCTTGTGTATTCTTATGTTTTGGATTGAATTTTGGGTTGAATTTGGACCAAAATGATGGAATCCGTGCTTCAACACTTTGCTCAGTGGACTACACCATTTGACCACCCACCGATCGACCGCTAGCAATCGACCGATGAGCACAATTTTTGTATGCCCTGCCTAGTTTTAAAAAAAATAAAAAATACATATAATATATAATTTATGTACATAAATATATTTTATATATATTTAATTATTAACTTAATTGTATTATTAAAGAGAGGACTATATGTTTTACTTTAATAAAAGTTTTATGGAAAAATCGATTACTAAATATATTATGAAAGCGATAATTTTATTAAAGAGTAAAATTGATTTACAGTTTAAAATAATTACTTAATAATCTTATATAATTTTAAAAAAATAAGTAATGTTTTATAGTTAATATTTTAAGTGTTTAAAGCATGTTTAATATTACCTAAGTTTAAGCAAGAGAGTTGTAAATATATTATATCTATATTTCAATAAATGGAAGTTGTATTTAATATATGAAATTTTATTTAAATATCAAAATTAACTCTAGAAAATCATAAGATGGTTCATAAATACTACTAAGTGATTTTATTACATGATATTAAGGATTTACCATATAGATGCTTTTGAAGTTCTATGATATCTTGAATATACAAGTTGATTTAAGAAGTATTATTCATGTATTTGACATAAATCAAAATCTAATATAAACGATTGGAATGTTTTGGTTGACTATAATTCTGTCTAATGAGGAATTTGAATAAATATAGTTATAATTCCGTTTTGTATCCAACTTTTGGTTATATTTCTCTACTTATTCTTTGGACTCGTTATATAGAATAATATTGTGGAGTAACTAGATTATGAGGGATTTGCGTAAATGGATTAGTAATACATTTGGTATGGAACATTTGGTAATATTTTTCTATTTACTCTTATGGCCTATGATATAGAATATATGATCGAGCTAGTGTTCCTTATGAGCACCAAATAAAAGAATTAGTAACATGCGATGGTATGGGACGCCGTAGTGATATTTATCTGGTTATTTTTTGCCAGTAGATGACACTCATACAGGGAGAAGCATGGTGAGATTAGGATGTAGATCTTGCTACGGTGATCTAGGCTTCATGCCTACTGCTGTGTGTTAGCATATTCACATGGCTGCATGTCGTCCAATATATATATGGTAGTACCTATTTTCTTGTCACCGTCTAGTTTCCTTTATGATGCAGAAGTGAACCGGTTAGGTTAGTATCCACCCTAATGGTCTGATTGTGGGATCGTGCACTGAATTTGTGTCACTGTTATATTTATATAGTTGGGTACATTCAACCCTATGTCACCTAGGCCAGCAGTCTGTTACCGTAGGAGCATGTACGAAGTCGTGACCAAGATAATCCCTCCCATGGTCGAGCACATCGGCGAATCTTCTCGCAATTAGAGGTGGTGACTTAAGACTATAAGAGCCGTGTCAGATAGACATGTTTGTAGTCTCCTGGAGTAAGTGTGTATTGTCGTCTCCCATTTGGTTATGGTATGTATGATAGATAGACATGGATTATCTATACATCTCACCGGAATTGATGGGTTGTGATTATACTTGAGACTATGTCCAATATATGGTCAATCCCCATATCCTTCTTTGGCATGATTCGCTAACTATACTTTCATAGGCGTGTGTTGCCATTTATATATTTGGATATAATGATAGTTCTTATTACATTTGTTAAGTTTAACAAACCCATGAATGTGTACTTTATACTTATTTAAGGCATCGTTGTATGCTAGCCCAACCCTTCTAGCTAATTTCTTTGATTTAATGGTGATATTATATTATCTAAGTTTGATTTAATGATGATTGTATTTACTGATGATTCACCCATTTGACTTTGATTCTATGGATTGTTATTTGACATGATTTATATGGACGATGACATCCTTATGCATGATTACGTGGTGGCTCTTGCCTTAAGTTATTTTGAACCTTTTTATCATATTATTATACTATGCATATACTATGATACATACGACATACATACATACAATTTCTTTTTTGAAAGTGGATAAATTTCATTGATGATTTAGCGTAAACCAAAGCAAGGTACAACTGCTCACTCATCCTGTGTCAGCAATACAGATACAAAACAAAGTTCAGTAAACAAAGAACTACACATTACTTTCTAAACAGTCATTATTATTCTCAAAAAGCATACATACATACATACATACATACATACATACATACATACATATATATATATATATATTAACACCTATATTTAGACATACTATGACCTATTTGTTATTTAAGTAATACTCAGGTTAGTCTGTGATATTTCGCGTTCAGGGACGAAGAGACCAACTTGAGTGTTGTAGGCATAGTGAAAACCTGATATTTAGGATTTGTTGTATATTATTTGTGGGATATAGATTCATTGTATGCACTATTATGGTGTGTGTATATTGTAGGTATATTGTATATTCTATAATATGTACTCTATTATTGCGTTTATGACTCCTGTTATCTATTTTTTACTGTATATTGTGCATTATTTGGTCCCAGAGGCACATGTATATATTACTTTGTACCAAGTCTCTGTACATCTGTGACAAGTATCCTATGATTTCAGAAATGTACCAATGTTTTCTCAATGGAGTATTCACATGTGTACCCATATAGCCTACTTCTCTGTATTATTTGACAATATTACTTAGTGATACTCTTGGATGGTATAGGTAGAAAGGTAGGGTGTTTCAACTTGTCTATGTTTGGTTGGTCAGTCAACACCTTTATTGGATGATCCTGGAAGTATGGCCTCAGTTCCTCGCAGCTATGAACAAACAAAACGCCAACGTCTCTTGCCTTGGATAGTTCTTTTCCGCTCCAGTGAACTATTTACTGATGTAGTACACAAGCTTATGGATCTTGCATGCCTCATCCACGAAGGCTACACTTAGTGCATGAGTAGGTATGACTAAGTAAATAAGCAAATCCTCTCCTTCCAAAGGCTTTGATGGCACAGGTGGTTTCACCATGTAGTCTAAGGAATTCTAGAAAGCAACCTAACATTCCTTTACCCATACAAACTTGACATTTCTTCAACCTTACCATTAAAGCTTTGCATCTTCCTCCTCGCCTTCAAGGCAGCAACTTCTCTTAGAGCTTTGATTTTCTCTGGTTTATTTTTAATGCCCTTTTAAGTTTACAATGAACCCAAATATTTCCTAATGCAACTATGAAATAACACTTAAGTTAATTCAACTTCATTCCATACTTCTGAAGCACATTAAACATTTCTGATAAGTTGCCAATGTGATTCACTGATTGGCATGACTTCATAATCATACCGCCCACGTAGACTTCCACAGTCCATTTGATCTAATTTTTAAATATTCTTTTCACCAAGCGCTGCTAGTATCTTAGCATTCTTCAAAACAAATGATATAACCCTATAACAATACAACTCCAGATCGGTGAACAAACTCTATGCTCTTGATGTGGGATGTGTATTGCTATCAAATTTTAGTTAGAGTAGGCATCTATAAAAGATAGTAACTCATATCCAGTTGTTTCGTCTACAAGTTGGTCAATCCTTGGCAAGGTGAATAGTCCTTCGGGCAAGCTTTATTTAGATTAGATTAATAAAAGCATGTATGCCATTTTCCATTATCCTTCTTGGCCAACATAGGATTCGATACCCACTACGGGGTATAGTGCATAGATAAAGCCATTTGCCTTCAATTTATCTACTTATTTTTTTAATGCAGTGCATCGCCACTTTGAGCTCTATGACATAGCATTCTCGACCAGTCTCTGGTCACCTTGTATTACTCATACTCCATTCTTGAAAGGAAACTTCATTATCATACACCATAGAGCAGGCACATTTCTGAAACTAGCAAGGGACGATTGGACTAAAAAAGCATTGTAGGAAGACAATCCATCCACCACAACAAACATTTGCAACCACACTACCTTGCGGTTTCCTTCACCCAACTCAGCAGATAATTCTATGCAACTAACAGGTTCCTTGGCCTCTATGATAAACCCCTTATGATTTACAAGGCTTTATATCCTTCTTGCCGAGATGCATTTTACCAACCATTTTCTTGAACAAAATATTCACCAAGTTCCCATAGACAATAAGGACTCGTGCACTGTCTTTAGTATAATCGTGATCATAATCATCATCGGGTCAAGCATTGGTGCTTCGACCCAGTATGCATCTCTCCAAAATATAATATCATCATCAACCAATCATTATTGTTTTACTGTAGTTCCTTACTCTATTAGATAACACATTTCTTGTGGCACATGCCTTAAAGAGCTTTCATAGTGCTCCATTTCATTCAAACTCTTTTTTATAGGATGCGGATCTTTAGAAATTGTATTGATCACAAATCCCATAGTTGGCTATCTTGGTCCCTTCCCACTAGAGCTAGCCTGATTCCCTTGGGTAAGCTGCTATTGGGGTTGATTATTCGCCTATCCTCCACCCTACGAGTTCCCGACATATTGGTGCAATTTCTTCTTATGCAAAAAATCTTATGTAACAATCTATATTTTACATATTAAAGGATCATAAAACTTTATTTTTAAACTTGTATTGGGTCGTATGACACTGCAACTTTAGGGATGTTGAGTAGTGACATTTTTGACATTGTGAGAAATTTTATTGGACGATTTTGCCTCTAAAAACTTGTAATGGATATAACATTTGAAAGAATCCGAATTAGGTTTTGAGACTACTTCTGTTGGAAAGATATGATGGTTTTCGTTTTTGTAGAGTGGTCAGAATAATGATTTGGACTTTTTGAGTAGGAGATATGATTATTTTAAGTTTGGTAGCTTTTGGAATAGTTTAATGGTTAACTAGTGAGATTGGGGACATGCCTACCAATCCATTTCATCTTTGAGACTATTAGAGGCTGAAATAACCTTTCCTAAATCATTTTCCCGTCTATCAAATAAATTTAAGCCTCCATTAACCCTTTCTTTGTCAAAATCTTCATATTTCTCCTCCAAATCAAGTCAAATCATATATTCAGGGTATATTAGCAAGGGGGTTAGTTAGAGATCTTCAAATCTACATTTTTGAAGAAGAAAAATTGGGACTTTGCTATTCTTTCTTGGATTTGTCTCGATTGTGTGCAAAACTTGGACTTTAGAGAGTTTGATGAGTGATTTATCATCCCACACCTTACTGTATATGTATATATAAGTTTTAACATATTTTGGATTCATTTTTAAAATCAAAAATATGTTTTGTTGCTGTTTTAGAACCGTGCCCAAAGTAAAAAAAAGTGAACAAAGTGATCTTTGGAGTTCTAATCATGTTAACTGGATGTGTGATTGCCTTTATTGATGTTAGAACATGTTGTAGATACACTGTATAATGATCGTTATGATTAGTTATATGATTTGCATGCTTGAATGTTATTTGATGCGTATTAGGTGTTTATGTGTATGCTTGGATATTTAAAAATGCTCATTGAAATGAATTATAGGTAGGAAGCATAGACCCGGACTTCGAAGATAGGCTAGAGGATGTTTGGAGTCGTATCGATGCATAGGGAAGGCATACAGGTCAAAGAACGGACCGTAGTAATGAAATAAATGCAAAATTGGAGTTTGGAGAGACTACATCATTTTTTATGTTAGCAATTTTCCGGTTGTAGCTCACTTCAGGTTTACTTGATGTCCGATGGTGGCTTGCTTCATGTTTCCTTCATGTTTGATGTTTTGAGGACGTGGACAACAAATGTCATTCGATGGTTTGTGGTTCAATGCTATGGAATACCAAACAAAAAATGCTATCCGACGATGCAATGGTCTGGGGTCGGATAAGAAAACTGGTTCATGGTTGCTTGGTATCTCGCTTCAGGTCTTGCTTCAAGTTAGGGGAGGTGCTGCTCTGAGAGTGGACCTAGGAAATTCTAGCAGAGATGGAGCGATGGTGATTTTTGGGTTGCTTTGGGTTTTCAGGACCGTTGCTTCGGGTTTTTGAGAGGAGAACTTCGGGTTTTCTCTCGAAGCAACCTGAGCCCAAATATTGACTTTTAGGAGTTTCTGGGTGAAGGCGAATGATTTTGGGATGACTCTAGGCGACTTTGGGGTTAATGTGGGCACTAGTCAAGAGATGGCATGACGCTTTAACACAACGATGACTTTCAACTTTGGTACAATGGCTCTACAACTTACGATGAATGTTAAGAGGCATTCTGATGACGATGACTCAACGATGGGTGTTGTGACGGTGATCCATAAGAGTGATTCCAATAATGAGCACTAGTGAGTAGAACTTCATATTGTGTTCTACTGTGGAGACAGCCAGGATGGAATAACAAATTAAATCTACTATAGAGACGCGTTTAAAGGGATTGTTGATAAGTTAGAGGTTTATAGTTTGCCTATAACGAAGGGGTATCTGGGGACACCCATTTGGATTTTCAATCTTATCCATATCTTTGCGACTGTTGATTACGCTAGACTTTTTTGATTATGAGTCCGGTTTCTGGCCTTTCAAAAGGGCATGAATTCTAGCACCATAAAAGCAGAGATTTAATTGAATCCCTGGTTTGCGATTGTGCCATACAAGTTATCATATATCCAATGTGCACAACTGATGGTGAGGAATGTTTGATGGGTGCTATGTTTTTCCATGGTTGTTTACCACTCCAGGGTGTCACATGATGTAGGTATTTTTGAACGTATACCTAAACACTGGATATTGTACTTCGATTGTAGTATACTTATATGTAATGATAGTATATTAGCACAAATCGATTGTTGTGTGCTAACTCTTTGGTTGCAGAGATAGGTCGGGTATGGTTCTCCATACCCTATGCCTCTATTTACTACATATAATATTTATAGTATTTTTTAGATGATGTATCGCTTACATCAGATTGTTGTCTGACCTAATGTCTTTTGTCTTGCTTCTTGTTATATATGGTACTCTTAAATGAGTAGATTATGGATAAAAGGTCTAGATAGCGCATGGTGATGTATGGAGTACTAGCACGAGGGCTTTTATATATATACACTTTGGATCTTACTAATGCTTATGCTATTGTGTAGTACTATGGAGCTATATCCATACATGTATTACTTTAGAGATATTTATAGAGTTTATTTTGGAGGTTTGGGAAGTATAAACTCTTCTATTTCAGTTTTGTATAATCCGTTATTGTTTATGGTTCATTTGATTATATTATCGTCTCGCCTATTTTGCAAATATGTTATTATATTATATTTTACCTGTGTGCTATGAGATGTTCTACCGGTTCCATGTTTGGATTTTTGTTACTTTACACCCCTGGCTATTGTCTTACATCGATGGGGTACCTCGACAGCACGTTATACATGTATATTAGGTGCCGGTGGTATATCGATGTCATAACATTTGGTATAAAAGCTTTGGTTGTAAAGAGCACCTAAGTTGATATTGCGATCCATTAGAGATAAGGAAGTGGTTATTGCCTTAGAATGGATCAAGCTATATATAAAAGAGCGTATTTATTATATTTTGGTTTTCAAAACTATATGATAGTATATATATTGTAATAAGTAGCATTGCATTCGTGGACACCACTTATTCCTTCTTGAGAGACTGATCATTCTCATTATAGCAAGTAAGAATGAGGTGGCAAGTGAGGAATGTTGCAAGGACTTCTATTTCTGGCATACAGCAGGGAGCGGGCATGAGGGCAGCTATGAACCCTGGTACGTTGGCTATGTACAATAATATGATAAGGAATGTGCTGCAAAACTCCCAAGGAGTTCTTCTAGTTGCTATAGGAGGTGGTGCTCCGGTGCATGTGTGAACGGCTGACTTTGCCAAACTAAACAATGATTATTCTACTTTGGAAGAAAAACCATTTCTTGGAATGGAATTAGCCATCAAAGTATAGGACTGGTTGGAAACCTTGAAACACATCTTTGAGGATATGGAGTTGGATGATGTGTTGAAGAGGAAGCTATCCTCTAGGTAGCTTCAAGGACGAGCTATACGGTAATGGAATGCCATTAAGATTACCACTTCAAAGGATCATATTATGTGGGAGCAGATTAATGTGAGGTTTGAAGAGAAGTATATACCAGCTGCCTAGAAGCTGGTGCTCTTTTGGAAGTTTGCTGATTTGAGACAATATGATTTGTCCATGTCGGAGTACGTGGTCGAATTCGATATGCTATCTATGCACTGTAACGACCCAACTTCCTATCTCTAGGAATTGCATCGCTAATAAGAAAGAAAGGGATAGAGAATATAAAGAAAGAGAAGAAAGAAGAACCAACACATCAGAATCTAAACAGCGGAATGAATAAATTATATTAATAACATAAAATATTTACATAGTATACAACATTATCAGAGTACACAGATATACAACACATACTAGACAGTTATAACACCTGTCTAGTATTTACAACATAATGCAAATCTTAGAGAAAACACACAGCGGAAAACTAATATCTAATGCAGAAGCCTCCTGCTCCATTGCTCCTCCAATATTCCTCAAAGCAAATCCGAATCCTAACCTGAATCCCTTGGCTACTCGTAAAAATTTGAGTACCCAAGAGTTTATGGAAATCAAAAATAAACTCCGGGTCAGACATGGGTCTGGTATGAGTAACAGGTTAAAGTTGCTTAACTTTTAAAAAACCCTTTTGAAAAGAAAAGGTATCACGTAAGACTTCCCACACATAAACATGGAAAAGTTTTTACCTTACGCTAACCAAAACATTTGATAGGAAATCCAGTGATATTATAATAGTGTCTAGGGTTTTCAAGTAAATATGAAATAGCCGAAATTGTTACATGATTAAATTCCAGCTACTAGCCACAAAAGTGGGTAATACAATCAAAACGTTGGCACTTATTGGATTTTGAATTCCATACAATGGCAGGGCTACTGGGGTACCGCCCGTCACAGTACGTGGCCTAGATCACCGTACCGAGGATTACTCCCTTCATCCCCTGCAACACAAGGCCGGACCCGTTCCTTATTGAACAGTTCTGAACAAGACAACCCCGGCAGTTGTCGCGATTCAACCGCCCCACACAGCCTAAATAAAAAGGGACCTCTAGACAGGGGTAAATCTTGCTCTCAAGTGGGGGCTACCCACGAAGCCTTGCTACACCTCCCCTGTTTTAGCCATTCCCGGTTGATGAGGCTTGAGGCTACGATTACCTTTATAGGACATCACATCTTAGAATGCTCATCGTCCGCCTGACGATGTGTTGAAAGCATTCAATCCATACAAGTTCGTTCCGGGTTCGAACGAAACCGAAGGCACTACCTCGTTGCACTCATTATTGGAATCACCCTCAGAGTCAACGACCATAGCCCTTGCACTCTGATTCACCATCTCGAATCTATAAGCACTATTCCGTCAAACTCATTACGGAATCACCCACAGAGTTATACTGACGTATAGCCCTTACACCTCGAGTCTTCACTTGCTCCACTTAGATTCACGACTAACGTTAATTGGAATCGATGTGGTTTTTCGGATTCCAAATATGGAAACCCGATCCCGGTCTCATCGAAATCCAAAGCGTGTCTTTTAGGTCCAAGTTGTTTAAGTTTAAAAACAATTCAATTTAAACTTATCTGTATACACACAGATAGATACTTCACATCATCATAATAGATAATCAACAATATTATCATAAACAAGTAATCTATATTATCATCATAACTTTATAATCTACATTATCATCAACCATAGATAACTCATACCATCATAATGCAACCAATGCATCCATATCACACAATACTAATCTCATATCTGAGATTCAAACCATTCAAGTCAAACCAAATCATCCATTCATAAGCAAGGATCCAGAATCACATCATCCATAATTAATTTAAAATTAAATTAATTACTTCTATCTCTACTTAATTTTAAAATGAATTAAATTAATTAGCTATCTTTAATTAATTTAAAATTAATTAAATTAATTACTTCACCATTTAAGACTTGCTTACTTAACCCTTAATTGATCATCAATCAATTAAATAATTATCCTCAAATTAGTCTCCTTAATTAATCACCCTTGATTAATTATCTCTTAATTACATTCAAGTAATTATCTTTAATTAATTTTACAAATTAATTATCCTTAACCAAAATTAGTAATTAACCTTTATACTTCATTAATTAATTAATTACATTAATAAATTACTTCCTTAATCACTTATCATTGATTAATTAATCCTAATTAATTAATCCTTAATTACATCATTAATTTTATTAATTAATGATCCCTAATTAAATTTAAATTAATTACTTATTTAAATTAATTACATTAAGTAATTAATCTTAATTAAAATCACAATTATTAATCATTCTTGATTAATTACGTTTAGTAATTAACTAACCTTAATTACTTTCTTAATCACTCCTGGATTAATTATATTTAATAATAAATTTTATTGATTAAACATCCTTGATTAATCACATTTGTAATTAATTACCTTTAATTAATTACATCACTTAGTTATTTCAAAAGACTTAATCAATGCTTAAATTAATTACACTAAGTAATTAATTATTAATTACTTCACAAAGAAATTACCTTCCATATTAATTACGCAAAGTAATTAATTCCAAAACTCTTCACTACTTTAATTAATTACCTCCAGTAATTTACTTATCTTAATTACCTCTTTAAGTAATTATACTTCATTGATTACTTATCAATCAAATGATTATTCTAAATTAATTAAACTTAATTAATTAATTTAAATTAATTCAAATAAGTAATTAATATCTTTAATTATTTCCATAAGTAATCATACTTAATTAAGTTTCATAATTGATTAATTAATTCAATTAATTATCAAAATTAATTACATTAATTAATAATCACAAGTTAATAACCTTTACTAACTCATCATCAATTCTTTAATTTACCTTTTTTAAGCACTTAACATAAATTAATTAATATTAATTACAAATTTAATTATCCTTAATTAATTTAAAAACTTTAATTGATTAAACAAATTAATTAATTAAATTACTTAAATTATCTTACTGATTTTATTGAAACAAGGATCATTTAATCTTAAATTTACTTTAAAATAAAACATTTCTTATTCATGATTACTTTATCATAAATAAAGCAACTTAAACAATTTAACTTAAAATTGTTTTCAAATTACATTTTTAATTTAAAATTTAAAAAGAAATCGAACTTAACTTAAACAAAATATTTTAAAACCCTTAAAAAAGCTTATGCTAAAGATTTTCTTATTTTGTAAAGAAGTTAAAAGAAATTTAAACCCAAATTCATTTCAAGATACAAATTATACATATGTTTTAAAGTTGTTTAAAACATTTAAAATATTTAAAACTTCCTTTCTTTTCAAAACCTGATTCAATTTTGATTCTTGTTTTCAGATTTGAATTTATGTTTAAATTTCCTATTTTGATTTAAACACTTTAACTTCAAATTTAATTATCTAACTTTTTTTTCTTCCTTTAAATGTTGCTTAAATATTTTAATTTTAAAAGGTTTAAATTAAAATTTTAAGTCTGGATTCAAACCTCATTTGAATTCTAATTTTAAATTTGATTCAAATTCCGTTTTCAAAAACCCTGCATTTAGATTTTAAAAATAAATTTTTGAATTGAAAACTACAGGTTTTCAAAAACCTGTAACTCAGAAAAATCAACCCGAGCTTCCTCTAATAGTACTCCGAGTAAAACCCTTCAAAACTTCGAGTAAAACTCGAATTGACTCGAGTATAACCCGAGTAACAAAACACAGCCATACCCAAACCTTTTCCCTGATACACCACCTTCATCACCGTGCATATGCACAGAGGCTGTAGCCACCTCCGACCACCACCCAGACAACAGCAAAACGCTTACCATCACTACATCACTTCTCTAACATCAAAACCCCTCAATCCATTCGAAAACGAAATCAAGTTGCCCAATCCAAAACCTGTCAGTAACAGGCAAACTCCACCCAAAACCTAAAAACCCCACGTCCTCCCTCCACCGGTCACCGGCAGCCAAGCAACTCCGTCCACCCCTTCTCCAATACCCAAGCTACCATCTTCTCGAATATTGTAGCACTCGAACCTCTATAGGCTTCATGCCGATCAAAATTTCCTACTGCCAAGAAACTAGGTTTACAAACTTCGCCAACTTCCCATCACTTCCACCAAGCACTATTCATCTTCCTGACATTTTTGCCACACTCCCTGATCATCACACTACCACCTCCATGAACCCCAATCACTCAAATTAACTTGGTCATCAGAGATTGATCAAAACCCAATTTCAGTTCAAAAGGGTACTGCAATTCCAATTCTTAACTAATAAATATGATTTTAGTTTTAAAAATCATTAATTTGTTTAGGTTTCCAATTTACAATACTGCATTTAAAATCTATAATGTTTGAGTTTTCAAGTTTATTAATCATGCTCTGATGTTTCAACATTTTACAGAGTAGGTTACAAATTTTGTGTTTTTACTTGATAAGTTTTAAACTAAACTATAACATCTTTAACATAATTATTTCAGGTCCTTAACAAAGTATTTAACTAGAGCAAAGGAATTTTTTTTTTAGAAACAGGACCTGTAAACAAGAATCAGAGGAAACAGTCACATACATTCAGACATATATATGCATACATTCGGTAATACATTCAAAATCATATGCACAGGCAAACTAATCAACATGCAATCAAATAACATACACAAACAAACCTATTTAAACAACAATTTATATTTAAATTTCAAAAGAGTTACTCACCTAAGATTTGAAGATGAAACAGAGCTCAAAATTTTGAAAAGCTTTATGCTTCTGTTTTGAATTTCAAAAACCAGTGCCTTGCTTTAAAACTGTAATTTGCATGCAGACAGTACTTGATTCCCAGATGCTTTTGAACCTCTTTAATTTAAATGCTTTAAATTTTAATAAAACTTGCTTCAGACCTCTGTTTTAAAGAATGCAGGTAAGCCTTTCTTTTGATTTCCAGAATGCAGAAGGCAAAAACCCAGATTCATTTGAAATTGCTTGAATTTGTAAACTTGCAGTTGCATGCAGGCTTCAGCTTTAAAGGATGCAGACAATCATGTTTTTGAAATGAATTTCAGGTTGTAGGCTTGATTCCAAATCTTAAAAGAATGCAGAAGCTTTACATTTCTTTTTGAATGAAATTGCAGGTCTTCATTTTGCTTTTGAAAATAATTTTTGAGAGGAACAGTTTTGAAAATACAGGCTTTTGACTTTTATATTTTGAGGAAGAGCTTCAGATTTTGGTTTGTATTAAAATTTTGTTTGAGGAGTAATTTCCAAATCTTGATTTTGAGGATTTTTCAGATTTTTGGAGAGTTCGAAAACAAATTTTGTTTCAGCTAGAAAATTTTTCTTCTTAACTTTTGAAAAGAATGAAGATTTTAGGAAAGAAGCATGAGGGAATAAAGCAATCATGTTTTATAAGTGTATAAATGATTTATTTAAAAATTAAAAGAAAATCAAATTAAAAGACACTTGACAAATTAAGTAATTAAATTTTGTACATTAAGATGCTAACACTTGTTTAATCCATATGTTACTTATTATTTTTAGTTTAAAGATAAAAAAAAAATCCTCTTTACTTTATTAAATACACATATAAGTAGTTTACATAAATGAAATGATATGTATTTCTTTTTAATGAAATAAAACAATTTATAAGACATGAAAGCTCACTTACAAAAATTAAAATATGGTTATTCATATATGTTTATTCATTTGAATTTCAAAATGAATTCAAATTCAAATGCTATTTATACATTTTAAAAATCCAATGTTAAAACCAATTTAAAACTAGTTTATATTAACATATTCAATTTTAAAGTAATAACAATATTGACTTTTAAAATTTATCTATAATTATACATTTATCATTATTTGAAAATAACATATTTATCCAATTTAAATCATTTAAGAAATTATAAATTACTTATCTTATTTAACTTGTTTAAATGCATTAATGTTTTATATATAAATGATATTTTAAATTTTCTATACATAAATCCAAATTACCAAAATGATTTTTAGAATTTAAAACAAGATTTCATTTGTTAATTAAACTACAAATCAAACTTATCTATTTACAATATATATAAATATACATTATAAATAGGAAAACAATCATTAGCTTTTAAAAGATAAAATTCATCAATTAAACATTTATTTAATTGGATAATTAAATAAAGTAAAATTTAATTGAAATTTTATCAAATCAATTTAATTTTAAGTACAGATTATTAAATTGATATTGCTAAAATTTCCGAGATATCACATTCCTTCCCCCTTAAAAGAATTTCGTCCCCGAAATTTAAAAGCAAAGGTAATTTAATAACCTATTTAAAATTTAAATTTTAAATTTTAAATCACAAACATACATCAATCATATGCTAACAACCATAGCAACCAATTTATCTAATCAAACAAATTTAATTATCCAGATAAAATTCTGGATAAATTCCCACGAGTTTTCCCCAAGTATATATATATATACCGGGATACTCGCCCTACAAAATTCAAACAATCTAAACTACAAAGCTACAGAGCTTCTACTCATCTAGATCTATAGAACTAGACAAGATATTAGACTACAAACGAGTCTGAATCAACAACCAAACCTTCCTGAACAGCTGGTTCCACTTCCATAGATAACTCATACACGTACTCCCTCAGAGATACGTGAAACTCATCGAATCCCAGTTATCCAAACTGGCAATTCGATTCTTGATATCCAAATACCAATCCAACCCAACACAATGATCTCCTCAAGATCAACCAAGACTAAGATCACCAACTCTACTCCTCAACCATTAGAAGAACAACTTACTTCTTCTATCTAGTAAAGACAAAACAGAAGCATTCCCAAACTGCTACCGCTGCACAACTCTGATCTGGCACAGAAAACACTGCTAATGAAAAATATGAGCACAAACTGGACATCACTTCCCAGAAATATGGCTCAACATATCCAAGAAAATTCAGAAGTTTCACCAATCCTGAGCTGCCTCACCAAACCTATCTCGAGAAATCCTCCTTCTACTAGCTAATCCACCAGTAGCACTCTTGGAATCTAGAGGGTAAGGAAACTCAATCTTCAGATGCAGAAAAACCTCTGTCTTCTTAGAAGAAAACCAAAAATTCTTCGATCCCTCAAAAGAACATTCAAACTATCGCAAGTCACTTTTGCGATCAACACAGACCAATTTCCAAAGAAAACTGTTCTCTCTTTACCAAACAGAACAGCTTACTCTTAATTAGCCAATCCAATAAAGTATTGAGTCCACTCTACTGCTTCTGAACTCCAACTTCAGAAACTACTAAGCCAGAAAATCTTCTGTCAACACAGAACACTCCGAGCTGCACCGCTGACACCGATGCCAAAGGCTCCTAATCAAAGCTCTTTGAGAAACTCAGACCTCAAAGCCAAACTCCAAAAACTAGCTGAACCCAACCACAACACCGAAGTAGACACACTTCCTAACTCGTTCCAAAGAAAACATCTTCGGAAATATCCATATTTACCGCATCTCATCACATAGCTACCACTTCCTGAGGTATCAAAATACCATCACACACTCCTGCCAACCAACAGATCCAAACTCTACTCATCCATTTTCAAAGATAAACTCTGAACCTTTACAGGTTCCCTTCAGAGATCGATGAAATCTCTATGCCACTGCACAACTTACCCGAGACGGTATTAGGTCTACAGTCTTGACAAATACACTTCCAACCCCAAACATTCAAACTTCAACCAATGGTAGTAATCGTGTTACACACACCACTACCTTATCTACCTTTATAACTTATATTGGAAAAATCCGAACAGGTAACCCAACAGATAGGTAGAAATAATAAATATATATAGATATATATCAAAACTACAAATGCGCTCTCTCAAGATAGACACCACTCTAGAGCCTAGGTATTCACTCAACCTAATGCTCTGATACCACTGTAACGACCCAACTTCTTATCTCCAGAAATTGCATCGCTAATAAGAAAGAAAGAGATAGAGAATAGAAAGAAAGAGAAGAAAGAAGAACCAACATATCAGAATCTAAACAGCGGAACAAATAAATTATATTAATAACATAAAATGTTTACATAGTATACAACATTATCAGAGTACACAGATATACAACACATACTAGACAGTTATAACACCTGTCTAGTATTTACAACATAATGCAAATCTTAGAGAAAACACACAGCGGAAAACTAATATCTACCGCAGAAGCCTCCTGCTCCATTACTCCTCCAATATTCGTCAAAGAAAATCCGAATCCTAACCTGAATCCCTTGGCTACTTGTAAAAATTCGAGTACCCAAGAGTTTATGGAAATCAAAAATAAACTCCGGGTCAGACATGGGTCTGGTATGAGTAACAGGTTAAAGTTGCTTAACTTTTAAAAAACCCTTTTGAAAAGAAAAGGTATCACGTAAGACTTCCCACACATAAACATGGAAAAGTTTTTACCTTACGCTAACCAAAACATTTGATAGGAAATCCAGTGATATTATAATATTGTCTAGGGTTTTCAAGTAAATATGAAATAGCCGAAATTGTTACATGATTAAATTCCAGCTACTAGCCAAAAAAAGTGGGTAATACAATCAAAACGTTGGCACTTATTGGATTTTGAATTCCATACAATGGCAGGGCTACTGGGGTACCGCCCGTCACAGTACGTGGCCTAGATCACCGTACCGAGGATTACTCCCTTCATCCCCTGCAACACAAGGCCGGACCCGTTCCTTACTGAACAGTTCCGAACAAGACAACCCCGGCAGTTGTCGCGATTCAACCGCCCCACACAGCCGAAATAAAAAGGGACCTTTAGACAGGGGTAAATCTTGCTCTAAAGTGAGGGCTACCCATGAAGCCTTGCTGCACCTCCCCTGTTTTAGCCATTCCCGGTTGATGAGGCTTGAGGCTACGATTACCTTTATAGGACATCAAATCTTAGAATGCTCATCGTCCGCCTGACGATGTGTTGAAAGCATTCAATCCATACAAGTTCGTTCCAAGTTCGAACGAAACCGAAGGCACTATCTCGTTGCACTCATTATTGGAATCACCCTCAGAGTCAACGACCATAGCCCTTGCACTCTGATTCACCATCTCGAATCTATAAGCACTATTTCGTCAAACTCATTACGGAATCACCCACAGAGTTATACTGACGTATAGCCCTTACACCTCGAGTCTTCACTTGCTCCACTTAGATTCACGACTAACGTTAATTGGAATCGATGTGGTTTTTCGGATTCCAAATATGGAAACCCGATCCTGGTCTCATCGAAATCCAAAGCGTGTCTTTTAGGTCCAAGTTGTTTAAGTTTAAAAACAATTCAATTTAAACTTATCTGTATACACACAGATGGATACTTCACATCATCATAATAGATAATCAACAATACTATCATAAACAAGTAATCTATATTATCATCATAACTTGATAATCTACATTATCATCAACCATAGATAACTCATACCATCATAATGCAACCAATGCATCCATATCACACAATACTAATCTCATATCTGAGATTCAAACCATTCAAGTCAAACCAAATCATCCATTCATAAGCAAGGATCCATAATCACATCATCCATAATTAATTTAAAATTAAATTAATTACTTCTATCTCTACTTAATTTTAAAATGAATTAAATTAATTAGCTATCTTTAATTAATTTAAAATTAATTAAATTAATTACTTCACCATTTAAGACTTGCTTACTTAACCCTTAATTGATCATCAATCAATTAAATAATTATCCTCAAATTAGTCTCCTTAATTAATCACCCTTGATTAATTATCTCTTAATTACATTCAAGTAATTATCTTTAATTAATTTTACAAATTAATTATCCTTAACCAAAATTAGTAATTAACCTTTATACTTCATTAATTAATTAATTACATTAATAAATTACTTCCTTAATCACTTATCATTGATTAATTAATCCTAATTAATTAATCCTTAATTACATCATTAATTTTATTAATTAATGATCCCTAATTAAATTTAAATTAATTACTTATTTAAATTAATTACATTAAGTAATTAATCTTAATTAAAATCACAATTATTAATCATTCTTGATTAATTACGTTTAGTAATTAACTAACCTTAATTACTTTCTTAATCACTCCTGGATTAATTATATTTAATAATAAATTTTATTGATTAAACATCCTTGATTAATCACATTTGTAATTAATTACCTTTAATTAATTACATCACTTAGTTATTTCAAAAGACTTAATCAATGCTTAAATTAATTACACTAAGTAATTAATTATTAATTACTTCACAAAGAAATTACCTTCCATATTAATTACGCAAAGTAATTAATTCCAAAACTCTTCACTACTTTAATTAATTACCTCCAGTAATTTACTTATCTTAATTACCTCTTTAAGTAATTATACTTCATTGATTACTTATCAATCAAATGATTATTCTAAATTAATTAAACTTAATTAATTAATTTAAATTAATTCAAATAAGTAATTAATATCTTTAATTATTTCCATAAGTAATCATACTTAATTAAGTTTCATAATTGATTAATTAATTCAATTAATTATCAAAATTAATTACATTAATTAATAATCACAAGTTAATAACCTTTATTAACTCATCATCAATTCTTTAATTTACCTTTTTTAAGTAATTAACTTAAATTAATTAATATTAATTACAAATTTAATTAACCTTAATTAATTTCAAAACTTTAATTGATTAAACAAATTAATTAATTAAATTACTTAAATTATCTTACTGATTTTATTGAAACAAGGATCATTTAATCTTAAATTTACTTTAAAATAAAACATTTCTTATTCATGATTACTTTATCATAAATAAAGTAACTTAAACAATTTAACTTAAAATTGTTTTCAAATTACATTTCTAATTTAAAATTTAAAAGGAAATCGAACTTAACTTAAACAAAATATTTTAAAACCCTTAAAAAAGCTTATGCTAAAGATTTTCTTATTTTGTAAATAAGTTAAAAGAAATTTAAACCCAAATTCATTTCAAGATACAAATTATACATATGTTTTAAAGTTGTTTAAAACATTTAAAATATTTAAAACTTCCTTTCTTTTCAAAACCTGATTCAATTTTGATTCTTGTTTTCAGATTTGAATTTATGTTTAAATTTCCTATTTTGATTTAAACACTTTAACTTCAAATTTAATTATCTAACTTTTTTTTTCTTCCTTTAAATGTTGCTTAAATATTTTAATTTTAAAAAGTTTAAATCAAAATTTTAAGTCTGGATTCAAACCTCATTTGAATTCTAATTTTAAATTTGATTCAAATTCCGTTTTCAAAAACCCTACATTTAGATTTTAAAAATAAATTTTTGAATTGAAAACTACAGGTTTTCAAAAACCTGTAACTCAGAAAAATCAACCCGAGCTTCCTCTAATAGTACTCCGAGTAAAACCCTTCAAAACTTCGAGTAAAACTCGAATTGACTCGAGTATAACCCGAGTAACAAAACACAGCCATACCCAAACCTTTTCCCTGATACACCACCTTCATCACCGTGCATATGCACAGAGGCTGTAGCCACCTCCGACCACCACCCAGACAACAGCAAAACGCTTACCATCACTACATCACTTCTCTAACATCAAAACCCCTCAATCCATTCGAAAACGAAATCAAGTTGCCCAATCCAAAACCTGTCAGTAACAGGCAAACTCCACCCAAAACCTAAAAACCCCACGTCCTCCCTCCACCGGTCACCGGCAGCCAAGCAACTCTGTCCACCCCTTCTCCAATACCCAAGCTACCATCTCCTCGAATATTGTAGCACTCGAACCTCTATAGGCTTCATGCCGATCAAAATTTCCTACTGCCAAGAAACTAGGTTTACAAACTTCGCCAACTTCCCATCACTTCCACCAAGCACTATTCATCTTCCTGACATTTTTGCCACACTCCCTGATCATCACACTACCACCTCCATGAACCCCAATCACTCAAATTAACTTGGTCATCAGAGATTGATCAAAACCCAATTTCAGTTCAAAAGGGTACTGCAATTCCAATTCTTAACTAATAAATATGATTTTAGTTTTAAAAATCATTAATTTGTTTAGGTTTCCAATTTACAATACTGCATTTAAAATCTATAATGTTTGAGTTTTCAAGTTTATTAATCATGCTCTGATGTTTCAACATTTTACAGAGTAGGTTACAAATTTTGTGTTTTTACTTGATAAGTTTTAAACTAAACTATAACATCTTTAACATAATTATTTCAGGTCCTTAACAAAGTATTTAACTAGAGCAAAGGAAATTTTTTTTTTAGAAACAGGACCTGAAAACAAGAATCAGAGGAAACAGTCACATACATTCAGACATATATATGCATACATTCGGTAATACATTCAAAATCATATGCACAGGCAAACTAATCAACATGCAATCAAATAACATACACAAACATACCTATTTAAACAACAATTTATATTTAAATTTCAAAAGAGTTACTCACCTGAGATTTGAAGATGAAACAGAGCTCAAAATTTTGAAAAGCTTTATGCTTCTGTTTTGAATTTCAAAAACCAGTGCCTTGCTTTAAAACTGTAATTTGCATGCAGACAGTACTTGATTCCCAGATGCTTTTGAACCTCTTTAATTTAAATGCTTTAAATTTTAATAAAACTTGCTTCATACCTCCGTTTTAAAGAATGCAGGTAAGCCTTTCTGTTGATTTCCAGAATGCAGAAGGCAAAACCCAGATTCATTTGAAATTGCTTGAATTTGTAAACTTGCAGTTGCATGCAGGCTTCAGGTTTAAAGGATGCAGACAATCATGTTTTTGAAATGAATTTCAGGTTGCAGGCTTGATTCCAAATCTTAAAAGAATGCAGAAGCTTTACATTTCTTTTTGAATGAAATTGCAGGTCTTCATTTTGCTTTTGAAAATAATTTTTCAGAGGAACAGTTTTGAAAATACAGGCTTTTGACTTTTATATTTTGAGGAAGAGCTTCAGATTTTGGTTTGTATTAAAATTTTGTTTGAGGAGTAATTTCCAAATCTTGATTTTGAGGATTTTTCAGATTTTTGGAGAGTTCGAAAACAAATTTTGTTTCAGCTAGAAAATTTTTCTTCTTAACTTTTGAAAAGAATGAAGATTTTAGGAAAGAAGCATGAGGGAATAAAGCAATCATGTTTTATAAGTGTATAAATGATTTATTTAAAAATTAAAAGAAAATCAAATTAAAAGACACTTGTCAAATTAAGTAATTAAATTTTGTACACTTGTCTTATTAAGTTCTTAAGATGCTAACACTTGTTTAATCCATATGTTACTTATTATTTTTAATTTAAAGATAAAAAAATCCTCTTTACTTTATTAAATACACATATAAGTAGTTTACATAAATGAAATGATATGTATTTCTTTTTAATGAAATAAAACAATTTATAAAACATGAAAGCTCACTTACAAAAATTAAAATATGGTTATTCATATATGTTTATTCATTTGAATTTCAAAATGAATTCAAATTCAAATGCTATTTATACATTTTAAAAATCCAATGTTAAAACCAATTTAAAACTAGTTTATATTAACATATTCAATTTTAAAGTAATAACAATATTGACTTTTAAAATTTATCTATAATTATACATTTATCATTATTTGAAAATAACATATTTATCCAATTTAAATCATTTAAGAAATTATAAATTACTTATCTTATTTAACTTGTTTAAATGCATTAATGTTTTATATATAAATGATATTTTAAATTTTCTATACATAAATCCAAATTACCAAAATGATTTTTAGAATTTAAAACAAGATTTCATTTGTTAATTAAACTACAAATCAAACTTATCTATTTACAATATATATAAATATACATTATAAATAGGAAAACAATTATTAGCTATTAAAAGATAAAATTCATCAATTAAACATTTATTTAATTGGATAATTAAATCAAGTAAATTTTTATTGAAATTTTATCAAATCAATTTAATTTTAAATACAAATTATTAAATTGATATTGCTAAAATTTCTGGGATATCACATGTACGACCTATCTTCTATCAATATTCCACTCAAGAAGAAAGAAAAGTTTATTATAGGCATGGACGTCCACTTAGAAGAGAATTTGGTTAGACATATCGACGTCTCCTTTGAGAAGCTGGTGGAGAAGGCTCTTCGACACGAGGGTTTGTATCTAAAGTCTAGGGAAGTTATTGTTTCAGGGATAAGCGAAAGCAGTAAGCAGGCGAGGTAGGCAAGAAGTGGAAAAATAACAATAAGAGGAAGCATCTACAAAATAAGGGATGCTAGAAGAAGGGCAAGTGAGAGCATGTCTACTATAATTATGGGGAGTAGAGCCTTTTTGTTAGAAAAAAGAGCAACAATTGCAACAAGCCATGGCATATCAAGAAGGGTTGTCCAGAACCATCGAGGAACAAGCAGGTTGTGTCAGCTTACACTATAAACGTTGTTCTAGCGTCATTGAGTGCTTTCGACGAAGGAGAAAGGGAAGAGCATCGTTATATGGGGTATTCTTTCTATTTCTTATACACATGTACATGTTTTATTCGATACTAAAGTTTCACATTCCTTTATATCTAGTGATTTGGTAAATAGACTAGGACTGAAGCCCGAGATAGTTAACTAACCTTTGGTTGTTACAAACCCTATTGGAGTATCGACTAGCCTTTACTTAGTTTATTTAGGTTTAGTGTTATCAATTCATGTGTGATATCCCGGAAATTTCAAGCAAATTTAAATGTGATAATCTCCTTTATAAATTATTTAAAATTGATAAAATTGTTATTTTCAAACAATATTGATAATGGGTTGTTTTTTTAGATATAGATAAATAAATTTTAAATAGAAAATTATTATTTTCAAAAAATTAAATTTAAGTTTATTTAAAATATATATATATGTATTTATTTCAATTGATTTTAAATTGGATTTTAAATTGAATTTGGATTTAAATTTGGAAATTTAAAAGAAGTATATCTTAAATATATTTTGGTTTAAAAATATATTATATATGATTTTATTTTAAATATAATTGGTTTTTATTTATTTTCTTTAATAAGTGTTTTATTTATATAGATTTAGAAAAGTATTTATTAATTAGTAAATAAATACAAAAGCTTTTATTTAACATTTAAAAATAATTAAAAATGCATAATTACAAGTGTTAAGCTATGAAACCTTTTAATGACTAGTGTAAGTGGATTAACTAGGCAAATGACAAATGTTAATTTTTTTTACAAGTGTCACTTTTTAATTTTAATTTTTCTTCTATTTTTAATAAATCATAATCTAGCCTATAAATTCATCTCATTTCCTCTCTTTCAAATTCTTTTATCAGTTAAATTTCTAAAACAAAGAAAACCTAGTATGTAACAAACCAGTAAACAAAATCAAGAATTAAAAACAATCTCTCCACAATTCCAAAACCTGAAATCACCAATAAACATTGAAGCCCAAAATCAAATTCAAGTCAAGTAGCAAGCAAGAACACCTTAGTTTCAAAGCATTTACTTTTGCAATTCATCTTTCAAAAATCAAAGCTTTCCAGTTTCCAAATTCAAGCATTTTTATCAAATTCAAGTTTTCAAACATCTCAATTCAAAAGCTCCGTTCAACATCATTAACAGGTGAGTGAACATTTTTTTTAAAAAGCTTAAGAAAATAGAAATCTGATTTTCTTGTGAATTACTGGAATAAGTATGCTTGCATGTATGTATATAAGTAAATCTCTGTTTATATATGTGTTTGTGATATGCATGACTGTCAACTCTGTTTCTTGTTACAGAGTTTCAAAAATTTAGTTCAAAAATAATATCTCTGCACCTGCTCCATGTTTGGTTGTAGTTTTTCAAACAACTTTTGTTTTAAACATAGATAAAGTCTTAAAAATAAATATGAGTGAAATTAGTTAGGATTTTATCTAGGAATTGAAAAACAATAAGATTTTTTTGAACATGTTAAAAATCAAGTATTATAATTTGTTGATCCAATTTTATAACTTAAATCTTCTTTGAAAATTAGGATTTTAGAATGGAAATCATGATTTTTAGTTGGAAAACCTGTGAGAATTCTTAGTTAACTAGAAAATGGTTTTTGAGAGTTTCCTGGTGATCGGGAACAACTGGATGGTCGGGGTTTTTGTCGAAGCTTGAGTGGCGATCGAGGATGTCGGAAAAATGTCTAGAGGGAGTATAAATCGTCGTGGCGTCGGCGATTGGGCGAACTAGAGTTTTTAAAACACAAATGGTAGAGTTCGGAAATGTCGTTGCCATGGCGTCTCTAGGTGAGTGAGTTTCACCAGAGCTTGGGAGATGGTAGCATGGAGGCCAGTGAGGGTGTGGCTAGAGTTTGGGAGGCTCTGGTGGTCGGCGTCGCCTGAACGAGGCAAGTTTTTGGTCGGAGTTTTAGTTCCAGGTTGCTCGAGTTTGTTCGATTTCGATGGTGGACTTGTATTGATGTTTGGTTGATCGAGATTTGATAGGGAGATGATTGTCGATATGCCGGAAGTGTCATGGGTGGTCGAAAGGCCTGATTCGTTGGTGCATGTGCACCGCGAAGTTGTGTATTTGTGTTTTGGGAAGTTGGTTTCGCACGAAGGAATTCTCAGGGCAAATGGGTTATGCACTCGGGTTCATCCTCGGGGTGTATTCGTGAGTGTAAGCATGGTTCCAGGTTTTAAAACTTAAACTAAATCTAAGTTTCAAAAATGAAAAAAGGGATTTTCTCAGGCATGTATCGAGAGGGTCATGGGTAGAACCTGAGCAGGTTTTAAAATGCAGATTTTAAAAAGTTTTATAAAGAAGTTTTTTTTTTTGGCAAGGCCGACGGGGTTGGATGGTCCCCGGCCATTTTATTGCAACACCGTTGAGAACTACACAGTACAACAACAAAGAGAAGAAGCTCATAGAAAACTGTGATAACACGGTGCTACAAGCATAAGGAAAAAATACGAAAAGGAAAAGAAAAAGAAAAAAAAACACATCCGGTTACAAAAAGGATGGCACACTTATTCCAGGATCAAAGGCGAACAGCATCGTCAATGAAGACTCTATTTCGTGCATAATCCACAACTTAAAAGAAGCAGCAGTTTTTACGTTAACAACATCAAAAATTCTACAGTTTCGTTCTTTCCACACCGCTGTTATAAAACTCTTCAGCACAACACCAAATATCCTCTTTCCTTCATGTTTGTTACCTATCTCTGCATATATTCTCTCCCATTCATCCTGATTCACATGCAAGGGACAACTACTGTATAATTTCGCCATTACTTCAGACCACAGCTGCTTCGTGACAGAACATTCGAAGAATATATGCTCGATAGTTTCTGGAAGATCACAGCAGAAAAGAGCAGAGAATATTCACGTTCATGCCAATACTAACAAGCTTAGTTTTAGTTAATATAGCTCTATTCAGAACCTTCCACAAAGAAAAGTTCTGTCTATAGCTACTATCTTTATTCCATGTTCTCTTCCACCATCTCCAATTCTGGCTCACATTGTTTTGTATTAAGAACTCATATGCCACACCAGTTTTAAACTTTCCTCTCTTCTGTCCCCAAACAATTTTATTAGCAGAAGTAGGCAGAGGAGTAAAAACCTTAATTTTGTCCCAAAGTCTTTGCACTCTTTGGTTCGAAGAGAAAGTGCTCATCCTCTGCTAGTTGTCAAGCACATCTCTGACATGCGTATGAGAGTGGACTCCAGTTTGTTGTATTTCACTGTAAGTGAGCTGTCTTCTTAGAATTAATCCTTGTTCAAGCCAAGGGTCATCCCAGAAATTAACTGCATTTGCATGACTAGTATTCATCTGAATCAACGGTAGAAAGAGTTCTTTAGTCTTGTGAATACACCGCCATGTCCAACTCATGTTCTGCTGTATAGTCATATTCCACAACCTCCTGTGCTTCATAACATTACTTTTTGACCACTCTGCTCAGAGACTATCAGGGCAGTTAAACAATGTGTCAACATGTATAGCAAAGGCAGCCTTATTCCACTGTTTAAGATTTATTAGACCCAGGCCTCCCTTGTTCATCGGTTTCTTAACAGTTATAAACTTAGTAGGAGCAATAAATCTTCCCATCGTTCTGCCACTCCACAAGAACTTCATCATTGCACCCCTAATCATTTTAATTAGCTTCAATGGGAGAACACAGGATCTGGCCCAATACACTTACATTGCAAAGGTCACTGACTTAATTAAAGTTAATCTACCAGCTTGACTCAGCTTCCTAGTGGTCCAACAATTCAATCTAGCAGTGATTTTCTCATACATAGGTAGACACTGGTTAGTAGTGATTCTGGATGTAGTCAGAGGAAGTCCCAGGTAGGAAACAGTGCATTGGTTTCTGGTTAATCCAGTTATCTGAGTTATCTGATCAGCATGTGCTGTGCTAACACCAGCAAGAATAATTTCAGATTTTTGAACGTTGATCTTTAACCCCGTCATAGTATAAAAATGCTCAAGCATTAGCATTATATTCTCTATAGTGACAATGTCAGGAGAGCAAAACATTATTAGATCATCTGCAAACATTAACGCAGTGATTTGTGGGTCTTTACATGCTGGATGTAGTTTTAGTTTCCCATGTTGAACAGATTTGTTTATCGTTCTCGTTAGCAATTCCATAACAAGTATGAAGATGTAAGTTGACATGGGGTCGCACTGCCTTATTCCTTGTTTACTGTTGAAAAATCCAGTGGGCGAACCGTTGACAATGATAGAATAAGTTGGAGTAGAGATGCATTCGTAAATCCAAGCTATGAAGTGAGGAGGATAATTCATATACCCCATGATGCGAACTATACTGTCCCACTGTAACATATCAAATGCTTTCATTATATCAAGCTTCATCATAGCTTTCGCGGGGGAATTACTTCTTTGATATCCTTTAATTATTTCGTGCGCAAGAAGTATGTGATCAAGTATATTCCTTCCTGGCAGAAACGCTGCCTGATTAGTGGAAACAAGAGATGGGAGGACTTTCTTCAACCGAGTAGCAATAACCTTGGATATACATTTATATATGGTGTTGCAACAGGATATGGGCCGATAGTCCTGAACATGATGTGCATTCTTGAGCTTAGGAACTAATGCTATGTTAGTGTAGTTGAAAGACCTATAGAGCTTACTCTTTTTGAAGAAATGAGAAATGGCTTTGCATACGTCTTCAGACACAATGGACCAGCATTTAATGTAAAAGTGAGCATTCAATCCATCTGGGCCACCGCATGAGTTAGTATTAAGGGAAAACATTGCCTTTTCAATTTCTTCATGGGTTACTTCAGTACAAAGCAGGTTGTAATTTTCATCATCCAGCCTAGGCATGATGTCCAGAGGGATGTCATCAATAGAAGAAATGAAATTGTTAGTGTTGGAATATATGGATTTGAAGTATAGCTCAAATGCTTCATTGACACTACCAGCAGTATTTTGAAGATCATCTTGCATATCAAAGATTGTAACAATATTCTCTTTCCTGTGTTTGTTCTTGAGACTGTCATGAAAGTAAGCACTGTTCTTGTCACCTTTATCCCACCATTTAATTCTCGACTTTTGACGAATCATGTCACTTTCTTGAGTTAGGGCATCATGGTACTGTTGAGACAGAGAAGTTCGATAGAAGAAAGACTAGCATCATGAACGTTTTCCATCATAGACTTCTGAACCTCAACCAGTTTTTTCATAATATTTGTGCTCATTTTATCCCCTTTGCCATATTTGTTAAAAGCCCATATTTTCAGAGAATCTTTAGTTACTCTAATTTTTTCCTGCAAGACAAAAAGAGGATTACCAAACTTATTAATACTCCAAGAAGATAAAACTGTAGGTTTAAAGTCATTTTCATTAGACCAAGAATTAAAAAATTTAAAATTTGCTTTTCCTCTCTCGTCCATTCCACGAAGTTGTATGATTTGAGGGGAGTGGTCAGAAAGGGAAGGGGGGGAGATGGTTGAAGAGGAGGAGCCATTTTGTTAGTGCAGCTTGGTTGGAGAAGGAGTGATCAATCCTAGAGAAGGTCCTGCTACCATGCTTTTTTTTATTATTCCATGTATATTGCATACCAACAGATTTGATATTAACAAGATTAGCATCGTTTATCGCATTGTTGAGAGGAAGAATTTCGTTAATGGACAACGGATTTCCTCCCACTCTATCAGAGAGAGATTGACAGCAGTTAAAGTCACCAAATATAATCCAGGGATGGGAGGTCTGTCTCAGGGAAGGAATGACCGAAAGTAAGGGAGCTCTAGCAGTAGTAGAGTTGTACGCATATATAAAGGAGATGTAGAATGAGTTCTGATTAGAGATATCTATAGCATGACAGTGAATTAGTTGGGAGGTGGAGAGGATGGGGATAATGTTAACATGTTGGGGATTGTAAATTATCATAATTCTGCCATAGGGTGATTAGTTGAGATTGTGAATAAGCTTCCAACTCGAGTTTATATAATCAGCTGCCTTAATGGTTAATGTAAGGTTCAGTTTAGTCTCAAGAATTGGCAACACTGATAATTGGTGAGAGGAGATTAGTTGTTTACACTGGTCTTATTTAATGACATGGTGAGCCCCCCTAATATTCCATGCTCCAATGCGTGCCATCATTGGAGAACTCTAGCATTAAGAAGCTCAATCTTCATTTTCCTTGTTACTGCCTGCGTAGAAGACAAGTAGTTTGGAATCGTTGCTGATAGGGGGGTGATTTCATTGTTTTCTGTACCATTGGGCATTGGGTAGTTGATATTTGGATTTGAGCATGGAAGGGAGTTGTGGATTGTTGATTGGATGGGGTTGAGGAAGGAGAAGCATTGGGAGGTGGTTTATAAGCTAACGGTGGTTTAATGTTGGAGTATATGTTTGGATGAGAAGCAATTAGTGGACTTACTTTATAAGGAGGATTTGATGATTTTGCTGTACATTCTTTTTCATCCCTGTGCATGTCTGTACTTGTCACAGCAACATTTTTGATTTTAAAATTTCTGCTTTTACTCTTGTTGATTTTACCACCACCAGGACTCATTTATTTATCATTCACAGTTTCACATACTGTTTCACTTACGTTTCTTCCTACACTGATTGTTGTTATGCCTATAGAAGTGTCTTCTGATTGCTGCCTTTGTGCTGTGTGGATTGTTTCTTCTTGGATCATTGTACTGTTCCCCTGTTCCTTTTGCCTTGTATTATTTTCATCAATGTTTATTACAGATGCCCTATTAACTCCCTGAGTGCCACTACTTTTTCTACTATCACTTTTTCTTGCATCTTGTGTCTTGTCTATGAAATCATCATCTTCCATCCCCAGTAAAGCTTCATACTTATTTGATAGCAGAAGTTTTTCTGTTGTGTCCTTAACAATTGATTTATCAATTCCATTTGTATCTTTGCTAGCATGTTCATTATTTACTTTGTTGTCGGCTTCTTCAGTATGTATTAAGTCTTCACTGGTTACTTTATGCTTTTCACTTCGCCCTTTTCCTTGCTCAAGTCTGACACTCTCCTCATCATTTTTTTCATCTTCATGCTTTCCTTCATCTTTATCATAATCTACTTCTTCTGTGCTTCCCACTTTGTGTTCTTTGTTCGTTTCATACGCAGCTGAAAACATTTTCTTTTTATTGACACGTTGCCATTTCCTCGAGATTTACATTTGAAAGGGTTTAACTTTTTTTGTAACATGCACAACACTCGCTGAAGTGTCTTTTTTGTTTCCTATATTTCCATTCTTTTGAGTATCATTTTCTTTGACATTTCCACTCATATTCTTATAGTCACAGTATTCGGTTGTATGTCCAAATTTCTTGCATATTACACACACATCTGGCCTCCATCGATACTCAACATATATTTTCTGAAAGCCACCTCCCACCAATTTAACTTTAAATTCATTAACTAACTCCTTGTCTGGTTTCACTTCTGTAAGACATTTGGCAAAACTTAACCTATTTTGTAGCTCAGTAACTTCATCCATACATAGTAATCTACCCAAATGACTACACAACCAGTTGATTCCTAATGGCGACCATGCAAATAGTGGGAGATTATAGAGATGTACCCAAACTGGAACAGAGGTAACAGAGCTAGTAATATTACTGACTGCCACATCATACGGTTTAATTATGAACATCTTATTGTTTATAATTATTGGGTCATTTTGAAGAACTTTACATCTATCTTCATCACAAGTGAAGTTGAAAAGGAATACAATACCATCCGATTTGACTTTTACTGTGCCTTTAAGCTTCCATATGATTTTGAGCTTTTGTATCACAGCAGTATATGAAAGCGGCTTATCCAAGAAGAAGCCAACCGGTGTATCTGTCCAATTCTCAACACCGGCATCAAGAACACTCTGCGGTGGCACTAGCACGTCTTCTTCATACACAGGGGTTAGATCAACGGGAATGTACTTCCCAGCATTTCTAGGTTTATGCTTAAACAAAATTTATAAAGAAGTTTTAAATTTAAATTAAAACTAATTTTAAAACTATTATGTAAATAAATGTTTCTTTTAACATTGGACTAAGAAGTTTTGTATATTGTTTAACTTAAATTTTGTTAAGTTAAATTGTAAGTTATTTTAAAATCTTAAATTAGAAATGAATTTAAAGGATAATTTAAAAGTATAATGTTTTAAATGTGTATGTTAATGAAAATCAATTCATTAATAAAAATAAAGATTTATCTTAAAAAAATTAAGATTTTGATAATTAATGACTAATTAATTGAATGAAGTAATTAAGAGAAGTTAATTAATTTAATAATTAATGATTAAGGATTAATAAATTTATAATTAAAGGTTATAATTAATTAATTAGAGATTAATTAATGGATAATTAAGAATTAATTAATTAAGTAATTAAGATTAATTAATTTATAATTAGAGGTTAATTAATTAAGTAATTAAAGAGCAATTTGTTAGTCCGTGAGATGATGGTTTTGATGATAACAACCTTAGAATAGATTATAAAATATAAATACTGACATTATAAGTTTAGATATATATACGTATATGCAGGATTTAACAATGCAGGTACATAGAATGAAGACTGTACAGTATAAAGATTCAAGATATCGAGATAGAAGACTCATCAGTATCAAGATTATCAAAAGTTCAAGATTTCAAGCATAAGTATTTTTATAGGAATTTTTGTTAAAACTCGTAGAAAAGCGCTGGCATCTTAAAATCCAATTTATTCGTGGAATGGAATCCACTTCGAGCCTGCTAAAGGGATGGAACCCTAAGTAGGATGAAACCTACGAAAATCTAGTGGAATATTGTTTTGTATCCACTAATTTTATTTCAAATGATTTTACAAAATTATCTTGTTTTCAAAATGATTTTAAAACTTTCCTTTTAAAAACATCAAAACTCTCTATCCTGATTTTAATTTTAGCCTCAAAATTATCTTTAATTTCAAAGTCAAATTACTCCTGATTTTAAATTATCTGTTTGAATTATATATTTAACTTTATACTTAGATTTAAATATAAAATTATAATTAAAATATATATATATATATATATATATTATTCTCTATATTTACTTAAGAATTTTAACTATAGTCAAGTATATTTGTAAAGTTTAAAATAGTTTTAATATAAGATAAATGTTATTTTCAAAGAAAATCGAATCACCAAAAATTTCTTTGGGATGTCAACATGCCTAGGGTAACCATGTCGACATAGTGTCAGTTGAATTCAAAAAATAAATTTCAAAAGAAGTGTCTATTCGCCATAACTCTTCATGAATGGACATGGCTGTTGTTCCTCTATAAATAGGGGTTAGTTTCAACGAATTTTGTATCAGATTTTCTTGTTTTTCACTCCTCTTCTTCTTCCACGTTTCTTAATACATATTCTTACCCTTACTTTGCCGAAATCAACATTGAATCAAACTCGATTACTTCTAGTTTGATTCTCTATCACTATCTCTACAAGGTTCTCGGTGCTATTCAGAGTCATAGACTTCTTTGTAATGTATTAAGAGAGAAAAGGTGTGATTGTAGCCTTGGAAATCAATCAAGAGAGAAAAGGTGTGATTGTAGCCTTGGTAAATCAATCGGGTAAACTTGTGGCGGAAATCAAGTATCTCTACCCAGAGGATAGAAATTCTGGAGGGTGTACCCCGTAGCCTTGAAACCGAGGGTGTAATTATACAATTTCTTTTGAAAGGAAATCCGTACTTGCATTGCGGGACTGGATGTAGGGTAACTTTGAACCAGTATAAAATCCGGTGTGTTCTTTCCTTTACTGCTTTTATTTTATTTCTGCATCTGTGCTTGTTTGTTTGATTATATATGTGTCTGTATATTGCATACATCGGTGTCTAAATTAACATAAACTGAAAAAGATTTAGTAATTCTTTATTAACACTATTCACCCCCTCCTCTCTAGTGTTAATCCTAGCCTTAAGATCCGTAATCCGCATTTCTCACAATTGGTATCAGAGCAAGGTTTTCAAAGTTTCATAATCTGATTTTTGAAAAAGTTTTTAAAATGACTATATTTGTTAATACTAATTTAGAAGTATTCAAACCATCAATGTTTCTTGAGTCTACATATAATCAATATTCATATTCAAGTTGTCTACCAAGATTGTTTGATGTGCAGGAATCATGCTTTATGGGTGTTGAGGAATCAATCCTCGGCGGACAAATTGTGCGGATCAGAAAGAACAAATGGATACTTGATAGTGGGTGTTCTATACACATGGCTGGAAATCCAAATATACTGAATGATATAATATACAAAAAAAGAGGACTGGTTAACTTTGGAGACAATTCAAAAGGATATGTGATTGGCATTGGCAAAGTCGGTAATTCTGAAACTCCTAATATTACTAATGTTTTGCTAGTTAAGAATCTGAAACATAATCTGCAAAGTATAAGTCAACTATGTGATAAAGGATATAAAATTAAATTTGAAAAAGAAAAGTGTAATATAGAAGATAATAATTCAACCATTATATTTGAGGGAGTCAGGAAGAAGAATATTTATATTCTCAGTATGAAAGTTTCAAATGATAACCTGTGTCTGTTGGCAAATACAAGTGACCCTTGGATTTGGCATAAAAGATTTGAGCATTTGAATTTCAAACTCTTATCTTGACTGTCAAAAGATAATCTAGTAAGAGGTCTCCCTAAAATGAATTTTAAAGTAGATAGTTTATGTGATGCTTGTCAATTAGGAAACTTAGAGAAAGTTCCTTAAAGTTAAAAGATATGATTTCAACTTCAATACCTCTTGAATTACTTCATCTTGATTTATTTGGTCCATCCCAAATTCTACCATTAAATCATAGTAAATATGTCTTAAAGTGATACTTTTGAATGTTTTAAGACATTTTCAAAAAGAATTCAAAATCAATTTTCTCTAAAAAATTATAACTATTCGAGGTGATCACGGTGGGGAATTTGAAAATGAAAAGTTTGAGGAATTCTGTAATAAAAAGGGAATAACTCACAGTTTTTCATTTTCGAGAACTCCACAACAAAACGGAGTAGTAGAACATAAAAATAGGACTATTCAAGAGTGTGCGAGAACTATGCTTACATATAGTAATTTACCAAAGAATTTTTGGGCAGAAGCAGTTGCTACCGCCTGTTATATTTTAAATAGAATTTTAATTAGAACTTTAACTGATAAGACATCTTATGAACTTCTTTATTCAAAGAAACCTAAGGTATCTTATTTCAAAATTTTTGGAAGTAAATGCTTTATTTTAAATACAAAAGATAATTTAGATAAATTTGATCCTAAATCCGACAAAGGTATCTTTATCGGATATTCTAATAGAAGTAAAGCGTACAGAGTGTTTAATTTAAAAACCAATTCCATTAAAGAAACAATGCAAGTTTCATTTGATGAAAATTTCAAATTTTTTGAAGATATAAATGATGAAGTGGAATTAATCACTCAAAATCAAGAATCAATTGAAACTAATAATGAAATTAATCATCCTAATAAAAGGACTAAACTTTTAAAAGATCATCCTATAGAAAGTATACTGGGAGATATGCAATCTGTTGTTAAAACTAGAAATCAACTAAGTCAAATGAGTAATGTAGCTTTTATATCAACTATTGAACCCAAAAATCCAAAAGAAGCATCAACTGATGATTCATGGATTTTGGCTATGCAAGAAGAATTAAATCAATTTACAAGAAATAATGTTTGGGAACTTGTTCCTAGACCAGAAAATAAAACTATAATTGGAACTAAATGGGTTTATAAAAATAAAATGAACGAACAAGGAGAGGTAGTTAGAAATAAAGCTCGATTAGTCGCTCAAGGTTATTGTCAAGAAGAAGGAATAGATATTGGTGAAACCTTTGCTCCCGTAGCAAGATTAGAAGCCATTAGGATTCTACTTGCATTCGAAAATCATAATAATTTCAAATTATTTCAAATAGATGTTAAAAGTGCCTTTTTAAATGGATTTGTAAAAGAAGAAGTATATGTTGAACAACCGCCACTTTTGGAAATTGATAATTTACCAAATCGTGTTTACAAACTTAAGAAAGCATTATATGGTCTAAACAAGCTCCTAGAGCCTGATATGATAGACTAAGATCTTATTTATTGCAATCTAATTTTGAAATTGGTAAAGTAGATAATACTCTTTTTATTAAAAGAAATAAAAATGATATTCAACTAGTACAAGTTTACGTAGATGATATCATTTTTGGTTCAACTAATTTTGAAATGAATAAAGAGTTTCTAAAATAATGACAAAAGAGTTTGAGAAGAGTCATATGGGTGAATTAAATTTCTTTTTAGGATTAAAAATAAAACAATTAGATAATGGTATCTTTATTAGTCAAGAAAAATATGCTAAAGACCTAATTAGTAAATTTGGTTTGACTACTGCGAGTGGAAAACCCACTCCCATGGCAACCAATGAGTACCTTAGTAAAGAAGATCTCTTGAAAGATGCAGATCAAAAAATATATAGAGGAATGATTGGATCACTACTCTGTATTACTACCAGTAGACCTGATATCATGCATAGTGTTTGTCTCTGTGCCAGATATCAATCCCAACCTAAAGAGACCCACTTAAAATTCATAAAACGAATCATAAGATATGTTAAACACACATCTGATTATGGTTTATTCTACCCTAAAAATGATTCTTTTGACTTAATATCTTACTGTGATGCTAACTATGCTGATTGTAAATCATACCAAAAAAGTACAAGTGGGACCTGTCACTTTTTGGGGCATTTTCTGATTTCTTGGCTCAGAAAAAAGCAAAACACAGTTTCTTTATCAACAAATAAAGCAGTATATATTTCTGCTATTTTGGCTTGTTCTCAAGTAATATATATGCAACAAACCTTAAAAGACTTTGGTTTAAAATTTTCAAAATCACCAATTTATTGTGACAATACGAGTGCGATAAATTTATCCAAAAATACTACTCAACATGCTCGAACTAAACATATTGATATCATACATCATTTTCTCAGAGATAACATAAGTAAGGAAGTAGGTACTCTCGATTATATCAATTCTGAGAATCAAATTGCTGATATCTTAGCAAAACCCTTAAATGAATCAATATTTACTAAATTAAGAAGAGAATTAGGTATTTGTTCTATAACTGAAATATAAAATATAAATAACAAGTATAATTAATAATTAATATTAAAATAATTCAAAGAGTTAAAATATAAAAGACCATGTCGACATCCCCCATATACCCATGTCGACATGCAACGTTTTTAAATTTTGAAAATTTTCCCATCAAAATTCAAAATAATTAGTTATAAATTCTTCATATTTTCGACATTTTATTCATCCTTTCTGTTATCTCTTTATTCTTCTCTCTGAAATCAAATAATCAATGACCTCCTCTTCCAAATCAAACATAAAATCAACCTTTTCATTCCCCTCTGCTACGTTTGGTCCATTTCAATGTACTACTCTCGCCGTGTGACTAAAATAAAGGACTCTCTGAAGGATGCACTTCAGACGATGACTGAAATTCAAGTGACTCGACTTCGTATAGCAAAGGAACAAGAGAGGCAAGGCAAGATTCTTTGGAATTTGCAAAAATTCCTAATGGATAACCAGGCCAATCCTATCTTGATTGATGAAGACTCTTCACTCAATCAAGAACAAGAGCCCTGCGAAGAAGAAGAAGAAGTAGAAGAAGAAGAAGAACCCATGAAAGAAGAAGCACAAGCGGAAGATGATGACCAAGTCGTGTGTGTGGAGAAGTGTGTTTTGACAAAAACGGGAATCTTGTCGAACAACGTGAAAATTTCTGTTTCCACTATCCAAACTGTTCGATTCATAGATCTCCTATGTTTAAAAACACATAATAGTTTCTTTTCTTTCTTCTCCATTGTTGTTTGTGTTTCTTTATGTTTTCTATACGCTCATGTATATACAACTTCATACGTAATAAATAACTCGTGTTCTTATACGTGTTTTAATTATAAGTACTATCGTGCATTCTTAGTTAGGATAGTTAATTGTTTAGGACTATGTTTTAGTATTAGATTTAAGTGATGATTACTCATGATAACACTATCATTATAATCACATGTCATAGAGTGGTAGTTTTTAGGGGAGTTATATAGTTTGGAGTGAGTTTTTGTTGATGACAAAGGGGGAGAAATATAAAATAGGGTAGTTAGGCATAAATTAAGGGGGAATTATTAGTTTTAGGGGGAGTTATTAGGATAGAAATAATATTTTATAAACAAAGGTTGTCATCATCAAAAAGAGGGAGATTCTTAGTCCGTGAAATGATGGTTTTGATGACAACAACCTTAAAATAGATTATAAAATATAAATACTGACATTATAAGTTTAGATATATGTATATGCAGGATTTAACCATGTAGGTACCAAAAATGAAGACTGTACAGTATAGAGATTCAAGATATCGAGATAGAAGACTCATAAGTATCAAGATTATCAAAAGTTCAAGACTTCAAGCATAAGTATTTTTATTAGGAATTTTGTTAAAACTCGTAGAAAACCACTGACATCTTAAAATCCAATTTATTCATGGAATGGAATCCACTTCGAGCCTGTTAAAGGGATGGAACCCTAAGTAGGATGGAATCTACGAAAATCTAGTGGAACATTATTTTGTATCCACTAATTTTAATTCAAATGATTTTACAAAATTATCTTGTTTTCAAAATGATTTCAAAACTTTCCTTTTAAAAACATCAAAACTCTCTATCCTGATTTTAATTTTATCCTCAAAATTGTCTTCAATTTCAAAGTCAAATTACTCCTAATTTTGAACTATCTGTTTAAATTATATATTTAACTTTTATACTTAGATTTAAATATAAAATTATAGTTAAAATATATATATATTATTCTCTATATTTACTTATGAATTTTAACTATAGTCAAGTATATTTGTAAAGTTTAAAATAGTTTTAATATAAGATAAAGGTTATTTTCAAAGAAAATCGAATCACCAAAAATTGCTTTGGGAAGTCGACATGCCTAGGGTAACCATGTCGACATGGTGTCGGTTGAATTCAAAATTTAAATTTCAAAAGAAGTGTCTATTCGCCATAACTCTTCATGAACGGACATGGCTGTTGTTCTTCTATAAATAAGGGTTAGTTTCAACGAATTTTATATCAGATTTTCTTGTTTTTCACTCCTCTTCTTCTTCCACATTTCTTAATACATATTCTTACCATTACTCTGCCGAAATCAACGTTGAATCAAATTCGATTACTTTTAATTTGATTCTCTATCACTATCTCTATAAGGTTCTCAGTGCTATTCAGAGTTATAGACTTCTTTATAATCTATTAAGAGAGAAAAGGTGTGATTGTAGCCTTGGAAATCAATCAAGAGAGAAAAGGTGTGATTGTAGCCTTGGTAAATCAATTGGGTAAACTTTTGGCCCGGAAATCAAGTATCTCTACCCAGAGGATAGAAGTTCTGGAGGATGTACCTCGTATCCTTGAAACCGAGTGTGTAATTGTAAAATTTCTTTTGAAAGGAAATTCGTACTTGTGTTGCGGGACTGGATGTAGGGTAACTCTGAACCAGTATAAAATCTGGTATGTTCTTTCCTTTACTGCTTTTATTTTATTTCTGCATCTATGTTTGTTTCTGTGATCATATCTATGTCTGTATATTGCATACATCGGTGTCTAAATTAACATAAACTGAAAAAGATTTAGTAATTCTTTATTAACACTATTCACCCCCTTCTAGTGTTAATCCTAGCCTTAAGATCCGTAATCCGCATTTCTCACACAATTAAATTGTAATTACACATTAATTAATAATGTAATTAGAGATTAATCAATTGGTAATTAAGGTTTGATTAATTGGTAATTAAGGATTAATTAATTGGTAATTAATTTTTATTAATTAATAATTAATCTCTGATTAAAGATTAATTAATTGATTATAAAAGTAATTAAGGAATGATGAACTAATTAAGTGATTGCAATTAATTAATGACTGATTAAGCAGAGGTAGATGATTAATTATTAAGTAATTAATTTAATTTAAGTTAATTAAATTAATTATAATATGGATTAAAATTCTTGCTTATGGATGATTGTTTTGAGTAGAATATCTGGATTGGTTGATATCTATTGAACGATATTCTGTGATGTGATATTGGATATATCTGTGATTGATGTATGTTAATTATCTATGATAAATGCTGTGTAAATTCAAAGTATTGAATTGAATTGTTTAACCTTAAACAACTTTCCCTTTAAGAAATGTTTGGATTTCGATGACTGGGACCGGATATCAAGTTTGATTATCCAAAAACCACATCGATCCAAGTTAAACGATAGGTCGTGAAATCTCAAAGTGAAGATCGAGATGGAGTTTAGAATGCAAGGGTTATTATCGTTAACTCTGAGGGTGACTCCAAAATGAGTGTAATGAAATAATGCCTTCGGTTTCGTTCGAACCCGGAACGAACTTGTATGGATTGAATGCTATCTAGTAAGGGGTAGCTATGGCTTTGTGTTGCAGGGGACCAGGAGGGATCCTCGGTACGTTGATCTAGGCCACGTACTATGACGGGTGGTACCCCAGTAGTCCTGCCATTGTATGGAATCCAATTTCCAATAAGTGATCTCGGACTTGATTGTATAACCCACTTTGTGGCTAGTATGCTGGAATTTAATAATGTAACAATTTCAGCTATGTGAATATTTATTTGAGAATCCTAGACCTAATTATAGTATAACCAGATTTCCTATCAAATGTTTTGGTTGTTGTAAGGGAAAACTTGTCCGTATTTATTGGCGGACAGTCTTACGAGATACCTTTTCTCTCAAAGGTTTTTCAAGTTAAACAGCTTAACCGTTTACTCACACAAGACCCATGTCTGACCCGGAGTTTATTTCTATTTTCTTAAACTCTTGGGTACAAACATTTTTATGAGTAGCCAAGTGATCAGGTTTGGCTTGATGAATTTTGGAAGCTTGGAGCAGGAGTCCAGACGTAGCTATATCTATCTATATCCGCTGTGTTGAAACCCTTTTGACTGTTGCATTTTGAAATGTAATGGCTAGACAGATCTTTATAACTGTCTAGTGTGACGATGATATGTAATTAGTGTAACTCTAATATGTAAAGACTATGTAATAGTTATGTGATATATTATATTTTGTTCCGTTTCTGCTGTGAGATTCTAATGATTATTCAGTTTTTTCTTCTATATATTCTATTTCTACCTATTTCTTTCTTATTGATGATGCGTCTTTCTATGGAATGAAAGGCGGGTCGTCACATCATGGATGTTTATTTCTTTGTGATCACTTTATTATAGGTTTTGTGGGGTTCGGTATTATTATGGGGATGGACTGGCTATAGAAGTACAGAGCAATATGGGATTGTGAGAGGTTTGGTGACGATAGGGATGAATGATGGGTGTAGGTTGGAGATAGGTGTGATGACCCAGAATTTTTGAGCATTTGAAATTGGAATATTTAATAGATTTTAAATATTTAAAAGTTAGTTTTCAACTTGAATTCAAATATCACTATTTATTTGATAATTAAACTATTGAATTAAATAATTTGAAGTTGGGTAAAATGTTGAATCTAGAGTTTTAAGTCTGTTAAAAATAATTTGAAGGCTCGTAAAATTTATATTGATAGTGCGGAGAATAGTATAAGCTTTAAAATTGAATTTAACAGTGATTTGTTCAGTTTTGAAATTTCATCGTTTAAATTGAATTTAACAGTGATTTGTGCTAACATCTGTGGATGCAGGGAAAACAGGTTGGAGAGATCCAACTGGATTCCTCAACATTTATTTAAATTATTTAATGTTCTCTGTTATGGTTATTTGATATTCTATGAAGAATTATATTGGAATATTGAATGTTATAGTTTGTTTGAATATTTCGGTAAACTGAGTTATCTAAATATATAGAATTATATTTTTGGAATGAAAATAAAAGAGTAAATTTGTAAGCAAAATAATTATAGAGAATCTGAATAAATTGAAGGATAAATTGGAAAAGAATAAATGTGATTTTAAAATTCTAATAAATAACTTTCGAGTATAGAAAGGAGATTTTGAATAAACAAAGAAATAATGAAATTTAAAACCTTAAGTGACAGTACTTCAAGAAATAAAGAATTTATTTTAGAAATCCAAGTTTTAAATTTATTGAAATAGATAAAGAAGGAAATTATTTCAAAAAGGAGTGAATTGGAAATCAATTTGGAAATTGATTTAAGTGTTTGAAATTGGAAATTTAAGAAGAATGTGGCTATGAATTTATAAACTGGGTTTATAAAAGTAAAGTAAATATATCAGTGGATATTTTGGAAGAGTAAATTCAAGATGAGAATTTATTAAAGGAAATGAGAAAATTTATTAAAAATAAACAGTGATTTATTTTCAAAGGATGCGAAGAGAAGTATATTTCCCTGGATAGCCAAGTACGGTTTCAAAATAATTTTCAAATATAAGATAAAGGTTTTAATTTTTTTTTTAAAAAAACTTGTTTTAGAAAATTTATTATTTCTAAATGTTTAAACTCTAAAGTAAGTATTTTTTTTCAAATCTATTTTCGTAATAATTATTTAAAGGTGGCTTAGTATTTTGTTTCAAAGGAGAAAATCTAGTTTATATTTTATGAATAACCTTACTTTAAATATTCCTAAACTATTATCATTAATTGAGTATTAAAGTAGTTTTCTTAATTTAAATGTTAAATCATATTTTACGATAAAGTGTTTTTATATTATTTTTGAAATCTAAAGTTTTGTGCTTGGTGATTTTAGTGGAAATAGAAAATATTTGAGAAATTTATTCTGTAAAAAGGAAGGTAGTTTGAAACTGTTTTCAAAGGGGTTGAAAAGTGGAAATATATCTTGTGAAGATAATTTGAGTTTAATAAATAATTTGGTGAAATTATTTATGTTGGATGGTTATTGTGAATGTTAATTGATAGTTAAATAACCGACTATCAATATTGGACAAATGCGTTAGTCGTTTCGATTCGTTTTGTACGTTTTCGAGAGGAAGACGAGTTTGGATTCGAAGATGGAGCAGTGAAGTGTAAGGACTAGTCGCTACTAATCCTGAGGTTATTTCCAAAATGGATGTAGTAGGAGTAGTGCCTTCGGTTCCGTTCGAACCTGGGACGGACTTGTATGGATGAATGCTTTAAGAACATCATCAAGTGGACAATAATCATTCTAAGTGAAACGATCTTAAAGGTAACGCTTAGCCTCAAGCCTCATCAACCGGGAATGACTGAAAATCAGGGGTTATGCAGCAAGGCTAGGTGCGTAGCACCACTTCAGGGTAAGGTCATCTCTGTCTATATGTCCCTTTTATTTCGGCTTAGTGGTGTGGTTGTTGATCACAACAATGTGGTGATCTTACTCGGGATTATCCAGTAAGGGGTAGTCCCGGCCTTGTGTTGCAGGGGAGTTAGGGTGGCTCCTTGGTACTGTGATATAGGCCATGTACCGTGACAGGTGGTACCCTAGCGCCTAGTCATTAGTTGGAAATCCATTCTCCCTACACGCCTTTTACGAGTTTTGTTTGTATTACCCACTATATGGCTAGTAGCTAGAATTTAATAGATGTAACAATTTCGGATATTTTAATAAGTATTTGTAAATAGACCCTATTATAATATCAGAGGATTTTAATAAAAAGTGTTTTAGCTATCGTAAGGTAAAAACCCGACATGTTTATTTGTGGCATGGTCTTACGAGATGCTTTTGATTTTCAAAGGATTTTTGAAACTTTAATAATCAATTTGAGTGTGATTTCTCACACTGGTATTCCAGACTGACTCAGATGTTATTTAACTATAATTCTCGGGTCAGACCGAGTATTATAGAATACAGGATATGATGCTGTGGAGCTCAGGAGACGAGCTGGATGGCGATACGTACTTCCGTATTTGATTATTATTCCGCTGTGTATCCAGTTGTATGTTATTAATGTTGTTGAACTCTGATGATGTATACTGATGATGTAAGGTATAAACAGATATATATGTTTTTGTGTAAAGAGCATTTATTATCTATTATATTTTATTCTGCTACGATGGTTAGATTCTGATGTTGTTTTCTATTTTCTTCTTCTACCTATTCTTCTTTAACCCAAATGGTTCGTATTTCCGTTCATCTTGAGTTGATTGATGTAGATTAGTGTTAACTCAAAGGGTATGTATTTTCGGGCTGTTACAGTTGGTATCAGAGCTTAGGTTGGTGATAACCTTGGCTCTGATGGGAATTGCTCATTTAAATTAGAGTCTGTAGTACTCCAGAATGAGTTTGAGCGTACTAATGGATATGAGCGCGTATTTGTTAGTGGATATAAAAATGGTTTTATATCGTGTTGATTGGTTTATTGAGTGGCATATGAATCTTCGTCGGCACAGGCTGGACAACTGTATCGAAGGGGTCTCTAAACACTTGAATAGAATAGTTCGACACGGTATTGTTTTAAATGTGGGTGAATGAAATAATTTTAAGCAAAAAAATATATTTTGATATAAAGAAAAGTTTTTGTAAACTATTTTAGCTAATATATGGTTGCTTGGATGTTAGGAAAAATAATATTAAATTATTATCATTGTAGAGAGGAAATTTAACTAGAAATTGAAAATGTAACCAAAGGTTAAGGAAAATAAATTCATTTATAAAAAGAAATTTATAAATATAAATTAACAACGTGATTTATAAGTTGAAATATGATCAAATGGGAATTTATACAAATGAATTATAGTTAAAATTGATTTAAGCAGGATTTGGAAATTTAAAATCCCGGAGATTTTGGAAGTGTTTGTCGAAGTGTTTTGAAGATAAATAATAGCATTATTGTTATAGAGGTATTTCTGAAAGGAAATTTGTTTAAAATGGATTTTGGAAGTGATATAGCATTGAAATCACTTGGATTATTGGGAAATAATTTTGATGACGGCGGCCGCATCATTAGTATTCATTTTCGAATTTCTAAATGACGGATTGCTGCCAAATTTATTTGTTCAGAAAAGCTAGTTGTTTTTGAAATTTTCAAAGGAAATTTGTTGGCGATAAAAACCAGGATTGGTTTAAATTTTTGAGAAGTGTGATTTGAGATGTTAGAGATTTCAAAATGATTTGAAACCAAAACCCGGGTGTTTAAAAATCCTGATGGGACAGGTTGTAAGTTTATAAATTGAGATGATTTTTAAATCAGGAAGGAAATATGTGCTTTTAATGTTGGAATTTAAATTTAAATTTAGAATTTAAAAATAAGATTAACTTGGATTGATGAAGAAAATTGAATCGAATTGAATTATATAAATCTGGGTTGAAATAGAATTGAATTGGGATGAATTTCAGTTGAGTTATTGAATGGAATTAGATTCTTACTTTAATAAATGGAAGTAAGTTGAATAAGAATTGGATTGGAAAAATGAATTAGAATAACTTATAAAAGAATTAAAAATCCATAGAACAAAATATACTTGGGCTATAAATAAGCGTAAAACTCGAGTTAAAAATAAAGATGAATATATTCAAACCTAGAATGAATGGAAATGTGTAAAATAATAAGTTGTGACTTATAAAATTGAAAAGTGGGATAGAAAACCCAAAAAATAAATATTTTCGATGAATAGGAAAATATAACGAAAAATCCAAACTTAAATTATAAAATAAATTAAACTCAAGAAAATTAAATGAAGTGATATTTGGAATTAAAAATCAAGTATTGAATTTAAACCAGGGGAAGAACTAATTAGATAATAAATTAGTTAATAAAAATGTGTAAATGGAATCTAATGTAGTCAAATAGAAGTTGGATTTGTGAGTTAATAATGTAGTTTGGAAATAAAACTCAACTTATAAATTAAATTCGACTTGAATTATTAGTGAAGTAAATATGATTGGAAATAGATTAAAGTAGGGATTGTTTTGGTTGCAAATAAGATTTGATTGAGATAGAATAAATTTGAATAGAAAAGAAAATTTTACTTGTAAAATGAAAATGAGCTTAAGTATAAAATTTGAATAAATTGAAGTAAATTAACTTAAGCTAAATAGATGGAGGAGAGTTGAATTGAAGTAAACTTAAATTAAGTTTAATGATATTGGGTTGGATATAAATCAAGTAAAAATAAATTTTAATCGAAATAAAATTCAGTGAGTTATAGATAATATTTAATGGAATGAAATTCTTAAATAAATAATTGTAAACCATTTAAATTGTTAAGGAGTTGAAATAACTTAGAGGTAATAAGAAAAATAGAATGTTTTCAAGTTTAATAGATTGGTTTTAAATGAATGCGGATAAGAAATGAAACGCATATGAATGATCGTGAATAAAATTAAAATGGAATGTGTCAAGCTAAATAAAATGATTGTGAATGAATTAAAAATAGAAGAAAATAAATATAAACTGAGTTCGAGTCAATTTAAAATGGTCATAAGCTTAAGTAATTGTTTTTTGCATGAATAACATCAAGTTTACACAGAAAATTAGTCATTTTATCATAAACAAAAGTAAATGTATTTACAGAGGTGGATAGAATTGATTTTTATATCAATTGGAATAATATGGGTTTGTTTAAAATTAAAAATGAATTGAATGTAAGCAAAAGGGTTGTGGACCATTCAAATTTAAATGAAAATGATATATGAATTAATTGAAAACAGCAGAATTAGTATGAAAACTATATAAATTGCCTACGAAAAGTGTTTAGTGTGCATTGCTTTTAAAATTCATGCATTTAACTATTGCAAATAAGTGGAATGTTGTTAAACTTCATATATATCGCACTTACATGTTTAAATTGAGCAAGTACAGGTACCTGGAAGCCGTGTGGCTGGATTTGGCTACGCTAATTGCTAAAATAATAAGCCGCTTGCTTAAAAATGCTAAATAAGGTACGCCTACGCAATAAAAATAGGAAATATGAACTGTTTTTGTTTTTGCGACAGGGTAGGTCGATGTATACATATTTATATCTTTTGTCAAATTGCAAAAGCTCCTCCGTACAAAGGGGACTCTGCCAAAAAATTTCGAAAATTTTGGGAGTTAGAAAATTTTTGAAAATTTTTGGAAAATTCTGTTAACGACAAAACAATTTCAAACTGGAAATTGAAATAAATTAGTGAATGAAACTAATTTAAATTAATGATATGAATCGGTTATAAATGGAAGATGAAATTTTATATTCAGAGATAAGAATAAATTGAATTCATATGGAAATGGGAAACTAAATTGAATAGAAGTAGATATAAACTAAAGTGGCGAAGTGAAAATAAATAAAGGAGCGTATAAAATGCTTATACTTAACTTAAGTAAGGAATGGTGAATTCTCAATTGTAAATTGATATTACAAATATATTCTGAGTTAATATTTGAATGAATAAATATTGACATTTTGTAAGGAAGTCGATAAAATGTTTTTGGAATGTTGTGATTGGACATATTGCTAAGTGAGATATGCAGGTATTATAAAGGAAAAGGGAAATTGGTTTTGATTTCGGAAGATAAATTTGAATTGCCCGACTAAAAAGGTATGTGTTTGAATTTCTATATGAAATTTGATTGGGTTTTTGATCTAGCCACCTGGCTTTTTGTTTTCTTTTGGAATTTGGGAACCCGTAGAGGCCTTTTTTAGTTGTACCGAGCTAGCCGCGCAAAGGAGACGCTGGCGAAATTTTTCGAAAATTTAGGGAGTTGGAAAACTTTTGAGAAAATTTTGATAATTTAAATTTTGATTTAAATTAAAATTTGAATGGTTGAATAAGTAAATTTATTTGAAAACTATGGAAGGTTTTGGGAAGTTGGTTAAAGTAATAGTGGGCCTTTAATAAAAGAATATGTTATGGCAAGTTAATTAAACTGTTTGGTTTTGGAAAATGGTAATGGGTATTGGATCATTCTTCCTAAATAGTAATTTCGTGGACGAAATTCTTTTAAGGGGGAGAAATGTGACAACCCAAAATTTTTGAGCATTTGAAATTGGAATATTTAATTGATTTTAAATATTTAAAAGTTAATTTTCAACTTGAATTCAAATATCACTATTTATTTGATAATTAAACTATTGAATTAAATAATTTAAAGTTGGGTAAAATGTTGAATCTAGAGTTTTAAGCCTGTTAAAAATAATTTGAAGGCTCGTAAAATTTATATTGATAGTGCTGGGAATAATAGAAGTTTTAAAATTGGATTTAACAGTGATTTGTTCAGTTTTGAAATTTCATCGTTTAAATTGAATTTAAAAATAGCCTTCCGAGGCATAGTCTCGAAATTCAATGAAATCAGTTCCATTGGATCCGTAATAGAGTATTATTATCGTATTTCAATTTTCGTAGTGATCGGAGTTATTTTGTGAGCGTACGATATATAAACGCATTGAAATTAAATCGAAATTTAATATAATAACTGGGTTCAAAAAGCTATCTTCTCCATACTATCGAATTTGGACTCGAAACCTTTTCCATTGTGTCCGTAATAGGGGTATAACATTATAAACGCCTAGCGGCATGCCCCGGTAGGAGGCTAAAATTTTAAGTTGCGTATTCGAGACGATTTGAATTTAAATATAATATATATCTGTTGACTCGACAAAATATATCACATCAGAACTTTTTTTTTCAACATTTCAAATCACGTCGTCTTTATTTCAAATCGTGTTCCCCTCTTTTTATTTCCTCACGCTACCTTCCTATAGAAGGAAACAACTCGTTCCTCTTCCCTTCTTTTATGAAACTCGAGCCTTCTGAAGATTTTGGGAACGAAATTGCCTCGGCATCATTATTCTCACCTTTTTCCTTCTTCAAAAATTCCCATATCAAATTCAAACCTTTATCGTTAAAATAAATAAATAAATAAAACAGGAAATCGAGACTTTAACGGCCGAGCCCTCCTAATTTGAAAGTCAAATTTCAAAATTGAGAAGCTAAATTCCAAATCAAAGTTTCATCATGTTCCCTACTCGATTCTTCGGCAAGTCGCGTTCGAGGATATTGACGTAGGGAGGAAGCGCACGAGTAATCATTGATGCACGCGATGGTGGCTGGAGCGTGCGCATGAATGGTGGATCGAATCGCAATTTGAATCGCTGTCGCGCGAGGCCGTGGAGGGTCTGCTGGCGTGAAGTACTCTGACATGAAGGAAGCTCGCGTGCTTAGAGGGTTGGACGATGGAGATTGGGTGATGATGTGAAGGTTCAAGCATGGGAGCTCGGGCTCGCGAGCACGAGGCCGTGGAGGGGTCGCGACATCTAGGTCGCGAGGCAGTGGATTGGGCATTGCGTAATGGTGATTTGCGTTCGAGGTAACGATTTCATGAGGGAGGAGCAGTAAGGTACCCTTTTTTTATTTTTTATTCTATTATTATTAGTTTGGTTGTTTACTGGAATAGGAAATGAAAGATATTTATATGTCATTTTAATTTACTGTTAAATTGGAAAATATTTATAAAGTTTTGAACATGGAAGGAAGAGAAGGAAAAAAATTAAAAATTAAAATTAACAGTGAAGGAAAATATGATATAAACAGAAAGATATGATTTTAGATAAGGTTTTGGAAAAAGGGAGGTATTTTTAAATGTGAGGAGTTTATATAAACATAGATTTTTAAATCTATATGGATTATTTTATAAGAATATATGTAGTTTCACTTACTAGTTTATTTTAAAATGTATTGTAGTGATTAAATTATTTAATCAGCTTATTTAATTATTTTAGTTATTAAAAATAATTTATAAAAAAAATAGTTTAAAATCAAATTTATTAGTTAACTTAAATAAATAAATAGTAGTTAATTGTTCGCTTAATTCAGAGATTAATAAATCATATAATATTTATTCAAGATCTGAAATCGTGAAGAAAAACAAGTTGGGTTAGGTTGGACTGCAAATAAAATCAAATGTGAGTTAATCTCACTCATCTGGTTATAATTTTAATTTAAATGGCTAAATTTAAATAATTGGATGATTGATTGATTTGATTGGATGTGTGATATTATATATAGTAGCATATAACATATCTTGGAATGATTGATTTCCTGCATTTTATAGCGGAGGAGACCCTATGCGTCGCATAATAGCGGGTGATAGTATATTAATCCCGTATACCGCGATATTCCACCTCGAAGTGGAATTGGTGTTTTATATTGTGCTAACATCTGTAGATGCAGGGAAAACATGTTGGAGGGATCCAACTGGATTTCTCAACATTTATTTAAATTGTTTAATGTTCTCTGTTATGATTATTTGATATTCTGTGATGAATTATATTGGAATATTGAATGTTATAGTACTTGTGGTCCAGTGGTTTACGACATGAGGTGAGTTGCTGCATCTTGTTGTGGTGGCACAGGTTCGATTCCCAGTGGCCACAAGTAGGAGACATGAGTGTCTGGGCACTATAAATCTCAGTCTAACCAAAGGTCAGGGCGACATAGTCTCCCTGTCCCCAAAGTTTTCATAAAATCCGAAGTTCATTAATTTTACCTTCAATGTCCGCTCCAGTCCTTCCCCATGCTTCACTTGTACCTTCCCTCTCCTCCTATGCCATATCTCCCTGCCACAACGTACCTCCTACCCCTTCCAAACTTGCCATCAATCCCCTCTCATCAGTGACAACCTTGGTATCCTATCCCGATGGTTCCCCTCTGAACGCCACCGCCCTAGCCCCAACCCTTCCAGTTCCACCCCCTCTACACCTACCTGAACCCCACCCTTATAAGCCTCCAGATGTTACTTTACTGCCGCAATCACCTACCGGAACACCCCCAAGTCAAGTTGAACGTAATTGGACCTCTTTATTTAAGCGTAAACCTAGAAATGCAGGGAAGTACATTCCTGTCGATCTTACTCCTGTGTACGAAGAAGATGTGCTTGTTCCACCCCAGAATGTTCTTGATGCTGGTGCTGTGGTATGGACAGACACGCTGGTAGGCTTCTTCTTGGATAAGCCGCTTTCTTATACCGTTGTTATACAAAAGCTCAAAATAATCTGGAAGCTTAAAGGAACAGTTAAAGTCAAATCAGATGGTAATGTTTTTCTCTTCAATTTTTCATGTGATGAAGATAGAAGTAAAGTGCTTCAAAATGACCCAGTTATTATGAACAATAAATTGTTCATAATTAAACCATACGATGTTGCAGTTAGTAATATTTCTGGTTCAGTTACCTCAGTTCCAGTTTGGGTTCATCTTTATAATCTACCCTTGTTTGCATGGTCACCATTAGGAATTAATTGGTTGTGTAGTCATTTGGGTAGATTACTCTGTTTGGATGAAGTGACTGAGCAACAGAACAGGTTAAGTTTTGCTAAATGTCTTATAGAAGTGAAGCCAGACAAGGAATTAGTAAATGAGTTTAAAGTAAAATTGGTGGAGGGTGGCATTCAGATAATATATGTTGAGTACCAATGGAGGCCAGATGTGTGTGTAATTTGCAACAAATTTGGACATACAACTGCATGCTGTGACGATAAGAAAACGAGAATAATCGACAAAGAAGATGAAGTGCAAGTTACTGGAAAAATGGGAGACAAAATGGACACTACAAGTACAGTTGTACATGTTTCTACAAGGGTTAAACCATTTCAAACGCAAATTTCAAGGAAGTGGCAGCGTGTCAACAGAAAGAAAACAACAATACCTATGTTTGAAACTTCCAGCAAACTAAAAGAGGGAGGCACAAAAGAGGTAGATTATGAAAAAGAAAAAGAAAAGGATGAATGTGAAAAGAATGACGAGGAAAGAGTAAAATTTGAGCAAGGAAGAAGGCGAAATGAAATGGTTAAAGAAACTTGTGAGGACATAACACATACTGAAGAAGCCAACAACCAATCCAATACTGAACGTACAAGCAAAGAAACAATGGGGAATGATAAAACAACAGACAGTGGCACATCTGGAAAAATAATGTTATCTAATATGTATGAGGCATTACTGGGGTTGGAGGGTGATGAAGTTATAGACAAAATGCAAGAAGTAAGAAAAGGTGATAGTGGAAAATGTGGTGGAACACAAGGAGTAAATAGACCAACTGTAGTAAATATTGATGAAAAAAACACAAAGCAAAAGGAAAAGGGGAATAAAACAATGAAGCAAATGCAAACAACCCAAACTGCTGAAAGGCAGCAAGCAGAAAGCTCAATTATAGACAAAGCAACAAACAGTGAAGGTAGAAACCAAAGTGAGGAAGAATGTGAAACAGTAAGAGATAAAGAAAAAAGTCCTGAAGGTGGAGATAAAAATAAGAACAAAAGCAGGAACATCAAAAATAAAAGGGTTGCTGAAACAAGTGCAGACATGCACAGGGATGAAAAAGAAAGCATAGCTAAACCAACTAATCCCCCTGTCAAATTAAATCCTCAAACTTCAACTCAACCACACATATACTCCAATATCAAACCACCTCTAGCATACAAACCTCCTCCCAGTTTATCTTCTCCCTCAACTCCAACCAATCCACTTCCCTCAACTCCCTCTCTAAAATCAACTTCCCCTATGCTTAATGGTACAGACAGCAATGAAATAACTCCCCTATCAGCAACGATTCCAAACTACTTGTCTTCTACGCAGGCAGTAACTAGGAAAATGAAGATTGAGCTTCTTAATGCCAAAGTTATCCAATGATGTCTTGCAATGGTGCATGGTTCATCAGGGGGGCACTCCAACTCATAATGCAAGGCCAATCTGATTATATAAACTCGAGGTGGAAGCACTTTCTCAACCTCAACAAATCTCGGAAAAGAACATGGAATAAAATCTGTAGCTGTAGTCAAAATTTTACTATGTGGAAGATATTGATCAGAGCTACTTTAACTAAAGCTAAGCATGCTAGTTTTGACTTCAACCTTAATGCAGTCTGCTCACTCTTTTGTGATCTTCCTGAAACTATTGCGAATATTTTCTTCAACTGTGATGGCATTCAACAGTTGTGGTCCAATGTGATAATGAAACTGCACATAAGCTTTCCCATTAATGAGAATCAAACTGAAAGGGAACCAATATATGAAGAAACAGGTAATAAACAAAAAAGAAAGAAGAGGAATGGAGAAACGCTGAAGTGTCTTATATCTGTGCTGTGGAAAGTTCGCAATTGTAGAGTTTTTGATGATGCCACTGCTAAACTTCTTCCAATTTCAAGTTATGGATCTTACATGATAGCGAGCCCTATATGTATGTGTTCGCCTTTGATCTTGGAATAAGTGTGCCCATTACTTTGTAGTTGTCTGTGTTTTAGTTTTCTTTTCCTTTTTGTTTTTTTTCCTCTGTGCTTGTTGCACCGTGTTTTCTCCGTTTTCTTTGAGCTTCTGCTCTTTGTTGTTGCTTTGTAATGTTCTATTCGGTGTTGCAATAATATGGTCGGGGTCCATTCACCCCCGTCGGCCTTGCCAAAAAAGATTTTGGAATGAAAATAAAAGTGTGATATCCCAGAAATTTGGCAATATAAATTTAATAATCCGTGTTTAAAAAAATTATTTTGATTTGATAATTCTTGATAATAAAATTTTGAATTGATTTAATAACTTTCTTTTAATAAATATTTAAACTAGTAGATTTTATCTTTTAAAGCTAATAAATTGTTTTCTGTTTATAATATATATAATTGTATATATTGTAAATTGATAAACCTTGATTTTGAACTTAGTAAATAAATTAATTTTCTAATTTAGTTTATATTTGTTAAATTGGAAATTTGATTTAAAATTAACATTTAACTTTTCAAAACAATTTAATAGATAATTATATAGTTTATATTAAAGGAAAACCGTATTTGTTTAGATTTATATTTTAATTAACTTAAATATAAATTTAAGTTAGATTAACATTAAAAGCTTGGTTTTATTTTATTTTTAAATATTGTTTGAATTTATATATATAAGAATTTAAAATAAAAATTACAAATGATCTTAGTTTGTTTATTGCCTCTTTTATAAATTATTTAATGTGGTTTAATTTGTTATTTTTGAATAAAAATGATAATACTTAGTTTTTATAAAACATAAGTAGATTTTAGAAATAGGACTTGTTATTTTTAATTTTAATAAAAGTTATATATGCATATGTATAACTTGATTTTTCAATTGGAGTTTTATAATTTAATTTGATTTTTAATTGAATGTTTGAAAATTTAAAAGAATAAATACATAGAAATATTTGAATAAGCTTATATTCATAATTTGTTTGTTTCATTTCTTTTTAATAAATTAAAAATGTAAGGAACTCATTTATATATATAAGAAGGACCAAATTAAGGTTTAAAAGTATTTATAAACAATTTAAATTAAAACTAAAATACTTAAAATACATGTGTAAGTTTAGCGAGACTTAAAAAGACATGTGTTAAGCCCTTAATCAAACCAAGTGACAAATGTTAGAAACTTAAAACAAGTGTTCCCTTAAACTTTTATTTTTCTTTTATTTTTAATAAAATCAAATATTTTCTTATGTGAACATTTCTTCTTAACCTCATTTTTTCTTTTTTCTATTCTTCTTCAAACTTAAGAGAAATTTCAGTTGAAAGATTTATAATCAAAAACTTGAACCAAGTTCCAAAATCTGCATCTTTCTTCAATCGGAAAATTTGAAATCTCCTCTCAAAAACCCAATTGAAACTCATATTTCCTCTAAACCAAAACCATCTGAATCATACTCAAACTTGAGACACAAATCTTAAACCAGTATCCTCCTCAAAACATTAAAGACCTGCATGCATTTTCTTCCTGGAAGCCTGCAGTTCTTTCCTGTTTTTAAATCAACCAAAGCCTGCATTTTCATATCTGCAAGCATGCATGTAGATCACGGAGCATTACAGCTAAAAACAGGATTTTTAAAGTTTAAAAAAAGAAGAAGAAGCAACTCAAAATTTTCAAATCAAAATACTGCAGCAACTTGAGGCATTCAAATTTAAAGCACCACTCAAGTTCAGGCTTTTCAAAATCAGAGTGCTATGCTCATAATTTTCAAGGTGAGTAACATTTTTATTTAAAATAATTTAAGTAAACATTAGTCGCTTGAAATTATTTACTGATTTAGTCATGATTACGTGAAAGAATATGATGGAATTCCCTATGTATGGTTACTGAATATATGCTTGCTGTTGAATATTTGTTTTTGCCTGTTTTAACATTCCAAGTTTAAACTCTGATCAAAAATCATAACCTCATAATTCAAATCTTGTTAAGGGTTTAGATTTCAAAAAATATCTGGTTATGAAATATAAGTTAAAGTTTAATTTTTATTTAGTAAGATAATAATAGAAGGAAAACCTGTAAGTGTCTCTGAAACACAATATACAACAGAACTAATTATATGTAAATGGTAATTTGACTTGCCAGATTCATTGATTTATGTTCATAAATCAATTACATTATCAAAGATATGAATTTTAAAACCAAATTTAGAATTAATAGTTTGAATTTATTTGGGCATTACTGGTTTTATTCAAAAATGGGTTTTGGGTTGGAGCTGTCAACCAAGAAGGTCGGGGTGGCCATGGAACTCTCTGGTGATAGAGTAAACAGTGAAGATCCAAGAAAAAATATGGGATGATGGATTTATGATGGGGAATAGTAGTAATTTGGGATCAAAGTAATTAACCCTAGTTTTCTGTTACTTGAAGGAATTGTTCGGTACGACTTCCATAGGTGACCGAGTTGTCCCAAATTTTGGGAAAAGGTAGTTGGGGCATAGAAGAGTTTGTGGCCGGCGGTGAAGATTTTCAGGTGATCGGAGTTTGGGGATTTGAGCAAATTCCAGGTTCGACATTGCTACTGGGTTTGAGCTCGAATGCTCTTTTTTGATTTGGGGGTTTTTCAGTTTCTTCGATGGTTGGATTTTGGTTGAGGGATGGTCATCAACATGAGTGGGTGGTCGCGAGGGGTAGGTGGTGGTTGTTGCGGCGGTGCAGGTGCACGAAACTCATGGTGTGTATGCTGTGTTTTTTTGAGAAGAAGGTACTCTATTTACTCGAGTTTGGTTTTGGGTTGCATCGAGATATGCTCGAAGAAATGGGGTTTGGGACTCGAAGGAGTTGAGTTGTGGTCTCGGGTGAGTTTGACAGTTCCAGGTTTGTATTAAACCTGTCAATTGTTAGTTTGAAAGATTTCAGCATGGAATTACTCGAGTTTGCTCGAGTTTATTTAGTGTTTTACTCGAGTTGTCTTAGAATTTAGCTCGAGTCGGTTTGTACAAGTTTGAAACTTGACCTATTTTCCAAATTTTTCACTTAAATTTAAAAGTATAAAGCAAAGGTTTAAATTAAGTTTTAAATCTAATTTTAAATTATAGATTCAAGTTTTAATTTGAATCATAACTGGAAATAAATAAGTTTTAAATTCAAATCGGTTTAAAATACTTTAAAGGGGTTTATTGTTTAAAATGTTTTTAAAGAAATTTGAATTTAAATTGGAAATTGAATGTAAAGAAATGTTTAAAAAAAGTTTAAACTAATTTAAATCTGATTTGATCTTTGTTTCAAAATAGATTTAAGTTTTTATAAAGTGTTTGAATAATTTTAAATGATAATGTAAAATTTAAATGGTTTTAATTTAAAAAGAAATTTGTTTTAACTTTTGTAAAATTTCTTTTAAAATAAAAGTATTATTTATCATTTAAAAGATTTAGATTGATTACAAAACTTGTTAAAGTTAAATAATAATTTAATGATTTGTATTTCAATTAATTATTAGGGTAATTAAATGAATAATTAATTTATTTAATAAATTAATAAAAGGGTAATTAAGTGTTTAATCTTAAAGGTTTAAGATTTATTATTATTTTTAGAATAATTAACTTGTAATTAAGAATAATTAATTAAATAAGATTTGATTTTAATTAATGATTAGTAAATAATTAATCAAGTAATAGAGGATTAATTAAGTTATTCTTAACACTTAATTAATTTATTAATTAGGGGTTAACTAATGGATTATTAATGATTAATTAATTTGTAATTAATACGGATTTAAAAATAAGTTAATTATTTTAGAAAAATAATTAATGAATTGTTTAATAGTTAATGAAGGTCATTAACTAAGGATTAATTAATTAATTAATTAATGTGATTAATTTTAATAATTAATTAGATTATTTAATTTAAAGATAATCATTTTGTAAATTATTAAGTATAATTACTTATGGAAGTAATTAAGGAAATTATTTACTTATTGAAATTATTTGAGGTTAATTTGATTAGATTAAGTTAATTAATTCAGTTTAATTAATTTAAAATAATCATTTGATGATTTGTGAAATATAATTACTTAATGTAATTAAATAAAGAGAAATTACTTAGGGAAGTAATTAATGGGTAATTACTATATGTAATTAAATTAAAGGTGATTTGTTTTTAGCATAATTACTTTGTGAATTAATCAAGGGATTAATTTGAGATAATTAATTATGGAGTAGTTAATTTGTTGGGTAAAGTAATTAAGGGTAGTTAATTACTGAATGGGATTAATCAAAGGTGATTAACAATTATGGTCTAAATTAAGATTAATTTCTTAATGTAATTAATTTAAATAAGGTAATTAATTAAAATGTAATTAGAGATGATTAATTAATATAATTAATGATGTAATTAAGATTGATTAATTAAGATTAATTAATCAATAATAAGTGATTAAAGGTAATTAATTAATGTAACTAATTAAGGATTAATGTAATTAATTATAGTTAATTAATTTATGAAGTAACTAAAGGTTAATTACTGAATTTGGTTAAGTATAATTGATTTGTAAAATTAATTAAAGGATAATTACATAAATGTAATTAAGGAATAATTAATCAAAGGTGATTAATTAAAGTGATTAATTGGAAGATGATTAATTAAGGGTTATGTAAGCAAGGTTTATATTAATGAAGTAATTAATTTAATTCACTTTAAATTAATTAGAGATGATGTAGTTAATTTAATTCATTTTAAATTAATTATATTTGGTATGGTAAATCATTGCTTATATGGTTGGATAATATTGATTACCTTGATTGGTTTGAATCTCAGATATGAGATAAATAATGTTGAGTGGTATGGATGCATTGTTGCATTGTGATAATGATTTGGATTATCTTTTGATAATGATATTGGATTATCCGTATGATGATAATATTGATTTCCTATTGTGAATCTATGATTTATCTGTCTGTGTGTATATAGATAATTGTATTGTTTTGAACCTTTAAACAACTTGGCTTTAAAAGACACGCTTTGGATTTCGATGAGGCCGGGATCGGGTTTCCATATTTGGATATCCGAAAACCACATCGATCCAAATTAATGTTAGGTCGTGAATCTAAGTGGAGCAAGTGAAGACTCGAGGCGTAAGAACTATACGTCAGTATAACTCTATGGGTGATTCCGTAATGAGTTTGACGGAATAGTACTTATAGGTTCAAGATGGTGATTTAGAGTGCAAGGGTTATCGTCGTTAACTCTGAGGGTGATTCCAAAATGAGTGTAACGAGATAATGCCTTCGGTTTCGTTCGAACGCAGAATGAACTTGTATGGATTGAATGCTTTCAGAACATCGTCAGGTGGACGATGAGCATTCTAAGAGATGTGTTCTCTAAAGGTAATCGTAGCCTCAAGCCTCATCAACCGGGAATGGCTAAAACAGGGGAGGTGTAGTAAGGCTTCGTGGGTAGTCCACTAGAGAGCAAGATTTTCGCCTGTCTAGAGGTCCCTTTTATTTCGGCTGTGTGGGCGGTTGGAACGTACGCTAACTGCGGGGTTGTCTTGTTCGGGACTGTCCAGTAAGGGATGGTTCCGGTCTTGTGTTGCAGGGGAGGGGGCGTACTCCTCGGTACGTTGATCTAGGCCACGTACTGTGACGGGCGGTACCCCAGTAGCCCAGCCATTGATGGAATCCAAAATCCAATAAGTGCCAATGGTTTTGATTGTATTATCCACTTTTGTGGCTAGTAGCTGGAATTTAATCATGTAACAATTTCGGCTATTTCATGTTTACTTGAAAACCCTAGACCTATTATAATATCACTGGATTTCCTATCAAATGTTTTGGTTAGCGTAAGGTAAAAACTTTTCCATGTTTATGTGTGGGAAGTCTTACGTGATACCTTTTCTTTTCTAAGGTTTTTCAAAGTTAAGCAACTTTAACCTGTTACTCACACCAGACCCATGTCTGACCCGGAGTTTATCTTCTGTTTTCTTAAACTCTTGGGTACTCAAATTTTTACGAGTAGCCAAGGGATTCAACTTAGCTTTGATGAATTATGGAGGAGCAATGGAGCAGGAGGGTTCTGCGTTAGATATATAGTTCCTCTATGTGTATTCTCTGTGTTGTATCTCTTTGTTGTGATGTATTGAGTTGTATAACTAGACAGGTGATTATAACTGTCTTTTATGTGTTATAAATTCAATGTAACTCTGATTAGTGATGTATACTATGTAATTATTATGTTATTAATATAATTTATTCGTTCCGCTGTTGAGATTCTGATGTTGTTTCTTCTTTCTCTTCTTTCTTTTCTCCTTTCTATCCCTTTTTTTCTTATTAATGATGCGCCATTCTGTGGAGTCGGATGGCGGGTCGTTACAGTGGTATCAGAGCATTAGGTTGAGTGAATACCTAGGCTCTGGAGTGGTGTCTATCTTGAGAGAGCTTATTTGTAATTTATATATATATATATTTATATAATTATTTCTACCTATCTGTTGGGTTACCTGTTCAGGTTTTCCAATATAGGTTATAAAGGTAGGTGGGGTAGTAGTGTGTGTAACACGACTACCATTGGTTGGTGTTTGAATGTTTGAGGTTGGAAGTGTATCTGTCGAGACTGTAGACCTAATACCATCTCGAGTAAGCTTTGTAGTGATAAAGGATTTCATTTATCTCTGAAGGTAACTTGTAAAGGTTCGGAGTCTATCTTTTTTGAAATTGGATGAGTAGAATTTGGATCTGTCAGTTGGGCGGAAGTGAGTGATGGTATCTTAATACCTTAGGAATTAGTAGCTGTGTGATGAGACACAGTGACTATGGATGTCTCCGAAGATTTTTCTTTGGAACAAGTTTAAGAAGTATGTTTGCTTTGATGTTGTGGCTGGGTTCAGCAGGATGTTTCTGTTTGGTTTGAAGCCCAAGTTTCTCGAAGAGCCTTAGATTAAGAAGTCTTTGTCGTCGGTGTCAGCAGTCCAGCTCAAAGTGTTCTGTGTGCTAACAAGAAGGATTTCTGGTTAGCAGTTTTTCTGAAGGAGTTCAGAAGCAGCAGAGTGGATCCATTTCTTCGATGGATTGTCTAGATAAACATAAGCTGTTCAGATTGGTATAGAGAGAACCGTTTACTTTGGATATTGGACTAGTTGATCACAAAAGTTACTTGCGACAGTTCGAGTGTTCTCTTGAGCTATGAGAAGTTTGTCCATACCTGGAGGATGAGTTTTCTTATCAACTAGATTCTAAGAGTGATACTGGTGGTTCAATTTAGTAGAAGGATCAGATAGGATATCTGAGTTTTCTTTTATGGATCTGTTGAACCATATTCTTGTGATGTGTTGTCCAGTTTGTGCTCGAGTTTTTTTCTTCTACTTCAGATCAGAGTTGTGCAGCGGAAGTAGTTTGAGAGTGCTTTTGTTTTATCTTTTCCTGATAAAAGAAGTAAGTTAGTCTTCTGATATTTGTTTAGTAGAGTTGGTATTCTTGGTTTGGAATTAATCTTGAGGAGATCATTCTGTTGGGTTGTTTTGGTTCAGTTTGTTTTTAGAGGCATCGGCAAAGGTTGAGCTGATCGGGAGAGATAAAGGCAGTCCAGGATCATCAGAGGACTTCTGTGGATAAGAGACGAAGGAATTTGGATTCCGAAGTCGGGAATTTGATTTTGGATAAGTTTTCTCTGATCTAAAGAGTTTTAAGATTGAGTAAGACTGGGTAAGTCAGCTCCTAGGTGTTTTGGATCTTTCCTGTATTCTTGTGAGGATTGTTGTTTGATTTTCAAAGTTGAATTGCCAGTTTGGATAACTGGGATTCGATGTATTTCACGTATCTCTGAGGGAGTACGTGTATGGTTTATTTCTGGTTGTGGAACCAGCAGTTCAGGAGAATGTGATTGTTGAGTCAGACTTGTTTATAGTCTGATATCCTGTTTAGTTTTGTAGATCTAGTTGAATAGGAGCTCTGTAGCTTAGTAGTATAGTTTGTTTGGATTCTATAAAGCGAGTATCCCGATATTTATACCGGGGAAACTCGTGAAAATTCTATCCAGAATTTTTCTGGATAATTAGGTTTGTTTTGATTGAATGAATTGGTTGCTATGGTTGTTAGCATATGATTGATATATGCTTGTGTTTTAAAATTAAATCTTAAGATAGATGATTAAATTACCTCTGCTTTTAAAATTTCGGGGACGAAATTCTTTTAAGGGGGGAGGAATGTGATATCCCGGAAATTTGGCAATATAAATTTAATAATCTGTGTTTAAAAAAAATATTTTGATTTGATAATCCTTGACAATAAAATTTTGAATTGATTTAATATCTTTCTTTTAATAAATATTTAAATTAGTAGATTTTATCTTTTAAAGCTAATAATTTGTTTTCTGTTTATAATATATATAATTGTATATATTGTAAATTGATAAACCTTGATTTTGAATTTAGTAAATAAATTAATTTTCTAATTTTAATTTATATTTGGTTTTTGATTTAAAATTAAAATTTAACTTTTCAAAACAATTTAATAGATAATTATATAGTTTATATTAAAGGAAAACCTTATTTGTTTAGATTTATATTTTAATTAACTTAAATATGAATTTAAATTAGATTAGCATTAAAAGCTTGGCTTTATTTTATTTTTAAATATTGTTTGAATTTATATATATAATAATTTAAAATAAAAATTACAAATGATCTTAGTTTGTTTATTGCCTCTTTTATAAATTATTTAATATTGTTTAATTTGTTATTTTTAAATAAAAATGATAATACTTAGTTTTTATAAAACATAAATAGATTTTAGAAATAGGACATGTTATTTTTAATTTTAATAAAAGTTATATATGCATATGTATAACTTGATTTTTCAATTGGAGTTTTATAATTTAATTTGATTTTTAATCGAATGTTTGAAAATTTAAAAGAATAAATACATAGAAATATTTGAATAAGCTTATATTCATAATTTGTTTGTTGCATTTCTTTTTAATAAATTAAAAATGTAAGGAACTCATTTATATACATAAGAAGGAACAAATTAAGGTTTAAAAGTATTTATAAACAATTTAAATCAAAACTAAAATACTTAAAATACATGTGTAAGTTTACCAAGACTTAAAAAGACATGTGTTAAGCCCTTAATCAAACCAAGTGACAAATGTTAGAAACTTAAAACAAGTGTTCCCTTAAACTTTTATTTTTCTTTTATTTTTAATAAAATCAAATATTTTCTTATGTGAACATTTCTTCTTAACCTCATTTTTTCTTTTTCCTATTCTTCTTCAAACTTAAGAGAAATTTCAGTTGAAAGATCTATAATCAAAAACTTGAACCAAGTTCCAAAATCTGCATCTTTCTTCAAACAGAAAATTGGAAATCTCCTCTCAAAAACCCAATTGAAACTCATGTTTCCTCTAAACCAAAACCATCTGAATCATACTTAAACTTGAGATGCAAATCTTAAACCAGTAGCCTCCTCAAAACATTAAAGACCTGCATGCATTTTCTTCTTGGAAGCCTACATTTCTTTCCTGTTTTTAAATCAACCAAAGCCTGCATTTTCATATCTGCAAGCATGCATGTAGATCACGGAGCATTACAGCTAAAAACATGATTTTTAAAGTTTAAAAAAAATCAAAGAAGCAACTCAAAATTTTCAAATCAAAGTACTGCAGCAACTTGAGGCATTCAAATTTAAAGCACCACTCAAGTTCAGGTTTTTCAAAATCAGAGTGCTCTGCTCATAATTTTCAAGGTGAGTAACATTTTTATTTAAAATAATTTAAGTAAACATTAGTCGCTTGAAATTATTTACTGATTTAGTCATGATTATGTGAAAGAATATGATAGAATTCCCTATGTATGGTTACTGAATATATGCTTGCTGTTGAATATTTGTTTTTGCCTGTTTTAACATTCCAAGTTTAAACTCTGATCAAAAATCATAACCTCATAATTCAAATCTTGTTAAGGGTTTAGATTTCAAAAAAATATCTGGTTATGAAATATAAGTTAAAGTTTAATTTTTATTTAGTAAGATAATAATAAAAGGAAAACCTGTAAGTGTCTCTGAAACACAATATACAACAGAACTAATTATATGAAAATGGTAATTTGACTTGCCAGATTCATTGATTTATGTTCATAAATCAATTACATTATCAAAGATATGAATTTTAAAACCAAATTTAGAATTTATAGTTTGAATTTATTTGGGCATTACTGGTTTTATTCAAAAATGGGTTTTGGGTTGTAGCTGTCAACCAAGGAGGTCGGTGTGGCCATGGAACTCTATGGTGATAGAGTAAACAGTGAAGATCCAAGGAAAGATATGGGATGATGGATTTATGAAGGGGAATAGTAGTAATTTGGGATCAAAGTAATTAACCCTAGTTTTCAGGTACTTGAAGGAATTGTTCGGTACGACTTCCATAGGTGACCAAGTTGTCCCAAATTTTGGGAAAAGGTAGTTGGGGTATGGAAGAGTTTGTGGCCGGCGGTGAAGATTTTCAGGTGATCGGAGTTTGGGGATTTGATCAAATTCCAGGTTCGACATTGCTACTGGGTTTGAGCTCGAATGCTCGTTTTTGATTTGGGGGTTTTTCAGTTTCTCTGATGGTTGGATTTTGGTTGAGGGATGGTCATCGACATGAGTGGGTGGTCGCGAGGTGTAGGTGGTGGTTGTAGCGGCGGTCCAGGTGCACGAAACTCATTGTGTGTATGCTGTGTTTTTTTAAGAAGAAGGTACTCGATTTACTCGAGTTTGGTTTTGGGTTGCATCGAGATATGCTCGAAGAAATGGGGTTTGGGACTCGAAGGAGTTGAGTTGTGGTCTCGGGTGAGTTTGACAGTTCCAGGTTTGTATTAAACCTGTCAATTGTTAGTTTGAAAGATTTCAGCATGGAATTACTCGAGTTTACTCGAGTTTATTTAGTGTTTTACTCGAGTTGTCTTAGAATTTAGCTCGAGTCGGTTTGTTCAACTTTGAAACTTGACCTATTTCCCAAAAAATTTCACTTAAATTTAAAAGTATAAAGCAAAGGTTTAAATTAAGTTTTAAATCTAATTTTAAATTATAGATTCAAGTTTTAATTTGAATCATAACTGGAAATAAATAAGTTTTAAATTCAAATCGGTTTAAAATACTTTAAAGGGGTTTATTGTTTAAAATGTTTTTAAAGAAATTTGAATTTAAATTGGAAATTGAATGTAAAGAAATGTTTAAAAAAAGTTTAAACTAATTCAAATCTGATTTGAATCTTTGTTTCAAAATAGATTTAAGTTTTTATAAAGTGTTTGAACAATTTTAAATGATAATGTAAAATTTAAATGGTTTTAATTTAAAAAGAAATTTGTTTTAACTTTTGTAAAATTTCTTTTAAAATAAAAGTATTATTTATCATTTAAAAGATTTAGATTGATTACAAAACTTGTTAAAGTTAAATAATAATTTAATGATTTGTATTTCAATTAATTATTAGGGTAATTAAATGAATAATTAATTTATTTAATAAATTAATAAAAGGGTAATTAAGTGTTTAATCTTAAAGGTTTAAGATTTATTATTATTTTTAGAATAATTAACTTGTAATTAAGAATAATTAATTAAATAAGATTTGATTTTAATTAATGATTAGTAAATAATTAATCAAGTAATAGAGGATTAATTAAGTTATTCTTAACACTTAATTAATTTATTAATTAGGGGTTAACTAATGGATTATTAATGATTAATTAATTTGTAATTAATACGGATTTAAAAATAAGTTAATTATTTTAGAAAAATAATTAATGAATTGTTTAATAGTTAATGAAGGTCATTAACTAAGGATTAATTAATTAATTAATGTGATTAATTTTAATAATTAATTAGATTATTTAATTTAAAGATAATCATTTTGTAAATTATTAAGTATAATTACTTATGGAAGTAATTAAGGAAATTATTTACTTATTGAAATTATTTGAGGTTAATTTGATTAGATTAAGTTAATTAATTCAGTTTAATTAATTTAAAATAATCATTTGATGATTTGTGAAATATAATTACTTAATGTAATTAAATAAAGAGAAATTACTTAGGGAAGTAATTAATGGGTAATTACTATATGTAATTAAATTAAAGGTGATTTGTTTTTAGCATAATTACTTTGTGAATTAATCAAGGGATTAATTTGAGATAATTAATTATGGAGTAGTTAATTTGTTGGGTAAAGTAATTAAGGGTAGTTAATTACTGAATGGGATTAATCAAAGGTGATTAACAATTATGGTCTAAATTAAGATTAATTTCTTAATGTAATTAATTTAAATAAGGTAATTAATTAAAATGTAATTAGAGATGATTAATTAATATAATTAATGATGTAATTAAGATTGATTAATTAAGATTAATTAATCAATAATAAGTGATTAAAGGTAATTAATTAATGTAACTAATTAAGGATTAATGTAATTAATTATAGTTAATTAATTTATGAAGTAACTAAAGGTTAATTACTGAATTTGGTTAAGTACAATTAATTTGTAAAATTAATTAAAGGATAATTACATAAATGTAATTAAGGAATAATTAATCAAAGGTGATTAATTAAAGTGATTAATTGGAAAATGATTAATTAAGGGTTATGTAAGCAAGGTTTATATTGATGAAGTAATTAATTTAATTCACTTTAAAATAATTAGATATGATGTAGTTAATTTAATTCATTTTATATTAATTATATTTGGTATGGTAAATCATTGCTTATATGGTTGGATAATATTGTTTACCTTGATTGGTTTGAATCTCAGATATGAGATAAATAATGTTGAGTGGTATGGATGCATTGTTGCATTGTGATAATGATTTGGATTATCTTTCGATAATGATATTATGGATTATCCATGTGATGATAATATTGATTTCTTATTGTGAATCTATGATTTATCTATCTGTGTGTATATAGATAATTGTATTGTTTTGAACCTTTAAACAACTTGGCCTTAAAAGACACGCTTTGGATTTCGATGAGACCGGGATCGGGTTTCCATATTTGGATATCCGAAAACCACATCGATCCAAATTAACATTAGGTCGCGAATCTAAGTGGAGCAAGTGAAGACTCGAGGTGTGAGAACTATACGTCAGTATTACTCTATGGGTGATTCCGTAATGAGTTTGATGGAATAGTACTTATAGTTTCAAGATGGTGATTTAGAGTGCAAGGGTTATCGTCGTTAACTCTGAGGGTGATTCCAAAATGAGTGTAACGAGATAATGCCTTCGGTTTCATTCGAACCCGGAACGAACTTTTATGGATTGAATGCTTTCAGAACATCGTCAGGTGGACGATGAGCATTCTAAGAGATGTGTCCTCTAAAGGTAATCGTAGCCTCAAGCCTCATCAACCGGGAATGGCTAAAACAGGGGAGGTGCAGCAAGGCTTCGTGGGTAGCTCCCACTGGAGAGCAAGATTTTCCCCTGTCTAGAGGTCCCTTTTATTTCGGCTGTGTGGGCGGTTGGAACGTACGCCAACTGCGGGGTTGTCTCGTTCGGGACTGTCCAGTAAGGGATGGTTCCGGTCTTGTGTTGCAGGGGAGCGGACGTACTCCTCGATACGTTGATCTAGGCCACGTACTGTGACGGGCGGTACCCCAGCCATTGATGGAATCCAAAATCCAATAAGTGCCAACGGTTTTGATTGTATTACCCAGTTTTGTGGCTAGTAGCTGGAATTTAATCATGTAACAATTTCGGCTATTTAATATTTACTTGAAAACCCTAGACCTATTATAATATCACTAGATTTCCTATCAAATGTTTTGGTTAGCGTAAGGTAAAAACTTTTCCATGTTTATGTGTGGGAAGTCTTACGTGATACCTTTTCTTTTCTAAGGTTTTTCAAAGTTAAGCAACTTTAACCTGTTACTCACACCAGACCCATGTCTGACCCGGAGTTTATCTTCTATTTTCTTAAACTCTTGGGTACTCAAATTTTTACGAGTAGTCAAGGGATTCAGGTTAGGTTTGATGAATTGTGGAGGGGCAATGGAGCAGGAGGCTTCTGCGTTAGATATATAGTTCCGCTGTGCGTATTCTCTGTGTTGTATCTCTTTGTTGTGATGTATTGAGTTGTATAACTAGACAGGTGACTATAACTGTCTTGTATGTGTTATAAATTCAGTGTAACTCTGATTAGTGATGTATACTATGTAATTATTATGTTATTAGTATAATTTATTCGTTCCGCTGTTGAGATTCTGATGTTGGTTCTTCTTTCTCTTCTTTCTTTTCTCTTTTCTATCGCTTTCTTTCTTATTAATGATGCGTCATTCTGTGGAGTCGGATGGCGGGTCGTTACAAAAAGAGTAAATTTGTAAGCAAAATAATTATAGAGAATATGAATAAATTGAAGGATATATTGGAAAAGAATAAATGTGATTTTAAAATTCTAATAAATAACTTTCGAGTATAGAAAGGGGATTTTGAATAAATAGAGAAATAATGAAATTTAAAACCTTAAGTGACATTATTTAAAGGTATAAATAATTTATTTTAAATATCCAAGTTTTAAATTAATTGAAATGGATAAAGAAGGAAATTATTTCAAAATGGAGTGAATTGGAAATCAAATTGGAAATTGATTTAAGTGTTTGAAATTGAAAATTTAAGGAGAATGTGGCTATGAATTTATAAACTGGGTTTATAAAAGTAAAGTAAATATATTGGTGGATATTTGGCAAGAGTAAATTCAAGATGAGAATTTATTAAAGGAAATGAGAAAATTTGTTAAAAATAAACAGTGATTTATTTTTAATGGATGCGAAGAGAAGTATATTTCCTTGGATAGCCAAGTACGGTTTCAAAGTAATTTTTAAATATAAGATAAAGGTTTTAATTTGTTCTAAAAGAAACCTGTTTTAGAAAATTTATTATTTCTAAATGTTTAAACTCTAAAGTAAGTATTTTTTTTTTCAAATCTATTTTCGTAATAATTATTTAAAGGTGGCTTAGTATTTTGTTTCAAAGGAGAAAATCTAGTTTATATTTTATGAACAACCTTATTTTAAACATTTCTAAACTATTATCATTAATTAAGTATTAAATTAGTTTTCTTAATTTAAATGTTAAAGCATATTTTACGATAAAGTGTTTTTAAATTATTTTTGAAATCTAAAGTTTTATGCTTGGTGGTTTCAGTGGAAATAGAAAATATTTGAGAAATTTATTCTATAAAAAGGAAGCTAGTTTGAAACTATTTTCAAAGGGGTTGAAAAGTGGAAATATATCTTGTGAAGATAATTTGAGTTTAATAAATAATTTGGTGAAATTATTTATGTTGGATGGTTATTCTGAATGTTAATTGATAGTTAAATAACCGACTATCAATATTGGACAAATGCGTTAGTCGTTTCGAAGAGACCGGGATCGGGATTTATTTCTCGAAAACCACTTCGATCCGATTTGTACGTTTTCGAGAGGAAGATGAGTTTGAATTCGAAGATGGAGCAGTGAAGTGCAAGAACTAGTCGCTACTGATCTTGAGGATATTTCCAAAATGGACGCAATAGGAGTAGTGCCTTCGGTTCCGTTCAAACCCGGGACGGACTTGTATGGATGAATGCTTTCAGAACATCGTCAGTTGGACGATGAGCATTCTAAGTGAAACGATCTTAAAGGTAACGCTTAGCCACAAGCCCCATCAACCGAGAATGATTGAAAATCAGGGGTTATGCAGCAAGGCTAGGTGGGTAGCACCCACTTCAGGGTGAGGTCATCTCTGTCTAGATGCCCCTTTTATTTCGGCTTAGTGGTGCGGTTGCCGATCACAACCGTGGGGTGATCTTACTCGAGATTATCCAGTAAGGGGTAGTCCCGGCCTTGTCTTGCAGGAGAGTTAGGGTGGCTCATCGGTACTATGATCTAGGCCACGTACCGTGACAGGTGGTACCCCAGTGCCTAGTCATTAGTTGGAGATCCATTCTCCCTATGCGCCTTTTACGAGTTTTGTTTGTATTACCCACTCTGTGGCTAGTAGCTGGAATTTAATAGATGTAACAATTTCGGCTATTTTAATAAGTATTTGTAAATAGACCCTATTATAATATCAGAGGATTTTAATAAAAAGTGTTTTAGCTATCGTAAGGTAAAAACCCGACATGATTATTTGTGGCGTGGTCTTACGAGAAGCTTTTGACTTTCAAAGGATTTTTGAAACTTTAATAATCAATTTGAGTGTGATTTCTCACGCTGGTATTCCAGATTGACTCGGGTGTTATTTAATTATAATGCTCGGATCAGACCGAGTATTATAGAATACAGGATATGATGCTGTGGAGCTCAGGAGATGAGCTGGATGGCGATACATACTTCCGGATTTGATTATTATTCCGCTGTGTATCCAGTTGTATGTTATTAAAGTTTGTTGAACTCTGATGATGTATACTGATGATGTAAGGTATAAACAGATATATTTGTTTTTGTGTAAAGAGCATTTATTATCTATTATATTTTATTCCGCTGCGATGGTTAGATTCTGATGTTGTTTTCTATTTTCTTCTTCTACCTATTCTTCTTTGACCCAAATGGTTCGTATTTCCGTTCATCTTGAGTTGATTGATGTAGATTAGTGTTAACTCAAGGGGTATGGATTTTTGGGCTGTTACAATAGGCTACCTACCTGACAATGAGGTGGTGGTTAGCTATTTTTTCAATCGATATCCCACCTGATAAGTTGTAATCTGTGTTTATAGCGAGGGAGTATCCGAACATATTCGAGAAGGTGACCAGATTTTCACCACATAGGGAGATCAAATTTTGTATAGATTTGGTAAAGGATACTAGATCGATTGTTAGGCCACTGAGACATATGGAAATGAAAGTGCAAAAGGAATTGGAGGTGAAGTGCATGGCATATTGCTACAAGGGTTCATTCGGTGATGTATATCAAAGTGAGGATCACCTGTAGTGTTCGCCATTGAGACGAACGACTCTTTGAGACTATGTAAGGATTACCATGAACTTAACAAAGTGACAAAGAAGAACAAGTATCCACTACTATGCATTGATGACCTATTTTATTAGCTCTATGGTTCTCGAATGTTCTCTTAGTTTGGCCTTGCGACAGGGTTCATCAACTGAGGGTGGAGAAGTAGAGTGTGTCGAATACAGTATTTTCTATGCTGTTCGGATTCTATGAGCGGTTGATTATGCCATTTAAGCTAACTAAGACACCGGTATACTTTGTTGATCTTACGAACAGTGTCTTTAGGGGTTGATTAACTAAGTTTGTACTTGTGGTCATGAATGATATCCTTACTTATTCCACGACGGAGGAAGAATACAAGGAGCTTTTGAGGATTGTGCTCACAGTTTTGAGGAGGCATCGATTGAACGTAAATTTTTTAAATGTCACTTCTCAAGGTGGGAAGTACGATTTTTGGGTCACGTCATCTTTGAGTGGGGCATTGCTATAGTTTATGCTAAGGTAGCAATAATAAAGTTATTGGGATTGAGTAAAGACCGCTACTGACATGAGAAGATTCCTTGGATTGGCTGCATATTATAGACGTTTTTCAAGGTCTTCTCTAAGGTAGTAGTGCTATTAACCAATTAGATGAAGAAGAATTGGATTGGACACAAGGTTCGAGCACATGTTCATGAGTCTAAAGGAGAGATTGATGAGGGCACTGGTGTTAGTCGTTCCGAGAGGGAATAAGGAATGATAGTATACAGAAATGCCTGTAGTAGACTAGGTGTGGTGTTTATGTAGAGAGGAGAAGTTTTTGCTTATGCTAGTCGATTTCAAAAACCACACGAGAGGAAGGATCTGACTCACGATTTGGAGTTTGCGGTGATAGTATTCTCTTTGAAGATATGGAGGCATTATTTGCTTAGGGAGAGGTTTGTGTTGTATACGGACCATAAATCATTGAAGTATCTCTTCTCCAAGAAAGATCTTAACCCTCGTCAGCGTCGATGATTAGAGTTCTTGGCCTCCTACTACTTTGACATTTTTTGTATGCCCGGTCAGGGAAATGCAATCGCTGATGCTTTAAGTAGGAGACATGAGCGATGTGCCTAGAGTGGAAGTGGTTGGAGTTTATCACTGGCTATGATTTTAGACCTCGATGTGAGCTAGAGCCAGAAGTGTTGGCTAACTTGATGTTTAGATCTACTTTGATTATGTAGATCGATACTAGTCAGAGGCGAGACCTAGACAAGTGGAGATCATGGTGAAGATAGAGGAATATGCAGAGTCTGAGGAGATGAAGCACAATAAGCTTGACCATGATGGTTGGCTTCATAGGGATGAGAGATTTTTTGCTCCTGATGTTGATGAATTGAGGGATGTGGTGTTGATTTCCATTATTCGAGATTTACTATGCATCATAATGGCAATAAAATGTATCGTTATATGAGCAGAAATTTTATTAGGAAGGGATAAAGAAGGATATTGGGGCATTTATCAAGTACATAAACTGTAAGCCGGTATAGGTAGAGCAGAAGAAGATGAGTGGTTTATGGCAACCGCTTGAGATTTTTGAGTGGAAATGTGAATAAGTTTTGATGGACTTCATCGATAAATTACCAAGGACCAGACGAGGGCATGATAGCATATGGGTCAAAGTCGATAGATTGACAAAGAGTGTGTAACATCCCGAAATTTTTGAAATTTAAAATTTGATTAATAGTATGAACTTTGGGATCTAACTAGTGAAATTCAATCTAAATTTAATAATATAATATTAATATTACACATTAATATAGGATTAAATAAAAAGAGATATTGATAGATGATCTTTTAATAGAATTTAAAATTTGTTAAAGTAAGTTATGATGAAATTATAAAATTTAAATAACATAATCATAATCTAAACAAACAAGCAAATAAATAAACAAATAGTCAAATAAAAGATCAAACATATAAATAAACAAATAGTCAAATAAAAGATCAAACATATAAATAAACAAATAGTCAAATAAAAGATCAAACATATAAATAAACAAATGAACAAATAAGTAAACAAATAGTTGAACCAAAGAACAAACAATGAACAAAAGAATAAACTAACAAACAAATGAACAGCAAAAAAAATAAAAATAAACAAACAAATAGTTAAACAAAAGAACAAACAAATGAACAAAAGAATAAACAAATAAATAAATGAACAAATAAACAAACAAGATAACAAAACAGTAAGAAAAAAAATATAAACTGTAAAAAGAAAATGAAACTCTTCCATATAACAAAATAAAGTAAGTTTGTATATAAATAAAAATAAAAGTGATAAAGTAACTTACCTGTAGGTGTATAAGGAGGCATGAAGCATTTAATGCTATGCACTTCAGCAAATATAAAGTAAGATTTCCTGTATAAGCATACAAGGAAAAGACCACAAACATACTTGCATTTAATGCTTTTACTTCCAGCATGGGTTATTCATCCTGAACTTGTTTTAGTAAACTTCAATATACACACCACCTATTATATATATATAGATATATCTACTTTCTCATATCATTTCATTCGAGCATAACTGTGTGAATCAGAAAGAAAAAATTAGCAAAGAAGAATAGAAATTAAAAAAAAGAAAAGAGAAGAGGATCAAATCTGCAGTTCAAAGGAAACCCATATAATCTCTATTTCAAACTTTTGTCAGGTGGGTAAACTTATTTCATTTGAAATCTAAGTTTTTATATTGTGTTTGTTGTATATAAGAAGAGAAATGTGCTCTGTATGTTTTTTTTATGTTACTGGAATTTTTCTTTTCTTTTTGTTATACAGTGTTGTTTAATATACTGTCTCCCTCCTTTTTCCCAGAGCAAAGTGTATTTGAACAAAAATTCAAATGAACTTCACTTAACATTTTTTTTTTCCTTAGGATTCTTAAAACAAAATAGGTTGTGTAAACTTGATTCACACTTTAAATTTTTGTTTTAAGCTTGAAATAAAACCTTTGACTCTGTAACATGAATATTACAGTAAAAACAAGATTTTGAGATAAATTCAAGCATTGTAAATCATTGAATTGATGTTATAATTCGAACGAACATATGAAAATATGATTTTTAAAACAGTAATGATGATTTTTAATTCAGTAATTTAGGAGCAGTTCATATTATAACAAAAGTTGCTTTTAAATCGATTCCGGTTAATCGAAAGATTCTTGAATGTTGCAATTTCGCGTGGAGCTAGTTTAATACTCAAGAATGTAGGGAAAAATACAAATTTATTTTTCTATTGCGTGAATGGGGAGTACGAGCTCGAAGTAGGGTTTAGTGTTCGAAATTGATACGGTCTGTAAACTGGGTGCCCATTATTTTCACACGGGCAACCTAGTAGCAGGTTTCTATATTTTGGAGTAGCAGTATTTTGGAGCTCTTATCTTGGATATATCTTAGGAGCTATATGGAGATTATAGGTGTTTAGCTTTTGGGAGTTCGTAGTCATCTCTTTCATTTGAGGATTTTTGGATATATGATCATTGTTGTATTATCATGATGTTGTATTTGGAGATTGTGGTGTATGTACTATGTACTCTGTTATAATATGGATATTAAGTTGATGTTGTAACAGTGATATTATTTATGACATTGATTCTGTTCCGCTGTTTTATATTCATCTAATTGTTGTTATAAGCTCCGACGATGCGAATTTGATGTCGTTTATTGGACATCGAGTTTGGGTCGTCACAAATTGGTATCAAAGCGATTGGTTGAGTAAGAAATTTTAGCTACGGAGTATAACACATTAGATGGCTCATTAGAGATAGGGTGAAGTATACCCTAGAATGAGTATAATCAAAATTGAAACTTTGAAATTTCTTAGTCTATTTCTTTTTACTGCTGATATTCCTTAAGATATTTCGCCTGTATATCTAAATCAATTTTCTTACTAATCTCAGATAGTGAAAATGAGTGGACGCAGAGGGAGAATTAGGGGTCAAGGCAATGCTGCAGCACCCAATCAAATTCCCGCAGCCGCAGAAGCAGTAATAGAAATTCAGCAGCAGCCGGACTTGGCTGAATTATATAAGAAGTTTGAAAAGCTTGGTGGCAAACCATTTATTGGCAAGGAGTCAATTATTGACGCTCAAGCTTGGGTAAGATCGTGTGAAAAGATTTTTAAAGGGCTAAAATTGCAGGATGAGCAGAAAAGACTTATAGCTTCTTGGCAACTCCAAGGAGAAGCTTCAGCTTGGTGGGAAACCATCATTGTAGATGAACCCGAGGAAGAATTTACTTGGGGTCGTTTTAAAGAAGTGTTTGAGAAACGTTACATGCCATCGGCGGGAGTTTCTAGAATGTATCAAGAATTTCTGGATTTGAAACAAGGAAGTTTGTCGTTTGAAGAATACTTGAATAAATTCAGTGAACTATCTCGGTTTGGGCCGGAATTGCTAAATACACCTCTGAAGAAAAACGAAAGGTTTATCCGGGGAATGAACCAGAAATATCATGGAAGAATGACAGGTCATGTTAAAGAATCTTTCTCAGATTTAGTAGATATGGGTTACAGGTACGCTACTCTTGATATACAAGAAGCAACTATGGAAAAAGGTAATTCAGGTAGTCAGAATTATAAAAAGCGAAAATTCGGAGGCAAGAAACCTTGGCAAGGCAATGAGAAGAAGAGGAACACTCAAGGAAGAGCAGCAGAAAATGTCACTTGTTACAACTGCAAAGAGAAAGGCCACTATTCAAATGACTGCCCAAAATCGAAGAAACCAGCTAGAGAATGTTACAATTGTCATAAACCGGGACATTTAGTTAAAGATTGCCCAGTGATGAAGCCAGCGCAGGTGGCAAAAGTTTACACGATAAAGGAGGACCCCTCATCTTCAAAAGCTGACAAAGGGAAAAGTGTTTTGGAAGGTAACCTTACTATTAATAATAGAACTGTTAGAGTTTTATTTGATACAGAAGCTTCACATAGCTTTATCTCCCAACAAACCGTAAATGAATTAGGACTTGAAACTAAATTTGTTGACGATCTTATTTGCGTGAAAAATCCGGTTGGAGGCCCCGCAAATCTTAGTTCATATTGTAAGAGAGTTCCTATTTCATATGCTAGCTATAAATTTCCTATCAACCTTTATGTCCTCGAATTTGATGAATTTGAAATCTTACTCGGTATGAACTGGTTAACGAGATACGATGCTAGATTGGAGTGTAGTAATCGGATAGTTTTAATCAAAACAAGTTTTGGAAATTTTATTGAAATCTCTTGTGAAAATCCTAGTCCAAGGAGCGACAGATTGATATATACTTTGGGAAATCTTGAACCCACTTTGCAGTCTATACCTGTTGTTCGGGATTTTTCCGACGTATTCGAAGAAGTGAAATCTTTACCTCCTCATCGAGAAATAGAATTCCGAATCGATCTTGTACCTAATGCTCGTCCTGTTGTTCATGCAAGTCGCAGGATGGCACCCAGGGAAAAGATTGAATTGGTTCATCAAACTAATGAGCTACTAGCAAAAGGATTAATTCGACCTAGTGTTTCTGAGTGGGGTTCAGCCGTCGTATTTGTTGCCAAATCAGACGGATCTTTGAGATTGTGTGTAGATTACCGCGATCTAAATAAACAAACTCTCAAAAATAAATTTCCACTGCCCAGGATTGATGATTTATTTGATCAGTTGCACGGCGCTCGTTTCTTTTCAAAAATGGATCTAGCCCAGGGATTCCATCAATTACGAATCGCCGAAGATTGTGTACATCTGACCGCTTTCAGAGGTCCTAATATGTTCTATGAATGGTTGGTTTTGCCTTTCGGGCTAACCAATGCTCCAGCATACTTCGTAGATCTTATGACTCGTGTGTTTCGGGAAGTTCTGAATAAATTTGTGCTAGTATTCATTGATGACATCTTAATTTTCTCCAAAACTGAAGATGAGCATGCCAAGCATCTTAGAATTGTCTTAGAAATTTTAAGGAAAAATGTTCTATATGCAAAATTTTCCAAATGCCATTTCTGGGTCAATGAAGTCAAATTCCTTGGCCATATTGTTAATGAAGAAGGAATTTCGGTAGATCCTAGCAAAATTTCCGCTATTCTTGATTGGAAACAACCCACTACTCCAAGAGAAGTTCGAAGCTTTTTGGGTTTAGCAGGCTATTACCGAAAATTCGTTCAAGATTTTTCTAAGTTAGCTAGTCCGCTGACTAGGTTAACAATGAAAAATGCAAAGTTCATTTGGACTTCAAGATGTGAAGAAGTTTTTCAAGAGTTGAAAAAGAGATTGACCACTGCTCCTGTTCTCACTATTGTTAACGGGAACCAAGGCTTATCTGTCTATACTGATGCATGTGGTGAAGGGGTAGGTGCAGTATTAATGCAAAATGGAAAGGTGGTTGCCTACGCAGGTAGACAATTACGTCCGCATGAGAAGAACTACCCAACGCACGATTTGGAACTTTTGGCTGTTGTTTTCGCTTTGAAAATATGGCGACACTATCTCCTGGGTAAGAATCTTTTCAGCTTTCTTAATAATTTGCGAAATTAACTAAAAAAATATACCTAATAAACTCTCTTTGTTTTAGGTGAAAAATTTGAATTATTCACCGATCATAAAAACTTGAAATATCTTTTCACCCAGAAGGATTTGAATTTGCGACAACAACGTTGGTTGGAATTTCTGGCATCTTATGACTTAGATATCCAATATACGCTGGGAAAAGCCAATGTAGTAGCCGATGCTTTAAGTAGAAGACATGCTGTTCTTGCATATCTTGTTATCACTCCTACTCTCCTTGAGAAGATCGCGAGCAAACAAACCGAAGACAAGTTTCTTCGAGAAATGCGTAGAAGAATAGATCGAGGAAAGGATACTACTTTTGAAATAGATAATAGAGAAGTTATAAGGATGAAAGGCAGAATTTGTGTCCCTGACATTCCAGAATTGAAACGAGAAGTATTGGACGAATGCCATAAGACAAAATTCAGCATCCATCCAGGAGTCAACAAAATGTATCGTGATATTAAAAGAACATTCTGGTGGAAAACGATGAAGAGAGACATATCTATTTATGTGAGTCGTTGTGCTACTTGTCAGCAGATCAAGAGCGACCAAAAGAAAGTGGCCGGTTTACTTCAACCTTTGGAAGTACTGAAATGGAAGTGGGATCAGGTATCAATGGATTTCATTGATGGATTGCCACGAACCAAGAAAGGCAATGAAGCGATTTGGGTTATTGTAGATCGTTTAACCAAAAATGCTCATTTCATTCCAGTTAAATCTACTCGAACTGCGGCAAGCTTGGCAGGTATTTATATAAAGGAAATTGTTCGCCTCCATGGTATTCCCAGTAGTATAGTGAGTGATCGTGACCCGATCTTCACTAGTAGATTTTGGGAAGCATTTCAGGATGCATTGGGAACGAAATTAAAATTCAGTACTGCTTATCATCCGCAATCGGATGGACAGACTGAGAGAGTTAACCGAATTTTAGAAGACCTACTGCGTGCTTGTGTGCATGATTTTGGTGGTTCTTGGGAGGACCATTTGCATCTGGTTGAATTCTCTTATAATAACAGTTATCAGTCCAGTTTAGAAATGGCTCCTTTTGAAGCTTTATATGGTCGTCCGTGTAAATCACCTACATGCTGGATCGAATCAGGTGACAGACTTGTTCTTGGACCGGATATGATAAAAGAAGCCACTGAGAAGGTAAATTTTATTCGAAAGAAGTTATTAACTGTCCAAAGCCGTCAGAAGAGCTATTATGACCGTCGAAGGAGAAATTTGGAATTTCAAGTTGGAGATTCTGTATTTTTAAAAGTATCTCCGATGCGGGGTGTGTTGAGATTCGGGAAAACTGGGAAGTTGGCACCGCGTTATATTGGTCCTTTTCCTATTCTGGAAAGGATTGGTTCTCTAGCATATAGAGTGCAGTTACCCAGCTGGTTGTCTGGCGTACATGATGTGTTCCATATTTCTAATCTTCGGAAATATGTGCACGATCCAGATGATATTATTGAAGAAGCTGCTCAGCAGGATCTAGAAATCACTCCCAACTTGGCAGTTAGAAGGGAACCGATGAAAATAATTGATCGTGATGAGAAGCGATTGAGGAATAAAATTGTGAAATTGGTCAAAGTTAAATGGAGTGGCGATCCAAAGGACTGTACTTGGGAGACTGAAGAGAATATGAAGAAATCATATCCCAAATGCAGAATTGACATCTCGACTTAAATCTGTAAGTCATTTCCTTATTTCTGAATTCGTATATTATTTGTTTAAGTTTCTCTCTCTTTCAATTTCGAGGACGAAATTTTCTTAAGGAGGGGATATTGTAACATCCCGAAATTTTTGAAATTTAAAATTTGATTAATAGTATGAACTTTGGGATCTAACTAGTGAAATTCAATCTAAATTTAATAATATAATATTAATATTACACATTAATATAGGATTAAATAAAAAGAGATATTGATAGATGATCTTTTAATAGAATTTAAAATTTGTTAAAGTAAGTTATGATGAAATTATAAAATTTAAATAACATAATCATAATCTAAACAAACAAGCAAATAAATAAACAAATAGTCAAATAAAAGATCAAACATATAAATAAACAAATAGTCAAATAAAAGATCAAACATATAAATAAACAAATGAACAAATAAGTAAACAAATAGTTGAACCAAAGAACAAACAATGAACAAAAGAATAAACTAACAAACAAATGAACAGCAAAAAAAATAAAAATAAACAAACAAATAGTTAAACAAAAGAACAAACAAATGAACAAAAGAATAAACAAATAAATAAATGAACAAATAAACAAACAAGATAACAAAACAGTAAGAAAAAAAATATAAACTGTAAAAAGAAAATGAAACTCTTCCATATAACAAAATAAAGTAAGTTTGTATATAAATAAAAATAAAAGTGATAAAGTAACTTACCTGTAGGTGTATAAGGAGGCATGAAACATTTAATGCTATGCACTTCAGCAAATATAAAGTAAGATTTCCTGTATAAGCATACAAGGAAAAGACCACAAACATACTTGCATTTAATGCTTTTACTTCCAGCATGGGTTATTCATCCTGAACTTGTTTTAGTAAACTTCAATATACACACCACCTGTTATATATATATATAGATATATCTACTTTCTCATATCATTTCATTCGAGCATAACTGTGTGAATCAGAAAAAAAAATTAGCAAAGAAGAATAGAAATTAAAAAAAAGAAAAGAGAAGAGGATCAAATCTGCAGTTCAAAGGAAACCCATATAATCTCTGTTTCAAACTTTTGTCAGGTGAGTAAACTTATTTCATTTGAAATCTAAGTTTTTATATTGTGTTTGTTGTATATAAGAAGAGAAATATGCTCTGTATGTTTTTTTTATGTTACTGGAAATTTTTTTTTTCTTTTTGTTATACAGTGTTGTTTAATATACTGTCTCCCTCCTTTTTCCCAGAGCAAAGTGTATTTGAACAAAAATTCAAATGAACTTCACTTAACATTTTTTTTTCCTTAGGATTCTTAAAACAAAATAGGTTGTGTAAGCTTGATTCACACTTTAAATTTTTGTTTTAAGCTTGAAATAAAACCTTTGACTCTGTAACATGAATATTACAGTAAAAACAAGATTTTGAGATAAATTCAAGCATTGTAAATCATTGAATTGATGTTATAATTCGAACGAACATATGAAAATATGATTTTTAAAACAGTAATGATGATTTAATTCAGTAATTTAGGAGCAGTTCATATTATAACAAAAGTTGCTTTTAAATCGATTCCGGTTAATCGAAAGATTCTTGAATGTTGCAATTTCGCGTGGAGCTAGTTTAATACTCAAGAATGTAGGGAAAAATACAAATTTATTTTTCTATTGCGTGAATGGGGAGTACGAGCTCGAAGTAGGGTTTAGTGTTCGAAATTGATACGGTCTGTAAACTGGGTGCCCATTATTTTCACACAGGCAGCCTAGTAGCAGGTTTCTATATTTTGGAGTAGCAGTATTTTGGAGCTCTTATCTTGGATATATCTTAGGAGCTATATGGAGATTACAGGTGTTTAGCTTTTGGGAGTTCGTAGTCATCTCTTTCATTTGAGGATTTTTGGATATATGATCATTGTTGTATTATCATGATGTTGTATTTGGAGATTGTGGTGTATGTACTATGTACTCTGTTATAATATGGATATTAAGTTGATGTTGTAACAGTGATATTATTTATGACATTGATTCTGTTCCGCTGTTTTATATTCATCTAATTGTTGTTATAAGCTCCGACGATGCGAATTTGATGTCGTTTATTGGACATCGAGTTTGGGTCGTCACAGAGTGCTAGATTTATACACGTAACATCATCCAAAGTGCTCGAGTTGTATGTGAAGTGGGTTGTGAGATTCCATGGTATGCTAAAGAACATTGTGAGCGATCGAGATCCTTTGTTCACTAGTGGATTCTAGAAGAGCTTACAAGAGGTGATGGGGATTGAGCAACATCTTAGTATAGATTATCACAGATAAATTGATGGCCAGACTAAGAGGACGAATCATATTTTGGAGGATCTTTTATGAGCTTGCATTCTCAATTTCGATGGTTGGTGGGACAATCATATGCATTTAGTAGAATTCGCATACAGTAGTAATTATCAGCCTAGCACCAGTATAGCATTTTGAGGCGTTAAATGGCCAACCATGCAACACTCCTTCATGTTGGTGGGAAGCGCACAAGAAACTGATACTTGGGTATCGTATGATAGGGTTATTTCAAAGAAGATTGAGATCATTCGACAATGAATAAAAGCTGTTTATGATAGACAGAAGAGCTACGTTGATAGAAGAAGATGTTATTTAAAGTTCTTTGTCAGTGATATGGCTTGTCAAGATCTCTTCATTGTTGCTCGATTAGATACTAAAGAGAAGTTGGAACCACAATTCGTTAGTTCTTTTTTAATACTTGAGAGGATTGAGAATATAACCTACGGAGTTGACTTACCATAGAAGATTTCGGGCATGCACAACGTGTTCCACACCTCTCATTTCACTACACCAAATTAGTGATTTTGCAACATTTATATTTGTAAATTCCTAACACTTATAAATATTATAAACTGCTAACAATATAAACATGTTAGAATACCCAAAAAAGTGTTGGTAAAAATAAATAATTTTCAATATAAACTTTGCAACATAAACAAGTGTTAAAAATATATGGTAAATTTGTAAATAATTCATTAATAAGTGCTCCCATCTGTAGTTTGGCATATATTTTCTTTTCCCACGCTTATCCATTCTCATTCTCATTTTTGGCTGGATTTTTTTTAATTTCAGTTTAGGGTTTCTCTTTCTCAGCGGCTGTCCACAAATCAACAACGCTCAAGGCCTCCAGTGGCTCTTCTCTTCCTACGTCCACGACAATGAGCAACTATACATCAATTGACGGCATTCATGATTTGTTGTATCCAATTTAGGGTTATGATTTGCAGCTATACCCACGATACGATGGGTTGTCGGCAATCGATAAAACACTGACGATTCTTGCAACTACGGGTTTTATGCATCACAACAACATCAGGTTCGATTTTGACTCTGTCTTCCATATTATTGGATATTATTCGATGCTAAAAAGTAATCAAGCTTCTTTGCTCTTAATCCATGAATTAGCCAAAATTAAGAGAGAGGTGAACAAGATTGGACCTACAAAATTAGGCAAAACGTAATATATTTTTAATTTTCTTATGTAACATTAGATTAGATTATCAATCTTCTCTATTTCTTCAAGAATATTTTTTCATTAATCAAAATATTTATTGATCGAGTTCATTTTTTTCTTCATATTTGTGTGATTCTTGAATAGAATGATGGGCGAGTACAAAATAGGTATGATAGACGATAGGATGCATGAGTTTTTTGTTGATTTTCACGGCCTAAGAACATTATTTTTTCATTTGGTAACTAACCATGTCTTTTTTTTCCTCATACTTTCATATTTGCATTTACCTAATGTTTTAAAAACATGTATAACTGATATAAGTATAATGGATTATGAAGCTTTTTATGAAGGTGGTGTTTGGAGAGTTTGGATTGAACTTCTAGAATCCATCCTAATAAATTGCCATCTATTGGATTTGTAAACAAAAATTATGATCCAAATATTGATAAGAAGTGAGCATTTTACCCTACTTTCATGTCAAATTCATTGTTTAGATTCTTACAATAGTCTAATGGGTTGTTTTTCATATTGGATTTTAGTTCGGGTTCGATTTGTTTGAATGCGCTTAATACAACTTGGAGCCCAATGTTTGGTAAGTATTGTTACCATATGTATTTTTTTACATTAGCATTTTTTAAGTTTTACAATATGAATATAATTTAGTATATGATTTGGAAACATTTCGAAATTGCAAGCTCGCAGAAACAACATAGAACATGATATTTGACGCAAAACAATTACGTAAGTTCTAAATAAAAGCACTTTTACTAGACTTCTGCTCAAATCTTATAACATCTACTTGATGTATTTCCACTAGATGAAAACATGGTCGTCGTACATTTCAATTGAGCAATAGTTGACAACACTCAAATTAAGAGAACAACGATTCATTTTCAAGACGCCATTATGCAAGAATTATGCCAAGGTTGAAAGAACTATTTTATCGTAAGAAAAAAAAACTAACATGACGGTCATCAACAAAACAGAAATTTAAGGGTACGTTTTCACACTTCTGTTGAAGATTTTCAACTTCTTCTCTTGATGGTTGTCTTTCCCTGAACATTTAAGTGCAGACATAAATGGGGTATGCTACTATGAATGAATAATTTTTTCGCTAAAAAGTGTAAAACGCTCTTTTTTGTTCGTAGGGTAGGTGGGGAGGGGGGAGTTTTTTCCTTGATAATATAGCAAAGGTAACAATCACTAACACACATAAATAATAGATTTACTCTAGCCAAGCAAATTTCATATTTCACTTGAGCAAAGGATTAGGTTTGAATTTTTTTCATAAGAACAGTCTAAATAAAACGAAAATCTTAACACGTAAATCCCATTGGTCTGATACTATGGCAGATGCACTCAAGCATATATATATATATAGGTATATGTATGTGTGAATATAAAGAAGAAAATGAGTTTGCATTGTTGTTAACTGAGTTAGCTATACTAAAGCACAAAAAAAGGCACAACACAAACTATTATATGCACTACTAAAAGTACATACTCTTGAAGCTAATGTATGTGGGTGTTTTTGTATGCACTACTAAATAGGTTAGTATTGCTCCACGAATTTGTACATTTGGTCATTAGTCAAATCAAAACATCTCAGTTCAGTTTTTTTAAAACATATAAGATGGACAATGGAAATGAGAAGTGCTTGGTTTTAAGGTACAATAAATATCTTAGAATACTTGTACAATCAATATCTAAAATTAAATGTTATGACTGTGTTATGTTATATATCATAAAGGGTACTTTTGATACATGTCCTTATTAAGTTTCAAAATTCATGAAAAGTCCTTCACTAAATTTCAATATAAATTAGATCCCTGTTTTTTTATTCACGATTATTGCAGAGTATGATGCAACTTTTATAAAAGTTGCTGACATTTCCGCAACTTTTCCGTACACTGTGAACATAATGTGTAAAAGTTGCTGAAATATCAGCTTTTATTTATAAAAGTTGCTGACATTTCAGCAACATTTATGTAAACTGTGAACACGGTTTATGAAAGTTGCTGAAATATCAGCACTTATTTATAAAAGTTGCTGACATTTCAGCAATAATTTTCTTCGTTTTCAGAAAACAGGGACCCGATTTACAATGAAACTTTGACAGAAAAAGTTGCTGAAATATCATCACTTATTCATAAAAGTTGCTGATATTTCAGCAATAATTTTCTTCATTTCCAAAAAACAGAGACCCGATTTATAATGAAACTTTGACAGGGACCCGCTTTACAATATGAAAGTATGATAGGGATGCCTCTCTAATTTCCACTAGCATAAATTTGTAGTGTGTATTGTATGAATCTAAAAGTACCTGAATCCCACTAGGTATTACTCCTTGCAACAAAGTTATATATAGTCAACCTATCAGAGAATAAACATCTAATGCATCAATTATGCAATATAACATAAAAGACTTTTCTTTAAATTTTCATACATGAAAAATAATAGTGACCCAAATTTTATTTCATTTTACTTTGTCATGCGAATATTGAATCATTAATGGTCTTATATATATTTGGAAAATCATAAGTCATAATGAATGATGAATGATTATTAATTAGAATATGCATGGTCGTATTAATATAGAGGTCATATATATTTAATCTATGCATTTAGTAGGTTATTTATATATTGATCAGTTATGTTAGTTATGCTTCTCTTTGTTGCTACTAGTATATGTGGACATCTGCATTCTATTATTGCTATTATATGTAAATTTAATAAGCAGATTTTTTATCAAATGAATATAAAATGGCACTACAGTTCGCATAAGAGTAATAGGATTTTAATCCATCTGTAGAATTTCACTTAAAATAATTTACTTCATTATGACATGTTAAGAGTAAAGTCCTAATCCTTTTATATGAACCATAACATATTGAATGCACTATAGTTAACTTCATCATGAATATTATTTAGGTTCTAGATTGGAAACGAACCTCGCTGCTAGAAATATACATCTATGAAGCAACATATATAGTGTCTAATAGTCAAACCATAAATATATTTAATGCTTTTTAAAACTACTTTTCCCATGCTTCTTTTTGTAAGGTAGTGTACATAGTTCTTTGACCTAGTGTTTTTTCATGTTCATAGTCGTTGCATATTTTCTACTAAAGCTCTCAGTATATATTTTGTAAAATTAAATATTTTCCCATCTGCACTTTAATAAGTCCACGTGTTTGAAACTCAAAATTAAATAAATTAATTAAACCTTAAAATAAATTTAAAATAAAACTAGATAATGTTAATCGTTAACTTATGTTTAACCTAAGTTTAAAGTTTAAATTGTACTTAAGTTTAATTTTCTTTGGTTGCTATCTTGAAGATTTTTCCACATTAACATTGATAAAACTTTCTATACTTACTATCTTGAAGTATTTTCCTTATTAAATTGATACAATTTAGTTAACATTAACTAGATTTTAAATGGAAAATAAACAACGATTGATTAAACTTTAAACTAAAATTAAGATTAACTAAACTTTAAATTCAAACTTTAAATTAAAATTAAGATTAACTAAACTTTGAATTAAACTTTAAATTAAAATTAAGATTAACTAAACTTAAAATTCAAACTTTAAATTACAATTGGTACAATCATCTTTGACTTTTATCTTATACAAACATTGTTTTGGTAATTAAAATCGTTGTGGAAAAAATATATGGAAGGTAGAGTTGTACTAAAGGCACATTATGTAATAACAAAATATTAGAGAATGAATATGCATATAAGTGTTAATATAGATGAGGCAAAATGTCTTATCTGAGATATTCCACTTTCACCATTTTAGTGGTTTAATAAACATATTCAACAAGTCTGCGGTACTACTCAAATTGGTTTAATTAATTATATTGGAATTGGGAGATTTAAATTGGTTTTGAAATCATTTAATAAAAGGATTTAAATTATGAAATTATTACATTTAAAATAAATTGAAATGTTGAAAATAAGTTTTATAAAAAGTTATGTGTTAAAACATAATGTTGATTTGGTGGAGAAGTGATTCTAAATAGTAAATTCTATTTATGTGAATTGTATTGAATCTAGTTTTAAAAATATAAATTTACTTATTATATATATTTAAGGCCCAAACCCATGCACTCAAGTACATTCTCTTCTTTTTTATTTCCAAACCTTGTTATTTTCAACCCAAATAACTTATACCCAAACTTATTTCGAGAACAAGAAAAGAGTCACAAGTCCCTGTTTTTGATGTTGATATAAGAAAAGTCCATGTTGAAATGAATATGTAAATTTAGTCCCTATTTTTAGCAAAAAATAAAAAACGCAAGGTGTTTTGCATTTTTCTAACAGAAAATGCAAGCTGACCTGCAACTTTTTGACTATGAATTTTTTTTTGAAAATTTTGAATCGTTTGAAAAGCGCAAGTTAACATACGCTTTATATCAGGAAAGCACAAGATACTTTGCGCTTTTATTTTGAATTTTTTTGAAATGTTTGAAATTTTTGATAAATGCAACTTAACTTGCGCTTTCCATCAAGAAAGCGCAAGCTGATTTGCGCTTTCTAGTTTTGTAATTTTTAAAAATTTTGAAATTTTTGAAAAGCGCAAATTAACTTGCACTTCTTGTTAGGAAAGCGCAAGCTTATTCGCTTTTTTGATTTTGACATTTTAAAATAAATTTAAATTTTTGAAAAGCGCAAATTAACTTGCACTTTCTATAAGGAAAGCGCAAGATAGTTTGCGCTTTCGGATTTAGAAAAATCAGGGACTTAATTTACATACTTATTATCATAGACACTTTTCTTATAACAACATCAAAAATATGGACCTTCAGTGCAAAGCCCCGATTATCTTCTCCCACACCCTAAAACACTCATGCATATTCATTCCCTTCGACACACACACACACACACACACATATATATATTCCCCAGGAAAGAATAGGCAAAAAAACCTATATATCAAACACTAACAATCACTATATATATCATTAATATAAAGAGAAAGTTTTTCTTTTCTTTTTTACATCAAATGATATGAACAATTATCATATTAAATTTGGCCTTTATGCCTCGGTTTAAAACTGAGGCCAAACCGAAGCTATATCGGATGTTTATTTAGGTTAAACTGCATATCTTCTCTATGTTTGTACATATGAAAATATTGCTAAGATTACATTTCACTTGCATTTGTTATGTATAAGTATAACACAGACCTTAATAAAATTTGTCAAAACAATAAAAGTAAATAAAGACAATTTCTCATAATAATGAATTAGATGCGTTGAAGGAAAACATTCTTTGACCAACTATATTATCCAATTATATACATATTGCAGCATTCTGCTAATACTTTTTTATTGTATTTGGTGTAATGTATGTATTAATAATTTATCAAAGTGGAGACTATAATCAGTAAGGGCTAATTCACAAAAGAAGATTTCGATGAATTAATAGCGCATCAACCCTAGCAGATTAGGAAAATTTAATCAAACATGGGAAATTATATCATATCTATGAGGTTTAAAAATAAATTGAGTTTTTTTAGTGATTTGTTTATACAAATACATAGGCAAAAATATACTAAAACACCTCATATAATTTTAAAAAATATATATAAAAAAACAACGTAATGTATAGAATTTCATAAAAGTAATGTATGAGTGAAAAAGGAAAAACAAATTTGGAACTGAGGACAAAGCATATAAATAGATGGATAAAAGTGAAAAGTAAGTTTGCACCTTAACGTTATGAGTTTATATATATATATATATATATATATATATATATATATATCAAAGCACAACAAATAGTTCGGTAAAAATATATAAAAAAATGTAATGTATTGATTCCATAAAAAACAGGTATGAGTAAAGGAAGAAAAAATATGGATAAGTCAAATATTTGTTGGAATATAAACTTGATTTATTGGTTTCTAGAGAATTCTTGTATTATGTTTAAAGGGGGGTGAGAGTTCTAGAATTATGTTTTCTTTGTAATCAAGTAAAAGTGTTTCTAGAATTATGTTTTCTTTGTAACCAAGTAAAAGTATTTCTAGAATTATGTTTTCTTTGTAATAAAGCAAAAGTAATTCTAGAATGATCTATTAGGGACTATATATAGAGGAGCTCTCCCCTCATTTGTAATGAAGCAATCTAGGAAAGCAAAAATAATATTAAAACATTATTTGTGAGAACAAAAAAAAGAGTTCTAGAATTATGTTTTCTTTGTAATCAAGTAAAAGTGTTTCTAGAATTATGTTTTCTTTGTAACCAAGTAAAAGTATTTCTAGAATTATGTTTTCTTTGTAATCAAGCAAAAGTAATTCTAGAATGATCTATTAGGGACTATAAATAGAGGAGCTCTCCCCTCATTTGTAATGAAGTAATCTAGCAAAGGAAAAATAATATTAAAGAATTATTTGTGAGAACAAGTTTCTTCTCTCAACTCTTCAACCTTTTTTTAAATATATATTTCAACAAAGTGGTATCAGAGCCAGGTTTAGGGAGTACTTCCAACAATATGTTGCAACCTCAACTTCCTCGTTTGACGGGAAAGAATTACAATCAATGGAGCATTCAAATGAAGGTCTTGTATGGCTCTCAAGATCTTTGAGAGATTGTTGAAAATGGATATGAAGAACCGGAGAATCAAGCAACACTTTCAACACAACAATTAAATACTTTGAAAGAGATTCGAAAGAAGGACAAAAAGGCTCTTTATTTTATCTATCAAGTGGTGGATGAAGCAATTTTTGAAAGGATCTCTTCGGCATCAACATCAAAGGAGGCATGGGACATCCTCAACAAGGCGTACAAAGGTGAAGAAAAGGTAAAGATGATAAGACTTCAAGTTCTAAGAGGTGAGTTTGATTTACTCAAAATGAAAGAAAGTGAATCGGTGGAGGAATTTTATAATAGAACTATTTCTATTGCTAATCAACTTCGAATCAATGGTGAAGAAATTTCGGATAAAAGAATTATTGAAAAAATTCTTCGAAGTATGATAAGGAAATTTGAGCATGTTATTGTTGCTATTGAAGAATCAAAAGATTTGCATACTTTCTCTCTTGAAGAATTGTTGGGCTCACTACAATCTCATAAGCTTCACATCAAACAATTTGATTCCTCTCCTTCCGAGCAAGCTTTTCAAATTCGAGATACCAACCATGGTGGATTTAGAGAAAGAGATGGAAGATTAGCCCATGGTAGAGGAAAAGGAAGAGGCCAAATTCAAAGTGAAATTCATGCCCATCTCAAGGAGGAAGAGGAAGAGGTCATGGAGGATACAGTGGAAGAAGAAGAGGTAACTCTTATAATATTCAATGTCATTATTGTCATAAATATGGGCATATGAAAAATGATTGTTTTAAAAGAATTAATGATGAAAAAGATAATTCTAATTTTCTACATAAGAATTTGGAGACACAAGATGAAAGTATGCTTCTTGCTTGTAATGTTCAAGAAGCTTCTTTTGATGATGTACGGTATATTGATAGTGGTTGTAGTAACCACATGACCGGAAATAAAATTTGCTTTGTGAATTTTGATTAAAGTGTCCAACGAGAAGTCAAGACAGGTGATAACAAAAGACTCATTGTCAAAGGCAGTGGAGATATTCCGATACGGACAAAGCAAGGTACAAATTATATTTCTAATGTTTATTATGTTCCCGATCTTAAATACAATTTTTTGAGTGTTGGGCAACTTTTAAAGAAGGGACATAATGTGAATTTCAAAAATGATTTATGTGAGATCGAAGACAAAACTGATGTTCTTATTGCAAAAGTGAAGATGACACCAATAAAAATGTTTTCGTTGAAAATTAAAAATGAAGCATTTCCATGTTTTGTTAATATTGTTAATGACAAGTAACGGCTTTGGCATCTTCGTTATAATCACTTGAGTTTTAGCACTCTATCCAAGATTTGCAAAGATCATATGGTGAGAGGCATCCCAAATATTAGCAAACAAGATCAAGTATGTGAAAGTTGTGTTTTTGGCAAGCACCATCGAGATCCATTTCCAAAAGAAAAGGCATGGCGAGCAAAGAATCCTTTGGAGCTAGTGCATTCGGATTTATGTGGACCTATGCACACAAACTCTCTTGGAGGTAACTGGTATTTTCTTACTTTTATTGATAACTATAGTCGCAAGATGTGGATTTACTTTCTCAAAGAAAAATCTCAAGTATTTGAAGTATTCAAGAATTTTAAAGCACTTGTGGAGAAGCAAAGTGGTTTTTCTGTAAAGACACTCTGATCCGATCGTGGTGGAGAATATATGGCGGAAGAATTCGGAAATTTCTTAAAGGATCATGGCATTCATCAACGGTCTTCTCAACCCCTCAACAAAATGGCGTGGCCGAAAGAAAGAACCGTATCATCATGGAACTTGTTCGAACTATGTTGAAGACAAAAGGATTGCCTAAAATATTTTGGGCCGAAGCTATAGCATGTGCATGCTATGTTCTCAACCGTGCGGCAACTAAAAGTGTTCAAGGAAAGACTCCACAAGAAGCATGGAGCGGTCACAAGCCATGTGTCTCCCACTTTAGAATTTTTGGAAGCATTTGTTACTCTCATGTGCCGGATGAAAAGAGAGGAAAACTTGATGACAAATCTGAAAAGTGCATCTTTGTTGGCTATAGTGAAAGATCCAAGGCATATAAATTATATAACCCCATCACAAAGAAGACTATTATCAGTCGTGATGTAATTTTCAATGAGGAAGAATCATGAGAATGGAAAAATGAGAAAAAGAGTACAAGTATCTTGCTTGGTAATGATGCATTTGAGCCAATTGAAGAAGAAAGATCGACTCCACATACTCCACCATCTAATTCTCCTCCAAGCTCATCATCAACAAGTTCAGAATCAACACCTAGAAGGACAAGACCTCTTGTGGAGATTTATGGAGAAACAAGAAGAATTTTAGAAGATGAATTTGTTGATTTTACTTTATATGCAACTGCGGATCCAGTTGATTTTGAAGAAGCCGCCAAGGAAGGAAAATGGAGACAAGCCATGGATCAAGAAATTGATGCAGTTGAAAGGAACCAAACATGGGAGTTGGTTGAAGTACCTGAAGTGAAGAAACTCATTGGAGTCAAATGGGGTTACAAGACACAATTGAATGCACAAGGTGAATTTGAAAAACATAAGGCACGATTAGTTGTGAAAGGCTACAAGCAAAAGTATGATATTGATTACAAAGAAGTAGTTGTCAAGCATTGCAAGACGCAAGATCAAATTGCCGATATTTTAACGAAGCCTTTGAAGTTGGAGATTTTCAAGGAGTTAAAGAAGAAAATTGGTATGCGTAAAAGTTTAGCTCAAAGGAGGGCAAATCAAGTTTAAAGGGGGGGTTGGAATATAAACTTGATTTATTGATTTCTAGAGAATTCTTGTATTATGTTTAAAGGGGGTGAGAGTTCTAGAATTATGTTTTCTTTGTAATCAAGTAAAAGTGTTTCTAGAATTATGTTTTCTTTGTAACCAAGTAAAAGTATTTCTAGAATTATGTTTTCTTTGTAATCAAGCAAAAATAATTCTAGAATGATCTATTAGGGACTATAAATAGAGGAGCTCTCCCCTCATTTGTAATGAAGCAATCTACCAAAGTAAAAATAATATTAAAGCATTATTTGTGAAAACAAGTTTCTTCTCTCAAGTCTTCAACTTTTTTTTAAATATATATTTCAACAATATTACCAATAATAATCTACAACCTGCTTATTTTTTTCAAGTCAAAGATGGACAGTTCATAAAATATGGATAATTCATAAAATAATTCATAAAACATATTTCACTTTGACTTTTTCAAAAACTTTATCGGCCTGAATTAGAAAACTGTAGTTCAGATGTTCGCCTTTGCTTTTGGTTTCAAGATTAGTATGTTTTCATTATTTTTGTGTACAGATATGCCCTGGTTGCTTGAATTATGTTGTCATTAATGCTCTTGTTCATCTCTTAATTCATGCATTGTTGTGCTGACCTGATGTGACAGTGCTGCCTGACATGGTTTGCTAGTGCATGCTTACCCTTGCTATGCTCGACTCCATGTTGTACACATTGTACATGTCCTTATTGTGTATTTATGGCCATTATACCCATGTTACCCCGAAGCATCTTTGTTTCTAGTGCAAACACTAGTGCGTGTAGGTGAGTGTATCTTTGTTGCTGACCCTAGATGTGCGTTCATGTGTCTCTAGAACCTGGTATGATATGCTGGGTTGATCTAATGCATGTTGAACTGCCTTTTGATTCGGTGTTTGTCTTCATGCTTGTTGAATTTGTGAGTTTAGATAAACATTAAAAGCCTGCTTTAATGATTTTTCTTTTTGGTTTATGTATTATCTATTATGTTGAATATGATGAAATACTACTTTGCATAGAGAGATGCTCCACTGTTTGCATAGAAGTGGTCGTCTCAACTCAAGGAGAAGATGATGCTAAAGTCCATTCTTGTTGCATGTACTAAACTGTTGTTGGGAATGTACTTGAGTTTCTTTACCGTGCACCTTTTTTCTTGTGAACAGTGGGCACTGTCGCATGCCTGATCTATGCACTGTCGCATGCCTGAATTGTGGGCACTGTCGCATCTCTGTTCATGTTTTACCTGTTTAAGATTGATGCGCTTGTTATGACTTTGTTTTTTCATGCTTTTATTTACTTCTAATAATTTTGATTTGATAATTTCTCATTGATTATGGAAGAATTTTAAGCTAAATTCATAAGGGCCTAGGCTGGTTTGTTTATTGATTTGAAAGGCTGCTACTTTGAGCTCCTTTATCTCATATGGTTTGTCTGCTATTTTTTTTTTTTGCATTTTCCATTAAAGTATTTTTACAAGTGATTTCAAGGAAGTTGTTTTTGACAGTTGATCCACTAAATAATTCAGCATAAAATAAATATTGTTGCTTTATGAAATAATAGTAAATACCGTTTTGATATATCATTTGGATTATTTTTTTAATGCAACTTTTGCCATTTTCGAATGAAAGAAGTTGGTTGCTTTGTCTCTTTAAGTGAGCCACTTGAACTTTTGTGGCAGATGTTGAATTGCCTTATGCATGTCATGTCTACAAGTATTTTTTTTACCGTTCCCTACTTGCATTGCTATTGAAGTTCTTCATTGCTTAGCCTTCAACTAAACTATGGTAAAATGTTATTGTGTTTTTCTCTCTCAGTATTTCACAAAGGGCGAAAAAGCTTGGGTTGCTTTCGCGCCATATTTTTAAAGAGTTTAGAATTCCTTTCAGATTTTGCGTTATGTTGAATAGTGTATTTCCATCACATTGCATTTGTTAATTTGGTTCCATTGTTTCTTTGCAGCCAGTCGTGTTTCATCGGGCATTACAATATCAAGGAGTTTTCCTTCAACTGAGGCCGCTGCGGCCTAGTTTAAACTGAGCCACTGTGCCTCAGTTTAAACAACCGAGGTCATGTTGGCCTCGGTTGTTTCTGAGGCCACTATGGCATCAGTTGTTTTAGAGGCCATGTTGGCCTTAGTTGTTTAAACTGAGGCCGCTATAGCCTCGGTTTAAACTGAGGCCATGTTGCCTCAGTTTAAAACCGAGGACATGTCTGTCTTTAATGTCTGTTAATGTCGTTTTATTGCATATATGAAATGCATTTAATGTCTTTTAATAAAAAAAATTAAAATCCAAACATGTCATTGCATATATGAAGTACTTAATTTCACATTACCGTCCTTGCATAGTTGCTTGTTTTATTTAATTTTCTTTTATTGTTAAATCGTGTGTTATCTCTTTGATTACTATTTGCGATTCTTTTTTGTATAAATTTAAATTTAGTATGATACTGAACGCATGCAGGTACTTATAAAAGAAGCAGAAGAAACGAGGAAATTGGATGGTAGTTCTAGTGGTAATGGTGAAGTAAAAGATCTTAAAAATGATCAAATTGTGGAAGTTTTTAGTTCTGATAGAAAGAAAAATTATTGTTGAGCAGTTAGTTCTACTTTTTCTATGAAACAAGTAAAGATGAATCAAGTGGTAAAAGCTATAGCTGAAGAAAAGCAAGCTGTGGGTTTGTCAATTTGGAAATTGAAGATAGAAAGGCAAGTGGCTAATCAAGTTAATGATGCCATCAAATCAATTACTTCAACTTTTTTGAAATTTATACCTAATTTGCAAGAAAAGTATGTTGCAAGTTATGTGGCGACTCCACATATGGAAGGTGCTTCTAATTTAGAGATTCTCATATGAACAATAATCTAGTTGCCACTTCAACCATCTCACATAATGATATCCTTTCATCTACAATGGAAAAATATATATATATATATGTAATGTTATTGTCACAAGATTTAGAGATGGATGTAACCAAAGGTTATGTCGGAACGCAAACAACTTGTCATTTTAGGAAGGTGATATCGAATGTAGAGAAAGTTATTTGGGTGGTTGAAGTTCTTGAACCAGATGCACCAGTTTACGATGGTCCTCAAAATGGAATGTACAAGCTATGTGAATTTTCTAATGGAGGCTTTGTTATATTTCCAGAGTTTCGTATTCGGTATTTGTAGACTTTAACTATGAACTATGTCTTATCTTTTGTTATTGCAATTGGTATCATCATGGAATTGGTAAACTACGTATTGATAACTTAATTATGTATTGAACTACTCTTTTATTAATTAATACTCTATTTTATTATTGATTATGAATATTGTTTATTGATATTGATTGCGTTATAATTTGCTAAATTAAGATAATATTTCATATTAAAAATAGTATACATTATATCTCTTAACATTCAAAATATCCTTCAAACCATTATAAGTGTTTATTTGTGTGTATTTGTTTGCAACGCTTATAAGCGTTGGAAGATAAATTCTCCCATATAAGCTTGGGAAAAATACCTGGAAATTAATACACACGCCTCTATAGCGACACATATAAGTGTTATTGAAATTTTTGGCAACGCTTATACTCGTTGAGAATCCTCTGTTTTGGTGTAGTGTTTGCACAAGTTCGTGCATGGCTCAGGTGTGATAGTTGAGCCAAATCAACTTAATGATATCGAGATTGAATCAGGTGCTGCATGACCTCATAGGCCTATTCTTATCATTGGACGTGATACAGAGTAGATTAGGAGGAAGACAGTAGAGTTGGTGAAGATTCGGTGGAGTGAAACCGAAGGCAATTGTACTCGAGAGACTGAGCAAAGCATGAGAAGTGCTTATCCAAAGCTCTTTACGTAGTGACACTTTTTGTTCATCACATTTACTTTTACTCTCGATATCATATAAGGTAGCTTAGTAGCCTGCATGCTAGGGTGGGCATAGATTTCATTTCTGGCTTCTACATGCATGTTTGATGTTTAATATGTTTGTTCATGCATGTTAATAATGCAAGGTAGCTATATTTGATTTTACCTTGTTTGGGTTGAGGTTTTTGGGGGAGAAAATTCATTGGAAGGAGATTGTAACGACCCGAATTTTATGTATCAAAGGGATGTAAAAGTACCGGGTCATATGACACTATAACTTTGAGTGATGTTGAGTAGTGACATGTTTGACCTAGGGAAATTTGATCAGATGATTTTATTTATAAAACCTTGTAATGACTATAATTTTTGATTGAAAACGAATTAGAACCCGGGACCACTTTTGTTCGAAAGAAATGGTGGTTTCCCTTTTCTAGAGTAGTCATAATAGCAATTTGGATATTTTGGCTATTTAATATGGATGTTTGAGGTTTGGCAATTTTTGGAGCAACTTAAGTTTATTGGTGAGATTGGAGATAGGTCCACCTATTTCAAGTTTGAGAATATTAGATGCTAAACTAACCTTCCCTAAATCATTTTTCCCATCTTCCAAATAGATCTAAGCCTTCATTAACCCTTTCTTCACCAAAACCTTCACCATTCTTCTCCAAGTCAAGTCTAAATCATTATTAATGGTCAATTAGCAAGGGAATTAGTTAAGGATCTTCAAAACTATATTTTTGGGAAGAAAAATTGGGGTTTGACTATTAATTCTTGGATTTTTCTTGATTTGCATGCAAAACTTAGATTTTAGAGGGTTTGGTGCAAGACTTATTTCTCACACCTTACTAATATGTGTTTATAGGTTTTGGATCCACTTTAAAGTCAAAAATATGTTTTATTGTTTGTTTAAAACTTGCTTGAAGTAAAAAAATGAATAAAGTGATTTTTGGTGTTTTAATCATGTTATTTTCATTTGTGATTGCCTTTATTGTTGTTAGAACATGATGTAGATATAATGTATGATGATTGTTCTGATATTCTGAGTGATTTGCATGATTGAATATTGTTTAATGCATATGTGGTATTTGTGTGTATGCTTAAATGGTCGAAAACACTCATTGGAGAGAATCATAGGGTGGGAGCATAGAACTAGACTTCGACGAATAGGCTCAAAGATGTTATAAGTCGTATCGATGCATAGAGAAGGCACATGGGTCAAGGAACGGAGTCTAGTGATGAAATCAGCATGAAATTGGAGTTGGGAGAAACAACAACATTTCTATTTGATAGCTCTTGTCTGGTGGTAGCTCTCTTTGGATCGACTTGGTGTCTGGTGGTGGCTTGTTTCGGGTCAGGTTAGTATTCGGTGGTTTGAAGGCCCTAACAACAAATGTTGTCCAATTGTGTTGTTGTTCGATGCTATGGAATACCGAACAGGAAATGTTGTTCGGGAATGCTATGGTTCAAGGTAAAGGACTTCGGTGTGACTCAAGGCGAATTTAGGAGTTGTGTGGCGACTAGTTAAGTGATGGCGACTAATGAAGTGAAGCAATGGCGTATGACTCAAGGATGAGTCCATTGATGAGGACTTAGTAGAATTTGCAACCATGTTCTACTATGGAGATAGCCTTGGTGGAACAATGATTGAGTTCCATTATGGAGACACGCGTAGAGGGATCATTGATAACTTAAACGTTTCTACTATACTCGTAAAGAAGGGGTATATAGGGACATACACCTAGATTTGCGATCGTACCCAGATCTTTGCAATAGTGCATTACCTAGGACTTTCGCAATTGTGAATTGGTTCCTAGCCTTTTGAAGTGGCTTGTATTCGAGCAACAAAGAAGCTGGGATTAGATCGAGTCCCTAGTTTGCGATTATGCCACATGATTTATTATATATCCGACGCACACGAGTGATAGTGAGAACTGTTTTATGGATGCTATATTTGCCATGATTGTTTATCACTCCAGGGTGTCATATGATGTTGGTATTTTTGATCGTGTACTTAGACAGGGGATATTGTACTTCGATTGTACTACACTTATATGGAAATTATAGTAGATTAGCATATATCGGCTGTTCATTGCTAACTCTTTGGATGCATGGACAAGTCAGGTATGGTTCTTTATACCCTATACCCCTATTTACCACATATGATTTTTATAGTATTTTAGAGATGATGTATCACTCACACCAGACTGTTATCTGATCTAGTTGTTGGTGCTTTGCTTCTTATTATCCCATGCACTCTTAAATGAGTAGATTAATAACAAAAGGTCATGTAAGACCCTCGCATCTATACCAACTCCACCCATGAGCATTATAAAGTAATACTATCTAGATAATATGAAGAATACGGCTATATGGGGTACACAAGTGAATATTCCTTTGAGCTAACATTAGTATGTATGTCAACATCTAATATAACTCGCTACAAAACGTACCTAATATTAACACAAAGCAATAAAAAAGTGTGCTTTCAGGATATAGCAATACATAATATACAGTATAGCAGAGAACACCGAGTCAGAGTCGTAGTGATAAAATATAATATACAATATGCAATGCCTATCCAAAGTACAATACAAGAATATACGTACATGAAATAGATCATATATAATAACATGCAACTAAACTGTATAGTTTGCCTTCACTATGCCCAAAATACAAGCTAATCTTACTATCCCTATACCTAAAAAGTCTTGAACTAACCCGAGTATTATGTAAACAACACATGGACCGTACTGTGTCTAAATCAAAGGTTAATATTCATAGATAACTCAACATATGCGGTGTATAATAATATAAACATTCATAATAGCAATAAATATGTAGTTGTCTATGCATGGTTTATATAATCAAAATGTCAAAGATAATCACATACATCAAATATCACAAAACCATGCATAAAGTGTCATCACGCATGTAAAAGCACATTAAATCAGAAATCATGGAATCAACGTTGAATGAGTGAATTATCCACATCCAAGAGTCATCATCAAAATCTTGAAATTATCAATAATGGGATACCATTGAATATAGTTAGGCTAGCTCACAGCAATGCCCTGGTATATCTCTCAATCTCAAGTAATAGAATACCAACCTCAATATTAATAGGGATGCCTATCAAAGAAATCGTATATAATAAAAGATACGAGAATCCAATGTACCATCGACATCTATCACAGCACATGAATAATCTCATCTCCTCATATAGAAAGAAATAGTATAAATCGTGATGGGATAATGACCGTACGATTGACATGAAGTCCCAAGTAAAGTCATATCATAATATGGTTACCCGCAATCTCCAAAAGCATTTGGGCTATCCACCCACATCTGCTCCTAATACTTAGGTAAGGTGTATAAATAATACGTACTTACTCTACCACAAAATGTAGAACTAAAAAGGAGACTAACAGCTACCCGCCTGCTCCAAGAGCCTTGGGCTACTTTCCTGGATCCACTCCTACGGTCTTTAGTTACCTCCGTGGTAATCGTGACAATAACTACCTAATGTGCTCATTAACGCAAGGACTCGTAGTCACGACCTCAGATCATGCTCCTAAGGTAACAAACTACTAGTCTTGGTGAAAAAAACTGGGCTAGGGCTGACTGCCCTTCTCTGTAATCCCGTAATGCACATCTAAAATATAATAAATGTGTCATAGATATGAGGCATGACCCCACGATCAGGCCGCTAGGGTGGACACTGGCCATCTGGTTCCCACTAACTCCTAATCATATCCTAGAGAACATCATGATAGACAAGTAGATAATATCTATGATATATATATATGGTTACACCCTCATCACTCAGTTGATATATATGCATATAGGTATTCCCCCATAACTCAATCATCCATGAGTTTGCTCTACACCGAGCATCTCCACACATAAGTATAATCCCAATATCCCAGTTCCTATCACTTGAGTGTCATCTACTTACAATGAATAACTGAATAAGTATCATATTGGCGTCCCATACCACTCTGTGATGCTCTATCATGTACTCACTGTCAATAAATTACTCAATCTCCACTCTATTCTACATAATGGGTCCAAAGAATAATCAGAGAAATATTACCTAATGTCGCACATCAAATGGTATTATAACTTCGTTTATTCAGATTCCTCACTACACAAAATTAAAATCATCATAAATAAAAATATCACAGATATATCAATATCAAGAATCCATACAGAAGGATGTCGCCACCATTTCATATCAAAATACTAATCAAATAAATATCATTGACGAATTATTCATATAAACAATTGGATATAAAAGAAAGGATAAAAGTAGGAAAGTAAAATAAAATAAATTTATCAAATATATATTGAACATTTAAATCAATATTTAATAATAAACCATTACATCGTACAATCTTAATATAACAAAGACGGAAATATCATAATTATGTAGTAATTGTTTTAGGATTAAATTGAATATATAAGTAAACTTTAAATTAGTAAATATATATTTTATTTAATCAAATATAAATATAAACATAATATATTTCTATTTAAACTATTAATCATGACATTCAGTTTAAAATACTTAAAATATTAACTAGAAATTATTTCACATTTTTTGAAATTTATATAAGTCTTTAAATAATTATTTAAAACCAAAATTAATAATTTTAAATACATCTAAATACTAAATTTTAAATATAAATTTTCCTACAAAATTGTATATTTATTTTATTTTATTTCTCAAATATATTTTCAATACTAATATAATTTATTCCCTATTAAAATATACGCTTATAGAATTAGGATAATGCGAGACTCAAAATCAGGTAGGCTGGATGAAAGGTACAAGCCTTTACTATCAATCCAGACTTGCTTTTGTGTAAGAGATAGCACCATCGATCGACATGTAGCGGTCGACCTGTTGGAGATTAGGGAGTCGACCACTAGACCCACCCCCATTGCACATTCCAGCAATCGTTTTAATCGATTTTCGACCTCTTCCTCCTCTTTCTTACTGCTAATCACTTCCAATTCAATGCACACAAATAATATACCGCCAAACACTAATATAAACACAACATATAACTTGAATTATTGGAATTAAACATAGATTCATGAGTTCAAAGGCTCACCTAAAGCTTCCTATGCATCTTTCCTCTACTTGCCATTTCCAGTCATCCAACAGAAAATCAAATCCTCAATCTCTTCTTAAACATAGGTGTAGATTAGAGTTGATATGAAAATATTTAAATTATAGAATTTTATTTGATTTTTCTCATTTTAGAACGAAGGAAAGATTACTAATTTTTCCAGGAAGAAAGAGAATAATGAATAAAGAAGTTAATGAAGGAAATGTCTATAGAATGGAAAGATCTCACATTAGAACTCCCAGAATATAAGATTATGGGCTTGGGCTTACAAAGTTAGGGCTAATTTATAACATGGATACACACACACACATACATACATATAAATACATATATATATATATATATATAAAATTTCTTTTCATTTCCTTTTTATAAACTATTTTTTATCTTACATCCAACCATAATAAATCCCAAACAATTTTTTTTCACAACATCTAATTATTTACCCAGCATTATAATATTTTCCAGAATTGCATTTCCATATATTAGTTCATTAAAATTTAAGTATCTAATATTCACATTTCAAGCCTATTTATTATTTAATTTCCAAATTAATTTATTTTATACCTTTTAAACAAATATACATTCTCAAAACTATTTAATTTCATCACTGATTATTTAATATAAAAATTATAATATTCAAAAATAAATCCAAATTATTCATAAATAATTTCTAGAAATCCATTTTAGCTAATTAAATAATTATTATTAACTTTTATTAATCACCCTCAAATAACGGGGTGTTTCATACTCTCCCCTTAATAAAATTACGTCCTCCTGATTCCTTAGGAGGATCCTATAACAAAGCTAGTAACTTCATTATCACTTTATATTTAAATGCTAATTAAATAATCATTAAATAAATCCCTTACAGCTCTACCTTCACTTCCTTGATTCAGCATATATAGTAATCTATATCGAATCATTAAGCATCCATTAAAGTATTCTCATAAATGAATGTTTAGGTTCATTGGCGGCTTATCACAAAACTAAAACATCACAATTATCTATAAAATATCAAAATGGAAAATTTATAAAGTTTATTCTTAAATTCAATTTCATACCTAAAATCTAACTTTAAATTCAATAGGTATCAAGTACTAAACCTAAAGGAAATTAATTACAAATTATATGAATATCTTTACTCATACTTCGATCATAAATTTTTTCAATCCAACTAATTTCACTTCAAATTAAATTTCACAATATTATATAAACTCAAAAATTACTTTATCTTAAACAACATAATCTTCCTTGATTAACACCAACATACACAAATACTATACGTGTATTTATAAATAAATAATTTCCATACTTTTATATGACAAATATCTTTCCAAATTAATTTTATTTTGAAATCAAAAATCTCACAAACTCCATTTCCTAGTGATTAATTATGAGTACCCGTTTCTTCAAATCACGAAAATCAACACTAATATATCTTCGGTATTCACATTCCGCAAATCCAGGCGCTGAAGAGGTAGATTCTTACGGGTAAGAAAGAAATAAAGACAGAGCAAAATCTTATGCGAATGGAATAATGTATATTATTTCAACAAATAATCTTTAAAGAGAAAATTGAAATACATTTATCAGAGTTAAACATGAACATTTATAAATTCATGTCCTTAAAATGTGGAATACTATAATAAAAGAGTGGTGTGAACAGATAACAATCTTCAGAAGAATCTTCTAACTCCATGCTTCGAGCTCCATCCAGATTTCTTCTAAAACAAACCTGGCTATTAGGCTTCCAGAGAAAATTAGGGCAACTAGAGTTTAAGGGAAAGGAAAATAAGCTCCGGACCATTCATGAGACTAGTGTGAGAACTCAAAATATGCATTTCAAAAATAAAAAGGTATCTCATAAAGCCACGCCGCACATAGGGTTTTTACATTATGATAACCAAATCATCATTACGTAAAAATAAAGGATATTATTTTTAATGGCATTTCTTTAAAAACATTTGCAAATAAACATATTAATCGTAGCCGAAATTGTTACATTATTAAATTCCATCGTACCACCTTGTAACACAAGGCATTCTACATCTAAAATCGTATAGGCTCTTATTGGAAAATGAGTTTCCATACAAATATCTAGACGAAAGGACTACCTTCCGGCAGTACATCACTAGAGGAATGTATCGAGGCCCAACTGATGGTCCTCTACTGTAACGACCCGCTATTTCAAACGATTCGCATCCACACATGTCCGATTTTAATTTCTCAAAACAGCAGATTGTTAGTTTTATATTTGGCAAAACTCAGCATATATAGTAAATAAATCAATCACAGAATCACAGACGCAGAGTAATATAACAATAAGCAGCGGAATAGATAAATAGTAGTTCATGAAGCTACTATAAAACATCAGAGTCTGAAACAAAATACAACAGAATATCAAATCAAAGTAGTCTCAAATAAATAAGCAACTGACGAGTCTGGACAAAACAACTAGATAGTTGAAAGCTGAATAGATAGATGGATCTCCCAGCGATGCTCCAAACTCCAAAGGTGTGTCTCAAATACCGTGACATTCAGTCTGACCCGAGCATAAAGAAAAACACGAAACACTCGAGTTAGGATTAACATTCTTATATTAATAAATTCAACTCAATTGAAATGTCAAATGAAATACAAGTAACTTAAAGGATGCTTGGGATTTCCATCCTCTAAGGATCCATGTAACTATCTACTATGTAGTAATATATGCTATAGTAATATGTCTATAGTAAAGTAAACTATTAAAATAGCGTTAAGGCAATACACATATCCTCCTTAACACATTTTATATAATGACTTAGTCTATAAAGATGATGTAAACTCCACTCGCGAGTGGGCTATAAGGGAGCACTCCATAGGTATGACACGAAACAAACTCGTAGAAGGTGCGATAGGGCATGTGACAAGGCACATGAGGCAATGCCAGGGTAGATATACCGTTTGCAGATCCGAACTGGTGGTAACGCATAACAACTACTACCACCCACCTCGTGAAACATTCCTAAATCAAAAGTGCACCCAATCAAATCACAAAAGCAATAGAATGGCATCGAAGAAATGTGTCCGATTGGAGGAATGACCTCACTTGGCCCGGCAGGGCTCCTGTTTTAGTCACATCAAGCTGGCTCATGGGAGTTAGGGCTATGTATATACCATATAGAATCGTCACCAAACCATCCTACTTCATTCTGGGATCTTCACCATGTATACAGTTGTTAAAGTGGTTTTTGGTATTGGCAGAGAGTATGATAGTATCTGATCCCGGTCTCTTTAACAACCAACCACTTATTTCATACCGTGGTCAATTCATTTCAAATAGTTCTTATTTCATATCAAAATATCATATTCTTTTCAAACCATATCAATTCAATATCATTATTCACTTTAAACAATATTCATTTCTAGAATCGTAACACTTTCAAAAATTATAGCACTTTCGAAAGCATAGCACTTTTGAAATCGTAACACTTTAGAAATCATAACACTTTCAACTTAAACAGTTTAGATATTGAAATAGTATATATATTGAAATAGTTTATAAATTAAAATAGTTTATATATATCAAAAATACTTTATATAATAAAATTAGTTTCCTCTAATTTCGCAATCAATTTAAATCAACTCAAATTCCAAAAATTCGATTTAAATTAATTTCGGTTTAACCATTTATATTTAGCTGTCAAAGATTCAATTCAAATTCTAAATAAATCATTTCAATCTATCTCGATTTCAATCCAGGTTTGAACTATCACTTCAATTTCAATAAGATTCAAAATTTGAATATTCAAGCATTTTCAGTATAAGTCTCATTTAGATTTCAACATTTAACTTTTAATTTGATTCAAATTGGAAACTATTCACTTAATCATTTTAATAATCAATCAAATAAAATCTCAATTTATAAATTTATATTAGTATTAAATTTTCAGTCTCACTTTTAATTAAAAATTTAGAATATTCATTAAATCGCTCTTTTATCATATTAAGTTATAAATCATATCTTTCATAACCTCAAAAATCAATAAGTTTAAATCAATGCTTACTTAAATTCAATTATTCACAAAATTTAGTTTCCAAGTTAACATTAATTTATCTTCCCAACCTCTATTATTAAAGTTATAAAAATTTATTTAAAAAAAATATTAATATAAAAATACTTAAACATTTCATGTACTAATTAAATTAAATTTTATTACTAAATCTATTTAAATATACTTTATATATATTTTAAAATAGTAAAATTATAAGTAAAATTTTAAAATTATAATTTCAAAATTGAGTTATAAATTTGAATTTTCAAAACATACAAATTTAAAAATAAAAAATTTAGACATGTATCAAAATAACATTTATATATATTATATCTTAAAAATCCATATTCATAAAACCCATATATTTCCTTTTCAAACTTTGGAAATCATTTTCAAAATATAGACCAACGGTGTCTATATATAATTTTCTATCCTGTGGTCAAGTGATATGGATATTTTACATTTCGATCTGCAATTTAACATCTATGGGTATATATCATTTCAACCCGCAATCCAAAATTCAAAGTCAATGAAAATCACTTGGGTTTATCATTTCAACCCATAACAATTTTCTCCTATTCTACAAGATCGTTCGGGTATGTATCATTTCAACCCATAGGAAATTCTAAACAAAAAGGAAACTTGCAAAGTGGAACAATTATGATAATGATATAGCATATCAACAGGCATATATAATCAACAATAAATTAAATCATAATATAAATGACAGGTTATGGTGTCATATGTCACAGGTGAACAGATACAGATAATAACATATCATATACATCAATTTTATAATTAATAGTTCAATCTAGCAGCATATTTCAATTGTCGTTTCAAATGAAGTCAAATTTACTAAATATAAGAATACTAATCGTGAGTGATTGCTCACATTTCGAGGCTAGAGAACAACGACGGCGAAGATAAAGACGCTGACACGCACAGGGATACAGACACGAATTAGCGGGACATCGACAAGTTAGGAATTTGCTGCGATAAATTTGATATTGGGAATGTAAGTCAAGATGGGCAAGAGATCGACGAAACAAGATATATTTCATATATATAAATTTAAAAAAAAACATATATTTAAAATAAAATATATTTATTTTCTAATCAATATTTAATCCCAACACATAAAAATATCCATATATTTTTGAAAACCAAATTCACATATACTTACGCATAAACAATGTATATGAACATATATACAAATAGCTTACATATGTACATTTACTTTTAAAATATAACATATGTAGAAGGTTGCAAAGCTAGCAATCTGACAAGATAAAGGATCGAACACTCCTCATTATTTAATTCATATATATATATATATATATATATATATATATATATATATATAAAGTATTCATAAACAGAATAAGAGAAACAACTTTACTACATATATGTAACTGCAAAGAGGCTACAGCAAATATAAACCATGTATATAGTACTATATCATAAACTTAGTTTATAAATATATATAGAAAAATATATTATTAATATAACATATATATGCAGATACTAACTATAAAAGAAATCTACAAACAAAACTTTATAAACCCAATAAATACGAATATACAGATAATAGATATCTTATGTAAGCTTATGTATGTAACAACACTTTCATAAAACTTATTTAAACTCATACACACACACACGTATAGACACACACACGTCATTGTATACCACTTGTACAACTCATATATTATAAACAAGTTATGTTAGACTTTTATAATATAGCACTGTAACCTATGTAATAATATAACTTATATACAACGTGCAACATATATAGAATATATGACTTATATATTTTTAGTTCATATGTACATAAAATATATCAGTTACAGATAAACAAGTATAACTATATGTATAAATAACTATATAACTCACAGCACAAAGAGAAGGCGAAGGCAAGATGCACACATATATCAGCCAAAGGGGAGAAACAAGGAGGAGAAGGCCACGGTGGCGGGATGTTGTTGCCTGGTTGATGATGGCTGTCAGCTTCAAGGTGGCGGGGTCGAGGAGGTGTAGGGCCGAGTGGGCTGTAACATTATGGAGGAATGGCTTAGAGGTTATGGAGGTTCAGAGGTAGCTAAGGGGCAAACGGCAAAGGAAGGTGAAGGCTCGGCACTTGCTGGTGGAGTGGTGTTAGGCGTGGAGGGCTGCGGTCGCTCGGGTATGGGAGGCCGAATGGTGCTAAGGGGGGAAAGTGGGTTGCGAGTGGGTATTGGGTAGGGTTGGCTTGCGTGAGAGTGGAAAAGAAGAGGGTGGAGCAACGCGTGGGCAAGGGGAAAGAAGAATAGGAGGTAGAGAAGATGAGCATGCTGTAGGACAAACGAGTGTGCTTCGCATATAACTTTTTATATAGATTTTTTTCAGAATGGAAAGGAGTAGATAAATATAAAATAAAACGAACCAACGTTATTGAACACAGGGAATACAATGGCTATGGAATGACAAAAGTCAAATGCTGAAATATTAGTTGGTGATGGCTATACATTTCAGGTGAAAAATGAAGGGACGGGAAACCAAAAAGACTCGGTTGTGGAACCGATACGCTAAGCGTTTCACAGATTGCACCACACACCGTACTCCGAAATAGACAAATATCAGCAATACAACCATCTTATCAAAAGCCGATATTCGGTACCAAAAAGACTGCTGAATCGTCGAAAATAAGATAAACGGAGCAATAGCAGTCCAAATTTTGTGAAACGAAATATGACGTCTCACTCAGAAGATGGTAAAAGTTTTTATTATGTAAAAATATTCAGGTTTGAGAAATGTATTATTATCATCAAGTATTAACTGACTTAAATTTTAAATAAAATTACACAACAAAATAAACTTCCATATTCTCTGATAAAAATTTACCATTTGCTATGTCTAAATAAACGTATTCCAAATATCAAATTTTCATTTCCAAATTTAGTAATTAAAAAATTTCACAAAAATTCAGTTAGTTACATTTTTAAACCGTTAAAATTTGCGGGTCGTTACATCTACCAACACAAGATCGGCCAACCTCTTCCTAGATTTTACCGAATATGTCATCACCCCGGTCATTACCGACCTATCTGAGGGCCTTCACAGCAAACATCCACAATAATTTAAGTCCCGAACGTTATAGAGGGAATAAATATATCTAGAAGGAGATGATCATATCCTAATGGTTGCGAACCACATAGCCTTGCTGCATTTACCATGTCTCAGTCATTTTCGGGTATGAGGCTTGAGGTAACGATTACCTTTCACATTGCACATTTCACTTTGAATGCCGCACTACCATTCCTTGGTCACATAACTAATTTCTACAAACGTATATTTTCTAAGCACGTCTCAGGAAAGAGTGTTAAGCTAAGAGAAGTTACCTTCTCCGCCACCAAACAGATGATACATTTATAGAGATCACTTATCTAACTAGAAATGCAATGTCAAACTTTCGTCTATATAAGTTGTCCAGGAACAGGATAAATCGAAGTCCTTTTCTTACCACATCCTATTGGGAGTTACCCCTAGGATTAGTAGCGTTAAGTTCTTGCAAACCGAAGAGTTACAGAAATGAAGGGGCCACTGCTACTTAAGTATTTGGGAGTAAACCAGAATTATCAACAAGCAGTTCTTTCACCCTCTTAAATCTTTGGTCTTTAACCTTCATTTTCTTCAGCAAATATTCACTTTTGAACCTATACATTAGTTCAAAGTGGTGTTCGGATAGGAATTACCCAAACCCGATCTCGGTTCCTTCAATTCATTTTATCAAAATCTCTTCTAGAGATACATATTTCTAAAACATTCTTTCTGGTATATACGGAATCATTAAACCTCTCTTACCACACCCTTAGATTACTTATAACCCTTTTTAAACTTGGAATAATTCGAAATCATATCATTTTTCACATAGGAAAATGTTTCTAATTCTTTTCATTTTAAATCTTAATAAAGATTTATTAATTAAAAACTAAAATTTTTGATTTGGTTACTAAATGAACGGAATTTATGGAAATCATCTAATTCTACTCAATATCAATTTCGTATTCAACAAATACTATGGGCGGAATAACGGTGAAATCACGTTTTAAATTCCACAAATAGTATGAGTTCCCTCTTTGGGATTTAACACTAAGTATAAGAAGATCATCTCTATATAATCAAAACTGCATTTAATTTAAATTTGGAATATTTAAATATTATTATACTTAACTCATTTCTGACTTTTCGACCTAATCTATCACTCGCCCAAGGAAGAGGCCAGGTGAGCCAAGACATACTCTTGAACATCTCCTTATTTTAAGAACCTCACATCCGGATCTCACAAATAGAAAAATCAAGTCTACTCGTCGGCTTTTAGAGCCAAGATTAAATCACTTAATTTATAATAGCTTTTCTTTAAACTGTTTACTTAAATTCTTTTTAAATAAACTATAAAACTTCCAAACCATCACTAAAACACTTAATTAATCATTTGAAAATATTTATAAATGATTTGAAAAATAATCGTTATGTTTAAAAACATCATTTCTAAAGTTGTTGAAACGACAGCAGGAGAATGTAGCGGAAAGTGCTTAAAAGCTGGTTCAATTTAAAACAACTTTTCCAATATTTGAAAATCCATATTTTTCAATTCAAATCTATTTTAAACTATTTTAAAAGATTTTTAGAATTTATTTCATATTTTAAATAATTTTAAAATATCATTTTCAAAGAAATCCAGTTTTGAACTGCAAAACCGCATTTTTTTCAAAAACTTATTTTTCTAATATTTGAAAATCTACTTATCGAAATCTCGATTTATTTTATTTATTGAAAAACTATGGACACAATAGTTCGGAAAATTCTTATCTCGAAGAATTCCGAGCTATATTCCATTCTATATACTCATATGATTTTTATGCCGCGAAATCGCGAACTATCATTACACGATGCGCCTATTTTTGACTATTTTCAATTATCATTCAAACTTCACTGAAACACTTCCATATGTTTACAAAATATTTCAAACTCATTTTTAAACCATTTTAAAGAGGTTTAACCTTTCATATGCACCAATTCATTAAAATAGAGGAAAGTGATTTTCTTTGTGCTTATCGACGTGTATTTCCATGACTTGCATAGATATTCAACATTCATACGAAACAATCAAGCTTGATGATCAAAGCATATTAAACATTCATTGAAAATATCATATCATCATCCAAAAATATGCTATTAGCAAGAGTTTCTCACCTTCATTTTCCCTTTGAGCTAGTATAGAATCGGTTATAGCTCCGCTACCTTGAAATCTATGATCACGATCACTTAGCACAATCGACTTAAAATGGCTAAGCCTTGCTTTGGGTCTCACGGTCTTGATGGGAAGAGGAAGAAGGCTTGGTCTAAGGTTGAGAAGGGTGGTGTCCGTGGGTTGGAGGAGTGAAAAGGAAGTGACTTGCCGTTGTTTTGAAGTGGATTTGACAACGTATGTATATTATATAAATTTATTTTCCTTTCAAGAAAATTTTCTCCATAACTTTGTTATCATTAGAAGCCATTAGAGTAGCTTGAAAATGGTGGAAGAAGAAGTAGAAAATTTTGCGAAAAACATGAAGATAGGGTGGGGTATTTATAGGAGAAAACTTGGAATAAAATATCTAATGGCAAAATTATCAAAACCTCTAGCCCACACCCCTCCTACACCTGTACATGCATGGCTCCCTCCCTTAGACCATGTGATGGTGATGTGAGGTGATGGTGTGGTACTATGAGTTGATGTTTGCCTTTTGGTTACTTCAGTATTAAGTTTTAGGAATTATTTAATTATTTTGTAATACATATATATATTATATTTAAGTGTTTATGTACATATGTATATGTTATCATGTGCATGTGAGCGATATATATGTACATCTACGCACGTAACACTTTAAATGTCTTCGAGCAACTCTTATTTGCTAAATCGTTGAAAACCGTTAAATAGATTGCCAATACATTTTCACTCTTGGTAAATGTATGTATATTTGTAACCAAAATTTTAAAACTATTTTCTTATCATTTTATATGAATTAAAATGATCATATTTGAATTATAAAACCATATAAATTAGTATTAAAAATTACATACAATAATTGTTATTATATTGATAAAGCGATATCGATTTTCCTCAAATTTTCAAATCAAATATATATATTCTTTTATAAAACTATTATTATCACCTTATAACTATTCAAAATGAATCACCTTTATTTAAATTAAACAGTTAAAATAATTATTTAATCATTAAACCTCAATAAATCAATTATTATATATAAGGGCATTAAAAATGTCATAAATGCATTTAATTGTCATAAAATACAATAAATTACTTTATTACATATTCTTGTTTAATTATAAAAATAAGTACATATATATCTAGCTCCGTGCATGATGTTTTATGGTTATAAAGCTGGTTATTGATAAAACAGTTTTCGGCTATTTTATCGATTTAAGTTCTAAGGAAAATATTTTAGTAAATATCTATCAAAGTAACATTACTATTACTTGTTATCATTAAAAACAATATTATTTGTGTTATCAACCTTTTATTTGAATAAATTTAAAAACAAAATATAATTAATCAAAGTGATGAATTTGCGGGTCGTTGTATTAATAATGTCCATATACAAAAAGATTCCTTTAGGGACAAAATAATATACAATAATCATTAATTTACACACACACATACATTCACTTATAAATATATATTCAAAATAGGTTCCTTTCATATTAGTTTTATAAACTCACTTAAGTTTATAATACAGCTTTATAAGATCATAACAATTCCTGAGTTTAAATTTTTAAATTTAAATAGTTATGCTTTTCTAAAATGTTCCTTATATACTTAAGTCAAAATATCAAACCATATTAAATAATTCATACTTACACAAATTATAACATCCACAAATACCAAAACCAATTTATATATAATTTCCAAAAAATTTTAAAATTTTTATTTCAATACACATCACGAGCCAAAATCGATAACACTATAAAATATAGTGATATTGCCTCACCATTTATTTAGTGATTTACCAATATCAATTGGATGCAATATTGACCACGTAGTTAATACTGCCTTGCCAACGACCTTGGCTGTCCACTAATATTCAATGGCTACAAGCATCGCTTAAAACATATCCAAACATAAAATGTCTTTTACAATATATTTCAAAAATAATATATATAAACTCTTATCTCTAAAATCATTCACTTATTATCTTCAAACATTATTTCGAACATAACTAACTTCCCTAAAAATATTACTTAGAATATTCAATCATTTCAACATTCTTTAATTTTCTCAAAATATTTATATCTTTTACAGCATATTATGTCTAAATATCACATATTAGTGTTTAGGAATCCTTATCGAATACATGTGCACCCACATCGACCAAAATTCTTAAAGCACCTAATGAACAAATTAACATAGATTCATTTCAAAAATTTCCATAACATTACTTATGTAAATCCTTTAATACACTTGCCTTTATAAAGTAATTATTAGTTAATATCAAAGTTAATCAAATACCATACTTTATCATGATATTTCCAATTAAAACATTTTCTAATAAGCTATATATGATCAAAATCTTTTCCATAACAACCGCTCGTCTATCTTAAAAAATTAACATACACCCTATAAATACTCATCGAACGATAAATCACTTTTTAATACTTTAAAAATTATGCCTCATTAATCAATCACCATACTTTATATATATATATATATATGTATGTATGTATATGTATGTATGTATATTATATAAGTATGTATGTATGTATATTCTCAAGAAATTTTTAATCAAAACATTTTCAAACATCCTTTAATTATATATTAAACAATAAACCATTTCAATAACATTATATAATACGAAAAACATCATAAAAAACATCATACACATTTATTAATAGCCAGTAAAGATCAAAAATTAAATTCATTTCATGACTATGATAAAGACACACAATTATTCTATCAACAATAATAAAAATTAATTTCAATACCAACAATTATGTAAACAAATATAAGAAACAACAACCAATGCACTCAATGGAAAACTGAGAACAGATTTCCCGCTGCGTGCGCTGATTAGAACAAAATCAAACACAACAATTTAATATTAAGCCACCTAAGGTCAATCATTTTATATTTTCATACATAAAATATCAAAAAACCAAATGCCTTATACATATAGAAAATAACAAATACATCACTAGATGATTACCCCAATAATCATTATATACTTCTACTATCCCTGATTATAAGGTATTTACCCAACACATCCAAAGGGACAGGGACTCTATGATATTGACTCGTGTCTTATATATACAATATATTGCTCCAAACCTTGCTTTTATACCATTTTGTAAGACCCGCACCTCTATACTTATACTACCAAAGAGTATTACAAAGTAATATTGTTGGAATATGGAGAATGAGGCTATATGGGTATACATGTGAATATTCCTTTGAGTTAACACAGGTACGTATGTAAACATCAAATATAACTCACCACAAAATGTACACAATATTAACACAGATCAATAAACACGTCTGCCAATAGGATAGAACAATCACCATATATGGTATAAAAGAGAACATAGAGCCTGAGTTGCAGCGATAAATATAATATACAATATGAAATGCATGTCCAAAATACAACTCAAGAATATACATACATGAAATACATATATATAATAACATGCAACTAAACTATATAACTAGCCTTTGTTATACCCAAAACACAACCTGGTCTCACTATCCTTCTACCTAAAAAGTCACCCGAGTATTACTTAAATAACACACGGGTCAAACTATGTATAAATCAAGGGTTAATATACATACATAACTCAATCTATGAGGTGTATAATAACATAATAACACTCATAAAATTAATAAATATGTAGTAGCGTATGCATGGTATATATAATCAAAATATCCCAGACAATCACAAACAACAAATATCACAAAACCATGCACAGAGATGTCATCACACACATGTAGTAATGTATGCATGGTTTATATGTATAACCAAAATATCATAGAATATCACAAACATCAAATATTATAAAACCATGCATAAAAATGTCACCACCTATGTAAATCATGTCAATTCAAAAATCACAAAATCAACATTGAATGGGTAAACCATCCATATCTAAGGGTCATCATCAAAACCCAAAAACCATCAACATGGAGATATTATCAATTATATTTATGCTAGCTCACGGCAATGCCCAAGTATATCCCTCAATCTTGAGTAATAGGATACCACCATCAACATAAATATAGAGCCGCCTATCAAAGAAACAATATATAATAAAAGGTGTGAAATCCACTATACTCTTGACATTATCACATCATAGGTATAATATGATCTCTTCTTATATAAATAATTAGTACAAATCAAGACAGGAGAATAACTATACGACAGACATGAAGTGCAAAGTAAATTCATGCCATAATATGGTTACCCGCTATCCCCAACAGCACCTTGGTTATCCACCTGAATCCTCTCCTGATACTTAGGTGAGCTGTATAAATAATATGTACTTATCTACCATTCCATGTAGAACCAAAAGGGAGATTAATAGCTACCCGCCAGCTCCAGGAGCCCTAGGCTACCTGCTCGGATCCGCTCCTACAATCTTTAGTTACCTCTTGGTAATGGTGATAATGTCCACCTAATGTGCTCATCAACACAAGGACTTATAGTCACACTTGAATCATGCGTCGAAGGTGACAAACTATTGGCCTAGGGGACAAGAAAAGGCTAAGGCTACCGGCCTAAGGGCTAACTTCCAATCTCTAAAGTCCCATTATGCACATCTGAAATATAACAAGGGTGCCATAGATCGGGGGCGCTACCCGATAATTAGGCCGTCGGGATGGACACTTACAATCTGGTTCCCTCTAACACCTACTCAAATCTCGAAGCACATCATAATAGACAAGTACATAATACCTGTAAAATGTATATAGGTAAACCACTACAACTAAGTGGATATATTTGTGTTATCCACATATTTTCCAAGGGAGGCAAGTAAAAGAATCAATTCCGAAACTATGGATTTATGTCGAAGTTCAAGGCTCCAACTGCCAAGGCAAGGAAATAATCGATGCTGAAGGCTTATAACTGATAATGACACTGCATTGCTTCTGTAACGCATATTCCATACTGTGTTCCACTTATAAAGCATGCTAAATAATGCTGGAGAGCTCTATGTCGTAAGCTATTAATGTTACAGTGGCATGATGTATCATCCATGCAGAACCTCATTGATGCCGTGCTCTATCGATGTCACAATTCATCTATGAAGGTAAAATGAATGTCACCTATTATCAGTGCCATTTGTTATCAATGCCGCCTTTCATTAATGTTGCACGCTAATCATGCTGCACTTAATCGATGCTATATAATATAAATGTCGCATCTATTTGATGTCGCTTCCTCTCCAATGCCTTTTTTTCTCATGCCACTACTCTCCAATGATGACTCTTAAGTAATAGCACGTCTATTTAATGCCGCATGATATTGAGACAAAAGAAATTTAAAAGTTATGATGAGGTTGCTATACCAAAGTTCGTATATATAATAATAGGCACCATGTATTAGTTGGCCCTGCATTCCATAAATATAGCCAAATATTGATGTCTCACAACGTCTATACCAGAGAAATGTTAAAAGCCATGTAAAGAAAAAGGATAGAAATCATTCACAAGAGAAACTTTAAGAGGATTTAGTGTATTTCCATTCATATAAATTTAAAGGCATTCATGTTGAAGCCATCACCAAAATAGCAATCAAAGTCCCACATAACCAATTGGAGCAAGCCTACCTTCTTTCAACCGCTATAAATAGAGATATATCCCCTCATGGAAAGGACACTTAACCTCTTTCTCACTCTTATCACTTTTTTCGATTAGGATCTTCTCCAAAAAAAAATCATTGAGATAAAGAGAGCTCAAGGACAAATTAATAGCATAAAGGATAACGAGGAAGAAGATGGCATATTTACAAATAAGGCCTATGCGGTTAGATAATTGCATACTTGTATAGTTTGTAACATGTTCATGATGGAAGAAAGAACATAAATTGAGCATATTTCCTATTGTAATTTTAAGTAGCCTATTACTTTAATTATGCACTTTGGACATTATTGGATGTAGATATGCATATATAAAGCTCTTTAGTCCCATAGCAGTTATGATTCTATATAATCACACGAGCTTCGATCTAAACTAGGGCTTATATGTGCAGCCCCTCTCTTGACTATTGTATATAGATATTGAACTTATGAATCTTATTTCATACAACTGCGTGAATAATCAAAAAACCAACCATATACAACTTTTTGGGTGTTGATGGAGAAATTCGTTAACAATATGCATATATGTACTCCACCATGACTCAAACATCAAGGAGTTCTCTCTACCTGAGCATCACCTAACGTAAGTATAATCCCAATACCCCAGTTCCCATCACCAAAGTGAAATCTATTTACAATGAATGACCGCATGAGTATCACATCGGTGTCCTATACCGCAGTGTGATTCTCAATCCTACTCATAAATTATACTCAATTTTCACTATATTCTACATAATGAGTCCAAAGAATAACCGAAGAATTATTACCAAATGTCCTATACATATAGTATAATAACTCTGTTTATTCAGATTCCTCACTAAATAAAATTAAAATAAACATAAATAAAAATTTTAAAAAAATAGAAATATTACGAATCCATAAAAAGCGATGTAATCATCATACCATATCAAAAACACTAATCAAATCAATATCCATGGCGAATCAATCGTATAAATCAATTCAATATAAAAGAAAGGAGAAATTAAAAAAGTTAAATAATATAGATTAACCAAATATATGCAGAATCTTCAAATCAATATTAAATAATAAACCATTCACATCATACAATCTTAATATAACAGAGATGAGAATATCATATTCATATAATAATCATTTTGGAATTAAATTGAATATTTAAGTAAACTTTAAATTAGCAAATATATATTTTCTTTAATCAAATATAAATATAAACATAATATACTTCTATTTAAACTTATTAATCATGAAATTCTCTTTCTAATACTTTAAATGTTAATTAGAAAATATTTTTCACTTTTTGAACTTTATACAAATCTTTAAATAATTATTTTAAACCCAAATTAATAATTTAAATATATCTAAATACTAAATAATTACACTTTTCTTATAAAATAACATATCTATTTTATTCAATTTTTCAAATTTGTTTTCAATACTAATATAATTTATTTACTACGAAAATATACACTCACAAAAATAGGATAACATGGGACTCGAACCCAAATGGGTTGGCTAAAAGGCACAAGTCTTTACCTTCAAGCCACACTTGCTTTTATAAAAGCGATAGCACCAACGATCGACTTGTAGCGGCCGACCGGCTCGAGCTTAGGGGATTGACAACAAGACCCACCTCCTGTCGCACATTCCAATTATTAATTTAATCAATTTTCGACCTCTTCCTCCTCCTTAATGCTAATCGCTTCCAATTCAATGCACACAAATAATATACATCTAAATACTAATATAAACACTATGTATAATTTTAGTTATTGGATTTAAACATAGATTTGTGAGTTTGAATACTTACCTAAATTTTACTATGCGTCTATTCCTCTATTTGCCACTCCAGTCATCCAACACAAGATCAAATCCTTAATCTTTTCTTAGACATAGGTGTAGATTAAAGTTGAGATGAACATACTTAAATTTTAGGAATTTATACGGTTTTATTTGATTTTTCTTATTGTTTAACGAAGGAGAGATAACTGATTTTTCCAGGAAGAAGGAGAATAAAAATGAACAAAGGAGTGAATGAAGGGAATACCTGGAGAACAGAAAGATCTCAAATTATAATTATTAGAATATAAGATTATGAGCTCAGGCATAGGATGTTGGGCCTAAGTTAAAACTTGGATATATATCTACCATCATTATATTATTTATTCTTTCATTTCTTTTCATAAAACTATTTTCTATTTTACACAAAATCATAATAAAATCCGAAATAAAACTTAGTTTTACACTAATTGTTTACCGAAAATTATAATATTTTCTTCGATTTTAACTCCTTATTTTAATTCACCTAAATTTAAAGATCAAATATTCATACTTTAAGCCCATTTATTATTTAATTTCCAAATTAATTTATTTTACGATTTTTTAAACAAATAATTATTCTCGAAACCATTTAATTTCACCAATTATTTCAATATAAAAACTCCAACATTCTAAAATAAAATGACTTAAAATTATTTATATTTAATTTAAAAAAAATCCATTTTATCTAGTTAAATAGTTATTATGAGCTTTTATTAATTACCCTCAATTAATGGGTTGTTATAGATCTGGAGAGTGCATGGAATTGTTCGGAATACGGGCAGGAGGCTACACTTTCATATATCTATACTTTAGAGCAACTATTGCTTATTCAGCTGTGTGTGTTATACTATGGAGCTATATCAATACTTGTATTACTTTAAAGACAGTTATGAAGTTTATTTTGGAGATTTGAGATGTATAAACTCTTCTATTTCTTTTTATTTATAATCTTTGATCTCGTTGCACTCTGATGTTCATATTTATGATTCATTTGATTAAATTATTGTTGTTGATGAAATTTTTCGTCCTTCAACTCCTCGATTACATGCAAAGTAACTAATTCTCGAATGGCTTTGCTGATTTTGAATTTAACAAAACTAAGTAACCTTAATTTTGTCGTGAGGTGGTGATTATGCCGCTAAATGCTTACACAATCAAGTAGTTTCACTTTAACTGTTTGTTTAAGTGTCAGATCTATCTAATATTTGATTCAAGTACAAATGAGATAAAATTTAGTATTAAACTAACTAAGGAAATTGCAAAAATACAGCAAAGGACATTGGGGATTTACATGGTTCGGGTTTTAAGAAATTCTACATCCGTAGGGAAAGTTTTTCCTTCTTCCTTTTTCATTGATTTGGTATAGAATTTCATGACATAAGGTATAGTTAAACCTTTAAGTTTTTTGAAAAGGAAAAATTTTAAAAGAAGAAGAAGAATCCCCTACATGTTACAGTGCCTTTTCTATTTATAGTCATGAAAGGCATGTGAATCACTGGAATTTCATTTTCGCTATCATGCCTCAACCCTTGGATTTTGCCAGATGTCGTCTATTCGTGTTGTCTATTTAATGTGACGAGATTATTAATGTATTTTTAGTGGGAAGTCTGAATAGAAGTAGGAATTCCCAAAATTAGTGTAAGAATATTTGAAATTATGGCCGAAGAATTCTAGTTTGAATTAATCTTTCTTGTGGGCCTCTAAAGAGATATTTGTTATCACTCATTTGCCTCGTTGTGTAAATGCTGACTAGTATATGACCTCTACATGATATTATAGAGTCGATGCATATAAAGTGGTACAATGGTGAGTATTACCTCATACCTAGGCCATGCTGCCTTGCTAATACCCTTGCGGTCTTTGCTAGACTTGACGTCATGTTGGGTCAGAATGGAGTAGTATTTCCTATTCTACTCTAAGAGTTTACTTGGCATATGTCTGGAATGTGCTTGAGGCTATTTGTGATTTGAGTTAGGTGTAGTATGAGTTGAGTGCAGCTTCACATATGTCATTCACCTGTAACTTTGGTTCTGCATTGAAGTATACCCTGAGTGGCCCTATATACAACCCCTTAGGAGCGCTTTTGTCCTCGTAGGGACTGCTTAGGTTGCTCTCAGAATGTGCTACTGCAAACCTATTTCCTTGGGTTTGAAAAATATGGACTTCAGAGATACGGTCGGCTCAACACGGTATGTGTTTCCCCTAGGCTTCAATATAATATTCTCTTGTCGCGGCTCCTATAATTGCAAATCTTAGGTCAAGCCCGTTGTTGTGACTTCAAGCACTACTCATTTTCCTTCACTAAAGTTCGTGGTAAGAATGGGTGTAACACTTGCCTCTTAAGTCTGCTGTGATTATAGGCCATGACTTGTTGCCCTTATTTACCGGGCCATGCATCTTTTCATTTCCGCTAGAATTCTTTCACTCCTTTATTTGGTTTTGTCTGCTTGCGATGCAAATATTTGGTGCTCCAACCTATGTTCAGACATTTATATTTGATTTAATACCATCGTTCTCACTTATTAGATTGCGGTAGTCACTCGTACGTGGTGTTGTTAGTACTACAACTAAGCGATGGCAATGGGTTGTGTGTTTGGCATAACCTACCATTTTTATTTGGGGCAAAATGTCCTTGGCTATGTCTTTGGTCGTATGCTTTTTATGACCAACCCCCTTGTTTGGGAGTGCAATGTCCTTGGCTGTATTCTTGTACGTATACTTATTATGACCTGCCCCCTAGTTTGGGGGCCAAATGCCCTCGGTCGCACATTGAGTATGACATGCCCCCATGTGCATGCTGAGCATATAGTGGTCTAGCATCACCGTTCTCAGTTCTGAGATTTCCATTGTCATTTCTAAATTGCATTGCAACAGTAGAACGATGGTGATGTTCTATGAAGATTTTGTGTGCTTGGCACAGTCTCCTCCATTAATTGAGGGGATTAGAAGAAGATTTGATCGAGAAGTCTAGTTATGTATATATTACCCCTGTCGCATGTGCATGGTTTAATGTATTGGTTATGGCTGTTTAATATCCATACATTCAGTGTGCTAAGTTGAATTAGCTAACATAATGGCTTTTTATGCTGGTTCAGGTAGTCTAATATTCCTACACCCAGTCTTTCTATAGTTGTTACGAGAGGTGTATTCATACTAGGTCAGGACAGTCTAATATCCTACATCTAGCGCAAGATTTTGGCTAAAAAGCCAGACTTGTGTTAGTGCAAGTCTAAATTTGAAGGGCCAATGTCACCATTCTAAGTGTTGAGATTTCTGTTTTCATCCATTGACTTTGCATTTCACTAAATCAGTGACTACTGGTGGTTACCTACGAATGTACATTTGGTTTTTTCTACGGACAATGCGGGGATTTTTATACTTATTCGGGCTGTATAATATCCATACGTCCAGTTTATAGTACTGTTACTTCTTTATAATTCTACAATGTACATCATGTAAGCAATGTAAGTTAGACAAAGCAAGCTCTAAGATGATATGAGTTCTAAGTACTAGAACTAGGTTGCCATCGGGCCATGGGGTGTAGATAACAGGTATGCCCCGTTCGCTAAAACCTCTGCTATGGCTAATGGACCTTACCAGTTTAGTCCTAATTTTCCATCTGTAGGATCCTTCGTATTGGCCATTAATATCTATAGTACTAAGTTCCCTTTGCATAAGTTTCTTTCTTTGACCCTCGCGTTATAATTCTTTATGATTATTTGTTGATATGTGGCCGTTATTACTGCTACCTCATCCCTTCTTGCATGAATGAGATCCAGGGAAGCTTCTTTCAATTTCTTATTCTTTTCTATGATATATGACATTCTTCTACGTGATGGATTTCTACTTCGACGGTTAGCATGGCCTCATATCCGTAGGTTAGCAAAAAAGAAGTGGACCTATAGGGAATCTGGTTGAAGTTCATAGGCCCATAATACTAATGACTGTTCCTTGGCCCACTTTCCCTTAGCTTTTTGCAGCCTTTTCTTTAACAGTTTTTTGATAGTTTTGTTTGCAGCTTTGACCTGATCATTTGCCCGTGGATGAGCGACTGAGGACAAGCTTTTTATTATGCCGTTCTTCTCACAAAACTCCATGAATTTCTTGCCTCCTAATTTGGTACCATTTTCAGAAATAATTTTATAAGATATCACAAATCTAGTGATTATATTCCTTACTATGAAGGTGACTGTCTTCTTTACAGTAAACATGTGTAGAGGTTTCGCCTCTACCCATTTGGTGAAGTAATCTATGACCACTATGGCATATTTAGCTCCTCCTTTCGACAGTGGAAGCTCTCCTATCAGACATATCCTCATATATCAAAAGGCCATCGGCTTGCAAGTGGGGATGAGCAAATGGGATGATTGTCTAGGGATACTAGCGAATCGTTGACTTCCGTCATGCTTTCTCACGAATTTCTTTGCATCCTTCTTCGACAATTTTTTCCTCTAGAGTGATCTCTACTTTGTCCCTCCTGTACTGTCCTCATAACCCATACCTCCACTTCTTTGGAAATGCACCTAAAATAAGGAGTAGAGTACTCTTTCATGTATAATGTGCAATCAAAGGAGTAGTACGGAGCCTGGATCTTTCCTCTCGAACCTCGTTTCTATTCGAAGGTAAGTTTCTACTTAGGCAGAACTATTTGGTAGGATCCATCCAGTTGTTGTCCTTAGTTTGTTGAGGTGTGGATTCCGTAGTGAGTTGCCTCTGATTTTCCATCGTGTGCCTTGAATGGAAGTCCCAAAGGCTTGGGTCAGGACCGATATTTGATCTAATTCGGTTATGCTTAGCTTTGCTTGATGCTAATTGGTACTACTATCATTTAATTAGCCACATTAGTACTAGCTAGTTTTCCTAAAGAGTCGGTGGATGAGTTTCTCTCATGGGGGAGTTGTTTTATCTCGGATAATTTGAACTGCTCGAGTAATTTCTTAGATACTTCAGCGTATTTAGTCAAGGTTGCTTTATTTGGTAATTTCCCCACACTTGATTCACACTTAACTGAGAGTCGCTATGAACTTTGATCTGTGTTGCAATTATTATCTCGGCCATTCGTAGGCCTACGAGGTGGGCCTCATATTCTGCCACAGTATTGGTCGCTTTGAAACCAAGCTGTATTGCTTCATGTAAATTTTTCCCATTCAGGGTGATCAACAAATATTTGATTCCTGCCCCAGATAACCACTTGCTTGTAAAATAGATGAGTTTTTGCATCCCTTCATCCTCCTATATCACTGCAGCACTATTAGCTTGAATAGTTACAACTAAGTAAATGTATAGGTTCTCACTTATCATGGGTTTTGGTAGTATAAGAGTATTGACCAAATGATCCTTTAGGCTTTGAAATGCTACCTCAGACTCCTCAGATCCATTCAAAGTTTCGCTACTTCTTCACTTGATCGAAGAATGGGATGCACTTATCGATGGCTTTGGAAATGAATCTGCTTAGGGCTACTACTCTACCATTTTGACTCATTAAATCCTTTGGTTTATTTGATATTTCCATTTCTCTTATGACATCGATCTTTTCAAGGTTTGCCTTGATTCCTCGTGCGCTCGCTATATACCCTAGGAACTTGCCTGACTGGATAGTGAAGGTGCATTTCAAGAGATTTAGTTTCATATGGTAATGCTTGAGGATTGCGAAGGTCCGTTCTAAGTCTTTGACATGGTCTGATGCCTTCTTTGATTTAACTAGCATGTCGTCCATATAAACTTCCATAATATTTTTAATCTGCTCATCAAACATCATATTGACTAACCTTTGATAGGTTGCCTTCGCATTCTTGAGTCCAAATGGCGTGACCTTATAAAAGTATAGTCCTTGGTTATTATGAAATTGGTGTGTCCTTGGCCTGGATCAAACATAGAATATACCCTGAATATGCATCCATCAATGGAGTAATTTATGCCCATTGGTTGCATCTACAAATTGGTCGATCCTTGTTGGGGAAAACTGTCCTTCAGGAAAGCCTTATTAAGATCGATGAAATCTATATAGTTTTTTCATTTGCCAATATGATTTCTTACCAATACTGGGCTAGTGATCCATTTTGGATAATATACCTCCATGATGAACCTGTTTTCCTTTAACTTCTTAACCTCTTCATGTAGAATGTTCTATCTTTCTTGGTTTAGGGTCCTGATCTTCTGTCTGACTAGGAGTGCATTTAGGTCGTTGTTTAGTGCATGCCAGATGATGGTCGGGTCGATTCCAACCATGTTTGAATGAATCTAGGCAAACACATCTACTGACCATTTTAGGAAATCTGTCAATCCATCTTGGGCTTTTACACTAAGTTTCTTCCCTATTAAGCATGTTTGTGGAGTCTTTTGGATCTATTTGTATATCTTCGGTATCATCAACCGGCTTTAATTCTTTCTTTGTCCTCCCTAACCTTGGATCTATCTCACTTTTGAGCTCCTCCTCTGGTGATTAGTTCACAGAAGACGCCTGATTCTAGGCTTCTTTATAGAAATACTACGCATAAATTGAATTATATTCATTAACGCTAATCATATGCATATATGTTCTCTTCTTTTTTCTTTTAGGTTTTAGGGGCATATAATTACTTGCCTCAGTATCAGTTTGAGTACCTAATACCGTCGTAGTTTCATATTTCAGTTTCACTTTATTTTTGTTATTAGAGTATTAGAAAAGACAGCATAATAGTTTGGTATAATTTTACTACTAGAGCTAAGAGTTCCATGATATAGTTCTCTAGCTAAGAATTGTTTCCCCTTACTAATCTTATTTCAGTTGGAGTACTGAACTTCATAAGCATGTCAATTTGTGAGATGATGCCCCTAGATGTACTAGAGTAAGTCCTCCCAAGAAAGCATTGTAGGATGAGGGTTGATCGATGAATAGAAAACTTGCATAAAATGACTTATATAATAGGGCACTTCTAGTTGTAACAAGTAGCCAGATTAACCCCAAAGGAATGATGGCAGTCTTGTTGAAACCAAAGTTCGGTTCAGGGTTGGGTTTCATGATTTCCAAAGATAACTAAATTTGATCATAAATAGAAATGAAAATGAAATTAACCAAGCTTCCCGAATCAACAAACACTTTCTTCATAGTATAGTTTAGCATTTACACTACAATGATAAATGGGTCTTGATGTGGGAACGTAACTCTTGTTGCATCAGCTTCCATGAAGGTTATTTCTGGTGCAAGCTTCAGTTTAACATGGAATATCACCTTTTGTGTTTTGGCTTCCTGTATGTATCTTTCTCATGCCTTTTTACTTGCACCAGCAAGTTGTGGTCCTTCATGGATTGAAGCTACCAGGTTTAAAGGGTTGCTAGCATGGTGTTCATTTGAACCTGGAGTTAGATTGCCAGTCCCATCTCCGTTTGGAAGTTGCCCATATATCCCTTCTCGGTTACCTTCTCCATTTCTCTCTTCATATGTTGGCGGCTATCAGTATAGTGACCATTTGCTTTATGGAAGCGACAATAGGCTCCACCTTTGTTATGTTCTAGTTTCTTTCCTTTATTTGACAAGTTGTAAGATAATACATCCTTGGTCATCTCATATATCTACTCAAAGGGATAAGTGAAGAGGATCTTTATAGTGAGGTTCATCTCTTTCTGTCATTGGGCAGGTGGGTAAAACCCGTCTACCCTCTCTTTTTGTCATAATTAGGGGTGGAAATTTCATGAGATTTGGATACAGATCCGCCTTCCTCCATCCAGATGTGCCCCACTGGCCTCTCACAAAGGGATTTCATGCCATGGCAAGATTTCCTGCTATTTTTATCCCACATAATAGTTCCTCTCCTAATCCCGGTATGAGCCACCATTAGTAATGCTTCTTCACTAGTCGCCCCAATTTGAAGAACTTTTGTCTTGATGCGCTTAATGAAACTGCGTAGAGTTTCATTCTCCCTCCACTTCACATAAGACATGGTATAGACGTCTGAAGCGGCTTCCCTTTCCAAATAGAATTGCCTTAAAAAATCAGCAGACAACTACCTTCAAGATCCGACTTCTCCTAATCTGTACCTTCTAAACCACCTTAAAGCTACACCTAATAAGTATACATGGAACAATTTGCATCAGGCCATCCTCCCAACGTTCAGGATGTCCATAAAGTATTCAAAGGCGTTGAGGTGATCCTTAGGGTTGGTAGTTCCATCAAAATTATAAATCGTAGGGGCTTTGAAATTATTGGGAAAATCGACCTCGGTAATGATTTCACTAAAAGAGGTGCAAATCCTTCCTTTATCCTCTCTTCGATACTCTATTGACCAATCTTTGCTAGCTGCTCTACCCTAGTTATGCGTTATTGAATCTCGTATCTTCTCGAGACAACTTGGGATGAACTACCATCATACATGGCACCATTGTCATTTCCAACTGATCAGATGGGTTTTTCCACCAGTAGATGGTTTATATTAGCCGGCTTGGTTTTGATCTTAGGGTTAGCCTGGATTTTGCTCTTAAATTTGGTACTAGTTTTAATCCAGCATCACTGTTCCCATTAACGGGAGTGCCATTATCATTCTTCTGCTGAATTTTCACCGCAACTATGGAATGATAGTGGTGAGGTGTGGGTTCGGGAGGTGAATATGGCCAATGAATGACGTGTTGAGTCATTATTTTCTCTAATTCTTCCATATGTTGATTTATTTTATTTGAGAAGGATTGGAATATGGCCAGGTTAGCATCTACGGAGGCCTCGGTTGAAGCTCCCTCCATCCTAGGTTTTTAAGAGTATAAGTGATTTAAGGATAGCCTTTGCTGCCTAATGTGAAGGCTCCTGAATTCAAGCAATAGGAGAATCGATAGGATTAATGGTTCATGGTGTAGTATTTTACTAAATGGGGAAAATGAGAGGTTCGAACTCTCTTTCTAGTGCCAAAAGATATTGATGAACTTTTTCATCCTTCAACTCTTCGATTCATGCAAAGTAATTAATTTGCCAATGATCTTTGCTTATTTTGAATTAACAAAACCAAGTAATCTTAATTTTTCTATAAAGTGGCGATTATGCTGCTGAGTGCTTACACAATCAAGTAGTTGTACTCTAACTGTTTGTTAAAGTGTTAGATCTATCTAATATCTGATCCAAGTACAAGTGAGATATAATATAGTACTAAACAATTAAGGAAACGACAAAAAATAGTAAAGGACATAGGGGGTTTACGTGTTTCGGGTTTTAAGAAATCCAACGTCCATGGGGAAAGTTTTTCTTTTTTCCTTTTTTTTATTGATTTGGTATAGAATTTCATGGCAGAAGGTATAGTTAAACCTTAAAGGTTTTTGAAAAATAAAAAATGTCAAAAGAAGAAGAATCCCCTTCATCCTATAGTGCCTTTTCTATTTATAGTCATGAAAGGCACATGAATTAGTGGAATTTCTTCCTCGCCATAATGCCTCGACCCTTGGATTCCACCAGAAGTCGTCTATCCATGTTATCTATTTGACATGAAGGGATTAATGACTTGTCTTTGGAGAGAAATTTGAATACAGGAAAGAATTCCCAAAATTAGTGCGGGAATATCTAAAATTGTGGTGGGAGAATTTGAATTCGAATTGACCTTGCTTGTGGGCCTCCAAAGAGATATTGTTATCACTCGTTAGCCTGGATGTGTCCGTGCTAACCCGTATATGGCCTTTGTATGATGTTATGGAGTCGATGCATATGAAGTGGTACAAAGGTGAATATTACCTAGTACTTTGGTCATGCTACCCTACTAACACCTTTGCCATTTTTGCTGGACTTGACATAATGCCAGGTCGGAATGGAGTTGTATTTCCTATTCTCCTTAAGAGTTACCTTGACATATGTCTGAAATGTGCTTGTGGCTATGTGTGGTTTGAATTGGGTGCGGCATGAGTTCAGTGCAACTTCACATTTGTTGTTCAGATGTAAGTATGGTTCTATATTGAAGTATACCCTAAGCGGCCCTGTATACAACCCCTTCAGAGCACTTTTTCCCTCGTGTGGGATTGCCTAGGTTGCCTCTAATATGTGCTAATATAGACCTATTTCCTATGGTTTGACAAAATATGCGGTTCGCAGTTGCAGTCAGCCCAACGTCATATGTAATGTCCCTTGTCTTTGGTGTAGTATTCTCTTGTTGCGGCTCCTATATTTGCAAGGCTTGGGTCGGGTCCGGGGTTGTGATTTCAAGAACTGTCCATTTTCGTTCATTGAATTTCATGGTAAGAAAGGGTGTAACACTTGCCTCCTAAGTCTGTTGTGATCATAGATCATGGTGGACTTATTGCCCTTAGTACCCGGTCTACGCTTGTCATTTCTACCAAACTTCTCCCACTCCTTTTTGGTTTTGGCTACTTGGGATGCAAAACATTGGTGCTTCGACCTACGTTTGGACATTTATATTTGATTTAATACCATCTTTCTCATTTCTGAGATTGCCATATTCACTCGTGTGTGGTGTTGTTAGTGCTACAACTGAGCCATGGCGATATGTTGTGTGTTTGGCATGACTTACCCTTTCTTTTGGGGCCGAATATCCTTAGCCATGTCTTTTGGCCCTATACTTTTTATGAACTGCCTCCTTGTTTTGGAGCGTAATGTACTTGGCCATATACTTGATGTGACCTGCCCCTTTCTTGGGTGTGTTATGCCCTCGGCACACACTAAGTATGACCCGCACTCGTGTTTTGAGGTGTAATATTATATGTATGTTGAGCCGTACTGTGGTCTAGCATCACAATTCTCAGTTATGAGATTACAATTGTCATTCGTAGATTGCATTACAACTGTAGAACGATGGTGTTGTGCCATGGATTGCCATTTTCCTTTACTGTAGTTTATGATAAGAACGGGTGTAATAATTGTCTCACCCGTTTTATGTTTTTTCATTATATTATATTTTGTCTATGCGCTATGAAATGTTTTACAGGGACTTTGGTTGGATTTTTGTTACTTTACATCCTTATCTATCGTGTCACATCGGTGGGGTACCTTCACAGTGCGCTATATAGGTATATTAGGTACTGGTGGTTTAGGGCACTCGTTACATCTTCAATGTCATCCCATGGATGCTTACACTCATAGGTATGGTGCCCATAGATCTCATGGAAGTGATGATACTTCCTATATCGTCTTTCCACTTTAGTAGGATCCCTTGCGGGCGACTTCTTATAATGCCATATACCTTGCGTATATGTTCTTAAATGTATTAGTTAACAGATTATATTCTCCTAAATGGGTGAACCTTGTATGCTTCTTGGTGTCTTGCTTTTTGCCATCACCTCCTTAGGTCTTTCTTTTTGCAATAAATGTCCATTCTTTCTTTTTGCGTTAAATGTTCACTGCAATGTTCATGCACTATCACCACTTAATTTGATGGTGATGTTGTTATGTCTCGCACTACTCGATCCTTCGAGAATATCAAAAGCCAATTCTACTCCCAGATCTATGACTTCCAAGCATAGAAATTCAGAATCATTATTGTAAAACTCCTCCAAGGTAGGTGGTCGCCTTCTTTAAAGCCATCTACCAAAGTCGGTCTTCGTGTGAACTTTATTCATTAAAGCCTTCAACAAATTTCCTTCTTGGGGTTGATCACTTTTATGCATGCAGCACTGAACCTCTTTAAAAATTTCTTTAGAGCCTCTCCGGGCCTCTACTAGACATTGAATAATGATATAACAACTTTTGGTTGCACCATAGGGACTTGGAATTGCTCCATGAATTTCTTAGCCAGCATATCAAAAAATGATATAAACCTCGATGTAAGATGATTGAACCACATTGCTGCTATCCTTTTAGGGATACAGGAAAACATCAACACCCGACAATGTATGTTATGTGTGTTATCAATATTCCATTTGTACTTCAACCGATGCAGCTTTGGATCAATTGTTCCATTGTAGATTGGCATAGTCAGCATCATGAACTTCTTAGGATAACTAGCTTGTTGAATATCTTTAATGAATGGGTTTTGACTTGCACCATTTACCCACTCATCATTCTGTCTATGCTGACTTTCATTTAATGACCTTTTCACCATGCCTATAATGTACTCTTCACTACTTTAGGTGGTTGAATGCTGATTGCCAAGAATACCCATGAGTGTTTGATTTTACAAATAGTCTCGATTAGTTGCATGATTTCTAGGTTCCTCTATCTCTAAAGGAACCATTCATCCCGACCCTTATCTTTCGCTTATACTAATGTAGTAGTGTTAGTTTGAAAATTGCCAACCAAAGCTCTATCAGCTCATTCATTCCCACTAGCCTCAACATTATCTTGGATTTTATCTTCAGAGTCGCTCAGGTTCACCCTCTCCAACAAATCAGTACCAACACATATGGTCAGTCGATACCGATCGATCGAGTTGTCGGTAGATCTACTCTAGCACCTTACTTCTATGATGACCAAATTTCTTCCACTACATCTTTTGATTGCCACCTCTTTGATTATCTGATGAAGACAAGCATTCGTCATTAGGGTCTAGATCTTTATCGGTCTTCTTATGCCTTTAGGTGGTTTGGACATTAAAGCAAAATTCTTTATTTCATCTATGAGGTCTTTTGGCTCTCCATCATCTTTAAGTTCATCTCCACCATTGGTCTACCTAATTCAGCCTTTGTCACAACTTCCTACCGAGACAAGGACTCTGGAAAAGTAGTCATAGGTTGAGTCGTTTCTTTTACATGCCGAGAGCCTTCATTATCACCTCCAGTAATTGCACCAGATCTATTTTCATAGGAGTTGTCCCCTCCAAATCTTGCCATTAGACTTCTCCAAACCCAAAGTGAAAGCATAGAACTAAGCATGAGAATGGTCGATTTCTTAGTAAAAGCACAAAATATGTTGCATTGAAAAACGGTACACCACCCTAATCAATTAAATGATGATAACAATCAAGTCAAAATGAAATTAAAATACTAAGAATCAAGAGAGAGCGGGAGAAAAAAAAAAGATTTTTAAAGTGGTTCTCCACCAATTCAATTACCTATGTCCTCTATTAGTTTTATTTCAGATGGTCCTTGCAACTACAACCACTTTTACAGCAGGTATAGTTGAAGAAGCTAGTTGACAATGAAATCGGGATCCAAAAGTCCTTTCTTTGTTGATGATAGCTCTTTTTTATTAATGAAATCCACCATTAGAATAGAGGAATCTGGTTTAAATGAGCTGAAATCTCCATATCAGAAGTTCCGAGACGTGGAACATGTCTATTCATGCCAATCCTATCAATCAATGTGTTTGGATACCTACCCATATGGGTCGGTACTGACTAATAACTTTGACATTGATTAGCTTATTCTTTCAACAAGTTCGTACCTTTGGAACTCTTCAATGCAAACACCTTGGAAACCACCATGGGTCGGTAGCGACCCATATAGGTTAGTCCTGACCCATGTCACTTCAGCATGGATCCAACTTCAACTTTTGACTCTTTCCTTATTAGAGTGAGTCCTTATTCCTTCAACATGATTCGGTATCGATCCATATGGATTGGTATAAATTGATGATGGACATCCGCTTTAGCAATATTAATATACAAAGCTTGATTTGAGTGTTTTCTTTTAAATTAAATTAACAAAGTTAGGTTAAACACTTAATTTTAAGGCATAAATGTTCAATATAAGTTAGATTTATATTATAGTCACCAAATCTAGTCTGCATAAATCATAATATTCCTTAGTTTTGTTATATGAAATTAAAAATATTTATTTTTCCTATACAAATGATATGAGAATGAGAATAAATTAACTTTAAATATTTGGTTTTATATAAAATGAAGTTTTTGCACCTCTGCTATTTTCCGCTATATTCCCGCTTTATCCGTGCTATTATCTTTTGCACCTCCACCGCTATGAAACCGCTAAGTGCTTTAACTACACAGTGATGGATTTAATGATATTTCTTGTCACTTTTTCCTCGCATATGGATGTACTATGGTTGAGAAATTCATTTGTATTCAACATCGAGCATAGAATTCATGTAATTCTACGTTCTCAAATTGAGTTCCATTTCTAATGAGAATCTTTTGAGGTAGTCCAAACTTAAACAATAACTACAAAGTTAACCATTTTTGCTGATGTGATCATGGTGAATGGCTCTGTCCCAACCCATTTATGAAACAGTCTACCCTAATGATCGCATATTTTCCTCCTCTTACCATCAGTAGCTTGAATAATATTAATCCCCCGAATCGTAAATGGCCATAGGAAAACCGTTTGAGTAAGCTCGTTGCATGGGGATCTTTGTACCTTCGTAATTCTCTTGCACTTGCCACATTTTTTAAAAAGTTCCATTGCATCTCGATTAACAGTTGACTAGAAATCACCATAATGAAGTAATTTCATTGTTGAAATTTTCCTACTTAGTGTAATCTTTACAGCTTCCTTGATGGACGCACTCAAGGATCTTCTTCACTTCATCTTTATCAACAAACCTTTGCATAAGGGCTGAGAATGCTCTTCGAAATAATACCCTAAGTTTCATAATGTAATGCGACACCTTGCATAAGATTATATGCATTCCATACCCACTCTTGGATAGAGTTCCCTTCATTGAGTACTCCTTAAATGAAGTAATCCATGACTCCTTCTAAATCTCCATAATGGAATCCACATATTCGATACTCAGATTTTCCAACACTTCTACTAAAATAATTCCTAATAACTACTCATCTCCAAAGAGAACTAGATTAGCCAAAGAGTCTACAATTATATTTTCCTCTCTAGGGATGTGTGTAATAGTGTAATGCTCGATTTCATCCAATAGGTCCAACACCTTTGATATGTAAGGGGTAAGTCATGCACCCTTAGCTTAAAACTCTTTCTTTACTTGACAAACCATCAATTAGAAGTCGTTGAATATTTGTAGTGATTGCAATCCCAATTCCTTCACTATCTTAAGTCATGCAATCAACTCTTAGTACTCCACTTTATTATTCATAGCATGAAACCCAAGCAATAATTTTATAGCACACCCTCTAAATTTTTAGAGTTACCAAGATTACTCCTGCTCTAAAATCATGGTCATTGGATGCATCTATGAAAGTTAACCATTTCCTCCTCTGTTTGGTCATCCCGATAGTAAATTTTGCAATGAAATTTTCCGATGCTTGTTAACATATTGTCTTATAAGGATGATGATTAACCTCATAGTGGCTTATCTCAATGTTCCATTTAAATAGTCATCCCAATGTTTTGAGGCAATGTGATACCTATATAAGAGGTTATTCAGTCAACACTCTTATTGGATGACCCTAGAAATAAGGATACGGCTTCCTTGATGCTACCGATTATTAGTAGGCTAGCTTCCCCAGTTTAAGATAACATTTTTCTATTCCTATAAATTGCTTGCTAATGTAATACACTAGTCTCTAGATTTTTATCTTCTCATGCACCAATTTTGCACTCATTGCATGAGTCGACACCACCAAATAACTGTGCTAATCTACTCCATCCAAAGGCGTAGATAAAATCGGTGGATTTCGAAGATATTTCAACAATTGATGAAATGCAGCTACGCATTCATTTGTCCATTAGAACTTTCCTTTTTCTTCTTGAGGAACTCAAAGAATGTTATATATTGGTCGGTTACTTTTGAGATGAAACTACTCAAGCAACAATGTTACCATTCAAGTTCTGCATTTCACTCTTTGTTCTTAGGGTTGCAGCTAGCTTCAACATCTTAATCTATTCTGAATTGGCTTCTATGCCCCTAGAGTTCATGAGAACACCAATGAAATTCTCAATTCAAACCCAAAAGAATATTTCAATGGATTCAACCTTATTACGTACTTCCAAATCATATCAAACAATTTTGATAGGTGTTCAATGTGGTCCATCGATCTCCTTGATGTTACTAGCATGTCGTTCAAATATATCTCCATCTCCTGCCTAATCTATTCCAAAAATATTTTTTTAACTTGATGCTAGTAAGTAGTTCTAGATTTTTTCAAACCAAATAACAATACTTGTAATAATGCATCTCAAATCTATAGTAAAATTCGTATGCTCCTAATCTAGAATATGCATTGTAATTTGGTTGTAGCTAGAGTAAACATCCATAAAAGGCTTCAACTCATACCCGGCCTATATCCATGAGTTAGTCTATCCACAAAAGTGGAAATCAGCCTTTCGAGCAAGCTTTATTCAAGTCTGAAAAATTGATGCGTGTCTGCCACTTTCCATTTAGCTTCCTTACCATTTTGGGATTAGCTACCCAATTAGGGTAGAGTAATTCACGGATAAAATTATTTGCTAACAACTTATCCACTTCTTCCTTTAGTGTTGTGAATCACTCCGTTCAACACTACAACTTTTCTGCTTCACATGATGGAAAATTCAGTTAAGATCACTACATATCATGCTACCTCATGTGAAATCAAACATATATCAGAATGAGTACATATAAATACATCATAATTGTCCCTAAAAATCTCATCAATTTCTTCTTCATCCTTAGACCAAACTATGAATCAATCTTGAATACCTCCGTAGGATCACTTTATCTATTTGGATTTTGATCATCGGCTCTACCTATACTACCCTTACCGCATCCAGCTCTTTCTATAAATCTCTAGCCTTACACTTGTTACTATTGAATCCAAGCAGACGCTTAAGAAATAGTTGTTATTTTATTCGTAACATAATGCAGAGAGCCATCTCTGCATTCTTTCCTTCCTCCCTACATCTAGCTTCCTTAAGCTTATTGATTTAGCACTCTCTTCCCAAACAATCTAGTTTCCTTAAACCACTCCAAAGACATTATTAGCAGTGAACTTCATACTCAGCACCATAAAGCTAAAGCGATTCTGAATTTTTTTAGGGTCGATCAATTTAAAAATTCACTGTACATAGAGTATCCATTTATCACAACAAGCTTCTCGACCCACATAATGTGGTGTGATTTTTCTTCTGATTCACTGTCATATTGAAAACCAATCAGAGAGTTTACCTCTCCGTTGAAACCATATAAGTGAGATTTACATGACATAAAATCCTTCTCATTCGGCCACATCTCATCATAAGCATGTTTGAACCAAATGTTCACTAAGATTTAGATGTCAACCATCACTTGATAAATAGTGGCAGGCCCAATCTTGGTTTCGTCACCATTAGATCGAACGTTAGTGCACGTTGGTGCCTCGATCTCGTTCAAGTCTTTATTTTGAAAACCATATCGTCATCCATCCTCTTTAACTACTTCATGGGAGTATAATCCTCATTAGCATAAAAATTCCCCTTTTATGGCTTTCTTAAAGTAACTCTCATATCTTTACATCTCGTCCAATTCTTCTCTGTAGGATGCATACCTTCGTATTTATCACCTAGTATCCTACAGGTGAACTGGGGCCAACTTTGCTTTTGCCTTCTCCATATCCCTGAGGTAGCTACCTCAGAGTTTAGTTATTTCTCTGCTCGACTTCCTATGGATTCACATATTGAAGCATTAGCTTCTTCTTATCACCTGCTCAATCATATCCTTTAGGTTTCTATACTCATTTATATTGTGCCTATGGGTCGACAATACTTCCTTGATCTCTCCTTCCTCCGTTGCTTCCTTCAAAGCTGGCTTTCTTTGTCTAATCTTGTTTAGGTCGATAGGTTAATATTTTCCACGGAGACTACCCACTCTATATGTTCCTAATTCCACGCAAACAAAAATTGTTTCATAAGGTTTTCCTTCCTAGCCTTAGTTGATTGATCTTCCTATTATTATTATTAATTTCTTTATAATGGTTTCCATCCTTCTTCATGGCTACATTACTTTTATATGAACTACCTAGTTCTCCCATTCTTATTACATTCATTCTACCCACCAATACCATCTCTTCCAAGAGTAGAATTTGGTTAGCTTTTTCATAGTAATCTTTTTATGTCATGGTTTCTTCATAGTAAGCCACTTCCTGAAATCTATGTTTTTGCCGACTCCACCTTCCGAAGTCATCAACATAAGACTATCCTCTTGATTCCTCGTTTCCATGACAATAAAATTAATTCTCTTTAAATAAATTTTTAATAGTTTTGTTGTTCTCTTCTACATGTTAGCTAGAAAAATTACATCTTCCTGTTTTACATAATGCACCCTCAATTGGACCAAAAACATGTTAGTTAATTGATCAAAAGACTTAATGGAAACTAGTTCAAGTCTATAGAACCATATATTCAAAAACAAAGGGAAACATCTGCAGTTCACAAGCTCATCAGATTCAATGCCATCCTTGTATCAGTTTTATCCAAGAAAATGTTGTATATAATCTTACAACTTGTTATTATAATGATCCATATTATATGTAACTCATATGAGGTCTTATGAATATATAACTTTTGGAAATGCCTATTAATGAGGTTTCCTATATTTAGGATTTTTCCAAATAATCTAACCCCTAAAAATTTATAATGGATATAACTTTTATAAAAGCTGAATCACCATCCGAGATCACTTCCATTGGAAAGATACGATGGTTTCCCTTTTAATAGAGTGGTCATAGTAGCAATTTGGATTTTATGACTACGAGATACGGCTATTTGAAGATTGACAGTTTTTGGAGCAGCTTAGTGGCTAATTAGTGAGTTTAAGGATAGGCCCATTAACCCATTTCAGATTTTACACCTACGTTGGCTGTACAAACATCTTCAAATCATTTTTACCATCTTCCAAATAGATTTAAGCCTCTTAACCCATTCTCCATCCAAAACCTTCCATTTCTTCTCCAAGTCAAGTCTAAATCAAAGATTTAGGCTAGATTGGCAAGCGGTTTCGTTAGAGATTTTCAAATCCACATTTTTGGAGGGATAAAATTACGTCTTTACTATTCATTTTTAGGTTTGCATCAATTTGCACGTAAAACTTAGATTTTGGAGGTTTTGGTGAGTGATTCATCATCTCTCACCTTAGTGTATGTATGAGTGTATATTGGTTTTTACATGTTTTAAAGTCATTTTTAAATTCAAAATCATGCTTTGGGACTGTCTTAAAATGAAACCTGAAGTAAAAAATGAATTTTGTTATGATCATGCTAATTTAATGTATGATTCCCTTGATATGTGTTAGGCTATGTTAGAGACTAATATGTTTGTATCTTTTAAAGTTGTTTAGTGCATGTATGGTGTTTGCTTATATGTTTGTATGGTTGAAAATGCTCATCAGAGCGACTTAACTTTAGGAAGTGTGAAATTGGACTTCGATAGATAGGCTCTAGAGCGTTTGGATTGTATCATTGCATAGGCGATGCAGATAGGTAAAAGTGTAGAGTGTAGCAATGGAATCGAAGCGATGTTGGTGTATTGAAGGAGCTATATGTTTTGGTTTGGTGAAGCTTGGTCTGACATAGTGACGGTCCAGTAGTTGAGTTTAGGAAGGAGAAGCATTGTCCGAGTTGGCTCGGTAGTGGAAGACTAGATAGGAATTCCTATTCGGTAGGTGCTTGGCTCAATAAGGGAGAACCGAATAGGAAATCCTATCTGGGAGCTTGTTGGATCGGCAATGGAGTACTAGATAGGAAACCTTTTCTAGTAGTTACTTGGTTTGGTGGTGGGGTACTAGATAGAAAATCATGTCCAGTGGTTATCCTTAACCAGTGGTTGAACAAGAATTGCATTCGGAAACTTTAGATCGGTGACATGAGAAAGGCTAGACAAAGTTTGGAATTAGGTCATGGGTGTTGGATTCAGGCTTGGTAGGAAGTTTCGGGGCAGGACTGGGGACACTTGGTGGTTTTTGGGAGTACAGAAGGATGACTCCAAGATGACTAGACATGACCTTGGATCTCGTATGGCCATTAGTGAAGTGACGGCGTAATGCTTCGACATGATGATGACTTCGAAACCTTGGTACGATGGCTCTATGAATTACGATGGGTGTCTAGAGGTGTTTCGGAGATGAGGATTTAATGTAGGGAGTTGAGACGGTGATCCACAAGGGTAAGTTCAATGATGAGGGCTTCCAAGTAGGATTTGCAACTATGTCCAACTACGGAAATTGTCGTGATGGAATAATAAGAGTTCCATTGTGAGGACGTGTAGAAAGGGATCGTCGATAACTCCAAAGTTTCTAGTGTGCTCATAAATATGGGGCACATATGGATGCTCACTTTGATTTACGATCATGTTAAGATCATGCGATGGTTGATTACCCTAGGCTTTTGCGATTGTGAGCCTAGTTCCTAGCCTTTCGGAGTGGAATGGATTCGAGCACTAATGAAGCCGAGATTTTGACTGAGTACTTGGTTTGTGATTGTGCCATTAAGAACTATCATATATCTGATGCAATCGAGTGATGATGAGGATTGTTTGATAGATATTATATTAGCCATGGTTGATTATCACTCTATGGTGTCACATGATGTAGGTATTTTTAATGTATGCCTAGATACTAGATACTGTAATTCGATTGTAGTAAAGTTGTATGGCTATAATACTAGATTAGGATTTATCAACTGTTATGTGCTAACTCTTTGGATGCAGGGATATGTCAAATATTGTTCTTCATACCTTATGTCCTTATTTAGTATATATGATTTTCAAAGTATTTTTGAGAAGATGTATATGTACTTGGAGCTTACTATTGCTTATATTCCGCTGTGCAGTACTGTCGAGTTATACCAGAACTTGTAACTTTATAGACAGTTTTTGAGTTTATTTGGAGTTTTGGGATGTATAAACTCTACTATTTCGGTTTTTTGTAATTTGTAAACCTATTGTACTCTGTTGTTTTTATTTATGCTTCAATTGATTATATCACACTCTCGTCTATTTTGCATCTATTTTATTACACTATATCTTGACTATGCATTTTGAGATGTTCTATAGGCTCTATGCTTAGTTTTTTTTTAATTTCTTTTCACCCTTGGCTATGCCCTACATTGGCTAGGTACCACCATAGCCCGTTATAAAGGAATATTAGGTGCTAGAGGTATATGGTGGTTGTCATATTTGGTATCGAGCCAAGGTTGTGTAAACAACCTAAGTTGATAACTTGGATCAACTAGAGCTAAGGAAGGAGCTATCACCTTAGAATAGATCGAGTGATACATGAGAAAGCGTAGTTGTTATATTTTGGTTTTCGAAACTATATATATTACATAAATCGCATTTCTATCCCGGACGCCACTTATTCCTTTTAGAAAGACTGATCATTCTTATTACAGCTTGTAAGAATGGCCCGGCTAATGAGAAATGCTGCTAGGAACTCGTTTCTAGAGTCGGACTTGCAAAACATGTTCGTTGAGATAGTGCAAAACATGGCTCTAAATCCCTAAGTTGCTCCTACTATGATAGTTGGTGATGATACTCCAGTGCAAGCACTAAGGGCTGATTTTTCCAAACTGAACAAGATTATTCTGCTCTAAGAGGCAAACCATTTCTTCGAATGGAATTAGCCATCGAAGTACATGATCGTTTAGACAATTACGAATGCATCTTCGAGAACATGGGGTTAGAGGATGCAATAAAGAGGAAGATGACCTTTAGACAACTTTAGGGACATGCTATGGGATGGTGGAACGCCATTAAGATTACTACTCTTGAGAATAAAATTACTTGAGAGCATTTTAAGGTGAGTTTTGAAGGGAAGTATGTAGCGATCGCTTAGAAGTCAGTGCTCTTTTGGAAGTTTGCTAACACGAGATAAGGGGATATGTCTATGTCGGAGTATATGGATGAATTCGACATGCTGTCAAAGAATAGTCTACCTTTTATTGATACTTTGCTCAAGAAGAACGAGAAATTTATCACGGGCTTGGACAATTATCTTATAGAAAAACTCATGAGTCATATCGATGATATCTTTGAGAGGCTGGTGGAGACGGCTCTTCGACACGAGAGTCGATATCCTGAGCCTAAATCAGTTATTGCTTCCAAGGATGAGCCAAAACCTGGCCAGGGGAATGGGGCAAGAGGAAGTGGGATAAGAACATCAAGAAGAAACAATTTTAGAATAGCGATCAGAAGAAGGACAAGTGGGAACCTACTTGCTATAATTATGGGGAGAAGGGACATCTTGTCATAAACTGCAAGGCGGAAGGCAAGACGTGCTACAAACGCAACAAGCCAAGGCATATCAAGAAGGATTGTCCAAAACTGTCGTGGAATAAACATGTTGTGCCTGCTTGTGTTTTTAAATGTTGTTCCAGCTTCACCGAGTGCTCTATCGATGAAGGAGAAGATGAAGGGAATCATTATATAGGGTATGATTTCTATTTTTGATACATCAGCATATGTTTTATTCAATATCAGGGCTTAATATCCCTTCATATCTAGTGATTTGTTATATAAAATGTTTTTCAAAATTGCAAAGTGTATGTCAACATACTCTAACCCTATATGTCGACATACTAGCCGTGATTTTCAAAAATCAGATTTCAAAATAAGTGACTATCCATCGTATCTCTTCACGAAAGGACATGATCATTATTCGTCTATAAATACCTGTCTTCCCAACGAATTTTTGAATCGCTTTTCATTGTTCTTCTTTCCTTCTTCTCTCCCATTTTATAAAACAAATTATAACCATACTCTATTGAATTCCAACAGAATCAAACTTCATTACCATTAGTTTGATTTTCTATCATTTTCTCTCTGATTTCTATCATCTCTCTCACTCCAACCAATATCTTAGTGCTATTCAAAGATTATAGGATCATCTGTAATCAAGATTGAAGTTCTGAGTTTGTAAATCTCTATAAAATCAAATCAATATACTTTTCGGTGTGATTTTATCCCATGAAACCAATTGGGTGTGTTTAGTAGCCCATAAATCTAGTAGGCGTGCTTATAGCCCAGAAATCATGTGGCTCTACCTAGAGGCCGGGATTATGGAGGTGTGTCCGGTAGCCTTGGTGTCGAGATTGTATTTGCATTTGCTAGTTGAAAAGAAATCTGTACAAGGAATTGTACATGCTTGGATTTAGGGTAACTTCGAACCAGTATAAAAGCTGATGTGTTCTTTCCTTTTACACTTACTGCATATACTATGTATCTGTATTTTGATTCTATGATTATTTATGTAATTGTTAATCTTATTATTCTAAGTATAATTTCAACGTATAAATTAGAAAACACTATTCAACCCCCTTCTAGTGTTATTTTTCCTTAAGATCCAAATTCTGTAATCTTACATTTGGTATTAGTGCATTGGTTTTCAAAGTTTTCATAATCAGATTTTTGAAAAGTTTAAATGTCTACCAACACTAGTAATAGAACTATTAGGAGCACTATTAATACATTTGTTAGTAATTTATCTGTCGAAGGACAATATACTGCCTAACCACCACTTTTTAAAGGTAGTAACTACATATACTGGTCACGTAGAATAAATATTTATTTACAATCAATTGGATTAGATATTTGGAATATAACGTACTAAACCCAAGACTAAATTTGCACAGTGGAATTGCTGAAAAAAAGGCGGTTGCATAAAATAATTCCAAAGCCATGAATATATTGTTTTGTTCACTAGGTAGAAATGAATTTAATACAGTATCCATATGCAAGTCTACGTTTGAAATTTAAAGAACTTTGCATGTAACACATGAAGGCACAAGTAAAGTCAAACAAACTAAGATTTCCATGTTAACAAACCATTTTTCAACTATTTTGAAAAGAGCACAAATGAATCTATATTTGATATGTATAGTAGATTTTAAAATATTGTACGCTCACTTATTTTATTTAGTAAAATTTCTTTGAAGAGGATCAAGTAAGAAAAATCCTCAATTTACTTACTCCTAAATGGGACCAAAAGACTCTTGTAATTAAAAAGGCTAATGGTATTACCACACTAAAGGTTGAAGAGTTAATTGGTAATTTAACATCATTTGAGGCACAAATGCAAGGAAGAAAAGAAGCAAAGCGATAAAGAAGAAATCCATAGCATTTAATGGAATGACAGATAATTTGGATTCAGATAGTGATAATGATGAAGAAATTGCTTTCATGGTAAGGAACTTCAGAAAATTCCTGAAATTTAGGAAGGTGAATAATTCTAAAAGAAATGACAACAAAATCTTAGAAATGGAAGTGAAAGTGAAATTGGCATCAGATGTTATAACCATGATGAACCTAGTTACTTAAAACAGGACCGCCTGTATCCCGAGAAACTAAAAACCACACCGAATACTAATTCATCTAGAAAATGGAGAAGAGCCGATACCGTAAAACTAGATGATTCAGACACATCATCAAGTGAAAATTAATTAGATACGGAAATAGCCAACATGTGCTTCACAATGATAATATAATTGGTAAAATAGGATCAGAAAAAGGTATGGATTTGATTTATTAAAAGCTTAATTTCATTTGAATTTTTGATTGTTTGATTGTTAGGAATATCCTATGGATTAATAATAATATTGGATGAATAATGTGTGATTTTTATATTTTTATATTATTATATTTTTGTATATTAAAATAATATAATATAATGTAACATATATTTAAAATTATTTCTAAATATATATATACGAGTATGGTGGCACGTCCGTTGGACGTGTGCTAAGAAGGAAGTGTGAAAATTTTGTGCGTGCTACAGTTATGGTAGTGATGTATATACACACAGACACACACATACGTACATATATATTTATATATGCGTGTGTATCTGTGTATGTGTGTGTGTGTTTTATATTTTCCCTTCTTTTCTGTACAGTTGTAGTAGTGTACAACTATATATTAATTTTGGTCTAGTTATATAGGCTGGCCAGCGTCTAATAAGAAGGTTGAAGCAGGCAGTAAATAGATGATGCATCAAGGAATGCTATAAAATGAATATTCATTTGTTGATGCAGTATTTGAAAAAGAACAAAGCCACACAAACAATGAACTTTCTAAACAATATTCATTGAGACTACTGTTAACAATATGCAATATCTATCATGGCCTATAGCGATGAGTTTCGATCTTTTTTTGGAAAAAAGGCAACTCTGAGTAGAAGTTGCTTCTTATAACTTGGGTTTAACAGTTTGAAAGACATAGTTAAATCAATAAAAATAAAAGGAAGCACCTCATTATCTTTACAATTAATTTTACTGTATTATACGATCAACAAATATAGTTTACTAATATATTATAATAGAATACATATATTAAAAATCAGACAATATAAACCTCATATGCAAACAATCTGGATGAATCTGAAGTGATACAAACAACTCTGAGGAAGGAAAATTACGATTGAAGGTTAATACTGTATCATGCCAAATATAGTAAATCTAGCACTTCAAGATATTATGAAACCTAAGATGAAATAATAAATACAAAATAGATATGAATACAGTGATGGATCTATGTTTTACAGATTATTCAATGTTTTATGTTCAACTCTATTTTCCAATACTAACGTACGAAATTTTTATTTGTAGTTATAATTCTTTTCAAAAGTTGTTTTTGCAGTTTCATTAAGTGGCTGCTAGAACACGGGTCCTCCAAATAATATTGTTTGTATGAAAAAACTATATTACAATTCTTTGGTCACGTGAAACTTACATAATAGGTAAACAAAACATAATGAAACTGTAAAAAACATTAACAGCTAAAAAACAGGTAGAGAACTCATCCATACTACCCAGTTTGCTCCTCCGCTGTCAAATACAGCATCAACACACCCACCTCCTTAGTCCTTCCCTTCCCCCTCACCTTATAGCCAAACCTATTATGATGGTCCGCCTTGAAGCCAAGCACTGACACGACTGCCTGCCTTCCTTCCTTCGCACACTGTACCCAAAACTCTTATGGTCATCATCCTTCAAACCAAGCACCGACAGTTGCTTTAGCTTCCACTCCTCTGCACCGTGTAGCCAAGCCTGTTCGACAAAGCAAATATCCTTCTTCGACATGGATATCAAGTATAGCATGATGAAACTTCCTTCTAGTTTCAGAACAAACCATATCACCTTCTTTGACATGGATCTGAAATAAAAGCATGAGGAAACTTCCTTGAGAAACCAAATTAGAGCATTAGTTGTTGCATTTCTTAAGTTGGATAGTTTTAGGAAAGTGAATATGAGGTAGCCCTAGAGTGATGGAGCTGGGGGCAGATTGGCATACGGTGTCGCCATAGCCGGTTCAAAAGAAGATATTAGCTACAGATCTGAGTTTATGCGACCTCAGACTGAAATACCAAATTAACTTTATTCATCCATCACTTCATATTATTCTACTTAGTGGAAACAATGAAGCATGACATTAATTATTGAAAAACAGTAACAACTTAATTGGGCATATCATTGCTAATAATGCAATTAGAAGTGACCTGAAAGTGGTGAGTGAAAGGGCAGTGGTGCTTTCAAGTGTCTTCATCTTTGGAACATTAAATAACTCATTAACATCACCTATTCCTCCTCCACTTCCTTGTTGAACTCGTAATCTACCTCCCTTGGCCATGAATAACCTTCTTTGCTGCTTCTTCATTCTCTTATGGTATGACTCCTCTTCATCCACTTATAACAATGGTGTTCATTGTTGTCAATTCTTTGAGGTTCAATGAAGTGGCACTTGATAGCTTACTGCTACTATCAATATTAATGTGGTTCAAAGAATTTACGTGATGAGATATTGTGCTGAGCAAGCAAGAGTCAATCTCAATGGATTGTTGAAGGCATTCGGTTGAGTTCTGAACTTATTTTATTAACATGTGTTTTATGTTGCTTATATCATCTGCAAGCTACGAATGAGTTTTGCTGCATCTTTCATGGCTTCTAGAATCTCCATTTTGAAATCATACCTCAAGTTATATAGTGTGTGAATGAAAATCATTGAATTTCACTTTCTGATTTTGTAACAAAGTAGAAATATTCATATCAACATGGGTTGTCCACACTCGGTTTAATTTTCTATCCCTGCCAACCCTGCTTGCTTGTTTCTTTTCCCAAGTCTTTCTTTTCTTACAAATACCATATTTTAATATTTTAATTATCAAATCTGGTTTGGCATATGCGCTGAAAGCATTGCACAGTGTCGGCTTATTTTGAAACGCATTTTTAATCTATTTTTCATAGGATTTAGATATATCTACCGGTCTGCTGTTGAGTTGCAAACCGCGATTATGTATTACTTTACTTAAAAATATGCGAGAGTAGAACTCATATATAATTACTATTGATTCAAGCTTTACTGAGAGATCTACAGTTGCTTTGCAATGCAGGTTCATCTGGGAACTCATGATCCATTGCATACTCAGCTCGTTCTTTATCCATTCATCATATGGTTGGACTACAAAAATTAAACGTCAATATTGCATAACTTAAGGCATGTACAATGAAGCTGAGTAACAGTCATCATCAGAAAACATATCTACAAAAGATACAATCTTGGATTTAAAAATCAAATCAGGTCAATATTTTGAACTAAAACATCTACTAATCTGATCATAACTTTAAACATACATAGTAATTTATATATCTACTATGACTGATTTATTTCAGCAATAAAATATTATTTCCAAATCTGGTTAATGTGCATGTTGGAAATAATGAACAAATAAATATTATTACTAACTATGATAAGTGCATTGTGAAAGGAATGATTTCGTGAACCACTGTGCATGTACATACCCGCCATATTATAAGTTAATAAAGCATTGTAACAAAAAAAATACAGTATATCTGTAAGATCCTAAAAGTATTAGTTTCATAAGCCAGCACCTCATTAAACTTTAATCAAAAAGGATAATACTGATATACTGCTACTATCATTTCTCCAGCCTAATAGGTCTTTCTGTTCGACTAAATTATGGTTATTATAATAGATAATATTAGAATAAATACTTTGTGAATAAATAAATAAAATATGAACAAACAGTACCTCCATTCTTCAACTAATCGGTTATAATTAAGAACGAAACCTCTAACTTCCCAAACTTCTTGTAATCCAAGTTGTTTGTTGTGAAAAATTCATCATTGTCCTCTTTTTATTGATCAATTGGTTACTGCAACTTGACCTGAATCTGAAATGTGATGTCATGGAAGTTGCTATATGTATGGCTTATAATTTTGATTTTCCTGAAATAATTTCAAGATAAATCAATGTTAATTGATGAAATAAGGTGATAGAATTACCTTCTAAAGCCAATCAACTGAAGATACACTAAGGAATATGGAAGAAAAATAAAGTAAGTTATTTGTTCATGGGGAAAGGAGAACACGGGCCTATTTTCAGTGGATAATTTAGTGGGTTAGGGTACCAATTACAGCCATAAATCTTAACAGCAATCAGAGAAGAGAAGACCTCGCAGTAATCGTTGACCTAAAAATTGCTTCACCATCGCAGATGGTGAAATATTTTTCATATATCGCGATTCCTATTCATAAAAACCCAATTCGTCTGTCTTAACTCTATTGAGCCGGAGATATATCGGCTTTATATTAGGAAATCATGTAGTTTCGCCATTCATAATGAAAGAAAGGGAAAGAATCAGAGTAGACTGTGATTATCAGATCCCTCAAAATAATCTAGAAAATTAGGCACTAAAAATTGGAGCATTGTTATGCCTTTCTGTATCAAAACGTACCCAATAAATATTGCTTCGAATCTATATAGGCTGCCAAACTAAGTAATCACCAAATCCAAAATCGAAAAAACGATTGCAAGATTCTTACCTAATTCATGAATCAGACTGAAGAATATATGGAAAATTATACTATATTAGAAAACTCGTTTTTGCCACTGATATTACTTGCCAGATCCGTAATCATGAATTAGGTCGAAGCATTTCAAAGACGGCATAAGATTTTGTATAGGTAAATCAGTTGCGCCGTGAATATTGCATGCAGATCTCCATATCGAAAAGTGAATTAATGGAAATGAATCGGCATGTACAAATAGTTAAGTGAGAAGACACCAAGTTACGAACATGTACAAATAGTAGTGCATAGCTTCGAACAGCAGAAAGAAATTTATGACGTAAAAATTCAAGTAAATGTTGTAAGAGCCAGAAAACTTGAAAAGCAGTAAAGTGAACAGTTAAAATAAACACAGGTAGTAAATAGTGTGGCTGTTAATATTGAAGATGGTAGAGGAAGAAAATAATTTTGTTCGGAAACGACAAACCTATTTGCACAGTATTACCAAATGAGTAAAATTTGAAATACGCGAAGCAATGAGGAAAGTGTAGTAAAATGAGCAAAAAAAATTTTGGTATGAACTGACAAATCTGTTTGCACGGTATAATAGAATGGAAGTGAAAATGTGGAGATCGTCAAAACGGTAAAGTTGAACCAAATTTACATTGGAGAAAAAAATTTGTACAGAGATGACATGAATTTACTGCTACGTGTGTGTAAATATTACACAGTTGATAGATGCATATCTGTGGAGGAAGCATTATGAAAGTACAGTTTGTAGGAGTGAAAAAGGTTGTAAAAAAGCATATTTTTGGTGCGCACAGTATATTCCTCATATCTGTTTTTACGACGCATTTTGAAAACAGAAAAAAAAACTGTGAGAGGTGGATAAGGAGCACTGTCAGATCGTGAGAAGAATAATAAAATTTGGGTACATAAGTAGTAATAAATAAAGTTGGGACATAGGAGCTTAATTGAAAATAAGTGATTAAGGAGGAAAGGGGAGAAAATTGAAGTTGAGAAAGAAAAGTTGTAAGAAACCCAGCTCCTTTTTGTAAAATATTCAAAACTACTCATATACACGCACACACATAGACACACACACATGCGCACAGATTGTATGTAAAGTCAAGTATATGGAACGAATCCTATGTATTAACAATTAATTTTGGCCCAAAAAATATAAAGTGGCAGTAAGTAATTGTATGATTATTACATTTGAAATTTCATCAACTAATATGTATACTGTCAATATCGTCAAGTAATGGTGTTTTGTAGCTACGGTTAAGATATATTGGTCAAAGCTTTGTAGTGATGTAGATCAATATCCAAAATCACAAATTAATTGGTGTAACTACAAACGAAAATCAATTTCAAATAGACCCAAAGTAAATTAAGTTGCAAAATTATTGAAATAAGAGAGGATCGTATCATTATAGGATTTGAAGCAGACAAAAAGTTTATTCATGAATGGGTTACATAGAAATCATACAAATCTGTAACAAAGAAAAACCAAGTGTTATCATAGTTGCTGCCTTTTTTTTGTAGTGACTTTAAAAATATCCATGGTTTTATATCTAAAACGTTTGTAAAAAAACCAAATAAATCAGTTTGCAAACCTAAAAGGAATCAAGCATGAACTAAGCATAAGATGGAACTTCAGATTGAACATAATTCAATTTGATCGATATACCTCTTGTGATGGGTTGTTCCCGTCCATTTTGTTCCCGAATTGGACTTAAAAATCCGAAGGGTATCAGTCTCCATGGTGTTGTCAAATGTCATGATTCCTGCAAAATTAGTATAGTTCAAATTAGGTTTTCTAAAATAAACTGTACTGGTAATATTTGTTCCTAGTTGTAGTAATTTTGTGTTACATTAATATTTGATGCTAACTGTACTAAGTATTAATGGTTGTTTTCAAAACAATTGATGAAATGCAATGTTTTCCAAACAATTGATGTATTCTTTTTTCTTGTATACAATGCGTATCATAATAATCTAATATGCGAGGGACTGTGATAGGTAGACACTAAAGATTATCCTTGCATATAATTCTTTTGAACGTTTCTGCCAACGCGTAATAATGTCAAATGGACTTCAAATTTTTGATAAAATACCACTAAAGTTGTTTTTCCTAAAGCACTACTATGTTATCCGTGTTGCATATCCTGATATACTCAAATGCTCATCATAAACCACATCCACTTATCATGAAAAACAAATCCTTATCCATAATTTACCAAAGACTTTGCGCTCAAACTAATAAAATCAACTGTGTTGCAAAATTAACGCACCGTATAAAGCACATAACACCTAAAAACAGGCTTTCTTCCCATTCTGGCCTCTCAAAGAATGTGTGGCACATCTGTGCTCCTTGCAGTAAAAATAACTCTTTCCCAACATATACACATCCTCGTCTCCACTAACTTTATCGCTCGACAGTGGAGTACTGATATGGGAAATCACATCCACGGGTATGGCGATGTTGTCACCTCCCAATCTGAAACGGCAATGATTTACTGAGGTAAGCTATTAGTATGAACAAACTACTAATGAGAACCGTATACCTAAATAAATACTGTGTTTTGGCAGTAATGAATTTTATGTTGTTACCGCTACAGCAAAAGATCCACCATCCCTAAAAAAATGAGTGTATACATACATTTTCATTCAATTCCTTCATCTCTTCGGTCCTTGCACCCAATAAGATCAAATGTCCTTGAAATCTCGTCAAGTCCCCTAATCCACTCCTAAACTTAGTAAAATACGGTCGATGTTGAAGGAGGAGGAAGGTAGGTGAAGTAGGTGAAATCGGAAGTGGAGGCTGAAAAGGACAAAGTAGGAAAGGGAATCATAGGCGAAGTAAAGTACAGTTCGAGAAAAGACTCAAAATTGGATTAAACCAAAGCAAAAAAGGGAAGAACGGGAAGAGATCGTACGTTCGGAAGTAGGGACGGCCGATGGTGGAAGGTTTACTTCGCGACGGAGTTGCTGTCGGCGGAACTCAGATGTAGGAAGTGGAGGTTGCATTGATGGACGACCGTGACGGTGAAGAATAAATGCGGCGGCGTCGGCTGTAGCGGCAAACATGGACGGGGAGGAGAGGTGGAAATTAAGGACGGCCATTTTAGGAGCGGCAGTTGGAGAAGTGAAGGAGGGGAATAGCCATTGTTTACGGGTGGAGGAAAGTCAATTCATGAGGAGCGGTTAGAAAAGTAAAGGAGGGGAGTAGCCTTTTTTCATGGATAAGGGGAAAGTGGGTTTGTATGAAAGTGGTAAACGAAGAGAAACAGGAAGGACAAATGGAAGAGGTTGGAAGAGAAACGTGTGAAGAATAGTGTCGGCAACGTGGCATGGTAGGACGTAACTGCCCTGCTGGACTGATTTCCTTTTATGTTCAAGTAGGGGGCAATATGGGAAGCACACAAAAGGCTTCACTTTGACCCTTTGACCCAGGGTTTTGCTTTATAGTATAGATATACATATCATGTAAATAATAATAATAATATAGTTATAGATAGTTGTATATAAGTACAATAGGATATAGTTAAAAATAATTCAACTTTGGAAAATTCAATAGATACGTTAACATACCCCTATAGTATATGTCGATATATATGTCAATAATTTGGATTTGAATTTCAAATTCAAAATTAGAATTTTCCATCCATCTTTTCACCCATCCCAATTTTCTAAAAAGGTTAACCAAAAAACATGTCGTTTGATTCTCTACTTATTACCTCTATCTCTAACCATTTAATTCACCTTTCATTTCAAAATTCTAACTTCTATTAACTCTCTTATCTCCTTAAATCATTCATCGATGGCATCCTTATGCACTCCAACATCCATGAGACTTTCAAAACCATCAAAAAATTCTCTTTCAAGATCAAGAATATATGAAAGATGTAAACTATATGATTTATGGTAAAGTTTCTACGGGAAAGTTTGCAATTTTTAATGATTTTGTACTTATGAAATTGATGCTCTTTTTTCTCGTAATAGAATCCTTGGTTTAATTGATGCTTCTCAAAATGATTTTGTTTGCTATCTACACTTGGTCAAAATGTTATATGCAAATTTGAATGGGAAATTTTAAAAAGATGGAGAAGGAGAAGTACGGAGTAGTGTTAAAGGAACATTAATTGTTTTGAATTGTGAACTTTTGGGTACTATTCTTAGATGCAAATCCACCGGAATGGACCTTTCTGATTTCAAATTGACGAGCATAATTGTGAAGTTTTTCATAATATTTTCGAAGGAGATGATAGTTATGAGTTTAAAAATCAAAATTTTCATCCAAAATCTAGAATTATTAATCTTCTTTTGCAATAAACTATCACTCTTCATTCAGAAAATTTCAAAGAAAGGTTTGCACATGAAGAGAAGGAAGAAATAAAGAGAAAGAGGAAGAAGGGGAAGAAATGGATATAGAAGAAGAAGATGAAGAGGAGGAGGAGGAAACCTCTTTAGAAAACATTGAACTTCCACCTTGTCCAACCAATCAAGACATTCTCAACAGTCAAAAGAAGATTGTTGAATATAAAAATATTATCAAATGTTCCACGAGTAAGAAGTTAAACACTATTTCCAACAAAATGGATAAGTTCTTTTGAAAGGTGAAATGCAAGCTTGGAATCTCTTCATCATCCTCTTCATCCACATCTTCTAGATTGTTTTAGCTATGTTTAAGAATGATTGTACTTGGTTGTTTAAGTTTATGTTTGATGTGGTGTTATGTATCTTTCTTTTCTTTGTGAACCATGTAAACCTCGTCTATGTAGTAATGAAATCCTTGTTCCCTCACTGTTATACACATTACCATATTGGGAAAGCATAAATAGCATAATAGTATAAGCTAAATATATCAAAATGCCAAAACAAAGCAACTTTACAACTTTCTGCATATATGTCGACATACCACGAGTATGTATGTCAACAAACAATGGCTCATTTTCAAAAAAAAAATTAATTCTAAAAATTAAATAGATAGCAAGTGTCTATACAATTGCAATGAATTTCTACGCTTATAAATATACATTTAAACCAGAAAATCATTAGTATTCATTCTCTTCCTTCTTCCTTTAATTTTCTAAATTCCAAATCATAAATAATGGCTTCGCCTATTCAAAAATTAATCGAAAATCTCAAAAACTCTTGAATCCTTCAAAAATATTCTCTCTTTTATCCTAAGAAACCAGAGAAACTTAGAATTAAGTCAAATGCAAACGATCATGGAGCAAGAAAGGATTTCGTTGCAATTTGATGGATGATTTCAGCTTGAACAAAGAGGAAGCTACCGCTAATCTAGAATGCACCATCAACAAAGAGGAAGAAGTTTGGGAGTCTATTAAACCGGATCCAATCTTTGGCACTATGGATAGGTTGAAGTCCCAAGAAATGTCTAGTTTTAATAGGTTTGATTGTATATAATACTTGAATTAATTTTTTTAGGTTTATTTTGGTTGAATTTGAAATATTACTTTGTATTTAACATTATGTGTGCTCGAATTGATTAAAATATTGAATTATTCTCTTATATATCATTTCAATCATTTTACATTTCATGAATATATTACTTATTACTTCTATATGTGTTTATACCACACAATGTTTTAGTTAGGGGGAGTTAGAATTAATGTTAAGAATTAAAGTTAGAATTATAGTTATAGTTAGTTACTTTTGATCGACGACAAAGGAGGAGAAATATATAAAATACTAGGCATATATTAAGGGTTTTTTTTGTATATTAGGCATAGGTTAAAGGGGAGTTATATTATATTTTGTATACAAAGTTGTCATCGTAAAAAGGAGGGAGATTGTTAGTACCTAATGATTTTGTTTTGATGACAATATCTTTAAGAAATCATATAAAATATAAATACTAATGTTTCGTCAATATATATGTAGTACATAGTGCAAGATATTAAACATGTGTTGATATAAGAAGACTGTATAGTACCAAGTAAAGATTGAAGAGTTAAAGATGTTGATATAGAGAATCAAGAATGAAGACTCATGAGTATTCAATGGTTCAAGATTCCAAGATATTCCAGATAAGTTATAAAGTCTAGAATAGTTCTCTGATAGCACTTGATCTCTCTCATCTCTATCTCTCTATTTTTAGATAATTTTTCAGTATTCTTTTCAAAACAGCTTCCAAATAGTTTTCAATTTCTTATACTTATCATTTTATTTTTTAGTATTTTACCAACTTATTATTATTATTATTAAATTTTGATTATATTAGTTTATTTTTCAAAATTCTTATCATATAGCTTTATTAAGTTTTTTAATGATTATAATGTATATATATTATATTTGAACATATTTACAAAGTATAAAATTATTTGATATAGCAATACATTTTCAAAATAATATTTTTAATGTTTTTCAAAATTACAAAGAGTATGTCGACGTACTTTAACCTTATATGTGAACATACAAGACGTGAGTTTCAAAAATCAAATTTCAAAAGAAGTGTCTATTCGTCGTATCTCCTCATAAATGGACATGACTATTATCCCACTATAAATACCTATCTTCGCAATGAATTTTTCAATCACTTTTCATTGTTCTTCTCTCCTCCTTCACTCTCATTTTCTAAAACAAATTATAACCATACTCTGCCGAATTTCAAGCACAATCAAACTCTAATGCCATTAGTTTAATTCTCTATCATTTGCTTTCTAATTTTTATCATCTCTCTCACTCTAATCGAGATCTAAGTGTTATTCAAGGTTTATAGGATCATTTGTAATCAATATTAAAGTTTCAAGCCTTTAAGTCTCTATAAAATAATACCAACATACTTTTGGGTATGATTGTAGTTCGTGAAATCAATTGGGTGTGCTTAGTAGTCCATAAATCTAGTGGGTGTGCTTGTAGCTCGAAAATCAAGCTGCTCTATCCAGAGTCCAGGATTCTACAGGGTATGTCTCGTAGCCTTGTAATTGAATTGTATTGGCATATACTATTTGAAAAGAAATTGAAAAAGGAATTATATTGGACTGGATGTAGGGTAACTCTGAACCAATATAAAATCCTAGCGTGTTCTTTCCTTTTATTTTTATTGCATTTACTGTTTATTTGTGTTTTGATTCTGTAATTGTTAATATCATTATAAGTATAATTTCAAAATATTTCAAAAATATTCATATAGAAAACACTATTAACCCCACCCTAGTGCTAATTTATCCTTAAAATCCCTATTTCGCAATCTTACATAGCTTTCCGTACTTGCTCGAGATATCGCATGGCGAGTTGTCATCTGTGCCTATGGCAAGGGAGTATCCTGACATATTCAAGGAGGTGACTAGATTACCACCACAGATGGGAAAGAGTTCCATATAGATTTAGTAACAGATGTTAAACCGATAGTTATGCCTTTGAGGTGTATGACACCCAGGGAGCAAAAGAAGTTGGAGGTGCAAGCGAATGACTTATTGAGGCGAGGGTTCATTCGTAGGAATATATCTAAGTAAGGTTCACATGTAGCATTCGCTACCAAGATGGATGTCTCTCGGAGGTTATGATAGATTACAGTGAGTTGAATAAGGTAATGAAGAAGAACAAGCATCAACTCCCATGTATTGATGCTAGGATTTTCTTTTAGTTAGACCTTATGACAGAGTTTCATTGACTAAGAGTTGTAAAGGAGAATGTGCCGATTATAGCATTTTGTATGCTGTTTGGATTCTATGAGTGGTTGATGATGCCGTTCGAGCTAGTCAATGCACCAGCATACTTTGTTGATCTCGTGACTCGATTTTTTAGGTATCGGCTAATTAAGTTTGTGCTTGTGTTCATAGAATATATCCTTGTTTACTTGAGGACCGAAGAAGAACACAAGGAGCATATGAGGATTGTGCTCGAAGTGTTGAGGTAGCACCAAATAAAAGCGAAGTTTTCAAAGTGTTACTCCTGGAGAAGGGAAGTGTGATTTCTAGGTTATGTTGTTTCTAGGCAGGGTATTGCTATAGATCCTATGACGGTGGCAGTAGTATAAGACTGGGATTGACCCAAGACAGCTATAGCAGTGAGAAGTTTCCTTGGATTGGTGGGATATTATAGATATTTTATCAAGGACTTCTCTAAGTTAGTAGTGCCGTTAACCAACTTGACGAAGAAGAATCAGACTTTTATTTGGGAGGCGAGGTGCGAGCACATATTCGTAAGTCTGAACAAGAGGTTGGCAAGTGCACCGGTGTTAGTCATTCTGAGCACTAATGAGGAGATGATAGTATATACAAATGCACGTGGTATCGGACCAGGTATAGTATTGATGTAAAGAGGAAAGGTTGTCCCATACGCTAGTCGACGGCTGAAACCGCACAAGAAGAAGTATCCAACTCATGATTTGGAGTTGGCGGCATAAGTGTTCGCTTTGAAGATATGGAGACATTATTTATTTGGGGAGATTTTTGGGTTGTATATGGACCACAAGTCGTTGAACTATCTATTCTCTCGAAAGGACCTTAACCTTCGTCAGTAGCGATGGTTAGAGTTCCTAGCATCCTTTAACTTTGACATTTCCTATACGCTTGGAAAGGGAAATACAGCCGATGATGTTTTGATTATGAGAAATACCAGCTAGGGAGCGATGTTCCTAGAGTTGAAGCAGTTAGAGTTTACGGTGGGCTATAGTTTTAGACTTTGATGTGAGCTACAGCCGAAAGTGTTAGCTAGCGTAATGATGAGACCTTCCTTAATTGAGTGGATTTGTACTAGTCAGAAGCAAGATGCTATACTAGCCGAGATCATGGCAATGATAGAGGATGGAGTAGAGTTTGAGGAGATGAAATAATATGGGCTCGACTGAGATGGTTGGCTCCATAAGGATGAGAAATTATTTGTTCCTAATGTCGATGGGTTAGGGGATGAGTTGCTACGCGAGTGCCATCATTCAGTATTTATTATACATCACAACAATAATAAAATGTACCATGATATGAGGTAGACATTTTATTAGGAAGAAATAAAGAAGGACATTAGGACATTCATCTCGAAGTACATGAACAGTCAATTAGTAAGGCAGAGTAAAAGAAACCGAGTGGTTTGTTGTAACTGCTCGAGATTCCCAATTGGAATTAGGAACAAGTTTTGATGGACTTTATTAGTGGATTGCCAAACACCAGAGGAGGGTACAATCACATTAGGGTCACAGTCAATAGATTGACGAAGAGTGCTCGATTCATACCAGTTCAAGTCTAGTAGGATGACATCTAAATTTGTTGAGTTGTATGTGAATTGGATTATGTGATTCCATGGTGTACCGAAGAGCATAGCAACTGAGACCCTTCATACACTAAAAGGTTTTGGAAGAGCATACAAGAGGTGTTGGAATAGAGCTACATATGTACAGCTTATCACCCCATAAACTGATGGGCAGAATGAGAGGGTGGGTCGTATCTTAGAGGATCTCTTGCGAGCTTACATCCTCGATTTTGTTGGCATATGGGATGATCATTTATGCTTAAGAGAATTCACAACAATAATATTTATTAGTCCAACATCCGTATGGCAACATATGAGGCATTATATGGCGGACTGTTTAAAGCTCCTTCATGTTGGTGGGAAGCCTATGACAAATTGACACTTGGGTCATATATGATTAGAGAGACTTATAAGAAGATTGAGATCATTTAGCAATGAATAAACGATGCTCGGCATAGAAATAAGAGCTATGTTGATATAAGAAGACATGATTTAGAGTTCTCTATTGGCGATATGATATTTGTCAAGATCTTTCCATTGAAGAATGTTATTCGATTCGATAATAAGGGAAAGTTGGCGCCGAGATTCGTTGCTCGCTTTCCGACACTTGAGAGGATTCAGAACCAGGTTTACAGAGTCGACTTACCTCTAAAGATAGGGGTGTGCACAAATGTGTTCCATGTCTCTCCCTTGCGGTAGTTTGTCTATGGCTTATGCATGATAGTTGAGCCAAATCAGCTTGATGATGTCGAGATTGTACCAGAAGCTTCAAGACCTCATAGGACTAATTGTATCGTCGAATGTGATATGAAATAGCTTAGGGAGAAGATAGTAGAGCCAGTGTAGGTTTAATGGAGTGAGAGCGAAGGCGATTGTATCTAGGAGACTGAAGAGAGCATGAGGACCGTTTATCCGAAGCTCCTTACTTAGACTTCTATTTATCGCATTTTCTTTCACTTTTGATATTATATGGAGTAGTTTAGTATCCTGCATGTTGGGGTAGGCGTAGATATCATTTACCTGCTTTTATGTGCATGTTTGATGTTTAACATGTTTGCTCGTGGATGTTAGGCATGCGAGTTTTCTATGTTTGATTTTTCTTTTTTTGTATTGGGGATTTCGAAGGTGAAACTCAAAAGGGAGAGAGAGTGTAACGACTCACATTTTACATGTTGGAGGATTGCAAAATATTATTTTTAAATTTACATGAGGTCGTGTGTCTCTATGACTTTCGAAAATGCCTATTAGTGACATTTCCTATATGCAAGATTTTCCCGAACAATTTTATCCCTAAAAACGTATACCAGCTTTAACTTTTAATAAAACCCGAATTTGCATCCAAGACCACTTCCATTTGAAAATATGATGGTTTCCTTTTTCGTGGAGTGGACAAAATAAGAATTTGGACTTTCTGGTTATGGAATATGATAGTCTGAAGATTGATAGTTTTTGGAGCGGCTTAGTGGGTAATTGTCAAGTTCGAGGATAGGCTCATTAACACATTTCGGGATATACACTTATATTGGCAAAAATAAACATCCCTAAGTCATTTTTACTACCTCCCAAATAGATCGAAGCTTCCATTAATACATTCTCCATGCAAAACCTTTTCTTTCTCCTCCAAATCAAGTCTAAATCATAGAGTAAGGTTAGGTTAGCAAGGGGGATCCACTAGAAATCCTCAAAGCTACATTTTTGGGGAGGGAATATTACATCTTTACTGATGATTTTTGGATCTGCATCGATATGCGTGCAAAATTTAGATTTTGAAGGTTTAGGTGAGTGATTTATCATCTTTCAGTCTACATACATACATCGTACGTACGTACACACACACACACACACACACACACACACATATATGTATATGTATGTATAATTTTTTATGTTTTAAACTTATTTTTAAACTCAAAATTATGTTTTGGGACAGTTTTAAAATGAAACCTGAAGTAAAAATTAATTTAAAATGTTTTAAAGTGTTTTAATCATGTTAATTTGATGTATGGTTCCCTTGATGTGCACTAGGAAATGATAGAGATATATTGTAGGATGATTTTCCATGAATAGTTGCGTGTTTGCATGTTTGAAAGTTGTTTGGTGCATGTATACTGTTTTCTTGCATGCTTGTATGGTTGAAAATACTCATTGGAGCACCTTAGAGTTAGGAGCTGTGAAATCGAACCTCAACGGGTAGGTTCCTATGTGTTTGGAGTCATGTCGTTGCATATGAGGTGTTAGAAGTGTTGAGTGTAGTAATGGAATTAGTGCGATATTGACGTGTTGAAGGAGCTAGAGGTTTTGGTTCGGTGGAGCTTGGTCTGGCATAGGGATGGTCTGGTGGTCGGCTTCAGGAAGGAAAAGAATCGGTTCGGATATTAGTTGGCTCTATAGTGGAAGGCTGGACATGAATTTCTGACCGGTGGGTGCTTGGCTCGACAAGGGAGAACTAAATGGGAAATCTTGACTGGTAGTGAGTTGGATCGGCAATGGAGTACCAACGGGAAATTCCGTTTGACAGTTACTTGGTTCGGTGATGAGGTACCGAATAGGAAATCTTGTTCGATAGTTATCTCTGACTAGTGGTCGGACGGAAATTTCCATTCGATAACTTTGGTTTTGTGGTACGAAAAAGGTCGGATATTGCAGGAAATAGGTAGCTTCAGGCTTGACTAGAAAAGGGCTTCGCGGCAGGACTTGGGCCACATCGTGGTTTTCGAGAGTTGGTTAGAGTAATGGCAGATGACTCCATAATAACTCGACCTGACCTTGGGTCTCATGTGGCAATTACTAAAACGATGGCATAATGCTTCGACATGACAAAGTTGATGACGATGACTTCAGAACCTTGGTACAATGGCTCTTCAACTTATGATCGGTTTCTAGAGGCATTCCTACGATGATGACTTAATGAAGGGAGCTATAACAGTGATCCACATGGGCAAGTTCAATGATGAAGGCTTGCGAGTAGGATTTGCGACTGTGTCCTATTATGGAAATAGCCATGATGAAATAATGATTGAGCCCATTGTGGAGATGTGTGCAAAGGGATTATTGATAACTTTGAGGTTTCTAGTGTGCTCATAAAGAAAGGTACGTAGGTACACCCTACTGAATTTGCGATCGTGTTCAGATCTTATGATGGTAGAACTCTAGGATTTTGCGATTGTAAGCTTGGTTTCTAGCCTTTCGGTATGGCATGGATTCGAGCGCCAATAAAACTGGGATTTCGATTGACTCCTGGTTTGTGATTATACCATACAAGTTATCATATATCCAATGCATATGATTGATGGCGATGATTGTTTGATGGATATTATGTCTGTCATGGTTGTTTATTACTCTAGGGTGTCACACGACGTAGGCATTATTGACCGTATGCCTACAAACCGGATACTGTACTTCCATTACGGTATGTTTATGTGGCTATGATAGTGGATAAGAATATATCGACTATTATGTGTGAACTTTTTGGATGCAGGGACATGTCAGGTAAGGTTCTTCGTACCCTATGTCCATATTTACTATATACGGTTTTTATAATATTTTTGAGACGATGAATTGCTCACACTAGTCAGATCCGAGGTTTTATGCATTGCTTCTTATTATCTTGGGTACTCATAAATGAGTAGATTAGGGATAATAGGTCTGGATAGCACATGAAGCTATACGGAGTACAAGCAGAATGCTACTTTTTCATATATCTATACTTGGAGCCTGCTATTTCTTATATTCCGCTATGGAGTATTGTGGAACTATACCAATGCTTATATTACTTTAAAGACAGTTACGGAGTTTATTTTGAGTTTTGGGATGTGTAAATTTGTAACGACCCGGAATTTTCGATCCCGAAAATTCTAGATAGTTAGAGAAAAGAAGAAAGAGATAGAAGAAAAAAAATAGAAACAAGACACGGAATCCCACATTCGCAGCTGATAAAATATAATATCAAATAATATTCTTTATACAAAGAAAGATGTATCAGTCAATTATCATTTTCAAACATCAGAGTTACAACATATATACAAACTCTGGACCGATACAATCAACATGTCCTAGATATAGAACAATATATCACAGCGGAAACACTCCATATGTTCCTGCCATCCAACTCATCTCCTGAGCTCTAGAACGTTCTTACCTAAAAATTTGTAATACTCGGTCTGACCCGAGCATTACATCAAAGTAACACCCAGGTCAGGCTGGAAACCAGTGTGAGTAAATCCATCTAACAAGAAATACTAATGCATAGAACTCATTTAAAACCCAAGGTAACTCGTTCCTTACCACGAGTTCATAACTTGTAATAATCAACACTTATTTTCACAAATCAAACTCTAAACATTCTTACTTAGTTTCAAAGGTCCATTTTATTCTATCTCCGCCTAATGATTTCACATATCAAATTTATAAAGAATCGAAGTGGTTTCGAGTTTTCACTAATGCCCGACTCCGGCCTCTTCGAATCCAATGTCATCTAAACCCAAGTTATTCAATTAAATACAATTCAAGTTTAATTACGGATAACACTTTTACACAACAATTCATAATTGATAGATAATCACATTATCATTGTCCATCCAACATATCATATCAGAAAGCAATTCATATCAAAGATATCAACTAATCCAAAGCAACTATCATCATTCAATCATTCATAAGCAAGATTGATTACTTCCATTAATTACATTAATTAATGATCCTCTAATTATTTCATTAGTTAATTATTCTTAAACTTCATTTAATAATTAACCTTTAACTTAATTACATTCATGAATCAATCTTGATTAATCACAATCAGAAATTAACTTTCCTTGATTACTCTATCAATTAAACCAACTCCTTGATTAATTATATTAATTAATCCTTTAATTATCACTAAATTTCTTCCACCATGTAATTATCCTTTAATTACTTCCCATCAAGTAATTTTCTTTTAATTAATTACATCCAGTAATTATCCACTAATTACTTCACTAAGTAATTACACCTCATTAATTACCTTAAGTAATTATATTTAACCCAACATCAAATGATTACCTTAATTAACCAATCATTTAATTAATTACATTAGTAATTAATCCTTAATTACTTCATTAAGTAATTATTGTTTAATAAATCGTATTTAGTAATTACCCATTAATTACCCGCCTTAATTAATGATATTAAGCAATTATACTTAAATTTTAAGTAATTATCATTAATTAATTACATTAAGTAATTCTACTTTTAAATAAATTTATCATCTTTTAATTACCTAAATAATTTACCACATTTAATAAATCAATCTTTAAAATTGATTACATAATTTAATTAACCAATTAATTAATTATCCTAATAAGTTGATTAATTATCCATTTTGGCTTCCACCTCACATTAACTAAATTTACTTAATTAAATCATGCAATTTCAATTTTAACATAACATTAACTCATCAAAATTTGGTTAAACAAGTTATAACTTCGTTAAATAAAATAGTTAAAAACATTATCATGTAATAGTTAAAACTAGCTTCATTTTAATTTAAAACTTGTTTTTATAAAACCTTTATCGTATTCATGCTTTTATTTAAAACTGGTCATAAAAAAACTTTAGAAAACACAATGCCAACTAAAACAAAACCTGAGACCAAAATCTAAATTACCCGAGCCAACTACTATATTTCTCGAGTCTAACCTGAAAAAAAAATTCTTTACTTTGTTTGTTTAACAAACTTTAAAACCTGTTAATCATTTTATCCATGTGAACACACCCGAGCATTACTCGAGCCATCACCGCCTTTCCACGAGTACAATCCGAGATTATCCATTCTTTATTTCTAAACAGAACAGCACCAGCACTTCAGATGCACCAGTGACACCCTGCACCTACACCGATGGTCAGAGCATCTCCGACCCTTGCCACCATCCCTCGCCAGTCAACGAGAACTTCTATATTCGATCTCGACCCTCGGATAATTGAAACAGTCGCCAGATCAAAATCAAACCATATGAGTGAAACCAGGGACAAAAATCGATCTTCCAAAATCGCTCGCACCACCACCACCGATCATCGGTGATCACGAAACCTCGGCAAAACTTCGTCATAACCTTCCTCTTCCTTTTCCTCCACGACCGATCCACCTCGATGCCGTCACAAATTCGCAATTGTCGAGCAAACATCAACATCCATACCACAACCTAAACCCTAATTCGACCAATTATCGTCGCTACGGTGATCAATCCTCTCTCCATACATTTTTCCCGACCTCCCCGATCGCCAAGCTAGCTTCGACAAAAATCCCAACCTTCCTCGAGTCCTCTGGCCACCAAAAATGGTAAAAACCCATTTTCTGATTACCTTTGAAATGGACATCCAAGATTCCACTAAAGATCATGATTTTTGTGTTAAAAATCCTAAATTTCATAGACATATCAAATTATTAACATAAATCTGTAATTTATTCATTTTGAATTTTTGATAAAGTCAAATTACTACTGCAATGTATATATATCTAGCTTGATACTGCCTTCGGACCTTACCTTATATATTTTTAAAATTTAAATCTCATTGTTTTAAACAAATTTGGTTCAAACATTTCAACATAAAACAAATCAAACACTAAATACTTAATTTTTTGAATGTTATTTACATCAAATAGTTAAAGAATAGAGCACAAACTAAAATTTTTAAACATGCACACAGAGATAATCACATACATATATACATTAAATCATTTGATCCAATCATGCAATCTATTATTGCCTATTCAGGCTTAATTTTTTTCAAATGCAACAAGGATTAACAGATTAAAAGCTTTTTAAACCAAGTGTGATTACTCACCTCTTGCTTGAACAGAGCAGAAAAGATTTGAAATAGAAATGCTAGATTTGAGCTGGAACTTAAAAATGCTAGAATTCTGAAACTTGGTTGAGTTTGCTGCCAACTTAGTTGAATATGCTTTAGGTCTTGTTGTTGATAATAATTTTCTTCTTTCTTGAGCTGCTCTGCTTTGGGTTCCAGACTTTTTTTGCTTTTCTTTGATTTTTCATATTTCTATTTTGCTTTGATCTTGTTGAATTTGTTTGAAGATCTGAATAATTTGATTTATTTGAAGATGGAATCTTGTCTTTTAATAAAAACTGAAATGAATTGTTGCAGATTGAATTTTGTTTCTGGTTTGAGCATTTGTTTCTAGGAAATTGTTTTCTTCAACTATGAAATTAAGATAGAAAAAGGGTTTGAGAAGAAAGAGTATATATATTTAGTCTTCTCTCAAAGATTTTTTTTTAGAAATGAATAAAGTAAAATAAGTTGTGACACTTGTCTTAAAATCCAACACTTGTCATTTTATAAATTTAAACACCTTACACTTGTAATTATTCAATTTTGTTATTATTTTTAAATGTTTTTATTAAGCCTTTATATTTATTTTCCTAAATAATAAATACATTTATAAATAAAATCTCTTTTAAAGAAGATAATATAAAACAAATTGTACACTAATAAAAATATTATACATATAATTTTAAATTAAAAATATTTACAAATATCTATCTTTTGAATTTCAAATTCAAATTCAAATCCAAAATTAAAAATCCAATTTCTAAATCTACTCAAATATATATTTAAACAATCACAAATTCAATTATATTTAAAATCCATTTATATATATAAAAATAACACATTATTATTGTTTTGAAAATAATCAATTTTAAATAATTTTATATAATTATAAAGGAGATTATCTCATTTATATGTTTGATTATAAATCAGTATTTTCAGAAGTTAAATCAGATAACTATCCAATTATCTGATGCCTGAAGAGCTGGTTTATCACATTCCTCCCCCCTTAGAATCTTTTCATCTCCGAAAAGGAACGAAGCCAGAATTTACTAAAATACTTAATATTAGTTAAATCACTTTTGATCATTTTTAAAACACTTTAAAATGTATATAATATTGCCAAAATAGTTTTATAAGAAAAAAATACTTTTATAAGTCGATGTTTCAATAAGTCCGTCCTCGTTCTCACAGAAATTCGGTTATACGTTGATCAGACGTAAGAGTGAAAATCTATAAGTTCTTGGTAAACTCGTTTTCAACATCTAGTGAAAATACTTGGAAAATAATTTTATTGAAAATATAGAAAACATTTTTGAAAATAGAGGAAATATGTTTGGTGAGAATGCTCTGGAAATCATCACCCCCATCCATGGTCGCAATTACATCTGGGTTACGTTGCCATTGCAGCAAAAGTCCATGTAACTGTAGGCACTCCGCGCCCCTCTATTATGCCATGGAACCCACCACAGATCGCAATTATATTCCAGGGTTACATCGCCATCACAGAAAAAGTCCATGTAACTGTAGATATTAGCGCCCTCGATTTTCGCTGCCAAAAAAATGAAACTTCTCCACTCCCACATAGGTCGCAGTCTACCGATGTAAAATCAAACGTAGACTGTTGGCTCTTAGCGGCATACGCGACTTTCGCTATGTCACCATAGGTCGCAGTCTACCGATGTAAAATCAAATGTAGACTGTTGGCTCTTAGCGGCACACACGACTTTCGATATGTCACCATAGGTCGCAGTCTACCGATATAAAATCAAATGTAGATTGTTGGCTCTCAGCGGCACACATAATTTTCGCTATGGTCTGCAATAGATCAGTGAGATCGTGTTAAACTGTCGTCACAGCATAACTCAAATGCCTCTGTAGGAATCGGCGCCCTCGACTTTCGCTACACACTGCATATAATCCTCAAGAACTAGTTTTATCCAGACTCCTCACAGGATCAACTTTAGAACCCCCCTTAGGGTTCAAGGCAGTACCACCCAGTGGCACTCCTGAGAAGTTCATTTCAAGGGAGCTCCTTTTTCTTCAGAGTCATTTTCAAAACACTTTATACTATACACATATAGTATCTTCCAAATCATACACCTAGTATGAATTCATATAAATCTCCTTTTCACAAATCAATTATCCCAAAATCGATAATTCTCAACTAGGCTTTCCAAATCTGCGAAATTGATTTTTCCTAAAAATTTCAAAAGCCTTTCCAAATTCATAGGTTCCAAAAACATTTTATCAAAATCATTCCCATTAGATACTTTATATATATAGATATATATAATTTTAAAAATCTTTGGATCACTTCAAACTTGTATAAATTCCCTTTTCATACTTCAAAAACTTTCAAAACCCATTTCTTCTGGCAAATATTCAACAAGGGGAGATTTATCTTATATAACAAAGATATATAACTTTGTTTATTCCAAATCAAATATTCAAATTTTATTACACTATAAAGTCACTTACCAGTTTACTTACTTCCATGAAGTAAATTTCTACCATAGAAATATCCAATTTCTATTTTATTTCATCATATATTTCACAAAATATACCATTCAATTGAAAAACCATTCCACATTTCTTATCCACAAATTCCCAATCAATTTCATTCAAACACGTACAATGTACATATATCATATGTACGCTATATCAATCTGATCGCTCACTAGATCACACAATTTCACTTCCGAACTAGTATCGTCCACTCGACTTCCTAGTGCGGATACAGATCTGGTTTCTTGATCAGAAACCGTCATTCTCCTTACATAGCCGTAACTATGATAGAGATTATCCCGAACCAATCAACAATCCATATCCAGGTTTACCGTCGAAAATCGAGTGAAAAATCCCAACTCGGATCGATAAACTATCTTGAAATTTTGTGCTCGCATCTGGATGAAATCACTATGCGAATAGAATAATATACGTACATCCTACGTATTTATCTTTATTGATTATTAGCCAAATCAATTTCCTTTTCTATTCACATTCACTTTCTCACAATTCTTAAATCCTCCTTTAGATTATCACTTCAATTCTTATCCCAAATGGATATTTAATCATAAACAGTTTGAACTCTGTCCAGTTTAAATTTAGAAAATAGCTTGAAATTTTTTAAAATAGACAAGTAGTTGAAAAATAATTATTAATTTGTAAATAGCTTTAAAACTGCTAAGTAATTGTAAAATAGTGGGAAAATAGTCAAATAGTTATAATTTTTTTTAAATAATCTCAAAATAGTTGTAAAATAGTAATTAGTTATAAAATAGTTGAAAGATGGTAATTAGTTTGTAAAACAGTTGTAAAATAGTTAAATAGTTCCAAAATAATTCTAAAGTAAGTATAAAATAGTTTGGGCCTTTAAAAGAAAGATTGTATATAGTAAATAGCTTGGAAAAATAGATTTGTATTAAAATAATTTACTTTGAAAATAGTCCAGAGTCAAACTGTTCAACTTTCCAATTTCTATTACCCATCAATTCCATTTAAATTTCCACTTCCTCTTGAATTGACTCAATTTCAATTCAATTAAATTTCCATTCTCATCCCAAATTCAAATCAACTTCCTATTTGAATTTGAACCCATTCAACTTCAATTTCATTTCAAATTAATCCAATTCAAATTTTCCATTTGAATTTTTAAACTTATCCATCTTCAATCACGATTCCAATTAATTCAAATCAAATTAAATTTGAACTAATTCAATTCAAATTTAAACCATGTTGAATTATATAAGTTCGAGTTAAATTTTTAAATTTTGATTTAATCCTTTAAATCAAATCAACTTATATCTTTAAACCATTTAATTCTGAATCCAAATTCCATTTTTAACCTATTTCAAGGTTCAAATAATAATTCAAATCCTTTTTAAACAACTAAATCTTTGAAATTTAATTTATCACTATATTTCAATTTTGAAACCAAACCTGTAAAGTTCTATCTTAAACATTCAAATCTTAGGTCCAAAATGATTCCATTTTATCCTAATAATGGATATATTACCACACCTTATTTCTTCATTCATTTAAACAAATCCAATTTCAGCTTAAAGATTATTAATAACAATATGATGGTATCATTCAAATTATTTTAAAACATCCATCCATTTTCAATTTCCAGATCTCAAACCCATTTTGAGATCACACAAACTCCCAATTCAAATCAATCATTTAACTCTCCAAGTTAAATCTCCATTTCATCTTGAAATTTCCAATTCAGGCTATTTGTCTTAAACTTATTTAACTTCCCCAAAGTTAAATTTCAATTTACTTAATCCAGCCAACCTTACCCAATTTGAATTCCCATTTCAAATTCTAAACTTGACTTTAATAATTTTCCCACTGATAAGTTCAAAAACTTATTACTTTGGGTATCACATCTCATTCCAAATTTATAACTCAACATTTAGAGTTTATTTCAAACCATCTTTGATATTATGTATATTCCTCATACATATTATTTCTTTTACACACCAAGTTATCCTTAAATTTTAGACCACCTTTGATTTTTAATTCAAAAAAATTTCTTTAAATTTTTAGACAACTCTTGTTTGAAATAGGACCCTTTCATTCCAAGATATTAAATAACATTTCTTTATTATTTTGAAACAATTTTCAAATTTATAGACCTAGATTTAAAACTTCACAATTTAGATTGTTTCCAATTCCAATTTATAAGTCATACTTGCCTAAATGTTTTACTTCCCTAAAACATTTCATTTTGCTTACTCATTAATATACATTTTATTATTAAACACAACAATCATTTATGATAATAACCAAGGAAACCAGTTCATTATTATCTTATTCCGAAAGTCTTCCCCAAATTCAAGATTTTAATTTAAGTTTGAATCCATTTCAAACTTGTCTTTATTCAATTTAAATTTGGTTGTATTACTATTACGACTTAACTCATAATACTTTTAATTCAATTAATACAAAAACCAATTTCCTTAATATAATAGAAAATCTATTGCTTAATAAACTTATATAAGATTCGTTTACTTTTGAAACCATTTTAAAACCATTATATAAGAAAATAACAAGTACGCTCCCATATATATACACACTCAACTCATTCTAGGGTACCATTGACCCTCCCTAATGAGTAAACCCATCAGACCCAAGGTTCTCGCTTAACCTTCAGCTCTGATACCAAATGTAACGACCCGGAATTTTCGATCTCGAAAATTCTAGATAGTTAGAGAAAAGAAGAAAGAGATAGAAGAAAAAAAGAAACAAGAAACAAAATCTCACATTCGCAGCGGATGAAATATAATATCAAATAATATTCTTTACACAAAGAAAGTTGTATCAGTCAATTATCATTTTAATACATTAGAGTTACAACATATATACAAACTCTGGACATATATAATCAACTAGTCCCAGATATACAACAATATATCACAGCGGAAACACTCCATACGTTCCTGCCATCCAGCTCATCTCCTGAGCTCTAGAACGTCCTTACCTAGAAATCTGTAATACTCGGTCTGACCTGAGCATTACATCAAAGTAACACCCGGGTCAGGCTGGAAACCAGCATGAGTAAATCCACCTAACAAGAAATACTAATGCATAGAACTCATTTAAAACCCAGGGTAACTCGTTCCTTACCACGAGTTCATAACTTGTAATAATCAACACTTATTTTCACAAATCAAACTCTAAACATTCTTACTTAGTTTCAAAGGTGCATTTTATTATATTTCACATGTCATGTTTATAAAGAATCGAAGTGGTTTCGGGTATTCACTAATACTCGACTCCGGTTTCTTTGAATTCAATGCCATCTAAACCCAAGTTATTCAATTAAATACAATTCAACTTTAATTACCGGATAACAATTTTATACAGCAATTCATAATTGATAGATAATCACATTATCACTGTCCATCCAACATATCATATCACAAAGCAATTCATATCAGAGATATCAACTAATCCAAAGCACCTGTCGTTATTCAATCATTCATAAGAAAGATTGATTACTTCCACTAATTACATTGATTAATGATCCTCTAATTATTTCATTAGTTAATTATTCTTAAACTTCATTTAATAATTAACCTTTAACTTAATTACATTCATTAATCAATCTTGATTAATCACAATCAGAAATTAACTTTCCTTGATTACTCTATCAATTAAACCAACTCCTTGATTAATTATATTAATTAATCCTTTAATTACACTGGGTAATTATCACTAAATTTCTTCCACCAAGTAATTATCCTTTAATTACTTCCCATCAAATAATTTCCTTTTAATTAATTACATCCAGTAATTATCCACTAATTACTACACTAAGTAATTACACCTCATTAATTACCTTAAGTAATTATACTTAATCCAACATCAAATAATTACCTTAATTAACAAATCATTTAATTAATTATATTAGTAATAATCCTTAATTACTTCATTAAATAATTATTATTTAATAAATCGTATTTAGTAATTACACATTAATTACCCGCCTTAGTTAATGACATTAAGCAATTATACTTAAATTTTAAGTAATTATCATTAATTAATTACATTAAGTAATTCTAATTTTAAATAAATTTATCATCTTTTAATTACCTAAATAATTTACCACATTTATTAAATCAATCTTTAAAATTTACTAAATTTACTAAATTTACTTAATTAAATCATGCAATTTCAATTTTAACATAACATTAACTTATCAAAATTTAAGCAAGTTATAACTTCTTTAAATCAAATGGTTAAAAACATTAGCATGTAATAATTTAAACCAGCTCCATTTAATATAAAACTTGTTTTTATAAAACACTTATCTTGTTCATGCTTTTATTTAAAACTGGTTATAAAAAAACTTTAGAAAACCTGATGTCAATCAAAACAAAATCTGAGACCAAAATCTAAATTACCCGAGCCAACTACTATTTTTCCTGAGTATAACCTGAACAAAATTTTCGTTACTTTGTTTGTTTAACAAACTTTGAAACCAGTTAATCATTTTATCCATGCGAACACAACCGAGCGTTACTCGAGCCATCACCGCCTTTCCTCGAGTACAACCTGAGATTATCCATTCTTCATTTCTAAAGAAAACAGCACCCAGCACTTCAGATGCACCAGTGACACCGTGCACCTACACCGATGGTCAGAGCATCTCCAACCCTTGCCACCATCCCTCGCCAGTCAACGACAACTCCTATATTCGATCTCGACCCTCAGATTATCGAAACAGTCGCCAGATCAAAATCGAACCATATGAGTGAAACCAAGGACAAAAATCGATCTTCCAAAATCGCTCGCACCACCACCACCGATCATCGGTGATCATGAAACCTCGGCAAAACTTCTTCACAGCCTTCCCCTGCCTTTTCCTCCACGACCGATCCACCTCGATGCCGTCACAAACTCGCAATCGTCGAGCAAACATCAACGTCCATACCATAACATAAACCCTAATTCGACCAATCGTCGTCACTACGGTGATCAATCCTCTCTCCAGACATTTTTCTCGACCTCCCCGATTGCCAAGCTAGCTTCGACAAAAACCCCAACCTTCCTCGAATCCTCTGGCCACCGAAAATGGTCAAAACCCATTTTCTGATTATCTTTGAAATGCACATCCAAAATTCCACTAAAGATCATGTTTTTATTTTAAAAATCCTAAATTTCATAGATATATCAAATTATAAACATAAATCTTTAATTTATTCTTTTTGAATTTTTGACAAAGTTAAATTACTACTGCAATGTATATATATCCAGCTTGATACTGCCTTCAGATCTTACCTTGTATACTTTTAAAATTTAAATCTCATTATATTAAACAAATTTGGTTCAAATATTTCAACATATAACAAATCAAAGACTAAATACTTAATTTTTTGAATGTTATTTACATCCAACAGTTAAAGAACAGAGCACAAACTAAAATTTTTAAACATGCACACAGAGATAATCATATACATATATACATTAAATCAATTGATCCAATCATGCAATCTATTATTGCCCATTCAGGCTTAATTTTTTCACATGCAACAGGGATTAACAGATTAAAAGCTTTTTAAACCAAGTATGATTACTCACCTCTTGCTTGAACAGAGCATAAAAGGTTCGAAACAGAAATTCTAGATTTGAGGTGGAACTTGAAAATGCTAGAATTCTGAAACTTGGTTGAGTTTGCTACCAATTTAGTTGAATATGCTTTAGGTCCTTTTGTTGATAATAATTTTTTTCTTTCCCGGGCTGCTTTGTTTTGGGTTCCAGACTTTTTTTCTTTTCTTTGATTTTTAAGATTTCTATTTTGCTTTGCTCTTGTTGAATTTGTTTGAAGATCTGAATAATTTGATTTATTTGAAGATGGAATCTTGCTTTTTAATAAAAACTGAAATGAATTTTTGCAGATTGAATTTTGTTTCTAGTTTGAGCATTTGTTTCCAGGCATTGTTTTCTTTACCTATGAAATTATGATAGAAAAAGGATTTGAGATAAAAGAATATATGTATTTAGCCTTGTCTCAAAGATTTTTTTAAGAAATAAATAAAGTAAAATAAGTTATGGCACTTGTCTTAAAATCCAACACTTGTCATTTTATAAATTTAAACACCTTACACTTGTAATTATTAAATTTTATTATTATTTTTAAATGTTTTTATAAAGCCTTTATATTTATTTTCCTAAATAATAAATACATTTATAAATAAAATCTCTTTTAAAGAAGATAATATAAAGCAAATTGTATACTAATAAAAATATTATACATATGATTTTAAATTAAAAATATTTACAAATATCTATCTTTCGAATTTCAAATTCAAATTCAAATCCAAACTTAAAAGTCCAACTTTTAAATCTACTCAAATACATATTTAAACAACCACAAATTCTATTCTATTTAAAATCCATATATATTTATATATATAACACATTATTATTATTATTTCGAAAATAATAAATTTTAAATAATTTTATACAATTATAAAGGAGATTATCTCATTTATTTGTTAAATTATAAATTAGTATTTTCAGAAGTTAAATCAGATAACTATCCAATTATCTGATGCCTAAAAATCCAGGTTATCACAAAATTCTACTATTTTTATTTTTTGTATAATCTGTGAGCCTATTGTACTCCACGATTTTCATTCATATTTCATTTGATTGAATCACGGTCTCATCTATTTTGCATCTATGGTATTATATTATATTTTAACTGTTTATTATGGGATGTTTTACAGATTCTATGCTTGAATTTTTATTTCTTTGCACCCCTGGCTACCATCCTGCATTGGCTGGGTACCTCCATAGTGCCTTTATAGGTATATTGGGTGTCAGAGGTGTAGGGAGATTGTCATGGTTATACATTTTCATTGATAACATTGTGAATCTCCATTGATACTACTCTGTTGTAATCTCCATAACAAACAAATTCTTACTAAGGCAATATCCCAATCATCCTTATAATTCTCTCTCTAAAGGTACCACCTTATTTCATCATTTCAATTTACTACCTTCTTTAGTTAAAGCTTAACGATGGCCATTTGCTACATTATTGTGTGCTCAGTTCTACAAATGACCATGATTGATCACTTTCGATGCTTACAGCTAGCAGTATGACATTTAGATCTTCATGTCCCTAAGAAGACCATTAATCTTGGCCTACCATTCATTTCATACTATCTTCTCTAATTGCATTCTCGAGATCATTCTCTTTCACAAGCGCTTCCCTTGGAATTCCTCTCAGTTCTTCAATTAATAGGGCTTACATCACAATCCCTACTCCTTTTTGTGCCACGATGTCAAGCACCACAATAACGGGATCGATCAGCACCGATCGATAGTGGATCGATCCAATTTAAGCAATTCATTTCTTCAAACGGTTTCTTCTTTAGCTCTTTTTTTATTTATCTGACGCCTTCTTATAGTGTTTCATTCATTAGATTCAGTTAGGCAATTTTTCTTCTTCCACTATCTTTAGTGAGATCCTTCTCCTTAAGGGTCTTGCATCATCATGTCAAATTGCCAAACCAAATCTACTATCAATGTCCATTGGTTTTTGTTCATCTATTGCTTGACATTAACGAATTTTTTTACATCCCCCTTTAGTAATAAGATACGATGGTGGTTTCATAGTCCCTTACTTGCACATTGATTTCCAATGCATCCGTCACCATCAACCCTTCCTGCTTACTTTCCCAAATTCTTTCTTAAACCCATTTGTTTTCGATTCTCCTTGTACATTTAATAAAAATTGTGGTAACACATGATATATAATTTGATCTTCAAAGCTCTTGGTGAAAGCATCAAAAAATGTCAGCAAAAAATTGGCCTAATAGTCCCAAACACTATGTAGAGCCAAAAACCACATATGTGACTATGATTTTATAAAGATTATAACCATTGATTATCTGATTATGGTGGTTCTAATTTGTTATTTCAAATCGATACAATTGAAATATACAAAAATAAGAAGCACGTGAAAGGAAAAGGAAGACACACAATTTATCATTGTTCGGCTATGCCTTCATCCACTTTGAAGATTTTTTTATTGTTATTTTATATAGAATTCGAGAAGAAAATATAATGTTTACCTCAAAATTCAATAGAGAATTATAATGGCAAAACTTCGCGTAAGATATGAAAGAGTGAATACCAAGAACCCTTTTATGTTGTAGGTAGACTCGTATTTAGCTTTAGTAGGTTGATATTAGGCCTTAGAGCCATCATTCTTCTTTGCTAATTTATTAAAACACATCACAAATCAAGGTCCAAGATAATAAGAGGAAGAATACAACAACATTGACCAAGTTATAAATATGTACTAATCCATATGCCTAGACATTGTTCCTATATATCTGTAACATCCCTCATTTAAGGCTTAAAAATAGATACTTTTCATGCTACAATCATCCATAGCGTTATTTCCCAGTGATAAAATGAGATCAGGTAAAATATAAAGAGCCTAATAAATTGCAAATTGTAAACAAAACATTTGCATTCATTTATTTGCAAATTCATTACATTCCATTTCATTCAACCATATAACCCCATGATTCCATCATTCTAAAAATATATAATAAACACAAATATAATTTCGAGAGCAACATATGAAAATGCCCCCTTAGATGATTAGAGTTTTAGCTACCTAGACAGCTAGTAACCCCATCATTACATAAAATCAAAACAACGAAAGAAGTTAAAACTGCACAATGGAAATAAACTTTAATAGTAGTTTGCCTCATGCATGTCCCTAGAAGCTTATTCGTCTAACAAGAAAACCCTACTCTTAGTCTATCCAATTTCAATTGAGCACCCTAAATTATATGCAAAAATAAATAAATAAACCTTTGTATCGGACAAAAAGACTGGTGCGAACAATATTAGTCAATCTCAAATTAAAATAGATACTTATTGAGACAACGTCGTTATAGGTAATGGGTTTCCCTTTACTAATATCCTACCATATAGTATGCTAACCATAACATATCATGCAGCAAATGTTTAGAACATAATTATAGCATCAATATCATATCATGCATAATAGGTTACAATGAGTAATCGGCCATTCACTAGAGTCAAAGGGTCACATATTCGCATAATTATCCATCCCATAAAATAACAAATGGTAGTTTTCCAGTGTCATTATGAACATATCTTACTTTACTCAGGCCAATTAAAAAATTATCGGGCTTATCCTAACCAAAAATATAGCCAGATAATCAAAAATCTTTTACTTAATAAGATAAAATACCAATGATTTCTATTCCAATAAAAGTACCAAATTACTCCAATGACATAAGAAAAACAATGTTGGGTGACACCGCTATAAATTCCTTTTAATGCGTAGCCTGTCCATCAACAAATCATATATAATGAATCTCAAACCTAAGCAACTAGAAGCCTAATGGTTGGATGATAGGGCGGGACCCTACTCTAGTCTCCTCCTAAAAATCTGGTTTTAAGTTACGAGTTATATTTTTTTATTAGTTCAAGGAATCTTAACACAATTTGATATTCTCGATTACCTGAATGCAATTTTACTCACTCGGAAGTTCAATTCTGACCACACCCACTATTGAAACAACCCCAAATGGTCATCAATCCCCAAGGTCACAGGCGATAACGTATAACATATAAACGAGCATGTCAATATTTAATATATGCAATAATAACTGATCAAGATACAAAATTGAACATATAACACATCATCATCCATCACCATTAACATGCTCATATGATAGCCATTTTATATTCAAAAATTACTTATATTTAAGTAATGATTTCCTTCACAAATCTCTTTAAAATAGGCAAAATTATCTTTTCTTTCCTTTTAAAACCTTGTCAAAATAACAAAAACTGCATTTTTGTCTATGGAAAACATTGCCCGGCTTATCTATCGAGTGTTATATAATGGGCTATCTTATTTATCAAAACTTTGGGTTATCGCACTTTAAAAACTCATGTTATTGCATATTAAAATAGAGCTATCAAGCTTAAAACATTTATGCTATCACATCTAAAAATGCATATTATAACATGTCAAAATATAGGCTATTACATGTATAAGTTATAAGAATCCATCACATGTCAACATAGTTATTGCATGTCAATGAAATTCTGTCGCATGCCTATGTTACATAAAGCTATTGGGCATCAACAAGCTATAGAGTGTGAAGTGAAACATAGCTATCAAGTACCAAATATAACAAAGCGATCAAGTAAAACATAGCCATCGAGTATCAAGTGAAACATAGCTATCGAGTGCCAAGTAAAATATAGCCATCGATTGTCATAAAATATAATGCTATCACATCTTTAATCTTTCAAAAGCTATCTAACGTGACAAATTCAAAGCTATCGAGTGTCCACGATGACATTTTTGTAAATATCGGAAAAACTAATTTATCACCTTTAAAAGCAATAACTTTTTACAGAACAAATTTCTTTGTCAAATTCTCATTGGTTAATCAAATTCTTTTTAGAAATCTTTGTTGAAAACCATTGAGTAATTTTCTTTTTCTGCCCAAAATATTAATTTTTCATTAATTATTCCATTTATTATCCTTTCACAATTAAAACCTACTTACACAAAATAATTTATCTTATATCGACGTTACTTCGGAAAAATCCAAAAAAGTCAAAAAATATGAAATACCATCTTTTATCATATATAAAAAAAAATTGGGGCAACCCAATTATTTTCCAAATTTTAAGCATTTAAAATGTAAATTATTCATTTTCCCAAATTAGAAAATTCATAAAAATTGGGGAAGTTATGAAATTAAAAATTCATCTCCAAAATATTATTCCAAACATCCTTAAAACAATTCAAAGCATTTAAAGATCACAATATATGTTTTAACTCAAAAACCGCTTAGGAAATGCCATAGAAATTCAATAATGAAAATCATGGTCTATATTTATGATTATCCAAGTCATATGCATGAAAAACATCAAAAAAAGGTTTGGATCTACACTCAAACCTGAATTATAAACATCAAATAACATAAAGATGGAGATATTATTCAACTTAGATTTGATTTATGAGGAGATAATTGCCTTTGTTTCCTTAGCTTTATCTTCCTCTTCTTCCTCTTGGTTGAATTTCTTTTAATGGAGTGCTCTTTGTTTTTGTTTTGTTTTTCTTTCTTTTGTAATAATCGTGGATGACAATAAAGAGAGGGAGGGTTTAAAGTTAGGGGAAATTATTTAATTCCTTATTATTCATACATTATATATATAAATATATATATATATATATACATATATAATTCAACTTATGCCTTTAGTTTCTTTCCTCTAAATCAATTTCTCTATATAATGTTCAAATCCAATTTTTATTAACATGGCAATTATCTACACTTTATACATGTTCCCATATTATTTATTTAATTGTTAATTAATTAAATTTCATGAATAACGTGCAACAAAATTAGTGATGTTACAAGCAACCTTAGTTAATGAATTCCGTCATTGAAATTCTAATAAGGTACTAACAATCAAGCATTTCAATCATGCAAACATGTGTCAAAAACACCTTGTAACGACCACCCTACACCTACATTGCTCATATAATTGAAAAACGTGATGTTGGAGTATCTGGCCGATGTAAGATGATTATCAAGGGAAACAACAGAAGAAAAGAAGAGAAATAGAAGAGAAGAAAAGAGAAAGATAATAAGAGAATGAAAACATTAAACGATTACATAATCTGTTGTATATCTCAAAACGCATCAGAAAAAATATAATAGTCATCACAAATATAAAACAGTCGAGACAGTATCGACAACATGAACCACAGAATCATAGTACATAGGCTTATGTATCTATACAATGCAGTAATAGAGGTTATATAACTGATAAATAAACTCAACTGATAAAATATCTCTAATAATATTAAGTCGAACACTGTCGAGGCCCCAAAGTGTCACACAGCGAAATAAATAATAATAAGCCCAAAATATAAGTATGAGAAAGCGTCGCCTCCTGCTAGTCCATCTGTAGAACACCATGTCTCGTATATGCCTGCTTTCTAGCCTACTCATTTAAGAGTACCCAAGGTAATAAGAAACAAAGCATAAAAACTCCAGTCAGACAACTGTTTAGTGTGAGCGGTAAATAATCTCAAAATAATATAAAAGTCGATATAGTATATGAAACAAAGATATGGAGAATCATACTTGAACTGTCCCTACATCCATAGAATTAGCACATGACATCAAATATATGCTACTCTACATCATAGTCATCATTGGTGTACTACACTTCAAAGTACTAAAGGGTGTACAACTATATACATCAATAACTTTAACATCTGTGACATCCTTAGGGTGATAGACAATCAAACAAATATAGCATCCACATCCATCTTCACATTTACTCACTCAGTATGTTTGATATAAGATCACTCGAACGACGCATCATGGTCAAGGACTACTCAACGTCCCGGTTCCTTGGTACTCGAATTCATGCTACTCAATCGGCCAGGAAATATACTATCTATTACGTCAGTCCGGGGTAAACAACACACATATCTAGAATAAGGAGCCATCATGCTCAAAGGACCATTATGTCCTCAGGAACCATCACATCCCCGGTATACCTCACTTCATGAATACACTCTGAATCCTCAAGTCTCTAGATCCCTTTGCACACATCATCTATTAAAGAGTTCATCCTGGAATAGTCCTTACAACGCCCGTTTAAAATCTTCGTGGTTTAGAACTATTCTAGATAGCCATCATTAGTCATAGAATATCATCGTGCGTCCTATAACCCTCCTCCATAGTCCCTTCAATCCGACTACTCTACTACCTAAAGTGTAGCTGTGCATTGTCGAAGCCATTTCCTACCATCATGGAAGAACCATGAAGCCATCGTGTCAAAGTGTCACATCTTTGCTTCATCACCAAAACCACTCATTGAAGAGCCAAAGCATCCAAATCGAATAATGATCGAATGAAAAAACCATCGCATCATGCTCCTCAAAGCCTCTCACATCAAAATTGGCCAATCAACCATCATAAATAGTGATAGATATCGACTATTCCAAAGTAGTCAATAATGACCACATTGGTTGTGTACTTATGCAAAAAGGGCTAAGCATAAACCAAATGAAAATGTCCAACATCTACCCTGAAGTCTGAAGCACATCCTCAAGTTCATCATCTTTTGTCTCTAGATCGATTAGTATGCACAAAACTATATGCGCAAAACTATATGCACAAAACTATATCCTAAGGGATATTTCCTAAAACTGTATCGCCTTCGATCGGTGTTTTCGACCAAACTAAGCAAAAAAGAGTACATGCAACCAACAAGCATACAAATGTCAATATTAGCCTACATTCATCGATAATACCACACATACAATACGCCCAAACAGCCAATGTGGGATTAATATAAAATATAGCTTAAATCTAGCAATATCGTCAAAATAGTGCATTAATAGGGAAAATGTGATATTTGTTTAAGACTATTTAAAAAACATTTTTTATTGTTTTATAAAATAAGATGTAGGTTTTAAGCATAATAAAAACCACGTTCAACGATAAAAATCGTCTCAAATCATCATTTTAATACCATGCTAACAGTAATAGTACGATGAGAGAAAATATCGCCCACCTCTACAAAATCTACCAAATCTAATGCCAAATCGTAGAGCTCTCCATCATGAGCGCAATGCAAGAAAGCACATCCAAAACGGAACTCATATGCAAAAGATTTGGAAGATATAAGAATTTGATTTATATTTAAAATAAGAACTTAACTAGCCTACTTAATTAATTAATCAGCATAATTAACCTTAAAAAAAAAAATCATACCTACCCACATGGGCACATCACCTTCCACTAACTTGCTCTCTCTCTATTTTAGATAGTGCATATGCCTCCTCCACATAATATATCCTGCAAACAACTCTCCATCTCCACTTTCTTGTATATGCAATATCCTCTTCTCCTTCTAACGCACACATCAAATCATACTAGCACACACCACCACACCTCGTCGCCAACCGCAACCAACCTAATACCAGCACTGCCTACTCCACCTTCCTTGGCCACAGCGACCTCCCACGACCCCTTTTTTCCCTTCCTTTGGCATTTTAGCTTTCATGTTAAATGCACAACCCCTCCACCGAAGGCCACTGTCTACACCACTACCGCTTGCTCTAGCACCGAGTCCAATCAATCCACTCCACTTGCCTCTGCACCAGCCCTCGACTCCAGCCAACACCTTCGACTTACTACGACTACCTTAGAACATCCCCAGGCTAAAATGCTGCCACTTCCTCCCTCATCGCCACACAAACACCACTGGGAACCCACCTGACTCATCTAGCAATGTTGCACCACTGCAACGCCACCTCCAGCTCATAAGAAGCCTACCCCACGCATGCATGGCAAGGCTAAAGGAAACGCAACAAAACCCATTTCATTTCCAAACTTCCCAAGCAAGTCACCGCCACCACACCATCTCTAGTTGAGGCCGTCTACATTTTGGGACTATCCTTGGTAAGGAAATAGACCAATATCATCAAAACCCATTTTAATTCTCCTTTGAAAACTATTTATTCACTGGATTTATTGTTTTTGATGGTTAGAGTCAAGTCGATCTAGGGCCATGATTGCATAGCCTTTGGAAAAATAGAGAGTCTTGACATTTGATTCGTCTGAAATCATGAACATTTGATGGAGAAAGAGGAGGAGAAGAGAATGAAGAGAGGTGGGTTTCATGGGAAATAAGAAATGCATGATGGAAGTAATGAGATGCCACCAGAGAAAGAAGATGGTGTATTTTGAGGGAGGGTAGAGTTAGGGTTTATGTGATACCTCTTTTTCTTTAATTTCTGAAATTTCAATGCATGTTTTGTGCTTATGTGGTTTTTAGGAATATCCTATTGCGATGATTCTTCGAGCATGTGAATCGTCGTATTTTTCCCATTCCAACGGCATAAGATTCGTCAAAATGCGAAATTGTGCCCTGGGACGCTATTTATGGACGTTTTTATGTCGACATGGGGTGCTAGAATGTCCGATCTCGAATTTTTTTGGCTGTGCAACTCTTGCACTTTCTCTTTAACCCTAGGATTTTTTTCATTCGTCCAAATTCTTCGATGTGTTGGTGCATGTATATTGACATAATACACATACCATCGAAATAATGAAAAATAAATCAGGGTTAAAATCGTCCGACAAAATTACTATGGGTCAGAAATGCCAAGACTCGACCGTGTCCAAAGTTGTAGAGTCATACGACCCAATGTGAATTTAAAATAATATTTTATGATCCTTCGATACGTAAAATATAAGTCATTACACACTTCCCCACTTTAGGAATTTTGCCCCCAAAATCTTAAATCAAACAAGTCAAAATCAACCATAACTATCTCACATGCCTAACAGCCATATAAGCATAAGTAATTGTATCAGACACGAAAAATCAAACAACAAATAGGCAAATATAACATCAAACATCAAGAAGTAACATCCATGTCTATCCTACCATGTAGGATGCTAAAATATCTAATATGAAGCATCAAATATGATATCCAATATGAAAGCTAATGATAACATGGAGATCTATTCAAGTGAAGAGCTCTGGACAAGCTGTCATCATGCTCTCCTTGGTTTTCCATTTACAATCACCTCTGCTTCCACTCCACTAACCCTTACTACTCCACCACCTTCCTCCTAACCCATTTCGTATCATGTCCTACGATACAAATAGGCCTACAAAGTCTCGAAGTTTCTGGTTCAATCTCGATAGTATCTAGTTGACTTGGCGCCAAGTTTTCAAAGCCTCTTGTAAGTTCTTCCAAAACCACTCGTGAACAACGGGTTTCAACCACTCACAATGCTCTTGGCGCACAGTAGAATCACACTATCCATTCTATATATAACTCTACTAATTTGGATGTCATTCTATTGGACTTAAAGAATATAAATTTAGCATTCTTTGTTAATTTATCGACTATGACTTGAATGTTATCATATTTTCTTCTACTCTCCAACAATCCATATATGAATCCAATCAATATCTATTTCCATTTCCACCCAGGAATCTCGAGTAGTTATAACAACCACTTGACCTCTTCTGTTCAAAATTTACTAGCCGAGGATTCATTCTTCTCGAAATGAATGCCCGATGTCCTTCTTCATCACTTTCCAACAAAATGTCTACCTTGTATCATGATACGTTTTATCGTTGTCGGAATATATAGTAAATTTTGAATGAGAGCACTCTCGTAGCACCTCATCCCTCAACCCATCGTCATTGAGAACAAATAACGTCTCATCCATATGAAGCTAACCTTGTTGTTCGAAATGGGTCTAATAATCAAACTAGCCATCATCCTTGACACTAGCTCACGTCGACTTCTGAAGTCATAACCAGTGATAAAATAAAGCAATGTCTACTCTAGGAATATTGCTCCCAAACTGTCATGTATTCCACTCAAGGAATCAAAGACTACATTTCCCTTATGGACATATAGGAAATTTCAAAGACATAGGAGAAGAACCCTGATCGTTGCTGCTGACGAAGGTTAAGATCCTTTTCGAAGAAGAGATACTTCAATGATGTGGAATAATAAATAATCAAACTTCTCTCCTAGTAGGCAATGCCTCCAAATCTCCAAATCAAACACTATCACCTCCAACTCTAGATTAAGAGTCGGATACTTAAACTAATACCGTTTTAGATGTTGTAACATATGCAACAACCTTAACCTTCGACATCGGTATTGCAATCAGTTAAGTGCCACAAAAATGTGTGTATTATCGACTCCTTTCCCACTCGGAATGACTAATACCAGTGCACTCGCCAACATCTCTGTCAGACTTGCCAACACGTGTCCATACCTCGCGTTCCAAATAAAAAAATCTGATTATTCTCGTTAAATCAATTAATGGCTGCGCTACCTTTGAGAAGTCCTTCGTAAAACATATAAAACATCTTGCCAATCTAAGAAAACTTCTCATCTGTAGCACTCTTGGGTCCATTCAAATCCTAGATTATCATAATCTTCGCAGTATCCACAGTGATGTCCTACTCCGAAACAACATGAACAGATATGAATTTAAAAATAATATTTTTCGATCCCTTAATGCATGAAATATGGGTCGTTATACACCTAATACTAATATTGCTAGCATAACTCAAGATATGCCTCCCTTATCCTGTCCTCATTCGCCCAAGCACAGTCTCATTCATTGTCACTAAACTGGACCATTACTAACTTGATTATCAAATTTCTAAGCTCCCCGCATCTCTATCCACTATATGAATAGGTCACCTAATTACAGTCATATTGGGCTCCACTGCTAAATCTTCTAAAACCATTTCCTCTATATTAGTTTCAGCATCATGCGTTTACTTCTTTAAATGAGAAATGCGAAAAGTATTATGGACTGCTGCCAAAGTATTTTTGCGACTCAATGTAATGTGCAAGTTTCCTGATTATCTAGATAATAGGAAATGGACCGACATATCTAGGTTCCAACATACTAGACTTTCCAAATTGTATAACACCATTCATCGGCAATAGTTTCACAAAAACATAATCTTCGACTGAGAGTTCCAAGTCCTTATGCCTATTACCTGCGTAACTTTTCTACCTTAATTGAGCTTTCTTATCTTTTCTTGGATTAACTCTATCTTTTTTGTTACTTCTTTTACTAAATCTGGACCAAGCATTGATCTTTCACCTATCTGTAACCAACACGCTAGAGATTTGCACAGCCTTTCATAAAGTGCTTCAAATGTATCATTCCTATACTAGTCTAATAGCTATTATTATAGGAAAATTTGACTAATTGCAAATGGCCTTCCCATGACCCTCTAAATTTCAATACACAAGCTCTTAATAAATCTTCCAGTTCCTTATTAAACTTTTATGTTTGACTATCAGTTTGCAAATGGTAAGCAGTAGTCATCTTCGGCGTGATGGTTAACACATCATATAAGTTCTTCCAGAACTCACTAGCTATGTCACTTACAATGCTACTATGTATTTCGTGAAGTCTTACAACCTCCATGAATAATTTCTCCAAATTAAATGCCATCCTATTTGGCTTAACAGGAATAAAGTGTGCACTCTTAGTCATTCTATCAAATGTGACCCAAATGTTTTCATTAGCTAATTCGAGCATGGCAACCTATCGGAAAAATCCATAGATACAGAATCCCATTGCTATAGTAGCACTTCTTACAATTGAAGTAATCCACATGGATTTTAATGCTTAGCGTTTACTTGTTGGAAATTCATAATTGCTTCAACCTTAAGCCTATATCTCTCTTCATTTAATCCCAGAGGAAACTCCTATTCATATCATGGTGTAGCTTTGCACCTTTGGGATGGATGGTAAATTTCGATCAATGACATTCTCTAAGAACTTCCTTTTTTAGATTATCTACATTCAAAACACATAATCGTCTCTTCTTTATAAACCTTCCCCTTTTCTTAAGTGAAAAGTATTTCAAATCACATCACTTTTCACTTCTGGTCTCTTAATCCATTCGGCTAGTATAGGATCATCTCTTTGCCTTGCAGTAACTCTTTCAATCATTATCGGTTAAATGTGTTAAACAAGTGATCATGTAATACTTTGACTAAAATTGGTCGTCGACATCATCTAACTTCACAAAGAAAAACTATCTCTATATCGTTCCATTCAGACAACGTAGCCAAAACTATATTTTGATGTTTTTTACTATGTGCATTAGCAGTTTTATTTCCTTTTCCTGGCATACACTTAATTATAAAGTCATGTGATGAAAAAAACTCCATCCACCTTTGCTGCCTCATACTTAACTCCTTCTGACAGAACAAATATTTCTAGGACTTATGATCCATCGACAATTTTGCCAAAAGATAGTGTCTCCATACCTTAAATGCAAAGATCACTACCGCAAACTACGAATCATATGTAGGATATGAAACTTTATGTAGTCGAAGTTTTCGAGAAGTGAAGGCAAAGACTTTAATCTTTCTACATCAATAATGCTCCTAATCCAGTTCCACATGCATTAATATACACCACCAAATCTTCATTTCCAAATGGTATGACTAATATGGGCATATTGGTCAGCTACTATTTCAGCTTCTAAAAAGCTTCTTTAGATTTATCGGGCCAAACAAACTTTACATCCTTCTTTGTCAGTTTATTTAGCGGTGCTGCTATATAAAAGAATTCTTTAAACAATCTCTGGTAGTAGCTAGCCTACCAAAAGAAATTTTAAATCTCAATCGCAGTCTGGGGTCTTTTCCAACTATTAATAACTTCATCTTCGATGAATCAATAAACAATTCATTCTACAAAACTACATATCCAATAAACTTTACTTCTCTCTTCCAAAAATAAATTTTGAAACTCCACATTTAGCCGATGCTGCCTTGGCATATCTAGAACCATTCTATGATGAACTTCATGTTCTTATTCATTTGTAGAATATATAAAAATGTCATCAATGAATATTAATATGAATCAATCTAAATGCTTTCTAAATATTCTTCTCATCAAGTCAATAAATAATGCAGGCTTGTGAGTTGGTCCGAAAGGCATGACTAACAATTCATTTAACTATATCTTGTTGTTTGAAACACCATCAATAGTATACTTTACTCTGCAAATCTCGATTGATGGAATCCCATTTCTAAGTCCGCCATGAAAACATGTAATGACCCATTTTTTATGAATCAAAGGATCATAAAATATTATTTTAAAATTCAAATTGGGTCATATGAGGTTATAATTTTAGGTAATGTTGAGTAGCGGTATTTATGACCCTTTAAATTTTTATTGGATGATTTAAACCTTGATGCATCTTATAAGGCATATAAGTTTGATAGTAGCTGAATTAGGATCTAAAACCACTTTCAAATAAAAGATATTATAGTTTCTCATTTTGTAGAGTGATCATAATAGGATCTAGACATACCATTTAGAAGTTATAGCTATTTTAAGTTTGAACTATCTTTTGGTAGATTAGCGGGTTATCAAGAGGTGATTAGTGTGGTCCATTAAAACATTTCAGGTTTATGATTAGTAGAGTCACTATTTATAGTTTCTCTTTTCTAAACATTCCTAAAGCTCTATTAATCCTAATTAGACCAAGGTCTATTATGTCCTTCATTTTAATTAGCCAAATTGAATAATTATTGAGTTATTAGCAAGGATGATCAAGGGGATTCTGAGAATTGCTAATTTAGGGTGCATATAAATCCGCAAAGTGCTATTCACATTAGATTTGCCTTGATATTTGTGTTATTTTAGAACTAGGGGAGTAGTTTATTCACCTTACTATACTATTCTTTTATAGATAGTAAAAGATGAAATTTTAATTTAGATTTTGGATGTTAAAATGTTTTCAAATCTAAATATAACCTTAATAATATCTTTAGAATGGTTAAAGAAAGATAACTGTCAATTCTGATTTATATTTGGGAGTTAACCAAACAAGTTATTATTTCATACTATGCTTGATCTAAGGTAAAAAATTGTCCAAAATGTGTTTGAATTGCTTGTATACAGGTTTGGATGTTATGTAATGCTTATGTGAAGTCATTTAATCATATTACAATCCTTTTAGGTGTGATTTGAGAGTGTTCGACATTTCTGTGATTCGATGAGAAAAATCATTTAAAACAGGACAAAATTGATAGGAAGTGTTCTTTAAGGAATAGAATCCTTAAACAATTGGTCGTGAGTAATCGAGTTTGGGAATGATTGGAATCATGTCAGTGGTGGGTGAACTTTATGAATTTTGGTGCTCGACTTCGAACTTGGAAAAAGACGTTCCTCGACAGCAACTTTTGGCATGAATGAATTGGATGAAAGTCTGAAGTCGGTCGTAAAATTAGCTAAGTGTTGAAGCAAATAACTTGGAACCGAGATGATCACTTCGGGCGTCTTTGAGTATAAGCTTTAGGATATGAGATTCTAGCCGGCATGGTGAGGATGAGAGGTTTTAGTTTATGGACATAGAGATATTGGATAATGGGGAAATGTTAGCATCGACTTGATTTTCTTCGAGGTGGGGGTACAACAACTTAGAGGCATGGAAGGGTTGGCTTCGGGGAAACTTAAACGATGAGAGGATTTTGAGGAGATGAAGAAAATTAAAAGTTTTGGTTAAATATACATGTCAGCAATGACATGATTATGGTTGATGATGACATATGGGGTCCAAAGGGGAGTCGAGGCGTACACTTTGTGTGAGAAATGCGGATTACGGTTCTTAAGGCTAGGACAAACACTAGAGGGAGGGTGAATAGTGTGTTATGGAATTATTAAATCTTTTTGATTTTTGTTAATTTGAACACAAATTTATGCAATATTCAGACACAGATATGATCACAGAATCAAACACACATGAAGAAATAAAGTAAAAGCAGTAAAGGAAAGAACACACCGGATTTTATACTGGTTCGGAGTTACCCTACATCCAGTCCCGTACACAAGTTTAGATTTCCTTTCAAAAGCAATTTTACAATTACACCCTTGATTTCAAGGCTACAAGGTACACCCTCCGGATTCACAATCCTCTAGGTAGAGATACTTGATTTTACGGGCAATAAGTTCACCCAATTGATTTCCAACGCTACAATCACACCTTTTCTCGCTTGATTGATTTCCAAGGCTACAATCACACCTTTTCTCGTTTAATTGATTACAAAGAAGCCTATAACTCTGAATAGCACTGAGGATCTTGTTGAGATAGTGATAGAGAATCAAACCAGAGATAATCTAATTAGATTCAATGTTGATTTCGATAGAGTAATGGTAGGAATATGTATAAGTAAAATGTGGAAAAAAGAAGAGAAATGAAAACCAGAAAAATATGATTAGAAATTCGTTGAAAACAGCCCCTATTTATATAAGAACAATAGCCATGTCCATTCGTGAAGAGATATGATGAATAGACACTTCTTTTGGAATTTAAATTTTGAATTAACTTACACTATGTCGACATGGGTATATTGAGCATGTCGACATCCCAAAGGAATTTTTGGTAGTTTGTTTTTCTTTGAAAATAACTTTATCTTATAATAAACTATTTTGAACTTTATAAATGTACTTGACTATAGTTAAAATTCATAATTAAATATAGAGAATAATATATATAATTCTATATTTAAATCTAAGTATAAATATTAAAAGTTAAATATATTATTATTAAAGATAGTTTCAAAACTAAGGATAATTTGATTTTGAAATTAAAGATTATTTTGAGGCTAAAAGTATTTAAAATAAGGATAGATGTTTTTGATTCTTTTGAAAGTAAGGTTTTGAAATCATTTTGAAAACAAGATATAATTTTGAAAAACATTTGAATAAAGTTAGTGGATACAAAACAATGTTCCACTAGATTTTTCGTAGGTTCCATCCTACTCAGGGTTCCATCCCTTTAACGGGCTCGAAGTGGATTCCATTCTAAGAATAAATTGGATTTTAAGATGCCAATGCTTTTCTAGGAGTTTTAACAAAATTTCTAATTAACTAAAAAATAAATTACCTGCAATCTTGAACTCTTGATAATCTTGATATTCTTGATTCCCATGAGCCTTCAATCTTGATACCTTGAATCTCTACACTGTACGGTCTTCATTCTTGGTACCTACATGGTTAAATCCTGCATATACATATATTTCTAAACTATAATGTTAGTATTTATATTTTATAATCCTATTTTAAGGTTGTTTTCATCAAAACCATCATCTCACGGACTAACAATCTCTCCCTTTTTGACGATGACAACCTTTGTTTATAAAATATTAGTTCTATTCTAATAACTCCACCTTAATCTATGCCTAACTATCCTATTTTATATTTCTCCCCCTTTGTCATCAATAAAAACTAACTCCAAACTATATAATCTCCAAACTATATAACTCCCCCTCATTCTTGGACTAAAGTACCTGCATTAATAAACTATACAAATGGAGTATATAAGAAATAATTATACCGATAGACATGATAATTAATTAAAAATCATATAAATATTAATGCATACTTATACATGTTTTTCACACCAAATGTCAATCCAAATCAGTTCAAATCAAATCAAATCAAATCAAATCAAACAATTCAAATCAAAAAAACCAAATCAAACAAACTAATCGAATCAAACATTACGAGGAACTTCCATTCATCCTTCTTCTCCAAATATAGCGCCTGCTTTAATGGCATCCCAATTTTCATTATCATTAGCGAGAGAGACTGGAGGATGTGCTTCATTATCATCCTTGTGCAGGGAGGAAATCATCCATCGTATTGCATCGAAATGTCTTTCTTGCTCTTTAATCATCTGCATTTGACTCAATTCTAAGTGTCGCTGGTTACGGAGAATGAACGAAAGAATATTATTGAAAGAATTAAGAGTCTCTTCAAGATTTTCTGATAGATTGTGAATTGGATTGGCCATATTCGAGTTTGTGAGAAGAAAGAGAGACAAAGTGGATAAGAAATAATATTCAATAATGAATTCTGGAAGAAATAGGTATTTATTGGTGTAGAAATTCGATTAAAATGAATAGACATAAGGTAGTTATTCAAATTCAAATTAAAAATGAAATGTCATTTCTCACCAGTACATGTCGACATGGTCATAGGGGGATGTCGACATGGTCCAGTGAGTTTTGATGACTTATTTTGATTTTGTGAGTAATTGTGTGTGTGTATATATATTTATATAATATACTAATATTTATTCTGGAGATAAGATAAGCTAGATAACAGAAAAGAAATTCAATTTCATTTCATGATATCACGATACAACGATTAAACACAAAGAACTATACGAACATTTAAATCAAAATAAACTAAAACTAATACAACAATATACGAAAAGGTAGAACTAGTTAGAGGATGATGATGATAATCCAAGCTTCTTGCTGACTTTGGAAATAAACTTGTTCATCTTGGATGAAATTTTGTCCAACTTCGTACTAACGGATCGTTTAAGAATCCGTTGATTCTCAACAATGGTCTTTTGGTTTTTGAGAAGGGTTTTGTTGGATGGATTAGGAGGATAGTCGTTGATTTCCAAAGAAGTTTCACCTTCTTCTTCTTCTTCAATTTCCATTTCATCCCCTTCTTCTTCCTCTTCCTCTTCTTCCATCTCCTCATGATCCAAACGCTCTTCCTTTTCGGCAAGAGTTTCACAAGGTTGAAAAACAAATGGAATTTTCATAACTGAAATGTTGGAATGATTGAAAACTTTTCTAGAAACAAATTCTTCTCCTTTGAAATCCACTCCAAAATAGTTAAAAATCCGAGTGAGATAAATTCCATGATACAAAGTATTCTCACCCATTTCAAGATTTTTGGGACGAAGTTCAACCAAAATAACTTGCAGCCAATTAATATCATAATTTCCAAAAATAGAAAAAAGTGCTTTGCAAACTTTCGAAGTAGGATTGTTAAAATTTCCCGATCTTTGGGTCAAAGTATGTTGTAAACGAAGATTGACAATTCTAGCTTTTGGTCGAAAGTTTCGATTTTTGAATTCAAAATTATCATTTCCTTTGAAAATGTGATGAAATGTCTTACGATCATTTTCATCGATTTTAAAATTAGAAAGATCCATTCCCGTACTCTTGCAATTTAGAATGGTACCCAAAAGATCACAATTCAAAACAATTCTAGTTCCTTTGACACTACTCCAAATTTCATCATCGTTTCCATTATAAAATCCACGATTAAGATTTGTATAGAAAATTTTAACAAGATTTGGATGACAAACAAAATCATTTTGAGAAGCATCAACAAGACTAAGAATTTAATTGTTTGCAAAAAGAGAATCAATTTCATAAGAAGAGAAATCTTGAAATATAACAAACTTTTCGGGATGGACTTTTGCATAGTTAGCATAATTGATGTATGCTTTTATGGGATCATTGAAGAGTTGCTCTTTTATCTTTCAAAAAATTCGCATGGTGGAGGGGTTGCTTGAAGAAGCCATTAGAGTAGAGACTAGATAGCTTGAAGTTTTGAAGAGAGAGTTTGAATTTGAAAATGAGAGTGAAAAGATGTGATAAAAGATAGTGAATAAATAGATTCTCAAAGGACATGTTCTTTAGTCAAAAGATACCTTTTCAGAGAATGAACGAAGTGAAAAGGTGGAGGGAAATTCAACCATTTGAATTCAAATTTTGAATTTCAAATTCTATACCCATGTCAACATCATGGTAGGGACCATGTCGACATGTGCTTGCGAATTTCTTTGATTTTTTTCCTAAGTACTCTAATATATATATGTGTGTGTATATATGTATGTATGTATATATATACTTATTATTTTTAATGTCTATATATATCTGGAATATTATTAGAATTATAGTATATTCCATAATATATTATTATACTAATAAAATAATAATAATAAAATAATAGTAAAAAATTTAAAATTCAAATAACACACCAATTCAAAATCAATTAATCAAGAAATCAAGCATCTAATTCTAAGCATGCAATTTCAACCAATTGTATTGTAAATGTGTACCTTTTTCTAAGTCTGTTTCTCTGAATTTGTTTGAGTCGTGAACTGCCGTGAAACACAAATTTGAATTATCTGTCTTCTGATCATCATCGCTTGAGGACAAGTCTGAATCATCTAGAGTAGTAGTAAATCCACACTTCCATTTCTTTAATGAATCATTGTTTATAGGATGATTTTGCCTCTCTGGATACGGATAGTCTCTTTTGATATGGCCTGGTTCATCATAGTTGAAACATTTGACAATGTTTGGCACTACATTATGATTTTAAAAGTTATTATAGTTGTTTATCTTGAGATTATTCATCTTTCTGTATTTCATAAATTTTCGAAAATTCTTGGTCATAAAGGCTATATCTTCATCATTATCGTTGTTTGAGTCTGATCCATTAGTCAATACATTAAATGCCATTGATTTCTGTTCAGATGCTTTGCTTTCTCTTCTCCCGATCATTTGGACTTCAAACGACATTAGATTTCTAATTAATTCTTCTATCTTTAAGGCGCTGATGTCATTTGCCTCTTCGATCACAAGTGTCTTTTGATCCCATTTTGGAGTAAGAGAATTTAAAAAATTTCTGAGTTGATCTTCTTCCGACAATTCATTTTCTAAGGATATTAGAGAATGCACAATATCCTGAAATCTACATACATATCTGAAATAGATTCATTAGAATTCATTTTAAATAATTGAAACCGATTTGTGATTATGGAAATTTGGTCTGTTTAACTTTGCTTGTTCCTTCGTAAGTAACTTGCAAAGTTTTCCAAATTTCGTATGCAGACTTACAAACTGACACTCTATTAAATTCATTTCTATCAAGTGAACAAAACAAAATATTCATTGCTTTAGAATTATTTTATGCAATAGTCTTTTGCTCAGCGGACCGATATGCAAAATCAGTTGTGGGTTCAAAATATTCAGTTTGTGTGATATTCCAAGTGTATAATCCTACAGATTTTAAATATATTTTCATCCTACATGCCCAATATGCATAGTTACTGCCATTAAAAAATGGTGGTCTGACAGTAGAATGACCTTCTACAAATGAACTAGTGACAGGGATACTAGTGTTAGTAACAGTACCAGTGTTGGCAGCCATTTTGACAACTTTTTCAAAAATCAGAATATAAAACTTTGAAAACCTTGCTCTGATACCAAATGTGAGAAATGCGGATTGCGGATCTTAAGGCTAGGATAAACACTAGAGGGAGGTGGATAGTGTTTTAAGGAATCATTAAATCTTTTTGAGTTTTTGTTAATTTGAACACAAATGTATGCAATATTCAGACACTGATATGATCACAGAATCAAACACAGATGCAGAAATAAAGTAATAGCAGTAAAGGAAAGAACACACAGGATTTTATACTAGTTCGGAGTTACCCTACATCCAGTCCCGCACACAAGTACGGATTTCCTTTCAAAAGCAATTGTACAGTTACACCCTCGATTTCAAGGCTACGAGGTATACCCTCCAAATTCACAATCCTCTGGATAGAGATACTTGATTTTACGGGCAACAAGTTCACCCAATTGATTTCCAAGGCTACAATCACACCTTTTCTCGCTTGATTGATTTCCAAGGCTACAATCACACCTTTTCTCGTTTAATTGATTAAAAAGAAGCCTATAACACTGAATAACACTAAGCATTTGGTTGAGATAGTGATAGAGAATCAAACCAGAGATAATCTAGTTAGATTCAATGTTGATTTCGGTAGAGTAATGGTAGGAATATGTATAAAGAAAATGTGGAAGAAGAAGAGAAATGAAAACCAAAAAAATATGATTGGAAATTCGTTGAAAATAGCCCCTATTTATAGAAGAGCAGCAGCCATATCCATTAGTGAAGAGATATGACGAATAGACACTCTTTTGAAATTTAAATTTTGAAATTAACTGACACTATGTCGACATGGATATATTGAGCACGTCGACATCCTAAAGGAATTTTTGGTAGTTTGTTTTTCTTTGAAAATAACTTTTATCTTATATTAAAACTATTTTAAACTTTATAAATGTACTTGACTATAGTTAAAATTCATAAGTAAATATAGAGAATAATATATATATATAATTTTATATTTAAATCTAAGTATAAATATTAAAAGTTAAATATATTATTATTAAAGATAGTTTTAAAACTAAGGCTAATTTGATTTCGAAATTAAAGATTATTTTGAGGCTAAAAGTATTTAAATGAGGATATATGTTTTTGATTCTTTTAAAAGGAATGTTTTGAAATCATTTTGAAAACAAGATATAATTCTGAAAAACATTTGAAAAGTTAGCGGATACAAATCAGTGTTCCACTAGATTTTTGGTAGGTTCCATCCTACTTAGAGTTCCATCCCTTTAACAGGCTCGAAGTAGATTCCATTTTACGAATAAATTGGATTTTAAGATGTCAGTGTTTTGCTAGGAGTTTTAATAAAATTCCTAATTAATTAAAAAATAAATTACTTGAAATCTTAAATTCTTGATAATCTTGATATTCTTGATACTCATGAGTCTTCAATCTTGATATCTTGAATCTCTATACTGTACAGTCTTCATTCTTCGTACCTACATGGTTAAATCCTGCATATACATATATTTCTAAACTATAATGTTAGTATTTATATTTTATCATACTATTCTAAGGTTGTTGTCATCAAAACCATCATCTCATGGACTAGCACTTTGTGATCGTTCAATGTTCATTTGTTCATTCGACATTTGATTTCGATGATGTAACTCAGTGATAAGTGATTTGGTGGCGAAGTGATGACGTGATGCATTAGCATGGTGACCTCAAAACTTAATGATAGTTACTCTATGGCTTGTGATGGACGGTTGAGATGTTTCAAAGCTCAATGGTGCGAGGCATTTTTTCGGTTACTTCTGGTAGGAAGTGTATATATAGGACTAGAATAGTCCAAGGATGCACGTTTGAAAAAGAATCCATTTAATGAGATATGAAATGTTTCTAGTTGAGTTATGTGATGAAGGAGTCATTGATAACTCTGGATTCGATGTGTGTTTCATGAGGTAAAGGTATATGAGGGTACTCATTTGTGTACCCTAGACCATAAGATGGTTTGGCCAGCCTAAGAGGGTAGTACCTATGAGATAGTGTGTGATCGTACACCAAATTTGATTGTAACATGAGATGTCGTCGGCTAGGGAGGTCGTTGAGTGAGTTATCATGTGTTTGAGAGACCTTGGTGGTGGTTATGGTAAAGCAAGGCTTTGATGAAGATCGTTATGACATGAGACCTTGGGATTGATGGTGATGCAAGATCTTGTGATGGTTGTAGTGATGTTTTGTGAAATGGTACCTTGGTGATAATTGTGGTGATGTGAGACCTTAATGGACGTTATTATTGTGTGTTTACTTCATGTTTATTACAATTGATATGATTGGTGTGGTTTTTGCATGATGGATGGATGCCTTGTGATATAGGTATTCCTAAGATAAGTACCATGACACCCATATTATACTTAGCGTAGTATACCCATATGACGTAGAAGAATGTGTAGCATATACAATGTTATTTGTTAACTTGTGGCATGCATGGACATGTAAGGTATGATTCTCTATCTTTTTTTCTATTTTACTTTATTGACTTTTATAGTGCCTTGAGATTGTTTATCTCTCATACCGGATTGTTGTTTGACTCAAGATTTTATGGTTTGCTTCTTATTATCTCAATTACTTTTAAATAAGTAGACTAGATTGTGGGTTCGAGGATAGTGTAAAGAGTTGTTCAGAGGATGATATAGGGACTGGTGCTATTATATTTTAATTACTAGAATTTGTTGCTTATTCTTATGCAGCAATGTGGAGCTTTATTTGTTATTTACTTTATTTAGAGACAAATTTCTTTTGAGTATATTTCGATGATGTATAGACTTTACTCTATTTTCTTTTTATGATATTGTGAACCTTTCACTCTAATATTTATTTTGGTTCATTCAATTATATTTATCTATCTCTCCCATTTTATTTCTATTTTGATGTTATATTTTATTTGACACGTTGTAAGATAACGATTTTATACTTGGATTTTTAGTTATTTTACCCTTGATGATCACCCTATATCGGCTAGGTACATGCACTGCACTCTCTATAAATTATACTGGGTGCCAGGGATGTAAGGTACTCGTCACACATGGTATCAGAGCTTAGGTTTAGCGATTGACCTAAGTTTGCTCTTAGGTCCGTTAGAGATTAGGTAACTAGAATACCTTAGAATTGATCGGCCGATATAAGAAAAAGCTTACTGTTATATATTTTGGTTTTCAAAACTATATACTAGTAGTACGTATAGTATGAAAGAAGCATTGCACACTTGAGTACCAAAGATATAGTTTTCCTTTATGAGAGATTGATAATTCGTATTTGTGATTTTAAGAATAAGCCAGCATATAAGGAACATTGCTAAAAATTCCATGTCGGGAGTAAAAGGAGAGAGAGCGGGCTCAGGAGTGGCTAACCCTAACATACAAACAATGTTCACTGAGATGATGAGGAACATGCTGAAGAACACTCGAGATGTTGCTCTAATTGCTATTGGTGGCGGTGCTTCGATGCAAGCGCTTGTAGCCATGTCTCAAAGCTAGAACATGCAATGAAGAGGAAGTTAGTCACCAGGAAACTTCAGATTCAGGCCATAGGATGGTGGAATGCTGTTAAGATTGCTACTCCTAAGAACCAGTTTACCTGTGAGCACTTCAAATTCCAATTTGAGGAGAAGTTCATACCGGCCATCGAGAATTCACTATTGTTTTAGAGGTTTGCTTTGTTGAAATAAGTAGTGAAGACTATGTAAGAGTATGTACCTGAGTTGGACATGTTCTTGAGATATGGTTGGTCCTGTATTGACACTTAATTAAAGTAAAACAAGAAGTTCATAGTTGGCCTGAATGAGTATCTTGAGAGAGGATGCTTGCTCATATTGATGAGACCTTTAAGAAGGTTGTGGAGAGAGCTTTGAGGCACCAGAGCTTGTACACAAAACCAAAAGCTAAAGTTGTTAATTCAAAGGAAGAGGCAAAGCCACAAAGACGACAAGAGGAAATGGAATAATAAAGGAAAAAGCAGCCTCATGAAGAAGATGGCCAGAGGAAAGGCAAGTCAGAGATGAAATGCTTTAATTGTATGATAAGGGTCTTCTAAGTCAGAACTATAGATCCCTCAAGAGTGGGACTAGGAAGTGATTCATCAATGATAAGGCATGATAGTTAAAGAAGGGTTGCTCGGAATTGATGAAGGATGAGCAAAATGTGACCGCTTATCCATTTTATGTTGCTCCTATTTTTTCGACTACTCTATGGGCAAAGGAGAAAGGGAAGGGCGTTCTTATTTGAGATATGCTTTTTGTTTACGACGCACCTATAAGTATTTTACTTATTAATACGTTAGACCCTTTATGTCGAATGATTTAGCGAATAGGTTAGGGTTGTGTACTAACCTAGTAGACATACCTATAGTAGTTTCAAACTTAGTGATGATTCGACCGACTTAAGTATGGTTTGTCAAGGCATAGTGTTTCAAGAATGGATGTTTATTTGCTTGTGACTTCTTTGTATGGGTTCGGTATCAACTTTGGTTTGAAGTGACAAAAATAGTGCGAAAGTACGGTGGAAGGTGAGATGTAGTTGATAACAATAAGGAAAGGTAGCAGTCATAAGCTAGAAGTGGGCTGTATGCTTATGGATGCTGTTATGGTTAGCTTTGTATATCCGCTTGACTCCCGCACGAGGAGCCGTCGTCATTACCCATAGTTAGGGAATATTTGAATGTGATTAGACTGCCACCACATAAAGAAACTAAATTCTTTGTAGACCTAGTGAAGAATGCTAGGCTAGTGTTATGCCTTTGAGGAGGGTGATATTCAAAAAGCAATGAGGGCTGGAGGTGCAAGTGAATACCCATTGAGGAGAGAAATCACTTATAGGAATATATCCAAGTGGGGAGCACCTGCAATATCCACGTACTAGAAAGATGATTCTTTTAGATAGGGTGGAGTGTTGAGAGCTAAGTGGACTTATACTGATCTTCGTAAGTGATACTTTTATCTACTAGTAGAAAGGAAGTGCAGGGTGAACTTGAGTAGCTAAGGAGTAGTGTTTTGAGTGCAAATACGATTTAAGTATTTTACTAATTATGATTTTTGACCTAGATGAGAGCCAGAGCCAAGGGTGTTGGTGAACGAGATGATAGACCTACTTTGATAGAGATGGAGTAGAGCCGGTGGAGATGAGGCAGTACAAACTCAGCTAAGATAATTGGATCTGTATGGAAGATAATCTATTTATACTTAGTATTGAATGATTTAAGGTGAGGTACCATGATAATGTCGTTATTCGATATTTATTATATATTCTAGTGGAAATAAAATGTATTGGACATATATTTTATAAGGGATGAAGGAAGACGTCAAGACTGAGGTATGTGTACTACCAGTTAATAGAAGATGTATGGATGAATCCTAATAGCTATTCGCAACAACTAGGGTTTTCAAATGGAAACGAAAATAGAAATTAATGGATTACCAAAGACTGGAGAAGGTGTAATGGCCTTGTAGCCAAAGTTCATAGTTCAGGAAGAGCACTTATAAACTCAAGTAGAATGACAGTGAAACTATATGAGTTACATGTGAATTGGATTGTTTGATCCTAGGTTGTGCCAAAGAACATTGTATGCGATAGAGACCCATTACATGGGTGGATATTGGAAAGATTTATAGGAGGCATTGAGAAAGATGGCACCGTATCAACTAGATAATATCAAGATTGAACCAAGAGCTTCAAGACCTCGTAGGCTTATTCATATAGTAGGATGTAATATGGATCGACTTAAGACGAAGATAAGGAAGTTAGTAGGGGTTATTTGAAGTGAAAGCAAGTGCGATCGTATGAAGGAGATCGAGGAGAGCGTGAGGATCGCTTATACATAGCTCTTTACCTGGTAAGATTTTATGTTATCGCAATCACTTTTAGTTGTGATATTATATTTAGTAGTTTAGTGTCTTTCATGCTAGGGTAGGCATATAATCTACTTTTCGCTTATGCATGCATGTATGAAGGATGATATAATTGTTCATGGTTGTTAGGCATGCAGAGTAAATATTGTTGACTTGATCCTTTGATTTGGTTCAAGGGAGAAATTCCTAAGGTGGGAGAGTGTAATGACTAGTGTTTTACAAACTTAAGGAGCGTAAAATATTATTTTAAAATCAAATAGGGACTTATGAGTTTATAACTTTGGGTAATGTTGTGTTGTGACATTTTGATCCTTAGAATTTTTATTAGATGATTTTGACCTTGAGAATTCTTGTAAGGTCTAAAGCTTTTGTGTAAAATCGCAGAATTTTATCGTTTTAATTTTTGAATATTTAAATAATTGGTTTTCTGAAATATAAATAACTTATATTCAAATATAAGGACCATTTAAATATTTGAATTGTGAGCTAAATACCAATTAAATGGATTTAATAGCCTTATTTAACTTCTTTTAATTAATAAATACTAATGGGGAACTCATTTTGTAAATTTATTTGCAATAATAAATAGTTTGAATAAATAATAAGAAAATCAATTATTAATAAAATGAATTGTTTTTTATTGTAGTATTTTTAATTGAATTTATAGGAATTTTCCATAATTTTTAATTATAAAATATTTGAATTTTCGTTCGATGTATATCACGGTAAATGTTGTTATTTTTGAAATATCATATAACAAAATAATCTATGTATTTTATTATTGATTTATGATCGTAAAGCATTTTCGTGCATGATCATATTTTTTTCTACAGTTCACGGTTAGTACATGAATGGAATATTGTGTTATGGAATACCGCAAATCCTTTTTTTTTCAAAACCTATTTAAATCAAATCAAATTCAAAATTTTGAAGTTGCATTAGTGGTTTAATATGTTGCTCCAAATTCTGGGCTGGCCTGAGAATCTTGGTTTACTTATGTTTGAATTAAGGTAAATTAATTTGTTTATAAAATAAGAAAACAAATTCAACATTTACACATTTCTCCATTTCATCATTCCCTCTTCTATTTCATTACCCAGTAAACAAAGAAATGAAAATGCCCTCCACAAATAAAATCCAAATCTAATGATTCCTATGACTAAAAATTATGAAACAAGATTCTTTGAACTCATGGTAGCAAGAGTTTCAACCCCATATGAATGTTGTTGGGAGTGGCTACACTTGGGGCAGTCGACCTATGGTTTCGGTTTGAGTAAGATTATGGCATCAACTGGTGAAATGAAGATCGTCATCGTGTTGCCCGTGTCGAGACGCACCTCTTCACCAAATTTCGGCCACTCCCATCAAGCGAGGAAGAAGAAATGAAATGGTTAAGAAATATTTTTATTTTGAATTTGCATAGGACTTGATGTAGATTAGTGGTAATATGTTTGGTTTAAAGTGTAATTAAAAACTATGGTTTACATTTCTATTTATAAGTTGAAATAACACATGTTCAGCCTAAGATCTCAAAATTAGTATATTAGGAAACTGCTACTAGGTTTGAATTCTTCTATTATTAGTCCGTTTAGCCAGAATCAGCAATTTATATACGTTTTCTGACTGTAAATGACATTCGGATGCAATGGAATAAGTCCTGATACCTAATTCTAGCTTCCGTAAAAATTTGTTACTTTTTCCTTTATGTAAATTTATGATTTCATCTGTTAAAATTAGTTATTTAACTTCATAAAATTAAGGGACGTTACACCAACCAACTCTATGTTTTGGTTGAGGTATCCATGAGAGAAAGTGCATTTCGAGAACTTGTAGTTGGTGAATAACTCAAAACTTTCCCCTAATATATAATGTCTCTGATTCTTCAATGTAAACACTAACATCACTATATCCCAATCATGAGTTTCATGTTTTCTCTTGTGCGGTCTTAGTTGCTTATTTACATAAGAAACAACTCTACCCCCTCTACACCAATACCACCATAAATCTTGTATCACATGCATCAGTGTGTTCCACAAAATCATCATTCCTATATCGGATAAGAAACAATGGTGCACTCGTCAAACAATCCTCCAACTTAACTAATGAATGCTTGATTTTTCATTTCATGAATAAGTCTTGTTTTTCTTCAGGGGATAAGTCGGTGGTGTTCTTATCTTCGAGAAGTCTTTAATGAACCTTCTGTTATACCCCATCAATCCAAGAAAAAGTCTAACATTATTTGCATTTTAAGGTCTCTCACAATCCTGGAAAGCTTGTAGCATCAGTTATAATGCCCTGTTATGAAACTGCATGGCTTGAAGATAACAATTTTTTCCTCCAAGAATGGCATTTTAAAAACATACTTTTCAACCAATGTTTTCTTAGTGTCCCAAGTACTTTCCACAAGTGTGTCTTGTGTGTCTCCAAGATTTGACTAGAATATCATTAACGAACATTCAATTAATTTATGGAAAATCTATCCATTAAGTACACAAAGTATGTTGGTTCACTGGTTACCGGAATGGAATATTCAGCCGTTAGTAAAATCTTGGAGGAGTACAAAAAGAAGAGACTAACATACTATGCTTTGTAACCCTCAGTTGATGTAATCCTTAGGTAGATCCAGTTGAGAGAAAATTTTACACCATTGAGCTGATCAAAAAAGTTACCGATGTGTTGTAGAGGATACATATTCTTCTTTTCACATTATTCAGCTTGAATTAGCCCACACTTAGCCTCAAAGATCATTTATCCTAATGCCAAATACAAGTGGGGATATCTGTTTCAGTGTTCCACTGTGTATATATCTTATTCCTTGTAGCTCCATGGTTTACATCTCCTGTTGTTCTTTGGGTGCCACTCTTTTAATTGGTAACAATATCTACCAAACATTCTTCCTAGAAAAATGCAAATTAAAATAGCTCCAGCTTCTACCTACTATCATCATTTCCTAAGATCACCGTTTGTCTCTCATAATCAAGTACTAAACCATATTTCTCAATCCAATCCTTACCCAATAAAATTACAAATAAAAAAAATCTAAGGACAAACAAGTTACATAAAAAAGCAACCATGACTCAATAACTTAACATTATAACGAATCACACATGAATAAGACCATTGAAACTAGGTTGATCTACAGCGAGTGGAGAGGATAGATTTAAACAATTCCATAATTGGATCTTGGTGAGCCTATGTAGTTCAATGATTGTACTAAAGCCATTCTAGTTAGTTTAAATAAAATCATATTTAATTTAATTTTCTTGGTTTAATTAATTTAATGTTTATATATATTAGAGTATATCATTTTATACTCTTTTGTATATATTGTGCATGTGCAACATAGCAAATGTAAATGGTTAATATAAACACATATAGATGTTGGGATTTACATCTACAATGTATATATTTACCATTTATATATGCATTAGCAATCTCAAAGCATTAATCGAATATACATATATATTGACAAATATATTTTAAAGTTTATTTCCATACAATAATATACTTTTAGAATACCTAAATAGATTTCGAGTTGGGCAATAAGATTTGAATTCAAATTTAATATCAAAAATATCTAATTCATAAAATATTTTAAAACTTAATAAAAATTTATATACAATATCGTTTAGTTAGTTAAAATTGATATATTTATATTTTATCAAATATATTTACTACCGATAATAATAATTTTTGAAAATATATCAACTATTTAAAAAATAAAGAATCAATATATTCATTTTGTAAAAAATAAATATTAAAAAATGCTGTTTACATATATATATATATATATATATATATATTTGTTATGCTTAAACTTTTATTTTAAATCAAAGAACTATTTTATTACTATTTTAGTATATTAAATACATACAAACATATACATACATACATACATATATATATATATATATATATATATATATATTAATGTAAATAATATTTAAATATTAATTAAATATAATTATAATTATGCTATAATAAAATTGTATTAGGAAAAATGATTTTTTTTGTAATTTTATAATAGTTGAAACATAATTATTTTATATTATATTAGTTTTTAAATACATTCTATATAAATAAATTATTTCAAAAACGGTAAACAACAATTTAAATTATTGAAAAAATAATTTTTAAATATATAAAACTGCTTTTGGCCGAAATGGCTTTTTATTTATTTTATTGATATTAGAGATAATTCCAAAGAACTATATATATGTATATATATTACATACATATTTTAATGTAGTCTGAACCTATATAGATTAGAAGGCAACATATGCACATGCAAAATGATTTTGTGGGGATCATTTAATATATAAATGTATATTTTAAAAGAGAGATTAATACGTTGAAGAATAGGTCTTTAAATGCACCTTATTTGAAAAGATCTCCTTAATTTTGGAAGAATCGATCACTAAACCATGCAACGATTTAAGCACCACTTGAATTAATATATTCAAAAGGACTTTCTTTTATGGATGCATGATTATGAGAGCTAGGGAGAAGGGAAGTTTCGCCATGGCTTGAGGAGAAAGAAAGAATAAATGAAATGAGGGGGTTAGCATGGTTTAAATAAAGGAGGAGGAGACAAATTCTCCTCCTTATACTCCTCCTCTTACCATTTCTCAGATCCAGATCTGAATTCAAAACAATCCTTCCTCACATTCTTTTGTCAACCATGGCTTTAAGGATCAATGAAAACTCAAACCTAATTAATAATTATGTTGTTTACATTGTATTTAAATGCGTATCGATATCATATATTGATTGTACATATATAACTTTTATATACGCATCCAATTAATTATTAAAGACACCTAGAAAATACAAATACCACTTAATACATCAAATAAATAATTAATATTTCATAAATATAAATCTATTTAATTAGTTTTTGTTAATGATAAGTCAAATAAATAGTGTGGTGTTTTAGAGAAATTAACAAGTGATTTTGTGACTCGTAGGCGTAAAATCAATCATCGATTTATATGGAATTGTAACGACCCGGAATTTTGGGCAATATAAATTTAATAATCTGCATAAATAATGTAACTGGTTTGATAATATTTCTTTATAATATTAATTTAAACTGATAAATTTATTCTTTTTATGGTTAATAAATATTTAATCTGATAATTGTGATCAATATCTTTCTGACAATTTAAAATATTAATAAAATTTATTTTTCAAAGCTAATCAAATTTTATTCTGTTTATAATATATAAATTTGATATATATTGTGAATAGAAGATCTTTTGATTTAAATTTAAGAAGAATTTTCAAATTTTAATATATATATTTGTATATGTTATAATTTGAAATTGTTTTGAAATTTAATTTAATCAATTGATAATTTATAATGTATGAATGTTGTAGATTGAAGCTTTGTTTTAGAATCAATGTTTTCAGAAGTTAATTCAAAGTCTAATTCAATTGTTTTTAAAATATAAGTTTGTTATTTATTTTAAATATGATAGTTTAAAAAAAAGAATTTAAACAAGCTTTGTTTTGTTTCTTTTAAATTGCTTATTATAAAATGGTTATAAATGTGTATGTAAATGTTTTAGATTCTTAAATCTATGTATAAGAAATTATTTATATTTTAATTAGTTTTAGAACATTATTCTTCTAAAGGTAAAGTAATATTTTCATATACAAGTATTTATTTATAAACTAAATTTAACATGTGGGTTTATATTCACATAAAAAATTAAGAAAAAATTAATTAAAAATTTGCTTAAGACATGTGTAAACATGTAAACATATCTTTATAACACTTGTTAATCATGCAAATTAATTTAATGACCAATGTAAATGGTTGAAGACAAGTGGCAACTTATAATTTTTGTTTTTGATAAATATTTTTAAGAAAAAATATTAGTTTTCTTTCAAAACACTTTTATTTTGTCTTCATTTCTTGATTCAATTCAATGGCAACCGGTTTTTCTAAAAAAAAATCTGCAAAATTTAAGTTCTTCTCAACAAATCAAAATCTGAGTTCAAATTAAAAACTACGACACAAATCTTTAATCTGGAAATTGGGAAACTGCATTTCAATTTCAACCTACAATCCATGAAGTTCTTCACTTTAATTCAACCTGCAATAAAATGGAATCAAGTTCAACAAAATTTGAAGCATGCATGCATTCATTTCATCAACAAAGATAAACCAGAAATAATTTCCAGATTCATGTTCAAGAGCCTGGAACTAATCTACTCTGCAATCAAAATAGGTGAGTAAATTATATTTTTAAAACAGTTTTGATTTAATTTTTGATTGAATGTTGCATGCAAATGGATTTGAGTTTGATAATGCATTTTAGTCCACCTGGATGTATGTTTGTAAAATAAAATAGAAAAAATATAGTGAATGCCTGTATATGTATACTGTTGTTATACAGGTTTGTTTCTTCTTTTTAAAATCAATAACTTGATTTTTAACATGAATTGGACAGTGATTTGTTAATGAAAGTTGTTTGCAAACACATAATATATCATCTAAAAATATTTATAGGATTTAAAATGAATGAGTTACTCAGAATTTTCAAATTACAGTGAAAAATCAAGTTGGGACAAAATTTTATAATTTCAAATTCTAGATTTGAATGTATAAGTGAATTACAATTGGAAAAATATGATTTTAAGAGTTTGTATTATAATTTTTTACTGAGTATTTAAGCTGAATTTGGGGTTTGTTTGGAATTTGGGTTTTTGCAATTTGCCGATTACCCACGCTGTAATTGGGTTTGAAACTTGGGTTGAAGCATGCTTGTGGATCATGGAAGTGAGAAAATGTTCAAGATTTTTTTTATAGGCCGTAATGATGGGATTAGATCGAAGTAGGGTTTGGTATAGTGTTGTTTTCGAGTTGTTTGAAGAGGCTACTGTGTTTTGGATTAGTGACTGGAGTTGATCGCTTTTGGGGTGGATGTTGTGCTAGGGTGTGGCGACTCGGTGGTGGGGTTGGCGATGGTCAACGGTGAGGAAGTGATCGGCGTTGAGGGTTTTTGGTGGTCGTTCTTCCTGTAGTTTTCGTGCTCGAGTGTAACAACCCGCATATTTATCGATTTTATATTTAAATATTTTATTTAAATATTTTATCGTTCGTCGGATTTTGGTCCGAAAACCTACTTTTTGCATACGGTCGAATTAGGACTCGAGACCACCTCCATTGAGTTCAAAATGATGTTTGCGACCTTTTTGAGTATAAGCTTCGATATGTTTGGAGAAAGTTGAATTTTGCTACTTTTTGCTTTGGGCTTTGGTTTGGGCTGAGCCAATTAACCACTTACTAACTCAGTCCCAATCCCCCTATCCTCTTCATTACTTCATTCTAACTCCTCAAACTCAAGCTCCAATTGAAAATGGTGGAGAGGAAAAAAGAATTAAAACTCCAAGCCCTAGTTCCATAGCAAAATCCAAGTTCTTGCTCCAAAATCTAAGAGAACCCATTGGTAAGCTTCCTTCTTCTTCTCCAACTCATTCTCTCTTTGATTTCAGAAATTTCCTAAACCTAATTTAGGGAATGTTTCTCTTTTAAGCTTAGATTCAAGCTTGTTGAGTTGGAATTAAAGAGTGCTTGTTCTTGCCATTGCTTCATAGCATCATCTTCATAAATTTTAGTGCAAAGGTGAGATTTTTATCTCACATCTATGACTATAAGTATCTTTGGTTGTTAGGTATGAGTTCCTAACAATTATTCATGTGCATTTGCTTTTGGTTTGGATTGATTTGGTGAATATTTCAATTTTTGGTGTTTTGTAGTCAAATCTTTAAAAATCCAAACTTGATGTTTGATCATGCTTTAAGAGGTGTTTCGGAGAGCCTATAAGACCGGGTTGTCGCTAGGCATAAATCCTTAGTCGTCGTTGCTCGTCCGATCGCTCCCGATACGTTTTGGCCACTTTGGCCTAGGCAAATTGTTGCCTAGACCAGGTGACCAGACGTCTGGTGACCAAGTCCAGACGTCTGGTTTGGACCTGGAAAGTAAAAATGTATGCACGCATATTATAAAAAAAAGCCAGAGACTATTTTCAGACGTCTGAACCATCAAACCAGACGTCTGGATAGGTCTTAGACGTCTGACTTAAGGTTTCAGACGTCTGAGTGTTCTCTGGGTTATTTCCAGAGAACAAATCCAGACGTCTGGATTCCAAATCAGACGTCTGGAGATGTTTATTTTTGCCTATTCAGGCTGTTTTGTGTGAATTTCCATTGTTTATCGATTTTAGCGATCCTATTAATCGTTATCACTTATTGTCGACTTTGATGACTTCTTTTCATGGATCTTTTTGGAAATATCCATTTCTATGGATTTGGTATCGATTTCTTTGGATTTTATTCACGTCTTCGAATGTGAATTTAGTAATTGGTTGTTCTTACAATCTTCTTTGTGATTTGTCATTTTAAAAATATAAAGGTTTTCTATACTAGTAGTAAATATCAAAACTCTTTCTTCAAATGATTTCAACACTATTTTATTACAAAGCTCATTTTCTTAAACCGTTTTCCAATCTATTAGTATATACAAACCTTTACCTCACTCGTATGAGAAATCTAATTAAACGGCTTAGTAAAACAAGTGGTATGAAACGCTTGCGTTTACCTCGTCGGTTAATTCTTGGACTTGTTCGATTGAATCTCTTGTGACAATTTTCTAGTGGAGATTTACAGTTTGTTCGTAAACGTTTAAGTTAAGTATGTGGTTATGGGACATGAAGCTAAACTTTTATATTTACTAGCTTATTGTAATTGACACTTATCGTTGATCATGACGATCACCTTTGTGGTTTAGACTAGCAATGTGCGATGTCTCTTTGTTTATGTGGAGGACTGTTCCTCATTTTATTGAGCTTCGTCTCATTTTATGCATGGGGCGTATCTTTCTAGGTGCGTCGATGCTAGAGCATGGGGTGTATCTTTCTAGGTGCATCGATGTTTATTTGTGCATGGGGAGTATCTTTCTAGGTGCGTCGTTGCTAGAGCATGGGGTGTATCTTTCTAGGTGCATCGATGTTTATTTGTGCATGGGGCGTATCTTTCTAGGTGCGTCGATGCTAGAGCATGGGGTGTATCTTTCTAGGTGCATCGATGTTTATTTGTGCATGGGGCGTATCTTTCTAGGTGCGTTGATGCTAGAGCATGGGGTGTATCTTTCTAGGTGCATCGATGTTTATTTGTGCATGGGGCGTATCTTTCTAGGTGCGTCGATGCTAGAGCATGGGGCGTATCTTTCTAGGTGCGTCGATGTTCGACTGTTCATGGGGCATGTCATTTTAGGTGTGTCGATGTCCAGTTTGTGGGATTGGCCATCCTTTTTATTGTGATTTCTGGATTTCGTGTGTTGATTTCTGGAATTTGTGTTTCACCAACTTTTACGATTGGCATGGATATATATATGTCATTTATTGTGGCTTGGTGAATGTAATCAGGAGTATGACATTCCTTTTTATCTTGAGTAGATTATTGTGATATTGATTAATCTCTTGTTGATTTTCAATTACTTATTTATCACAGCTTGGCATTGTGATTATTATATGCTTATGTCATATCTCCTATTCTATATCATTTCTTCTGATATTTATAGCTAGACTGATCCGTTTATTATTTTCTTCTAAAATAATACTCGGGTCAGACCTAGATGTTACAGGTGCTTCTGCTTGACTTCTCATCCTGGATCATTACTCTGACTTTTGGCAAACTACTTAGATTAGTAGTTTATTTTGTTGTATACACTTGAGATATAGACTCATAGTTGTATTCCTTTGTATAGCACGTGTTGCTATTCTTTTGTATTATCGTGGATTCTTTTGACCACTACTCTGATATACACTTTTATGTGTAATATTCATATCTATTTCCGCCTTTGTGATATGAATTGTCTGTGACTGATTTATGTTATGTTTATTTCCATATTTGTTTCCGAAGATATTATAGCCACTGTGTAGTAGTTTTGAGTTTGTGTCGGCATGTCGGATTTCCACTTGAAAAGAATTGCATGTTATACTATCTGACATATCGATGCTCGCACAAAGCAATTACATGGATGGTCGCTCCTCAACAGCCTTATTCTCCGTGCTAGTTGACAGCATTCATAGTAGTGTTCTTGGCTAGCGTGGGTATAGAGGTGGGGCGTCACATCGAGAGCGAAATTTCGATTCGGTGTCTTATCCTTCGATCTGAGTAGAGGAGATGGTTGTAGGGGTCGTTTGGCGTTTGTTGGCGATCGACTAGATGGTCGAGGTGGGTTGAATGGTGGTGCAGCGTGCACCGTGATTGGTTTGTGCACTGGGTATTTTGTACTTTGGGGAAGAAAGGTTTCTCTCGTGTATGGTTCGTGCAAGCATCGGGGAAGACTCGAAGTATTTGAGTGCTGGGTTGCTTCAGGGTAGGCACGAGCTTGTAGGGTGTTTGACTTGAGTGTTTGGGTCGTGGGTTTCTGGTTGTTCTGTAATGGTAGGTTGCTGATTTAAAACCTGTTAATGAAATATAGGTTGCAAATTTAACTTGTATTTGGATAATTGAAGGTAAGTTTTAAAATGTTATAACAAGTTTGATAAAAGAAACAAATGTATAACGTTAAAACTTGTTGTTTTGAAATTAAGTCAATCAAACTATAAAATGTAAAGTGAATTTATTTTCAAATTTAAATGTCAAGATGATTACCATAAAAATAATTTAACTTAATTAAAGTTTGAATTTTAATTTAAAAAGAGTATTTTGAATATAACCATTAAATCAAAAGTTTTAAGTAATATCTTAAAAACTAAGTTTTGAAAATTTTATTGAAAATGAATATGTTTAAATTTGATGATTAGAAGTGTTTAATTTCAAATTGATTTCTAAATACCTTATTTTCAAAATAAGGTTATTGTTATGATTTTGAAAAAAACAAATTGAATAATTTGTTTTAAGTTATTAAAATTTAATTAAATTCGAATAATATATTTATGAAGATAAATATGGTTAAATTATTTTGTTATGAACTTAGGAATACTTAATAAATATGATTTGTTAATTAAGATAAATTCTTTCCTTAAGGAATTTCTTTAATATTAAAATATAATTAATTAATTAATTTTAAATAATTACTTAATTATCTATTTAAATTTAAATTCACTTAATTATGGATTAATTAAGTGTGATTACTTAATGAAGTAATCAATGGTTAATATTTAAATATAATTAAGAATGGATGTAATTACTTATGGAAGTAATTAGAGAAGTTACTCGCAGTAGTAATTAATTGAAGTGATTAATGGAATCACCAAATGATATCGATTAAAGAATTGATTAATATTATTGTTGAAGTTAATTAATTATGAAGTAATTAATTAATTAAAGAATTAAGGATTGGTTAATAATGGAAGTAATTACTTGTTAAGTAATTACTTAAGAGAGTAATCAAGATTTATTAATGAAGTAATTAGAGATAATTACTTGTTAAGTAATTAAGAGTTAATTACTTAATTATTTTAGTTAATTAATTAATGTGATTAATTAATTAACGAATGTGATTAATTTTAGATTAATTACTAAGGGTAATTAATTAAAATGTAATTAACTAATAAAGTAATTAATTAAGGATTAATTGTTAATTTAAATTGATTAATAATTAAGTATGAAGTAATTAAAGATTAATTAATTATATTAATCAATCAAAGGGTTAGTATAATTAACTAAGAAGTTAATTAATTAAGATAAGTAATTACAAATTGTTAATTACTGATTATGATTAAGAATGATTAATTATAAGTTAATCATTTAATTAATTAAAGTAATTATTAATTAATAAGGATCATTTGTTAAGTAATCAAGGTTGATTAATATAAGTAATTAATGTAAGTGTGATTAATTAATTGTAATTAATTAAGGTTTAATGTAATTAATTATAATTGATTAATGGAAGTAAATGAAGGATCATTAGTTTTTGTAATTAATGATAGTAATTGAAGGTTTATTACTGAATACGGTTAAGGATGATTACTTAAATGTAATTAAATATAATTAATCAAGGAAGATTAATTTGGGAAGATCACTAGAGATGATTTATTTATTTATTTGGAATTAATAAATAAGGAAGGGTTAAGGGTAATCCAATTGATTAAGAAATAATCAATTCTGCTTTGGATGATTGATTAATATTGGTTGATTGATTGATATTGGATGATCAATATGTGGTGATTGATATTGGTTGATAAATCTCTGTTATGTGATATGCTGTTGTGAGATGAATGTTGTTATGAATCATCTATTGTGATAATATGATTCATCTATCTGTTTATACCATCTTGAATATGAGTTAAATTGTTTAAACCCTTAAGTACAACTTGGACATTAAAATGGCGTTAGGTTTCGGTGAGACCGGGATCGGGTTTCCATATTTGGATAATCCGAAAACCACATCGATTCCAATTAAACGTTAGGTCGTGAATCCAAGTGGAGCAAGTGAAGACTCGAGGTGTAAGAACTATACGTCAGTATAACTCTGTGGGTGATTCCGTAATGAGTTGACGAAATAGTACTTATAGGTTCGAGATGGTGATTTAGAGTGCAAGGGCTATGGTCGTTGACTCTGAGGGTGATTCCAAAATGAGTGCAACAAGATAGCGCCTTCGGTTTCGTTCGAACCCGGAACGAACTTGTATGGATTGAATGCTTTCAGAACATCGTCAGGTGGACGATGAGCATTCTAAGATAAATGTGTTCTATAAAGGTAATCGTAGCCTCAAGCCTCATCAACCGGGAATGGCTAAAACATAGGAGGTGCAACAAGGCTTCGTGGGTAGCTCCCACTGGAGGGAGAGATTTACCCCTGTCTAGAAGTCCCTTTTTATTCGGCTGTGTGAGCAGTTGGGTCGCGGCCAACTGTGGGGTTGTCTTGTTCGAGATTGTCCAGTAAGGGATGGTTCCGGCCTTGTGTTGCAAGGAAGCGGGCGTACTCCTCGGTATGTTGATCTAGGCCACGTACTATGACGGGCGGTACCCCAGTAGCCCTTCCATTGATGGAAACTCATTCTTCCTACGAGACCCTATGGTTTTGATTGTATTACCCACTTTTGTGGCTAGTAGCTGGAATTTAATCATGTAACAATTTCAGCTATTTCTTATTTACTTGAAAATCCTAGACACTATTATAATATCATTGGATTTCCTATCAAATGTTTTGGTTAGCGTAAGGTAAAAACTTTTCCATGTTTATTTGTAGGAAGTCTTACGTGATACCTTTTCTTTTCAAAGGTTTTTCTAAAGTTAAGCAATTTTAACCGTTTACTCACACCAGACCCCTTCTGACCCGAGTGTTTATTTTCTATTTTTTAAAACTCTTGGGTACTCATATTATGTATGAGTAGTCAAGTGATTCAGGTTTTCTTGAAAAATTCTGGAGGAGTTATGGAGCAGGAGGCTTCCACGTGTAGATATATTATGGTTCCGCTGTGTTGTTTGGTATTTGTATCCGTTGTACTGGAATTGTATAGTTAGACAGAAGATTATAACTGTCTAATCTATGTTGTATATGTTGTGTACTCTGATGTAATTTGATACTATGTAATATTTTATGTGATATATTATATTTCATTCGTTCCGTTGTGAGTTCTCTGTAGTTGTTGTGTTTCTTCTTTCTCTTTCCCTTTATTTCTTCAAGATGATGTGATTTCCTGGAGATAGGAAGTCGGGTCGTCTCGGGAATAGTTCAAACACTAATGTTCACATGTTACCTTAGTTAGCGGGGTGATACTTTGGCAAATTTATCGCTTATAAATCTTTAGTGATAAAATACAATTTTACAATTTAAGCGGTACATTTTAGTAGCAATTACTTACATCAATTCTCTTTGTCAACACTATATCACTTTAGGACTTATGGAATTTGGGTTTGATCAGAATTCTAATATCATCCACATTTAACCTCTTACTCCATAAAAAGAGTCCTTGGTAATATAATAACTTTTATACCATATTTCTCTGGTTGGGATTTTGACTTTGAGTTGATCATAGTTGGCTATGATACTAACTTCAAATAACCGAGGAGATAAATTATCATTTTTAATGGTGTTACTTCTAATTCTTTAATTCAAACCCAATTATAGTCGCTTGATAGTCACCATGTCATGACTTGACTATAATCAAAGTGTAGTATCCACATTGAAGCTCGACATCATTAATGATTTGAGAGAACTATGTAATATCGTCACTATAAGATTTTCCGTATGAACCTGTTATTATTACGCCACAAAAAATTCTCGGGTATGTCATTCAATATTTATCCAATAATTATCAGTATGTAACTCCAATGTGTCCCCAAAAGTCATGGATAACACATTGCTCGACATTTGCGGAGCATTATGTACTTTGATCTAAACGGATGTATCAATATCCTTTCTCAAAATATCTTGATCGAGAATAATTAAAATAATATATTATTCTATGTTGTGATGATTTTCTTATGATTACAACTATTTGTAACTATTATAATATAACAAAATATTTAAGGATTTTCTATTTCATATACTTTGAATTAATTACTTAATCAATTATATCAATATATAACAAAGTATATAACAGAAATCAAACACCGTATTATGAACAAGATTGGTAATAAAGTTACATATATGTAATGTATTACATCATTGGCCCTAGGATATACCCTTAAATCTCTCAATCTCCTACTTGCACTTGGGGTCAATTCGGAATTACAATCCCATCATTTCAATCGATTTTCTTAGATGTGAACGAGTTTGGCCTCTTAGTGAATGGCTATACTATCTCTACCTCTCCTTCCAATAAACTGCATTTATCATGTGTAATTTCCGAAGTATGTTCATCGAGTTCAAGTTAGCTCTAGGTTCTTTCATGATTTGTATCATGACATTGAGACTTGGAATCATCTATAGCCTAGACATAAAATTTTGTATATAAATAAGTATGTACATATGTAAGTATGTTTATATTTATATGTACAGATAAATGCTGCTTATATTGCTGCACTTAGTCGTAGTGATGTACAAAGTACATCAGTTGAGTTAGCCACATCTCTTGCTTGGGACATTTCCAACTTAAGCTCTAATTAGGGTGAATATGAATTTAGAGTGACATACTATGCTCGATATCACTTCTGAAGTTCTAGTTTGAATATTCCTTTATAAGGAGTTCATTGTTTCTTTAAACATTTATCCGTAATTCCGAAAACACTTTTAACTACCGTCAAGCAATCTTAATTCATATTTCATATTTTATCAATTTTCCAAGTACATAAGCGAAATGTGATATACTAGTCTACGTTACGTATTGATAGTTCGTATTTACAATGCATCAGGAATCCATCTCATATGCTCCACTTCAAATATTTTAATATGGTGCCTATGTGTATCATATAAGACTATCCCAACATCCTTAGATGCTATATAACTATAAAAAAAGTCATTTTCAAATCCAATATCCAGCATTAAACAACCAAACTAAGACTAATTTTAATATGAATACATCATTAACAATCTATAGTATGTTTTTCAGTTATAGTTTAGAAACATTTGATATCTTTACTGTTCTTTCCTATAAAAACATGCTTCTTTTGCATTTTGGCTGAAAATTAAACCGGTTGATTTCTTTATCAAAATATTTACTCAATTCTGATACTTATCGAATGACACTTTCAGATAAGTTCTTAGTCTTACAGAAAACCTACAAACTCGGTATCTCTCCCATTGACTTGGAGAAACTTTGGTTGTTATGTACAAGAAGTATGTTCTAAATAATTATGTAGAATATCTATGTGTACTAACACTCAAAGTCATATCAGAGATAATTTTTTGAGTAAAATCCAAATTAACTTTTGAACATTGAATAATGAACCTGTTATGAAATTGATAACGTTATTCTTATCAACATTACTACTATATTTCAATGGCATTGGTCATTTTCTCGAAGAAATATTTACATTTGATGGATCTCATCCCACAAGGTATATCTACCAAAATCATATTTTGATAATGTTCTTGGAATCCATTCCAGATTTGAGCATCATGTCATATAGCAAAGTCAATACTCTTAATGGCTTATTAATAACTGAGGATATTCCTTTTTCTCAGCATTGATGTAAAATTCATTATTTCTCTTCAATTTATGAGTTTTCTTATTAGACATTCTAGTGAGTCATGTCTTTTAAGCTTGGCTGATTTCATTTCATCTTGCATAATCTGTTTTATCTTGGGAATATATCCAAATCTATTTTACTACCAATAATTTCAAAAGAAATTCCTCTAGTGTGATATTGGCATTTTAAGAAACAACAATTGTTCCTTATTACAATGGAATAGGAATATAGAAATATTTCATGAATTGCCTTTATATATATATATATATATATATATATATATATATATACATATATTGATATAATTTTGAGTATATGGAGCTTATATTCATAACATAAATTAGTCAACCAATGTTGGTTGTTCCTAAACTCCTTTAGGGTGGTCTGCACAAGATCCCCCATGATAAACTATTACGTGCAGCCTCTCAACTCACATAACCTGTCAAATCCTTGACTAAGGATATATATGCGGTTTCTTATCAACTCGTATCTTGTATGATCTGGTAACGTATGCTTTAGATGAAATTAATTTTAACCATATGTACTTAATCTTAAGTAGACGACCTAATAGAAAGAAGTTAACTCAAATTCACTCATCTTCAAACACACTTTGTCTAACAAACTATATAGTTATAGCATTTAGCGGTTTTATAGCAGTGGTGGTGCAAAAAAAGGATAAAGTAGGGATATGGTTGGAGAATGGAGACAGATAAGTCTTCGGTCCAGATCTGGTTAGAAAGACGACATAGAAGATTAAGTTGATCTAAGAAAGGATGACGGAAGCTCAATCCAAATAGAAGAGTTACGCAGATAAGAGGCATAAAGACCTAGAATTCTCAATTGGAGATAAGGGTTTTCATTGAAGTATCATTGATGAAAGGTGTGGTATGATTTGGAAAATCAGGGAAACTGGCATCGCGTTCCAGATTATAGAGAGGATTGGAAATCACGTGTACAGAGTAGAGTTGTCGAGCAGTATGGCAAGCTTCCATAATATTTTTCATTTGTCTCATCTTAACAAGTATGTGCATAATCTAGAGACTACTATACCTCCGACGGCGTTGGAATATTTGATCGTAGAGCCTAATTTGACTTTTTCTCAGACAATCAGTTTAGGTTTTGGCGTAGCAGTGGATGTGGATGTTGTTGGGTTAATGGCGCGTCGGGGAAAAATAGCGCAACGATTTATAGTGGCTCGTGGGGGCTAGACGAGGTCGAATTAGGGTTTAAGCGTGTTTTCGATTGGTCTCGTATTCAAGTGGAATGACGACATCAGGAGGAGGAGAGAGGCGTGCACATAGGTGGGGATCGATGGAGAAGGTTGTGGCGAAGCCATGGGTGAGTTTGGTGGTGGATGGTCGAGTGCAGTGGCGTGGTGAGGCGATGAGGTAGGCACTGTGTTTATTTTAGGTTTCAGTGAAAGTTTCAATTTTTCGAACGAAGGCTTGGCCGTGGGTTCCAGGTGGGTAGACGAGTTGCTTTGCTAGCGGGCGACTTGTAGAGACGGTTGGCAGTAGGAATGATCGTCTGGACGTGGTGTGTATATGCACACCTATGTGCACAGGCTCGTGCAATCAAAAAGAAAGAGGGAAGAAGAAGAAAACGGGAAAGGAGAAGAGGGGGAATGGTTTTGATTTAGGTTATATTGGAATGGGCCGAGTTTAAAAGTTTTTTGGGCTAGGTACTGTTAAAAGATAATTAAAAAAATTGTATTTAAAAATCTATAAATTTTAAAACAAAGTTTCTTCTTTATTTCAAAACCTATCGTCGAGCAGATTTTTGCATCTGAATCCTATCGCCGAGTATTGTCGTCTGAACTAATATCGTTGAGTTTTCTACAATGTTAAATTTAATGATTTATAAGGATTTGAAGTAAATGAATAAGAAATTTCTACATTTTTAATTATATGTTAATTAATTAATTCGAAAATGAACTGTTTAAATTTTAAATTTATTTAGAATAAATGATTTTATTAAATATCTTTAACTAACAAATAATTTGGGTCTAGATATAACTCGCCACGGTTAAGTTAAAACTAGTTCAGTTTGATTTGTAAACTGATTTGATATTAATTGTTGACTGTGTTAACGATCTATGTTTGACTGATACTTCTCTTCGATATTGATTTAAATTATATTTTGTCTACGTCATTAAGTAACCAAACAAATTAAAGTACATAGAATAAAATATTGACATGTTTTATTGGAAGTAAATCGACTGGTACTGAAAATTATTCTGAATTTCAGAAAATGTGATGATTACAAGCAGATTAATTTCAATGGACGAGTTATGATATGTAAACATACAGAATTAATTTCCATATGTGAATATCGACAATCTGATGGTAGAATTATTTATTTTAAACAACTTGTCCTTAAATAATTTATCACTTTGGATTCAATGAGACCTAGATTCGTCATGTTCATGTGCGAAGTGGTCTTACGAGATACCTTTGTTTTCAAAGGATTTTAAAATTAGTAATAATTCAAATTGAGTATGTTTTCTCACGTTGGATTCCAAGACTTACTTAGGTGTTATTTTATTATAATGCTCGGGTCAGGCCAAGTATTACAGATTTAGGTTAGGATGCTATGAAACTCAGGAGACAAGCTGGATGACAGTGACGTATTCCCATACTTATTATTCTCCGTTATGTGTGTAGGCCGTATAGTCAGCACTGGTGATGAAAAGTTATTATAAATGTCCAGATTGATTTGTTGATTATTGTACTCTGATGATTGTATGTATATTAACTGATACAGATTCTTTTGTATAAAAATCTGTTATTAGATATTATATTTTGTTCCACTGTGATTGTGAGATTCTATGTTCTTGATTCTATTTTCTTCTACCTTTTTCTTCTTCACCCCTAATGATTCGGTATTTCTGGCACTTGGCCATTCGGCATAATATACAGTGGACGTATGGATGTCGATTTTCGAGGTCGAAAATCCCGGACTGTTACATACGAAATCCAACGTTAAAGAAATATCAGAAGTAGTCAAGGAATTAATTGTTAGTGCTGATAACTTGTATACAAGCTTAAATAATGTGGGCGAACTCTTAACTATGGCTTCTACCAAAGATGCTTTGAAAAATGCTTTGCAGAAGTTTGATAGATTTATGCCAATCAAGCAACAAACAATTGACATTTGGGAGTTCGATTTTATGTTGGCATGTAGAAAAAATGACATCTATATCAAAGAGAAGCTTGTTGCACGGAAATAGTAACTTAAGATCAAGAAAGAGTTTTTGCTATAAAATTCAAGGCATTACATAAAATATGGAAAGAGGATTTACACTTGCTCTTTGTAAAAAAAACAATGACCAATGACACAGAAGTGCACTGAATTTTGTAGCAGTTCTTTGCATAACACACGAAAGCATCATGTTTCTGTCCTTTCACAAATCGCATCCCCAGATGAGTTGTCCTTTTATTGAAATTCAACACTTATTTCATATTCGCTACAAATATATGTAGTATGAAGAAATTTGAATTATAATAGATATTGGTTTTAGTACTGGAATGCATTAAATACTTTTAGATTGCCTGCTCATAAAGCCTTGATTTGCACAACCCTTTATCTACACGCATGGTATAGACATATCAGAGTTTTAATTTTTTGTTTGTACCAATTTATCTATGGAATTTCAATTGTTAAAACTAAATTTACTTAGGGAAGTTTATCGCATTGCATATCAATCTATCTATGTTGTGGTGCGGCATTGGACATGGAGATGGCTGGGTTATGGCGCATCGGGGAAAAATAGCGCAATGATTTATAGTGGCACGTGAGGGCTAGACGAGGTCAAATTAGGGTTTAAGCATGTTTTCGATTGCTCTCGTGTTTGAGTGAATGGTGACATCGGGAGGAGGGAGAGGCGTGCGAATACGGGGGATCGATGGAGGAGGTTGTGGCGAATCCATGGGTGGACTTTGGTTGTGGATGATCGAGTGTAGTGGTGTGGCGAGGCGATGGGGTAGTCACTGTATTTGTTTCAGGTTTCGGTGGAAGTTTCAATTTTTCGAACGAAGGCTTGGCTATGCAGGTGGATAGACGAATTGCTCGGGTGGTAGGCAACTTATGGAGATGGTTGGCAATAGGAACGATCATCTGGACGTGGTGTGCATGTGCTCACATGTATGCACAGGCTCATGCAATCCTAAGAAAGAGGGAAGAAGAGGAAAACAAGGAAGGAGAAGAGGGGGAATGGGTTTTGGTTTGGGTTATGTTGGAATGGGCTCAGTTTAAAATTGTTTTGAGTTGATTATGTTAAAAGATAATTCAAAAACATTATATTTAAAATCTATAAATTTTAAAACAACATTTTTTCTTCATTTCAAAACAAATCTTCGAGCAGATTTTAGCGTCTTAATCCTATCACTGAGTATTATCTTCTAACTAATATCTTCGAGTTTTCTGCAAAGTAAAATTTATTGATTTATAAGGAATTTAAGTAAAGGAATAAGACATTTCTTCACTTTTAATTATATTTAATTAATTAATTCCAAAATAAACTGTTTACATTTTAAATTTAATTAGAGTAAATGATTTTATTAAATTTCTTTAATTAACAAATAAGTTTGATTTTAATATAACTCGCCTCAGTTAAGTTAAAACTAGTTCAATCTGATATTAAACTGATTTGATATTAATTGATGACTGAGGTAATGATCTATGTTTGACTGATATTTCTCTTGGATATTGTTTTAAATTATCTTTTGTCTATGCCATTAAGTTGCCAAACAAATTAAAGTAGACAGAATAAAATGTAGACACGTTTTATTGGAAGTAAATTGACTTGTACTGATCATTATTCTGAATTTCACAAAATGTGACGATTACAAGCGAAATAATTTCGATGGATAGGTCATGATAAAGTAAACATATGGAATGAATTTCCATATGCGAGCATCAACATCCTGATGGTAGAATTGTTTATTTTAAACACTTGGCCTTTAAAAAATTACCATTTTGGATTTGAGGAGACTGTGACTCGTCGTGTTTATGTGCGATGTGGTCTTAAGAGATACCTTTTGTTTTTAAAGGATTTTAAAATAGTAATAATTCAAATTGATTGTGTTTTCTCACGCTACATTTCTAGACTGACTCGGATATTATTTCATTATAATGCTCGGGTCAGACCGAGTATTACAAATTCAAGTTAGGATGCTATGAAGCTCAGGAGGTGAGTTGGATGACAGAGAAGTATTCCCATACTTATTATTCTCCACTGTGTGCTTATGTTATATAGTCACCACTGGTGAGGGCTAGTTATTATAACTGTCCAGATTGATTTGTTGATTATTATACTCTGATGATTGAATGTATATTAACTGATATAGATTCTTTTGTATAAAAATCTATTATTATATTTTATTCAGCTGCGAGTGTGAGATTTTGTGTCGTTGATTCTATTTTCTTCTGCCTTTTTCTTCTTCACCCTTTATGGTTCGGTATTTCCGGCACTTGACTATTCGGCATGTTATACAGTGAATGTATGGATGTCAATTTTCGAGGGTCGAAAATACCGTATCATTACAGTAGGTATCAGAGATTTGGTTAAGCGTATACCTAAACCTGTTGGATAAGGTCATTGCGCGTATATACATACAAGAGAGAGTGTATTTGTTAGTGATATAAACAAATTTTGGTACTATTAAATGAATGATTTTAACTTGGACTTATATAGAATATAAAAGAATGAATTCTATAAATTGATAAAATTAATCGTGACTATTGATGATGATTGGATGTTATCTCTTTGTTGATTGATTGTTCGATTAATATAGATGTGCATATTATGCTTATTGATTGATGAGTCGTGCTCGGCCAGTTTATGAGCATCGACTATTGGCTGTTAATTTGAGCATTTGACTATGGTTGGAAAAAAAAATTGAATTTTTTTTAACTAATTGAGAAACTGCATGTTTGACATGGACTTTGAAGTGAATATATGTTGAATTTCTCTTTATATCATTTTAAAAGTAATGAATACCATTTGAAAGTGATATATGAAATATGGTTTATCTAGACATGGTTAATAAATAAACAAAAAGTTATTCAAACCAAAAATTTGAGAGTTTGGATTTCAAGATTTTTGAAATTGGTTTGAAGATTCGAAAAAATATAATAGCATAATTTGAAATTATTTTCCAAATAGAACTGTTATAAATTATTTCAAAGTGATTTCAAAAAAAGATTTTCAAAAGATTTAACGAAAATGAAGTCTGGAACTCACTTCTATCACTGGAAAATAAATTTAGGTAATGACTACAACATCATCGTCATTCATTTTAGAGTTTCGAAGTGGGGTAGGCCACTTTAGTAGCTTTGCTACTCGTTTGTTTAATGAAACTGATTTGATTCAGATCCCTGAAGTCTAATTTGGTATTCAAAAAAAAACATGTATATATTTATTTCAAACGATTTAGAATAAAAACCGGTATTCAGTTTTTGAATTTTGGATTGAATTATATTCTGAACACAGATATCCTATGCATTAGGATCTATCGATCGATTGATTGTGCATCTTGTTGAGATGATTGATTGTCGATTTTCAATTTTTAAATTGGAATTTGATTTTTCTGACTATTTTGAATAGATGAACACTTCCAAATTTGTTATTTAATTTTATAGTTTAGTATTTTGAAAAGTATATACAAGTTTAGTTTATAACTGTTTAACTAATAATAATAATAATTTAAACAAGTTTTAAAACGTTAAATATTTGGTAAGCAAAATGAATAAGACTATTCTGTATTATTTAAGCATGAAATTTGTTGTGGAATGTTGTAAATGAAAATTTGTTTTAAGAAATATTCCTATATAATGTAGAGATTTAAAAAAAATTGTTTATTTTACAATTTTATTTTAAAAGTAATTTTGATTTATAAACTCTTATTTATTTACAAAATGATTTTAGAAAGAAAATTTGGATTTATACAAATATGACTCTACGAAATATGAAATTGAAATAAAATTTTGAAACTATTGATTTGAAATTATGAAAATTTGAATTTGAATGATATCTAATTTGAGGAAAATGATTGTTGAAATCATATATGAATTTGAAGCTGAACCGATATTTGAAAGTGATTAATTTCGAGAAACTTTGACAATATAAATATATTGATATGGAAGTTTTCAAAATTATATAAAAATAAATTGTATAAGTATGAAATTAATTCAAAAATTATTGATTTGAAAGGTACTCGATCTGGTAAGTGATACTCATATAACGGAATTTATATAAGCATGATTAAGAAGTGATGATTTGAAAAGTTACTATGTATAGTATGATATACATTTGAAATTTTAGATATGGAAAGTACCTTTTGCTTGATTATCCGCTTTGTAGCCACATTGTGGATACGTTCTATTGATTCTTTGATTTGATCCCATATGGACTTGGATGGATCCAGAAATGGGTCCTAATTGATATAGGTTGTCCGAACATAATACTCATGAGTTTCCTTTGACTCCGCTGCATGGTGAAATTCACAGGGCTGTAAAGGCTTACGATTACGGATGCTACCTGGGGGAACCAAGCGAAACCATTGTGTAAATATGATCTATGGTCAGTTTCAGCGTAATTTGCTTGGGTAAAGCGATTTCTCTGAGGTACGGATGTTTCCTGTGTGATTAATACGGATTACGGATCTTAAGGCTTGGATAAACACTAGAGAGGGGGTGAATAGTGTTTTAAGGGATTACTAAATATTTTTTAGTTTTTGTTAATTTGAACCCAAATGTATGCAATATTCAGACACAGATATGATCACAGAATCAAACACCGATGTAGAAATAAAATAAAAGCAGTAAAGGAAAGAACACACCGGATTTTATACTAGTTCGGAGTTACCCTACATCTAGTCCAAAGGAATTTTTAGTGGTTTGTTTTTCTTTTGAAAATAATCTTTTATCTTACATTAAAAACTATTTTAAACTTTATAGATATACTTGACTATGGTTAAAATACATAAGTAAATATAGAGAATAATATATTAGTATATATATAATTTTACTATAACTTTATATTTAAATCTAAGTATGAATATTAAAAGTTTAAATATATTATTATTAAAGATAATTTAAAAACAAAGGATAATTTGATTTTGAAATTAAAGATTATTTTGAGGCTAAAAGTATTTGAAATCAGGATAGATGTTTTTGATTCTTTTAGAAGGAAGGTTTTGAAAACATTTTGAAAATAAGATATAATTTTGTAAAAAACATTTTGAATAAAAGTTAGCGGATACAAAATAATGTTCCACTAGATTTTTCGTAGGTTCCATCCTACTCAGGGTTCCATTCCTTTAATGGGCTCGAAGTGGATTGTGTTCCACGAATAAATTATATTTTAAGATGCCAGTGCTTTTCTAGGAGTTTTAACAAAATTCCTAATAAATTAAAAGATAAGTTACTTGAAATCTTGAACTCTTGATATTCTTGATATTCTTGATACTCGTGAGTCTTCAATCTTGATATCTTGAATCTCTATATTGTACACTCTTCATTCTTGGTACCTGCATGGTTAAATCCTGCATATACATATATTTCTAAACTATAATGTTAGTATTTATATTTTATAATCCTATACAAAGGTTGTTGTCATCAAAACCATCATCTCACGGACTAACAATCTCCCCCTTTTTGATGATTACAACCTTTTTATAAAATATTACTTCTATCCCAATAACTCCCCCTTAATCTATGCCTAACTATCCTATTTCATATTTCTCCCCCTTTGTTATCAACAAAAACTAACTCTTAAATATATAACTTCAAACTATATAACTCCCCCTAAATCAAATACTCTGTGACATGTGATTATAATGATAGTGTTATCATAAATAATCAATACTTAGATCTAAAACAAAAACTTAGTCCTAAACTACTAACTATCCTAACTAAGTATCCATATAATAATACTTTAATAGAATACATATAAGAACACAAATTAGTCATTAATTATATAGTTATATTTACATTTTCATGGGAAACGTAAAAACATACAACAATAAGAAAAAGAGAAAAGAAACTAATGAGTGTCTTTGAAAATGGGAGATCTATGAATCGAACAATTCGGACAGTGGAAACAGAAATTTTCACGTTGTTCGACAGGATTTCCATCTTTATCAAAGCACACTTCTCCAACGCAGATGACTTTGTGGTCATCTTCCGCGTGCACTTCTTCCATGGGGACTTCTTCCTCTTCTTCTTCTTCTTCTTCCTCGCTGGCCTCTTGTACTTGATTTCCTGAAGAGTCTTCTTCAATTAAGATTAGGTTAGCGTGATTATCCATTATAAATTTTTGCAAATTCCTAAGGATTTTGCCTTGCCTCTCTTGTTCTTTGGCCATTCGAAGCGCATCACTTGGATTTCAGTCATTAACTGAAGTGCACCCTTCAGAGAATCCTCCATTTTCGTCACACGAGCGAGCGTTGTTCGTTGAAACAGTCCAGAAGTAGGAGAAGGAAATGAAAAGGTTGAATTTATGTTTGATTTGGAAGATGAGGCCATTGATTATTTAATTTCGGAAGATAGAACAGAGGAATAACAGAAAGAATGAATAGAATTTTGAAAATAAGAAGAACATATAACTAATTATTTGAATTTTGGTGGGAAAAATTTCAAAATTGAAAAATCATTATATGTTGACATGGGGTTCAAGGGGATGTCGACATAGTGCTTAAATTTTTGCTATTTAATTTATTTTGATCTAATTTTTAATTATACTTTGTTATTTATATTTTTTTATATTTCCATTATTGAATAAATACCTATTTCTTAATTTAGTAAATATAGATTCGTTTAATGGTTTTGTTAATATATCAGCAATTTGATTCTCGGAATTAACATAATCTAGAGTGATTACTTCCTTATTTATATTATTTCTGAGAAAATGATGTCTTATATCAATATATTTAGTTCGAGCATGTTGAGTAGTATTTTTGGATAAATTTATCGCATTAGTATCATCACAATAAATTGGTGATTTTGAGAAATCTAAACCATAATCTTTTAAAGTTTGTTACATATATATTACTTGAAAACAAGCCAAAACAGCAGAAATATATTCTGCTTCAGTTGTTGATAAGAAACTGTGTTTTGCTTTTTACTAAACTAGAAAATCAGTGAATGCCCCAAAAAGTGCCAAGTTCCACTTGTACCTTTTCGATCTGATTTACAACCAGCATAATCAGCATCACAGTAAGATATTAAGTCAAAAGAATGATTTTTAGGATAAAATAAGCCATAATCAGAGGCGTGTTTAACATATCTTATGATACGTTTTATGGCCTTTAAGTGGGTCTCTTTAGGTTGCGATTGATATCTTGCACAGAGACAAACACTATGCATGATATCAGGTCTACTAGCAGATTCCTCTATATAATTTTTGATCTACATCTTTCGAGAGATCTTCTTTACTATGGTACTCATTGGTTACCATAGGAGTGGGTTTTCCACTCGCACTAGTCAAACCAAATTTATTAATTAGGTCTTTAGCATATTTTTCTTGACTAATAAAGATGCCATTATCTATTTTTTTTATTTGTAATCCTAAAAATAAGTTTAATTCACCCATATGACTAATCTCAAACTCTTTTGTCATTATTTCAGAAAATTCTTTATTCATTTCAAAATTAGTTGATCCAAAAATAATATCATCTACATAGACTTGTACTAATTGAATACCTACTTTACCAATTTCAAAGTTTGATTGTAATATGTAAGATCTTAGTCTATCATACCAGGCTCTAGGAGCTTGTTTTAGACCATATAAAGCTTTCTTAAGTTTGTAAACATGATTTGGTAATTTTTCATTTTCAAAAAGTGGTGGTTGTTCAACATATACTTCTTCTTTTGCAAAACCATTTAAAAGGCAATTTTGACATCCATTTGAAATAATTTGAAATTATTATGATTTGTGAAAGCAAGTAGAATCCTAATGGCTTCTAATCTTGCTACGGAAGCAAAGGTTTCATCAAAATCTGTTCCTTCTTCTTGACAATAACCTTGAGCAACTAATCGAGCTTTATTTCTAACTACCTCTCCTTGTTCATTCATTTTATTTTTATAAACCCATTTAGTTCCAATTATAGTTTTATTTTCAGGTCTATGAACAAGTTCCCAAACATTATTTCTAGTAAATTGATTTAGTTCTTCTTACATAGCCAAAATCCTTGAATCGTCAGTTGATGCTTCTTTCGGATTCTTGGGTTCAATAGTTGATATAAAAGCTACATTACTCATTTGACTTAGTTGATTTCTAGTTTTAACAATATATTGCATATCTCCTAGTATATTTTCAATAGGATGATCTTTTAAAAGTTTAGTCCTTTTATTAGGATGGTTAATTTCATTATAAGTTTCAGTTGACTCTTGATTTTGAGTGATTAAATCCTCTTCATCATTTTTATCTTCAAAATTTTGGTGATTTTCATCGAACGAAACATGCATTGTTTCTTCAATGATGTTAGTTCTTAAATTAAATACTCTGTACGCTTTACTTTTATTAGAGTATCCGACAAAGTTACCTTTGTCGGATTTAGGATCAAATTTATCTAGGTTATCTTTAGTATTTAAAATAAAACATTTACTTCCAAAAATTCTAAAATAAGATACTTTAGGTTTCTTTCTATGAAGAAGTTCATAAGATGTCTTATTAGTTAAAGGTCTAATTAAAATTCTATTTACAATATAATAGGCGGTAGCGACTGCTTCTGCCCAAAAATACTTTGGTAATTTACTATCTGAAAGCATAGTTTTCGCACACTCTTGAATCGTCCTATTTTTACGTTATACTACTCTGTTTGTTGTGGAGTTCTTAGAAATGAAAAATTGTGAGTTATTACCTTTTATTGCAGAATTCCTCAAACTTTTCAATTTCAAATTCACCACCGTGATCACTACGAATGATTATAATTTTTAGAGAAAGTTATTTTGAATTGTAAAGTTCTTAAAACATTCATAAGTATCACTTTTATGTTTCAAAAATATTGTCCATGTAAATCTAGAATAATCATCTACAATTACAAAAACATATTCACTATGATTTATTAACAGAATTTGAGATGGACCAAATAAATCAAGATGAAGTAATTTAAGAGGTTTTGAAGTTAAAATCATATCTTTTAATTTAAAAGAACTTTTTCTATGCTTTCCTAATTGACATGCATCACATAGACTATCTACTTTAACATTCATTTTAGGGAGACTTCTTACTAGATCATGTTTTGACAGTCTAGATAAGAGTTTAAAATTAAATGCCCAAATCTCTTATGGTAAATCCAAAGGTCACTTGTATTTGCCAAAAAACACAAGTTATCATTTGAAACTTTCATACTAAGAATATAAATATTCTTTTTCCTAATTCCCTCAAATATTATGGTTGAATTATTATCTTCAATGTGACACTTATCTTTTTCAAATTTAATTTTATATCCTTTATCGCAGACTTGACTTATACTTAGCATATTATATTTCAGATTCTTAAATAGCAAAACATTAGTAATAATAGGAGTTTCATAGTTACCGACTTTGCCGATGCCAATCACATGTCCTTTTGAATTGTCTCCAAAGTTAGCCAGTCCTCCGTCTTTGTATATTATATCATTCAATATATCTGAATTGCCAGTCATGTGTCTAGACATCCACTATCGAGTATCCATTTGTTCTTTTTGATCTGCACAATTTGTCCATTGTGGATTGATTCTTTAACTCCTATAAAGCGTGTTTCCTGCACATCAAACAATTTTGGTAGATAGCTTGAATTTGAACATTAATTATATGCAGACTCATGAGACAATAATGATCTGAATATTTCTAAACTAGCATTAACAATCATAGCTATTTTAAAAACTTTTTCAAAAATCAGATTATGAAACTTTAAAAACCTTGCTATGATACCAAATGTAAGAAATGTGGATTACGGATCTTAAGGCTATGATAAACATTAGAGGGGGTGAATAGTCTTTTAAAGGATTATTAAATCTTTTTTAGTTTTTGTTAATTTGAACCCAAATGTATGCAATATTCAGACACAGATATGATCACAGATTCAAACATAGATGCAGAAATAAAATAAAAGCAGTAAAGAAAAGAACACACTGGATTTTATACTGGTTCGGAATTACCCTACATCCAATCTCGTACACAAGTACAGATTTCCTTTCAAAAGCAATTGTACAATTACACCCTCGATTTCAAGGCTACGAGGTACACCCTCCAAATTCACAATCCTCTGGGTAGAGATGCTTGATTTTACGGGCAGCAAGTTCACCCAATTGATTTCCAAGGCTACAATCACACCTTTTCTCGCTTGATTGATTTCAAAGCCACAATCACACCTTTTCTCGTTTAATTGATTACAAAAAGCCTATAACTCCGAATAGCACTGAGGATCTTGTTGAGATAGTGATAGAGAATCAAACCAGAGATAATCTAGTTAGATTCAATGTTGATTTCGGCAGAGTAATGGTAGAAATACGTATAAAGAAAATGTGGAAGAAGAAGAGAAATGAAAACCAGAAAATATGATTAAAAATTCGTTGAAACCAACCCCTATTTATAGAAGAAAAACAGCCATGTCCATTAGTGAAGAGATATGACGAATAGACACTTCTTTTGAAACTTAAATTTTGAAATTAACTGACACTATGTCGACATGGGTGTATTAAGCATGTCGACATTATAAAGGAATTTTTGGCGGTTTGTTTTTCTTTTGAAAATAATCTTTTATCTTACATTAAAAACTATTTTAAACTTTATATATATACTTGACTATAGCTAAAATAGATAAGTAAATATAGAGAATAATATATTGGTATATATATAATTTTACTATAATTTTATATTTAAATCTAAGTATAAATTTTAAAAGAGTAAATATATTATTATTAAAGATAATTTAAAAACTAAGGATAATTTTAATTTTGAAATTAAAGATTATTTTGAGGCTAAAAGTATTTGAAATCGGGATAGATGTTTTTGATTCTTTTAAAAGGAAGTTTTTGACAATATTTTGAAAACAAGATATAATTTTGTAAAAAACTTTTGAATAAAAGTTAGCGGATACAAAACAATGTTCCACTAGATTTTTCGTAGGTTCCATCCTACTCAAGATTCCATCCCTTTAATGGGCTCGAAGTGAATTCCATTTCACGAATAAATTGGATTTTAAGATGTCAATGCTTTTCTAGGAGTTTTAACAAAATTCCTAATAAATTTAAAGATAAATTACTTGAAATCTTGAACTCTTGATATTCTTGATACTCATGAGTCATCAATCTTGATATCTTGAATCTCTATAATGTACGGTCTTCATTCTTGGTACCTGCATAGTTAAATCATGCATATACATATATTTCTAAACTATAATATTAGTATTTATATTTTATAATCCTATGCAAAGGTTGTTGTCATCAAAACCATCATCTCATGGACTAACATCCTGAAGGAACCAAGCGAAATCATTATGTATCTGCGGTACACATGGCGTAATTCGAAGGGGTTGATGATTACCTTGAGTCTTTGGGTGATAACGACGTAACCACCAGTGTTACTATTAAGTAGACTACGATCCATGCAATTGTTTTGCATAGCATAACTCGTAGAGTAGTGATTGCTCACAGGTACGGATGTTACCAGGGGGATCCAGGCGAAACTACTGTGTATCTGCGATATATGGTTGTTTTGGATGTCATGGCATAAGACATGGGGCAGTGACTGCCTAAAGTCACTTGAGGCCACATCGCTCTATCCTCTCAACTTAGCGAGAGAGCGTCCTTAGAGATTACGTTATATGACGATCCCATTCGTTTGATTTCGGTAATTGGATTGTACTTTTCATATATGTTTTAAAGTTTTCCAAGTATTTCAGTGGTGTTAAACAGGTTTTGCTAAGTACTTAGAGATTTCTGGTCTTGCACCTGATAAACGTATTAATAGATTCTATAAGAACGAGGTTAAACTTATTGAAACATCGAGTTAGAAAAGTATTTTCGAAAGGAAAATTTTTTTCAATACAAAAAGTATTTTTTATAAAAGAAATTTTTATGAAGAAAATTTTCAAACATATAAGAATTGAAAAGGAAAAAAAAACCAAAATAAAAATGGTTAAATATCAGAATAAAAATCCGAACTTGAATTATTAAATGAATTTAACACAAGTTAAACCAATTGAAATCGTTTCTGAAATAAAAATTAGATTTTGAATTATAAATTAGAAGTCAACTAATTGGATAAATAATTAGTTAATTGAATACAAAAAATGGAACTTAACTTGGTTAAGTGAATTGGATTGTGGATTAAAATTGAAATTGAATGTGGAACTTGAGATATAAATGAAATTTGACTTAAATATAAGCGAATTAAATATATGTTGAAATGTGATCGAATAAAATAGAAATGGATTGAAATGGTGATGACTTAAATTATAAGTAAATTCAATTTAAATGTAAATAAATTGAATATTGCTTTGGGATATTATTTAAATGGATTTGATTATGAAATTAAGTTTTGAACAGGAAATGAATACATGTGTTGTATAAAAGGTAATAATAAACCTTAGTGTTAATTTTATTAAATGATTCTCAAATAATATAGTGAAAATTGAGATATGCCAAGCAAATGGAAATACGAATCAATTGACGATAAATAAATTAAATAACAATCAATTTAAATGAAATGGAATTTGATTGCAATGGAAATAAACTTAGGTTATATGATTTAGTAAATTGGAAATAAATTAATTAATTTAAGTTAATATGTTTGGATGCAAACTTAACCCAGGTAAATTATGAAATGATTCATAAATAAATTTGGCATGGATTGGATTGATGTTGAAAATAAAAATGTATTGAACAAGATTTTTGTGAATAAACTGAATGTGCATTAATTGAAGTGGAGAAATTAATTTAGAATCAATCTAAAATGGGTTATAATCTTAAGCGACTATTTTATTAAATGAATATCCCCGAATTATCATGAAGAATTAGTCGTTTGTCACAAATGGAACTAAATAAAATTATACAATATATGTGGAAAGTGGATAAATTGGTTTAGAAATCTATTTGGAATGGATATGAATATATATTATGTGTAATATGAATTGAATGCAAATAAATAGTTGTGAATCATTGGAATAAATTTGAAATGGATACAAATTGAATACAAATAAATGATAGCTAGTTACTGGTTTGTATCGTGTATGCCTTGTTTGCTATGGTTGTTAGTGTATTACTTATGTACGTGTTTCACGATAAAAATATATGACGTTCTAGTATAGCTTGAATTATCTTTTTTCTTTCTAATTTCAGGGACGAAATTCTATTAAGGGAGGAGGAATGCAACAACCCAGATTTTAGCCCTCTGTTATGAAAGTGGTTAACAAATTTTAAATATTAAAATTTTAATTTTTATAGGTCGAATAATTAAATTTTCTGATATTGAAGATATCTAAATATATAAATTTTGAAAGCTACACAAAATTTTCAAAATGCTAATTTCTGAATATGATATATATATATATATATATATATATATCAATGTATGTATGTATATGTATTTATGTATGTATGTATGTATATAGCTTCACCATTAAAAACTTATGATAAAAATATCTATTTTTATGTATATGTATACAAGCTTCATGATGCAAATTTCAAACTTATGATGACAAAATATATATAATTATATATATGTTTATAAAAATAGTGTATATGTAAGTCTATGTATGTATAGGTAAATGTGAAATCTAAATGTATATGTAAACATGTAAGAATGTAATTATGTATATGAAAAAGAAATATTTATATGAAATGTATGCATATTTATATATCTGTGTATGTGTGTACATATGAAACATCATGATGACAAAATCTAATCAAGCACCAAAACATAAAATCAAGCATACTGAATATCAAATCAAGCCATAATAAATCAAATCACACACATAAAATCAAATCAAGCCATAAATCCAATCAGCCTAAAGGAAAAGAAAACCAAAAATAAAATAAAAGAAGAACATGTACATGCATAGCCAACTTAGTGTGTGTACCATAACCACCCTATCGTTCACTAACTCTTCCATCCTCTATGTATATAGCCAGGTTTGTTTACTTGTTTATACACTTACTAAATAACAAAGACCTGCCATTTAAATTAAAGAAAGAAGATTAGAGATTGAAGATTAAGCAAAGTAGTGTCATCTATTTTCCAAAGACTGTGAGTAAAACATCTTTGTCTGTTTACTGTACAATATATACATACACACACACATACATACATATATATATAAATGTGGTTTTGAACGAATCTTTGATCAATATCAAATGTATATGTGATGGTTGTGTGTATATGCATATGTGTGTGTATGTGTGTTAGACTTGAGTGTTTCCACATGTAACACAAATACTGTACTTCTTCTTCTAAAGCTTCTCTGTGCATATTGTTTTTGTTAAAAAAAGTTAAAATCATAACTTTAAAAATCAATATCTAATCATCCATTTCATTTTACAACATAAAACCAAAACAAAAACTATTTGTTTTTTGGTATAGAACATGTTAAAATTTATTTCATTTAATTATAGAAAGAAAGAAAGGGAGAAATCGACACTTAACAGTGAATGGGTCCTATAGGGTCGAGACTCAACTTTCATAAATTAATAAATGGATTACACAGTTGTAATCGTTGTCGAAAAACTTGTTTTTTAAAAGTGGTTTGGGATTATTTTTTTGTAGTATGGAGTGAGAATTTTGGAGATGATTGGAACTGGGAGAAATGCAAATTTTCGGTAACATAGTCAATGTTGTGGTGTGGCATTAGACATGGAGGTGGCTGGGTTAATAACGTATCAGGGAAAGATAGTGCAATGATTTATAGTGGCTCGTTGGGGCTATACGAGGTTGAATTAGAGTTTAAGAGTGTTTTCGATTGGTCTCATATTCGAGTGGAATGGCAACGTCGGGAGGAGGGAGAGGCATGTGAATAGGGGGGATCGATGGAGGAGGTTTTAGCAAAGCCGTGGGTGGAGTTTGGTGGTGGATGGTCGAGTGTAGTGGCGAGGCGATGAGTTAGGCACTATGTTTGTTTCAAGTTTTGGTGGAAGATTCAAATTTTCAAATGAAGGCTTGAGCCATAGGTTCAAGGTGGGTAGACGAGTTGCATTTGTGGTGGGTGACTTATAGAGATGGTCGGCGGTAGGAATGATCGTCCGAACATGGTGTGTATGTGCACACATGTGTGCGCAGGCTCATGTAATCAAAAGAAAGAGGGAAGAAGAAGAAAACGGGAAAGGAGAAGAGGGGGAATGGGTTTTGATTTAGGTTATTATTGGAATAGGCCGGGTTTAAAAGTGTTTTGGGCTTAGTTATGTTAAAAGATAATTAAAAAAATTGTATTTAAAAATCTATAAATTTTAAAACAACATTTCTTTTTCATTTCAAAAGCCATCGTCGAGCATATTTTTGCATCTAAATCCTATCGCTGAGTATTATCTTTTGAAGTAATATTGTCGAGTTTTATGCAATGTAAAATTTAATGATTTATAAGGAATTGAAGTAAATGAGTAAGAAATTTCTTATTTTTTAATTATATGTTAATTAATTAATTCCAGAATGAACTGTTTAAATTTCAAATTTATTTAGCATAAATGATTTTATAAATTTTCTTTAATTAACAAATAATTTGGATTTAAATATGACTCGCCCCAGTTAAGTTAAAACTAGTTCAGTCTGATTTGTAAACTGATTTGATATTAATTGTTGACTGAGTTAATGATCCATGTTTGACTGATATTTCTCTTGAATATTGTTTTAAATTATCCTTTGTTTGTGCCATTAAGTAGCCAAGAAAATTAAAGTAGATAGAACAAAACATTGACTTTTTTTATTGGAAGTAAATCGACTTGCGTTGATCATTAATCTGAATTTCAGAAAATGTGATGATTACAAGCGAATAAATTTCGATGGATAGGTCATGATGAAGTAAACATATGGAATGAATTTCCATATGTGAATATCGACACCCTGATGGTAGAATTGTTTATTTTAAACAACTTGGCCTTCAAAAATTTATTGTTTTGGATTCAATGAGATCGAGACTCGTCATGTTTATGTGCAACGTGGTCTTACAAGATACCTTTGTTTTCAAAGGATTTTAAAAATAGTAATAATTCAAATTGAGTGTATTTTGTCATGCTGGTTTTCTAGACTGACTCGGGTGTTATTTTATTATAATGCTCGGGGTAGACTAAGTATTACAGATTCAGATTAGGATGCTATGTAACTCAAGAGACGAGCTGGATGACAAAGACGTATTCCCGTACTTGTTATTTTCCACTGTGTGTGGGCTGTATAGTCAGTACTGGTGATGACAAGTTATTATAATTGTCCAGATTGATTTATTGATTATTGTACGCTGATGATTGTATGTATGTTAACTGATACAGATTCTTTTGTATAAAAACCTGTTATTATATATTATATTTTATTCCGTTGCGATTATGAGATTCTATGTTGTTGATTCTATTTTCTTCTACCTTTTTCTTCTTCATCCCTAATGATTCGGTATTTCTAACACTTGACTATTCGGCATGTTGTATAGTGAACATATGGATGTCAATTAGGGGTGAAGTGAAAAATGCTTTGTAGAAGTTTGATAGATTTATGCCAATCAAGCAACAAAAAATTGACATTTGGAAGTCCGATTTTGTTTAGGCATGTAGAAAACATAACATATATACCAAAGAGAAGCTTGATGCACAGAAATAGTAACTTAAGATCAAGGAAAGAGTTTTTGCTATAAAATTCGATGCATTACATAAGATATGGAAAGAGGATTTACACTTACTCTTTGTGAAAAAACGACCAAAGACACAGAAGTGCACTGAATTTTGTAGCAGTTCTTTGCATAGCACATGAAAGCATCAAGTTTCTGTCCTTTCACAAATGACATCCCCGGGTGAGTTGTCATTTTATTGAAATTCTACACTTATTTCATGTTTGCTACAAATATATGCAGTACAAATAATTTTGATTTATAATAGATGTTGGTTTGAATACTGGAATGCATAAATACTTTTAGACTTCCTACTTATAAAGCCTTGATTTGCACAACCCTTTATCTACACGCATGGTGTAGACATATCAGAGTTTTAATTTTTTATTTACACCAATCTATCTATGGAATTTCAATTGTTAAAAGTAAATTTACGTGGGGAGGTTTATGTTTACTGATATTTAAGTGGGCATTTTGACCCAACTCTTGAATAATTAATGTATGAAAATGAAACGGATTTTTTTCATCAATCTGATCTAACCCCCATAAAAAATCAAGGCACGCCTTTGGTTTTTGCATTAATTTGTTTGTGAAAATTATTAGAAGTGTTTTATGGTCAAGGTTTATTGTGTAACTTGCTACCATTTCATAATTTGTTTTAAGAAACTAGATTTTGGGGATTATGTGAATAATAACCGAATATAGATTGATTTTTACTAGTTGCAACTCAAAAGCTTCAAACTATTTATGCATGCATGCCTATCTATGTGCGCACATACACACATATGGAAATGTTCCACTATGCCCTATCTATGCCCCTACGTATTTTTGAGCTACACAACTCCGAATCAAACAGAAGTCTGTGGAGACACCTACATCGTTTTTATGAAGACCTACATCACTTATGGAGTCCACTAGTTATAAATAAGTATGAAACAAGAGAAAGATTTTGCTGAGAATCATAAGATTTAGTTCTTGATCAAATACTAATATAAGTTATCCTTATTAACGTGTATGCTCTGGTAGCTGGGTATGATGGCAATTGTTTCTTTTCTCTGTCTTGATGCTCTTGGTTGTTCACCTAAACAACTTTGCATGCCTTTTCTACCAGTTCCACATAATGCTTTCCTTTATTGCACCATGATATATTTATCTTGTCTTGACAGTATTTGAACTATTGTTCCTTTAGGTTCTCATTTTGGTAAAGAGGAACTGGAAGAAAAATCTCTCTTTCAATGGATGCAGTGATAGGAGTATTCAAACGTGTTTCCAACTTTGAAACAAACAGTATAGGATCTTCCACTCTTACGACCATTTGATTATTTGCGTCATCGACTAATCAACTCATTTGTTCGGAAAACAAGGAGCTTCAATTAAATCAATTCAAGAGACTTTTGGTGCTATACTAAGGATTAATACTGGAGGTACATGTAGTAATTGCTTTTAACAGTGTGCGATCATATATTTATTTACTCTATTAGACAATAGTATTACTCTCACTGTTTACATTTGTTGAAAGCATTTTATTATTATTTTATAGTTCTCTTTGGATATATAACATGCTTTGTTAGTATGAACATGCAAATTATTTCCATGCAAATTAGTTAAGAACGTACTATTTTTTATCATTGATAAAATTCAACAGCGTGGTTTATGTCATAATTTTGCTTGTCTACCGATATTGTCTTCCTCAAATTTTGAATAAACATTTTCTACATTTTGAGTTCTTTAAAAAAAATTGTTTATTGAAAACTAGATAAAAAATGGCTTGGTTTCTATGTTTTTAGCATGGTTGACAAACAAAATGACATTTGAGCTTTCTTTTGGTATGCTTTGCAACAGTTTCACCTTTCAAATTTTATGCCATATTTTTGTCAGGATTCAGTTCGATATTTTGTGAATATATTATAGGAAGACCATTGAAGTATCAGTTAAGTTAAGTTTCGCTATTGCAGCTTGTATGTTATTTCATTGAAATATCTGATTGTAGAACGAAAGTTAGCAAAGGGGCACAATGTTTTTTAATTTTAACCATGTTAATATGTAAGTTTCGTAAAGTGATTATCGAAAAACTAGAACTGTACTTATAGTAAATAATTGCTTCATACATTTTCCTAAGTTATCAAAATGTATGTGGTATATGTTGGACATAAATTTAATTGCTTGAGGATATAGATATACGAGATGCATAGTAGAAAGTAAAAGCAACTGAAATATATATGTGGATATATCAGATAATCTAATTTTCTACTATTAATTATATAAATTAAATAATTGAAAATTGGTTAAGTTATTTTGAATTGTATAAATTGCCCTTGGCACAAAGTTATTTTTTCTACATCTGCATGCATTATGGATACCACAACTTTTGGTTGCCCATATTTGAGTATACATCTACAACTGCAATGTTGCTGATTTTGAAGAAAATACTTTCTTTATAGGCATTATCAAGTAATGTGTAATTCATGCTTTTCAGTTCTTTATTATCCCAAGTTTACACATTCTTTTTATTCTTTGGTATTTCTTGCAGTCCTTATTTCATCAGTGCTTACCTGTTGAGAATAAAGAAGTCTCTTCAAGGTTAGAAATAGTGTCCTTTGCTTTTTAGTTAAATGCTTGTTTCTTGCAATCATTTGCAGTTCTTATTTAATTGACCATTTGTAAATCTTTTTTTCTTTTTTGGTATATGTTGTTGAAAAGGCACTTGAATCTTTCGAGGATTCCTTGACTAGGTTTGACAGCATTACTGATGCTTGTTAGCGTCATTTTCTTTTTGTGTAGGTTGTAGGTGCAAAAGTTTTATGTTAACTAAGTTAACTATGTTTTATAAAAGTTAAACAAATTTATAAAAATTGAATTTTATACATTTTTACCTAAATTAACAAAATTTTATTATAAAATCAAGTTTCTAATATTAATTAAGTTTTATAAAAATTTAACAAACTCAACGAAGTATATAAAAATATAAATTAACTGAATCTTCTATAATAATAATAATAAACCAAGATTTATAATAATATTAATAATAAGTTAACAAAGATTTATAAATATTAAATAAGTTAATAAAAATTAAACAAGTATTATAAAAATTTAACAAATTTAACTAAGTTTTATAACAATTAACAAGTTTAGTTTATAAAAATAAATTAATCATATATAAATAAATAACTAAATCTTCTATAATAACAATAATAGTAACAATAAATTATTATTGTTAACTAAGATTTATAATAATAATACTAAGTTAACTAATATTTATAAATATTAAATAAGTTTATAAAAATTAACTATGCACTATAAAAATTTAATTGAGTTAACTAAGTTTTATAAAAATTAACAAGTTTAGTTTACAAAAATTAATTAAGTATATAAAAATATAGAATATAGCTAAATCTTCTATAATAATAATAAACTAAGATTTATAATAATAATAACATGTTAACTAAAATTTATAAATATTGAGTAAGTTTAAATTTACTAAGTATTATAAAAATTCAACTAAGTTAACTAAGTTTTATAAAAATTACCAAGTTTGTTTATAAAAATTAACTAAGTATATAAAAATATAAAATATGGCTAAATATTCTATAATAATAACAATATTTATTATCATTATTATTAACTAAGATATACAATAACAATAATATGTTAATTAAGATTTATAAATATTAAATAAGTTTATAAAAATTAACTAAGTATTATAAAAATATAACTAAGTTAATTGAGTTTTATAAAAATTAACAAGTTTAATTTATAAATATAAAAGATTACTTATTCTTCTATAATAATAATAAACTGAGATTTATAATAAGTTAGCTAAGATTTATAAATATTAAATAAGTTTATGAAAATTAACTAACTATTAAAATTAACTAAGTTAACTAAGTTTTATAAATATTAACAAAGTACATAAAATTATAAAATATAACTTAATCTTCTATAATAATAATACTTAACTAAGATTTTTAATAATAATAAGTTAACTAAGATTTATATAATCATAATTAATTAAGATTTATAATAATAATAAGTTAACTAATATTTATAAATATTATATAAGTTTATAAAAATTAATTAATTATTATAAAAATTTAACTAAATATGATTTATAAATATTAAATAAATTTACATTATTTTGTACCACCTTGATAAATCTATATCATTATATTATTACCGAGTAACATTTCAATAGCTCAGAAGCCCCTTTGTTATTTTGTGAAATGAACGGTCGCGCTTTATATTTATTCCTTTCTCGACCTTGCTCTCCACTTCGTCATTCTTTCGTGTGAAGAAAAAATAAAGGTGTCCTCTCGCCTCAATTTTCTTATTCTTTTCTTCTATCGGGCATCTCCCCTTCTTTTATCCATCCTCGCAAATCTAATTTTTTTTCTTCCATCACGCCTCTCCCCTTCCTTCTTTTTTCAAACCTAAATAATAAGGTCCTTGGATTTGTTGCTTTTCCACTCAGCTGCGGTTATCCATCACTCCTACCTACTTCTCCTGCTAAATAGACTCACCTCTGTCACCATTATTTACATCAATTTTAAATACAATACCATCCTGCTCAAACCCTAGAGGCAATTAAGCAATTTTTGTTACAAAATAAAGAGAATGGAGACCATTGGAGAGAGAACAATTTTATCGAATTGAGATAGATCTTACAATACAATCAAACTTCATATTTATAGACTCCTTATGCAGTGCAGATTATAATAATGCCCTTTCTTGTTTAGCATATTCATCCCTATTATTAATATATATTACAACACTCCCCCCTGGAATATGCGTTTGTAAAGATGATAAGAGTAATTGCCTCATTAAAAACCTTGTTATGAAAAACCCAGTGGTAAAAAATCATAAACAAGGAAAAGAGTGCAACATGATTTCATCTTTAAGTAACATATATTTTATAATGTTACTATGAGGGTCGATACTTCTGGATCAAGATAATACCTCCTTAAAACCTTACTAATAAAAACCCAATGGGAAAAATATTAGTGAAGGAAAAAGTGTACATTATAGCATATTTCATACGCTCCCCCTGAATTATAACGCATTATTCAATTAGTTTGTTGATGCAGCCGACGCATACCAATTCTGTACACCATCTTCTGAAATGTTGATTTTGGAAGCGCCTTTGTGAATACGTCCATCGGATTTTCTTGGGATCGGATTTGTTTCACTTGTACCTTATTATCCTTTTGTAGCTCATGTGTGAAGAAAAATTTAGGAAAAATGTGTTTCGTCCTATCACCCTTAATGTAACCTGCTTGAATTTGAGCTACACAAGCTGCATTGTCTTCATAAATAATGGTTGATGTAACGACCCGAAATTTTCCATTTTAAAATTCCAGATAGTTAGGAAAAAGAAGAAAGAGATAGAAGAAGAAGAAACAGAAAAACACGACATAAATTCTCACATTCGCAGCGGGTCAAAATAAAATATCAAATAATAACAGTTTACAAAAGAATTCTGTATATGTCGGTTACATTATAATACATCAGAGTTACACACATAATCAACAATGGACATATACAAATCAACATGTCTCAGATAATTAGAAATCTATGACAGCGGAAACACTCTATACATTCCTGCCATCCAGCTCGCCTCCTGAGCCCCAGAACGACCTTACCTGAAAATCTGTAATACTCGGTCGGACTCGAGCATTACATCAAAGTAACACCCAGGTCAGGCTGGAAACCAACGTGAGTAAACCCATCTCACAAGGAATACTAATGCATAAACTTATTTAAAACTCGGGTAACTCGTACTTTACAATGAGTTCTCAACTTATTATAGTCAATACTCATTTCATATATCATTATCTATAGACCTCTACAAAGTTAAAAGTGGTCCAGTTACTTATGTAACGTACGCGATTTTTCGTTGCCAAAAAACCGAATAGTTATGGGTTTAAGAAAAAGAAAAGAAGAAGAAAGAGAAGAAGATAGTAGAAAATAGAGAGAAAAGAAAATAGAAAATAGAACGGAACTGAAAACAACAGAACAACATCAGAATCTCACAATTCGCAGCGGAACAACATATAATAAATAAATGAATAATCTTTAAACAAAGAACTATATCAGTTATTACATTACATTACATTACATCATATCATCAGAGTGTACAACATTAAACAATGCAGCGGAAAAAAAAAGTACTATATACTAGTAATACGCCATGCCATCCATCTTGCCTCCATCAACTTCTGAATTCCAGAATATCCTGATAAACCTTAACTCTTGACTGCCCGTGTGAAAATTGGTGGGCACCCAGATTTTAGGAAGGAAAACAATAAACTTCGAGTCAGTCATGTGACTGGTGTGGGAACTCAAAACAGTTTATTTATCTTTAAAATCAAAATAGAGGAATATTTTTAAAGTCAATTCGCAATGCTTTTAAAAATGAGACTACCATAAGACCTCCCGCCACACACACAATGCAAACGCAGACTTGGGGAAGATTTCTTCTTATGTTAGTCAAAGATGCTTGATACGCATTAAAATCAAATCAATTTTGATATTATTACTAGTGCATAGTGTAGAAAATATTTCGAAAGTAGAATATAAATCTTAGCCAGCATAGGTACCATTATATTATGCTTACTATAGCTACCATTTTAAATGGCAGGTTCTACAACTAAAACCGTACAAGTTTCGTATTGTTTCTTTGGATTTCCAACGAATGATCAGGCCAAGGAACTTCCCATTGCCACATGAGAATGCCTCTGGATGGACATCCCCGAGAACCAAACCGGATCTCTACCAACATAAGGCCGGGTTACCCCTAACTGAGTAACAACTGACCGAATATGCCATCCCCCGGTCCTTTGGGACCTTTCACCGAGCGCTCGCAATCAATTCACACAATCATAAAGTGTTTTCAACATGAGTAAGTATCTGGGCTCCATACCATGATACCACCCTTTTCCAGAAGGAAATGCACATATCCTAAAGGGCGCTACCCCTCATAACCTTACCGCATCTTTCCTGTTTTGACCATTCACGGGGTGTGAGGCTCGACGAAGTCACGTCCACAAAAACATACTTTATACAAAAGCCATGCTTTGGGTCAACAAATGATCATAGAAATGATCACCAAGATAGACGATCAAACAAATGATCCTATCATAAATAATCAACACAATGATCATTTCACAGCAACACTCAGTATGTCACATTACCAAATTGGGAATATATCGCTGATAACCTTCAACTATATAACCTCTGAGCTCGTACGTCTCAGAGAAGGGTGTTAAGCTAAGAGAATAAATTCTCCGCCACCAACAGAAATATATTAGAAAGAAATCGGCTTTATATCTCAATTTGTAATGTCAGGCATACAATCCATACAAGTCTGTTCCGGGATCGAACAGAACCGAAGGCACTTACAAAGAAGTCCTTGCAATCCGAATAATCTCTAATCACGTTCGGATTTCCCATCACATATGGAGATCTCAATACCGGGGATCAGCTAGTGCAGAGACAATCAACAAGAAACCCTTACGTTTTTGAAAATATCGGTCTTCAACACCGATCTTCAAATGCAATTCATAATGACGTATCACATATTCGGAATGGGTTATACGACCCCAAGGTCCATTCCCGGTTAACCCGAATAGTGAGCACTTATTATTTTAAAAAAAAAGTGTGGATTCAATTTCAAGCAAATCACAACAAATACCTATTTAAAGGTAAATATTGATAGTCGGTTATTGAACTATCAATAGATATGCCAACATCACCAGATTCCAAATAATTTTCCAAATTATTTATTTTCCAAAAATATCTTTACAAGATATACATATTTTCCATTCTTCAAAAATAAATCAATTTTTATTTTTAAACCCAATTTCCAATTTCATTTATAAATTCTATATTGAATTTACATTCCAAAATATTTATGAATATACGATTCCCATTCGATTTCTAATATTCATTTTCAATTTATCTTCAAAAAGATAAATTCAAAATATTCACTTAATATTGGAAAAGCATTTCTATACTTATTTATTTATAAGTAATTCACTAGTATTTTATTTTCTATACTTAGAAAATATTTAATATACTCTAATCGAAATTAAGTATATATTTCATTCTTTAAGGAAATCATTCACTTAACCATATTTATTTGGGCCAAAACGAATGTTGCGTAAAACATCGTTATGACAACCCAAAATCACTAGTATAGGGATTCGAAATTAAAATAGATATATAAACCCCAATACTATACAAAACATTTCCTTTCGGAAATCATTTATTATAACAACAGTGTTATAATCTATCATTTCCTTCTATTTCTCGAAAACGTCTATTGCAACAATAAATGTTGAAATCTATGGTTTCGAATCTGAACACCTTTTAAAACATCGTTAGATCGTTTTAATTCTATTTCAAACATCACATCCAAAATAATTTCTTCACTATTCAAAAACGTGAATATACCTTGTCAATAAATTTCATCACTTCTATTCATTTTATTTTAAAGGATTATTCACTGTCTAAACGTGAATATAACTCCATTAATAAATTACAACAATTTACTTATCAAAATAAGTCGTTGCGAATTTATAAAACAACGTTTATAAATTCTATTTCTATTTATTTTATATCAGCTCCTTTTTATAATTTCCTTTATTAACCTATCTCAATTCATATCACAATGATATACTAAAAATTCATATTATAAGTCAAACACTTATAATTTATTTGTTTACAAAATTGTTTCTTTAAACTTCATAATTATAAATCTTATAACTTATAAGATTCAATTATTTATCCAAATCTATTCCCTAAATAACTTTACAAATTTTATTTATAAAATTCTATTTATAACTTCACCGTTATAATCCTATAGATTTCATTCACTTATGAAATTCATTCACGATTCATTCTAACACTTATAAAAGCTCATTTTACACTTCTAATATTTTTAATTTATAAATATCAATTTATAAATCTTTTAATATAAAACAATTTATATTACTATTTTAAAACGTCTTTAAACTCTTTTATAATTTCATCATTTGATTTATAAAATAATCCAATTTTATAAATCCTATTTTTAAACTTTTTATAATAAATTCAGAAATCCCAGTTTAAACTATTTTATAAAATCATTAATCCCATATTTTCAAAAATCAACTTTTAACTATATTCCTCAAAAATATAATTTTTATAACATTAAAATCATAACGTTTATTTATTTAGAATGAATTAATTCAAAAAATATCTTATAAACGTATACTTCCAAAAATCACTTTAGAAATCAAAATCGTTGTTTTTAAACTTCAAAAATTGGATCCGATGATGCAACACATCAATATTCAATCACGACTTTCAAACATCATATATCGATATGATAATCAATCAAACATCACAATATCTAAAATCAAATAAATATTTGTGAGGAATCCAGTTGGATCCCTCCAACCTGTTTCCCTGCATCCACAGACATTAGCACAATACCAATTCCGTTTTAAGACGGAATATCGCGGTATATGGGATTTTATAAATATTATCCACTTACTAACGGCGCAATAGGGTCTCATCCGCTATACAATGCGGGAAATCAATCAACTGCAATATATACATATGCCAATATATATATATATATATATATTGCTATATATATATATAATATAATACCAATTCCACTTCGAGGTGGAATATCGCGGTATATGTGTGTAATAAATAACCTCCGCTTACTAACGGCGTATAGGGTCTATTCACATTCAATATATATATATATAACAATCATCATACAAGCATTCAATCATTCAATCAACAAATTTTAAATCTAACTATTTAAAATTTAAATAAATCCTTTTGAGTGAGAAGTTCTCACCTTAGCTTTTATTAGCAATCCATTTCCCATCTTGACTCGATTTTCTTGATTTATACCTTGTATAAATATTTACACAGCTTGTTAATATTCGAATCAATCGAATAAATTAAATTTCATTTATAAGTGTAAATTTCCCAGTGGTTTTATTTTGAACAAATTTTCCTTTTAATAAATTTAATTTTCCAATGATTAAATTTTAAACCAATTTTCTCCTTAAAAATTATCTAATCGAAGAATTTAAATCCTAAACTGGAATTCCTTTAATAAATTTATTCAGCTACAATTTAATTTTAAAACTAAATTTTTCTCCTTAAATAGACTTAATAAACTTACCCTTAAATTAAATTTATCTAACTAATTATTTCAATCTCAAGTTAATGATTTTTATTTTAAACTAAAAATTAAAAATTGAAACTGATTTTCTTTAATTAAATTTGTTTTAACTAAAGGTTACAATTTTAAAACTAAATCCCTTTTTAATAAATTGTTTTTGGCTTTCAAACAATTTCTTTTTAATACTTTGATTTAACAAAAATTAAATTCAAACTATTCTTTATAAATTCAATTTTTGTCGAACAAATTTAATTTCTATTTAAATAAATTTTATTAACTAACTATTTAATTTAAACAACATTTTCTTTTATAAAATATCCTTTAGTCCTTAATTACCCATTTTCCAATAATAAATAATATTTTCTTTTGATAAATCATTTTATCAAATAAGTAAAATGTCTAACTAATTTTCCTTTTATAAATTAATTTAGATTAACCAATGATTTTCTTAGTATTTGAAAAATTCAAATCACCAATTATCCTTCAATAGATTTAATTAACTAATTATTTAATTTAAACAACATTTTCTTTTTTTTTTCTTTTTTTTCACAGCATAAATGCTTATTAAATTAAATCAAAACTAAAAAAAAATCATATACCTCACTGCCGATTGCAACCCAAAACCAACATCCCCAAATTGGTCGTGCTCTTGATTTCACCAGAGCACACGAGTCACGCGAGTCGCCAACCGCCCTGTCGTCGCCGCCATCGGTCGCGACCCTGCCTCCATAGCGCGCGCCTCGTCCCCACCATCTCGTGCGCCGCTCGCCTCGACCGCCGCCGCCTGCCTCGACCGCCGCCGCCTCGAATCTGCATCGCGACCCACTGCCTCGTGAGTAGCCGCCGCCATCAACTCGAGCTCCATACGCGTGCGCTCGAGAATCCCCACGCCGCCGCTTCATGCCCTTGCCCTAAATCGCGATGCTTCGATCCCTAAATGTTTTCGAGATTAAGGGAGGCTTCGGCCCTAATTTGTTTATCTATGCTTTCGCGATTTGAGGTGGCCATTGATTCTTGGCTTCTGATTTTTTTTTCGTTTGAAATTTTAAGGAGAGAACGTGATTTATCTGGTATTCAAACTACAGAGGCCATGCTTAGCACGATCTTTACACGATCGAAGGCATGATCCTCGCCGTAATTTTAGGCGTAAATTCAGGAAGGAAGGTGGCTGTGTTGACAAAATTTTAAATTTAAATTTTAAATTGAATTCGGCTTAAATTTCAATGCGTTTACACGTCGTGTGCTCACATATAAACTCCGAAAAATACGAAATTTGAAATCCGGCAATAATTCAATATTACGGACCCAATGGAACTGGTTTCGTCGAATTCCGAGACTGTGCCTCGGACGGCTATTTTTGAATATCGATTCAAACGATTTAATTTCAAAACTGAACAATTCACTTTCAAATTCAATTCTGAAGCTTCTAAAATCTTCAATATTATCAATATGAATTTTACAAGCCTTTGAAATATTTTTAATTGGCTTAAAATTGAAGATTCAAATTTTTATTCAACTTTCAAATAGATTAAATTCTATAATTTTAATCGCCAAATTCATTCTGATAATTTGAAATTCAATTCAAATCATCATTCAAATATTTAAAATTAATTAAATATTCTCAAATTAAATTATTAAAAATTCTGGATCGTTACAACTTAAATCATTCCATTCAGCCTATTTATTTCACATATCAACTCTATAAGGAATTTATAGAAGATTTACAAATCGAAGAGGTTTCGGATATTTGCAAATGCCTGAATCCGGTCTCTTAGAATCCCATGTCATCTTAACCCAAATTATTCAAATGAAATACCCTTCAAACTTAAAATACATGATGTCACTATTTTAACCCAACATATTAAATCATATAACATCACACATCACATACCAGAGATATCAACTAATCTAAGGCACACAATATCATTCAATCATGTGTGAGCAAGGTTAATCAACCATACAATCTCTAATTAATCAATTTAACCACAATTGAGTTAAATCAATTACTTTAATTACTTTTAAATCCTGCTTATTAATTAATTACAAACTAATTAATTAATCATCCAATAATCATCCATCTTAATTAATTCTCCTGGATTAATTATCCTTCAATTACATTCAAGTAATTACCTTTAATTAATTACACAAATTAATTATTATTAACTAAAAACAATAATTAATCTTTAATTACTTCACAAATTAATTAACTATAATTAATTACATGAATCCTTAATTACTTATATTAATTAATTTCTCATAAATAACTTATTATTGATTTATTAATTTTAATTAATAAACCTTTAATTGCATCATTAATTACACAAATTAATGATTCCTAATTACATTTCAATTCATCCTCATCCAAATTAATTACATTAAGTGATTAATCTTTAATTAAAACACAATTATTAATCACTCTTGATTAATCTCAACCAGTAATTAATTACCCATTTATTTACTTCATTGAATAAATTAATTACTCCTTAATTAATTATCTTAACAAATCTCTTGATTAATTACACAAAGTAATTATATTTTATTAATTACATTAAGTAATTACCTATCAAACCATCCAATGATTATTCTAATTTAATTAAACTTCATTAATTAACTTAATCCTTAATTAATTAATTCAAACCCTTAATTACTAAATTAATTAACCCAAATCATTAATTAATTGAATTGATTAATTATCCATTTTAATTACCCTACTACTTTAATGAATCACAAATCATTAAGCCCATATTAACTTTAAAATGAAAACATTTTCTTATTTATGATTTAAGTTTAAAACAATTTAAAACCCAAATACTTCGAGTCAAGCAACAATTAACTCGAGAACCAACCAAAACCAGAGTCACCAGATCATCAGTGCATAGTGCACAACAAATCAATTCAATCATTCAACCTATTATTTAAATTTAACCATTTAAATTTAAATGGAACCCAAATGAGTGAGATTAACTCACCTTTGAATTTGTTTTACAGTCCACTTCTAATCTCGACTTGTTTCCTTTCAGATTTTAACCTTGCATAACAGTTATACGATGTATTAATATTTTACATAATCGAACAATCAACTATCCCTTTTAACAATTTTTATTTAACTAATAATTTAATTTAAATTAATTACTTCATGTGATAATTTAAATTGACTAATGATTTAATTAAATTATTAATTTCTCTCTTAAAACTACATATACAAATAAATTATAGATTTAAAAACCTACTTTTATAAATTCCTCAAACGTTTAAAATACATATATATATATATATATATATCAATAATTTTTCTATATATAAAATTAACTAAGATAGGCATGTATAAAAATTTTCTTTATTGCAGATTTCCTCTTCCAACCTATATATTATAAAAAAATAGAAATCTGACTTTATTTAAAATGCTCAAAAATCACTTTCTTTTCCAAAGTTTTATACTTGTATTAAACAGTAATTCCTTTATAAACCTTACTGTTAAAATATATTCTTCTATCTGCTTTTCTTCTGCATGTATAAATACACAAACATAAATTTTAAACTAAATTAAATTTAACTAAAAGAAATACCTAACTGTTGAAACCACTAGAATCGCACACGGTAGAACTTCGACGAACCCAAAATTTCGATCGCAACCCGAGCTTTAGACCACCGCCTCCCTTCTCTCCGTACATAGAAAACGCTCGTGGCCACAAACAAGATGAACCCCGAGACTTCGAACCTAACCCTAGATCACCTCGAGTTTCACTGCCAACCCAAAACGCAAATCGAACACCCACCTCGATTTGAACGCGAAGCCTAAATCGAAACTCCAGAAAATCCAGCCCCAAATCAAAACGAGACAGTGCCTAAGTAAGCCTCCTCCACCTGAATCGATGAACCCATGACGCGCGTGTGCCTGCTCGTGAAACCCACTAACCGCTTGCTGTTCAAACGCGCGCAACTCTACCCCCTCGGACATTTTTTTTCTTTTTTGTATGGTTTGTTCGAATTGATTTTTACTGAAGAAAAAAAAAGGAGACTTGATTTAAAGGGTAAAAAAAAGTTTGCATGTTTAAAGGAAGAAAACAGGAGTATTTGAGAAGGAACCATAATTGACTTGGTCAATATGTATATAAATAAATAAGTGTTCAAGATATTTCGATATAAATTTTAGCGCATTTACATATCGTACGCTCCCAAAACAACCTCAAACACTACGGAAATTGAAATCCGATAATAATACAATATTACGGATCCAATGGAACTAATTTCGTCGAATTCAGAGACTGTGCCTCGGAAGGCTATCTTTAAATGTCAATTTAAACGATATATTTTCAAAACATAACAAAACACTTCCAAATTCAATTTCGACACTATTACTATCTTCAGTACTATCGATATAAATTTTACAAGCCTTCAAATTATTTTTAACAGGCTTAAAACTCCATATTCAACATTTTACCCAATTTCAAATTATATAATTCAATAAATTTAATTATCAAGTAAATAACGATATTTGGAACTCAAGTTAAAATTAACCTTTCAAATATTTAAAATCAACTAAATATTCCAATCTTTATGTGGGTCAGAAAGATAACCTACATCAGCATAGCTAACTAGATTTGGATTATTGCCTGAGTTAAGTAAAACAAACCCAAATTTGTCGTTCCACAAAGATATCTCATGATATGTTTTATACCATTCCAGTGCCCTTTTGTTGGTTTTGAACTGTACCTTGCTAGAAGATTTACTGAAAATGCAATATCTGGTCTTGTGCATTGGGCCAAATATAATAATGCACCAATGGCACTAAGATATGGCACTTCCGGGCCAAGTACATTCTCATCTTCTTCTTTTGGGAGGTAAGGGTCCTTTTTAATATCTAAAGATCTAACAACCATCGGCGTACTAAGTGGACATCCTTTATCCATTTGAAAACGCTTTAGAACTTTCTTAATGTAGTTTGATTGATGGATTAATATGCCATTAGTACTATGCTCAATCTGTAGACCGAGATAGTGCTTAGATTTACTAAGATATTTTATTTCAAATTCCTTCTTTAAATAATTTATTGTTTCATTAATCTCTTCTGGAGTCCCAATCAAATTTATGTCATCAACATAAACTACTAAGATAGAAAATCCGTTTACTGATTTCTTTATAAAGACACATGGACAAATGAGATTATTTTCGTATCCTTCTTATACCAAATATTTACTAAGACGGTTATACCACATCCTTCCAGATTGTTTCAAGCTGTATAGTGATCGTCTTAGTTTTAATGAGTACATGGACTTTGATTTTGCTTCAGGCAATTTATATCCATCTGGAATTTTCGTGTAAATATTGGTATCTAATTCACCGTAAAGATAAGCTGTCACAACATTCGTTAATCTTATATCGAGTTCTTCAGAAACTACAAGACTTATCAAATATCGGAATGTTATGACATCCATAACAGGAGAGTAAGTTTCCTTAAAGTCAAAACCTTGTCTCTGCAGGAAACCTTGTGCGACAATTCATGCCTTGTACCTCACGACTTCATTTTAATCATTTCTTTTTCTAACGAATACCCATTTATAACCTACTGGTTTAACATTTTCTGGTGTTTTCTCTATTGGTCCAAATACACCATGTTTTTGAAGTGAATCTAGTTCCACTAGGATAACATCTTTCCATTTTGGCCAATCGTGTCTTTTTCGACATTCATTTATGCTATTTGGTTCATTATCGTCATTCTCGTTATTCTCATTATGTTCATGACATTCAATTATTTCAGTAGCTACTGCAAATGAGAATACATCATCAATTATTATTTTACTTCAATCCCATATTTCTCCATAGTTCATAAAAAATATTGAGGTCTCTTTATTATTAGGTACCATTTTATCGTTGGAATCTTCTTTTATCTCTTCTGGGATAATATTTCCTTCCACACTTGTAGGAGAATTGGGATTTTCATTTAAGTGATCTTTTTGATCATTTATAACCTCTTCAGGAGGTTCCTTAATTAATGATTTTCCATTAGACTTTCTTTTTCTAGGCGCCAAGTCTTTTGAACCAATTGGCCTTCCAGGTTTTGTCTTGCTTTAGATTCATTTGTTGCTATATTTACTTTTGATCCTTCAGGAACATCAGTTTTTGCTTGTGCATTTGCTGCTGGAATGTGAGATTTAGTTATTTTTACAGTGTCGCTAAATGCATTTGGCAGTTGATTTGCAATATTTTGAATATGCAAAATTCTTTGTATCTCATATTGGCATTGTTCGGTACGTGGATCCAAATAAGACATAGATGGATTATTCCATGATATTTCACACCGTTCTACTGGAACGGTCTTTCCTCCCCCTAACGGCGGGAAGATTGTCTCATCGAATTTACTGTCTTAAAAATCTTGCAGTGAAGAATCACCTGTAAGAGGTTCAAGGTAACGAATTATCGATGGGGAATCAAATCCCACATAAATTCCCAACCGTCGTTGAGGATCCATTTTAGTACGAAGTGGGGGATTAATAGGTATATGCACAGCACAACCACATTTTCATAAATGTGAAATATTTGGTTGAGATCCAGTTAAGAGCTGTGATGGTGAAAGCTGACGATAAGCTGTTGGTCTAATTTTAACCAATTTCGATGCATGCAAAATTGCATGCCCCCAAGCTGAAACGGGTAGTTTTGATTGCATGAGCAATGGTCTTGCAATAAGTTGCAAGCACTTAATTAATGATTCTGCTAGACCATTTTGAGTATGAACATGAGCTACTGGATGTTCAATTTCAATTCTCAATGATAGACAATAATCATCAAATACTTGAGAAGTAAATTCTCCAACATTATCTAGCCGAATTGATTTAATTTGATGATCAGGGAAGTCTGCTCTTAATTTTATTATTTGAGCAAGTAGCTTGGCGAATGTCAAATTTCTCGTAGAAATATACAGACATGTGACCAACGAGTTGATGCATCAATCAATACCATAAAATATTTGAATGGTCCACATTCAGGGTGGATTGGGCCATATATATTACCTTGAATTCTTTGTATAAATGTTGGAGATTCAGATGTGATTTTACTATATGAAGGTCGAGAGATTAATTTTCCTTGTGCACATGGGGGACATAAGTAATCACTTGGTAAATTCAATTGGTTTGATAAATCGTGTCCATTTGAGTTTTTGGCAATTTTACGCATCATAGTTGATCCAGGATGACCCAAGCGATAATGCCAAAGAATCAATGTCTTTGTATTTGTGAGCTTCTGGCCCATGTTTATAGAGTGAGATTCAACTATGCCAATTTTTGTAAAATATAAACCAGTTGAAATTGTACCAAATTTTCCTGGATAAGCTTCTGGCTTTCAATTCTAGAAATAACACAAAGATATTCTTTGTTGTTTTCATTTATAGTTTCAGTATGGTATCCATTCATTCTTATATCTTTGAAACTCGGCAAATTTCTTATAGAGTTACTTGAGTATATTGCATTCTGAATAAAGATATGCGTACCATTTGATAATATTATATGGGCTCTTCCGGACCCGTCAATTATATTAGTAGATCCAGCTTCAGTGGAGACTTTTGCCGAGAAATTTTCAAATAGTTCAGATAAAAAATTCTGGTTTTTCAAAATTGTATGAGTAGTTGCACTATCTAGTAAGCATATATCATCACCCAAATGGTGTTCCATACCTTAAGAATTAAAGACAATAATTAGTCAATCATAAAAAATTTGTATGCATAAATAAATGTAATGTAAAAAAATAAAGTAATATGATTAAAATAGGCTACTGATTAAAAACAACATCCACATTATACATTATTTTTAACTAGTACTGCAAAGGGAAATACAAGTAAACGAACACAAACTTCAAACTGATTTATTGATGCAAGATAACGAAACAAAGCGAAAGCCACATAACAAACTTCAAGATATTTGTAATTGATCAAATCGGTCATATCATTGCACTTAGATTATCATTAATAAAATTTCCATTGTCATCTTCTAAGAAATCATTTAACTTGAGGTTAGTGTTTTCAGGTAACTTTTCGGCATTATTTGCCTCAATATTCTTCAAGCGATGATATTCTTCAACTGTTTCTTTGATGATCTACATGTACGTGACCAGTGACCAGATCATCCACATCTATAACAAACTTCCTCATAATGCCTTTTATTTTCTGAAGCTGAATCATTTTTTTTACAGGCTCAATTTTCTTTTGTTGCTTTTTAATGTTGGTGGTTTTGTTACCTTTAAAACCACCATAGCTGTCTCTGCTAGAGTTATATCCACGTCCACGACCATGTCCTCTACCTCGACCTCGACCCCTACCTCTTCCAGAGTGGGAAAAATTAGCATTAACTTCAGGTAATGCAGTTGAACCAGTTGGTCTTGAGGAGTGATTTTTTATAAGCTATTCATTATTTTGTTCAGCAATTAGTAAGCATTCTATGAGTTCAGAATATTTTATAAAATGACGCTCTCGATATTGCTGCTGCAGGAGTATATTCGAGGCATAAAATGTTGAGAAATTCTTTTCAAGCATTTGTGCGTCAACCATCGTTTCTCCACATAATTTCAGTTTAGAAGTGATTCTAAACATTGCAGAATTATATTCTCTTACAGACTTAAAGTCTTGAAACCTCAGGTTCAACCACTCTTGCCTAGTGTTTGGAAGTATGACTGTCTTCTAGTGGTCATAACGCTCCTTCAAGGAGTTCCATAAGTGGAGAGGGTCTTTTTCAGTCAAATATTCTGTTTTTATATCGTCATGGATATGACGTCTTAAAAATATTAGAGCCTTTGCCTTGTCCTGCTGGGACATAGTATTGCCATTTTTAATGGCATTTTCTAAGCATTGAGATTGCAAATGAATCTCAGCATCCAGTATCCATGTTAAGCAGTTGTCTCCAGATATATCCAAAGCTTTAAATTCAAGCTTGGCGATGTTTTCCATTTTATGAACTGTTCATAAAATAAATTGCATAGAGTGAAAATATTCGCCACAACAGCATTCACTATTTGTTTGTTTCCAGCTAAAAGGTAAAAAAAATAAAAAAAAATAAAAAGTCTTTATTCATGGTGCCAAACAACTATAACCAAAAAAAAGGTATCAACAAAACCAAACATTTAGATTTTGCAACTTTCATGTATTTATCATATAAGAAAGGAAAGTCAGCTTTTGCGTATATTCCATTCCAAACTTTTGATTTTTATTTGGCAACAGATCCGCAAAGGAAAAAAATAAGTATTGAATTTAGAAGCCAAAGAATTAAAATAAGATTGATACAAGAAAAGACATGAAAAATATAGAAGCGAACCCCAAACTAGCATGTGTTGACTTGACAGCTTTATCAAAAAAATGATATTGACAATTACCTTTTTGTAGAGAGGAAAAGTAATGAGTTTATAAAGAAATGCAAGAACAATCCCTTTACCTGCTGTTTTAAAGGAAATAAGAAATAGAACGTATGTAGATATATTATAAAAGACTCGTTTGCACTAATATATAATAGGATTTTGAATATGAGTAGCCTTAGAATTGGAATGGTCAGAAGTGGAACAGTCAGAGTAATTAATATATAATTACTTGTTGAGAAGTTGGAAAGTTTGATGGTGAACAGGTTGAGAACAATAATTAAATCGCATTCCTATGCAGAATATAAGAATGCAGTATATAGAAAGTTTGTGTTACTAAAAAAAATATTCCTAGTTGAGCAGCAAAAAAATAAAATAAAAGAAGAACACCTTCGTGTTGATAATGTGTTACAAAATAAAGAGAATGGAGACCATTAGAGAGAGAACAATTTTATTGAATTGAGATATATCTTACAATACAATCAAACTCCATATTTATAGACTCCTTATGCAGTGCAGATTACAATAATGCCCTTTCTTATTTAGCATATTCATCCTTATTATTAATATATATTACAACAATTTTTTCATGTTTTAGTTTTAAACAATGAAAAAATCATTTTACTAATTAATCTTCTTTTTTATTAGGTATTCCCGAAGCACGCAAATACAAGTCTTGCTTTCGTTGTTTGCTATTTACTCATGTTGCTCTTTAACATGTTTAAGGTATCTTCTTCTATCTTTTTGTTGTTCGCAATATATTTTACATTCCCAATTTCATTTCTTATTTGACAGTATTTGGCTAAAATCAAAGTTCCATTTGGGTCAACCTTATTAAATATGTCATTGATTTTGATGACGCAAAATATATGTGTTCAAAAATTTCTATAACTGAAGTATACTTATGTTTATGCAAAAAAAATACCTGGATAAAATTCTCAATATGTTATTAGTAGCCTTTTTAACTGCTTAACAAATCTGGATTTTGTTTTATTGCTATTTTTCTTAATTTCAAATGCAGTCTATTGACTATTGATATGGATTTTTTTAGTTAGCTTTCTCATGTTGCTATTTCATACCCTAACACAATGAGTTTTTTTAATCCAAATTCAGTACGTTGTAATAATTCATGCCATCGTGTGTTTTAAACTTCTTGACAACCTTCTTTTATTTTATTTGCAAACTATAACAGGTTGACTTTCATGCCCCAATATGTAAGTTTTAATTCATGATGTTTCTAGCTTTATCCCCCCTTTCCCCATTTGTTATTTGATTTTAGTTGAGACTTGAAATTGAATTATTTGTTTCTTTGATTATACTATTTTTATGCTATTTTTTTGGAATCTACATATTAGGTCTGGTTTCCCTTTTTCTTTATGATATTTGTTTGAATACTAATATAAATGCTCAAATTCATAATACAACCGTTCCTTCAATTCAACCTCTAATCAACAAATATTAGGTGTACTATGTTTAATACTTACCCTATCATGTATGAAAAATTACAATTATTTGAGATACTTTTGAGACTTTAAGGCATACTAAGTTAAGTGTCGAAAACTAATGATTTTATCTATATGCGCGTATCTTTGAACAAATGTTGCTAATTGATATATGAATATCTTTTGATATATATATATATATATATAATATATTTCTAATAGGCATGCTTATTCAAAAATTCTTGAGTTATACATACAATTATCTGTTGTAAAACATTAATCGTGTATTCTATTTTCAGGTTTGCACAATCTTTGTCCATAATAACTAAGTTAATTTCAGTAGAAGTGAGGATTTTATATCCACTATGGTGTGGCTTTATGGTTTGTTTTAAATGAATGTTTAATGATTTATTTCTCTTTCTTTAAATTTCTTAGTGATTTAAAAATTTATATATGATGATTTGCTCCCTTTCTTTAAATATTTTTACTTTAGTTCTGCTCATGTAGGCTAGTAAACCATGATGATGAATAAACTATGAATGTTTCTGCACTTTTATTGGTCATTATATTACAAAAGAATATTTGTAATCATACATCAGTTTGGTAATAAACTGTTATGCCACATTCCATATTTCTTTTAAAATTATTTTGTGCACCATTAGTCTAATACTTTTATAGATATAATCATATAACATCTTATACAACATTTCTTTACAATTTGCAATCTAGTTGATTTTTTTGTGATTAAATTGGCACGCTAGAACGATTTTATAATGCAGATTAAGGCATAAATAATATCATTTTTCACAGTTTGTTACATTGTAGATAATATGATGACAAAAAAACCCAATTTGTGTTGTGCAAATGTAGAAATTTAATATAGTCTTTAGATCATTGTGCATTATATTAAAAGCATTATATTAAATATGCATTTTGTTTTATGGCATGTGTTAATTTTCTTTAAGACATTTGGAGCCTTCTGGTTTATAGGTCACGGTCATCTTACTATTTATTTTCTAACATGACGCAGTGGAAATAACAAACTTGATGTGCTAATAATGTTTGATACAAATTGATGCAATCTTTCTTCCTCACGAAATGATTTCGTGTCAAGTAAACCTGGTAGAACGATAAATGCCCAAATCCGTTGATCTCTCGAGATACCAGATTCTAGCTATCTTCAACACTTTGATCGCGCGCGATTCCGCGTTAGAAGATCTACGATTCTTCGACATTGATCTCGCGCACGAGATTCCGCGAATCGGCTTCAAATTTGTTGATTCGAGCGCATCCGAATATCCGAAGATGGAAGAAGAAGGAGATCACACTCAACTTCAAAAAAAGTGGCAAAAGCACACAAACAAATTTTATTCAAAAATCGCCCCGCTTTTACAAGTGACACAACACTCCTATTTATAGCGATTTACAACACACACGCGACCCATCATATAAGACTCACGACATACGACACACGACCTAAAATGTGCGACATAACAACATAACATCATACGATTTTCAATACATACGAGTTACGGCTTAACATCATACAACACAGCATTACACGAATTACAGCATTACATGCGACCCAGTGCAACACAGTAACGACATAACGACATAACGACCTAACAACATACGCGACTTAACAGCAACATGACCTAACAGTACAACATGCACGACATAAGAACAAACAGCACATATGCGACATAAGAAGATTAGCGACATAAGCATCAACGACTTAAGGAAGCAACGACTTAAGGCAGCAGCGACTTAAGGAACGCAACATAGGTTGGTTAGCTCGCGAACTACTTAAGAAATCAATCCGGCATAAGGTTGAGCGACTTAAAAAGGAGCGACTTAAGAAGATAGCGGCACAAGTCACAGTTGGTATAACTCGCCAGATCGCTCAGGTGACTCGGGCATTGTGTTAGGTCGCTCGCTTAGCTCGTTAAGTCGCTCGAGCGACTCAAGGCAAGGTGTTAGGTCGCTCACGCGACTCAAAGCAAGTGTTAGGTCGCTCACGCGACTCAAGGCATATGTTAGGCCACTCATGCGAATCAAGCCGTGGTGCGCTGCATCATCCTCCTCTGGTTGAAAAGAATTCAACCCCGAATTCACATTTTCCTCTTCTTCGACATGCTTATTCTCATGATATGGAATCAAGTGTTTGACGTTGAAAACGTCAGCAGTATGGATATGATCCGGCAGTCTCAATTGATAAGCATTCTCATTAATCTTCTTTACGATCTCCAAAGGACCAATCCTTCTAGCAGCTCTTGTTGTAAGCACCAATAGGAAATCGATCCTTAGTCAATACTGCATATACAAAATCTCCTTCTTTGAATTCAAAATGTCATCGTTTGATATATGCAGATTGCTTATATTTCTCATTCGCCTTAAGAAATCGTTCTTGCACAACCTTGTGGCATTCTTGCAATTCATTCAAAAAATCACTAGCTCGTTTGATCACTTCTTTCTATTGTGGTACTATAGATAAATCTAATGGTCCTTTAGGAATAGGTGAATAAACAACCTGAAATAGACTGAACCCACTGCTACGATTAACTGCATGGTTGTGTGCAAACTCAGCTTGACACAGCTTGGAATCCCAACTCTTCAAATTATCATTCACGAGGCATCGCAATTGATTACCTAGGGACCTGTTCACAACTTCTGTCTGTCCATCCGTCTGTGGATGATAAGCACTACTAAATTTCATTTTCGTCCCGACCATTCTCCATAGACTCATCCAAAAATGACTCAGAAAACGAGTGTCTCTATCTGATACGATAGATTCAGGCAACCTATGAAGACGATAGATCTCTCTGAAGTATAACTGTGCAACATTAACCGCATCAGCCGTCTTCTTGCATGCAATAAAGTATACCATTTTTGAAAATCGATCAACCACCACATAGATAGAATCATTGCCACATTGCGTCCTTGGCAAACCCAATACAAAGTCCATGCTAACATCCACCCATGGCTTAGTAGGTATAGGCAACGACAAATATAAACCTGCATTTGTCGCGGTCCCCTTTGAAACTTGACAAATACGGCACCTCTGGACAAACTTTTCAACTTCTTTTCTCATTGACGGCCAAAAATAAAACTTTGCGATCAACTGCATAGTACGGTCGCGGCCCATGTGTCCATCCTCATGCAATTCTTTGATAATCTTTATTCGCAGACTGCAATCTGGAATACACAATTGATTTCCTCTAAATAGAAAACCTTCAACCAACATATATCCATCCATGCTTCCATGCTTGACTTTGTCTAGGATCTTGGAAAATAAGAATCTGATGTAAGCAAATCAGGAAGTAAGTCAAAACCCATCACCTCTAATCGCATAGTTGTTAGCAAACTGCTCCTTCGACTTAATGCATTGGTAACGCAATTAGTTACTCCAGACTTATGCTTGACGACGAATGTAAACTGCTGCAAATAAGCTGTCCACGATGCATGCCTAGCTGCAATTTTATTCTGCCCTTGTAAATGCTTCAACGCTTCATGGTCCGTACACAAAACAAATTCTTTTTGGAACAAGTAATGTCTCCAATGCTTCACAGCCCGCACAATAGCATAGAACTCCACATCATAAGTATTGTATCTCATTTTTGCTCCAGAAAGTTTTTCACTGAAATAGGCAATTGGACGACCCTTCTGACTCAACACTCCTCCAATTCCAACTTTCGATGCATCCGTATGTAATTCAAATAGTAATTGAAAATTCGGCAACACTAGAATTGGTGCTGAGGTTAAAAGTTCCTTGATTTGTTCAAAAGCAAATGCTGCCTCTTCCGTCCATGAAAACTTCTTTCCCTTCATACAATTAGTAACGGGAGCCATCACACTACTAAAATGTGGTATAAATCTTCGATAAAATGAAGCTAACCCATGAAAACTTCTGACTTCTGTTATAGTTTTGGGATGTGGCCAATTTCTGATTGCGGCTACTTTACTCTGGTCCACATGTATCCCTTCCTCAGACACAACATAACCCAAAAGTAGAACACTTGGCGTCATGAACACGCATTTCTTCATTGCTGTATAGAACTTTTCCTGACGAAGAATAATTAACGCTTTTCGCAAGTGTTGAATATGCTCCTCTGTTCTTGCACTATAGATCAAGATATCATCAAAGTAAACAACAACAAACTTCCCGATATAAGGTCTGAAAATTTGATTCATCACCCTCATAAATGTACTTGGTGCATTAGATAGACCAAACCGCATAACGAGCCATTTATATAATCCTTCCCGAGTCTTGAATGTTGTCTTCCATTCATCAGCTGGTCTAATGTGAATCTGATGATAACTACTCTTAAGATCGATCTTTGAAAAGATTACAGACCCGCTAAGTTGATCCAATAGATCATCAAGTCTTGGCATAGGAAATCTATACATGACAGTTATTTTGTTGAGTTCCCTCATATCCGTACACATCCTCCATGAACCATCTTTCTTCGGCACTAACAAAGCTGGTACAGCACAAGGACTAAGACTTTCTCGAACACGCCCTTTCTCAAGAAACTCCTCAACCTGTCTCCTCAACTCTTCATGCTCTTTCGGACTCATACGATAATGTGACCTATGCAGTAAAACAGCACCTGACACTATATCAATTTGATGTTGTATGTCCCTCAATTGCGGTAACTCCTTGGGCAATTCCGCAGGAAAAACATCTTCAAATTCATCCAACACCAGTTTATCCTCTGCAGGAATTTCAACATCTTCACTTGCTTCATACTCAATCAACATAAACAATTCAGCACTACCTTTCACTTCCTCAACAAATTCCCTTGTCGACAATAGGCTAGTTGATTCCACCTTCTTCTCTGCTTTGCTTTCACTTTGCTCATGCTTCTTAGGAACCAAAGTAATTTGAGTACCTTCGAACATGAAACTATAGCTGTTGGTGCGACCATTATGTTGTACAGCTCTATCATGTTGCCATGGTGTTCCCAATAGTAAATGGCACACATCCATATCCACAACATCACACAATATATCATCTTTGTAATTCTTCCCAATAGAAAATGTAATAAATGCTCGTCTTCCCACTGTAACTTCTCCACCTTTCTTTAGCCATGCCAGTTTATAAGCTCTAGGATATTTTTCAGTCTTCAACCCTAACTTCGTAACGGCTTCTTCAGAAATAATGTTATCACAGCTTCCCGCATCAATAACAAACCGACAAACCTTTCCCAAGATAGTATATGTAGACTGAAAGATATTGCTTTTTAGCTAACTAGAATCATTCTCATGCTTTGGCACTAAACAAGATCTCCTCATCATCAAGTTACATCCATCATCTCCTGACACAACTTCTTCATCATCATCAAACTTCGATGATTGAGAATAATCAACTTCAGCATCCACATCCTCATACTCACATTCTTCTGCAACTAATGCTCTCTTCTTTGGCTTTGTACATTCATTACTTTTGTGTCCAAACTCCTTACAACTGTAGCATTTGATACTGTCATTGACCTTTGCTTTAGCGGCTTCTTTGACAATTGGTTTACTAACTGCCTTGGAAACATTAGCACTGCTACTAGCACCCTTATTCTGGTTGTTAGAACTTGTAAACACACCACATTCTCGTCTTCCTTGTTTCTCCCAAGCTAAGACTTTCTGATGTGCTTCAGCAGCAGACATTGGATTAAACATATTCACCATGTATTGAATTTGCATTCGTAACCCTCCAATATATCTAGCCGTTAGTTGTTCCTCGGTCTACATAATATCATTCCTCACAGTCAATTGATATAATTCATCTGCATAATCATTCACCATCCTCGTCCCTTGTCTCAAATTCTGCAAACGTTGATACATAAGAGACTGATAATTGTACGGTAAGAAAGTTGCTTTCATCATCTTTCTCATCTTCTCCCAAGTGACAACTTTTGATTTTTCTCATTCTCTCTCGAGTTAGTTTAGTTTGTTGCCACCAAGCCATATCTCTTCCCCTTAGTCTTGTAGCAACTAACTGAACTCTGTGATTCTCAAGCACTTCTTTGAATTACAAAATTTCTTCAACATTACACAACCAATCAAGAAATTCTTCTGCTTGCATACCACCTTTGAATTCTGGAATTTCCATCCTCATACCTGACTCTCATTTACGATCATTCTATGAATCAAGATATTGATTTCGCACTTGGTCTCGATCTTGATAATGAATACTTCCGCTATCACCATATTCCTCAAAATCATATGTATGTCGATATCGATCCCGTCCATCTACATCTCTTCGACTATACATATCCCTTCTACCCTGTCTTTCAGCATCAAGATATGGATCATCTTCAAATCCACGATGAGTTCTTCTTTCTTCATTTCGATACTCATGGTGTTCTCTCCTCATTGAAACTGATGATTCTCTTCTATTTCGATAAGAATGGGGTGACATTCTTCTTTCTCCCGAAACTGATGGTGAAACCCTGTTTCCACTCTGGTGCGAAACTGGTGAAGTTCTCCTTTGACTTTGATTCATGTCTTTCATCAACTTCTCTAACTTTTCAATACCTTCATTGAACTTCTCATTGATACGTTGCTCCATCTGTTCAGCTTCTTGTCTTTTATACACATCTTTAACATTATGATAACGATTAGCACGTCTCGGAGGCATGATCTTTAAACGATCTCGGTTCTTTGACTTAGCTCTGACCTAACTTTGAATGGTTCGACTTTGCTTTAACTTAGATCTGAAATGACTTATGGCTCTCGGCTTGGAGATGGATCTGATTCAATATGGCTTTAACTCGGCTTTGACTTAGCTCTTACTCGGCTCTGATAGCAAAAAGTAACGCAGTGGAAATAACAAACTTGACGTGCTAATAATGTTTGATACAAATTGACGCAATCTTTCTTCCTCACGAAATGATTTCGTTTCAAGTAAACCTGGTAGAACGATAAATGCCCAAATCCGTTGATCTCTCGAGATACCAGATTCTAGCTATCTTCAACACGTTGATCGCGCACGATTCCGCGTTAGAAGATCTACGATTCTTCGACGTTGATCTCGCGCACGAGATTCCGTAAATCGGCTTCAAATTCGTTGATTCGAGCGCACTCGAATATCCAAAGACGGAAGAAGAAGGAGATCACACTCAACTTCAACAAAAGCGGCAAAAGCACACAAACAAATTTTATTCAAAAATCCCCCCCCCCCCCCCCCCCCCCCGCTTTTACAAGTGACACAACACTCCTATTTATAGGGATTTATAACACACACGCGACCCATCATATATGACTCACGACATACGACACACGACCTAAAATGTGTGACATAACAACATAACATCATACGACTTTCAATACATTTGAGTTACGGCTTAACATCATACAACACAGCATTACACGAATTACAGCATTACATGCGACCCAGTGCAACACAGTAACGACATAACGACCTAACGACCTAACAACATACGCGACTTAACAGCAACACGGCCTTACAGTACAACATGCACGACATAAGAACAAACAGCACATATGCGACATAAGAAGATTAGCGGCATAAGCATTAGCGACTTAAGGAAGCAACGACTTAAGGCAGCAGCGACTTAAGGAATGCGGCATAGGTTGGTTAGCTCGCTAACGACTTAAGAAATCAGTCCGGCATAAGGTTGAGCGACTTAAAAAGGAGCGACTTAAGAAGATAGCGGCACAAGTCGCAGTTGGTATAACTCGCTAGGTCGCTCAGGTGACTCGGGCATTGTGTTGGGTCGCTCGCTTAGCTCGTTAGGTCGCTCGGGCGACTCAAGGCAAGGTGTTAGGTCGCTCACGCGACTCAAAGCAAGTGTTAGGCCGCTCACGCGACTCAAGGCATATGTTGGGCCGCTCATGCGACTCAAGGCCGGTGCGCTGCATCAGTAGGCCTATACAGAAATTTCCACTACCAAGTAGGTAGCATTGTGAATAAGAGCGTGTTGCTTAAGATGATGATGTAATATTAGGTTCAGTTCGTTAAGCTTTTCAAGCAATATGATATATTTAAGATAATTGCTTGCTTCAACATTATTGGTCATGACTTCGTATCTACACACAAATTAGTCCACATTTGTATTTACCGATCAGTGGTGTTTCATGGTCATAATGAGCGTAGTTTATATGTATGTTTATGTATATAAATTTGCTAACTTAGATGTTGATCAGATAAAAATCTTTTCATGCGGATGTTCTATGGGTGGAGCCGTAGATAAAACTATTCATTTTTGGTTGTTTACGATTCTTCTTCTACCTTTATTATATATAATGCAAATTTATATTCATCTAATAAAAGATTTCTTTATCCTTCAAGGAACTATGTTCAGCCAAGCGCTTTGCTAGGATTAGCAGGTTGGAGGAGAGTGAAAGGAGAAATCAAAGGTAATTTTGTCCTATAATTTTTCTGTTCCTTTTCCTTACTAATAGCTCTATTTGCGTATTGTTTAATGTGTATTCTCCCACTTCTAGCAAAATGTATTTTTGTACAAATTGCAAAAAAATTGTTTTTGTTTCAACTTTTACAGTGTTCTGCTAGAATTTTTTTTAAGTTTCTAGAAGTTTGCAATAAGAAAAAGAATCTCATAAAGTTTATGTCAATGTTGGCAAAATAATTTTGTCAACATAATTAGTAAATGTGATTTCTTCATCAAAGTTGTGTTTTTTCACCCCCTTCAACTACGAGATGCTCTTATTAACTCGAAATGCTTCAACTGTAGATGTTTTTGCTCTTAAAGAATGTGAATTTTGACCTATACAATCATTTATACTTCGCATGTATGTGTGTACAACAGATAAAAGCTATGTGCTTCACCTTTGAAGTATTATGTCTCATTTATGTGTGATTACGGAGTTGCACTCTTTTCGACATTTTAATGTTTTTCTCCTTTTTTGGATTACAGATTTTTGGAAAATTAACGTGCCTTTAGGATTGTTGAGCTAGGAACCCTTCAAAGGTATGATCTATATTAATACTTCAAAGTCCCAATTGATATTAAAACTTCAAATGCACTACAATTGTCCATTGAAAAAACAAAAGTTAATAAATAAAACTTCACTTGCAAGAGTTGCTCCCTTTATGGGATATGTGTCTACGAACAATTGTGTCTTTGGTATTGTGGAGTTAGGATGAGTTTACCACGTTTATTGGCATAAGTTAAAATGTGCATTTGACCTCTGACCGATGTGATGACTTAATAGTGCAGTTTCTTATTTACTAGATTTTCTTCTTGGTTTTTATGAATATGGATAGAATTTGGTTGAAATTCCCTTGGTTTTAATTATTATAATAATAATAAAGTTTTATTATAACGTTGTCTACTAAGCTATTTGATTAGGTTATCGTAATTTTGTTTGTTCATACTATTTTTTTATAACATCTATTATGCTTCTTATTTTGAACTGTTTATATTTTCCTGTTCTTGCCGAACCAGTTGTATATCTATGTTATTTGCTATGCTTTTATCTTTTTTTTGTATGAATATTGGTACATAATTTAGTGGACTATTGAATTGTTGTAATAGGAAGTGAAGATCCATCATAGTCAAGCTTGAAGGTTTTTTCAAATATTTTTTAACCCTCCTGCATTTGAATGGATATATTACTATCATATAATGGATGTTATTAATTGATTAAAAAAATAAATAGTTTTTAAATAAATAGTTCCATATTGCTATATTTTTTTATAGGAGATAAGAGTGTAGGTAAGTTCTTATGTATATAATTCTAAAATGGCATGATTAAACGTTAATATGATGTGTTTTTTAATGTTTTTTGGTGTTGAGATTTGTCCATTTTTACTACTTCATAGATTAGAATAGATAGTTTACTATATTAATTAATTTTCATACAAATTTTGAATCGTTTTAAACAGAAGGTAAGTAGAAATAGGATATTACTTACTTAATAAAGACTTATCGAGTGAATTAGTCGATTTAGTTCTAAATTTTGCTAAGTGGACTCAGTCTGACCCACCAGCAGATCCTTACGAGTTGTTTTAACCCATCCTGACATGCATTTTATTATAAAATTAAATATGTTGTTGTGCACGCAGATAATGATAATGATATAATACATTCCTGATAGTAACATAAATCCAATTTGAGTGATCTCTTTTGTACAATGTGGAAAGGAAGGTACAAAAATATAGATTCGAACTTTATTTTATTGGCCATGGTGTATAAAGAGGCCGTGAATATTCGAGACGCCTTAATACTCTTTGCGGTTTCTTATGTTCAGTTGAATATATTTTCTAAAACGAACATATTTTTCATCATTTTTTTGTGATCAACAGGTCGGCTGGCTAATATAAGATTGTTGAAAAAGTGAGGCTACATTGTAGTTTAAGCAAAAAGAATTGAAGTGGAACTTAGAAAAACAAACCCCCGTCAAACATGAATGGAAGGCCTATGCATATGATAAAACCTAAAGGTCCTGTCATGCAACAAACAGTTTGAATAAGTTATCTGATGGATAAAATTAGGAATGTTCATTATAAGCATATATTGTTTCCTTTTACAATATATCTGGTAACAGACATTAATATATTATTGTAATCTTGGAAGCCTGCTGAGACATGAGATACATTACTAATCGCAGATGTTGAATTAAATTAATCAAATATATTATTTGACTACTATTAGTAGTTTGTTCACGTTTCATACAGAAGTATTGCCATGTTACTGAGGCAAGTCAACAAATGAAACTTTGTCGAAATGGTTTATAATCTGGAAGTTTTCTCTGACAAGTATTTTAATATTTTTATTGATATGACTATTTGTTGATGTATAGTCATAGTTGGATCAGTTTTACTATTTCAACAGCGGAAGCTATGCAGTTTGTTACAAATAATTAAATGGCAGATGAAAAGTGTGTATATGAGTAATTCATTACAATATTATAATAGTAATAAAATGTTTAACTAGCTATTTATAACCAAAACACTTAGAGCCTAAGTAAGTATAGAACAGAAAATTATATTAAATATTAGTAAAATATAAGAATTTAAAGATTCCTTATTATTTATGAGGTTTTATCCTCTCTTCTTGATTCTCTTTAAAAATTTAGTTTCCTTTCAATTTATCATTATTGCTACAAACTACTATCAATTCTCTTAATCATCGTTTTATATTTAAATATCAATATTGAATAATTTCTACAGTTATTCGCAAAACTCTTTCATGCTTTATCATACTATTTTACATTCAAGTCCACATATTTGAATTAATTAAATGATTTAAACTTTGAACTTTTAAAATAAATCCAATTAAGTAATAATCATAATTCAATCAAACAAGTCCTGATATATAATTATTCAATGTGTGATATACTACATTATTGACAAAAAATTATTGAGCTAATACTTCATTCTACCCAAATAAATCAATCTTTCTATAATTATTTGCAAAGTTATCTTTAGGTCTCTTTAATTATCCTAATTCAAGTTTACATAATTTATTTCTTTCTAAAACTAGTATTTAATTACAAAGAAAAATAAATATAAATTTTCTTTCTGAAGTTGTTATTTTATTATAAATAAACATACACACAACTTTTTCTTTCTAAAACATGTATAATTACACATATATTCAACATTTTTTCTTTTTAAAATTTTTAATCAAGTGATTTCTTTATGGTTAATAAAATTTATTTTCGTTAAGAATAATATTATATTAATTGTAGGTAATGAATAATGTAGTTTGTAACTTTGAAAAACTAATACGTTTGTAAAAATATTATAATTCTGAATATTCATAATTTACGTTAATTAGATGACAAAATATATCGTATTTTAGTTAGAAATTTCATTTGGTATTTTATTGTCTTTTTTGAGGCAAATTTTAATTATTTTTAAAAATTTTTTTATTATAAATTAAAATTATTGAAGGCATGAAATAATGATTTAAAACAAAGTTATAATATTTACATAATTAAATAACAATATGAATGGTAATGTTTCTTTTAATCAACATTTCTTTGGTTTGTTAAATAAATATTTGTATTACTTAGGTAATATAATAAACTTATTCTTGATGTTGATATTAACCCCCTAGAGGTTTAAATGCAAAAAAAATATCGATTAATTATTATTACACATACATTTTTGTGTATATTTGTCTTTCTTTTAAGTAAATTTGAAATTCAGCTTATATGTTATTTATCTTTTAACGAAATGTATAAAAAAATATGTTACACTCAAAATTTATGTATATAAATTTATAATTTGAAATCTTTAAAAATATTCATTTCTAAAATTAATTAAAAATACTAACTTTTATTTATTTTCTTACCAAATATTAAATGCCTAAAAGCAATAAATAAATCATTATTATCTGCAAATGAATTATTAATTTTTATAAGAACATAAAAATCATAACTCACATGACAAAAATTGCATACTTAAAATTAATAAGTTTAGTACATGAATCGATTATTTTAGCAAATTACTCATAGCAAATTCAATTCTTCGAAAATATTTATACAACCGTTTTTCTAAACATACTATGTGCAGCGCACAGGTTACAGACTGTCATTACATGAATCTTCTTTCCATGCTTTAAATCAATCTACTTCTACGTATATTTCAAAAAAAATGATATGACATAAACCAATAGGTTCTTGGCAATTCTACAAGCAAGGTTTCACTGGGCAAGGGATCGAGAAGGAAGAAAAATCATATGACCGTCGATTAACAACTTTACTTTGTCTTTAGTTATGTCAACTATTTTCATGCATGTACTGTTTGTGTTTTCATCCATTCGTCTAATAAAGCATTGCATTTTCTATCGATCTCCTGTGACTCCTAACTTTCTTTATTTAAACATAATTTTCCATCTACGTGAATCAAACTTCATAAATTTTTGCAAATACTAAATCTGTGTTTTGATATAAAATGCAAAATATTGGTTCATATTATTGAATATACTCATACACATTGTTACGGTTTGTATTCAGTCATCATCCGCTACCTATAGGCCAAAATTTATACACGGCGACAAAACTGGAGTGCACACCTTAAAAGGGTTAAAAAATTGGGTTAGACTTGCTCCTTAGTTGAAGCATATTAAATAAAAATCTATCAATTTTGGGTACCAAGAAGTATATGAACTACGGTTTAGTCTGTCTTTCTAACAAAAAGGTAATATGATGATTTTTCTGCCACATTTAATATTAAACTAGGCATCACTAACACACTGCTAACATGTGATTGGGCCACAAACTAATTGTTACAAGCAGAAGTCTACAACTCAAAACTTCTAAAAATCTATTCACAATGGACATCACACACTCCAAATGAAAGGCCAAGGTACTTTTTAACTACGTACACATTATTAAACATTTGTATGTACATTCATACAAATGTATGTATACAACGAAATGTTTCCGCTAACTGCTCCAACAATTATATATCTCACATATTATTTTTCTCCTTCTTCCCCCTTAATATTGTGCAATTTAAAAACCGTACCATATCAGATTGACATCCATGGACGGATGATTAGGTTGAAATCCATGGACAGATATTTACTTGCCATAAATTAATATTAGCTGTTGATCCCATAATCATTCACTCATTCTCAGTGGCCTTGAAAATTTCTCACGAAAACATGAAACCTGAAGGTGGACGAGAATATCACATTAGTCTGTTCTATTTTGGAGTTATGCCCTCATTAATTGCAGGAACCATGAGAACTAAATGCTGCACTACATTAATATAGGATAGAAAAAAATACCTTCAATGATTAATCAAGAGAACAAGCTCTAAAAATGTATGCAACAAACAACAATTAGTTTCACTCAGGCATTACTTGAGATCATTTATCACACTGACCTTCACAGGTTATCTCATAGGATTTGAAATATTCATACACAACATTGGAACTGGAACATCAATTAAAACAATTAGAAAACTACATTCCATACCACGACAAGCAGTTGTGCATCCACGTCAATAAGGTACAAAAATTCATTTTCTAATAATATATTAACTTACGAAACCTAAGGAGACATATCTCTAAATTATTTCAGGTGACTTTCACGTTAATGAATCCATAGAAGATATATATACATTACCACCGAAGATTTACTCAACATGTCGAACTCACATAAGTTTAATAGCGAACCGTTCTTTAACGACCCAGATTTGCAGCCATCAATAGGGATATCAATGAGGCGGGTTTAGGGTCCAAATCCGGTGGACCTGCCCCTATTTTGACCCATCAAGACATGCTCCATTGAGCCATCAGGGAGAGTAGACCCATGCTCTGCTCATGAAAGCTCCGTACTCTGGTGGGGTAGGGGTTTGGCGAACCTACCCCAAACCTGCCCGTACTATTGAAGCTCATAATATAAAATAATTATGATTTGTTACTCTATTTAACAAAAAATCTATAATGAAGAAATCATAATGTTTTATTCAATAAATTCTATTATTTTAAAATATTAGTTAAATTTTGGCTAATTGTAAAATTTAAAAACAATACTGTTTGAATTCTAAATGAGCTTTTTATTTTTCTTCCTCTCATTTTATATTCATTATTATCCATAATCAATGTTTTTTATACCTATCATTCTTACACTATTAGAATCCACTTTTGAGTGAACAAACAAAGATGCATTGGGTTTTGGAGGTTTTGGAGCGGGTCGTGTCTTAACCCGACCCATATGGGTTTCGGGTAGGGAAGAAAGTCTAGACCCATACAAGGTCTACAGGGCGAGTCTGGGAAAGGGTTTAAAAAACCCAGATTGGGTATGGGACATGAAAATGTCCGCCTTAACCAGCCTCATTTCCATCCCTAGCTATCAAGTTTAAATAAAAGGTACATTCAACTGATTGGTTTTAAATCCTGCAGCGACATATTATCGAGGCGTCAAACTAATATACAACTTACCCTTGTCCTTAACATTGTTACTCTATTGCATGATGCTCCCTCTAATTACTTTGTCACTTGATTCAATTTAACAATCACATAACATTTCTGAAATGTATATCAATGGCGGCTAAAATCATGCGAATCCAAAATCAATTTGCTATGACCTTACCTCAAATTCTTTGTCATTTTCGAAAATTTGCACATTTCAGAGAATAATTTTTTTTTGAGGGCAATATCTCTAACATTATTTGGTTTTTCAATGACTATTTACGTTTGTTTACGTGTTAAGGTCAATCTTTGAGTTCAACAAGGAGTTTGTGTAACTTTGATGTTCAAGAATGCAACACATATACTACATATATGTAGATATAAATTTATTCATTTCAACACATGATTTGAGGCTACATTTAATTTCTGACGATTAATGCACAAAATACCACATCTAGGATTTCTCCACATCATTGTGAGTATCGTACTTAAATTATTCAATCTGGCGCTAACACCACGTATGTTATTTTACCAATTCCTTATTATGTTTTGGACAAGCAATGCAAATATGGACCAAAATTAAGCATGTGCCTGGAATTCACTACAATTTAACAGATCAGCGGCACAATGATAAATATTATATTATCATCTTTTCCCATCTTACATCTATCAAAAAAAAGTAAAGCAATGTTTTCTGGTACTATATTATTGTCGTTTGTTTGTTGTATTTTGTATCATGCCCTACGAATTGACATACTTTTATATATTATATGATAGTTGGAAGTTGGTAATTTTCAGGTTAGCTAGGCCTGCAAAAAAATTACTGCTTTTGACTTCAATCCTTTAATTTATCTCTGTTTTGCCATGCAGTTTTGACCAACCACAAAGCCAGCTAAGAGTTATTCCATTTCTTTTTTTCTAAAATAACTTAAACATTTGATGAGCAGATGATGTTATAATACTTAGAATTAAAGATTCTTCAGCTGTATACTAGGCATTAACCAACAAATATTTTTCTTCAACTAAAGATTTGGATTTAATAATTAGTCAAATCGAATTATTGAATTATTATCTTGGTCATCTCATAATAAAACCCAGAGACAAGCTCATGAGGTCATACTTTTAGTTTCGATGCAATCCAATTTTATTTGGGTCTATTTTGTAATTTTACTTAGTAGTATACATATGTGACGGCTGCTACTTTAAGGATGCTTCTATTAATGAAATTTGTGCTACTTCTAATTACATTATACTCTTTTTACAACTAACCCTCATGTACATTGGTATCGAAAGGTGATTTCATTACACTGGTTGTACGAACATTTGTTTCATCTATTTTTTCTCAAACTAATATTGATAGTAGAAGATGTACTGATTTAGCCATAATTTCTGCCCGGTCCTAAATCTTTGTTCATAATCTAATAGTGTGTTAAATCCAAAATGTTAAATTAATCCAGCATTTGAATTTACACTTGAAAGTAAGCTTACTTTATGTACCTTCGGTTAATATTTCCATGTGAGTTCCACTATGCTTCTTTTCAATATCATAAATTTGTAGTATAATGTTGCCCAACTTACTACACCTTTTGCTTTGTTAGCTTATTTACTTTATATCCCTTATATCACCGATTTTCCTGCTTTTCTATTTATTGTGCAACTGCAATATTTTCACCACATCCGTGTGCAAAGCACGATTTCGCACTAGTTAAATATAAAGATGGAGTTCAAAGTATAACATAACGAGCCTTGAATGTGGAAAATGCTACGTATTACTTGAGCACCGAGTCTTTCAATTTTGCATAACTTGTTTATTCAGTTGTTATACTGTAAAAATATATAATAAAAATATGCAGACGCGAAAGGGGGTACTTACAGATATTAAGGGGTTTGAATTATTTCGACATAGATTTAAGAATGGAATTTTCATGTGGAATAAAATTGCTGATTGATAAACTTCTAATATTTGTTCCAATAAATCATTCAAAAATGGGTAGCCATTTGATTTCAGAGTGATTTGTTCAATCCATTACTTACATGAAGCAAACTGTAAAATGATTTTTATTCAAAGAAAACAGGTAAGGAATAGATAGAACATGTCATCTTGAAATTTACTCGACCTTTTGCATATTCATATTTGTATATGTGTCTAATGTTATGTCTTTCACAATACTTGTTATTGAGTAAAGCTGTTGTATAAGACTGAAAAAGTAATCCAGCAATTTGAATGGAAAATTGTGCTTTTTTTCTTTTCCTTTTTCCTTTTTGAAGTGTTGCATAGATAGGATATCTGCACAAGTATCCGTTGCGTACTTCTTGAAGTAACAATGTATGATAAGTTGAAGGGTGAAAATGTGAATTGATATTTCCTGAAGTTGTTCTGAACAGGGAATCAATGTGTGTGTGTGTGTGTGTGTGTGTGTGTGTGTCTGCTTCCATATAGTCCATGTCTTCTTCAAAGCATTTCAGGTTTATAACCATCAATTTCTGATGATGTTCTTTCAAATGCATTTCAGTTTAATCTGAACATTTAAGAGTGGCTTCAGCCTCAATTATGTACCACATAGTACATATAGTGCACTATAGATGAAAGCAGATCTTTCCAATTTGAAAGAAGATCTTCAAGTTGGGAACGGCAAGGTAGGGTGGTCATTTGAATATTCATTCACATTATTTATTACACTTTTGGATACTAGTTTCATATAATGAGTATTTGATTATTATCAATTTTCATATGATGATTTTGTAGTTGAAGGTTAATTGCATCAAAGATCAGCCTGAAGTAGATATTGTGACTTTGTCTAATATATGAAGTTATGTTTGCTGTGCAAACTCGAGACTAGGGCATATGAAAGGTAGTGCAGCAACTAAAAGAAAGTCACGAATCATATAAGCTGCTGAAGTTAAAGTCTAAACAGAGGCATGATAATGTAAGTACAGACGATGCTGTCAAGGATTAAACTGCTAAATTTGATGACAAAATAGAGCTGCTGCAATGCCTTCAGGGCTAAGATATAGGCTAGCTACAACTTGAACTAAGTAGTTATGAGTTTGGGTCAAGACATGAATCAGAAGACAGAATCTGAAAGGTGGTATCGAGCATGCGATGCATGGTTAAAAGCAAGAAACTGGCAGGACATAGGCTATTGCATTGCGGTTAGGCTGAAATACATGCAAGATGCACACAGTTGAAGAATATTGAGTCCGAGGATATACACGAAGTAGAAAGCAGAAGTAATAATGTGAAACTAAGCAATCGGAGAGCTACCATGAATAATGCAGGTTTCTAACTGAAATCTAACATCCATATATTTAGCTTTCTAAAATAAGTAATTATTTTTTGGTTTATGATGAATACATATTGAAAATTAGAAATTTATTATGTTGCTTTATGTTGAAACATTGTCAGGTTTCTTAGAAGCAATCAGAAGGGCTGTTGATAGAACTTAGATGCAAATGCAGAGGCAACCTTACATATGTGTGCATAAATCCTATTTAAACTTTGTACCAAACAAGAAGTTCGAACAGTTGCAAAATATGACAGTAAGCTTTTAAGCTTTTTTGAAGTAAATTTGTGATTTTTGAACTAATCTTGCATACGGTCTCATAATTTCTCACTAAGCAGGTAGGTGCAAGCCTGTAAATGTCCCACCTCCAAATTCCCTACACATATGCTATAAATTGTCCTAGGTGGTCATCAAATCTACGAATGACTTGGTAAAAATCAATTAATTTTTATATTAAGCATTTAACTCTTTTATAGATTTGCACCCTAATTATTCTTTTTACTTTGCTATATAGGTCTAGAAAACATTGATTTGCTATATGAAAGATTGCTAGGTAAAACTGCTAATAAAAGTATATTTTTATGCATTTAAATATGTGTGCAATATGGTGTATATTTTTTCATATGTGATATCTGATCTTGTTCTGATCATGTAAATATATATTAAATTATGATGTGCGGAAAAGTAATAACTACAAGTCCGGTCTTATTTTGATAATATAAATATATATTGAATTATAGCATGTGGAAAAAGCACTAACCACATAAAGGAGGTGATAGAATTAAATGAAATCCAATAAATTTATAAAAATTAACTAAGTTTTATAGAAATGTAACTAAATTTATATAATAATAATCAACTAAATTTATATAATAATAACAACAATAAATTGACTAAATTAACTATGTTTTATAAAATATTTATTTTTATATTGATAATAATAATTGTTGTTAAGTTTAGAATAATAATAGTACAAATAATATTGATAATAATAAATTATAATTAACCAAGTTAGTTAAGTTTCCTAAAACTAACTAAATTTATATAATAATAATAATAATAATAATAATAATAATAATAATAATAATAATAATAATAAATTAACTGAGTTAACTGTGTTTTATAAAATATTAATATTTATTTATCAAAATTAACCATGTTAAATAAGTTTCGTAAAAATTAATTAAAATTTTAGAATAACTAAGTTTTTAAAGGTTAACCATCTTTTATAAAAAAATTAAACAAGTCGACTAAGATTTATAAAACGTAACTATATTAACTAAGTTTATATAATTTAATTAAGTTTATAAAAGTTAACTAAGTTTTATGAAGATTAATTAAGTTTATAAAAATTATTTAAATTATGCTAAAATTGACCAAGTTAACAAGCTTTTATAAAAATAAATTAAGTTTACAAGAATTAACTAAGTTTTATTAAAATTAACTAGATTTTATAAAGTTATTGAAAATTAAATAAATATTAGAAAAATTAACTAAGTCTTATAAAAAGTAAATAAGAATTATCAAAATAAAATAAGCATAAAAAAATTTAACTAAGTTAACTTGGTTTTATAAAAATTAATTAAATTCTATACAATTTTAATGAAATTAACTAAGTTTTATGAAAAATTTACTAAGTTAACTAAATATTATGGAAATTAACCTATTCTATAAAACTTAAGTGAATTTTGTAAAATTTAACGAAATTTATATTAATTATTTTTTATATAATTTAACTAATTATTATAAAAATTTAAATAATTTAACTAAATTATAAAAAATTAATCTAGTTTACAAAAATTAAATTTTTTTTGTAAAAATTAACTAAATCTTACAAAAACTAACCTATTGACAAAAATTAACCAAGTTCACTAAATTATATATTAATTAAATAAGTTAATAAAAGTTAACTAAGTTAATTTAATTTTATAACAACTAATAACTTTGTAAAAGTTAACTAAGTTTATAAAAATAAATTAAGAAAATTAAGCTTTATAATAATTAAATAAGTATATAGAAATTAGTTAAGTTAAACTGCACAACATGACTGTTAGGTATATGAGGTCAACACATACTTATTCTAATTTTAGTTTGAATTGTGAATAACAAGTAATATAAACAATCTTTAGCTGTGATAACATTATATATTTGACATAATATTATGTAGAGTGTGTATCAACATTAAGCAAGTCAATATGTTTAATATGTATTTTTTTTATTTATGTCTTATTCGTATAACTTTTCTTGCATGTCTTCGTACACATACTTTAAATGCTCTCACCTTTTCTTATAGAATATTAGATGTTTGAAGATGACAAACATGGACATTATACGATCATGGTATTTTGGTATTTTCTTTTATAGAGTCATAATGGTACTATTAGCATGTATGTTTAAAAATATCAGTTATGAAATGTTATATACAATATTGAATTTGGTGTAATTCTGATTGCGTATAATATATAATATATGCTTTGATTATCAAAAGTTTCATATTATTGTTGCTTGAGTTGTTCATGAATTGAGGCAAATATATTCTTCTCTTAGATATTCTAATGTATAGAAAGTCTATTGTAAACTCAAAGCGAGGATAAAGATTCTAGTTTTTCGATATGATGTAGAAAATACATAGTGTTTATTAACTGCTATAAAAACTATAGTTTTTGATGACTTTTTTTAATGCAATAATAGGTTATGGATCTTTTTGTGACATGTTACACAACATACATAAAAATGATGCTAGATCCTTTAACTACGTTCTTCAAATGCTATTAAAAATGGGTTGGAAACGCTATTAAAAATATTCAAGGCATTGACCAAAATGCTGTAAAAAATTACTCTTAGCACTGATAAAAGCTATAGAATTAATTGTAACGACCCGTAATTTTCAATACTTAAAAATAGTTAACTTGATAAGATGTTGTAATTTAACGTCGGTAGAAATTTAAATTTTTGATTTAGTTGATGAAAATAATAACTAGAATGAAATTTAATAATGTAAATTTAAGGCAATTGATAATTATCTTAACGCAATTCAATAAATTGAAATAATTGTAAACATAAAATTGGTTATAATTTGTAAATGAAGAAATAATTTAAATGTTATATTAATTGGTGAGAAAATATGTAATTAATTATAATTGGATGAAATCAATGTTGTGTAAGTATTTATAACATATGTTTGTAAATAATAAACTATAAATGTGACTAAATTAAGTAAAAGGTGACCGTTATGATATGTTACCTATTTATTTAAGCTGTTGCATTTAATTGGAGATCAATTAAAATTAAATGTAATTAAACATCATGCTAATGGAAATTAAGATGAAATTGAAAAATATTAATATAATAAGATATAAACCAATGTTAACTATGCCAGTAGAGTAATGATTGATTGAATAAAAAGATTGATATCACATTAAATCAATTCATTGGAATTAGAATATAATCAATTAGATTAATTGCTATTGAAACCGAACACTGTAACTAGTGTAATAAATATTGAACTAATATGGAAACTTGGTTTAAAAAGATTATAAGTTACTAAGTAATAAACAAATGATAAAATTTGTTATTTATAAAATTTGAAATTTAAAAGTGATTTCATTAATTTAATAATAAATTATTTAATTAACATGAAAATGATCATTTTGGCCACTATCTCGGATTTCGAAGAAACAAGTTTCATCAGATCCATGACAGTGAATTATTGTAAGGTTTCAAGTTCGTGGCGATCGGACTTGTCGTTTGACCATACGAACTCAAAACATGTAGAAATAAATTTAATTAAAATCAATTTGAAATAAGCTAATTTTAAAGCCAACTTCTATATACGATAGAATTAGGATTTGAAACCTATTCCATTGGATTTCAAAATATCGTAAACATGTACTTTGGTATATGGGATAACATGCTTTCGTTCCGGAAGCAGAACGGGCTTTTTGGGTCGCTATTCGTCGTTCGTACAAATTCGATATGTGTTTATTTTCTTAACGGGCTTTGTTATAAATAATCTTGTTTGTTTCCCTAACCCTAGCAGTCATTTTTCTTATTCTGTACGTACATCAACTTTTGTCTATCTCTTTCTTTTCAATGGGAGAAAGAAATTCAATCTCAAAACCCTATTTTAATTTAAAATTCAGTTTCAAAGCCAAACTTCTCAAAACCCTATCATGTTATATATTGATTCGAAGCTCTCGACGAGCATAAGCTAGATCTATAGTTTGCTTTTTGATTTGGGTTTCTGTGTGTCCAGAATTTGAAGATCAATTCTCGATCATTCAGCGCGCTTTGATCAACTTCAACGTATCGTCGATTGGAAGGTACTGGGTTATGGAGAGGGCCAAGGGAAGTTTATCCATGCGGGTGGCACGGCGAATTAATGGACAGATCGCCATGAAACTTCACCTAGGGTTTGATTTTTATAGGCGGTGGCTGCATTGTTCTTGGTCGATGGTGGAGCATTCGCGGCGTCTTGGGTCTCGGGGATCGTGGAGTGGCGGGGCCAAGGTAGGCGTGGTGGATAGTGTTGCAGGCTTAGCCGTGATGGCCAGGTGAGGCGACGGTGGCTCCGTGTCTTCGTGCGTTCAAATGGAGCTTGTCGATTTAGGGTTCTAACTTGCATGGTGACGTGTAAGCGAATATTTGTTATTTTTTTTCTCTTTTTTCGCATAACTTCTAATTGCTATTACTTTCACATACGAGGTCGGATTCATGTGCGGTTTGCTCCGCTGCAATCGTATCGGAATTTCAAGTATTATGGATGTAGTTTGGACAAATTCTGAGACTGTTTAAATTTGGGCCTTCGTTTGGATTTTAAATCGATTTGAAATCAAAGCTAGGTGTTTTGACCTACTCACAACTACTAAATTATCTTATGTTAGTTAAATTGAATTTATGGTGTGATTAGAAATTGATTGGTTGATGTTAGATATATTTAAATTGTCATTCTAGTTAAATCCGACTTTTACTGAACATTATTTCCATTAATTTAATATTAAATTTTAAATTGCCAGTCAATACCGTACCGTTATTGATAATCAATCACCTGTTACTGTTAATGATCGGTTTGAATGGTGATTGTGATGGATTTTTGATTGCTGATATTGGATGACTGAATGTTATAATCTTATATTGTTATAACACAGCAAGTTCCCTATGGGTTGAAATGATACATACCTGAACGATCTGATAGATTAGGAAGAAATCGTTATGGGTTGAAATGATAAACCCAAGTGGTTTTATGGATTTTAAATGTTAATTCGGGATTGCGGGTTGAAATGATATACACCCGTAAATTTAAATTTATTGCGGATTGAAACGATATATGTCTGTATCACTTGACCATAGAGTAGAAAATTATATACCGACACCGGATTGGTTAAATTAAATGATTTTTAAATGCTTTAAATTTGAATTCACTTAAATGATATTGTGAAAAAAATTGATTTATATAAGCTGAATTACTTTTTAAAATCCAAGCTTTATATGTTGAAATTGAAATTGGTTTAAATGGATTGTTTAAAGGATTTAAATCGAATCTTGAAAGCTGGACGTGGTCCAGATGTGTTGAAATGAAAGAAATAGTCTAATTTGATAGTAACTACAAATTAATTAATTTAATGTAAACCATTTAAAAATATATTATTTTAAAATTTAGATTTTTCAAACTATTTACTATATAAACCATTTCCAATAACCAAACTATTTTATATTAAAATACTGAACTAATTTACTCTATTTTAATCAATTAAAACTATTTTAATTTATTTTAATCTATTATAATCTATTAAATCCAATTTAATCTATTTTACTTATTTTAAACTAATTAATCCATTTTAATATATTTTAAATTTATTTAATCTATTTTTAGTCTATTTAATCTATTTTAAGTCAATTTAATCTATTTTAAATATATTTAATCTATTTTAAATCTATTTAATATATTTTAAATTTATTTAATCTATTTTAAATCCATTTCTCTATTTTTAAATCCATTTAAACTATTTTAAACCTATTAAAACTATCTTAAATCCATTTAAATTACTTTAATCTATTTTAAACTATTTTTGAGTGTTCTAACTGTTTAAAAGTTTATTTTACACTATACTAAACTAATTAAACTATTTATAACTATCTAAGTTATTTTCTAAAATTCAGACAGTGTTAAGTGAAAGTGTTTATATTTAAATCCTTGATTCGAAAGCGAATATGGTTAAATGATGTTATAACTTAAGTTTGGATTTGAAATGATATTTACTAATGAAATGACATATTTGAGTAAACATGATGATTTTGAAATGAGGTTTTAATTAACCTACCCGACAGATATGATTTCGAAAGTGAATATGATTTCGAAGGTGATATGGTTTGAATTGAATATGATATTTTGACATCAATCATGAAACGGTTTTAGGAATTTAAAAGAACCATCTGGTGTGAAATAAGCATTTGGTTGTTAAAGAGATCGGGATCGGATATTGTCAAACTCTCTGCCAATACCGAAAACCATTTTAACCACTATGTACGTGGTGGAGATTGCAGAATGAAGTAGGATGGTTTGACGAACGATCCTGTATAACGTATTTACCTAGCCTTGTCTCCCGTGAGTCAGCTTAGAGGTGACTAAAACAGGAGCCACACCGGGCCAAGTGAGGTCATTCCTTCGATCGGACATGCCTCTTCGATACCATATTATGACTTTATGATGATTTGTTTCCACCCATCGATTTCAATTATGGTAGCGTGTTCCAAGGTGGGCGGTAGTAGCTGCCATGCGTTACCACCAATCCGGATCCGCAAATGATAGAGTTCTACCCTGGCATTGCCTCGAGTGCCGTGTTTACATGCCCTATCGTGCCTTATACGAGTTTGATTTGTATCGTACCTATGGAGTGCCCTTTTGGTAACCCTCTAGTTTACGGAGGAGCGTACGGTACTGTATAGACTATGGGAATATAAAAATGTGTTAAGGGGGATATAGGTAACGCCTTAATGCTATTTTAATGCTTTACTTTAATGTAGACACTGTTATAATAGTATATTGTACTATGTATGTAGATAGTTTAATGGATCCTCAGGAGATGGGAATCCCAAACATCTCTTAAGTTATTGCACTCACGTTAGACACTGGATAAAAGATGTCAAAACCAATAAACATCTCCAACGCCGTTACACTCATATTTATTGACTATTGATTTAACTTACATAAGATCTCTTAGTTCTGACTCGATTGTTTTGTCTTTTCAATTCGCTTAGGTCAGTCTGAGCTTTTTCAGTGTATCGAAGACTGCTTTTCTGGAGGACGAAGACGAAGATTTAGTACTACTACTAGTATTATTTATTTCATTATTTTCACTACATCATGTTATTCCGTTGCATTGTTATTTATTTCTGTTGCATGTAACTATGATTCTGTATTGTAAAAGTGTAATCAAACGTTATTTATAAAACAGCTACATAAACTGTTTATTTGATATTATATTTTATCATTCCCCTATGTGTTTCTGTGTTTGTTTTTCTTTCTTTCTTTGCTTTTTCTTATTTATCCCATAACAATCCTCCATTTTGAAGGTTTGAGTCTGATGTGCATGGTTTATTGTCGATTTAAACCGTCCAAAAAGGCGGGTTGTTACATTAATTTACGTCAGTTTGAAAAATGTTGTAAAAAGTGTTCTATAGCATAAATTAAACGTTATTAAAACCTCTCTTTTTATAGTGTTTCGTCTAATGCTACTGTAGATCTGACTTTTAATGGCATGTCGTTATACAGCGTCATGAAAAACTCTATTAAAGCCTTTTATAGCATTTTTTGATTGCTGTTAAAAGCCCTAAATGTTGTAGTGAGATAACATTATTCGGGAGATTTGATTTGATAAATTAAATAGAATAATATAAATCTTAGAGTGATAAAGGGACTTGAGATTTGAAAATAAACTACAGGCCGAGTTTAATTAATTATATAAATGGGCTTACAAATGGTTTTGCATGTTAATTAAGAAAGTAATTAGCGTAAGGGTATTTAGGGTAATTGCACACCATAATCCCGTTGCCTTATATTCTCATTTCCTATCCATTTACGTTCATCTTTCTCAAAACATAAAATGCAAAAAAAGGGAGAAGCCGGCCATTACTTAGGAGAAAAGAGGAGGAAATCAAATTAAAGCTAAGGATAAAGTAAGAAAATTAATCTCAATCAAATCTCAAAGTCATTATCCTAATCAAGCCGAATAATAATCAAAACCATCTCCATTTTTGTTTTTATGATCATTTGATTTTCGAGTTTAAGATTAAATCCATTATGATGATTTTTGATAACGATATGCTTGGATTTTATAACATATTTGATTCAAACAATATTATTTGACAATTGTTTATACACGATTTTAAGTATAAAATCATTTAAATTGAATTTCAATGCCATGAGGAAATTATATGTTATGTAAGATATGATTTTGGAGATTGGTTTCAATTTTTATAAGTGTCCATGCTATGGAAAATTTATTTTGAATTTTCAAAGGAAAATCTGAGCAATTGGGTTTAGAAATTAATTTCGGTTATTTATGAAGACTGAAATTTTTATATGTTAGATAACATATTAAAAGTGAATTTATTTGATTTTGGGGTATTTTTCCTAAGTTGATTACTATGGAAATAAAATTATTTTAGATGAAGGACTTAATTGTTTAATTGATTTTACTTAATGGAAAGGCTTATTTGTCAAATTAATCCTTATTTAGATCTGAAATTATGCAGCGGCTATTTTTGTAAAGAATTTGAAAGGCTATGGCAACCAATCAAATGTTTACAAATAGGCAGGTTAGTTATAAAGTATTCACTTTAAATGGCATTAAATCAAACTTTAATTAAAAAATATGATCCACCTCTTTTAGAAGCCACCTTTCGACCCTATTCTTCCGCCTTCAACGAAGTCGAAACCCACTAGGTTGAAACTAACTAAGCCCAAACAAATACACTAGTTATCAACACATTGGTACGAAATGGATTGGAGAAAGGCGGAAGGCATGGTGTCGAAACATTGCTTTCGATGGGGTTGAACCCTTGTTTCACTTTCTAAAGAATTGTGCTTGCCAGTTTTACTAAATGCATTCGAAGGAGTCGAAACATATGCTTTCGAAGGGGTCTTTTTAAATTTCTTTCGAAAGGGGATTGCCGCTTCTTGTTTAAATTGTAGCTTCTGAATGAGTTACTTAGTTTTAAAATCAATGCTTTCGAAAATGGTAGTTTCGACCAAGTCGAAACCCTGCTGCCGACCATATTCCTTTCGATTGGATTGAAGTCATCAAATAGATCAAAAGCTAGCATTTTGTTTTATAAATATAAGCCACTTCCTAAAGCTTTCCAAAGGATTCAAGGGTTTCGAAGACAATGGCTTCGAAAGAGGTTTCGAAACTATCCTTCAAATGTTTTACTTAAATGTATTGATCTTTTGAAAGGATGGTGCCGAAGCCATCTGTTTTTCCCCCAAACTATTTTTAATGGTTTCGAAAGGGGTACTTTCGCTTGTATTTACTTAGACCCAATAAGATATGTTATAAATTAACCCAATGATTTCGAAAGGGGTGCTTTCAAATGGTTTCAAAGCTATGCTTCTATAATTACTTTAATCCATTCAAAAAGTTTCGAAAGAAAGATTTTAAAGTGTTAAAGGCAGGTGCCAAGTTTTTTGAAAAGAATTTTTGAATGCTTTCGAAAGGAAGTTTTCTAGTGGTTTCATAAGTAAAGATTAAAGTTTTTGAAACCATTAGTTTTCAAAACAAAGAACCCAATCTCAACTTTTAAAGATAAAATCCATGGAATTATAAAAGAGCTTTTAAACGCTTTAAAATGGAGTTTTTGAAGAAGCTTTCCTTGATAAAATAAAAGGTTAAAGGGATTAATATGTTTTATATGAAATTGATTTCAAGGATATTAAACCATAGGTGTGGGTATTATTATGTTAATATGTTTGCTTCTTCTGATATATGTATTTACATTATAATGGACCCATAACTGTAGTATGGGAAGAAAAGGTAGAATAACCAGCTAAGTTAACCAGTAGTGAACATAAATTGAATTAACTCCTGAATGAATAGAGTTGCATCCAAGAAATCGGGTTGAATAGAATATAGGATGCCTAAATACATATAAGAAAAGTTGTCAAATAGACAGGTTCATAGTAAACCCATGAAAACTATGCTTAGGAAAAGCTATTGACAAATTTCAATAGGTTCATTTAAAACAATGAAAACTATGATTAGAAAAAGTTATTGGCAGAGGCTAATGGGTTCATAGTGAACCCATGAAAACTATATTCGGATTAAGTTATTGACAGAAGTTAATAGATTCCTGGTCAACTCATAAAACTAGGATATGGTGGAAGTTATTGGAGATACCAATATCTTCAGGAAGAATCTATGAATAAGAGAGTAATTGGCAGGAGCCAATAGATTCTTAGTGATACCATGAAAACTATGAAATCGGACAGGAAGTCCACAAGTATTAAACAAGTTTCGCCTCTTTTAGATGACAACCAATCAAATATTTACAAATAGGCATGTTAGTTACAAAGTATTCTCTTTAAATGACATTAAATCAGACTTTAATTGGAAAACATGTCCCGCCTCTTTTAGAAGCCACCTTTCGACCATACGCTTCCACCTTCAACCAAGTAAAAACCCACTAGGTCAAAACTAACTAAGACGAAACTAATACACAAGGTATCGACACACTGATACGTAGTGGATTGGAGAAAGGCGGAAGGCAAGATGTCGAAACATTGCTTTCGATGGGGTCGAACCCTTTATTGTGCTTTCTAAAGAAATGCATTTGCCTGTTTTACTATATGTTTTTCGAAGGAGTCAAAATATGCTTTCGAAGGGGTCTTTTTTAATTTTCTTTTGAAAGGGGATTGTCGCTTCTTGTTTAAATTGTGGCTTTCGAATGAATTACTTAGTTTTAAAATCAATGCTTTCGAAAAGGGTGGTTTCGACCAAGTCGAATCCCGGCTGCCGACCTTATGCCTTTCGATTGGATTGAAGTCATCAACTAGATCGAAAGTTTACTTTTGTTTTACAAATATAAGCCACTTCCTAAAGCTTTCGAAAGGATTCAAGGGTTTTGAAGGCAATGGTTTTGAAGCTATCCGTCAAATGTTTTACTCAAAGTTTTGAGCTTTCAAAAGGATGGTGCCGAAGCCATCTATTTTTCCCTAAACTCTTTTCTATGGTTTCGAAAAGGGTACTTTCCATGTATTCACTTAGACCTACTAAGATATGTTTTAAATTAAATCCAATGGTTTCGAAAGGGATATTTCAAATGGTTTCAAACCCATGCTTTTATAATTGGATGGTAATATCTTAATACATTCGAAAGCTGTCGAAAGAAAGGTTTTAAAGTGTGTCGAAAGGCAGGTGCCTAGCGTTTTGAAAAGAAGATTTGAATGCTTTCGAAAGGAAGTTTTCCAATGGTTTCGAAAGCAAAGATTAAAGGTTTCAAAAGCATTAGTTTTCAAAACAAAGAACCCAATCTCAATTTTTAAAGATAAAACCCATGGCATTATAAAAGAACTTTTAAATGCTCTTAAATTGTAGTTTTTAAAGAAGCTTTCCTTGATAAAATAATAGGTTAAAGGGATTAACCATGTTTTGCATGAAATTGATGTCAATGATATTAAACCATAGGGGTTTGTATTATTACGTTGATATATTTGCTTCTTTTAATATATGTATTCACATTATAATGGACTCATAACTATATTTGGGGAGAAATGGCAGAATAACCAGCTAGGTTGACCCAGTAGTGAATATAAATTGAATTAACTCCTGAATGAATAGAGTTGCATCCAGGAGATCAGGTAGGCCAGAATATAGGATGCCTAAATACTAATTAAAGAAGTTGTTAGATAGACAGGTTCAACTTAAGCCCATGAAAACTATGTTTAGGAAAAGTTAGTGACAAATGTTAATATGTTCAAAGTAAACCAATGAGAACTATGATTAGAAAGAGTTATTGGTAGGGGCCAATAGGTTCATAGGGAACGTGTGAAAACTATTTCTGGATTAAGTTATTGATAGAAGTCAATAGGTTCATAGTCAACCCATGAAAACTAGGATTAGGAGGAAATTATTGGAGATACCAATAGGTTCAGGGAGAATCCATGAATAAGAGAGTTATTGGAAGGGGCCAATAAGTTCTTAGTGATCCCATGAAAACCATGAAACCGGACAGGGAGTCCTTAAGTGTTAAACAGGTTATTAGTCAGCCCATGAAAACTAATAGGTTAATAGTAACTCTAGAAACTATAACTATGACAGATAGTTAAAACGAATGGGCATGGGTAATCGAGAATTGGTTTACTTGTTTGCATATCATCATAGTATTTATAATTGCTATGTTTTAATTATTATGGATGCAGAAGCATGGTATATGGTTTTATAAAGTTTTGGATAAGATACTACTGAGAGGAAAACCTGTTCCGCTAAGCGGCATGGTCCCACTAAATATCTAAATGCTTTGAGATGGTAGATTATTATTCACACCAGGCTTTTTGTCTGACTCGAAGTTTATGTTTTCCCTCCAACTCTTGAGTGCTTAATTGATTTTGAGTAGTTTGAGAGTTGAGGTTTTCAGGTACCTATTTAGACGAATAAGCTTCCAAAGACGTATAGGAAGCATGATAGCTATTTAAAGTTCTTTTCTATTTTTGATTCTGTTGTGTTGTGTTTGTAATGGGAAAGTTTTTTAATTGCCTATATATACACTCTGATCATCCAAGAGGGCATCTTCATATGTCGCTCTTTAGATGAATAAGCTACCGGAGATGTGCAAGAGGTATCATAGCTTTTTAGAGTTCTTTTCTATTTTTGATTCCCCTGTGTTGTTTTTGTAATGGAATTTTTTTTATTTGCCTATATATATACACTTTGATCATCCAAGAGGGCATCTTCATATGTCGCTCTTGGCATATATTGTAATATTTATATTTTATCTGAACATGCTTCTTGTATTGGGATTATGTAATGAATTTAAATGCTTTGAAATGAAATAAGAAAGTTGTTTGTTGATTTTAAAATTTTCCATATCCATGTGTTTCTGTTATATCAATGTATCTAATGTTACCGTATTTTGTCACCGAGGATTAATAATTATGACTGATTGCAGCATCTATAGCCGTTAGTGTTGGGCCTCCAAGTGGGAGATGTTACAAGTTGGTATCAGAGCATAGGTTTATAAAACTTAAAGGAAATATAAAACTAAAAGATTTATTTAAAACATAATCCAATGAATTGGAAAATAAGATTGGGGTTTGGGGTAACGCTATGGTAATGTACGCGTTCCCCTCTCTCTTAGACCGTTCTTTTATATCTTGCTATAGCTTGTATGTAGATTTACGAGAAAGAAGATCTCGAGGTAGGAAACGGAAGGGGAAATCTTGACGGAGGAAGCGCCACATGAAAATGTTCGACCACTTAGAGGAACCCGGGTCCATAGGCTAATGCTAATCAAAATGCAGATGCAAACATGGGTATTGGAAATTCGCTAGTGGATATGGGAGTGATGTATCAATTCTTTATCAATCTAATGCAAGCAGGAGCTAAAGCTGGAGTTGTTGTGAATTTTGGAGGAGCTAATCTCGTGGCTCCAGTTGAGAATAATTATGCTAAGTTAAGTATGGATTACACCAGTCTTGGTGAAAAGTCGTTTTTAGGAATGGAGGATGCTATAGATGTTGAGACTTGGTTGTTGCATTATGGGAGGATCTTCACTGATTCGGGTTTGGATGATGAGCATAAGAGATGGTTGTCCTCTAGGAAGTTGCAAGGGGTAGCACTTCATTTATGGAGTAGTGTTACTGCCGGGGTTCCGATGGAGGAGTTGACTTAGGCAGACTTTAGAAGGAGATTTGAACAGAGGTTTTTATCTGAAGTTGCTAAGTCGGCGTTATGGATTTGTTGCAGGGAGAGATGTTGGCAATCGAGCATGCTACTAAGTTTGATGAGTTGTCCCGATATGTGTATGCTACTATAGACACTGACATAAGGAGAAATGAAAGGTTCGTTTGGGGATTAAGGCTCGAGATTGCTAGAGCGACCCTAACACATCTCTGTGATTCTTTCAATGTAATTGTGGAGATAGCAATCCAACATGAGGAGATGCTTGCTATTTGTGCGAGAGAAAAGCAGGTTGAAATCCAGGGTTCTTAGGGAAAGAAGAGAAAGCTCTTTAAGAAGAAGGGAGCCGAGAAGGTTGAGGCTGCCAAGAAAGCAAAGGCTGATTTAGTGTGCCTAAAGTGTGACAAGAAATATCGTTATGCTTATGAGTGCTTGTTAGACAAGGGAAAGAAGGCTGTAGAGAAGAAGAATGTGAAATGTTTCAACTATGGTCAGGTTGGGCATCATAAGAACCAATGTCCAGAGCTAGTCAGGGCAAACAAGGGAAAGATTGTGCTGTTGGACCATCATCCGCTAGGCCAACTGCAGCTGAAAAAGAAAGATTGTGATGGAGGATACGCTTTTCACTCAGAGTATACCAGTTAGGGTACTATTTGATACCGGAGCATCACACTCATTTATATCTCAACGTTTAGTTGATAGGGTATGCTTAGAACCCACATACCTTGTTACTTTCTTAAGGGTTACAAATCCTATAGGAGGGTACCTCTAGGGATGAGATGTGGCCAGTTATAAATTGATTTGTTAGGTCATAAGTTTGCATGCAGTCTGTATGTTACTAATTTCATAGATTTTGGAATCATTTTGGGTATGGATTGGTTGGGTAAGTACGAGGCTAGGATATTTTTCCAAGATAGGGAAATATCACTAAGATACCTGGATAGTCATAACCGAATGATATTTTCAATGGAGAATTCTAAACGGATTAGTTATGCCTTGTAATGTGCTATGGAAGTAGGAAAAGAGTTAAGTCAGGTTCAAGTAGAAAGAGATTTCGCAAATGTCTTTGAGCCGGTTATAGGACAACCACCAAAACAAGCTATTGAGTTTCAGATAGATCTTGCAGCAGGAGCTGAACCTATGAGTAGACCACTTAGCAGGATGACACCGACCGATGAACGAATTGAAGGTGTAGCTAGTGGATCTATAAGGAGGGAATTTAATAAGACTAAACAGTTCGCCTTGGGAAGTAGCCGCGATGTTCATGAAGAAACCAAATGAGTCGTGAGGATGTGTATCGACTATCGTAAGTTGAACAAGAGGATGATTAAGAATAAGTATCCTCTGTTGAGAATTGATGATATACTTCATCAGTTGTGTGGAGCCAGAGTTTTTTCCCAGTTGGATTTGACGACAAGATTCCATCAGTTAAGAGAGGAGAAAGACAGTATTCCCTTGACTGCACTTCGAACTAGGTATGGTTCGTATGAGTGGTTAGTAATTCCATTCGGGTTAACGAATGCACTTGCTTTCTTCGTGGATCTGATGAACTGATTTTTTTGAGAGTACTTGGATAGGTTTGTGTTGGTATTTATAAATGATATTTTAGAGTATTAATGGATGAAAGTGAGCATGAAGATCATCCTAGAGTAGTGCTTGAGTTGATGAGGTAGCATGAGCTAAAAGCGAAGTTTTTCAAGTGTCATTTTTGAAAGAAAGAGGTTAAGTTTCTTGGCCACGTGGTTTCAAAGAAGGGCTTATCAGTCGATTCAGAAAATATCAAGGCAGTTAATAATTGGAAGAGACCAGAAACGGTGACTGAGATTAGAAGTTTTCTTGGACTTGCTCGCTATTACCAGAGATTCATCAAGGATTTGTTGTGGATAGTGGTACCTTTAACTAAGTTAACCAGGAAAGATGTGAAGTATGTCTGGTCCGACAAATGTGAGGAAGCATTCCTTAAATTAAAACATTTGTTGGCCAATGCATCAATGTTAGTAGTTCCAGATGGAAACCAAGGGTCGGTGGTGTATACCGATGCATGTGGGAGTGGATTAGGAGCTGTGTTAATGCAGGTAAAATTCTTACTTGTCACGGCAACTTAGACCGCATGAAGTGAGATATCCTACTCATGATTTGGAGTTGGTAGCGGTGATCTTCGCGTTGAAAATTTGGAGATCTTATCTCTTAAGGGATATATTTGAGCTATACACAGATCATAAGTCCTTAAGGTATTTATTCTCTCAGAAGGAGCTGAATATTAGACAGCATAGGTGGTTGGAGTTTTTAGCTGCTTATGATTTTGGTATAGAGTATACTTCTGGGAAAGGAAATAAGGTAGTGGATGCTCTTAGCATAAGACATCAGAATGTGGTGTTTGCTATATTGGCAGAATGAAAAATTTTAGAAGCTTTGACTACTTGTAGTGTACAGTTAAGATCGACTGCTAGTTCTAGTCAAAGCACTGCTATGTTATCCTGTTTAGAAGTTCGACCAGTGTTGATCGAAAGGATTGCTTCTAAGTAGAAAAAGGATCAAGTATCAACTGAGACGATTAGAAGGCTTGAGGTGGGATCCGAGATCGATGATCTAAAGGATTTTAGTCTTGACCAAAGAGGATGATTGAGAAAGATGGGAGTCTTATGTATTCCAAATGTTGAGGACTTAAGGAAAGAAGTTCCTGGAGAATGTCATCGGTCTAAATTTACGATTCATCCTAGAGGGACCAAGATGTATCAAGATATGAAGAGTAGCTTCTATTGGGATGACATAAAGAGGGATATTAGCTTGTGGGTTAGGCAATGTGCAAACTGTCAATAAGTGAAGGCCGAACATCAGAAGCCAAGTGGATTGCCTCAACCTTTGGAGATTCCAGTTTGAAAATGGGATTCAGTATCCATGGACTTTACAGACGGGTTGCCAAGGTCAAATAGAGGATAAATTATATGGGTCATAGTGGACAGGTTGAGCAAAAGTGCCCATTTAATTTCGGTAAAATCAACGAGGACGGCACCTATTTTAGCTAAGTTGTTCATAAATAATATAGTTAGGCTACATGGAATTCCTAGTAGTGTAGTCAGTGACAGAGATGCTTTGTTCACTAGTGAATTCTGGAAGAGTCTACATGAGGTGTTAGGTACCAAGCTTAAGATAAGTATTGCGTATCACCCTTAGAAAGATGGGCATACAAAGAGAGTTAATAAGGTACTTGAGTATTTACTAAGAGCTTGTGTGTTGGATTTTGGTGGATCTCAGGAAGATCACCTACATTTAGTGGAGTTTCTTATAATAATAGTTATTAGAATAGTATTGAAATGGCGCCTTTTGAAGCTTTGTATGGAAGGCCATGCAAATCACCAACATGTTGGTTGGAGACCAGAGATAGATTAGTCTTAGGTCCAGATCTGGTTAGAGAGGCGACATAAAAGATTGAGTTGGTCCGAGAAAGGATGAAGGAAGCTGGGTCCAAACAGAAGAGTTACGAAGGTAAGAGGCGTAAAGACCTAGAATTCTCAGTTGGAGATAAGGTTTCATTAATGTATCACTAATGAAAGGTGTGGTACACTTTGAAAAATCAGAAAAACTGGGATCGAGATATGTTGGTCCGTTCCATATTATAGAGAGGATTGGAAAGCTTGCATACAGAGTAGAGTTGCCGAGCAGTATGGCAGGTGTCAATAATGTGTTTCATTTGTCTCATCTTTGCAAGTATGTGCATGATCTAGAGACTACTATACCTTCGACAAGGTTGGAAGACTTGATAGTAGAGCCTAATTTGAATTTGTTAGACAACCAGTTCGGGTTGTGGCGAGAGATGAGAAAAGATTGAAGAGCAAGACAGTCAAGTTGGTGAAAGTCCAGTGGAGCGACAACGGGAAGGACTGTACTTGGGAGATAGAAGATAGGATTAGAAATACTTATCCTGGTCTATTGTGAGGGTATGTTCTACATTAGCTTTATATAGATAGTTGCTAGTCAAGTAGGCTAGTATGGTTGTTAGAAGCTGTTACAAATGATTGCTATGTTTAGTACTTAGTCCATATTGAATTTCGAGGATGAAATTCTTTAAGGAGGAGAGCCTATAGTACCCCTAATTTTTAATAACATTATTCAGAAGATTTAATTAGATAAATTAAATAGAATAACGTAAATCTTAGAGTGATAAGAGGAATTGATATTTGAAAATAAACTAGAGGTCGAACTTAATTAATTATATAAATAGGCTTATAAATGGTTTTGTATGTTAATTAGGAGAGTAATTAACGTAAGGGTATCCAGGGTAATTGCACACCATAATCCCATTATTTTATATTCTCAATTCCTATCCGTTTACGTTCATTTTTCTCAAAACTTACAATGCAAACAAAAGAGAGAAGCCGACCATTACTTAGGGGAAAAGAGGAGGGAATCAAATTAAAGTTAAGGATTTAAGCAAAGGGAATTAATCTCAATAAAATCTCAGAGTCCTTATCCTAATTAAGGCGAATAATAGTCAAAACCATCTCTATTTTTTTATGATCATTTGATTTTTGAGTTTAAGATTAAATCTATTATGATATGCTTGGATTTTATGACATAGATGATTCAAACAAGATTGTTTGATAATTGTTATTACATGTTTTTAAGGGTAAAATCATTTATGAATTTAGAATGCCATGAGGAAATTATATGTTATATAAAATATGATTTTGGAGAAGGGTTTCAATTTTTATAATTTTCCAAGCTACGCAAAATTTATTATGGATTTTTGAAGGAAAATATGAGTTATTGGGTTTAGAAATTAATTTCGGTTATTTTATGGAGAATTTGAGTCTGAAATTTTATATGTTAGGAAACATATTAAAAGTGAATTTCTATTATTTTTGGGGACTTTTCCTAAGTAATATACTATGAAAATAAAATTATTTTAGATGAAGGACTTAATTATTTTATTGGTTTTGCTTAATGGAATGGCTTATTTGTTAAACTATTCCTTATTTAGATCGGAAATTATGCAGCAGTCATTTTTGTAAAGAATTTGAAAAGTTATGACAACCAATCAAATATTTATAAATAGGCAGGTTAGTTATAAAGTGTTCACTTTAAATGACATTAAATCAGACTTTAATTGGAAAACATGTTCCGCCTCTTCTAGAAGCCACCTTTCGACCCTATGCATCCACCTTCAACTAAGTCAAAACCCACCAGGTCGAAACTAACTAAGCCGAAACTAATACACAAGGATCGACACATTGTTACGTAGTGTATTGGAGAAAGGCGGAAGACAAGATGTCGAAACATTGCTTTCGATGGGGGTCAAACCCTTTGTTGTACTTTCTAAAGAAATGCGCTTGCCTGTTTTACTAAATGTTTTTCGAAGGAGTCGAAATATATGCTTTCAAAGGGGTCTTTTTTAAATTGCTTTCGAAAGGGGATTGTCGCTTCTTTTTTAAATTGTAGCTTTCGAATGATGTGACAACCCGCAAATCCATACTCGTTGAATCGACAATAAATCAAACATGACCGACCCAAAAAGCATAGACTAACGGAAAGTCAAGAGAAAGAAAAGAAGAGAGAAGAAGAGAAGAACGAGAGAAGATAGAACCAAACAGAGCAATACAGAATCACACATCACAGCGGAAAACATATAATATCATATCAATGATCTTTACAAAACAGAAACTGTATATACATATATTAGTCAGAGTTCAACAATCAAACAATAATTAACAGCCTGGACAGTTATAATAACATGTCCTCACAATTGCTGATAATATAAACCACTACTAAGCAACAATGCATTGGATAATCAAGCAAATACGGATGTATGAAAATGAAGATCTCCAGCTCTCCTGCTGAAGCTCCAAAAGCACCAAATCATAACCTGCAAATATACTCTGTCTGACTTGAGCATTAAAAGTGAAGAACGCCCGGATCAGTTTGGTAAACCAGCATGAGAAACACACTCAACTGAATTTATTAAATTACCAAACTTTTCCTTTATCAAAACAAAAGTATCTCTTAAGACAAGTCTACACGTAAACACAGACATGTTTTTACCTTACGATAACTAAATCATTTCTTTCATATCAAATCTTCTTATATTATACTAGTGTCTAGTATATACAAATAATATTAATCATAGTCGAAATGGTTGCCCATATAGCATTTCGAGGCTATTCATTACGCCTTTACAAACAAAATCGTAGCTCGTAGTGGGTTTGGATTTCTATACAAATAACCAGGTGAAGGGACTACCTTTTGGCAGTACATCTCTAAAAGAATGTACCGTGGACATCACAAAGGATCCTCTACCAACACAAGACCGGCTCACCTCTATGACTAGATGGTACCGAATAAATCATCCTCCGTTCGTTACCGACCTTTACCAAGGGCCCTCTAGCATACTAACCACAATAATCAGATACATGATGTCATAACATGTAAAGATATACCTAGAAGAGGATGATCATATCCTACTTGGGAATGACCCACTTAGCCCTGCTGCATCTAACCCTGTTTTGGTCATTTCCGGTTTATGAGGCTAGAGGTAACGATTACCTTTCACGTCACATATCACATCACTTTGACTTCCACACGGCCATTTCCGTTAACTACTAATTCCCTTCCACAAAAATACAACCCTTAAGCTCATACGTCTCAAAGAGGGTGTTAAGCTAAGAGAAGTTGCCTTCTCTGCCACCACTGATGTACGTTTGTAAAAACCAATGTACGTAATCTATATAAATGCAATGTCAGACAAACATCCATACAAGTTGTCCAAGAACAGGACAAACCGAAGGTATTCTCCTACCACGTCCTGTCAGGAAATCCCTAGGATTAGTAGCGAATAGTCCTCGTATTGGATATTTCATAATTAAAAGACCACTGCTACTAGATGTATATGAGGATTTTAACCCCAAACGATCATCAAGAAGTCCCTTACTATGAAAATCCGGAATATCAATATCATCACTAAGCAACTTGCACAATCATCGCATATACGTTGGTCCGAAGTAGTTTTCAGATAAATCTGATCCCGGTCTCTTCGCACCAACAACGCAAAAGCGTTCCTCAACTTCATATAGAAACTAAGTCTCATAGACTTATCACGTCTCCAACTTTAAACTTGCTATCCTTCGGGCCAAGAAGGAAGCTCGATAGATTGGAGTAATACTCCGCACTATACGAATCAACATCCTCAACATAAATGATAATCAAGCCTACACAGAAGGCTGCGTACTAAGTGTACGACTAAATAGTTCCCACATCAATTCGAGGAACTAAAATGTCCAAATTTGATAGTCGGTTATTTAACTATCAAAACAACAAACAAATATTTGGCACCATATACAATCACCAGGCCCTTTTAATTAATCTTTTTTAATTAAGTCACTTGCCAAATATTCCCTTCGGATTATCTTTAAAAAGATATAATCTCAAAACCATGTCAACATTGGAAAACATTTCCATATACTTATTAAATAATAAGTAATTCACAAATCAATTTATTTTCAACACTTGGAAAATATTAATACACTTAAATCAGGATTAAGTATATTTTATTCTTTTAAGGAAAAGATACTCTTTAAACACATTTATTTGGGTCAAAATGAATGTTGCGCAAAACATCGTTACGACAACCCAAAATCAATAGTATAGGGATTCAAAAATTAGATGGATATATAAATCCCAATACTATACAAAATATTTCCTTTCGAAAATCATTTACCATACAACAATGTTATAGTCCATCATTGTAACGATCCAGAATTTTGGTTGTTAGATTTTGAACATTTAATTCATTTTAAATGTTGAAATTGAATTATAATTTGATTTTGAAATAAGAATATTTTGGTTAAATGAATAAAATTAGTTAAAATTTCAATTATGGCAATTCAATTGGATTTGAATAATAAAAAAATTAAATATTTGGAATTGGGATAATTGGTGAATCTGGGTGTAAATAGATATAAAAATAGTTTCTAAAATTTATTTTAAGTCTATTTGGATTTAAATAATGATGTTGGACTTTTGAATGGAATCAAAAGTCAATAAGTTTAAAATTTGGACTTTTACATTATTTTAATAATGAAATTTAATATTTAAATAATGTAAATAATCAGATTTTGATTTAAATTGAATCAGGATGATTTCAATATGATTATAGATTCTGTATGATTTATAAATAAGTTAGTAAAATTCTAAAAATGAAATTTAAAGTGATTTCGACGATTTTGAAAATCGCTCGAACTAATCGACAAGTTAAAATAGCCTTCTGGGGCATAGTCTCGGAATTCGACGAAACCACTTCCATTGGATCCGTAATAGTTAGTTATTATCGGGTTTCAATTTTCATAGCAATCGGAGTTTTCATTTGACCCTGACAGCTCAAAACGCATAGAAACTATTTTAATCGATTTAATTTAAAATTGATCGTTTATTTCCGTAACTCACGCATATGTTCGAATTAGCCTCCGAAACACATTCCATTATGTTCGAAACGTGAGTAAAACCTTGTAATCGCCAGGCGGCACGTGTGATTTGGAGTTCGTTTGTATAAGCTTGTTATTTGAAAATTTTATTAATAAAATAATATAAATAAACGTTTATATACACGTTAAGACGCCGAAACCCTAGTTACTTCTCAGCCGCCTCTCAAACTATCAATGGCCAAAAACATCTTGCCTTCTCCTCCATTTTCTTCAAATTCGTGAGCTTATAGCAAATTCTTCCAACTGGAAGATCGTAGAGGACTCCGAGATCTTCGAAGTGGACGGTTGCGATCGAGTATTGAGCTTTGGATGGCCTGAAAATCATGGTGGAAGGTGGACGTTTGCGCACTTATTTCGAGATGGTGGAGCTGCCGAGTTCGTGCGCGTTCTGGATGGAGGTTGAATCGGCGATGGGGTTCATAGTGGTGGCCACCGATCGAGCTAGTTATCACCGTGGATGGTCGCGATTTTTGGATTTGGATCGCGACTTTGGATTCGGCTCCTACCTGTAACGCGCGATGTAGAAGAAGCAGTTGGAGCGGCCTTATTTTTTTCCTAAGTTGTGATGAACGGCCGATTTTGTTTGGCAATAAAAAAAGAATTTAGTTTAAATTTATATACAAATCTTTAAAACTGAATAACTCTTGCATACATTATCAGAATTCAACGAAACGAGAAGCGCCTGAATCGCAGCGACATGATCTACGCTGCAATGCAAATTTGGAGATGATCAGAGCTAGCAAAATTTTGGGTTAAATCGATCGCGGTCGATTTAATTCAAAATTTAAACGCTCAACAAATTCAGGGTGAGTTAATCTCACTCATATCTGGAATTTCAGCTATTTTAAATAGTTAATATTTAAATGATTGGTTGATTAGTTTAATATGTAAATTATTATCAAATTTGATCTATATTTATTTGTCGTGCTAACACCTGTGGATGCAGGGAAAAACAGATTGGAGGGATCCAACTGGATTCCTCACAAATAGAAATTTTATTTAAATTCTGTGATATATTTCATTGATATCCTGTGATAGATTGATTTGGAATTTTGTTATGCTGTGTTAAGGTTGGATAATATAATTTGGTATTTTAAAATATCAATAAATTGAAATGGGAGTAAAAAGGAAATAAAAAGAATTTTTAAGTAATGAATTTAAGGAAATTAAATTCAAGAAATTGGCTTGGAATTTGAAGTGTTTTTAAAATTTTGATTTAAAAGGAAATGTGAAATGAAAATTTATAAACTTGGTTTATAAATAAAGTGAAATATTTATCGGGGATAAATATTGAAAGTATAGGATTCCAGTGGGAATTTCTATAAGAAGTGCAAATTGCATAAAAATAATAGTAAGATTGTTTTTAAAGGATGGGAAGTGTACTTTTCCCTAGAAATTTAGTATGATTTAAAGAAAAGCTTTCAAAATATAAATGGGCAGTTTAAAATGTGTTTTAGAATATTTTAGAAAGAAAATATTATTATTGTTTAAAGTGTAAGTAAGCATTTATTTAAGTAATTATGGTATTTAATTATCTTAAAGGTAAAGTAGTATTAAATTTTCAAAAGGGAATTTTAATATAAATATCTGAAATAATAACTTCATATAAAAAGGAAATTTTTTATTTAAGTTACTCAAGAAACTTTTATAGATTTCAAAAGTATAATTTGGATAAAGAATTTAGTAATCATATTTTAAATATTTTAAGTATATTTTGGAAGTGATTTCAAGGAAATGGGAAATGTGTTTAAAAATAAAATGGATTTATTTTTAAAGTGTTGGGAGAAATCTACAAGATTTAAACCGAAATTTGAATTGAGATAAATCCAGCGGGATTTATAAAAAGAATTCTTTGGTTTATTCTAAAATGGAAGTGTATTTCCCTGAAAAGCCAAATACGTTTTTAAAGCATATTTTTGAGTAAAAGTTAGAGGTTTTGAAGTTGTTTTAAAGGAATGGTTTCAAGAAATTATTATTTAAGTTGTAAAAATTTTAAAAGTGAATATTTATCAAATTAGTTATAGTAGTAATTATTTTAAAGGGCTAATTAGTATTGTATTTTGAAAGAATATTTTTAATATTTATATTTTATAAAATGGATTTATTTTTAAGATAGTTTGGTTAAAGTTATTCGAAACTAGTATAGAATTTTGTAACTCCTCTTTTAAAATTTAGTGTAACTTAACCTTTATTGTAAAATTAGTTTATATCTTATAAAAGAGTTTTGCTTTATATATTTTTAAAATATATTTTTGAATAACATGTTTAAGTAGCCTAATTTAAATGTTTAAGGTACATTATAGAATAAAGTGATTTAATCGTTTTGAAATCTAAGGTATTCGTACTTGATGTTTTCGGTGGAAATAAATATTTAGGAATTCCTTCCATGAGAAGAGACTGGATTTGAAAACTGTTTCCAAAAAGATTTGGAGTCGAAATATATCTTGCGAAGATATTTGAGATTAATAAATAATTTGGGAAAATTATTTACGCTTGATGATTGTTTGTGAATGTTAATTGATAGTTAAATCACCGACTATCAATATTGGCCAATGCGTTGATCGTTTCGAAGAGACCGGGATCGAGATTTATTTCTCGAAAACCACTTCGATCTGGTTTGTACGTTTTCGTGAGGAAGACGAGTTCGGAGTCGAAGATGGAGCAGTGAAGTGCAAGGGCTAGTTGCTACTAATCCTGAGGATGATTCCAAAATGGATGTAGTAGGAATAGTGCCTTCAGTTCCGTTCGAACCCGGGACGGACTTGTATGGATGAATTCTTTCGGACCATCGTCAAGTGGACGATGGGCATTCTAAGTGAAACATTCTAAAAGGTAACGCTTAGCCTTAAGCCTCATCAACTGGGAATGACCGAAAATCAGGGTTATGCAGCAAGGCTATGTGGGTAGCACCCAGTAGGGTGAGGCCATCCCTGTCTAGTTGTCCCTTTTTGTTTCGGCTTAGTGGTGCGGTTGCTGATCCCAACGGTGGGGTGATCTTACTCGGGATTATCCAGTAAGGAGTAGTCCCGGTCTTGTGTTGCAGGGGATTGGGAGTAATCCTCGGTACGGTTATTTAGGCCACGTACTGTGACAGGTGGTACCGCAGTGCCTAGTCATTAGTTGGAAATCCATTTTCCCTACGAGTCTTTTACGAGTTTTGTTTGTATTAACCATGATTGTGGCTAGTAGCTGGAATTTAATTAATGTAACAATTTCGGCTATTTGAATAAGTACTTGTATGTAGACACTATTATAATATCAGAGGATTTTATAAGAATTGTTTTAGCTATCGTAAGGTAAAAACCCGACATGTTTATTTGTGGCGTGGTCTTACGAGATGCTTTTGATTTTCAAAGGATTTTTTTTGAACTTTAATAATCAATTTGGGTGTACTTTTATCAGCTGGTATTCCAGACTGACTCGGGTGTTATTTCATTATAATGCTCGGGTCAGACCGAGTATTATAGATTACACGAAAGGATGCTGTGGAGCTCAGGAGAGGAGCTTGTGTCCGAGACGTATTACCCGTACTTGTTTATATCCGCTGCTGTGATTGTTTGAAATTGTTAGGCTGGTAATTTTTGTTTGTCTCTGATACTCTGGTGGTATATTATATAAAACAGATATAGTTTTCATTTTGTGTAAAGATCTGTTATTGACTATTATATTTTGTTCGCTGCGATTGTGAGATTCTGATATTGTTTAGTTCCTTCTTTCTTCTATCTCCTTTCTTTTCCCTTAACAATCTGTCTTTTTCGACACTCGAGCGTCGGCATTATATTCTGTGGTGTATTTTGTGTCGATTTTCGAGGGTTGAGAAGGGCGGGTCGTCACACGTGGTATCAGATCTTAAGTTGGCGATAACCTTGGCTCTGGTAGGAAAATTAATCATTAAACAGATTCAATAGTGCTCTATAATTAGTTGAGTATAATAATAGATATGAGAGCGTACTTGTTAGTGAATATAAAACAGTTTTTTTACTGTGTTAACTTATCGGTTGAGTGTTTATGAATTCTGGTCGGTGTGGGAAGTACAAACGAATTGATAGGGGTTTCTAAACTCTTAAACAGTATAAACCGACATAGTATTGTTTTTAAAGCGGGTAAGCGAAATAATTTTACCCAAAATTATATTTTTATAAAAGGAATAATTTTCTGAAATTATTTATATTTGGATGTTTGGTTGTTGATATTATAATCAAATATAAGAGTCTAAAATTTGAAATGGTTTATAACCAAACAGAATTATCTAAGTATGGTTTAAATAAAAAGAAGTATAACTAAAATTTTATTTAAACCAGAATTAAATCCCGAAAATTTTGAAAGGTGTTTAAAATGAATTTAAACAAAAATTTTGGAAATTTAAAATTGTGGGAATGTTTGAAATGTTTTCCAAAGTGTTTGAAGGCAATGAAGGAGTATTATTTTGGAAAATATTTCTAAATGGAAATTGTTATGAAAGGAATTTCTAGAAGTAAGGAAGCACTGAACTCACTTCAGTCGCTGAAAAATAATCCTGATGATGATGGCCACATCATCAGTATTCATTTTCGAGTTTCTAAACTGATGGACTGCTACCGTGGAGATTGGTTATGATATTTGTTTGGACTTGTTGGGTATACAAGTTGTTTTAGAAATTTCAAAATGGAAAATTGTTTTGGTAAAAACAGGTTGTTTTGGAATTCAGAGATTTGGTTTGATATACAAAGTGGGTATGTGTTGATTATTATTTCAAAATGATTTTGAAATAAAACCGGGTAATTGAATTCTGGGAATTCTATTTAAATAATGTGAAATTTAGATGAATCAACTATTGAACTTATAAAATGAAGTTGATTTAAGTAAGAAAGGAAAATGAAAATTTAATCCTAGAATTAAAATTTAACTTGAGTAAATGGGAGTGAATAAAATATATTTTAATTTAACCCAGGATAAGTTAAATAAATTGGAATTGGAATTGAATTAAATTGGATATAATGTTGAAATGTAAAATGACTATAATTAGGTAATGAAAATTTATACCCATAAGCTATTAAGTGTTATACTTATAATCTGAAATTGTGGATTAAAATTTTGTAATGGAAATTTGTATCCTTAAGCTATTAAGTGATATGTGTGTGTGTGTGTGTAGTCTAGAATTGTGACTATAAGGTGAAAATGACTCAAATAAGCAATATGAGCTTTCAAATAAATAAGTTGGTAGACTTATGAATAGGAGATGAATTGTAAAACCTAAATAGAATTGGTTGAATGTTATGATAAAAAGAATGGAAAGTTTAAGAATTGAATTCTAAATGAAATGTAAATTGAGATAAGGCAAGTGAAATATAAAAGGTGAACGGACTTAAGTCGGTAAATAAGTCTTGAACTTATATAAGGAGAAATAAAATTGAGTCGAATTGGATTTAACTTCAAAAAAAAAATGAGTTAAATTTGGATTTAATTAAAATCAAAATTCAGTTGTGTTATAAATGATATTGAATGGAATTAAATTCTTATTTAAAATAGTAATGGAAATGGTATGAATTTAGGTTGGCTAAATAAAATTTAGTTGAACTTGAATTAAATTTGGAAAAAAAATTGAATTGAAAGAAAATTTAATTAAGTAGAAATAATATTGAATGAATTAAATTCTCACTCAACTAAATTCAAATAATTGTTTGAAGATAATTTAGCATAAGCTAAATTAAATAAAAAAAGTAATGGGATGAATAAAATTTTGGTAGCTTGTAAAATTTGAAAAGTAAAATAAAACCCAGTTCTGGTTTGGGATAATTGGAATGGTTATGTTATTAATAAATTCAGAAATGAATTAAGAAGGTAAATTAAAATTTAAAATGGATTGAGTAAGTAAACAAATTGAATTAAAATTTGTAAATGGATTGGAATTTGATTGGGTAAGAATCGAATTAAAATGAAAATAAAACTGATGTAAGAAGAAATGGAGTTATTTTGGAGTTGAAATAACTTAAGAAATTGTGTAAGGGTTGTTGTCGAGTTATAAGAGATGGTTTTGAATAAAGCTATATGGATAATGAATTGGAAGTGTAAGAATAGGAATTTAATTTGATAATGCAATAAAAATGAGGATGTTTGGGTTGTAAATAATTTCAAATGGAGTAAAATTAATATAGTTTGAATTGGAATTAATTTAAAATGGTTATAAACTTAAGTAATTGTTGTTTGCTTGAATGACATCAAATTTGCATCGAGATTAGTCATTTTGTTGTAAACAAAGCTAATAAAGTAAGGACATCAAATAAAGTTGGTTTTTGAATAAATTGGAATGGATTGGGATCTAATTAAGTGGTTTTTCATATAAATGAAAGTGGATCATAAAAGAAATGCAAATATATCAAATTTAAAATAAAAATTTGATTGTGAATCAATTTGGAATTGAATTGAAGTAAATTGATGTAAGTAGGCACATGTTGATCATATTGAAGTAATTTTGGGTTGTTTATGGTAAATATGAATGGAGAATAGTAAACTTGAATTTAAATCATTCAAGTAAAATAAAATGAAGTTGGATTTGTTAGGAAATTAAAATGGTGATTGAAATCTTGGGGTTTGCTTATAATATATGGTTAACAGATTGAATTATAAAATTTGTTTGTTTGAACTATGTAATTGAGGTGTTTGGCTAAGATTAATATATGGAAGGATGTTATAAATCTTATATTATTGAAAATTTATGGCTTGTTTGAGTAAGTATAGGTACGGGAGGCAATCGATAGAGTTGAGCGTGTATATGCAATATAATTAGCTGCTTGCTTTTAAAATGCTAATTAAAAGGTAGGCCTACGCAATGAAATTGGAAAATGGTATACATATATATTGTGAAATATTTTGTTTTCCGACCATGTGGGTCGATGTATATATATTTATATCTATTATCATATTGTGAAATGCTCTCCGTACAAAGGAGACGCGGTCAAAATATTCTAAAATTTTGGGAGTTAGAAATTTTTTAGAAGTACTGAAATTTTGGGTTAACTAGAAAAGTGATTTTTGAAATAATGTTAAAACAAAGCTTTTGGGTTAGAAATAAAAGCAAATGGTTTTTCAATTGAGCTAAAAGTTTTGGGTGAGGTGAATGTAAGTTTTTAACTAAGTAAGTTTGGGTAAGTAAATGAGTTTGGAAGCATTTTCACACCTTAGCAAATTTCGGGGACGAAATTTTTTATAAGAGGAGAGGAATGTAACGACCTAGAATTTTGGTCGTAAGATTTTGAACATTTAATTCATTTTAAATGTTGAATTTGAATTATAATTTGATTTTGAAATAAGAAGATTTTGATTAAATGAATAAAATTAGTTAAAATTTCAAATATGGCAATTCAATTGGATTTGAATAATCAAAAAAATTAAATATTTGGAATTGGGATAATTGGTGAATCTGGGTGTAAATAGATATAAAAATAGTTCCTAAAATTTATTTAAGTCTATTTGGATTTAAATAATACTGTTGGACTTTTGAATGGAATCAAAAGTCGATATGTTGAAAATTTGGAATTTTATATTATTTTAATAATGAAATTTAATATTTAAATAATGTAAATAATCAGATTTTGATTTAAATTGAATCAGGATGATTTCAAATATGATTATAGATTCTGTATGATTTATAAATAAGTTAGTAAAATTTTAAAAATGAAATTTTATATGATTTCAACGATTTTGAAAATCGCACGAATTAATCGACGAGTTAAAATAGCCTTCCAGGGCACAGTCTCGGAATTCGACGAAACTAGTTCCATTGGATCCGTAATAGTTAGTTATTATCGGATTTTAATTTTCGTAGCAATCGGAGTTGTCGTTTGAACCTGGAAACTCGAAACGCATAGAAATAATTTTAATCGATTTAATTTAAAATTGATCGTTCATTCCCGTAACTCGCGCATATGTTCGAATTAGCCTCCGAAACACGTTCTATTGTGTTCGGAACGTGAGTAAAATCTTATAATCTCCAGGCGGCACGTGTGATTTGGAATCCGTTTGTATAAGCTTGTTATTTGGAAATTTTATTAATAAAATAATATAAATAAACGTTTATATACGCGTTAAGAGGCCGAAACTCTAGTTACTTCTCAGCCGCCTCTCAAACTATCAATGGCCGAAAAAATCTAGCCTTCTCCTCCATTTTCTTCAAATTCGTGAGCTTATAGAAATTCTTTCAACTGGAAGATCGTAGAGGACTCCGAGATCTTCGAAGTGGACGGTCGCGATCGAGTATTGAGCTTTGGATGGCCCGAAAATCAAGGTGGAAGGTGGACGTTTGCGCACATGTTTCGAGATGGTGGAGCTGCTGAGTTCACGTGCGTTTTGGGTGGAGGTCGAGTCGGCGATGGGGTTCGTAGTGGTGGCCTCCGATCGAGCTAGTTATCGTCGTGGATGGTTGTAATTTTTGGATTTGGATCGCGACTTTGGGTTCAGCTCCTACCTGTAACGTGCGATGTAGAAGAAGCAGTTGGAGTGGCCTCGTTTTTTTCCTTAGTTGTGATGAACGACCGATTTTGTTTGGTAATAAAAAAAAAGAATTTAGTTTAAATTTATATACATATCTTTAAAACTGAATAACGCTTACATACATTATCAGATTTCAACAAAACGAGAAGCGACAAAATCACAGCGACGTGATCTACGCTGCAATGCGAATTTAGAGACGATCTGAGCTAGCAGAATTTTAGGTTAAATCGATCGCGGTCGATTTAGTTCAAAATTTAAACGCTCAACAAATTCAAGGTGAGTTAATCTCACTCACATCTGGAATTTCAGCTGTTTTAAATAGTTAATATTTAAATGATTGGTTGATTAGTTTAATATGAAAATTATTATCAAATTTGATCGATATTTATTTGTCATGCTAACATCTGTCGATGTAGGGAAAAACAGATTGGAGGGATCCAACTGGATTCTTCACAAATAGAAATTTTATTTATATTCTGTGATATATTTCATTGATATCCTGTGATAGATTGATTTGGAATTTTGTCATGCTGTGTTATGGTTGGATAATATAATTTGGTATTTTAAAATATCAATAAATTGAAATGGGAGTAAAAAGGAAATAAAAAGAATTTTTGAGTAATGAATTTAAGGAAATTAAATTCAAAAAATTGGTTTGGAATTTGAAGTGTTTTTGAAATTTTGATTTAAAAGGAAATGAAATAAAAATTTATAAACTTGGTTTATAAATAAAGTGAAATATTTATCGGGGATAAATATTGAAAGTATAGGATTCCAGTGGGAATTTCTATAAGAAGTGCAAATTGCTTAAAAATAATAGTAAGATTGTTTTTAAAGGATGGGAAATGTACTTTTTCCTGGAAATTTAGTATGATTTAAAGAAAAGCTTTCAAAATATAAATGGGCAGTTTAAAATGTGTTTTAGAATATTTTAGAAAGAAAATATTATGTTAATTGTTTAAAGTGTAGGTAAACATTTATTTAAGTAATTATGGTATTTAATTATCTTAAAGGTAAAGTAGTATTAAGTTTTCAAAAGGGAATTTAATATAAATATCTGATATAATAACTTCATATAAAAAGGAAATTTTTTATTTAAGTTACTCAAGAAACTTTTATAAATTTCAAACGTATAATTTGGATAAAGAATTTTGTAATCATATTTTTAAACATTTTAAGTACATTTTGGAAGTGATTTCCAGGAAATGGGAAATGTGTTTAAAAATAAAAATGGTTTATTTTTAAAGTGTTGGGAGAAATCTACAGGATTTAAACGTAAATTTGAGTTGAGATAAATCCAACGGGATTTATAAAAAGAATTCTTTGGTTTATTATAAAATGGAAGTGCATTTCCCTGAAAAGCCAAGTACGTTTTTAAAGCAGATTTTTGAGTAAAAGTTAGAAGTTTTGAAGTTGTTTTAAAGGAATGGTTTCAAGAAATTACTATTTAAGTTGTAAAAATTTTAAAAGTGAATATTTATCAAATTAGTTATAGTAGTAACTATTTTAAAGGGCTAATTAGTATTATGTTTTGAAAGAATATTTTTAATACTTATATTTTATAAAATGCATTTATTTTTAAGATAGTTTGGTTAAAGTTATTCGAAACTAGTATAGAATTTTATAACTCCTCTTTTAAAATTTAGTGTAACTTAACCTTTATTATAAAATTATTTTATATCTTATAAAATAGTTTCGCTTTATATATTTTTAAAATTATTTTTGAATAAAATGTTTAAGTAGCCTAATTTAAATGTTTAAGCTACATTTTAGAATAAAGTGATTTAATCGTTTTGAAATCTAAGGTATTCGTACTTAATGTTTTGAGTGGAAATAAATATTTAAGACTTCCTTCCATGAGAAGAGAGTGGATTTGAAAACTGTTTCCAAAAAGATTTGGAGTGGAAATATGTCTTGCAAAGATATTTGAGATTAGTAAATAATTTAGGAAAATTGTTTATGCTTGATGATTGTTTGTGAATATTAATTGATAGTTAAATCACCGACTATCAATATTGGCCAATGCGTTGATCGTTTCGAAGAGACCGGGATCGAGATTTATTTCTCGAAAACCACTTCGATCCGGTTTGTACGTTTTCGTGAGGAAGACGAGTTCGGAGTCGAAGATGGAGCAGTGAAGTGCAAGGGCTAGTCGCTACTAATCCTGAGGATGATTCTAAAATGGATATAGTAGGAATAGTGCCTTCCGTTCCATTCGAACCCGAGACGGACTTGTATGGGTGAATGCTTTCGGAACATCATCAGGCGGACGATGGGCATTCTAAGTGAAACGTTCTAAAAGGTTACGCTTAGTCTCAAGCCTCATCAACCGGGAATGACAAAAAATCAGGGGTTATGCAGCAAGGCTATGTGGGTTGCACCCATTAGGGTGAGGTCATCCCTGTCTAGATGTCCCTTTTTATTTTGGCTTAGTGGTGCTGTTGCTGATCCAACCGTGGGGTGATCTTACTCGGGATTATCCAGTAAGGGCTTGTGTTGCAAAGGATTGGGAGTAATCCTCGGTACGGTTATTTAGACCACGTACTGTGACAGATGGTACCGCAGTGCCTAGTCATTAGTTGGAAATCCATTTTCCCTACGAGCCTTTTACGAGTTTTGTTTGTATTACCCACGATTGTGGCTAGTAGCTGGAATTTAATTAATGTAACAATTTCGGCTATTTGAATAAGTACTTGTATATAGACACTATTATAATATCAGAGGATTTTATAAGAAATTTTTTAGCGATTGTAAGGTAAAAACCCGACATGTTTATTTGTGGCGTGGTCTTACGAGATGCTTTTGATTTTCAAAGGATTTTTTTAACTTTAATAATCAATTTAGGTGTATTTTTATCAGCTGGTATTCCAGACTGACTCGGGTGTTATTTCATTATAATGCTCGGATCAGACCGAGTATTATAGATTACAGGATAGGATGTTGTGGAGCTCGGGAGAGGAGCTGGGGCCTGAGTCGTATTACCCATACTTGTTTATATCCGCTGCTGTGATTGTTTGAAATTGTCAGGCTGGTAATTGTTGTTTGTCTCTGATACTCTGATGGTATATTGTATAAAACAGATATAGTTTTCATTTTGTGTAAAGATCTGTTATTGACTATTATATTTTGTTCCGCTGCGATTGTGAGATTCTGATATTGTTTAGTTCCTTCTTTCTTCTCTCTCCCTTCTTTTCACTTAACAATCTATCTTTTCCGGCACTCGAGCGTCGGTATATTATTCTGTGGTGTATTTTGTGTCGATTTTCGAGGGTTTAGAAGGGCGGGTCGTCACAATCATTTTCTTATTTCTCGAAAACGTCTATTTCAACAATGAATGTTGAAATCTATGGTTTCGATACTTAACACATATTCACACCTATTAACTCCATTTAAAATATTGCTTTCCAAAAAATATCCATTTTATTTAATATATTATTCACTGTCTAAAATCATAAATATACTTCATTTACCAAATTAAAGCTTTTACACATTTAATTAAAGAATTATCCACTGTCTAAAATCGTGGATATAATTCTCAAATCAAATTCAACACTTCTACATATTTAATAAAAGGATTATCCACTGTCCAAAATCGTGGATGAAATTCCTTTAATAAACTATAATAATTAACTTATCAAATTCAATTGATTTCGAATTTATAAACAATGTTTATAAATTCACATTTATATATTATAAAAACTTCAATTTATAAAATCACTTTTATTAACCAATTCCATTTATCTCATTTATATGCCAAAAATCCAAATTATAAGTTAAATACTTATAATTCATTTATTTTACAAAATTCATCCGTTTCATAACTTCATCAATTTATAAATCTTATTGACTTATAAAATCCATCCATACTTCATTTTAACACTTATAAAACTCGTTTTATAATTTCAATATTTTAATTTATAAAATATCAATTTTATAAATCTTTGATATAAACCATTTATAATAAATCGAAATCTCAATTTTAAACCATTTACAAGTAAATCAACTTCATATTTCAAAAATCGCATTTCTGATATATTTCCCAAAACATCGTAATTTTTATAACATAAAAATTGTTACATTTATTTATTTAAAATAAATCCATTCCTTAACAATTTAAAATCCAACAAAACATCTATTTTAAAAATCACTTTAAAAATCTTTTAAATCGAAATCATCACTTTAATATTTTTACATTACCAAAAATAGGCCCAATGTTGCAACAACACTAAATATATCAATCACGGTAACCAAAACATCGTATATCATATGATAACAGGATATATCACAATATCTGTAAATAAATCAACAGTGGTGAGAAATCCAGTTGGATCCCTTCAATATGTCACCTGCAACAAATATACATATTAGAAATATATATGCAATGTCAGCTTCAAGGCAGACGTGCGTACAAAGGGTCATCCGCTCATACACGGGAACCTATAGGTTCATCTGCTCCACTAAGCAGGAATATATCCAAATACCAATTGATATATCATATATCATCCATACAATCATCATTCATCATAAATAATATTTATTCTCACTTATATAAAAATATCAGTGAGGCAGATAGAGTGAGTTGTACTCATATTGGTTCTGAAAGCAGTTATAGCATTATATTTCGAATAAAATTAAACAACCGTTTAATTTTACCCAAAATTTACACTAGCTCTAATCAACTCTAAACCAGCTCTAAAATGTAGTTCTCGTCAATATGAACCCGACGCAATTCGTTTCGTTAATTTTCAACTTCGTATGACAAAGTCATAATGTTTCAAAGTTTATACAATTTATATTATATAAATTATTTACAAATGTTTTTTTATTTTTAAACCTTTTTTTTATCTGGCCGTTCATTTCAGCTTGATGGAATCGTGGCCGCCGAAATCATCTTCTCCCCCATCATTTTTCACGTGCACGACAAACACAACGAGCCGCTATCTTCTCACGAATTTTCGTGACTTTTCCTTTGATCTCGACGACGATCGAAGAACCCCACGTCGAAGCCGCCATTGGCTACCCCCAGCACCCAGTGATAGGCCGAGCTCGGCACCCCACTTATCATGAAAAACGCACACGAACATCCTACCTTCATTGCCAAATTCTGGCGAATCAAAGCCACTTCAATGCAAATCCGCCGTTGGATTGAAAGTTCTCGCCGTGCTCTACGGCTTTGCTGTTGCATGTTTCGATGAAAATTAACGGATTGGAAGAGATCGAGGGAAGAAAATGAATGATTTTCGGCCATTGAAGTTTGTGGTGGCTACCCCTACCCCTAAGGTTTCTGAGTGAAAAATGTAATTTGTAACGTCCTTTTATAGAAAATTTGACGACACTATTCATCCGGTTTTTTTTGAACTCGAAATGAAACGTGCCACCTGACATTTATAATGTTTTACCCCTATTCCGAGCGTAATGGAATGTATATCGGGAGCCAATTCAATCATATCTGGAAGATAGTTTTTCCAATCGACAAATTTAAATTTAAAATTCACTTAAACAGATTTCTACGCGTTTTAGCTCGCCCCAGATAAACCGTATATTCGATTGACACAAAATTTGAAATCTTATAATAATATAACATTACGGATCCAATGAAACTAGTTTCGTCAAAATCCAAGACTGTATGAAAAATGGCTATCTTTACACGTTCTGCACTTTTAATTCAATTTCAAAAGTTAACATCACTCTAATTCAAATAGAATTTAATTCAACATTATAAATCATTTTCATTCACATTAAATTCAATTTTCAATTATTTCTACAATTTGAAATATTAAATTAACAATTTAATTATCCAATTAAATCCTTATATTCAAAATATAATTTATTCAGCTTATAAAATTTACTTGTGAATATTTAAAATCAATTAAATATATGAATTTCAAATGACTGAAATTCTAGGTCGTTACGTTCTCCCCTACTTAAAAGAATTTCGTTCCCGAAGTAAGAAAAAGTCACAAAATCTATTAAATTTTCAAAAACAACTCATTCACATTAGATCAAATCAATCTTAACATTTTAACTTTTCATAAATCCATTCGTTAAACTTCTTATAAAAACTTCTTAAAGTTTTCTACTTCATTCGTAGTTATCTTTTCAAAACCAACCAATATCGTTTAACTTTTAACTCCAAATCAAAATTTTATTTATCAAACATTTTTTTTCCAATGTTTCTCAAAAATTATTTAACGCCTTAAATTTTCAAAAAAATTCGCAAGCGTCTCCTTTGCGTGGTTCGATCATAGTAAGATCATAAGATATATATATATATATATATATGTAATGACCCGTAAATTTTAGCCTTTGATTTATTTAATTAATTGAATTCTGTGAAATTTTAATGATAAAATTTTGAAATAATTTTTTTATTTGAAATGCGTCTAGTTAAACATAGCAACTGGTAAATTTTCATCCAAAAATATGAAAGTTTATTTTCTTGTGTAATTTTATTTCAATTTAATCAGTTAGGAATTGATGAAAATAAAATGTTTTCGAAACCTGAATATTTTTACATAGAAAAATTCTAAAACAACTTCTGAGCATGACATCATTTTTCACTTTTTCAAATTCGGACTTCTTTAGCTCCATCGATCTTATTTTTCTGCGTTTTTGCTGCATTTTCCGCTAGCAGAAAATTTGAATTTTTATAATTCAATCGTACCACTGATATCCGTATACCGTTTTGATCGTCTCGTCGTACTGATCTCTACGGTAAATCTGTGTTTTGAAGTTCGGTTTCGCTGTGGGATCGATGAAATAATTTTGCAGTATCGGTGCAGTTTCGAACATTTCAAATTTCTTTTGACCATTAAATTTTTACCGCATCAATCCAACAGCCATCTACCCTATTTATTACCACAATTCAATATTATGACTTTTACTATTCCCAATCGTAAAATAGTATGCTAGTTGTAGCTTTTCATGTTTCTTTTGTTCTGTTCTTCACGAGAATTGTAAAATAAAGACTTTACTCCCTCTACCTGTCCCAGTTCCTTCTTCCATTTCTTTTCTTTGCTTCTTCTCCCAGACTATTCATAGCCGCATCAACTCATACCTCATCTCAACGCATGCACACGCAAACCGCATGCACGCATTCGTCCTTCCCCGCACAAGCACAACTCGATGCGAACAGCACCTCCTCACCATCGTGAGCTGCTACCCCACCTCCGCCTCATGTGTCGTGCTCCACCATGACCGGCCTCTGCCCCACTACAACCGCTGCCACCCTGTTTCTTTCCCCACTTTCGAGCACTCCAAACCCACCTCCACCTTTTGATAGTGGCGTCTGTTCCTCACGTCTGTCGAGCTCGACCAAGCCGCCACCCCAAGCATCTCGCATCACTCCTCTACTCTCCCCTGCACCATCTCCGCCTTAGTTCGCCGGTTCTCCTCCCCTTCGCCTTGCTACGACAACCCAGAAGCCAAGCCCTGGCACCTCACGTCTCCACAAAACAAGCATCTCCCCGCGTGTAAAATTTTGTAAGTTATTTATCTCTATAGAGTAAGTTTATATATTAGGATATATATTTCGTATGGTAAAATTTATAAGGGGTACATTAATATATTAATATATGCTGGAATATATTCTGTCATATATGCTACCCTGCGCAGTTATGTTGAAGCATACATATGTGAAGATAATTTGCTTATAGGTTATATATAAAAATATATATTTGATTACTGTATATTATACTACGTGAGTATTATATTGCATTGGTTAGAAGTATATGTTTATTTTGATTTGCGCATGTAGACGTTCTATACGTTGTTAAGATCGGTTGCTTTTAGGTGTATATATTATATTTTTTGTTCGTTTTAAATATAGTGCAGATATATGATTTACTATTGAACCATCCTTGCAACTTTATATGCTATTTTGTGACCTCATGTTCATTAGTTGAACATGATTTTATACATATGTTTTTAAGCATATACATTATTCATATACAGAGTTTGAACATGGTCAGTAAATATATATGTTGCTTTTTAAAAAAAAAATTAGTATGAGTTTTACGTGACCTGTACATTTGGTACAAAGCTTTACATATATAATAGTTTTATATTAAGGTATCCATTTTTAAATATTTGATTTATTTATGTGTTTTGATTTAAACAATGATTTTGAAGGGTATATATATATTCAATTTAAAATGTGTTGTATTTAGAATATGTTTATATATGAAAATAGTCATATTTAATTATATGCATAAATTCGCTTGTGCCAACTATCTTCATCGAACCCGTTCTGATTTGTTCCGTCTATTCTTATTATCAGCTTTGTCAGTCATACCTATTTCCTTCACCAATTAGTGCCCATCTCACTTTGCTTTGGGATTCATAGCTTGCTCTGTCGTAAAACTCTCTAGCCTCGAAAGGTGAGCAATCACTCATGATTAATGTTCTTTTATTTATTAAATTTGATTTCAATTGAAACGACAATTGAAATATGCGGCTGTTAGTTATTTACACTGTTACATATATGTTATTACCTGTATCAGTTCACCTGTGACATCTGACACCATTATCTATTATTTAGATAATGATAATCTAGTTTGGTTGTTAAATGATTAATTGTTTGATGTTGACATTGGTCGTGAAATTGTTAATGTTGTAAGTGATAAATAATTTGGAATTGAATTGGCGTAGGATAGTTAGATTTGATATATGTGTTAAATTTGATTAGATGACATTTGCATAATATGACCCCTTTAAATGTTTAAATAAATGGACACGTAGAAATATGGCTAATTGCACTTTGAACCATTTAAATGTATGTTGTATAAGTTGATGTAGTATGAAATTGAATAATAGATATCAAGTGAAGAACCGTATCAAAATAGTGCAATAATCTTTAATCTATATGAAATGATAGTGTAGATTCTAGAAATAATTATATTAATTTGCACAAACAACAATGTAAATTAATCCCCATGTCTGCTCTCATGTCTGCTCCCCATGTCCTTCCCCATGCCCCTATCGTCCCTACCATTTCCCCCGAAAGTACTTCTGTACCTACCAACTCCATCAACCCCATCAACTCAGTACTACCATCGTCCTCTACTAACCATGCGCCCCCCTGTCACTTCAAGTCGGCACTACCCTCCTTGGTTTCCACATCATCTGTGGAACCTTCGTCCTCTTCTGTCATAGTACCTACTCCTACTGTCCCTCCGCCACCTGTGCCACCTGATTCCCTACCTTCTAGGCATCCTAAATTGCCTCTACCGGCACAAACCATTGTCCCATCCCTACCATCTCACGGTGAACAGAAGTGGGCTTCTCTATTTAAGCATAAACCAAAAAAATGCTGGGAAGTACATCCCTGTTGATCTGATTCCTGAGTATGAAGATGATATGTTAGTGCCACCGCTAGAAGTACTTGATGCTGGTGCAATGATCTGGAATGAAAATTTAGTTGGTTTCTTCTTAGATAAGCCACTATCGTATACGGCAGTCATACAAAAGCTTAAGTTCATCTGGAAGCTTAAAGGCTCTGTCAAAGTTAAATCAGATGGTATAGTATTCTTATTTAACTTCTCTTGTGATGAAGATAGAAGTAAAATCCTTCAGAGTGACCCTGTTATTACAAAAAATAAAATGTTCATTATAAAACCATATGATTCTGTTGTCAGTAATATCACTGGCTCTGTCACCGCAGTCCCTGTTTGGGTACACTTGTATAATCTCCCCTTATATGCGTGGTCGCCGCTTGGGATCAATTGGCTGAGTAGTCATCTAGGCAAATTATTGTGTATGGATGAAATGACAGAGAAGCAAAATAGATTGAGCTACGCAAAATGCTTAATAGAGGTAAAACCAGTCAAGGAGCTACCGGATGAGTTCATGGTTAAACTTGTAGAAGGTGGCTTTCAAAAAAATCTATGTTCAGTATCAATGGAGGCCAGATGTATGTGTGCTGTGCAAAAAATTTGGACATGCAACTGTTTGCTGTGATGTAAAGGATAAAAGTAAAACAAACAAAGTGATAGAAGTAAAGAAGAATGACAAGATGGTTATCAAAGAGGATAATGAAGTCAATGTACTCGGTAATAAAAAAGTCATTCCCTTCCAGACACAATATGCTAGGAGCTGGCAACGAGTGAATAAAAAGAAAATAGTTAATGTATTGAAGGAGACGGTGAAGGAACAAAATAGAGGGAACGATGAAATAGAGGTGATTGAAATAGAAATAAACAAAGTTGATGATGAACATAGGGATGAAAGGGTGATAAGATAGAGCGGGAAAATGAGCAATGCGAAATCAGTAAAGAAAATAGAAAATTTAACATTGAAAGTGAAGCAGTTAACTGTCATTCTCCTCCTGTAGAGATGGACGAAGAAATAAGAACAAAGAAAACCGAGAAATCAGTAGTTGAGGAGTTAATTGAAGATATCCTGATATCTAATAAATATGATGCTCTCCTTGAATTAGATGATACTGAGATGATGAGAGATATGCAGAATGAAAATGTTATAGTAATTGAAGAGAATGGTGAAGTTTTGGGGGATACTGAAGGAAAAACAACAAGTGAAGAACAAAGTAAAATTAAACAAGGAGAACATAGCAACAGAAGTATGAAAAAAGTGAAGATACCAAACACAATACAAATTCAGCAAGAAGAACAAATTTCAGAAGGTAAATTAGCAGACAACAATGGAAATATTGAAAGTGGAACAGATAAAGAGAAGGAAATTCAAGAAGGAACAAGCTCGAGTAGTAGGAAAATCAGGAAGAGTAAAAGCAAGAAAATCAGGAATACTGCTGATACAAATGATAACATGCACAATGAAGAAAAGACATGCACAACCAAACCAACCTATCATCCTGAAACTGAAATACCTCACAATCAATCTCAACCTCATTTTTACTCCAACATCAAGCCTCCTATGGCCTATAAACCTCCACCCAAAACACTTCCTCCCTCCTCCCAACCCATTCTACAATCCTCACCAACCTTACCCTCTCAGTCACAATAGAAAGATGGAACAACAAACAATGAAGTCACCCCACTTTCAGCAACTATTCCAAGTTACTTGTCCTCAAAGCATGCAGTAACTAGGAGAATGAAGATAGAAATGCTCAATGCCTGTGTCATATAATGATGTCTACCATTGGAGCATGGAATATACAAGGGGGACACCACATTATCAAGCTTGATCAATGTAAAAAGCTCATTAGTTCTCATCAATTATCGCTACTGGCAATACTTGAAACAAAATTAAATCTTCCCTTGTCTCTCAAGGCAGCTGAATACATAAAACCAGATTGGAAACTCATACACAATCTGAATGAATCTCCATACGGGAGAATTATGATACTATATAATCCCCTACAACTCCAATTAACTCCTATCCTCTCCACTACCCAACTGATACACTGTCATGCTCAGGATATCACTGATAATTCAGCATATTATATTACCATTATATATGCAGCCAACTCTGCTGCTGCAAGAATCTCCTTACATGTTGTCATTCCTGCTCTCAGGCAGTCCACACATCCGTGGATAATATTTGGTGACTTTAATTGTTGTTATAACCTCTCAGATAGAGTTGGAGGGAACCCTCTATCCCTTAGTGAGATACAACCACTTAAAACTGCGCTTATTGATGCTGATCTTGTTACGGTTAGAACAGTTGGTATGCAATACTCGTGGAATAATAAAAGAAGAAATGGAATCAGGACCTTTTCTAGAATAGATCACACTTTCTCCAATCAAACTGCCCTACTTCAATGGTCTCTCCTCTACAACCATCTTCCCCCTCCTCTACTTTCTGATCACTCTCCTCAAATTATTCATCTTCGTGGAGTGGACAAGAGAGGAAAAACTAATTTTAAATTTTTTAACTCATGGGTTCTCGAACCTGACTTTAAATCTACTGTTATAAATGCATGGAAATAAACTAAGAATGGAAATCATTTATTTGTTTTGCAGGAAAAAATTAAAGAAATGAAGGAAGTCTTGAAGCTTTGGGCTTTTAAGAAGTATGGCAAAGGTGATAGTATGAGCACTTCTATACAGATGAAGCTTGTTGATGCTCAAAAGGCTATGATGGCTGATGTTAACAATGCACATCTCTCTGCTACTGAAACTAATTTGTCTCAGCAATACTATGAAGCGTTAGCTAAAGAAAGTGATATGATATGGAAAAAGTCAAGAATTAAATGGTGGGAAAAAGGGGATAAAAATAGTGCATACTTCCATGCCAGTCTTAAAAATAAGCAAAGTAGATAAAATTTAGCTTCTATCATTGATAAATATGGAGTTCTTCAAACTACTACTGAAGGAGTTAAGGAAGCCTTTGAACAACATTTCTCTTCGTTGTATGGCAACTCTAACAATTTCATACCTGATATAGATGAGATCCCCTCTGACATCTTGCCTAGACTTGATGAGAATGACTATAACTTTCTTTGCTCTGAAGTCACCCATGACGAAATTGTTAAGGCGATGTTCTCTCTTAAAACTAACTCGTGTGGTGGCCCGGATGGTTTGAATGCATTTTTCTATACCTCTTGTTGGTCGATTGTATCTACTGATGTGCGCAATGCCATAACCTTATTCTTCAAGAAGAGTAAAATCTACAGGTCGTTTAATTACACCAATGTTGCATTAATCCCCAAGCTCAAGAATGCTCATGATGTTAAAGACTTTCGTCCTATATCATGCTGTAATACAATATACAAGTGCATCTCAAAGGTTATTGCTTCAAGATTAAAGCATGTGCTTCCTCGTATCGTATCCAACAATCAGGCTGCTTATCTTCCAGGTAGGAATATTCTTGATCACATCCTTCTGGCTCATGAATTAATAAAAGGTTATAACAGAACTAATACACCCCCGAGAGCGATGATGAAGCTCGACATCATGAAAGCATTTGATATGTTACAATGGGACAGTATTGTACGTATCTCGGGTTATATGAATTTCCCCCCTCATATTTTATCTTGGATATACGAATGTATTTCGACTCCTACTTACTCGATCAATGTCAGTGGTGTGATGAAAGGTTTTTTCAGTAGCAAACAAGGAATACGGCAAGGTGATCTGTTATCTGCTTATATCTTCATACTTGTTATGGAACTCCTTACGAGGATGATTAACAAAAAAATACAACAAGGAAAATTTAAACTTCATCTAGCGTGTAAAGACCCTCAGATCTCTGCACTTATGTTTGCTGATGATCTTGTTATGTTTTGCGCTTCTGAGATCAATACTGTTCAGAACATAATGACTACACTTTAACAATTTCATGCTATGACTGGGCTAAAGGTTAATCTCCAAAAATCTGATATCATCCTAGCTGGTGTGAATATGGAACAAGTTGCTCAGATTACTCATATCACTGGTTTATCTCTAAACCTTTCCACTGTCTCTTATCTTGGTCTGCCGCTAACAACATCCAAAATTACTACAAATCAGTGTCTTCCTCTGTTTAGGAAGATAACATCAAGAATGAACTGCTGGACCACTAAGAAACTTATCCAAGTTGGTAGATTAATCTTAATCAAGTCAGTTTCTATGCAAGTATATTGGGCCAGAACCTTTGTTCTCCCCTTCAAGTTAATTAAAATGATTAGAAGTGCCATAATGAGGTTTTTTTGGACGGGCAAAACCATGGGCAGATACATTGCTCCGATTAAGTTTAATACTCTTGAGAAACCTATGAACAAGGGAGGTCTTGGACTACTAAACATAAAACAATGGAATAAAGCGGCCTTTGCGAAGCATGTTGACACTTTGTTTAATTGTCTAGACAGCCTTTGGGCTAGGTGGTCAGAGAGAAATGTGATTAAAGGTAAGAGTCTCTGGAATATGAATAGGCCCCAGAACTTGAGCTGGACATGGCAGAGTCTCTTCAAGCTTAAAGAACACTTTCTCCCTCTTATTCAAATGAACACCGACCCTACTTTCAGTGTCAACTTTTGGGATGATCCATGGCTAGAGAAGGGATTCATGCTGCGTCGTCAGCTAACCTATAATGAAATTAATCAAACTGGAGTTCACTTGGCTACGAAAGTTAGGGACGCCCTCATTACTTTTCAGGGAGTACGTACCTTCTCTTCTAATCAGCGAGTACAAAACATATGGGACAAGATAAGAAAATTCACCCCAATATCCGCTTCATCTGCGAGAATTGTTTGGGGAGAGAAAAAGGTAATATATAAAATTGGTGATGCTTATGAATCCTTGCTGTAGAACAGTGCCAAACCTACTTGAAAGTGGTGGAAGTGTATGTGGAATAAAGATAGTAGTATGCGTGAAAATTTAATACTGTGGAAGGTGTTGAAACGAGCAATCCTAACTAAGGTGAAACTAACGAGCATGGGAATGAATATGAATGTTTACTGCTCCTTCTGTTGTGAGCTACCAGAGACTGCGGAGCATTTATTTTTTGAATGCTCAATAATAATGCAAGTGTGGACAGATCTGATGTTAAAGATTTATAATACTGGTCCTTCTCATGACAACCTAATCGAGTGGGACCGAATCCATGCAATGACAGGGGGAAAGCAGCAGCAAAAAAGAATATTTTCAGTGGTGTTGAAGAGTTTTGTCAACGCTATTTGGAGAAAATGTAATACTAGAATTTTTGATACCAACAATGCAAAGACTGATGCATTATTCAAGCTTTGGATAATGCATGAGATTAAAAGTTCCTTGGACATGCTCTTCACTTATGATCCAGGAATATTCATGAGATTCCGGCTGTTGTAACTTTTGTTCTTTTGTTGTCTTCCTGTTGTATTCCTTTGTGATTGTAGCACTTGTGTTCCTCTGTTTTCTTTAAGCCTTTGCTCTTGTTATTGTTTGTATTGTTCTCTTTGGTGTTGCAATAAAATGGTCGGGGACCATTCAACCCTGTCGGCCATGCCAAAAAAATAATGTAAATTAATACGATTATTTCAGGATTATTTGAATTAATTATTGAATAGTTATTGATTGTTGTTATTGCTTGTTTGTTTACTTTGACACCATCCCAGTTATCACACTGCAAGTTCCCTTTGCTATGCTTTGATTTTTGAATTGAAATGGAATCGGGTTGAAATGATAAATACCCAAATGAACTTGACCTAGGATAGTGAATTAAATAAAAACCTGATTGGTCAATAATTAGATTTAAAAATAAAAATAAAAATAAAGATTTTATTTGAATAAAATAATAAGTGTTTTAAATGAAGTTGGAATTTGAATTCTAGTGAAATTTAAATGTTAATATTTAATAATCTGAAACAAATTATTAACAAAAATTGATGAAAGAACATTGTTTAATTTAAGAAATGATTGAATTAAGTTTTGAAATTATTTAATAACTAAGTTTTGAAATTATTTAACAATTAAATAAGATTGAATTATTTAATAATTAAACGAAATGGAATTCTTGATAAGAGAAATTGAATTTCGTAATAAGTGAAATTAAACTTCTTTAATAAGTGAAATTGAGTTATGTAATAATTAAGTTTTGAAAATTTATTTAAAATAAATAAGTAAATAATTGAAATTGAATTTTCTTTAACAAGAAATAAAAATGTGATTTGTTGAAATTAATGTAATAATTGAAGTTTAAAGAATTGATTCGACGAATCTAATTTAATTCAATTTGAAGTTTTGATATAATGAAGTTGAACTTAAGTAATTGATTTAATGAATTGGAAATTTAATAGAAATTGTTTTGATTGACAAATTTACTCAATGAATATTGAATGAAATCGATCAATGAATTTAAATTGACTTGAACGTTAGACTAAGATTATTTTAAATGATTTCGGAATGAAATTTATATACGAACTTTAATCAATATTTGAATTGTTTTAAGTAAAATTTGAAATTGAATTATAGAGTTTTGAAATGTGAATTTGGAAGTTTGAAACGTAAATTATGGAAATTGATTTATGAAATGTTGGTTTACAAATTCTAATTGAAATTGAATTTGATTTGGTTTTGAAATATATTAAACGACCAATCGGGGTTATAATTACGAAAGTTATTAAAGAAACCGAAAGCGATTATGGACATACTCTCTGTCTAAACCGGAAACCACTTTAATAACTATACGTGGAGTGTGATCCAGAACGAAGTGGTTGGAATGATGTACGTGATGACTGAAGAAAGAGAACGATAATGGATAGCCTTGACACTTGTGTCAAATTGGAAATGACTAAAACAGGAGCCGTGCCAGGCCAAATGTGGTTAGCCACCTCGAGCGAACACACTTCTTCGTAACCTACTCATTACTTGTTATTGATTGGTGTGCACCCTCGAAATTTTGAGAGTGTGGTTTCGCGGTGTTGCGATCGTTGCGGCGATGCGTTTTCACCAGTCCGGATCAGGCAAACGGTAGTTTCACTACCTTGGGTATTGTCTCATGTGCCTTGTCATACTTGTATCCCTATATGCGACCACTACGAATTTGTTTTGTGTTATACCTATGGAGTACTCCCTGATATCCTACTAGTTTACAGTGGTTTTTACAGTGCTGTATAGTCTATGACACTTATATAAAATGTGTTAATGGGGATAACGGTAACGCCTTAAGACTATTTTGGTACTTTATATTGCTGATAGGCATTATCTACTAAGCGTACACTACTACATAGTAGATAGTTTAACGGATCCTTAGAGGATGGTTATTCCAATGTCCTTTGAGTTATTTGTATTTAAGTTGTTATTTCACTTGAGTTGGATTTATTGATATAAGAATGTTAATCCTGACTCGAGTGTTTTGTGTCTTGCTTTACGCTCGGGTCAGACTGAGTGTACCAGTATTTGAGACTCACCTTTGGAGTTGGAGCTTCGCTTGGAGATCTAGCTATCTATCCAGCTTTCAGATATTCAGTTGATTCCAGTGATGTTTTCTGATATTGTATTTGACTATTGTAGTCGAGACTTCTGTTGTACCTTATTCAACTCTGATATGTATATAGTAGCTTCATGAACGACTATTTTTGTTTCCGCTGCATTTATTACTCTGTGTCTGTGATCTGTGATTATTTCTTTACTATATATGTTCAGTTTTGCCAAATTTGAATTAACAATTCGGTATTTTGAATTATTCAAGTCCGACATGTGCGGATGCGAATGGCCCAAAATAGCGGGTTGTTACAGTTGGTATCAGAGCTTTGGTAGCTCTAGGCAAAACTCAGCATATAGGGTAAATGTATTTACAGAAACACTTTCATTCGAGTTTGAATCTCCTCCTTTTGACTCGATTCCTTTGAATTTTGGAACGTTCCCTCGGTTTCGAAATTCATTATGGTCCCTCACTATTCGTATTCTTCTGAATTCCGGAGTATCCCATAACTCCACTTTGAATGATCTTTATAATGAATCGGCGGTCTTGCCAATCTTTGAATTATTTGTAAATGGGTGAAACTCCTTTACAATAGACATCGATTTACCGGAGATTTCTGTATCCTCGGTTTACGATTGCTATCTATCTCCTGCTATGCCTGAAATCTATTTCTAGAGATCTAATATCGATTTGCTTCAGAATTATTCATCGATCTTATTCCTTAAGTCACGGTCGACCCGGTTAAGGTTGCCCTTGAATTAAATAAGCGTATCCATCTTCCGATTCTGTTAATTGAATCATCTTATCTTTTCTTCCGAATTTGTATTCGAATCAGAATTCTCTTTAATTTGAGTCCATCAAATTTGAATCTCTATCCTTGCTTTGAAAAATCCATTCATGTATCGTCGAGCAAGAAAGTGTATTTGAGAATTAATTTTAAAATTGTTAAATATATATTGTGTTGTTTGAGTTGTTGATGTTGATTTGGGTTTCCGATCGATTCGTCTGATCAACGCTATCGATAGATTTCCAAAACACTTGAACAAAACAAATTGACATGATATTGTTTTCAAATTTGGTAAACCAAATAGTTTTGTATGATTATATTATATATAAATAAAAGTTTTCTAAAATTAAATTGTTAATGAATTTGTTGTCAGTAATGATAATATTTGATTTTCATTTATTGTTCTGTAAACCATTGACTATTGCATAATATAAATGAATTAATAAAACTTATTTATAATTTGATTTGGAATTTGAAATGAATTTAAAATTTAGAATCTAAGAGTTTAATTTCTGGTGGTTTCAAATTTTGGTTTTAAAAGTTTAAAAAGGTATATTATTTAAAGTATTTTCGAATAGAAATCATTTGAAAGAAATTTTAGATGTTTAAAATTAGAGCTCTTCTCTTTTTTCGATGGAAAATAATTTCGGTGATGACGGCCGCATCATCGACATTCATTTTCGAGTTTCGTAGTGGAGAGACCATTCAGTAGCTTTGCTACTCTTTTGTTTGGAAAATGAAATTGATTTGAACTTCTTAAGAATGACTTGATTTATTGAAGATTTTAAATTTGATTTGATATATTATGTATATACATATTTATTTCATCTATAAAATGGTTTGAAGTTAATCGAAAATTAATTCTTAAAATTTTGATTTAAGGATGATTTTCAATGAAGCCAAAAGTTTTGACTAAATACTTAACTTGAAAAAGTGAATTGTAAAATTTTATTTGGATAATACGCAATTGCATTATATAACTTACCTAGATTTTCAAAAGTAAGCTATGTAATTGAATATTATGCAGTAGAAAATGATATCAAAGGAATTTTTAAATAAATTTGAGTAGTTATAATAAGAGTAAATATACATAATATAAGTTTGTAACAACCCGCATATTTATCGATTTTATATTTAAATATTTTATCGTTCGTCGGATTTTGGTCCGAAAACCTACTTTTTGCATACGGTCGAATTAGGACTCGAGACCACCTCCATTGAGTTCAAAATGCCGTTTGCGACCTTTTTGAGTATAAGCTTCGATATGTTTGGAGAAAGTTGATTTCTGCTACTTTTTACTTTGGGTTTGGTTTTTGGGCTCAACCCTATGTTAACTTATGCTCAAATCTGAGCCACTCTTCCCCACTCACCCTCATTCTCTTCTCTTTTCAGTTTTTAGAGTGTTAATGGTGGGAGAGATTGGAAATTAAAATTCCAAAACCCTAGTTTCTCTTGCAAATCCATCTCCTTGCTCCAAACTCAAGAAGAACCCCTTGGTAAGCATCTCCTTCTTCTTCTCCAACTCTTTCTCCATTCAATTTCAGAAATTTCCTAAACCTAACTTAGGAAATGTTCTTCTTTTTAGCTTAGATTCAAGCTTCTAGTGTTGAGATTGAAGAGTGCTTGTCCTTGCCATTGCTTTCAAGCTTCATCTTCATAAATTTAGTTCAAAGGTGAGATTTTTATCTCACATCTATGACTATAATTATCTTTGGTTGTTGGGTACGAATTCCTAACACTTCTTCATGTGCATTTGCTCTTGATTTGGATTGGTTTTGTGAATATTCCAATTTTTGGGTTTTTAAGTCAAATTTGTGTAAAATCCTTTTATGGATGTTTGATCATGCTTTTGGTGATGCATCGAGGAGCATATAGGGCCGGGTTGCCGATTGGCATAAACTCTTAGAGCCAATGTTCGTCCGATTGCATTTTGGAAGAGTTTGCTCTTCATTTGAATAAGGCTGAAAAACAGCTCAGGCATGATTCAGTCGACTGAAAAACTCTGTTCAGTCGACTGAACCTGAAACCCGAGAGTTTCCAGGCATGATTCAGTCGACTGAAAAACTCTGCACAGTCGACTGAAACTGGAAACAGAAAGTTTCCTGAACCTGGAAAATTTCCATGTACAGGGTCAGTCGACTGAAATTCTCTGTTCAGTCGACTGAACCTGCTGTTTTAGTCCAAATTGCCTTTTTGGATTGAATTTCCAATTTAAATCGATTCGTGATGGTCCTATTTATTGTCATCATTTATTATCATCTTTGATGACTTATTTTCTTTGGGAATTTTAGATATATCCACTTCGATGGATCCTTTATCGATTTCATTGGATTTTTATTCACATCTTCGAATGTGATCTTTGTGATTGATTGTTTCTACAATCCCCCTTGTGCTTTGTCACTTTAAAAATATAAAGGCTTTCTATACTAGTAGTAAATATCAAAACTCTTTCCTCAAATGATTTCAATACTATTTTAATACCAAATTCGTTTATAAAACCGTTTTCCAATCTATTAGTATATACAAACCTTTACCTCACTCGTATGAGAAATCTAATTGAACGACTTAGTAAAACGAGTGGTATGAAACGCTTGCGTTTACTTCGTCGGTTAATTCTTGGACTTGTTCGATTGAATCTCTTGTGACAATTTTCTAGTGGAGATCTACAATTTGTTCGTAAATATTTAAGTTAAGCTAGTGGTTATGGGACATGAAGCTAAGCTCATATATTTACTAGCTTAGTGTAATCGACACTTCTCCTTGATCATGACGATCATTTTAGGTTTTAGACTAGCATCGTGCTATGTCTTTGTGATTTGGTTCATCGGACGTCCCGCTGTACGACGTCGTTGTTCCCTTTGATTGTGATTTGGTTCATCGGATGTCCCGCTGTACGACGTCGTTGATCCTTTCCTTGTGATTTCTGGATCTCGTGTGTTGAATTCTGGAATTTATGTTTCACCAACTTTTACGATGGGCATTGATATATGTGTCATATATCGTGGCTTGGTGAATGAAATTAGGAGTATGACATTCCTTTTTATCTTGAGTAGATTATTGTGATATTGATTAATCTCTTGTTGATTTCCAATTTACTTATTTATCACAGCTTGGCATTGTGATTATTATATGTTTATGTCATATCTCTTATTATATATCACTTCATCTGATATTTATAGCTAGACTGATCCGTTTATTATTTTCTTCTTAAATAATACTCGGGTCAGACCGAGATGTTACAGGTGCTTCTGCTTGACTCCTTATCGGACTATCATCTGATCTTTTGGCTAACTACTTTAGTTTAGTAGTTTTGTTGTATACATTTGGGATACAGACTCTATGATGTATACTTATTCTTTTGTCTTGCACTTGTACCTATTCCTTTGTATTATTGTGGATCCTTTTGACCACTACTCTGATGTACACTTTCATGTGTAGTATTCATATCTTATTCCGCCTTTGTGATATGAATTGTCTGTGACTGATTTATGTTATGTTTATTTCTATATTTGTTTCCGAAGAAATTATAGCCACTGTGTAGTAGCTTTGAGTTTGTGTCGGTATGTCGGATTTCCTCTTGAAATGAAAAGTTATATTTTTATCCGGTATATCGGTACTCGCACAAAGCAATTATACAGATGGTCGCTCCTCAACAGCCTTATTCTCCGTGCTAGTCGACAGCATTACACCGTAGTGTTCTTGGCTAGCGTGGGTATAGAGGTGGGGCGTCACAGCTTGGTATCAGAGCCAAACTTTGGAACAATATGGAATATTATAACAAGGATCATCGTCCTAAGTCTTTCTTAGGAGTTGTGCTTTAGGATTTTATTCGGGTCTTCGTACCGATTCATCCTATTTTCTTTATGATTCCTTGTTTTATCAATCAAGTTTGATTGAAATTTGTTTTGAGAATAACTTTTTCCTCTTCTTTCTTTCTTTCTTAAAGAAGAGAAATGGTTAGACCAGGCCGTTCCAGCGCCGGTCAATCTAGCGCTACTCCTCAGGATGGAGTATTCATGTCTGCTCAGCAGCTTCTAGATCTTGTTAAGAACGCTCAAGCAGCCGGACCCAATCCAGAGCCTACTCATCCTAGATCCGGTTTTGCACGCTTGTGCCGAGACTATACCGATTTGGGTGGAGGGCCATTCATGGGATCCGAGAGTGTTATAGAAATTCAAGCTTGGCTCAAATCATGCGATCGCATCTTTTCTCGCATGAACCTTATTGACCTTCATCGAGTCCAAGTAGCTTCTAGCATGCTCCAAGAAAGAGCATTGGAATGGTATGAGCTTTTAATTTCTGAAATCGTTGAGGCGGATCTTACTTGGGAGCAATTCCGGGGAAGATTCGAATTGAAATTTGTGCCGGAGGCTGAAAAAGTAACTTTATCCCGGCGTTTCATAGACCTTGTTCAAGGTGAATCTTCTGTGACAGACTATGCCGCATCTTTCGAATCTCTTTCCTAATACGGGGTTGAGTATATTAACACCCCAATGAAGAAAAATCAGAGATTTGTCTATGGCTTGAATAAGAATCTTAAGAAGCCATTACTCCTGAAACTTGAGGTTTCATTTGATCAGCTTATTGATATCGCTCTTCATCTTGAAGAGGCCGATAATGAAGGTGATGTTGAAGTTGTGCGTGCCCAACAGAACTTCGACAATAACTTGAAGAGGCCTATCAAATTCAAAGGCCCCGATTCTAATAAGAAAGGGAAGCAACAAACTCTGGTAGCAAATGTTCCTACCTCTAGTCGTGGACGATGCTACAATTGTGGTTCCACAGACCACCATGTAAGAGAGTGCCCGAAACCCCTCTTTTGCCGTTATTGCAAAGGTTCGGGTCATCTTTTATATTCGTGTCCTAAGCTTCCAGGCAAGTGAGAAGGAAGGCTGCAACTTTTGGTCAAGGTATTTTCATTCAATCCTCGATGACATTGTTTTAATTCGTGAACTTTCTATTTGAATTCTTTTTGATATGGGTTTCATCTCATTATTTTTATATCAAAAGAACTTGTCAATTCTTTTTCTTTAAATATTTTGGGCTTATTGACTTCATTGAGAATTGTGAATCCGGATGGTAGATCCGCAACACTCAATTTGCTTTTGTTTAGATGTCGAGATTGTTTCATGTGACTTTTCTTTCTGAGCCGATATTTACTTTGGCTTCGGAATTGACTTTTTCTCTAAGGATTGGCTTAATCGTTGTGAAGCTCATATCCTATTTTCCGAGTGGATTATTCATCTTCGACATTTTCAATCTGTTAAGCAGATTTCTATTTTTCCTTTATGATTTTGATTCCGATTTCAAATTTTTGGTGGCATCATTTTATTCCTTAAGCCCACTTATAAGGAAAGTGTTATTTCTCTCATTCATGTAGTTTGAGAAATTTTCCGGTATTTTTGAGTTTGTCTTAGGATTATCACCTAAGAAATCTTTTGTGTGGTGTTAAGGTCTTTTCAGTTTGACTTTACCACCGGTTTTCGTTTGCTACGAGTTGCGGAAATTAGCATTCCACTTACCGCATTCCGCACTCGTTATGATTCTTATGAATGACTTATTTTGTCATTCAATTTGTCCGACTTATTTTGTCATTCAATTTGTCCGACTTATTTCATCCATTTTATAAATCGAATATTCTATGAATATTTCAATGAGACCATTCTTGTATTTATTGATTTTGGATGAAAATAGAAATTTAAAATTTTGCAAATCTTTTTCATAAGATTTAATTATAAGTGCAATTTGATTTTGTTCTTGAAACGAACAAAGAATATTCTTAAAACTTTTTAAGAGATTTAATTATCCTATAAAATATGATTTTGTGATTGTATTGCCCGTTGAGTGCTTTAAGAATTTTGGTCGATGCACTTGATCAACGTTATCGATAGGAATTTCCTAAACGCTTTGATGAGACAGTCAGACACGAGATATATTGACTTGTAAAAATGTAAAATTTTTGTAGAAAGATTATTACATAAAAGTAAAAATGTAATTTTGGAAGTTTTAACTTTTCGGGAAAGAGAATTATTTTAAAAGAAGTTCTTTCTTTTCGATACTCTTATTCCTTCTTGTGATTCCTGAAGAGGAACCAAGACTTTGCTATTTGTACCTATTGGTTTGGAATGCCATTCTCTTGCAAAGGAGAACATGCTATCCCTTGTGCTTCTAAATCATTATAGCTTCTCGAGACTAGATAGCCACTTATGATCTAGTGCTCTCGGCTAATGTTTTGCTTTTGGAATTTGGAATCATCATATTTGGATGAGAAATTTGTTCTCTACCTCGATCATAAATCTTTGGAATTACTTTTTTTTTATCAAGTTCATCGGACGTTTTGGTATACTTCGTTTTATTGAGCTTTATCTCATTCCTTTTAAGGACTAGCGTCCGATGTCCTTTTATTGTGTTCGGTTCATTGGACGTACCGTTTTTGTACTACGTCGGTGTTTCGAAAATCATTCGGGCTTTGATTCATAGGATGTACCGTTGTACTACATCGATGTCTTTTCTTTTGATTCATCGGATGTACCGTTGTACTACATCGATGTCTTTTCTTTTGATTCATCGGATGTACCGTTGTACTACATCGATGTCTTTGCTATTTGATTCATCGGATGTACCGTTGTACTACATCGATGTCTTTGCTTTTGATTCATCGGATGTACCGTTGTACTACATCGATGTCTTTGCTATTTGATTCATCGGATGTACCGTTGTACTACATCGATGTCTTTTCATTTGATTCATCGGATGTACCGTTGTACTACATCGATGTCTTTGCTATTTGATTCATCGGATGTACCATTGTACTACATCGATGTCTTTGCTATTTGATTCATCGGATGTACCTTTGTACTACATCGATGCCTTTGCTTTCGATTCATCGGATGTACCGTTGTACTACATCGATGTCTTTGCTATTTGATTCATCAGATGTACCGTTGTACTACATCGATGTCTTTTCATTTGATTCATCGGATGTACCATTGTACTACATCGGTGTCTTTGCTATTTGATTCATCGGATGTACCGTTGTACTACATCGATGTCTTTGCTATTTGATTCATCGGATGTACCTTTGTACTACATCGATGCCTTTGCTTTCGATTCATCGAATGTACCGTTGTACTACATCGATGTCTTTGCTATTTGATTCATCGGATGTACCGTTGTACTACATCGATGTCTTTTCATTTGATTCATCGGATGTACCGTTGTACTACATCGGTGTCTTTGCTATTTGATTCATCGGATGTACCGTTGTACTACATCGATGTCTTTGCTATTTGATTCATCGGATGTACCTTTGTACTACATCGATGCCTTTGCTTTCGATTCATCGGATGTACCGTTGTACTACATCGATGTCTTTGCTATTTGATTCATCGGATGTATCGTTGTACTACATCGATGTCTTTTCTTTTGATTCATCGGATGTACCGTTGTACTAAATCGATGTCTTTGCTATTTGATTCATCGGATGTACCGTTGTACTACATCGATGTCTTTGCTATTTGATTCATCGGATGTACCGTTGTACTACATCGATGTCTTTTCTTTTGATTCATCGGATGTACCGTTGTACTACATCGATGTCTTTTCTTTTGATTCATCGGATGTACCGTTGTACTACATCGATGTCTTTGCTATTTGATTCATCGGATGTACCGTTGTACTACATCGATGTCTTTGCTTTTGATTCATCGGATGTACCGTTGTACTACATCGATGTCTTTGCTATTTGATTCATCGGATGTACCGTTGTACTACATCAATGTCTTTTCTTTTGATTCATCGGATGTACCGTTGTACTACATCGATGTCTTTGCTATTTGATTCATCGGATGTACCGTTGTACTACATCGATGTCTTTGCTATTTGATTCATCGTATGTACCGTTGTACTACATCGATGTCTTTTCTTTTGATTCATCGGATGTACCGTTGTACTACATCGATGTCTTTACTATTTGATTCATCGGATGTACCGTTTGTACTACATCGATGTCTTTGCTATTTGATTCATCGGATGTACCGTTTGTACTACATCGATGTCTTTGCTATTTGATTCATCAAATGTACCGTTTGTACTACGCTGATGTCCCAAATTGTTTGAGTTTCTAGTTTTTCGGGCGTACCGTTTTGGTACTACGCCGTTGCACCAGCTCAATTTTCTGCTGATCTTGACGTTCCCCACGTCTTTTATCTACGGGAATGCCTTAGGGATTCCGGTTTCCATTCTTGAGCCCGGTGTTATTATGGAAATTGAAGTTTCACTAGATTTCTTGCTAACTCTTTTGTGCACTTTATGGTGAACTTCCTATTTCAAAATTTTCTTTTGCGTTAATATGCTTCTATGGTTGTTACTTCATATATTTCCTTATTACTTATTGCGAGGACGCAATTTCTTTAAGGAGGGGAGTCTGTAACAACCCGCATATTTATCGATTTTATATTTAAATATTTTATTTAAATATTTTATCGTTCGTCGGATTTTGGTCCGAAAACCTACTTTTTGCATACGATCGAATTAGGACTCGAGACCACCTCCATTGAGTTCAAAATGCCGTTTGCGACCTTTTTGAGTATAAGCTTCGATATGTTTGGAGAAAGTTGATTTCTGCTACTTTTTACTTTGGGTTTGGTTTTTGGGCTCAACCCTATGTTAACTTATGCTCAAATCTGAGCCACTCTTCCCCACTCACCCTCATCTCTTCTCTTTTCAGTTTTTAGAGTGTTAATGGTGGGAGAGATTGGAAATTAAAATTCCAAAACTCTAGTTTCTCTTGCAAATCCATCTCCTTGCTCCAAACTCAAGAAGAACCCCTTGGTAAGCATCTCCTTCTTCTTCTCCAACTCTTTCTCCATTCAATTTCAGAAATTTCCTAAACCTAACTTAGGAAATGTTCTTCTTTTTAGCTTAGATTCAAGCTTCTAGTGTTGAGATTGAAGAGTGCTTGTCCTTGCCTTTGCTTTCAAGCTTCATCTTCATAAATTTAGTTCAAAGGTGAGATTTTTATCTCACATCTATGACTATAATTATCTTTGGTTGTTGGGTACGAATTCCTAACACTTCTTCATGTGCATTTGCTCTTGATTTGGATTGGTTTTGTGAATATTCCAATTTTTGGGTTTTTAAGTCAAATTTGTGTAAAATCCTTTTATGGATGTTTGATCATGCTTTTGGTGATGCATCGAGGAGCATATAGGGCCGGGTTGCCGATTGGCATAAACTCTTAGAGCCAATGTTCGTCTGATTGCATTTTGGAAGAGTTTGCTCTTCATTTGAATAAGGCTGAAAAACAGCCCAGGCATGATTCAGTCGACTGAAAAACTCTGTTCAGTCGACTGAACCTGAAACCCGAGAGTTTCCAGGCATGATTCAGTCGACTGAAAAAATCTGCACAGTCGACTGAAACTGGAAACAGAAAGTTTCCTGAACCTGGAAAATTTCCATGTACAGGGTCAGTCGACTGAAATTCTCTGTTCAGTCGACTGAACCTGCTATTTTAGTCCAAATTGCCTTTTTGGATTGAATTTCCAATTTAAATCGATTCGTGATGGTCCTATTTATTGTCATCATTTATTATCATCTTTGATGACTTATTTTCTTTGGGAATTTTAGATATATCCACTTCGATGGATCCTTTATCGATTTCATTGGATTTTTATTCACATCTTCGAATGTGATCTTTGTGATTGATTGTTTCTACAATCCCCCTTGTGCTTTGTCACTTTAAAAATATAAAGGCTTTCTATACTAGTAGTAAATATCAAAACTCTTTCCTCAAACGATTTCAATACTATTTTAATACCAAATTCGTTTATAAAACCGTTTTCCAATCTATTAGTATATACAAACCTTTACCTCACTCGTATGAGAAATCTAATTGAACGACTTAGTAAAACGAGTGGTATGAAACGCTTCCGTTTACTTCGTCGGTTAATTCTTGGACTTGTTCGATTGAATCTCTTGTGACAATTTTCTAGTGGAGATCTACAATTTGTTCGTAAATATTTAAGTTAAGCTAGTGGTTATGGGACATGAAGCTAAGCTCATATATTTACTAGCTTAGTGTAATCGACACTTCTCCTTGATCATGACGATCATTTTAGGTTTTAGACTAGCATCGTGCTATGTCTTTGTGATTTGGTTCATCGGACGTCCCGTTGTACGACGTCGTTGTTCCCTTTGATTGTGATTTGGTTCATCGGATGTCCCGCTGTACGACGTCGTTGATCCTTTCCTTGTGATTTCTGGATCTCGTGTGTTGAATTCTAGAATTTATGTTTCACCAACTTTTACGATGGGCATTGATATATGTGTCATATATTGTGGCTTGGTGAATGAAATTAGGAGTATGACATTCCTTTTTATCTTGAGTAGATTATTGTGATATTGATTAATCTCTTGTTGATTTCCAATTTACTTATTTATCACAGCTTGGCATTGTGATTATTATATGTTTATGTCATATCTCTTATTATATATCACTTCATCTGATATTTATAGCTAGACTGATCCGTTTATTATTTTCTTCTTAAATAATACTCGGGTCAGACCGAGATGTTACAGGTGCTTCTGCTTGACTCCATATCGGACTATCATCTGATCTTTTGGCTAACTACTTTAGTTTAGTAGTTTTGTTGTATACATTTGGGATACAGACTCTATGATGTATACTTATTCTTTTGTCTTGCACTTGTACCTATTCCTTTGTATTATTGTGGATCCTTTTGACCACTACTCTGATGTACACTTTCATGTGTAGTATTCATATCTTATTCCGCCTTTGTGATATGAATTGTCTGTGACTGATTTATGTTATGTTTATTTCTATATTTGTTTCCGAAGAAATTATAGCCACTGTGTAGTAGCTTTGAGTTTGTGTCGGTATGTCGGATTTCCTCTTGAAATGAAAAGTTATATTTTTATCCGGTATATCGGTACTCGCACAAAGCAATTATACAGATGGTCGCTCCTCAACAGCCTTATTTTCCGTGCTAGTCGACAGCATTACACCGTAGTGTTCTTGGCTAGCGTGGGTATAGAGGTGGGGCGTCACATAATATAAGATATACTAAGTGGAATAAATTTAATAATAACTTGGAATAAAAAGGGATTAAATTTGTTGAATAAAATATGATTATAATATGGACTATTCAAATTTTGATTTTAGAAATTGTTAACTTAGGATAATTGGATAGTATACAATGAAAATTTCTTTATAAATAAAATTTAAGTGCGAATAAAAATGTTATACACTTAAGTTTAATTATAAAATGATTAATAGAGATAAATAGAATATTAGGTTAGTTGAATAATAAATGGATTAATAAAATAAATTATTGTTTGAAATAAATTTTGTAACAAACAATGATAAATTGAAAATAAACCAATTAATGAAATTCCTTGAGTTTAAAGTTAATTGTTGAATATAAATTAATTTAAATTGAAATTTATACGATTTAAATTAATTGTTTTATTTTGTAATTCAAGTCCATTTTCTTCTGGTTGTTTCTATTCTTCTACCTCCTTCCCTTTCGGGGATGAAAAGTTTTGAGTAGGGGAGAGTGTAACGACCCGTAAATTTTAGCCGTTGATTTATTTAATTAATTGAATTTTATGAAATTTTAATGATAAAATTTTGAAATAAAATTTTTTATTTGAAATGCGTTTAGTTAAACATAGCAACTGGTAAATTTTCATTCGAAAATATGAAAGTTTATTTTCGTGTGTAATTTTATTTCAATTTAACCAATTAGGAATTGATGAAAGTAAAATACTTTCGAAACCTGAATATTTTTACATAGAAAAATTCTAAATCATCTTCTGAGCAAGTCATCCTATGACGACCCGAAATTTTCGAGCATTTAAAATCAGAATATTTAATTGATTTTAAATATTCAATAGAGTAATTTTAACTTGAATTACGAATATCACAATTTATTTGATAATTAAAATTTTGAATTAAATAATTTGAAGTTGGGTAAAATGTTGAATCTAAAGTTTTAAGCCTGTTAAAAATAATTTGAAGGCTTATAAAATTTATAGTGATAATACCAAGAATAGTAGAAGTGTTAAAATTTTATTCGGAAGTGTTTTGTTAAGTTTTGAAATTTATATCGTTTAAAACGATATTTAAAAATAGCCTTCCGAGACACTGTCTCGGAATTCAACGAAGTCCCATTGGATCCGTAATATTGTATTATAATCGGATTTCAAATTTCGTCATGTTTGGAGTTGTTGTGTGAGCATACGATATATAAACGCACTGAAATTTTTATTGAAAATTAAATAAATAACTAGGTTCAAAATGCTATCTTCTCCATACGATCGATTTAGGACTCGAAACATTTTCCATTGCGTTCGGAATAGGGGTATAATATTCTGAACGCCTAGCGGCCTGCCTCAATAGGAGTTCACGATTTTAAACTACGTAAATCGAGATGTTTTGAACTTGAATTTAAATTATATATATATTCCCATTTAATCCAACATTCAGCCGCCTTTCTTTTAAATCACTGTCCCCTCTCGTACCAGCAACGACTCCATCATGTCTTTCGTTCTCTTCTTTTCAGCAGCACGAGATCCTGTTCTCTTCTCTAGGAAGATTTCCATCGCATTCAGTTATAAAAAAAGGGCTACTTTGTTTCATAATAAATTGCTTATCCCTTTCTTCTATAAAAAAAAATTGATTTCTTCTCTAATCCATTCATGGCCGAATATAAATCAATCGAGGGAATGTAATAATCCTCTTCCTTTTTCGTTCGAGACCCATACCCTTTTCCCTCCTCTAAACTCAATTGAATCGAAATTCTCAGATCGAAAAACATAGCCGAGTCCTTGAAATCGATTCGTTCGACTTCGGGGATGTTGCGACTGGGTTGGCACCACTGCAGTCAGGGCTTCATTTTAGGGGTGGCGGCGATTCGAATTTCGCAAGGGCTGGGTAGGTAGCTCCAAGGCGCCGCGTGGTCGTTTTCATCATTGCTTGTGGTCGCGTGTTCGATGGGAAGGCGTAGTGATGTCGAGCAACGCGGAGACTAGGGTTATGGCTACTTGGGATTTTCGTCGCAGGTAGAGTTTCGTGCCCGTTTCTGGGCAAAGGCGACTTCGATTTAAGGGAAGCTCGTGATTCGCAGCAGCTAGGCGAAGTCGAGGTGTCGACTTCGTGGTAGGAGTGCACTCGGGTGAAGCTGCCAATCGTGGGTATCGACAGCTTGTTTGGTGAGAGTCTTCGATCTATCTTTATCTCGGCATTCCAATTTTTAATCTAAAGCATTGTTTGTTTTAAATATATATATATAATATATATATATATTCAGATTGAAGACTGTATATAAAATATAGTTATAAAGGTTGTTATCGGGAAGTATATACAGATGAGATTTTGAGGTGGAATATATAAGAACTATAAACCAGTTTATTTTATTTTTACAAAATACGTATATATGAAAATTAGATCTTTAAATTTAAATATAGACTATAAGCCTACTATTTAATTTAAAAGTATGGATTACAATGATTTACTTGTTCAACTACTTTAGTCTAAAAATAATTGGAAAAATGTAATTAGTTCAAATGAACTTATTAGTTTAAGTTAAGTTGTTTGTTTAAAATTTAAGTTATGGTTTAAAATTGATTATTTGTTTAGATTAAATCATTTGTTTAAAATGAGAACTATTAAATTAAAATCACTAGTAAATTAAATTTATCAAAGGAGAATTTAATTATTCGATTGGTTCGAATATTAATGAAATCGTATAATGTTATACAAGGTTAAATTCTGAAAGAAATCAAGCTGGTATGGATCGGATTACAAATCTTTGGTCAAAGGTGAGTTAATCTCACTCAGTTAAATTTAGATTTAAATGATTAAATTTAAATAATTGTTTGAATGATTGGATTGATTGATGTGCTATAGTGTGATATATATTTGGAATTGGCATTTTATATTGTGCTAATATCTGTGGATGCAGGGAAAACGGGTTGGAGTGATCCAACTGGATCCCTCAACATTTATTTAAATTGTTTAATACCCTCTGTTGTGATTATTTGAAATTCTATAATGAATGATATTGGAATATTGAATGTTATGGTTCGACTGGATATAATTGGGTATAATGAATTACCAAAAAATATATAAATTGGATTTTGGAAAAGAAAATAAAAGAAGTAAAATTGTAAGTAAAATAATTATAGGAAAATTTGAATAAATTTAAGAATGAATTGGAGAAGAAATAAAGTGACTTTAAATTTCTAATAAATAAATTGTGAGTATAGATAGGAAAATTTGAATAAACAGGAAGTTAATGAATTTTAAAATTCAGTGTTATTATTTAAAAGAACAAAACATTTATTTAAAAGTTAAGATTTAAATTATTGAAGAATAAAGAAGAAAATGGGAAAAATCTGGAATTTGTATATTTCAGTTAAAAGTTTTAGAATCAAATGAAAAATAATAATAACAACAATAATTAAGTCCATACTTAATGAATTTTGAAATGAATTAAGTAGGTAAAGAAATTATTTCAAATGGGATAAATTTGAAATCAATTTGGGGAAATTGATTTAAGTTGGATCTTCTCCCTGGATAACCAAGTACGTTTTCAAAGTAAGTTTTTAAATATAAGTTAAAAGTTTTTAAGTTGATTTAAAAAGCAAGTTTGGAAAACTTATTTTTCTAAATATTTAAATTATAAAGCAAGTCTTTCCTTTTTAATCTATTATAGTAGCAATTATTTAAAGAGTGACTTAGTAGTTTGTTTTTGGATTAAAAATTTAGTTATATTTTATAAAGTAACCTTATTTTCAAATATTTATATAGTATGTATTTTTAACAATTTATTAAAGTAGTTTAACTTAAATGTTTTAAAAGTATATTTTAAAGTAAAGTGTTTTAAATTATTTTAAAAATCTAGTTTGTGCTTGACAATTTCAGTGGAGATAGAAAATACTTGGGAAAGTTTATTCTGGAAAGAAAGAATGGTTTGAAAACTGTTTTCAAAAGGTTGAAAATAGAAATATATGTTGTGAAGATATTTGAAGGTAATAAATAATTGGAAAATTATTTATTGTTGGATGGTTGTTTGTGAATATTAATTGATAGTTAAATAACCGACTATCAATATTGGACAAATACGTTGATCGTTTCGAAGAGACCGAGATCGAGATTTATTTCTCGAAAACCACTTCGATCCGGTTTGTACGCTTCGTGAAAACGAGTTTGGATTCGAAGATGGAGCAGTGAAGTGCAAGGGCTAGTCGCTACTAATCTTGAGGATATTTCCAAAATGGATGTAGTTGGAATAGTGCCTTCGGTTCCGTTCGAACCCGGGACGGACTTGTATGGATGAATGCTTGCGAAACATCGTCAGGTGGACGACGGGCATTCTAAGGGATATATTCTAAAAAGGTAACGCTTAGCCTCAAGCCTCATCAAATGGGAATTGCTGAAAATCAGGGGTTATGCAGCAAGGCTTCGTGGGTAGCCCCCACTGGAGGGTGAGGTCATCCCTGTCTAGATGTCCCTTTTATTTCCGCTTAGTGGGCGGTTGCTGGTCCCAACCGCGGGGTGATCTTGCTCGGGACTGTCCAGTAAGGGATGGTTCCGGTCTTGTGTTGTAGAGGAGTTAGGATGGCTCCTCGGTACGCTGATCTAGACCAGGTACTGTGACAGGTAGTACCCCAGTGCCTAGCCATTAGTTGGAATCCATTTTCCCTACGCGCCCGTATGGTTTTGATTGTGCCCAACTATTGCTGAAACGTGAGATGCAAGCATTTCAGCTAGATTCTACTTTACTTTCTATAGACACTATATAATATCAGAGGATTTTAATAAAAAATGTTTTAGCTATCGTAAGGTAAAAACCCGACATGTTTATTTGTGGCGTGGTCTTACGAGATGCTTTTGTTTTCAAATGATTTTTGAAACATTAATAATCAATTGTGTGTGATTTTTTCTCACGTTGGTATTCCAGACTGGCTCGGGTATTATTTAACTGTAATGCTCGGGTTAGACCGAGTATTATAGGATACAGGATATGATGCTGTGGAGCTCAGGAGACGAGCTGGATGACGATACGTACTTCCGTACTTGTTTATATATATATTCCGCTGTGTTGGGTTGTTGTGTATCCAGTTGTATGTTATTGATGTTTGAGCTGTGATTGATGTACTATGATGTAGTAATATATAAACAGATATATTTGTTTTGGTGTAAAGATGTTTTAATACCTACTATATTTTATTCCGCTGCGATGGTTAGATTCTGTTGTTGTTTTCTATTTTCCTCTTCCACCTCTTCTTCTTTAACCCAAATGATTCATATTTCTGTGCAACTTGAGTTGATTGTCGTAGAATAGTGTTGACTCAAGGGGTACGGATTTGCGGGTCGTTACACTTGGTATCAAAGCGAGGTTGGTGATAACCTTGGCTCTGGTGGGAATTACTCATAAAATAGAGTCTATAGTACTCTAGAATGAGTTTGAGCGTATTAATAGATATGAGTGCGTATTTGTTAGTGAATATAAATTGTTTTATATTGTGTTGATTGATTTATTTAGTGGCTTATGAACCTTCATCGACATAGTCTGCGCAACTGTATCGAAGAGGTTTCTAATTACTTGAATAGAACAATCGACACGGTATTGTTTTAAATATTGGTAAATGAAATAATTTTACCCAAAAATATATTTTGATATAAAGAAAGTTTTTGAAAACTACTTAGCTAATATATGGTTGCTTGGATGTTAGAAATGATAATATTGAGTATTATCATTGTTAAGTGAAAATTTAACTAGAAATTGAAATATAACTAAAGTTTAAGAGAATAAATCCATTATAAAACGAAATTTATAAATATGGATTATGAATGTAATTTATAAATTGAAATACAATCAAATGAGAATTTGTATAAGCATATAGTGTACAAATGAGTTATAGCTAGAATTTATTTAAGCAGGCTTTGGAAATTTAAAATTCTGAAGATTTGGAAGTATTTGAAGATAAATGATAGTATTATTGTTTTAGAGATATTTCTGAATGGAAATCTGTTTTAAATGGATTTTGAAAGTGAAATAGCATTGAAATCACTTGGACTATTGGAAAATAATTATGATGATGACGGCCGCATCATCAGTATTCATTTTCGAATTTCTAAGTGACGGATTGCTGCCAAAAATTGATTTGTTCAGAAAGGTTAGTTGTTTTTGAAAATTTCAAAGGAAATTTGTTGGGAATAAAACTAGGATTAGTTTAATTTTTGAGAAATGTGATTTGAGATGTTGGAGATTTCAAAACAATTTGAAACCAAAGCCGGGTGTTTAAAGATCCTGATGAGATAGTTGTAAGTTTATAAATTGAGATGATTTTTAAATCAGGAAAGAAATATAAGCTTTGAATGTCGGAAATTTAAATTTAAAGGGAAAAGTTAAAAATGAAACTAACTTGGATTGGAGAATAAAATTTAACTGGATTGAAATAAATCTGAGTTTAAAATAAATTGAGCAGGAAAATAAATTGGTTAAGGATTGGATTGAAATAAATAAATAAGAATAACTTATAAAAGAATTAGAAATCCATGATTCTTAAGTTATAAATAAGTGTAAATTTCGAGTTAAAAATAAAAGGAGGATATATCCAAGCCTATAATGAATGGAATTGTGTAAATAATAAGTTGTGACTTATAAATTTATAAGTGGAAATGAAAACCCAAAATAAATATTATTGATGAATTGGAGAACAAAATAAAAATCAAAACTTGAATTATAAACTAAATTGAACTAAGAAAATTAAATGGAGTGATATTTGGGATTAAAATTCAAGTATTGGATTATAAATAAGGGAAGAACTAATTGATAATACATTAGTTAATGAAATGTGTAAATGGAGTTCAATGTAGTTAAATAGAAGCTGAATTATAAGCTAATAATGAAGTTTGGAATTTGTTGGATTATAAATAAGGGAAGAACTAATTGATAATACATTAGTTAATGAAATGTGTAAATGGAGTTCAATGTAGTTAAATAGAAGCTGAATTATAAGCTAATAATGAAGTTTGGAAATAGAACTCAAGTTATAAATCAAATTCGATTGAATCATTAGTGAAGAAAATATAATTGAAAGTGGTCTTGCAATTAATTAAATAAATAGAGAATGAAGTTGAATTGCGAGTTAATAAAATTTGATGGTAAGTTAAAGGTGAATGGTGGAATCAGAACTTGAGTTATTATTTAAAATGTAACTTGAAGTGTTAACAAATTAAATATAATTGGAAAGGTATCGAATAAAAATGAAATTGGATTAAAATAGTAATGGTTTATATTGCGAATAAAATCCAAATATGTTGAAATAAATTGGATATGGCCTTGGAATCAATTGAGTCAAGTTGAGTATAAAAGAAAAAAATTTACTTATAAAATAAAAATAAGCTTAAGTATAAAATTTGAATAAATTGAAGTAAATTGACTTAAGCTGAATAGATGGAACAGAGTTGAATTGAATTCAACTTAAAACCAAGTTTAATGATATTGGATTGAATTTGAATCAAGTAAAAAATAAATTTGGGTCGAAATAGAATTTGGTGGGTTATAAATAATATTTAAGGAAATGAAATATCATAATAGATTGAGTGGATAAACTAATTATATTGAATAAATAAATGGATAGAATAAATAAGAATCAAATGGAAGTGAACTTAAGTTTGAAGTGAAATAAATTGAGTAAATTAACTTAAGTTGAGAATAATTAGAAGCTCGACTACGAGTAAAATTGGAAGACCATTAAATTAAAGCTTGGTTTGAATTAATTCGGGAATGGGTAGTAATATGCAAGCACGGAATGGGTCGAGCTAAATAAATGGTCGTGAATGATTTAAAATAAAAAGGAAATTAATTGGTAATGAAATATGGAGATGGAACTTGAATTGGTTAAATGAAGTCGAATACCAATTTAATGTGGCAAATGTTTAGTTTGCAAATTAATTATGAAATGAGTATTTGATGTAACCAATATGAAATGTTCCAAGACAAATAAATGGATTCAAATAAAATGAATGAGAATACAGCATGCAAAATAAATTGAACGGAATCACTTAAAATGAAATCAAATTAAGTATAGATTGAATTGGTATTAATTTAAATTAGTTATAAACGGAAATAAATATTCTTTTAAGTGAATATCACTGAATTTGCATAACATTGGTTTTTGAATCAATTGTAATAAATATGGGTTTGTTTGGATGAATAATAAATTGAATGTAAACAATGAAGTGTAAATGAGTTTGCTTGGACTTAAAATGAATTTAAGTTAAGCAAGAGAGTAGTGAAACCATTTGAGTTGAATATGATAGTTTGAATATTGTTTGGAAGCATTCAAAATAAGTGTCGAAATATTTCATATGTGCTTAAGGAAGTATATAATATGCACTGTTTATAGAATCCATGATTTAGTTATTTATATATAAGTTAAACGCGATAAACTTTGTATATTTGTCACCTACATGTTTAAATTGAGTAAGTACAGGTACCGGAAAGCCGTGTGGCTGGATTTTGGGCACGCTAACTGCTAAATTAATAAGTTGTTTGCTTAAAATGCTAAATAACGTACGCCTACACAATAAAAATAGGAAATATGAACTGTTTTTGGTTTTTCCGACCGGGTGGGTTGATGTATATATATTTGTATCTCTTGTCAAATTGCAAAAGCTCCTCCGTACAAAGGGGACTCTGCCAAAAGAAATTTTGGGTGTTAGAAAATTTTTGAAAATTTTGGAAAATTTTGTTAACGATTAAATTGGCAACTAAAATAAATTAGTAAATGAAACTAACTAAAATAATGACATGAATTAGTATAAATGGAAAATAAAATTCAAAATTTAGAGTTGAAGATAAATTGAATTCTAATGGAAACGAAGGAATCAATTTGAATAGAAATAGATATAAACTAAAATGGTAAGGTGAAAATAAATAAAGAAACATATAAAATGCTTATACTAAACTTAAGTAAGGAATGGAGAATCCTTAATTGGAAATCTGATATTGCAAATATATTCTAAATTGATATTTGAATGAATAGATATTGACATTTTGTAAGAAAATCGATAAAATGTTTTGGGAATATTGTGATTGGATATTTGTACTAAGTAGGATATGCAGGTATGAAAAAGGGAAATGAAAATTGATTTTGATTTCAGATGATAAATTTGAATTGTCCGACCAAAAAGGTATGTATTTAAATTTGGTGTGAAATTTGATTGGGATTTGGATTGAACCACTTGGCTTTTTGTTTTCTTTTTGGATTTGGGAGGCCGTAGAGCCATTTTGAAGTTGTACCGAGCTAGCCGCGCAAGGGAGATGCTGGCAAAAAATTTCGGGAATTTAGGGAGTTAGAAAAATTTTGAGAAAATTTTGATAATTCAAAATTTGGTTTTAAATTGAAACATGAATGGTTAAACAAATAGTATAGTTTGAAACTATGGGAGAGTTGAGAAGTTAATAAGAATGGTAATGGGTCTTCTATAAAAAGATAGTTGGTAGGATGTTGAATTTTTGGTTTTGGGAAAAGGGTAAACGGGTATTGGACCATTCTTTCTAACTAGTAATTTCGGAGACGAAATTCTTTTAAAGGGGGAGGAATGTGACGATCCAAAATTTTCGAGCATTTAAAATCAGAATATTTAATTGATTTTAAATATTCAATAGAGTAATTTTAATTTGAATTAAGAATATCACAATTTATTTGATAATTAAAATTTTGAATTAAATAATTTGAAGTTGGGTAAAATGTTGAATCTGAAGTTTTAAGCCTGTTAAAAATAATTTGAAGGCTTATAAAATTTATAGTGATAATACCAAGAATAGTAGAAGTGTTAAAATTTTATTCGGAAGTGTTTTGTTAAGTTTTGAAATTTATATCGTTTAAAACGATATTTAAAAATAGCCTTCCGAGACACTGTCTCGGAATTCAACGAAGTCCCATTGGATCCGTAATATTGTATTATAATCGGATTTCAAATTTCGTCATGTTTGGAGTTGTTGTGTGAGCATACGATATATAAACGCACTGAAATTTTTATTGAAAATTAAATAAATAACTAGGTTCAAAATGCTATCTTCTCCATACGATCGATATAGGACTCGAAACATTTTCCATTGCGTTCGGAATAGGGGTATAATATTCTGAACGCCTAGCGGCCTGCCTCAATAGGAGTTCACGATTTTAAACTACGTAAATCGAGATGTTTTGAACTTGAATTTAAATTATATACATTCTCATTTAATCCAACATTCATCCGCCTTTCTTTTAAATCACCGTCCCCTCTCGTACCAGCAACGACTCCATCATGTCTTTCGTTCTCTTCTTTTCAGCAGCACGAGATCCTGTTCTCTTCTCTAGCAAGATTTCCATCACATTCAGTTATAAAAAAAGGGGATACTTTGTTTCATAATAAATTTCTTATCCCTTTCTTCTATAAAAAAAAATTTGATTTTGTAACGTCCCGGAAATTTTCGACTTTCGAAAATTCAACATCGATACTCACTTTATCGACTGCCGAGAAATCGAAGGCCGGAAATCCGAAATGTTATGGTTTAAGAAAAGGAAAGAGGTAGAAGAAGAGAGAAAAGATAGAAAATAGAATGGAAAGAAATAACAGAACAACATCAGAATCTCACAATTCACAGCGGAACAACATATAATAAATAAATGAATAATCTTTAAACAAAGAACTATATCAGTTATTACATTACATCACATTTCATTACATCATATCATCAGAGTGTACAACATCATACAACAACAAACAGCGGAAAAGAAATACTATATACTTAGTAATACGCCATGCCATCCAGCTTGCCTCCAGCAATTCCTGAATTTCCAGAATATCCTGATAAACCTAATTCTTGACTGCCCGTGTGGAAATTGGTGGGCACCCAGAGTTCAGGAAGGAAAACAATAAACTCCGAGTCAGTCATGTGACTGGTGTGAGAACTCAAAACAGTTTATTTATCTTTAAAATCAAAAATAGAGGAATATTTTTAAAGTCAATTTGCAATGCTTTTAAAAATGAGACTACCATAAGGCCTCCCGCACACACACACAATGCAAACGCAAAATCGGAGGAGATTTCTCCTTATGATAGTCAAAGATGCTTGATACGCATTAAAAAGAACATTTGATATTATTACTAGTGCATAGTGTAGAGAAAATTCATTTCGAAAATAAAGATATAAATCTTAGCCGACATAGACATTTCGAACTATGCCTACTATAGCTACCATCCAAACAGTGGGGCGCCACCATAAGTAGATGGCAGGTAATACAACTAATACCGTACAAGGCTCATATTTGAAGAATGGATTTTCCAACAAATGGTCAGGCCAAGGAACTTCCCATTGCCACATGGAAACGCCTCTGGAAGGACGCCCCGAGAACCAAACCGTTCTCTACTAAACAAGGCCGGGAACCCCTTTTCCCAAGGGATATTACAAACCCTCAGATATGCCACCCCCGGTCCTTTGGGACCTTTAAACGAGAGCTCTCTAACCAACATAACACCATAATAATAAGTGTTTCAACATGAGTAAGTATCTGGGATCCATACCATGATACTACCCTTTTCCAGAAGGAATGGCCATACCCTAGGGAAGCGATCCCTGAAAACCTTGCCGCACAATTCCTGTTTCGACCATTACCGGTTTGTGAGGCTCGACGAAGTCTCGTCCACAAAAACACACTTTATACAAAAGCCGTGCTTTGGGTCAACAAATGATCATAGAAATGATCACAAAGATAGACGATCAAACAAATGATCCTATCACAAATGATCAACACAATGATCATTTCACAGCAACACTCAGCATGTCACATTACCAAATTTGGAATATATCGCTGATAACCTTCAACTACATAACCTCTGAGCTCGTACGTCTCAGAGAAGGGTGTTAAGCTAAGAGAATAAATTCTCCGCCACCAACAGAAATATATTTGAAAGAAATCGGCTTTATATCTCAATTTGTAATGTCAGACATACAATCCATGCAAGTCTGTTCCGGGCTCGAACAGAACCGAAGGCACTTACAAAGAAGTCCTTGCAATCCAGATAATCTCTAATCACGTCCGGACTTCCCATCACACAGGGAGTCTCTATACCGTAGCTACTCGGTGCAAAGACAATCGACGAGTTGTCCTTTCGCTTTCAAAAAGATCCGATCTTCAACACCGGTCTTCAAATGCAATTCATAACGACGTATCACATATTCGGAATGGGTTATACGACCCCATGGTCCTTTCCCGGTTAACCCGAATAGTGAGCGCTTATTCAAAAATAAGTGTGGCATTCAAATTCAAACAAATCACATCAAATACCCATTCAAAGGGAAATATTGATAGTCGGTTATTGAACTATCAATGGATATGCACACATCACCAGTTTCCAAATAATTTTTCAAATTATTTATTTTCCAAAATATCTTTACAAGATATATTATTTTCAATACTTCAAAAATAAATCAATATTTATTTTTAAACAAGTTCCCCTTTCTTTTATAAATTCCATAGTGAATTTATATTTCACAATATCTACTGATATACGATTTTCAATAGGTTTCAATGTTCCTTTTCAATTTATCTTTAAAAAGATAAATTCTCAAAATATTCACTTTATATTGGAAAACATTTCCATACTTATTTAATAAGTAATTCACGAACCTATTTATTTTCAACACTTGGAAAATATTCAATATACTTAAATCGAGATTAAGTATATATTTCATTCTTTAAGGAAATCATTCTCTTAAACATATTTATTTGGGCCAAAACGAATGTTACGTAAAACATCGTTACGACAACCCAAAATCACTAGTATAGGGATTCGAAATTAAAATAGATATATAAATCCCAATACTATACAAAACATTTCCTTTCGGAAATCATTTACTATAACAACAGTGTTATAGTCCACCATTTCCTTTTATTTCTCGAAAACGTCTATTTCAACAATAAATGTTGAAATCTATGGTTTCGAATCTCAACACATTTTAAAACATCGTTAGATCGTTTTAATTCTATTTAAAACATCAAATCTAAACATTTTCTTTAACATATTATTCACTATTCAAAAACGTGAATATACTACGTTAACAAATTTCATCCTTTTATTCATTTTATTTCAAAGGATTATTCACAGTCTAAAACGTGAATATAGCTCCATAAATAAGTTATAACAATTTACTTATCAAAATAAGTCGTTTGCGAATTTTATAAAACAACGTTTATAAATTCTATTTCTATTTGTTTTATAACTACTTCCTTTTTATACATCTCCCTTATTAACCTATTCGATTTATAACTCAATTATAAACCAAAAGTTCACATTATAAGTTAAATGCTTATAAAACGATTATTTTACAAAATCGTTCATTTAAACTTCATAATTATAAATCTTATAACTTATAAGATTCAATTATTTATCCAAATATATTCTTTAATAACTTCACAAAATTTATAAATCTTACTATTTATAAATTTCATTTATAACTTCACCATTTATAATTTTATAAATTCCATTCACTTATGCAATCCATTTTCACTTCATTCAAACACTTATAAAAACTCGTTTTATAATTCAAATGTTTTAATTTATAAATATCAATTTATAAATCCTTTATAAAATCAATTTATACTATTATTTTAAAACATCTTTAATCTCCTTTATAATTTCACCATTCTATTGATTTATAAAATAACCAAATTTTATAAATCCTATTTTTAAACTTTTTATAATAAATTCAAAAATCCAATTTAATTATTTTATAAAAACATTAACCCATATTTCTCAAAAATAAATCTTTAACCGTATTTCTCAAAATCATAATTTTTATAACTTTAAAAATTATAACGTTTATTTATTTAAAATGGATCAATTCCAAAAATATTTTATAAACGTAGACTTTCAAAAATCACTTTAAAATCATTTTAAAATCCCCAAAATTTGGTCCAATGATGCTACACACCAAATAGTCAATCACGACTACAACGATATCATATATCGATATGATAATCAATCAAATATCAAAATATCTGAAATCAAATAAATATTGTTGAAGAATCCAGTTGGAACCCTCCAACCTGTTTTCCTGCATCCACAAACATTAGCACAATACCAATTCCGCTCCAGTACGGAATTGTCGCGGTATATGGGATTTAAAATATTATCCGCTTAATAAACGGCGCAATAGGGTCTCATCCGCTATACAAATGCGGGAAATCAATAACTGCAATATATACATATGCCAATATATATATATATATATATTGTTATTATATATAATACCAATTTCACTGTTTATGAAATATTCGCGGTATATGTTTTTAATAAATAACATCCGCTTACTAACGGCGCATAATGTCTATTTTAACAATCAATAGATAACAATCATCATTCAAACATGCATTCAAATATTTTAATTTAACTATTTAAAATAAAATCGAAACTGATTCGATTGAGTGAGAAGTTCTCACCTTAATTTCAATTTCGTTTTAGCGATTTATTTCGAATAAAATTAAACGGACATTTAATTTTACCCGAAGTTTTCATTAACTCCAAACGAATCCACTCCAATTCCATCGCGTAGTGCTCGTCCATACGATTCCAACGCAACTGGTTTCGCGCGTTTTCGACCTCGTATGAAAAAGATATGCAATTTCAAAGTTACACGAATTTTTTATATAATAATTACAACATATATTTTCAAATTTTTTTAACCTAACCTACATCCAGCCGTCCATCTCCAGATCCAACGCCTCTCTCCCCTCCTTTCTCTTCTCTTCCCCACGTTTTTTTTCTACAGGCAATCTTACGCACGACCGAACCCAATATTCACGTGAAAACCCTCCAAGTCGCACCTCATACCAACACTTCTAGGTCGATCAACTACGACCACCACGAAGCCAACGACGAGCTCCATCTACACCAGAAGACCGGTCGTGTGCGGCGGCCCCTACGCGTGGAAAAACGTGCTTGAACGCACGGCTTTGAGCCCTGATTTCGACTACCACGTAGATCTTCGCATCGACCCACAGTACGGATGTGAAGCATACACCATCCCCTTCGATTTCCTAGTTGAAAGCTTCTAGAATCGTTGTGTAGATTTGAAGATATTGAGGAGAGAAAACTGCAAATTATCGGCCATCCATTGATAACTGGCGGCTGTGAATAGAATTAGGGTTTAGAATTTTTTTTTTATTTTCTTGTGAATTTATGGTCTATTTATAGGAAATTTCGAACACTATTCATCCGGGTTTTCCGAACTCCGATTTACGCGCCGTAACCAGCGTTTCTAGGGTTTACCCCGCGTTCCGGACACAATGGAATAGGTTTCGGAAGCTAATTCCGACATTTATGCGAGTTATGGCAATAAACGTTCAATTTGAACTAAACCGATTTAAACGATTTTCTAGGCGTTTTAATTTGTACCGGACAAACGGTAAATCCAATTGACACAAAATTTGAAACCTTACAATAATATCACATTACGGATCCAATGAAACGGGTTTCGTCGAAATCCGAGACTTTTTGAAAAATGGCTATTTTAACTCGCCAAATTAATATTAAAACAATTTATATGCGTTTCGAGCTGCCACGATCAAACGATAACTCCGATTGACACGAAAATTGAAATCCGGTAATAACTAACTATTACGGATCCAATGAAACTAGTTTCGTCCAATTCTGAGACTGTTCAAAAATTGACTAATTCCACTAGTCGATTAAATATTAAAATATTCAATTTTCACAAATAAACTCCTAATTCAATTTTATAAGTTCTATAACATCATTCTAACTCCAATATGATATAATAAAATTTTACAAATCATTTTCAATCATATTTAACCCAATTTTCAATTATTTCCATAATTTAACATATTAAATTATCGATTTAATTATTCAATTAAATCCAATTATTCGAAATAAAATTTATTCGACTTATAAATTCACTTATTAATATTTAAAATTAATTAAATATTCAAATTTTAATTACTAAAAATCCTGGGTTGTTACAGATTTCTTCTCTAATCCATTCATGGCCGAATATAAATCAATCGAGGGAATGTAATAATCCTCTTCCTTTTTCGTTCGAGACCCATACCCTTTTCCCTCCTCTAAACTCAATTGAATCGAAATTCTCAGATCGAAAAACATAGCCGAGTCCTTTAAATCGATTCGTTCGACTTCGGGGATGTTGCGACTGGGTTGGCACCACTGCAGTCAGGGCTTCATTTTAGGGGTGGCGGCGATTCGAATTTTGCAAGGGCTGGGTAGGTAGCTCCAAGGCACCGCGTGGTCGTTTTCATCATTGCTTGTGGTTGCATGTTCGATGGGAAGGCGTAGTGATGTCGAGCAACGCGGAGGCTAGGGTTATGGCAGCTTGGGATTTTCGTCGCAGGTAGAGTTTCGTGCTCGTTTCTGGGCAGAGGCGACTTCGATTTAAGGGAAGCTCGTGATTCGCAGCAGCTAGGCGAAGTCGAGGTGTCGACTTCGTGGTAGGAGTGCACTCGGGTGAAACTGCCAATCGTGGGTATCGACAGCTTGTTTGGTGAGAGTCTTCGATCTATCTTTATCTCGGCATTCCAATTTTTAATCTAAAGTATTATATGTTTTAAATATATATATATATATAATATATATATGCAGATTGATGACTGTATGTAAAATATAGTTATAAAGGTTGTTATCGGGAAGTATATACAGTTGAGATTTTGAGGTGGGATATATAAGAACTATAAACCAGTTTATTTTATTTTTACAAAATATGTATATATGAAAATTAGATCTTTAAATTTAAATATAGACTATAAACCTACTATTTAATTTAAAAGTATGGATTACAATGATTTACTTGTTCAACTACTTTAGTTACTAAAAATAATTGGAAAAAAGGTAATTAGTTCAAATGAACTTATTAGTTTAAGTTAAATTGTTTGTTTAAAATTTAAGTTATGGTTTAAAATTGATCATTTGTTTAGATTAAATCATTTGTTTAAAATGAGAACTATTAAATTAAAATCACTAGTAAATTAAATTTATCAAAGGAGAATTTAATTATTCGATTGGTTCGAATATTAATGAAATCGTATAATGTTATACAAGGTTAAATTCTGAAAGAAATCAAGCTGGTGTGGATCGGATTACAAATCTTTGGTCAAAGGTGAGTTAATCTTAATCAGTTAAATTTAGATTTAAATGATTAAATTTAAATAATTGTTTGAATGATTGGATTGATTGATGTGCTATAGTGTGATATATATTTGGAATTGGAATTTTATATTGTGCTAATATCTGTGGATGCAGGGAAAACGGGTTGGAGGGATCAAACTGGATCCCTCGACATTTATTTAAATTGTTTAATACCCTCTGTTGTGATTATTTGAAATTCTATAATGAATGATATTGGAATATTGAATGTTATGGTTCGACTGGATATAATTGGGTATAATGAATTACCAAAAAAAATAAAAATTGGATTTTGGAAAAGAAAATAAAAGAAGTGAAATTGTAAGTAAAATAATTATAGGAAAATTTAAATAAATTTAAGAATGAATTGGAGAAGAAATAAAGTGACTTTAAATTTCTAATAAATAAATTGTGAGTATAGAAAGGAAAATTTGAATAAATATGAAGTTAACGAATTTTAAAATTCAGTGTTATTATTTAAAAGAACAAAACATTTATTTAAAAGTTAAGATTTAAATTATTGAAGAATAAAGAAGAAATTGGGAAAAATCTGTAATTTGTATATTTCAGTTAAAAGTTTTAGAATCAAATGAAAAATAATAATAACAACATTAATTAAGTCCATACTTAATGAATTTTGAAATGAATTAAGTAGGTAAGGAAATTATTTCAAATGGGATAAATTTGAAATCAATTTGGGGAAATTGATTTAAGTGATTTAAGTTGGATCTTCTCCCTGGATAACCAAGTACGTTTTCAAAGTAAGTTTTTAAATATAAGTTAAAAGTTTTTAAGTTGATTTAAAAAGCAAGTTTGGAAAACTTATTTTTCTAAATAATTAAATTATAAAGCAAGTCTTTCCTTTTTAATCTATTATAGTAGCAATTATGTAAAGAGTGACTTAGTAGTTTGTTTTAAGATTAAAAATTTAGTTATATTTTATAAAGTAACCTTATTTCCAAATATTTATATAGTATGTATTTTTAACAATTTATTAAAGTAGTTTAACTTAAATGTTTTAAAAGTATATTTTAAAGTAAAGTGTTTTAAATTATTTTAAAAATCTAGTTTGTGCTTGGCAATTTCAGTGGAGATAGAAAATACTTGGGAAAGTTTATTCTGGAAAGAAAGAATGGTTTGAAAACTGTTTTCAAAAGGTTGAAAATAGAAATATATGTTGTGAAGATATTTGAAGGTAATAAATAATTGGAAAATTATTTATTGTTGGATGGTTGTTTGTGAATATTAATTGATAGTTAAATAACCGACTAGCAATATTGGACAAATACTTGATCGTTTCGAAGAGACCGGGATCGAGATTTATTTCTCGAAAACCACTTCGATCTGGTTTGTATGCTTCGTGAAAACGAGTTTGGATTCGAAGATGGAGCAGTGAAGTGCAAGGGCTAGTCGCTACTAATCCTGAGGATATTTCCAAAATGGATGTAGTAGGAATAGTGCCTTCGGTTCCGTTCGAACCCGAGACGAACTTGTATGGATGAATGCTTGCGAAACATCATTAGGTGGATGATGGGCATTCTAAGGGATATATTCTAAAAATGTAACGCTTAGCCTCAAACCTCATCAAATGGGAATGGCTGAAAATCAGTGGTTATTCAGCAAGGCTTCATTGGTAGCCCCCACTGGAGGGTGAGGTCATCCCTGTCTAGATGTCCCTTTTATTTCGGCTTAGTGGGCGGTTGCTGATCCCAACCGCGGGGTGATCTTGCTCAGGACTGTCCAGTAAGGGATGGTTCCGGTCTTGTGTTGCAGAGGAGTTAGGGTGGCTCCTCGGTATGCTGATCTAGACCAGGTACTGTGACAGGTGGTACCCCAGTGTCTAGCCATTAGTTGGAATCCATTTTCCCTACGCGCCCGTACGGTTTTGATTGTGCCCAACTATTGCTGAAACGTGAGATGCAAGCATTTCATCTAGATTCTATTTTACTTTCTATAGACACTATTATAATATCAGAGGATTTTAATAAAAATGTTTTAGCTATCGTAAGGTAAAAACCCGACATGTTTATTTGTGGCGTGGTCTTACGAGATGATTTTGTTTTCAAAGGATTTTTGAAACTTTAATAATCAATTGGGTGTGATTTTTTCTCACGCTGGTATTCCAGACTGACTCGGGTATTATTTAACTGTAATGCTCGGGTCAGACCGAGTATTATAGGATACAGGATATGATGCTGTGGAGCTCAAGAGACGAGCTGGATGACGATACGTACTTCCGTACTGGTTTATATATATATTCCGCTGTGTTGAGTTGCTGTGTATCCAGTTGTATGTTATTGATGTTTGAGCTGTGATTGATGTACTCTGATGATGTAATATATAAACAGATATATTTGTTTTGGTGTAAAGATGTTTTAGTACCTATTATATTTTATTCCGCTGCGATGGTTAGATTCTGTTGTTGTTTTCTATTTTCCCCTTCTACCTCTTCTTCTTTAACCCAAATGGTTCGTATTTCTGTGCAATTTGAGTTGATTGACGTAGAATAGTGTTGACTGAATGGGTACGGATTTGCGGGTCGTTACACATCCTTTTTCATTTTTTCAAATTCGGACTTCTTTAGCTCCGTCGATCTTATTTTTCTGCATTTTTGCTGCATTTTCCGCTAGTAGAAAATTTGAATTTTTATAATTCAATCGTACCACTTATATCTGTATACCGTTTTGATCGTCTCGTCGTACTGATCTCTACGGTATATTCAACTCTATGTTTTGAAGTTCGGTTTCGATGTGGGATCGACGAAATAATTTGCAGTATCGGTGCGGTTTCGAACATTTCAAATTTCTTTCAACCATTAAATTTTACCGTATCAATCCAACAGCCATCTACCCTATTTATTACCACAATTCAATATTCTGACTTTTACTATTCCCAATCGTACAATAGCATGCTAGTTGTAGCTTTTCATGTTTCTTTTGTTCTATTCTTCATCAGAATTGTAAAATGTAGACTTTACTCCCTCTACCTGTCCCAGTTCCTTCTTCCATTTCTTTTCTTTGCTTCTTCTCCCAGACTATTCATGGCCACATCAACTTATACCTCGACTCAACGCATGCACATGCAAACTGCATGCACGCATTCGTCCTTCCCCGCACAAGCACAACTCGATGCGAACAGCACCTCCTCACCTCTGTGAGCTGCTACCCCACCTCCGCCGCATGTGCCATGCTCCACCATAACTGGCCTCTGCCCCACTACAACCGCCGCCACCCTGTTTCTTTTCCCACTTTCGGACACTCCAAACCCACCTCCACCTTTTGATAGTGGCCTCTGCTCCTCACGTCTACCGAGCTCGACCAAGCCGCCACCCCAAGCATCTCGCATCACTCCTCTACTCTCCCTTGCACCATCTCTGCCTTAGTTCGCCGGTTCTCCTCCCCTTCGCCTTGCTGCGACAACCCAGAAGCCAAGCCCAGGCACCTCACGTCTCCACAAAACAAGCATCTCCCCGCGTGTAAAATTTTGTAAGTTATTTATCTCTATGGAGTAAGTTTATATATTACGATATATATTTCGTATGGTAAAATTTATATGGGTTACATTAATATATTAATATAAGCTGGAATATATTCTGTCATATATACTACCCTACGTAGTTATGTTGAAGCATACGTATGTGAAGATAATTTGCTTATAGGTTGAATATAAAAATATATATTTGATTACTGTATATTATACTAGCGTGAGTATTATATTGCATTGGTTAGAAGTATATGTTTATTTTGATTTGCGCATGTAGACGTTATATACGTTGTTAAGATCGGTTGCTTTTAGCGTATATATTATATTGTTTGTTTGTTTTAAATATAGTGCAGATATATGATTTACTATTGAACTATGCTTGCAACTTTGTATGCTATTTTGTGACCTCATGTTCATTAGTTGAACAAGATTTTATACATATGTTTTAAGCATATATATTATTCATATACAGAGTTTGAACATGGTCAGTAAATATATATGTTGCTTTTCTAAAAAAAAAAATTGGCATGAGTTTTACATGACCTGTACATTTGGTACAAAGCTTTACATATATAATAGTTTTATATTAAGGTATCCATATTTAAATATTTGATTTATTTATGTGTTTTGATTTAAACAATGATTTTGAAGGGTATATATATGTTCAATTTAAAATATGTTGTATTTAGAATATGTTTATACATGAAAATAGTCATATTTAGTTATATGCATAAATTCGCTTGTCTAACTATCTTCATCGACCCCGTTCTGATTTGTTCCATCTATTCTTATTATCATCTTTGTCGGTCGTACCTATTTCCTTCACCAATTAGTGCCTATCTCACTTTGCTTTGGGATTCGTAGCTTCCTCTGTTGTAAAACTCTCTAGCCTCGAAAGGTGAGCAATCACTAACGATTAATGTTCTTTTATTTATTAAATTTGATTTCAATTGAAATGACAATTGAAATATGCGGTTGTTAGTTACTTACACTGTTATATATATGTTATTACCTGTATCAGTTCACCTGTGACATCTGACACCACTATCTGTTATTTAGATAATGATAATCCAGTTTGGTTGTTAAATGATTGATTGTTTGTTGTTGACATTGGTCGTGAAATTGTTAATGTTGTAAGTGATAAATAGTTTGGAATTGAAATTGGCGTAGGATAATTAGATTTGATATATGTATTAAATTTGATTAGATGACATTTTCATAATATGACCCCTTTAAATGTTAAAATAAATAGACACGTAGAAATATGGTTAACTGCACTTTGAACCATTTAAATGTACGTTGTATAAGTTGATGTAGTATGAAATTGAATAATAGATATCAAGTGAAGAACCGTATAATAATAGTGTAATAATCTTTAATCTACATGAAATGATAGTGTAGATACTAGAAATAATGATTTTAATTTGCACAAACAAAAATGTAAATTAATACGATTATTTCGGGATTATTTGAATTAATTATTGAATTGTTATTGATTATTGTTATTGCTTGTTTATTTACTTTGACACCATCCTAGTTATCACACTGCAAGTTCCCTTTGCTATGCTTTGATTTTTGAATTGAAATGGAATCAGATTGAAATGACAAATACCCAAATGAACTTGACCTAGGATAGAGAATTAAATAAAAACCCGATTGGTCAATAATTTGATTTAAAAATAAAAATAAATATTTTATTTGAATAAAATAATAAGTGTTTTAAATGAAGTTGGAATTTGAATTCTAGTGAAATTTAAATGTTAATATTTAATAATCCGAAACAAATTATTAACAAAAATTGATGAAAGAACGTTGTTTAATTTAAGAAATGATTGAATTAAGTTTTGAAATTATTTAATAATTAAGTTTTGAAATTATTTAATAATTAAGTTTTGAAATTATCTAATAATTAATTTTTGAAAATATTTAATAATTAAATAAGATTGAATTATTTAATAATTAAACGAAATGGAATTCTTGATAAGAGAAATTGAACTTCGTAATAAGTGAAATTGAACTTCTTTAATAAGTGAAACTGAGTTATGTAATAATTAAGTTTTGAAAATTTGTTTAAAATAAATAAGTAAATAATTGAAATTAAATTTTCTTTAACAAGAAATAAAAATGTGATTTGTTGAAATTAATGTAAGACTTGAAATTTAAATTTCACGAATCTAATTTAATTCAATTTGAAGTTTTGATATAATGAAGTTGAACTTAAGTAATTGATTTAATGAATTGGAAATTTAATAGAAATTGTTTTGAATGACAAATTATTGAATGAAATCGATCAATGAATTTAAATTGATTTGAACGTTAAACTAAGTTTATTTTAAATGATTTCGGAATGAAATTTATATACGAACTTGAATCAATATTTGAATTGTTTTAAATAAAATTTGAAATTGAATTATAGAGTTTTGAAATGTAAATTTGGAAGTTTGAAACGTAAATTATGGAAATTGATTTAGAAAGACAAATGAAATGTTGGTTTACAAATTCTAATTGAAATTGAATTTGATTTGGTTTTGAAATATATTAAACGACCAATCAGGGTTATAATTGCGAAAGTTATTATAGAAACCGGAATCGGTTATGGACATACTCTCTTTCCAAACCGAAAACCACTTTAACAACTATACGTGGAGTGTGATCCAGAATGAAGTTGTTGGAATGATGTATGTGATGACTGAAGAAAGAGAACGATAATGGATAGCCTTGACACTTGTGTCAAATTGGAAATGACTAAAACAGGAGCCGGGCCGGGCCAAATGGGGTTAGCCAACTCGGGTGTACACACTTCTTCATAAACTACTCATTACTTGTTATTGATTGGTGTGCACCCTTGAAATTTTGGGAGTGTTATTTCGCGGTGTTGCGATCGTTGTGGCGATGCGTTCTCACCCGTCCGGATCAGGCAAACGGTAGTTTCACTACCTTGGTTATTGCCTCATGTGCCTTGTCATACTTGTATCCCTATATGCGACCACTACGAATTTGTTTTATGTTATACCTATGGAGTACTCCCTGATATCCCACTAGTTTATGGTGGAGTTTACAGTGCTGTATAGTCTATGACACTTATATAAAATGTGTTAAGGGAGATAATGGTAGCGCCTTAACACTATTTTGATACTTTATATTACTGATAGGCATTATCTACATAGCATACACTACTACATAGTAGATAGTTTAACAAATCCTTAAGGAATGGTTATTCCAACGTCCTTTGAGTTACTTGTATTTCAGTTGTTATTTCACTTGAGTTGGATTTATTGATATAAGAATGTTAATCCTGACTCGAGTGTTTTATGTCTTGCTTTACGCTCGGGTTAGACTGAGTGTACCAGTATTCGAGACTCACCTTTAAAGTTGGAGCTTCGCTTGGAGATCCAGCTATCTATCCAGCTTTCAGATATTCAGTTGATTCCAGTGATGTTTTCTGATATTGTATTTGACTATTGTAGTCGAGACTTCTGTTGTACCTTATTTAACTCTGATATGTATATAGTAGCTTCATGAACTACTATTTTTGTTTCCGATGCATTTATTACTCTGTGTCTGTGATCTGTGATTATTTCTTTACTGTATATGTTCAGTTTTTCCAAATTTAAATTAACAATTCGGTATTTTGAATTATTCAAGTCTGACATGTGCGGATGCGAATGGTCCAAAATAGCGGGTCGTTACAATATATATATCACAAATATACATCTCATCTTCAAGGATGAGGCATCCTGTAGGGAAAAAGGATAAAAGTACGATATGTAATCTGAGATATGTACCTTATATATTACTAGCTAGTATATACGGCTAATATAGCGCGAAATCGAGCTCCAAATGCAAAGCAAGCGCCATATGCACCCACTAAACACTCAACAATAATGAGAAATATGTATATAGAAAGTAATATCAATATACAACATATACCAATACAACAACTATATATGCCAATATATAAAATGTAATCAAAATAACAAATCCAACCATCAAACAACTTTCATCCAACTAACATCCAACAAATCAATATATATCCAATCAATCCATAACCAAATCAATGTACAATCATTTTTCATTAATATTCATTGAATTGTTTTTTCAATTTAAATCACATTTGATTCATTACATTGGATTTTACTAACTTTCATTTATCCATTTTCAATTAGTTTACATTCACTAATTCATATTCAAATTTGTTCATTTCCAAATCAAATTCAAATTCAATTCTATTCAAATTCACTAACTTCCAATTTTGATTTAATTACGAAGCCTTCAATTTTATTGATTCAATTTCATATGAATTTTTTTCCAATCAACTAAGATCAAACTAATAACCAATGCATATCCAACATCACCAAATTTACTTACTTTACTTTGCTTACATTCATTTTGGTTCAACGCATTTTTAATTTCAACTAGTTGATATCTAGTTGACTTTCATTCAATTATTCAATTGCTAATTCATTTAACAACTAAAGTTGAATTTCTTCATATAACTCAAGTTCACATTCATTTAATTCACTTTATTAAGTTACTTCGATACCAACATCAAATTCATTTAACATCACTTAAGTTATATTTCATTTCATCTTCATTTACATACTTTCACTATACAACTTATATTCACTACTAATTTAACTCAAATTCTATTTTAATTAACTTTTACTTAAGTCAAATTTATATCCTTATTCAAATTCAGATTTTGTTTTGCTTAACAAAAATTGTTTAACCATTTTAACTTTTGATTTTACTTACATTTTCTCATTCTATAAGTTATACAACTTATTTTTATTCAAACTTCCAAACTCATATAATATAATCACTTACCACTTACGTTTAATTTCCATTTCAATAATTTATCTAATCCAATTAAAATCCAATACAATTTATCTAACCTTCCATTAGTTAAATTTCGTAAAATATATTTGATTATGCTAACTCAAATTTATTTACTTTACCCAAGTTAAAATCTTTATTTTAATATTATAAGTCCAAATTTCATTTTACTTATATTTATCAGTTTCAACTTGGATTTTAAATTCAAATTTGTTTATCACAACAAAACTTCAATTTCAATTTATATTGGTAGCAAATCAATCACAAAGAAACTCGAAAATGATACTGATGATGTTGCAGTCATCACCCTTATTATTTTCCAGTAATAGTAGTGAATTCAATGCTTTATATTATTTTAAAAGAATTTCTTTTTATATTTATAAATCACATTTAGAAATCTTTTGCTTATATAATTTCACTATTTTACTTCACTTATATAATTTCACTATTTCACTTTACTTATATAAGATCATTCTAAATTTACTTATCTTATTTATATTTATAACAATACGACCTTTTTAAATTTGAAAAACCAATTTCAAAATAAATGGAATTCAAAATTTCAAATTCTTAGTTTAAATTTATTTTTATTTACAACTCATATTTATAAATAAACTCAGGTTGTTCCATTTCTTATATATAAGATTATTTCATAATTGTAAATCATATTAATTATAGTTCCATACTTTATAATTCATTTGCTTATATAATTTATTCTTTTACAATTTTTGTTTTTATTTATATTATTCAAATAATTTTTATTAACTCATATATATTTACATTTTCAAACATTCAAACAATTCATTTATATACACTTCAATAATTTCAGAAAAATATTTCCTTTATATATAAAATATAGTCAAGGTAAAAAATTCATTTACCCAATTTAAAATGATACTATGTCAACTTGCCTCGTTTAAGTGTTTGGAAATCCCTGTCGATAACATGGCATCCTACATACCGCCCAAAATTCACAAACAGCTCAACGAATAAGCAAACACAATATAAAACATTTTATATCACTAACAAATACGCACTCATATATATAATACACTCAAGCTCAACCTAGGATGCTACTATCCCTGTCTATACTGAGTACACATCAAAGCTTAGGAATATACAAAATTTAAGCTTTGATACCAAATGTGATGACCCGCAAATCCGTACCCATTATATTGACAATAAACCACACATGTACGACCCAAAAAACACAGACTGACGAAAAGTCAAGAGAAAGAAAAGAAGAGAGAAGAAGATAAGAGAAGAAAGAGAGAAGATAGAACCAAACAGAACAATACAGAATCTCACATCACAACGGAAAACATATAATATCACATCAATGATCTTTACAAAACAGGAACTATAAATACATATATCAATCAGTGTTCAACAATCAAACAATAATTATCAGTCCGAACAGTTATAATAACCTGTCCTCACAATTGCTGATAATGTAAACCACAACTAAGCAACAATGCAGTGTATAATCAAGCAAACACGGATGTACGAAAATGAAGATCTCTAGCGCTTCTGCTGAACTCCAAAAGCACCAAATGATAACCTGTAAATATACTCGGTCTGACCCAAGCATTGAAAGGGAAGAACGTCCGGATCAGTCTGGTAAACTAGCGTGAGAAACACACTCAACTGAATTTATTAAATTACCAAACTTCTCCTTTATCAAAACAAAAGTATCTCGAAAGACAAGTCCACACATAAACACAGACATATCTTTACCTTACGATAACTAAATCATTTCTTTCATATCAAAGCCTCTTATATTATACTAGTGTCTAGTATATACAAATAATATTAATCATAGTCGAAATGGTTACTCATATGGCATTTCGAGGCTATTCATTATGCCTTTACAAACAAAAATCGCAGCTTATAGTGGGGTTTGGATTTCTATACAAATGACCAGGTGAAGGGACTACCTTCCGGTAGTACATCTCTAGAAGAATGTACTGATGACCATCAGAAAGGATCCTCTACCAACACAAGACCGACCCACCTCTATAACTAGATGGTACCAAAGATATCATCCTATGGTCATTACCGACCTTTGTCGAGGACCCTCTATGTACTTGGGAATGACCCACTTATCCCTGCTGCATCTAACCATGTTTTGGTCATTTCCGGTTGATGAGGCTAGAGGGAACGATTACATTTCGAATCATATATCACATCACTCTGAATGCCACATGGCCATTTCCGTTGACTACTAATTGCCTTCCACAAAAATACAACCCTTAAGCTCATACGTCTCAAGAAGGATGTTAAGCTAAGAGAAGTTGCCTTCTCCACCACCACTGATGTATATTTGTAAATACCAATGTACGTAATCTATAGAAATGCAATTTCAAACAAACATCCATACAAGTTGTCCAGGAACAGGACAAACCGAAGGTACTCTCCTACCACATGTCGGGAAATCCCTAGGATTAGTAGCGAATAGTCCTCGCATTGGATATTTCATAATGAAGGGGCCACTGCTACTGGATGTACATCGGGATTTTAACCCCAAACGATCAACAAGCAGTCCCCCACTATGAAAATCTAGAATATCAATATCATTACTAAGCAACCTGCACAGTCGTCACATATACGTCTCCAACTTTCAACTTGCTGTCCTTCAGGCCAAGAAGGAAGCTCCATAGATTGGAGTAATACTCCACACTATACGAATCAACATCCTCAACGCAAATGAATATCAAGCCTACATAGAAGGCTACGTACTAAGTGTATGACTAAATAGTTCCCACATCAAGTCAAGAAACTAAAATGGCCAAATTTGATAGTCGGTTATTTAACTATCAAAGCAACAAATAAGTATTTGGCACCATATACACTCACCAGGCCCTTTTAATTAATCATTATTAATTAAGTCACTTGCCAAATATTCACTTCGGATTATCTTTAAAAAGATATAATCTCAAAACCATGTCAGCATTGGAAAACATTTCCATATACTTATTAAATAATAAGTAATTCACAAATTAATTTATTTTCAACACTTAGAAAATATTAATATACTTAAATCAGGATTAAGTATATTTTATTCTTTTAAGGAAAAGATACTCTTTAAACACATTTATTTGGGTCAAAACGAATGTTGCATAAAACATCACTACGACAACCCAAAATCAATAGTATTGGGATTCGAAAATTAGATGGATATATAAATCCCAATACTATACAAAATATTTCCTTTCAAAAATCCTTTACTATACAACAGTGTTATGGTCCATCATTTCCTTATTTCTCGAAAACGTCTATTCAACAATGAATGTTAAAATCTATGGTTTCGATACTTAACACATTTTAAAACATCTTCATACCAATTAACTCCATTTAAAGTATCACTTTTCAAAAAATATTCATTTTATTCAACATATTATCCACCGTCCAAAATCATGAATATAGTTCATTTACCAAATTAAAACTTTTACACATTTAATTAAAGAATTATCCACTGTCCAAAATTGTGGATATAATTCTCTAATCAAATTCAACACTTCTACATATTTAATTAAAGTATTATCCATTGTCCAAAACGTGGATGAAATTCCATTAATAAACTATAATAATTAACTTATCAAATTCAATTGATTTCGAATTTATAAAACAATGTTTATAAATTCACATTTATATATTATAAAAACTTCAATTTATAAAATGACTTTTATTAACCAATTCCATTTATCTCATTTATACGCCAAAAGTCCAAATTATAAGTTAAATACTTATAATTCATTTATTTTAAAAAATTCATTCTTTTCATAACTTCACCAATTTATAAATCATATTGACTTATAAAATCCATTTATACTTCATTTTAACACTCATAAAACTCGTTTTATAATTTCAATATTTTAATTTATAAATTATCAATTTTATAAATCTTTTATATAAACCATTTATAATAAATCAAAATCTCAATTTTAAGTCATTTACAAATAAATCAACTTCATATTTCAAAATTTGCATTTCTGATATATTTTGCAAAACATCATAATTTGTATAACATAAAAATTATAACATTTATTTATTTAAAATAAATCCATTCCTTAACAATTTAAAATCCAATAAAACATCTATTTCCAAAATCACTTTAAAAATCCTTTTAAATAGAAATCATCACTTTAATATTTTTAAATTACCAAAAATATGTCCAATGCTGCAACAGCACTAAATACATCAATCACGGCAACCAAAACAACGTATATCATATGATAACAGAATATATCACAATATCTGTAAATAAATCAACAGTGGCGAGGAATCCAGTTGGGTCCCTCCAACCTGTCACCTACAACAAATATACATATTAGAAATATATATACAATGTCTGCTTCAAGGCAGACGCACATACAAAGGATCATCCGCTCATACACGGGAACGTATAGGGTCATCTGCTCCACTAAGCAGGAATATATCCAAATACCAACCAATGTATCATATATCATCCAAACAATTATCAATCATCATAAATAATATTTATTCTCACTTATATAAAAATATCAGTGAGGTAGAAAGAGTGGGTTGTACTCACATTGGTTCCAAAAGTAGTTATAGTGTTTTATTCCGAATAAAATTAAACAACCGTCTAATTTTACCCAAAATTTACACTAACTCCAATCAACTCCAAACCAGCTCTAAAATGTAGTGCTCGCCAATATGAACCAGACGCAATTCATTTCGTCAACTTTCGACCTCCTATGACAAAGTTATAATGTTTGAAAGTTTATACAATTTATATTTTATAAATTATGTGCAAATTTTTTTTTTTAAACCTTTTTTTATCTGGCTGTTCATTTCTGCTCGATAGAATCATGGCCACCTAAATTATCTTCTCCCCCACTAGTTTTTCACGTGCACGACAAACCCAAAGAGCCGCCATCTTCTCACGAATTCTCACGACTTCTCCTTTGATCTTGTTGATGATCAAAGAACCCCACGTCGAAGCCGCCATCTCCCACCCCGAGCGCCCAGTGACCGGCCAAGCTCGGCACCCCCCTTATCGTGAAAAATGTGCACAAACGTCCTACCTTCATCCCCAAGTTCTGGCGAATCGAAGCCACTTCAACGTAAATCCACCGTTCGAATGAAAGTTCTCGTCGTGCTTTACGACTTTGCAGTTGGATGTTTTCGATGAAAGTTGACGAATTGGAAGTGATCAAGGGAAGAAAACAAATGATTTTCGGCCATTGAAGTTTGTGGCGGCTAGCCCTAACCCTAAGGTTTCTCTGTGAAAAATGAAATTTATAATGTCCTTTTATAGAAAATTTGGCGATGCTATTCATCCGATTTTTTTTGAACTCGAAATGAAACGTGCCGCCTGGCATTTATAATATTTTACCCCTATTTCGAACGCAATGGAATATATATCGGGAGCCAATTCAATCGTATTTGGAAGATAGGTTTTCGAATCGACAAATTTAAATTTAAAATTCACTTAAACTGATTTTTACACGTTTTAGCTTGCCCGGACAAATCGTAAATACGATTGACACGAAATTTGAAATCTTATAATAATATAACATTACGGATCCAATGAAACTAGTTTCGTCAAAATCCAAGGCTGTATGAAAAATGGCTATCTTTACACGTCAATTAAATATTAAAATATTCAATTTCTACAATTTAACTTTTAACTCAATTTCAAAAGTTTACTAACATCACTCTAATTCAAATAAAATTTAATTCTACATTATAAATCATTTCATTCGCATTAAATCCAATTTACAACTATTTCTATAATTTCAAATATTAAATTAACAATTTAATTATCTAATTAAATCCTTATATTCAAATAATAATTTATTCAGCTTGTAGAATTTACTTGTGAACATTTAAATCAATTAAATATATGAATTTCAAATGATTGAAATTCTGGGTCGTTACAAATGAGTTACTTAGTGTTAAAATCAATGCTTACGAAAAGGGTAGTTTCGACCAAGTGGAATCCCAACTGTCGACCTTATGCCTTTCGACTGGATTGAAGTCATCAACTAGATCAGAAGGTTACTTTTGTTTTATAAATATAAGCCACATCCTAAAGCTTTCGAAAGGATTCAAGGGTTTTGAAGACAATGGTTTGAAGCTATCCTTCAAATGTTTTACTTAAAGTTTTGAGCTTTCGAAAGGATGGTGCCGAAGCCATCTGTTTTTCCCTAAACTCTTTTCTATGGTTTCGAAAGTGTACTTTCCTTGTATTCACTTAGATCCAATAAGATATGTTTTAAATTAAATCCAATGGTTTCGAAAGGGATACTTTCAATTTTAACCCATGCTTTTATAATTGGATGGTAATATTTTAATACATTCGAAAGATGTCGAAAGAAAGGTTTTAAAGTGTTTCGAAAGGCAGGTGCCTAATGTTTTGAAAAGAACACTTGAATGCTTTCGAAAGGAAGTTTTCCAACGGTTTCAAAAGTAAAGATTAAAGGTTTCAAAATCATTAGTTTTCAAAATAGAGAACCCAATCTCAATTTTTAAAGATAAAACCCATGACATTATAAAAGAGCTTTTAAATGCTTTTAAATTAGAGTTTTTGAAGAATCTTTCCTTGATAAAATATAGGTTAAAGGGATTAACCATGTTTTACATGAAATTGATATCTAGGATACTAAACCACAGGGGTTGGTATTATTATGCTGACATGATTGCTTCTTCTAATATATGTATTCACATTATAATGGACTTATAACTATATCTAGGGGAGAAAGGGAAAAATAACCAGCTAGACTGACCCAGCAGTGAATATAAATTGAATTAACTTCTGAATGAATAGAGTTGCATTCTGGAGGTCAGGTAGGCCAGAATATAGGATGCCTAAATACTGATTAAAAAGTTGTCAAATAGACAGGTTCATAGTAAACCCATGAAAACTATGTTTAGGAAAAGTTAATGAAAAATGTTAATATGTTCAAAGTAAACCAATGAAAACTATGATTAGAAAGAGTTATTGATAGGGGCCAATAGGTCCATGGGGAACATGTGAAAACTATTTCTGGATTAAGTTATTGACAAAAGTCAATAGGTTCATAGTCAACCCATGAAAACTAGGACTAGGAGGAAGTTATTGGAGATACCAATAGGTTTAGGGAGAACCCATGAATAAGAGAGTTATTGAAAGAGGCCAATAGGTTCTTTGTGATCCCATGAAAACCATGAAACTAGACAGGAATTCCATAAGTATTAAACAGGTTATTAGTCGGCCCATGAAAACTAATAGGTTAATAGTGACTCTAGAAACTATAACTATGACAGATAATTAAAACGAAAGTGGATGGGTAATCCAGAATTGGTTTACTTGTTTGCATATCATCATGATATTTTAAATTTCTATGTTTTAACTATTATGGATGCAAAAGCACAGTATATGGTTTTACAAAGTTTTGGATAAGATATTACTGAGAGGAAAACCCGTTCCGCTAAGCGGCATGGTCCCACTAAATATCTAAATGGTTTGAGATAGTAGATTATTATTCATACCAGGCTTTTTGTCTGACTCGAAGTTTATGTTTTTCCCTCCAACTCTTGGGTGCTTAATTGATTTTGAGTAGTTTGAGAGTTAAGGTTTTCAGGTACTATTTAGACGAATAAGCTTCCAGAGACGTGCAAGAGGCATGATAGCTATTTAGAGTTCTTTTCTTTTTTGATTTTGTTGTGTTGTTGTAATGACAAAGTTGTTTAATTTCCTATAAATATACACTATGTTCATCCAAGAGGGCATCTTCATATGACACTCCTAGCATATATTGTAATAATTATATTTTCTCTGAACTTAGTTCTCGCATTGGGATTATGTAATTAATTTGAAATGCTTTGAAATGAAATGAGAAAGTTATTTGTTGATTTTAAAATTTTCCATATCCATATGTTTCTGTTATATCAATGTATCTAACATTACCGTATTTGGTCGCTGAGGATTAATAATTATGGATGACTGCTACATCCGTAGCCGTTAGTTTTGGGCCTCCAAGTGGGGGATGTTTTAGTAAACTAGCATTAGAAACTCAAGAATTAAGAGTGACATATAATAGCACCTTCTGAGACCGTATAGATTCCTATGACTATATCTCCTCAAATGAAACCAAACATTCATTAAGTTTGACATATAGTGATATTATAGACAATGTCTAATGTAGCACATAAATCATATTAAATAGTTGTTGTGTGAATGCCACAAAAAATAATAGGTACACAATCAATACCGTAAAGGCGCGTTCGCACAATGGATTTTTCCATGGAGATCTCCTCTGTCTAGCCGTATCTGAACTCCATGATATGGATCATAAACAACCTTTGGAGCATAGCATGTCCTGATCGTATATCACTAGACAGGATATACTCTAAGGTAAACATAACTAGACCACCCTTGGTGTGTGGTCTGGGTCATATCAACTCCCTCTAGAAACAATCGATGAGCATCTCTAGATATGGAGTAATATACCCTTGAGGTCTACTAAACCATATGGCCATGCCCCTTCACTATTTTCTGTCATTTTCCCAATGTCGAGGCTACGTTCAGTGTAATAACCCAATTTCTCGACACCCGAGAAATCGAAACATTAGGGTTAAAGAAGAAGGAGGTTGAAGAAGAAATAGAACAGTGTCAGAATCTTACCAACGCAGCGGAATAAAATATAATAGATAATAACTGATCTTTGCACAGAAGAAAACTATATTTGTTTTATACATACATCTCCAAAATACATCATCTGAGTTCAGCATAATCAACAACACAACTCAGAACGGTTATAATATCCCATCCCTCCAAAACCTCATACATAACGGAAAATACATCAAATACATCGGATATGTCTCTCCATCCAGCTCGTCTCCTGAGCTCCATAGCAGTCCATCAAGAATCTATACTCTATAATACTCGATCTGACCCGAGCATTATAGTCAAATAACACCCGAGTCAGTCTGGAAAACCGGCGTGAGAGAACACACTCAATTGGATCATTAAAGTTTCCAAAATCCTTTGAAATCAAGGGGATCTCGTAAGACCACGCCACAAATAAACATGCCGAGTTTTTACCTTACGATAACCAAAACATTTTTTATCAAATCCATCTGATATTATAATAGTGTCTATAGAAAGTAAAATAAAATCTAGTTGAAATGCTTGCATCTCACATTTCAGCAATAGTTGGGCACAATCAAAACCGTACAGGCGCTTATTGGAGATTGAATTCCATACAATGGCATGGATACTGGGGTACCGCCCGTCACAGTACGTGGTCTAGATCACCGTACCGAGGATCCATCCTAAATCCCCTGCAACACAAGACCGGAGCTACCCCTTACTGGATAGTCCGAATAAGTCCACCCTACGGTTGGGATCAGCAACCGCCATACAGCCGAAATATAAAGGGACATCTAGACAGGGGTAACCTTACCCTAATTGGTTGCTAGCCACTTAGCCTTGTGTACACCTCCCATGTTTTAGCCATTCTCAGTTGATGAGGCTCGAGGTTAAGCGTTACCTATTTAGCACACAATCACTTAGAACGCTCAATGTCCTCCTAACGATGTTCTGAAAGCATTCTCCATACAAGTCTGTTCTGGGTTCGAATGGAACCGAAGGCACTGCTCCTACTACATCCATTTTGGAATCACCTTTAGGATTAGTAGAGATTAACCCTTGCACTTCTCTGCTCCATCTTTGACTACAACTCTTGTCTTCTTCACGAAAACGTTCAAACCGGATCGAAGTGGTTTTCGAAAAATTAATCCCGATCCGGGTCTCTTCGAAAGGATCAGCGCATTGGCCAATATTGATAGTCGGTTATTTAACTATCAAATAACATTTACAAACAATCATCAAGCCAAAATAATTTCTCCCAAATTATTTATAATCCTCAAAATATCTTCGCAAGATATATTTCCACTTTTCAACCCTTTGAAAACAGTTTCAGACAATCTTTCTCTCACGGAATAAATTCCCCAAATATTTTTGATTTCCACTGAAATGACCAAGTACACATACTTTAGATTTTTTAAAAAATAAATAAAAGACTTTATTATAAAATATAATTTAAAACATTTAAATTAAACTACTTAAAAACTTTATTCAAAAATATATGCTTTGAAAATATTTAAAATAAAATTACTTTATAAGATATAAAACTAATTTCTAAAATAGAAGTTAAGCCAAACTAAATTTAAAATAAGAGTTACGAAATTCTATACAAGTTTTCAAATAAACTTTACCAAACAACCTTTAAAATAAAATTACTTTATAAAATATAAATATTAATAATTATATTTTTAAACCATAATACCAATTAATCTTTAAATAATTACTACTAAAATAAATTTGAAAATATTTACTTTATAATTTAAAAATTTTAAAAATAATAAATTTTCTAAAACATTTCTTTAAAACAAATGTTTAAAGCCTTTAGCTTATACATAAGAGTCTCCTTTAAAATACACTTGGCTTTCCAAGGAAATACCCTTCCCATTTCCATACCTTTAAAAATTAACTACTATTTATTTTTAAAACAAACTACCCATTCCTTTTGTTTGCACAAAAAATGGACAAACACCTCCAAGTCGTATTATTTAGTTGATTATATGTGATTTTCAATGATTTTAGATGAGTATGTAAATATAAAAGAAGTAGGGGCTGAAATGTAAAAGACACGCGGATTTATAGTGGTTCGGCCAGAATGTGCCTACGTCCACTTTATATGTTATTATCTTCTTTCTTTCAGATTACAAGTACAATGCTTCGTATATAAGTATATGAAAGTAGTTTGAAAGTTCCTTCCTTGCTTGAGCTCTCAAACTTGTCCCCCATTGTTGTACCCTTGCCCCTCTATTTATAGAGTGAGGTAGGGGGCAGGGGTCTTGGATGTATATAGCTGCTGGTGGGCCCGGGCTGAAGCAATCTGGACTGGCAGTTGTTTGGTTCAGGGAGGTCTCATTCGGCATGGAGCTTGGACCGGTGGTAGGTGTTGTCCGGTGGTAGCGGTGTGGATGTGGACCGGTAGTGAGTGTGGACCGGTGATAGGTGTGGACCGGTGGTGAGGTAGTTCGATGCTTCTTGGACCGGTTGTGGGGAAGAGGTTTGGTTCGGTGGTGCCCCTGGTTCGGTATGCCGAATGGAGATGGAGGAATGTTGGCTCTGTGGCCGAATGGGGCTGACCGAATGAATTCTGGTCCGGTATGACATGGAGAGGCCGGATGGGAAGGAGGCCGAATGAGGAGGAGGCCGAATGGGAAGGTGACTGGTCGTGCTGAATGAAGTGGAGATTGCGAACCCGCGTGAAACTGTGGCTTCTTGGTCTCGAGATCTTCTGGGTGAAAATTCGCCCAACATTTGCCCCCCAAAGTGGGGCACGTGCTTGCATGTGTCGCGCTTTGTTTCCCTGTGGTAGGAAGGTTTGTTTTGTAGTGCCACGGGCTGGATGTTCATATCCTGTTGGTGTCCGTGTCGTTCGGGACGAGAGAGTGAGCCCCGAGGGGGCTTAGCATCATCGATGCCAGGTTCATGTCAGAGTGGATCCTTGGATCGTTTGTCAAGATGGTTTATCGCCAGCTCAGAGCATGCCTAGGGATCGTTCGCGACCCCATACATGTGTAAGTAGCTTAGCCATTTCATAATTATCAGAATCAAATATCCGTTTAACCTACGAGTTTAAAAAGGATATCAAAGTGCAAATTCTCACGACGATCGGGTTAATAGCCATTCAGAGCGTGCCTATGGACCGTTCGTGGTCGTGTACACGTGTAAATGATTAACCCACATTGGTGAGAGATTTACGACTCATCCATCGTTATCATATTCTTTACTTTGTTAGTAGGTTCTAGAGTTCGGTACTTATCTGAGTGAGGAGCCTGCGTGCCCCCTGTTCCTGGTTTTCGCTGGTGGAGATAGCTTCATTCGGTCCTTTGGTTGGTCCGGCATGGATGGGTCCATTCGGTATTCGTTTGGTTCGGTATGTTTGGTATTGGTCCGGTGTTTCTATCCGGTGGGCCGAACCAGCTGGTTCGGCGGTCCTGAGCTCGCCTATATATAGAGGCTACACCCCCCTTTGGTTTTTCCTTACCGAACCAAGTCTTCTGCCGAATCAATCTTCTGCCGAACCAATCTTCTACCGAATCAATCTCCTACCGAATCAGGTATGTACCCTATTGCCGAATGGTCCTGTTTGCCGAATGTATACGGTGTGTATTGGATAGCCGAATGAGACTTAGGACCGAATGATATGTATGCCGAATGAGACTTAGGACCGAATTGTATGTATGCCGAATGAGACTTAGGACCGAATTGTATGTATGCCGAATGAGACTTAGGACCGAATTGTATGTATGCCGAATGAGCATGGGATTTTAGCGCCGAATGAACATGGACATGTACCACCGAATGAACTTAAGACTTGTACTACCGAATGGACTTAGGACCCCAGTGCCGAATGAACCTCGTATTCTGGACTTATGTATGCTTGCTTGCTTATACTTTCGTTTTAACGTCATGTTTTTCACTTTTGTGCATGCAGATAAATGACTCGTAAGGCAGAAACACGATCAGACAGACGGAAATCCAAGGATGGGGGAGAGCCTTCTTCTGTGCCCCCAGTCCAACCAGGATCCGGGCAACATCGACCTGTTCCGAGGTCATTAGTGGATGGATATGGTCCACAGGAACTTCTGATCTCCCCCCCCCCCCCCCCTGATTGCTTTCCTAGCTCCCTAAAGGAGGAGCAACTTGACGTCATATCCCGTTCCTTCGGGATAGACAGGGCTCTTATGCTGCTGCCGGGAGATGGAGTGATGCCATATAATCCTCCCGAAGGCTATTTTGCTTATAGCAGATACCATTGTATGTGCGGTGCTATCCCTCCTATCAACGCTTGGATAGTAAGTTTCACCACATATTTGAAGGTGGCTCCTTTCCAACTTCAGCCTAACTCTTATGCCATCCTGGTGAGCCTCTTTGTTATCTTCCAGAGGAGGTACGGGCGTCCTCCTTCTAACCGGGAAATTCGATACTTGTACAACCTGAGAGGCTATAAGAAGGGGTCTCCGTATATCAGTCTGGAAGCGGCCGTGCCCTTCAAACCAGTCCTGGACTTATATTCCAAGTTTACCATGTTCAAGAAAGAGTGGTTCTTTATCAAGGACGATGCTGTTTCTTTCCGCCTTTTCACTTCCGGCTGTAAGATGGATTTCATTTATATTTTTCATGTTTTGACTGTAGTGTTTTTTCTGACATGCTTCTATTTCTGGCTAGCGACAGGTGGTATTGCAGTCGTGGAGGATGATTCCTTGGTGCGAATGGCTGCTGAACTAAAGGCTATTCCGGCACGGGACCGGTCGGCCTCCTTCTTGATCAGGAATGCAACCCTCTTGGAGTATAATTTGATCTTACCGCACCAGTCCGTGGTTAAGCAAAGAGACACGGCTGAGGAGAAGGCTGCCAAAGCTAAGGAGGGGGCTATGGTGAAGAGCGGTAAGAGGGATCCTTTTACAGAGCGTCCCGTTGTCGGGGGGAAGAAACTGAAGAAGTCTGATGGCCCTTCTCCAAGTACTTTTCCGACCGTCCCGGAGGAGGAAGGTGTAGAAGAGGAGGAAGGAGGCGAGGTTGGAGAAGGGTCGGAGGGTGGAGGTGATGGCGACGATCAAGGTGGTAGTGGCGTCGGTGCCCTAACCTCTGAGCAAGACCTTGAACTGGATGAGGCTCTCCGTCGGGCCTTCGGGGAGTCGGAGGGAGAGTCGAAAACGGAGAAGGCAAAGGAAACCGGCAAAGCTGTGGCTGGTACTGACCCATCCTCTAAGGGTTCCTCAGCTAAGGCGACTCCGGCGATGCAAGGTGAACTTTTGTCCTCTGCCGATTCCATTTTCGATAGGGACTTAGAAATTTTTTACGGTTCACTTCCGTCCTGGAATGAGATCCAGGACTTATTGCAGTATCCCACTCCTCCGCCGGGTTTGTATAATAAATGTGTCTTCTCACTTTTCTTTCCTTTTAACTTAACACATTTTTCGAACTGTGGATTATTGTATGTTCGTAACACTTGTTCTTTATTCCAGGGGCAGGCCAGGTGGTTAAAACGTCGGACGTTCGACACCGCCTTGAGCAGTTTAAGTCGAGGAGAGCTTCTGCGAAACCCTCTACTGGTCGCACTGGGGATGTAGTCAGTTATCGCCCTCTTCTTGGGGTCATTGAAGAGGGCATTCGGAAAAAGAAGCGGAGCCGTTCCTTATTTGAGTCTTCCCCTGGTTCGCAGCTTCCTACTCAGCCTCCTCGTGATACTACGGAGGAGAGCACGGAATCCAGCCCCCCTCATCCTCCTTTCAAGAGCCCAACTGTTATTCGTATAAGGCGTCCTGATGTGCCTCGCCCCGTGCCTCGTGACCCTTTTGCCGGTCATCCTGATTTAGATCCGAGCTTTCAGGATATCTCATTTGATGAGGCCACGGGCGAGCACCTCCTTCCCCGCAACCCCATGGTAAGAGTGCTGGACGAGGCCAAGTCTTTAGATCTTGATTTACTTACTACACGGGTAGTCACCATGGGGGACGAAGCCAAGGCTAACATCGATCGGGTGGCCGCAGAGACTAAGAAGTTAATGGAGCATCATGCTAGATTGGCCAAGGCCGGGGAAGAGATCGGGAGTGCTAATATTCGGTTGAGGTTAAAAGTTGCCGATCAGGCCAAGCAGCTCGCCGATCAAGCCATCCAGATTTCTCAGCATGAGGAAGCCTCCAAGCGGCTGAAAGAGACGATGGAGAAGGCCAGTAGGGCGGAATTACGGAAGATGGAGGTCGCCTGCAGGGAACGGATTAACATGGCCATTACGACGGTGGACGAGGTTCGAAATGCGGATCTTGAGCGGGTAGAGGAGTTGTCTGGGAGGCTCGAGGCTGCGGAGATGGCTCAGGCCAAGTTGAAGGAGGAGATGGAGGAGATGAGGAGGTCCCTCAAGTTAAAAGAGGAGGAAATGAGGAGGTCTCTTCAGGCGGACTGCTTGAGATACCAATCAGAGAGGGACATTGCCGTCGCCAAGTTGCAAGCTTCCGAGGCCCGGGTGAGGGAGTTTGAGGAGAATGAGGGGATGATGGATGAGATGTTGCAGGACATGTACTTCCACACTTGGAAGGAGGGCGGCTTGTCTTGGATGGACGATTACCCTCGGGTGATGGCCAAGGTGTATCTCCAGGCTTTAGAGGAGGCCAGGGTGAACGCGGGTAAGGAAGGCGGAGAGGCCTTCAATTTGGATGCGGTTACTGCCCAGTTCTCGAAGGAGGAGCAAGCGGCGGTGAAGGAGGGGATGCGGCTGCTTGCTGCAGAGGAAGCGGGCGTGCAGTTGGATGATGAGGATCGAGCGGCGGATGCTGGTGAGTTATTCTTTTCCCTTTCTTTCCTTTCCGTGTTTTCATAACTTGATTGTTCGTTTAATGAATTCCTCTTCTGAACTGGACAGGTGTGACTCCTGATCCACATGCTGGGGGCTCTGATCCTGCGGCTAAATAGACTGGGGAAGTTGGCGATGGAGTGTGGACGCGGCTGCCACCTTTTTATTTCTTTTTATCACTGTTTACGTTAGTCATTGACATGTAACTATAATAATATTATTTGCAAAGAATAACTTCGTGTGATTTTATAATATAAGCTGATGTTGTTATGTTTAAATGTTGTTGTCATCTTGATGTGCTGCGTGAGAAATATAACTATGTATATGCCTGTGATTCTAGTTGTGTTTGATGCTAAGTTTTTTGCTAGAAATATAATTTCATGTGTTGCAATGTTATTGTACGAACAAGCTATAGTTACGTATTTATGTACAAGAAAAGAGAGTACCGCCCTTTATGTTTCATTCGCAGGCGGTAGCTTAGAGTGTCTTATGTAACTGTTCACGGATATAGCTGAGTACCCTGCCACCCAGTATGCAGACTTAGTTTCTCATGAGCGAATGCTTCCTATTTGGTTTCCTGTACTTTAGAGTTTGTTATACAGGATAGGAGAAAAGTATTTAAATGAAATGGAAATATAGTAAAAGTAAAACTTCCAGTCACGGAAGGCCGTCGATGTGCTTAAGTTCGTGGCAAACGGGTTTTGTAGTCACTTTCCCTAGCTGTGGGTCTTGGAGACATTTGTCACCCATCTTACGCCTCCGCGGGGAGTTTTCTTTTTTACCACAGCCGCACTTAAGACACATCGGAGCCGAGATCGCGCACGGTAACTACCCGAACCATTATGGTCCGTAATCTTGGGTATTATTCGATTTACCGTGGTCGGCTAGCGTGGGTGCCGTTGGCCGTGAACTACCCCTGGCTGGTCACACCTTATGTTGGGGCTTAAAGTAGGTTCACAGTTGCCGGCGAGCCGAACGCCGTAATGAGCTGCCATCGGCTATAGTCGGCCTTTATGATGACTTATGATCGGCTCATTACAGTTGGCTTTGAGGGCAGGCGCGCAATGAGTTAACCCGCAGCAGAGGGATGCTGGAGCAAAAGTGTCTCATTGGCGAGTGCATAGAATCGTAGCGTACCTGTTAGGCCTAGTCCAGATGAGGCCGCGGTGCGTCTTGAGTGGAGATGCCATAGGATTTTGTTCAACAGAAAGGGATAAAACTTAACAAGTAGCCAAGACATAAAGGAACAAGTTGAAAAGAGACAAGATTTTTTAAAGTGGTTCGGCACGAAAATGCCTACGTCCACTGATTCTCTTTGTTAATTCACTTCATATGGGCAGTACAAGTTAAGAAAAGTATCGACGGAGGTGCCGGATGTTCCATGCCCTCTGGAACACCTCTCCGTTCACTGTTGACAAAATATAAGCTCCGTTGTGGAGATCTTTATGAATTACATACGGTCCGTCCCAGATGGGGTCTAGTGCCCCGGGGCGCGGAAAGATTCGCCTGAGGACAAGATCTCCTTCTTGTAAGCTGCGATGCTTGACTTTGGAATTGTATAGCGCTGCCACCTTTTGTTTGTGAGCTGCTGCTTTAAGTGCTGCATCGTTTCTCCTTTCCTCAATCAGATCCAAAGACATGAGGAGGAGTTCTTCGTTTTCTTCTGGGTTGTAGTGGATCCTACGGTGGGAAGGCACAATAGTCTCAACTGGGAGCATTGCCTCCGATCCATATGCCAAGGAGAAAGGAGTATGTCCCGTTGATGTTCTGAAAGACGTGCGGTATGCCCATAGTGCCGTAGGAAGTTCGTCCACCCAAGCGCCTTTTGACTTTTCAAGTTTCTTCTTGATTAGGGTTTTGAGAATTTTGTTGACAGCTTCAACTTGTCCGTTTGCCTGAGGATAAGCCACTGATGAGAAGCTTTTATGAATTCCATGCTCTTGGCACCAGTCGGCAAATTCTTCGCTGTCAAACTGGAGTCCGTTGTCTGATATGATCTTGAGTGGGACTCCGTACCTGCACAGAATATTTTTGATCAAGAAGTTTATAACTTTTGTTGAAGATATTTTATTTAGAGGTTCTGCTTCCACCCATTTGGTGAAATAATCGACTGCCACTACAGCATATTTGGCTCCGCCTCGGCCCGTTGGCAGTTCGCCAATTAAGTCAATTCCCCATACAGCAAAGGGCCAAGGGCTGGTCATTTGAGTAATTTCATTTGTGGGCAGTCGAGGAATCTTGGCAAATTTCTGACATCTGTCGCATTTCTTGACGAAGTCTAGAGCGTCTTTGTTTAGCGTGGGCCAGTAATATCCATATCGGAGTATCCTCCTTGCCAAAGTCTGCCCCCCAGTGTGATCTCTGCATCCTCCCTGATGGATGTTTGATAAGATCTCCTTGGCTTCCCTTCCAGCGACGCATCTCAATAAGGGGCCAGAGAAGCCACGCCGATAGAGGATGCCTCCTTGTATCGTGTAGTGGGGAACTTTCCTCAAGATCCTCTTGGCTTCGTCACGCCTTTCGGGCAGTGTGCCATCTTGCAAATATTTTCGGATGGGAGTCATCCAGGTTCCTTCTTCGATTGCAGTTACCAGATTTACTGGTTTGAAACTTGGGGCTAGCTGCATTGAGATGGCTAGTGTTCCGAAAATGGTGCTATTCTTCATACTAGCTTGCTTTGCAAGTTCATCTGCCTCTTGGTTCTCTTCTCGAGGAATATGTTTGATTAGATAGTGGTCCAATTGATCGAGCAGCAGTTTGGTTTTCTTTAGGTATGCTGTGAGTCGTTCTCCTCGAGTCTGGAATTCTCCTAGTACCTGGTTTACGATAAGCTGAGAATCACTATGAAGACATAAGGAATTGATTCCAATTTCCAGGGCAAGCTCCAATCCCGCTATTACTGCTTCATATTCAACATCGTTGTTAGTGGCCGTGAACTCCAACCTTAATGCATAGTACAATTTTCTTCCCCTGGGGGTGATGATCACAATTCCTGCCCCCGAGCCTTGTTCGTTCGCTGCTCCATCTACAAAGAGGTTCCACTTGATGTTTTTTGCTACTTCGGATTGTTCCTTGCCTTCGTTGGTAGTGAATTCGGCAACGAAGTCGGCCATGGCTTGTCCTTTGATAGCGGTGCGAGGATGGTAGGTGATATCATACTGACTTAGTTCGATGCACCATTTGAGGAGTCGCCCAGAAGTGTCAGGACGATGGAGCACTTGTCTTAGCGGTTGATCGGTTAGAACCCTGATGGAGTGAGACTGGAAGTAGTGTCGCGGTTTTCGTGACGCGATCAATAAACAATATGCTAATTTCTCTAGTTTAGGATATCTGGCCTCTGCCCCTGTAAATCTCTTACTTACAAAGTAAACCGGGCGTTGTGTGCGGTCTTCTTCTCTTACCAAGGCGGCGCTTAGAGCATGAGATGATACAGCGAGGTATAGGTATAACACTTCACCTTCATTTGGAGTTGAGAGTACTGGTGGTCTCTGAAGGTGTTCGATTAGGTTGAGGAAGGCTTTTAAGCATTCATCGGTCCACTCGAATCTCCCTTTGTCTTTCTTGAGAGCTTCAAAGAAAGGGACACACTTGTCAGTTGCCTTGGAAATGAATCTGCTTAGGGCGGCCACCTTTCCATTTAGGCTCTGCATTTCTTTTCGAGTGGAGGGTATCCTTATTTCTTTTAGAGCCCGGATTTGTTCAGGGTTTGCTTCGATTCCTCTGGCGTGGACGATAAATCCTAAGAATTTTCCCGAAGATACTCCGAAGGAGCACTTTAGAGGATTCAGCTTCATTCCATATCGGCGAAGTACTTGAAACATCTCGCCCAGGTGGCTTACATGGTCGTCGGCTTTCCTGGACTTTACCAACATGTCATCCACATACACTTCCATAGTTCGTCCTATTAGTTCCGCGAACATCTTGTTGACGAGGCGCTGATAGGTAGCTCCAGCATTTTTGAGTCCAAAAGGCATGACTTTGTAACAATATAGTCCGCGGTCGGTGATGAAGCTAGTGTGGTCTTGATCAGGAGCGTGCATGGGAATTTGGTTATATCCGGAGTATGCATCCATAAAAGATAGGAGTTCGTGTCCGGCTGTGCTGTCCACAAGTTGGTCAATTCGGGGAAGTGGGAAGCAATCTTTTGGGCAAGCGTCATTCAGATTGGAGAAGTCAATACATGTTCGCCACTTTCCATTGGCCTTTTTTACTAGCACTGGGTTAGCGATCCATTCTGGGTAGATGGCTTCCCGTATGAAGCCATTAGCAAGTAGATTCTTTACTTCCTCATCAAGGGCTGCTGATCGCTCTGCCCCCATGCTCCTCTTTTTCTGTTTTACTGGCACCTTGGTGGGATCGATATTCAGCATGTGGCATGCTATGTCGGGGGAGATTCCTGTCATATCGGCATGGGTCCACGCAAATACATCTAAGTTGTGGCGGAGAAAGTCAATGAGTTGATCTTTCAACTCCGTTTTTAGCTGAGATCCGATTTTTAATAGTTTACTTGAATCGTGCTTATCTACAGATACGAATTCCATAGCCTCTGCAGGCTCGGCGGTAGCCTCCTCCTCTTTATCGCTGGGGTCTAGTTCATTGAAGGGATCACTTGTGTATCGAAGAGGAGGGGTTTTATTTAGTTGCTATGCCTCCAAGCTTTTCATGCAGAGAGTAGTCTCTGCATCTTTTCCTTTATTCTTTCTGCGGTTATTGCGAAGTTCAGTTACGTAGCAGTCTCGGGCAGCATCTTGATCTCCTTCTACTTCTCCTACTCCGTTATCTGTTGGAAATTTCATTTTCAGGCACCAGGGGGCTAATACAATCTGGAAGTCAGACAAGGCTGGTCTTCCCAAGAATGCGTTGTAAGCCGAGTGGTTTTCTATTAGTACGAACGTTCGTTTTCGCACAACGGAGCGGGGATGACTTCCTATTTCGACGAAGAGGTCAAGTTGCCCGAGGGGCATTTTTGCATCTCCAGTGAAACCGTGCAGTGGTTTGTCACAGGGGGATACATCCTTCATTGATAACTTCATTTTGTCGAAAGCATGTTTGAATAGGATATTTACGGAGCTTCCTGTGTCTATTAGAATCCGAAAAACTTTAGCTGGACCGAACCAGGCAGAGATGACCATAAGATCCATATGTGGATACTGTCTTCCTTCCAAATCACGCCTACTGAATATGATGTCGTCGTTCTCTTTTCGTTTCGGGTGGCGTTCTTCCGTGATGGAGTTAACATAGCCTTCTGCATTTTTAAGCGACTTGCCGTACCTTTCCGTCTCTGCCCAACTTCTGTCGGCGATGTGTGGTCCTCCTGAGATGGTAAGGACCACTATCTTCTCTTGACTAGAGCCACTGGTGTTGTGATTGTTGCGATTCCCTCCGCCTACCTCTGGGAGGGGTTGCTTTGAGTTCTCATTGGCTGGAGTTGGAGTCCTGTTCTGACCCTTCACATAGCGTTCCAGTCTTCTTCTTCTAATGTGTTCTTCGATCAAGTCCCGAAGATGGTGGCATTCATTGGTGTCATATCCGTGGGATTCGTGGAAGCGACAGAACTTTCCGGACTTGAGTGCGTTATCTGATTCTTTCTTGTGCGGTGGGCGCTTGTATCCTAGTTCGCCCTGAGTGGCTAGGAAGATATTTTCGATTGTGTCGTTCAAAGGAGTGTAGGAGTCAAATCTCGGTCCTGGTCGATATTGGCGCTTTTCGACCTTTCTGCCCCCAGCATTGTCTCTAGATTCATTTCTTCGAGTGTCCTTAGCTGCAGTGGGAACCTTGTCCTGAACTGTCTTACCTTGTTGTCCTGATTGCCTCTCTGTAGCAGCGTCTTCAAGTCTCATATACTTTCCAGCTTCATGGAAGAAATCAGGCAAGGTAGCTGGTTTTTCCTTAGTTAATCTTCTGGCAAACTTGGTGTCTGGATGTACACCACTACAGAGGGCCATTAGAGTGAGTTTTTCATCGGCATCTTGAACTGCTGCCGCTGCGGCGTTGAACCGCGTTAGATATTGTTGCAGCGTCTCTCCGGTTTTCTGTTTGACATTGGATAGAGAATAAGCATCCTTGGGTTGTTCCACATGGATGCGGAACTGGCTAATAAACCTTTCTTTCAACATCTCCCATGAGCTGATGGATCCTTGGGGTAGATGGCAGAATCAGGAGGTAGCTAGATCGGCTAGGAATAGCGGAAAGCATTTACATAACACTCCTTCTGTTGCTCCACTCATGAGCATATGCTGGGTGTATCTCTGCAAGTATACGATGGGGTCGGAAGTTCCTTTGTAAGGTTCCATGGTTGGCATTTTCCATTCCCGGGGAGTGATGGCAGTTTCGATATTTCGGGTAAAGGGACTGATGACCCTAGCGCCTATTCCCCGGTCCCTTTGCTCCCGTTGGACACATTCTCTGAATAATCGTGCCATTCGTTCGTCAGAACTTGGAGCGGACAAAAATGAGCTTGGTTCTTCCCTGCGGGATCTATCTCGTCCAGATGACCTGTAGGGATGGTACAGTCTATCACTTCTAGCATTATCCAGTGGTTGTCTTTGGCTGCTCGGATGCACGCTAGGACCAGCTACAGTTGCCCCCTGCCTTGATCTTCCCCTGTGGGGTTCTGTTTCGAGCACATCCATGGGGTCAACCTCGGGCTGGGTTCTAGCTCGGCTCCGTTCAGCGGGGTTTCTATGATTAGGTGGCATGACTGGCTCAGCTACATCCGACCCTCGCCTGGTGCCTCCCCCGCTGGGTTCGGTTCCAAGGGCTTCCTCGAGTCGGAATTCGGGCTGAGTCCGGGCGCGGCCCCTATCATTGTTGTTCCTGTTGATAGCTTCTTCGAAGAGGGAAGACCTTTGTTGCCTCCGAGATCCTCCGGATTGGGACTCACCCCATGATTCAGTGTTGTGGTTGGACTCTTCAGCATCCCTTAAGCGTGACATGAGTTGGTCCACCAAAGCTTCTTGTTGGGATGTGAAGCGGTTAGTTACTTCAGCCACAACCCTATCCAGATCTGCCCTAGTGATTGGTTGTTCCGTTGCGGGACCGGTTGGATTTTCCTGATTTTCATCTGGTACTGCTGTTGAAGTGGGCTGATCTGCGATTGCTGGATCTGGAAGGCTGCTAGTTGCGATGTTCTTTCCTTTGTTAACATCCCTTCTCTGTTTGGAAGGCATGATTTCTAAGCAACGAGCGATGTTGTTAGGAAGAAGGTTGAGTGGGAGAAGATGAAGCCCTGAGTTCGACTCTCAATGAAAGCACCAAAAATGTTTGCACAAAAAATGGACAAACACCTCCAAGTCGTATTATTTAGTTGATTATATGTGATTTTCAATGATTTTAGATGAGTATGTAAATATAAAAGAAGTAGGGGCTGAAATGTAAAAGACACGCGGATTTATAGTGGTTCGGCCAGAATGTGCCTACGTCCACTTTATATGTTATTATCTTCTTTCTTTCAGATTACAAGTACAATGCTTCGTATATAAGTATATGAAAGTAGTTTGAAAGTTCCTTCCTTGCTTGAGCTCTCAAACTTGTCCCCCATTGTTGTACCCTTGCCCCTCTATTTATAGAGTGAGGTAGGGGGCAGGGGTCTTGGATGTATATAGCTGCTGGTGGGCCCGGGCTGAAGCAATCTGGACTGGCAGTTGTTTGGTTCAGGGAGGTCTCATTCGGCATGGAGCTTGGACCGGTGGTAGGTGTTGTCCGGTGGTAGCGGTGTGGATGTGGACCGGTAGTGAGTGTGGACCGGTGATAGGTGTGGACCGGTGGTGAGGTAGTTCGATGCTTCTTGGACCGGTTGTGGGGAAGAGGTTTGGTTCGGTGGTGCCCCTGGTTCGGTATGCCGAATGGAGATGGAGGAATGTTGGCTCTGTGGCCGAATGGGGCTGACCGAATGAATTCTGGTCCGGTATGACATGGAGAGGCCGGATGGGAAGGAGGCCGAATGAGGAGGAGGCCGAATGGGAAGGTGACTGGTCGTGCTGAATGAAGTGGAGATTGCGAACCCGCGTGAAACTGTGGCTTCTTGGTCTCGAGATCTTCTGGGTGAAAATTCGCCCAACACCTTTATAAATTCCCATCGTGAATTTCTACCTCCAAATATCCACTGATATCTTGTTTCACCTTACAAACTCAGTTTATAAATCTCATAGTCTCATCTTTCTTTAAAACATAGTTTCAATCTCTAAATCAATCTTCAAACTGATTTTTCAAAATTAACTCCATTTAAAATAAATTTCTTTCCTTAACCAACTTCATTTCAAAACTCATTAATTTCAGATTTAACTTCCTTATTATAATTCAAAATCTTATTTAAGCTGAAATATAAATTTCATACTTTCCCCAAATTTCTTCTTTATCTTTTCCAAATTTAAACCTTAAATTTGAAAATAATTACTTTATTCCTCCAAATAATATCACTAAGTCTAAACGTTTATTTATTCTTCTTTATTCAAAATATACTTCCCCTACTCGGAATTCATTTATTTAAAATTTAAAATCAACTTTTATTCTTGCAAATCATTTAATTATCCAAATTCCTTATAATTATTTTATTTAAAATTTCCTTTTTATTTACTTTAAAAATCCAAACTTCATATATATATATATATATATATATCAATTCTCAAAATTCCAATATATATATTTTACCAAGCCAGAGTATTCAATAAATTCCAACTCCCATTATGATCAATATAATTCATCACAGATCATCACATAATCATATCGCTAAATATATAAAATAAATTCAAATGTTTTGAGGAATCCAGTTGGATCCCTCCAACCTGTTTTTCTCTGCATCCATAGATGTTGACACAATATAATAATACCAATTCCACTTTGAGGTGGAATATCGCGGTATATGGGATCATATTATCTCATCCACTATTATGCGGTGCATAGGGTCTCATCTATTATATAATGCGGGAAATAATCACTCCAATATATATATATATATATATGCTACTATATATAATATACCACATCCAATCAATTCAATCATTCAACCAAATATTTAAATTTAACTATTTAAATTTAAATAACAACCCAGATAAGTGAGATTAACTCGCCTTTGATTTTTGTTTTGCAATCCATTTCCATTTCGACCATTTCTTCACAGTTTCAGACCTTGTGTAAACATTATATAATTTATTAATATTCTAAATAAATCGAACCATTTATCTCATTTATAAATTACTTAAATAAGGATTTTATTCTAACTAATTCCCTTTTTAAAACTCTTTTTGGTAACTAAAATAATTAATATAAGTAGATTAAACAATTAATCACTCAATCCATTATTTTAAAATAACATTCAAAAATTTGTATACTTATTTTAGTATTGAAATTACATATATATATATATATATATATATATATATATAATAAATTATAGACTTCCAAAAATCTATTTTCACATAACATTTTCAAATTCCTACTTTTCTTTCCAAATCTAATTTATAAAAATAATTTTCCTATTTCCTGTAAATAGATATATAAAAATTAAATTAGATTAACCACATTTAAAATTACAGTTTTGAATTTAAAATAGGTATGAGAATATATAAATTCATTATATTAAATTAAACTGAAAGCAATATCTCTTCTCTGTAAAGTGTAAATATATATTATTAAATTGGAATAAAGATCGAACCTAGCTGCTGTAACCCAAACCTCACGACCCTCCTTCCCACTGCCTTGCTGAACGTCTAGACGCCTTCGCGTTGCTCTAGTCTTCCCATCGCGAGTGTCTGCCTTCCTCGCACAATGTCGAAGCGTCGAGCCAACCTCGAGTCGTCGTCACAAACGCACCTCGTCGAATCAATTCCTCAACCCACGCGCTTGAACAAGCTCGAACCAGTGCCACCTTGAACCTCGCGCATGATGCCTCGCCCACTGCGATGAAATCGCACACCCTCGTCCTAAAACCCGATTCAATTACGATTTGGTAAGAACAAAAAACTAGGAAAGGCAAATTAGGGATTGCGAGCTTCGATTCGGAGATTAATTTTGAGAGGAGAGTTGTATAAAAGTCACGGTCTCAGATAATCTTTCAAGGACTCGGAAGACATTATTAGTTATGTTTAAGTGTCCTTAAGAAAGACACGTGCTTTAAAATTTTTTTAAAATTGTCCTTAAGAAAGTCACGGTCTCAGATTATTTTTTTTAAATGATGCGTGTCCTTAAGAAAGACACGTGCTTTAAAATTGTTTTAAAATTATCCTTAAGAAAGTCACCGTCTCAGACTAATTTTTTTAAATGATGCGTGTCCTTAAGTAAGACATGTGCTTTAAAATTGTTTAAGTGTCTATAAAGACACAGTATTTCAATGCAATACTATTATTAATATTTTAAATTTAAATTTCTAATTTAAATCGTCTAGAAATTACCACTAAAAATTTCCGAACTCCTAGCGAGACGTGCTGCTTGACGTTTATAATGTTAAACTCCTATTCCAAATGCGATGAAAAAGGTTTCGAGTCCTAACTCGATCGTATGGAGAAGATAGCTTTTTGAATCTAGTTATAATATTAAATTTTCGATATAGATTTCAGCGCGTTTATCTACTGTACGGCCAAACGATCAATCCAAACACTACAAAAACTGAAATCCGATAATGATACACTATTACGGATCCAATGGAACTGGTTTCATCGAATTCCGAGTCTGTGCCTCGGAAGGCTATTTTTAAATATCAATTTAAACTATATAATTTCAAACCTGAACAAATCACCTTAAAATTCAATTTTAAAGCTTTTATTATTTTCAGTACTATTAATATAAATTTTATAAGCCATAGAAATAGTTTTAACAAGCTCAAAACCTCAGATTTCATATTTTATCCAATTTCCAATTTTTAAATTCAATATTTAAATTATCCAAAAATCAATGATAATTGAAATTCAAGTTAAACCAACTTCCAAATAATTAAAATAAATTAAATATTCCAATTTTCAAATATCTGAAAATTCCGGGTTGTCATATTCCTCCCCCTTAAAAGAATTTCGTCCCTGAAATTACTAGTTAGGAAGAATGGTCCACAACCCGTTAACTATTTCTCATTCTAATAGTTCTTATCAACTTCTCAAAACCAAACAGTTTAAACAATACCCAAAACTATCTTTTTATAACAACACCATTACCCTTACTAACCTTTCAAACCTATCCAAAATTTCCAAACAACATTGCTAACTCAACCATTCAAATTATAATTCAAATTCAAATTTTAAATTATCAAAATTTTCCCAAAAATTTTCTAAATCCCTAAATTTTCGAAAAATTTCATCAGCGTCTCCTTTGTGCAGCTAGCTCGGTACAACTACAAAATGCCACTATGGGCCCCTAGATTTCAAAAGAAAACAAAATGCCAAGTGGCTAGACCAGAAAATCATCAAATTTCATACAGAAATTTAAATACGTACCTTTGCTGATCAACTTTCAATTTATCTTCAAAAATTAAAAATCCCAATTCCCTTTTGCTCTTCTTTTTTTAAACACCTGAATATCCTACTTACCAATAATATCTAATGATAGCTTTCAAATCATTTTACACATTTATTTACAAAGTTTTCATATGTATTTCATTCATATCCGTACGATGCACATATATCATCCGTACGCAATACCATATTTGATCGCTCACCCGATCACACAATTTCACTTCCGAACTAGTATCGCCCATCCGACTTCCAATGGCGGACTCAGATCTGGTTTCTTGATCAGAAACTGTCAATCTCCTTGCATAGCCACAAACTATGATAGAGAATTTCCAGAATTGATCAAAAATCCATATCCAGCGTTCGCCGTCGAAAATCGAGTGAAAAATTCCAACTCACATCGATATAACTACCTCGAAATTCTGTTATAGAATCTGGATCAAATCACTATGCGAATAAAATAATATGCATACATCTTACGTATTTATATCCATTGATTATTAACCATATCAATTCTTTTTTATTCACATTATTTTGATTTCTATTCACTTATTCACAATTATCCCATTTCACAACTTCACTTAATCTCCAACCAAAATTACTTAGTATATTTTCAATACCAAACTTACTTAAGAATTTCATAGTTCATTTCTTAAGTTTAATATAAGCATTTTACATACTCTTATATTATTACTCTACCACTTTAGCCTTTATATCCATCTATTTTTAAACTGGATCTCCAATCCCATATGAATTCAATTTACCTTTCATTTTAGATATTGAATTCTATTTACCTTTATCTCAATCCATATTCAATTAATCATTTCTTTAAGTAGTCCCACTACTAATTTATTCAAATCTCAAACACTTCTATTCTCAATTTTCATCCAAATTTTCATTTTCAATCCTTCGTGAATTCAGTTCATCTTCAAATTCTGAATATTGAATTTTGTCAACTATCTTCCATTCACAATAGGTTCATATCATTATTTAAATTAGTTTCACTTACTAATTTATTTTAAATCTTAAAGAAGTTCTTATTTCCAAACTTTTATAATTTTAGTTCACTTCGAATTAATTTTATAACTTCACTTAATTTTACAAATTTTAAATTAAATATCATCCCAACATACAATTCCAATTTATCTGCTTACCCTCTTGAATCAATTAATTTACTCACTAATTTTATCTCAGTCCTTTATTTTAATTAGTCAAATCTTGACTATCTTCCATTACACACAATTCAAATTAATTCCCAATATTCAGTTCCCAATTTTATTTACTTACCTTTTTGACCCTTTCAAGTTGAATTTTATTCCACAAATTCCAAATTTCAATAAAAAGTTTATTTTTAAACTTTTACTTTCTTTAATTCCTTCGAACATAATTACCATTCACTTTTCTTGACATAATTTAAATTGATTCCATTATTCAACTTTAGTTCTAGTTCTATTTCTTACAAATTTAAATAAATTTGTTCTCCTACAAATTTACTTCCAATAAAATAAATTTTTACTTTATTTTCTAGATTCAGTTACATTCCATCTTAATTTGAATTTTTAACTTTTATAAGTTTTCCAGCTTATTTATGTTCCAATTACATTTTCAATAAGATTCTAGAGTCTTTTTAAATAATTACTCAACATTTCAAAATAATTTTTGAAATTAATTATATCCAGAATCCTCCGGTAAATTCAATAGTCTCTTTAAATTTCAAAACCAAACTCGGTTTTGCAAATACTTGAATTCAAACTTTTCAGGTAGCAATTCCTCCCTTGGAAACTCGAAAATAAACACCGATGATGCTGCAGTTATCACGGAAGTTATTTTCCAGCGACCGAAGTGAGTGCAATGCTTTTATCCTTTCAAAAACATTTTCCAAATATTTTTAAATTCCAAATCTCACCAGTATTTCACATTCAACTCAAAAATATTTCCAAAATAATACAGATATTATTTCTCCAAAACCTTTGAAAACCATTTTCAAACCCAAAAGCATTTAAATTTCCTAAATTTTCAAATTTCAAATCCTTTCATCCATATTCAAAAATTACTCTGGAATTTTATGTTATTCCAATTATAAATCACCTTTATAATTCATATTTATAAATTCCATATGGATATGAATTTATTTCTTAACCTTTAGTTATGATTTCATTTTCTATATCCAACTTCCACTTAACAACGATAATGATTTAATATTATCATCCTCTAACAACCAAGCAACCATATATACTTATAATAATTTACGAAAAATTATTTCTTTTATATACAAAAATAATTTAGGTAAAATTATTTCATTTACCTTATTTAAAACAATACTATGTCGGTTTATCTTGTTTAAGAGTTTAGAAATCCCAATCGATGACATGGCGTCCCATATATCGACCAGAATCCATAAACACCCAACCGATAAATCAACATAATATATAAAAAAATTATATTCACTAACAAATACGCGCTCATACTATTAATACACTCAAACTCATTCTACAGTACTACGGACTCTATTCTACGAGTAATCCCCACCAGAGCCAAGGTTCTCGCTTAACCTTTAGCTCTGATACCAAAATGTAATGGTTTAGGCTTTTCAACCATCGACAGCGAGTACTCCCACCATAGCTTACACTGGTACCTCGAATATACTTTTATGATCAGCCTCTCGATCGTAAGCACCTAGCAAACCAACCCATCAAGGCGTTATAATACCTCTCCGGGACATGCAGGGGTAAGAGTCAGTCATTTGCTACCTAACAAGAAGCGAGAACCCCCTATCATGCGTGAACCTACCACCAAGCCAATCTGATCCTGGTCTCTTCGAAACGATCAGCGCATTGGCCAATATTGATAGTCGGTTATTTAACTATCAAATAACATTCACAAACAATCATCAAGCCAAAATAATTTCTCCCAAATTATTTATAATCCTCAAAATATCTTCGCAAGATATATTTCCACTTTTCAACCTTTTGAAAACAGTTTCAAACAATCTTTCTCTCACGGAATAAATTCCCCAAATATTTTCTATTTCCACTGAAATCACCAAGTACAAATACGTTAGATTTAAAAAAAAATTAAAACACTTTATTATAAAATATACTTTAAAACATTTAAATTAAACTACTTAAACACTTTATTCAAAAATATATGCTTTGAAAATATTTAAAATAAAATTACTTTATGAAATATAAAACTAATTTCTAAAATAGAAGTTAAGCCAAACTAAATTTAAAATAAGAGTTACGAAATTCTATACAAGTTTTCAAATAAAATGTACCCAAACTACCTTTAAAATAAAATTACTTTATAAAATATAAATATTAATAATTATATTTTTAAAACATAATATCAATTAACCATTAAATAGTTACTACTAAAATAAATTTGAAAAATATTTACTTTAAAATTTAAAACGTTTAAAAATAATAAATTTTCTAAAACATTTCTTTAAAACAAATTTTTAAAGCCTTTAGATTATACATAAAAGTCTCCTTTAAAATACACTTGGCTTTCCAGGGAAATACCCTTCCCATTTCCATACCTTTAAAAATAGACTACTATTTATTTTTAAAACAAACTACACATTTCTTTATAAATTCCCATCATGAATTTCTACCTCCAAATATCCACTGATATCTTGTTTCACCTTATAAACCCAGTTTACAAATCTCATAGTCTCATCTTTTTTTAAAACACGGTTTCAATCTCTAAATCAATCTTCAAATTGATTTTTCAAAATTAACTCCATTTAAAATAAATTTCTTTCCTTAACCAAATTCATTTCAAAACTCACTAATTTCATATTTAACTTCTTTATTATAATTTAAAATTTTATTTAAGCTGAAAAACAAATTTCATACTTTTCCCAAATTTCTTCTTTATCTTTCCGAAATTTAAACCTTAAATTTGAAAATAATTACTTTATTCCTCTAAGTAATATCATTAAGTCTAAAAATTTATTTATTCTTCTTTATTCAAAATATACTTCCCCTACTCGGAATTCATTTATTTAAAATTTAAAATCAACTTTTATTCTTCCAAATCATTTAATTATCCAAATTCCTTGTAATTATTTTATTTAAAATTTCCTTTTTATTTACTTTAAAAATCCAAACTTCATATATATATATATCAATTCTCAAAATTCCAATATACATATTTTACCAAGCCAGAGTATTCAAAAAATTCCAATTCCCAATATGATCAATATAATTCATCACAGATCATCACATAATCATATCGCTGAATATATAAAATAAATTCAAACGTTTTGAGGAATCCAGTTGGATCCCTCCAACCTGTTTTTCTCTACATCCACAGATGTTAGCATAATATAGTAATACCAATTCCACTTCGAGGTGGAATATCGCGGTATATGGGATCATATTATCTCATCCTCTATTATGCGGCGCAAAGGGTTTCATCGCTATATAATGCGGGAAATCAATCACTCCAATATATATATATATACTACTGTATATAATATACCACATCCAATCAATTCAATCATTCAACCAAATAGTTAAATTTAACTATTTAAATTTAAATAACAACCCAGATGAGTGAGATTAACTCACCTCTGATTTTTGTATTGCAATCCATTTCCGTTTCGACCATTTCTTCATGTTTCAGACCTTGTATAAACATTATATAATTTATTAATACTCGAAATAAATCAAACCATTTATCTCATTTTATAAATTACTTAAATAAGGATTTTGTTTTAACTACTTCCCTTTTTAAAAATCATTTTGGTAACTAAAATAATTAACATAAGTAGATTAAACAATTGATCACTCAATCCATTATTTTAAAATAACATTCAAAAATTTGCATACTTATTTTATTTTTGAAATTGCATATATATATATATATATAAAATAAAATATAGACTTCCAAAAATCTATTTTCACATAGCATTTTCAAATTCCTATTTTTCTTTCCAAATCTAATTTATAAAAATAATTTTCCTATTTCCTGTAAATAGATATATAAAAATTAAATTAGGATTAACCACATTTAAAATTACCGTTTTGAATTTAAAATAGGTATGAGAATATATAAATTCATTATATTCAATTAAACTGAAAGCAATATCTCTTCTCTGAAAATGTGTGTATATATATTATTAAATTGGAATAAAGATCGTACGTAGCTGCTCTAACCCAAACCTCACGACCCTCCTTCCCACTGCCTTGCCGAACGTACAGCCGCCTTCGCGTTGCTCTAGTCTTCCCATCGCGAGTGCCTGCCTCCCTCGAACAATGTTGAAGCGTCGAGCCAACCTTGAGTCGTCGCCACGAACGCACCTCGTCGAATCGTTTCCTCAACCCACGCGCTTGAACAAGCTCGAACCTGTGCCGCCTTGAACCTCGCGCGCGATGCCTCGCCCATTGCGATGAAATCGCACTCCCTCATCCAAAAACCCGATTCGATTTCGATTTGGTAAGAACAGAGAACGATGAAAGGGAAATTAGGGCTAGCGAGCTCCGATTCGGAGATTAATTTTGAGAGGAGAGTTGTATGAAAGTCACGATCTCAGATAATCTTTCAAGGACTCGAAGGACGTTATTAGTTATGTTAGGAGGAGGGAGAAGGTTATTGCTTCGAATGAAAAGAAATCTAGGGATTAGACAGTCGATACCGTTATTTTCTGATTTTGTTTGGCTTGAATTCAATAAGAGGGGAAAAGGAACGAGACGAAGTATTTATCTTATTTTATAAATTTTTTAAATGACGCGTGTCCTTAAGAAAGATACGTGCTTTAAAATTGTTTGTGTGTCTGTAAAGACACAGTATTTCAATGCAATACTATTATTAATGTTTTAGATTTAAGTTTCAAATTTAAATTGTCTAGAAATTACCACTCAAAATTTCCAAACTCCTATCGAGACGTGCCGCTAGGCGTTTATAATGTTAAACTCCTATTTCGAACGCGATGGAAAAGGTTTCGAGTCCTAACACGATCGTATAAAGAAGATAGCTTTTTGGCCCGGTTATAATATTAATTTTTCTATATAAATTTCAGCGCGTTTATCTACCGTACGGCCAAACGATCACTCCAAACACTATGAAAATTGAAATTCGATAATAATACACTATTACGGATCCAATGGAACTAGTTTCATCGAATTCCGAGACTGTGCCTCGGAAGGCTATTTTTAAATATCAATTTAAACTATATAATTTCAATCCTGAACAAATCACCTTAAAATTCAATTTCAAAGCTTTTACTATTTTCAATACTATTAATATAAATTTTATAAGCCATAGAAATATTTTTAACAAGCTCAAAACCTCAGATTTCATATTTTATCCAATTTCCAGTGTTTAAATTCAATATTTAAATTATCCAAAAATCAGTGATATTTGAAATTCAAGTTAAACCAACTTTCAAATAATTAAAATAAATTAAATATTTTAATTTTCAAATATCTGAAAATTCTGGGTTGTCACATTTAGCATCTCTCACACGAGTTTTCATCACTCAAACAGAAAACATGAATCCTAAAACTGGATTCCATCATCTCGAACAGATCACCAATCACTGCATGTATTTGAGCATCTTGAACAGATCTTGAACCTCCATATAGATTCCCACATAAATCCTCTGATGGATGCCAACATTGTCCTCTCTCTTGGAATACTCCTTAAGATAAACAATCCCACACGATAGCATCATTTGAAATGTTTGCGCTGACCTTTCCCTTAAATGTAACTTTAGGATAAGTAGTTCAACTCTATAACATTCCACTTCATAAGCGCTTCTAGAACATAGATCGCTCATATGGTTTTGAAGTGATTACGGGTTTGAGTCATCTTATATAAGTACACTCTTCCTTCTTACCGGACTCTCCAAAACTAATCGATGAATTTTCGGTTAACTAAATTATGGTTCTCTCAGAAGTAAGAGAAAGCTAGAGACGTTTCGTACCAATGCTCCTCCCAAGGGTTTCTTATTGGTATGAAATCATGAAGCCTTTCGATAACTTCTTAAGTCATATTTGGTGAAGGTCAATAATCGACTAATCGATCTAATCAAAACAATTGTTTATACAAATCAATATTCTTATGCTTAATTCATTTCTGACATTCCAACTTAAACATTCCTCGTTCAAGAGTGACGCCAAGTAAGTTAGAGCATTGTTTGCATCTAAGCCTTGCATAGACACTTCATTCTTAAATCTCACAAATAGATAAGTCTACCTCGTCAGCTTTTAGTGTTAAGTATAGTATTAATAATTTCCATAAACAAGTAAGAAATCAACGCGGTTAACATGTTTTCGATATTTTTTGACTTACTATTCCTCAGTCAAGAGGGAAGTCGGTAGGTTAGAGCTCTGTTGCTCAATCCCCACTTGAACATCAATCGTAACTCTCACGAATAGATATGCCTTACTTCATTGGCTTTTAGTGTTAAGCACGGTAATTACTTTCACACAAGTAATTAAACAATTAACCCTTTGGCCATTAAGTAATTCTAACCCTATTATTTCTAACCTTTTTTATACTTTTAAAACCCTTTTTAAAATGATATGTGTGTGCATGCGTAGTAATTTATTGGTAAAACTTGATATGTAAATAAACAAGTTAGAAGATATTTTATTCTATAAGATATAAAATAGTCAACTTCCTAAAACTATATATACTTAAAAATTCTTTTAAAATACTTTATAATACCTATAATAGGTTTAAAAACATTTTCTCAAAATATAACTTGAAAATAACATCTTTACAATTTCCTTAAAAATTTGGAATAACAAGTTTTTATCATAAAATCCTCTTCTTTAAAAATTCACAACTAATTCTTAAAACTCAAAACACATTTGAAATACTCTAATATGAGTTAAGAAACACTTGTAAAAAGAATGAAATAAAATATTTAAGTATCTTTTCAAACCTTTATGTCTACAAACCAAGGCTAAACGGGGTAGTTTTGCATAAGTGAATTTTTAACCGCTTTTCAAGATGTTGCTTTAATTTTACTATGCATGCTTTTAATAGAAAAATTCATATATATAAATAATTATAAATATGAAGAGAAATCCCTAATGGTCTCTCTATAAAGTACCATAGAAATCATCGAAAACAAGGTAATTCACAAGTGGGTCCATAGCGATTATCGGTATAACTGCACTTTCAAATCCGATTTCGGTCTAAACCAAAGTTCATCTATAACCAATATGCTTTGTTCCAAGGTCTTATCACAAGCCATACAAGTCCATTCCAAGTCCATAGACATGGATCGCATACATTTCTTGTTTTTTAAACAAGAATCAAACCAATGTTTTCAACAATGCCAATAACAAGTCAACAACTTAAATATAATCGTAACACAACATATATATGTTATAATTTCCATTCAAAGATGTATGTTAACTCACCTTTAACCCAATAACAACCAAGATCCAAGCTAATGAAGTCAAGTCGTCACCTTACAACCATCTTCTTCATCCTCCTCCTTGCTTTTCCTTGCTCTCTCCCTCTCCTTCTCACACCAAATGCTCATGGCCGAATGGGATAGGGGGAGTGTGGCTCCACCTTTTCAAATTCTAACTAGGTGGAAGTTGTTATAATATTCATTCAAATATTCCCCTCAAATTTAAGTTGATTTGGATAAGATTTGCAAAAATTTCCTGTAAAACATTAGAGAAGAAAAAGCAATGGAAGTAGATTGTTTTAAGCTTTGTGAATTTGTAATTTATCTTCTACAATATGCCTCTCCTTATATAAGCACAAGAATAGTGTTCTTTAAGCTTTCCTTTACCCTTCCCCCTCCACCCAACCATGTCGTGGAAGACTCACCTCCCATTTCTTTTCTTTTACAACACTTCACCTTTATGTTAATTATACTTGTTTCCTTCTTATGATAATATCTATTACCCTAATGGAAGCTTCTAGAATGTTACATGCTTCATAAAGAGGTCTGTGTGTTAATTAATTGCTAATGTATTCATTTGATTATTAAAAAAGTGCATAAGAGTTTGAACAACTTATATCGATCGAAAAGCTATATATCAATAAACCGATTTTCAGTTATCTTATCTATTTTTATTCAAAGAATATATTTTTATAAACAATTTTCAAAAAAAAGTTTCCTATTGTTATTCATTGATCAAATGGTGTCTAAAAATAAAATAATATTTATAACACTTAATTGTATTTTAAAACATTTCGATATTCGAATAAGAAGTGTTCAAATTTCAGGGTCGCTACATTCTCCTCCACTTAGAATACTCCATCCTCGAAATTCAAATAAGAATGATAATCAAAGAAGATGGAAAAAACAAGATACATATATAGAGTTCTGCTGAAACTATATACAAACTAAACTGCAAATGAAAATGCACACTAAGCGACTCAACCTCAAGCGGCGAGTACACTATAAAAGATATACGATACTAAGATAAGAAGGAATCCTAGTCAACAAGCAACCTTGGATGGATCTCCTTCAACCCGTCCTCCATCTTCTTGGCACCACCGTAAGCATCCTCGCTACATGGCACTTCTAACCTTAACAAAGAAACAAGCACACAAACACTCAAATAGTATTCACACTTACCAGCAACCAATGCTCAAGGCTCGCTTAGGTTCAAAACTCTTCCATAGTCTAAGGATGATGAACAATCCACTAAGCATACCTTATGCTCAACATCCTTAGCTTATTACTTAAAACGATTATTCATGCTACCTCATAATAAATCAAAGAGTCATTCCCTGAATTCTTCATAAATCATCATAACACAACATAAAAATGTACTAAAGCCTGTACGATGTACATATATTATCCGTGGACAGTATCTGATTTAATCACTTGTTCGACCATGTAGATTTCACTTTCCAACTAGTGTAGATCACTTGACTTCCCTGGTGTGGAGTCTAATTTGGTACAATTCTCCTTGCATAGTCATACACTATCATAGAAACATCGAGATCGTATCATGAATCCGTATTAAGTGTTCGCCGTCAAGAATCGAGTGAAAAATCTTTATACGGACCAATGTAAACCACCTCAAAAATATGTACTCGAATACAGAATCAATTACGGTAATCGGAATAAAATGATCTGCGTAAAACTTACATATTTATCCTATTGGTTTTTTAACTACGCCGGTTCCTTTTTAATCATCTTCATTTAAACAATTAGTATGTCATTCAATACTAAAACTATTTATGAACCATTTCATAAAAACCTAACTTTATGTTTATCCACATTCTATAACTTAAATTCATACTCGTATAATACGCCACTATGTAACGATCAATATTTTTAGCTATTTTAAATTATTGAATTTAATGTAATTATTGAATAGAAATGGTTAAAAATTAAATTTTAATGATTTTGAATGTAAGTATTGGATATGAACTTGAATAAAATTTTGAAATAAACTGATTTCGAAGATTTAAGTAATAACAAGTATTGAAACTAAATGCTATGTATTAAACTAGTTTACGGTCAATAGTTGGATTAGATAATAATGTTGAATTTATTAGTTGTAAATGAAGTAATTGATTGATAATGAAAATTCATTTGAAATCCGATATTGAAATTTGTTGAATATTGAACAATTAAATTATTTAAATTTAATATTGAAAATTATTTTAATAATTGAATTCTAAATTTAATATGATTGAAATTAATGTCGGAAGTTGATTTAACTTTTCTTTAAACAATAATGAAGATCGTTAATATTTAAAATTGGATTTAAAAGTGAATAATTAGAAATTAGAAATTTTATATCATAATCGATAAATAAAAATAGCGATCCAGGACACAGTCTCAGAATTCGACGAAACTAGTTCAATTGAGTCCATAATAGTGTATTATTACCAGCTTTCAAATTTCCTAATGTTTGGAGTTACCGTTTGGTCATACGGAATATAAACGCATCGTAATTTATATCGAAAATTCAATATAATAATCGGGTCCAAAAATCTATCTACTCCATACGATCGAATTAGAAATCAAAACATGTTCCATTGTGTTCGGAATAGGGGTGCGTGGTGACTAGAGCTTCAAAATGGTGTCGCCCGATCAACGTCTCGACGAGTGATGAAGGTGCGGCATCGAAGAGCTCGCGTGTGTTCATGGGTTTCTCCGTCCGTAAGTGATTATCCTGGGACACAAACGAGAAGAAGGGAGGTGCGGCCTTGATTCCAAAAGTAAAGAATGAACGGCCTGGATTAATCTTAGGTTGAGTATAAAAAGATCTTGTAATTAATTATAATATTTAATTCATGTGAATCTCTAAAAATATGTGTCTCTCTCATACGTTGTCATAATTGAACAAAACAAGTGGCGATGAGTACTACGTTTTGGAAGTGATTTGGAGACATTTAGAACTAACTAAAATTTTAAATTAAATCGAACGTCATTCGATTTAATTTAAAATTGAAAACTCAAGGTGAGTGTTCATAACGCTCACAACGTGCTAGAATATTTTTATTGCTAGTTAAATTTGAATTTATGAAGTGATATGAATTTATTGGTCGTTGTTTGATAAATTTGATTGTCATTTGAGTTAACCATTATAAATTAAAATTGACAGTTAAATTCGAAATTGAAATTGAATTGCCAATTAACTACCCAATATTAATAACTATGAAACTATTGTGAATTATTTTTTCTGTTTGTATAATTGATTGTGATGAATGTAAATTGGTTGATATTTGGTTGCTTATTTGTTTATATATATCCTGTTACAACCCTGTATATTATTTACAGTGTATAAAGGTGTAAATTGAATTATTTCGAATAAATTAAGAAATAGGTTGAGTGATTTGGATTGAAATAATATATATCCATTCCTGAAATTAAATTGAAATAATTGATCATATGGCCACGGGATAGAAAATTATATATGGATACCAGATTGGTTAAGTTAAATGATATTAAATTTTTGATTTGAAATTACTAAAATGATTTGAATTTAAAGAAATAAAATCGAACTTATAGAAATCAAATTATTTTCGAATTTGAGCTCAAATTGTGGTATTAAGTGGTGGTAATCGAAATTGTGCGAATAACCAAAGTTGAAATTTTGAAGTTATAATCGAAATACGATTTGATATTCAAAATTTGAATTGTTTTAAAGATTTGATTTTGTACGAACTTTAAATATTACTAAGTAAAAGTGTTATAAAACGATATTTTGAAATTGAGCTCGGATTTGAATTTTATTTGAAAATTTGGATTTTAAATTGAATATTGAAGGTAAAATTGATTAAGTATTTTAAATCAATATTTTGAAAATCGACTTACAATTGATATAAATCAAAATGGTTTGAATTGAGAATTTAATTGAAATTAATTCAAGTTGGAATTGAATTGAATTGATTGGAATTGAGATCAAAATTGAAGTAATTTGGAATCGAAATTGAAATTGATTGGAATATAAACTAGAATCGAAGTTTGAATTGAAATCGAAATCGAATTGAATGAATGGAAATTGAATTGAAATTTGAATTGAGAAGTTGGAATTGAATCTGTTTCACTTTGAAGTTATTTTCAATAAAATTATTTTAATATAATTGCTTAAAATCTATCTTCTTAAAGATACAAATTATTTTGGTTTTCCAAATTATTTTGCTATATAAATCATTTTAATACTTGAACTATTTTATATTAAACTATTTTAGCTATTTAAACTACTTCTACCTATTTTAACCATTTAAAATATTGTTAATTATTTAAATTGTTTTAAAACTAGCTAAACTATTTTTCAAAAATTCAAACTGGTCAAGGATGGAATGTTATTTTTAAATCATGGATTTAAATACGTATTGGGTTATATGAAGTTATAACCCAAATTGAAATTCGAAACAATTTTGGAAGCGAAATTGAGATATTAAGGCGATATGATTATGAGTTGAAATTGTATATTTTGAGTAAATATTATGATCTCGAAATGAATTTGATTTTGAAGCGAATATGATATTTTGGTATCAAATAGAGTTGTTTTCTAAATGTAAAAGTACCAACCGGTGTGTAAAACGACGTTTGGTTGTTAAAGAGACCGGGCCGGATATGGGCATACTCTCTATCGATGCGGGAACCACTTTGACAACTGTGTACATGGAGTGATGATCCACAATGAAGTGGTTGGATTTGACGTCGTTTGCTGAATTTGAAGAAAGAGAATGATGATGGATTAGCCTGGCACTTGTGCCAATTTGAATTGACTAAAACATGAGCTGTACCGGCCAAGTAGGATACCTACCTCGGGCGGATGCACTTCTTCGTATTACCATCATTTACATTGTGATTGATTGGTGCGCACCCTCCTATTTTATGGGAATATTGGACTCGGTGGACGATCATAGCTATGATGCGTTACCACCAGCTAAAAAAGGGTAAACTGGTAGTATCCTACCTTGGGCATTGCCTCACGTGCCTTGTCATACTTTTATCTGTAAACGAGACCCATACGATTTTGGTTTAGTGTTGTCGTATCACGGTGCATCCCTGACTGCCGACGTTCTGTTGGTGGTGTCAAATGCAAAATGTACACCAATGCTTAGAAACGCGTCAAAGGGCATTAATGTAAAGCCTTAACTCTAAGAAAAATATTTATTTTACTGAAGCGTATTCTACTATATATAAATATTTTGACGGATCCTCAAGAGATGGGAAATCCTGTAACATCTCATGAGTTATTGCACACACGTTACACACTAGATAGGAGATGTAAAAACCCGTAAACATCTCTGCTGTTGTTACACTCATCTATATGGATATCGATTTGACTTACATAAGGATATTTTAGTCCTGACTCGAGTGTTGTCTTTTCATTACGCTTGGGTCAGCCCTGAGTTTTTCAGCTTATTGAAGATTTATTCTGGAAAACGAAGACAAAAATTTGGTATGCTGTTACTATTATTATCCTTGCAACATGTTGTCTGCTTCATTATTTATTTATCTCTGATGTATATATATAACTCTGATGAATGTTGTATAGATTATAAGCAAATGTAAAATATAAACAGCTTCATGAACTATTTATTTGATTATTATATTTTGTTGTTCCGCTGCAAGATTCTGTGTTTGTTTCTTCTTCTTTACTTACTTTTCTTATTTAACTCCAACGATTATCTATGCTCCGGATTGTTTGGATTGGACATGTGTGGATTATTGTCAATTTAAACCTTCTGAAATATGGGTCGTCAAAAATTACATCCCAAAAGTATATACAAACATCAATTTTTTTACTTAACAAAGATTATCTACAATTTAAACTTGTTTTAACTCTACCTTCTCAATTCAAGTGTTATATAAACTCAACTTTATTTTTTCAAGAACACTTAATTACAAGTTCTATAATGATTCGGAAGTTTCCGACGGTCCAAAATGCCAAAAATTCTATTTCATTTTAAAAAATTAAAACCATCAAACAACATATCATACTATGATGCACATACCATACTTTCTTAATGCATAGGCTATATGTGTTCATGAAATAACTTACAATAAAATTTAGAACTAAATACGGGTTTTCATTTCAAACCATTTTGAAATAATATATACATATAACTTTTGAATATCAAATCTTATTTTAGGATTAAATCAAAATCCGCTTTACCAAAACAAATTTGTAGCATCCCACTCTTCGAAATCCAAAAATGAATGCCGATGATGCTGCAGTCATCATCGAAATCATTCTCAAGTGACAGAAGTGAGTCGATGTATCCAAACCATACTTTTGGTACTTAACTAAAATTATTTAAAAGTGGTATCAAATACTTCTTATAATAGTATCGAGTATCATGATTTTAATTTCCTAAACCAGCTTTCCAAATATTTGCTTTCAAACAATACTATTATTATTTTCGTTAAACCCTTGAACAACGTTTTCAAAGATACTGGGATTTAAGTTCTCCAATTCCCTGTTTAAATCCTTTTTATAAGTCATGTTTTATAAACTCACTTATATAAAATCACTTTCTAACATAAAACTTTCCACAAATTTTTATTTCTAAAATGTCCTACCTTTCTTTGTTTATAATAAAACCTTTTACTAAATTTCTAACTTTTTAACCCAACATTATCACCGAACGTCTTATAGTCAAACCGTGAAACTTAATTCACAAGGTATTTTTTTAATATGCCCACAATTACTGTCTACCTACGCCACGATGTAGAAAGGTAAAATTTCTCATAAATTGGTTAAGCACAAATTAGCAACAAACAATAGTCAACGTTCCTAACATGCCGAGCATGACTAAACTATCAACATTATGAGATATTACACTATGAGAAGCACTAGAGTCAAACAAACAAGAATAGGAAAGCCAGATAGTAATACCCTTAAGAATCTAATTCTCGTTCTCAGCTATGGAAATAGCAACCCTAGGTTGTTCCTCTTTCTTGAGCATTGGACATCTCTAACAAAATGGCAGGCTGATGGCAACTATAGCAACTCTTCGGTGCAAACTGTGGTACCTCCCCCATTGATGCCTTTACCATCTGTCCTCCTCCTCCCTTCTTATAGTTTTTAGCAAAGAGGCCTTTCTTCCCCCACTGATGGTAAATTAGCTTGGACGTACACTTCGACTACTGAAAATTTTGCTTTTTTCTTCCAACTACTATAAAAGCAAGAGGCTATGGTGTAGAAAAAACAGGCTTTGGTGCCAAACTCTTGAACCTCATGCCCATATTCACTAAATTCATAAAAGACCCTAAATGGTGATTAGTCATACCTCGTTGGAACCTAGGGCGCATACTTGTCATGAATATCTCGTTCTTCTTTAGTGGCATGTCAATCAATCCTAACCTGAACCAAGACAGTGCAATGAACTGATTCTTATATTCTGCAAAGTCATGACCCACTACTTCACATTCAAGAAGGTCCTAAATAAAAAAGTCTTTTAAGCTTCCGAAACAACTTCATCTCAAACTCATCTTTAAAGTAGGCCTAAGAGAAGTCGTTCTCTAAGACATCAGTTATAATAGAACTTCACCAAGCCATGGATGCATCCATCAGATGTCACGTCCAATTTACACTTCATTGCGTCATCTAGATCCATATCTTCAAATATTGGATCATACAGTTTGAGCCAAGACTGGACTTCTATAATAGTCTCCATGCCACTAAACCTCTTATCTCCCAGCCTCTTATAACCATGGAAAAACGAAGCAAAACTCATCCGAGTTCTGATCTGCAAAACCTCCTTTACAACATTCTCCCATAGTTTCTCAACTGGAGCAACATTCCTCGGTCTCGATCCCCGCCATTTGTGAAATACGTACTACCTCTAGCATTGGCGGCTATAGTACTCATGATTCTTACTACCTAGTCAAAGAAAAGTAGCTTTAGGAAACCAAATGATAGAGTTACTTCAAAGAGAGGGTTTCGAAGAAAGAGATATTCCTAAGGAGCAATAAAATTATAATTTTTAAAATACAAATATGCTCCCATATGTAAAATACACTATACTCATTCTAGGGTGTCACTTACCCTGTCTTTAATGAGTCATACCCAACCAAAGCCAAGGTGTTCAGTCAACCTGGCTCTAATACTAGATGCAATGATCCGACTTTTCGACCCTCGAATGTCGAAACTAAATATATCTACGACATTCATGTGTCAAACACCCAAGTGTAGAAAAGAATGAAAGTTAGGATAAAATAAAAAGAAATGAAGAATAGAACAAAAAAGAAAAAAACATCAGAATCTCACAATGGAACATAATATATAATATCAAAGGAATAACACAAAGGGTTAATCCGAATAAATAAATTTCAGAGTAACCAAAATCTAAGTACTATCATTAGCCTAGACAGCTATAACTGTTTGGCCTCACAATGCTGATATATACAATATAAAAATGCAGCAGAAATAAGAATGTTATGGTAGGTAATCATCCAGTTCTTCTCTATAAGTGCCAAAGCATCCGTAGCTAAATATGGAAACATACACAGGGATAACCCAAGCATTATAAGAAAATAACACCTGTATCAGTCAGGTAAACCAGTGTGAGAAACTCAAAAAATAAAAGTGACATATAATAGCACATTTTTGAGACCGTATGGATTACTATAACGGTTTTTTCCTCAAATGAAACCGACCATATGATAGGTAATGTCTAGTGTAATACATAAATCATATTAAATAGCTGTTGTATGGACACCACAACAATAATAGATATACAATCAATACCGCTAAGGTATGTTCGCATAATGGCTTTTTCCACGGAGATCTCCTCGGTCTGGCCGCATCCAAACTTCATGACAAGGATCGAAAGTTAGCTTCTAAGCATCATATACCTCTGGATAGAATATACTCTAAGGTAACATAACTTGACCACCTTCGATGTGTGGTGTATGTCATATTAACTCCCACTAGCAACAATCGATAAGCATATCTACATATGGAGTGGATATACCCTTGAAGTCAGCTAAACCCTCTGCCTGTAATGCCCCACATATATACCCATATTACCCAATAGTATTACTGAACAGTACTATCGTGTAACATGCAGAATGAGACGATGTACGTGAAGCACATGTGAATATTCTCTTGGACTAACACTGAATATGTCTCATAATATAAAATCACTCACCATGACTTAAACAGTCTTAGTACAAAGCAATAAACACGTGTTTTGTCTGAGGATAGAACAATACACGGTATAAATAAATCATAAAGAATACAGAATCAACAACTTAAGGATAAAAATATAAACATCACATAAGTTTGAATAGGATACAAAAAGTCAAATTCCCACTAAATCTTAATTATATACAAGATTAATCCATACATCAATCCCAAATCATATACATACATGAGTTCAAATACATAATGTGAAATAGATATATTCATACAGAGTCCAACTAAGCCCAATAAGCAAATCTGGTCTCATCATCCCTGAAACTGAAATGTCTCGGACTGATTCGAGTATCATATAAATAATAAATGGGTTAGACTATGTATAGATTCAATGGTGAGAATATAAAAATATCTCAAGGAATAATATACATAACACAACAAGAATTCCAATCATCAAAGGGATAATCAAACATCCACAACACATCCAACAACATCCATAACTCGTCAAACATCAAAACATCCATCGTCCATCAAACACCCTCGCACACATCGCATATGTAACAACCCAGATTTTGGAGATTACCGTTAATTTTAAATTATAATGCAAATAATAATCTAATATTGTGATTATAAATGAATTGGAGGAATGAAACGTGAGTTAATATTGTTTATTTTATGTAAACAACGTTTTGATGAATAAAACTTGGGTTTTTAAATTATGTGAGTTAATTTATCTCATAAGATGTTTTACAACATATTGATGGTTGGAATAAATATAAATGAGTGAAAATAAGCATAGAATATTTTATTTGTAAAATTGGGTTGAAAATAAATGATGTTAGTTATTATTGAGTCAAAATGGGAAGTATTGGGATTTTATTCCAATAATAGCCTTTTATAGTGAATAAAAAGGGCAAATGAGAAGAAAATGAATTTTTCGAAGTGTATTAGTTATTGAAAATAGTGTTTTTAAAAAAATTTAAAACATTTAATACACTTATTTGAGTTAAGAAATAATTTTTATTTGACTCAGATTGTAAAAATAGTGGTTTTTTGTCTACAAATTACAATATTGTCAACTATTGCGTAAATTAATAGTTTATTGTGAAAATAATATTTTAAGTGTAAAAAAATATATCGTGTTAACGATGTTCACCTTGTTAAAATATGAAGAGTGCATTTGGGGTCTCGTGTAAAAAGAAGTTAATATGTGAAAGTTATGTTAAAAATGGTTTAAAACTTATGTATATTAGCCTAAATAATTTTCTAAGTATGAGAATGGGCTAATTGGGTATAGTAAACATCCAATAACCTAAATTCTAGAGTTTTCTGAGTAGAGTACGATCCTTTTCTCCTAAAACTCATTACAGTAAAACCAAAAATCAGAAGAAAAAGCTTTAAAATACAAAACAATGGCTACCCTCTTCAAAAACTTAATTTTCCAAGCTCAATCTTTGCAAATTTAAAGCCTAATTTAAGTTAGAATCACAAAAAATGTAATCTCCAACCTAATCTATCTTAGAATTCATCTAAATCCTAGAATTGTTTACTGTAAATTTTGTTTTGATTAATTTCTTCTTTGCATGTACTGTACTTTTCTATTTTCAGGTGTTTAGGGCTCCAATCTTGTACTAAAGACTCGGTCTTGCTTGCAAATCCTCACTTATTCACTGCAAATCAATAGTTAAGTGTAAAAGCTTACAAATACTAGCCAAAATCAAAGTTTTGAGTTGAATTTTCGTATTAATAAGGTTATGTTTCGTCTTTGTTATTTTATGTTTTCTATCGCAACATTGTTTTGGCCATAACGTTTTCATTTCTTAACCAAATTGCATAATCTTGGATGCTTTGAAAATCTTAGACAAAGAGCTACAAGTTTTATGTTTTGAGTTTTTTAAAATTCTGATGTTTGCTTGATCAAAATCGTGCTTGTTTTTTGCTATCCCGAGAGCAAATGACAGCAACAACAATCATAAGTCTAAGAAATTATTTTGGCCATAACTTATTCGTTTCTTAATAGATTTTGATAATTTTGGATGTTCCGAAAAATTTGATTCATGTTCTACAACTTTCTCGTTTTGAATTTTCTGTAATTTTGATGTTTGTTTGGTCAAAAATGTGTTTGATTGTTGCTATTCCGAGACCAAAATGACAGAGGTATTGCAATTAAGACCCCTGAACTATTTTCATCATAACCATTTCATTTCTTAACCAAATTCAATAATCTTAGATGTTCCGAAAAGTTTAAACTTTGTATAAAAGTTTCATGTTTTGTATTTCTTGAAATTTTGAGGTTTGCTTGGTCAAAACTGTGTTTGTTTGCCATTGTTACAAGAGCAAAATGACATCAATAACAATTATTGACCTGAGGGGTGTATTAGTTTATTTTTGCCCTCATTCTTATTCAATATTGATGATTGTTTTTGATATTTTCGAGAGCTATGATGCCTATAAATAGGCTAGCTATATTTTGAAAAATTGAAATTCAAATTTAAATGAAATTTGAATTTATTTTGGATTAAATTTGAATTGAATTTGTATTGAATTCAAGTTATCGGTTTTGACATATCCCTCTCAGTTTTCATTGCTTTCGAGAACGGTTTTCACTAAACCATTTTTGAATTACATAGATATTTAAAATTGTTATTACATAGTTTTTTTCAAAATTATTTTTTCTAAATAAAGATAGATTTGTTGCCTATAATAAAGGAATTTCAAACATTGGTTTTAATAATCATTTTCGAAAAATCATTTTAAATTTCTATTTTCTCTAATAAAATTATTTTATAAATAAAATTACTTACTTTTACGAATTTCGGACGTATAAGAAAGACAATCAAACGGTAAAGTAAAACATGTGGTATGGGACATATGGATTTGCTTTATCGCTTAATATCGGGATTATACGATCGAAACCCTTTCGATGAACTGTTTGAGATGATTTAAGATGTTATTAAATTTTGGATAGATTATATGGTACGAGAACTCCAATTTAGAAGTATATTCGATGAAGGACCATTTTAAGATGTGTTTCTTAATCGTCGATGAAATGAGGTGAATTAATGGCTAGAAATTCCTATTTGGAATTATGGTTATAAATAACCATCTAGATGTTATTTTTACTTGCCGATGAGATGATGTAAGCTTCTTTATGATGATTTTACGATGTTGAGATGTATTATGAATTTTTTTACTTGTCGATGAGATGAGACAAGTCACGATGCTACTAGTACTCGTCAATGAGATGAGACGAGCATGGTACTGTATTTACTTGCTAATGAGATGAGGCTGAGTATATTTTCATGATGTTTATGATGTTTTACTAGTGTGGTACCAACTAACGGCTAGTAAACTGTTAGGTGCGAACATATGGTATGGGACGTATGTTAACACATATTGGGTTCCTATCCGAGAAGTTGAGAAACATTCACGATGTTTACTAGTACTACAAACCACGAGTAATCGATTGGAGTCATCACGATGTAGTTGCAACTTCGATCATCACGATGTTATTAACTCGGATCTTTGTGACTGGGAGTCATTATGATGTTATAGACTATAGTCATTCACGATGTTAAGATGTTATTTGACTCCAGTCATCACGATGTTTATGGTACCAAATAGTATTACTAGTCACGATGAAGCGCGCGTAGTATTGCTTCGACATGCAATCAAGGATCTGGCTAATCCGGGATTTCTTTGAGTTTCGATGTTTTAGACTTCACCGTCTTTAGATGATTATTACATTGATAGCCTAGTGCCAGATGAGATGTATACATATATGGTGAAATCATTTATAATGTTACTCTTTGATTAAGTTATTTGCATTATGGATTGATGATTTTACAGACTACTTGATGTTAAGATGGAGTTGAGATGTATTTATATATTTATACCAATAAGATGAGGTATAAATGATTATGAAGAATCTTTTATGATGAGTTTTAGTGGTGGATTTGAGATGTATCCATATTCATACCGATGAGATGAGGTATGAATAAGTATAATGCTTCTTTTATGATTGGGTTTTATATTTCCTTGAATGATCCTTAGGATGTGCCAATGAGATGAGGCACATCCATATGCGTTTTATTCTATGTATGAAGGAGATGTACCTTTGATGTATTGTTATATTGATGACCACTTCTAAGAAGATAGTTGAATCATTTGAAGTCATTATCCATATTCTTTTATACCGCCGATGATATGAGGCGAAAGCGATGTTTATTGAGTCTTATCTTTGAAACATTGCTCGTCGATGTTCCATTTGCTTAAGTGTCAGTTATGACACTAAGTATGTCTTTATCATCATTATCTCTTCTGCTTGCGAAAAAGAGATGTTGTCCTTTCTTATGATGTTAGAACCCTATTTAGGGCATGGCATCCTTTAAGAAAAAGGATACCACGGCTTTCACCTACTTATCCTTATCGACTATTCTGTTTAACTGATGATTTTAGCTAGCATGACCCGTGTGTTTTCACTCGGGTCAGACCGAGTTGTTTGAGGTATCATCTATTGGACTTAGCTTGAAATTGATGTTGGATATCAGCTCTTCTTTCTCTTGAGTAGTTTATTTCTTCTGCATACTCTGATGTTTTTACATTTGATTTGATGTATTTGGTGTGGTCATGTACCACCTTTATTGTATTCATATTGTATTGTACTGAACGTGTATCAGTGTATATTTATATATATGATGTTGATTACTGTTTTGTGATGTGATTTACACTCAGTTATTGTATTTTATTCTGATAGTTCCATTAGCCACCTATAGTTTTGGATTAAGCATTTATTGGGTATGTCGATCCACTTGAGATAGAAAAAAAATTATATTGCATTTATCGACGTGTTCAATAGATGTTTAAGACAAAATTATAGATGATCACCCTTAACCAGCCCTATTCTCCGCTTTAGTAGATAGAATTACTTGTTAATTCTCTTTGCTAAGGTGGGTCTCGGGGTGGGGCGTTATAGCATACCTCATACATCGCACACATCATATATCGAATATAGCACAACACTGTGCAGTTAATGGGCTCGGTAGATTCAAAGCGGTGGAGGTGCAAAAAGTCATAGCGGGGATACGGCGAGGATATAGTGGGATATAGCGGATGGCTCTAAAATAGCATATAAAACTCGTACTTCGTGTTTTTACAAATATATAAATGGTAATTAAATGAAAAATTATCATTCAATTGAATTATAAATAATACATAAATAATTTTAAATAAAAACCTGTGCGAATATACTTTAAATAATCAAAAAACTGTTATATAACATAATTGAATTTGGTAGAATATTAGAGTATTTTCATTTCTGAAAATATATTAAAAATTAAATCAAATAAATTAGTTTCATTATTTTATAATGTATAAATGCAATTTTTTAATTCATTTTATTAGAAAAGATATAGCGGGAATAGCGAAATATAGCGGAAATAACGGGATATAGCGGAAATAGCGGGGATTAAAGCGGAAAGGCTATATTCTGGGGCAATATGGAAAAATCGTAGCGGTAGAAATCCGCTATGAGATATAGCGGGGCTGTAGTGGGGTAATAGCGGGGCATTAACTACACAGGCACAACACAAACATTAATTATTCATATTTATTTATCAGTAGTAAATTTATTCATTTTATTCTTCATTTTTAATTTCATAACTGCTATTGTTATTATATGTGCTATTTTTAATGCTACTGCCAGAAGCCAAGTATACACCGAGCCTCGATGCTTCTCAAGTACAAAGGGAGATCCAACCTGTAATATTTTTGTGAGCATCCTCACTAGTCATTAGTTGCATAATACATCGCACGTCACTTCCTCGCCTTCTCGCCTCCTCGCTCCTCACTCCCATCGTCAACCCCTCGCTCCTTTTGAATTCGTCACATTGGCCCGTGTAGTAAACTATGACCATGCCACGAGGGGACCATGTCGCCGCAACCATTGGAGAGCGATCCCACGGTCGGTCAAGCTTGGATGGGGCTAGCAAAAGAACTTATGGCCATTACATCCACATTGGGACTTCGTACTCCTCGTTCTACTCAAAAGCGGAGATAATCATATTCTCGCTTTAAATTAAAATAAGAAATAATATAATTTACCACACACATCAAGACAGAAATCCAAATAATATCGATCAATATGGATGTATAATATAGAATAATCCACTGACATCCAAATATTAAATACTCAGTTCTCAATGAATTATTCGACATTATATCTGTGTTGAATAAATAAATAAACCCCACAGGACGTCCCATGGCGCTCGGTAAAATATAATTATATATACAATACCCTCAATTAGTCAAAATTAAACAAATTTCCGTTTCTCTTATTAAATCGCTCTCGCTTAAATCGCTTTTATATTCATTATTCTTCAACTTTACTATTCTATTATTCAACGCAATTGGTAAATTTACTTCATTTTGTTCGTAGCATACAAAGCAGCAATCATCCATTCACATCAATGTATTATTTATTTAATTAGCATTGAACGAGATGAAGATTTTTATTTCAATATGTTTTACTTCATTTTTTTTCTCTTTTCATAAAGATACTTCATTTGACTTTAATCATAAAACATTTCTTTTGTTTATTCCTTCTCTTTTAAACATTGATTATTGATTCTCACAACTAATTTCAAAATCCATAACTCAAAACAATTCATTTTCATACTCGTTAATATATTTTAAAACCTCAAAAACAACTTTCATAGTTTCCACTTTTAACATTATTAAATTACTTCAAATCAAAAGAATATGCTCATTCCATAAATATTTTCAAACTTAAGTTTATAATTTTAAAATCATCATTTAAATTGCTTATTTAATTTCAGACCTTTTTAAACCAATATTATTGAATTCATAGAATTCTAATTCCACTTCACATAATTTGTTCCCAAAATACTTCGATAGATAAACTTAGATATATATAAATTTCTTTCAGGGTTCACTTCTCATTATATAACAAATGCAAATTTTCTCTTAATAAATAAAATAATTTACATTCACTTTGTAATCCTTCAAGTTATCATTTTATTCAAATTTAAATTGGTCGTTATTACAAAAATATAAATTTCAAACTTCATTTCATAAATATCCTCTAAAAGCTTCTGTAATCATCAGTAAACAAAATTTAATCTTTGAAATTCCCTTATTTTATGAAATCCTAAAATTCATCTTTTTCCAAAATAATTTCAATTTACCATATCCTCAAAATTATTCAACTTATATATTTTATTCCCAAAGTCATTCCTGTTTCAATATTCTATTAATTCAATAATCTCAATATCAAAAATAAAACATTTATATAGAATTCGCTATCATCAAAACATCTTTCAATGTACCAAGTCAAGTTTTATTATGGAACGGGCTTCTTGTAATTTTGCAAAGTTTCAAATAAAAAAAAATTAGTAAAATGTTTACTACATAATGATAAAAATAATATAACTGATAGAAACTCTATTAAAAAGAAAAAAAAATGTAATGTAAATAATAATGTCCATTCGTTTACGTTTGAGTCCGTGGCCGAACAATGTTCGTGCGTGTCCGTCCGATTTCGTTTAGGACGTGAATTAGAACAACAAGATTTCTACGTGCATAAATATCGTCCAATCCAATTTCATTTAGAATAGAAACTGAATACACTTTCGTCCGGTCCGACCAATCTACACTCAGTTTGTGTTCCAGCCTATGAACAATGTTTAAACCTCCGACCCGACCCCAGTAGTACGGGCATAAGAACGGGTTGTTTACATACGATACGACTATAATCCCCAAATTTATTTCCTAAGAAAAACATAAGACCTTCAGCATCATTATTTGATTTTTGCGTTGGAACTTATATAAATTTGGGAGCTGTTAAAATTTGTGAATTGCACTTTCAACAAGTAAAACCATTAAAAAAAAAAAAAAGTTCATAAACATCACTTCATATTTGTTGTGTTATATAAACGTATCAAAGTAATATGAACACATTTCTGAAGCGGTACTTATCACCGACATATGAGCGCATACAAGTTAAAATATCTGACCCAAAGGTAGTTTATTTTGATATATTAGCAACATACACGCGAAATAGATTATTTGTTCCATTCAGAGTACGGAGGGATTTTAGTCTCAAGTAAAAAGTTGCAGAAAAATTTAATTCTAGGAACAGGAAGTTTGCTTTTTAGGCTGAAGAACACTTTTTTAGTTTAAATCACAGAATGATAGTTGCAACTATCATTCTTTGTTTCACTAACAAATGTCCTTCATGCTAAAAAACAAACTTGTTGCCCTTGAGACTAAATTTTTTCGCAACTTCTTCCCTGCGCCTATTTTCCTGCAGTTACAGGCTAATTTTCAAAACAGGAAAATAGGTTAAAAGACAATTTTATCAATTTTTTGGTTTCAAGGATATATTTTTAACAAGAAGGACAAACAGTTCAACCAAATATAACAAAATGACAAACGGTAAATTAACGTGTTTCACGCAAGAAACGTTATGTGTTAGATCTCTACCGCGATGCGGCAGATCTCGATGGTGGAGCGGCAAATCTAGACGGCGGTGGCAACGACTTAGATGGATGCGATAGTGGTCAGCCGAGATTTTTAAAAATAAAACGCGAAGTTGAAGTGTTTTGACGATGTGGAAGTTGGGAGTAAGAACTGAAAAATGAATGACTCTTTTGAATTGATTTCGAGTTTGAATAAGAGTGAAAAAGCGGTCTTACAAAACAATAGCAAATCGAAAAAGAATAAAATAGGGCGTAGTAGTACTACCGTGCTGTATCAATTCTATGTTTTCTTAAATAAACAAATTACGTATATTTGTGTACATAATGCTAAATATGGAAACATTTTATAGATTATAGTAGTTCTTTTGAATCATAGTAGCATTTTTTAAATCGTGGTAGCAATTAATAAAAAATTGTAGCATCTTTTTAGCGGTATGTAGCAACACTACTATATAATATCATTTTTTTTAATAAATATTATTGTGTATGTTTTGCTTATGATGCTATTTTATATAGTACATTTTATGAGTTGTAGTACCAGTTTCTGGTTCTAGTTGTATTTTTTTAAATTATAATATCGGTCTATATACAATTGTAACAATATTTTTTACAATGTATATACATTGTATCTCACAACATTATTTTATAGTAGCATTCGTGAATTGTAAAATAAGTTAACGAAGTATAATAGCACTTTTAGTATAGTACGTTTTATGAATTGTTGTATCATTTTTAATTAAAATTTTAAATTTCCATCTTCTGTATAATTTTATAATTTTTGTAAAATGATATCAATTGTTTTTAATTTTGTAATACTATTTTCATAAATTAACTTATACCGTTTTTGTATACGTTTGTAAATGTTTATTTTTTTTGAATATTTATCGCTATATTATTCATAAATTATTTTATAATACTACTGTGTAGTATAACTTTTGTATTTAATGTATTAAAAGAGAGAAAATGTAGCATTTATATTTTAAGTTTATCATGTGATAGTTGATTTTATCTTGTGATAGCATTTTATGATTAAATAATACAATTCAAAAACATTTGTTGGGGTTAAGTTTTGAGGAGGCGACATCCATAAGAGCAATGGCAAATCGTATGCGTAGAATGACATAGAATAAGTAAACTTACCATTCTTCACAGGCCAAACAATCACAATCCTGTTTCTGTTAATTTTATTTTGTAGTTTTTTTTTTTTGGATACGTAAAATTTGAGAATAGAAAAATAGCAAGATGTCGAAGTTGTTGAAAATAAAAGAAACAATGAACCTGTGGAAACCGGCCTACTGAACCAGCTCATCATCAAAATGAATTAAAAAGGAAGCAATAACTGAATGTGGCATCAGCCATGTGGGCACGATCTTTATATTGCCACCCTTGTCTGTGCCGGTGAGTGACTTCTTTCCAAGTTTCATGAGACATGTGATCCCATAACTGAGCCGTACAACCGAATGCATTTATTTATCAACAGCGACTGTTGGGTTAGTTGCATATCCAAACAGAAAGAATCTTATCGTTCCTAGTTTTTATGTACTAATATATCATTTCTTCTTCTTTCATTGTTATTTTATTACCATGCAAACTTATTCAAATTAAATAACTCAAACCTCCAATTAATCGGCCACATGTAACATGCAGTATCGAATTTTTCTGAGTGATTTGGTTATATATTTCGCATATTTTAGCAAGTAACTTAATATTTAAATAATTTTTTTTCGAATATATTCTACTGAATAAACAATTTCTTTTTATTGGATTAAGATACATATTTTTGTTTATTTAAAGTATGAAAAACAAAATAAATTAGTTTTTCATGTTTTAAAACATAACAAAAGCAGAAATAACAATTCATTCCATCCGCCGTTCGTTTAGGTTAAGAATTTTAAATTATTTTGTCATCCATATCGAAAACGCAAAACACAAGACTTAAAATAAAATCAAACAATTTCTAATCTATTCTAAAAACGATATGAACATAATTATAGATACTTCACTTTGCTCAAAATGATAAAAATTTAATGGCTTGCACCGTATTATAAATTTGCGTATAAACTTTTGCAAAAAACTTGTATTTTTTTCAAACGACTTGCTAGTAATGTAAGAAGGTCCACCGATGCTCTCTACTCTATTTTAACTCAGGCTCTCATAAAGGCATTTTTTGATTTCAAGATTTTCTACTCGTTTAAAAGATTATTACATACTTCCACAGATAAACAAGCTGCTAAAGTGCCCCATCGAACCCTTTCCTTCGGTTAGGGGAGCTAGGAGCCGTTGCCGTTAAAACTGGCATTTTTTTTATTGCACATATCAATCAAACTTTCAATCGGTTAATAAAAAATTAGCACCTATCCACAAACTCACTCTAGTTTTATGCGGTCTCAAATAAAAAATTAATGAACAATACAATTTAGCAAATATGCAACAGTTTTCTTTGGAATCTGTCTAACAAAACGATGACAAAGAGTTATGTGTCACAAAATTCATCATATAAAATAACAGAGAGATGCATACATCCGGAAAAAAAAATGTCTACGCATTAAAATTTTCAATGATGTTCTAGTTTCCTTTTTTTTTCTATTGAAAAATAATATCTTATAATTTAAAATTTCTATTTCACCTTCTGTTTTTAGCCCAAGAAAGTTTCTACAAAGATATATTTTAAACTCGATGATAGGACAACTTTTAAGAAAATAAAAAAAACCAGTAACCATCAATCCAATGATGAAACATTTAATTTGGGTTTTTGTTAAAATTTTTGAATTAAAGCACTGTAGTGCATAATAGAAAATGTAAAAATAAAATAAAATTCTTATGAAAAAGAAAATCATATCCCACGCTATTCGGTAGTTACTGTTAGTTTAGGACTTATGGTAGACATACATAATTTCACACATGTATATATGCGTGATCAATATATGCACCGTTAACGTAGAAGGGCCAATATGAGCAATAGTTTCTTTGTATCCAAATGAACGTAGACAGAGAGCGAGACTTTGGGGGGCCAACTAAGCTTGACGATTGACCCAAAGATTCGCTGTTTTTAACCCCATGTATATGTGGTCCAATGCAGATTAATCACAAAGTGGACCAATTGACAATTGTTCGACAATTATTAAACGTCATAAGTTATCCAATATTATCCAATATAATATCGTCCCCCACAAAAGGACGACACGCTGTGAATATGAACTTCATCTTTCCGCTTTCAACATTTAGGATTTGTCAATGTAAAATGGAATATCCTTCTCAAACCGCGCTTTCTGTTTTTGCTACGGTATGAGACAGAAGAAACATTTTCTACCTTGGACCCTATCTCATAAAAGAGCCTTAGACGCTTTTTTTGAGTCAAATATTTCATATTTGGTGATGCTAGCGGTGAAGTGCATAGGTAGCATGGATTTAACTCGGGCAGTTAATCAATGAATGTCTGCGCACTGAAAATGAGACTTGAGTTTTGATAAAAAGACACAGATTCGACTCTTATCATTCGCTTCTCTATCCTAGGTAAATTTATCAGAGAGTATGAGAGTTTGGATCATCGGACGGCTTTACAATACCTTCTCAGGAGTTTACCGGTCCGACGACTTCACCTTGTTTTCAAAAAAAGAAAAAAAGAAGAGAGAAGTTTATTAGTGAACCACTAATGATCACAAAACTTACTTTTAGTTGTGTATGATGATTCATCAACATTTATGGAGAACCACTTTTGTTTATTTGAAGTGGTAGAACATTGAGAATAAGAGAAGTAAATGCAATTTGCTAGTGGAAACAAGAAGATGAATATTTTATATTAAAAAAATGAAATATTATTGCAATTCTTTCTTTCTTTGTTTATTTACTTTATACAAATGGAAGAAAACGTTCTTATTGATAGTAGTACATCTTCTAAATAGATGATAGAGATGTGTTTAGTTGTATGAACAATAAACATTCTCTAGAATTTTATTCAACTTCCTTGAAAAATCTATACTTTAGGTTTCTCTCAAATTCCATATTAGATAATTCTAGTTTTTCTCTATGTTAAATTTTGAATGCAAAAACTAAGATGTTCAACATATTTAATGCTTCATAAAACCAAGTTTATTTTCAACATCCCCTATAAACTTGATTTCGTAACTTCGAGAATGTCTCGCAACCTTTCAAAGTCTTCGTGCTTCAATGCCCTTGTGTAAATATCTACAACTTGATCGTTTGAGTTGACAAGCTTCGTTTGTACCTTCTTTTTTGCAATCTTTTCTCGAATAAGTTGTAGCGTATATCGATATGTGAACTTCGATCATGGAAGACAAAAATTTAGCGAGTGTCTTGGCTGACATGTTATCTGTAAATATCTCTATTGCATTGTGTCGTGACATATGCAACTCCTTTAATAAGTGTCAAAGCCAAATTGCATTGTGTACATAAGTTAAAGAAGCAACATATTCAGCTTCACAAGTTGATAGCATCATGAATGTTTGCTTTTTTGAAATACAAGTGAAGGCTATCTCCCATGAAGAAAATAAATTCAGTTGTTTAAAATCATCAACATCTACAACCCAATCGCTATCACTGTAACCAATCAACTCGAAACTATTAAAATGTGAATACGATAATCCAAAATCACTGATACTTTTAATATATTAAAGGATCCCTTTTTGCTGTCTTCAAATGCGATGTTGTAGGAACTTTCATATAGCAACTAATAAGACTCACCTTATAAAGTATATCCAATCTTGTGCAGTTAAGTATCTCAAGCCACCAACCAGGCTCTTAACTAGGATATGATTCGCATTCTCTTCTTGTATATGTTTTGAGAGCTTCGTACCATATTCTAGAGGAGTGTTTACAAGTTTACGTCCATCCATATTGAATTTCGTCAATATTTCATTTGCATATGTTTCTTGAGAAATAAATATATCATGCTTACTTTGAATCACTTCGATTCCAATATAGTATGACACATTTCCAACGTCTATCATCTCAAATTCTAAACTCATTTCCTTCTTGAAATCATCAAAAGCTTTTGGATTACTTCCAGTAAAGATTAAGTCATCCACTATAATTAAAATATCTCCATTTTGATTTGTCTTTATGTAAAGAGCATGTTTATGGTGCATTTTATAAAATAATTTTCTAAAAAATACTTATCAATTCTTGTATTACACGCTTTTAGGGTTTGTTTTAAACCAAAAAGTGTCTTTTTTAATTTTAAAAGTTGATCATCATGTCCTTTAATTTTATAACCTAGTGGTTGCTCCAAATAAACTTCATCTTCTAATTTACTATATAAGAAAGCAGATTTCACATCTATTTAACGTATTTTCTGTTTGTTTTGAGCTGCTAAAGAAATTAATAATCTTATAGTTCTTAAGCGGGCAACATGACCTACTATCTCATCCTAGTTTATACCTGCTCTTTTCTTATACCCTTTAACTATCAATCTTGTTTTGTATCTTTCAACTTCTCGTTTGGTATTTTTCTTCACTTTGTACACCCAATTTGCACCAAAGCTTTGTGTCTTTTAGGTAAAGTAATCGACTCGCATATATTGTTCTTTATGATTGCTTTGATTTCTTTATCCATAGCTTCCTTTCATCTCTTTTCTTGTTTTGATCCTTCAAAACCTATTGATGAACAACTGATGAAAAGACAAAATAAGGTAATATTATCATAAATTGGAGTTATGACGTATAATTCTTATAATGATCTCATGTGTGGTGGTATTTCACTTGAGCTTTCTTCAAGTGGATATTCTTGATGGATGGTTGAAGAAGATGAAGGTGTTGGACTAATGGGTTTTTCTTTCATAGCATAATTGCATTCCACTTCATAAAGAAGAAAGAAACTATAATCATCTTCTTATTTGTTTGAGTTTCAATCACATTCTCCATCGAACTCCACGTCTCGACTAAGAACAACTTTTTCATTAATAACTTTTCTATTAACAGGATTATATAACATGTATCACTTTATCCTTGAATCATAGCCAATGAAAATATGTTTTTCACTTTTTTCATCCAATTTGGGGCATCTTTGATTTGACACATGGTCATATGCTATGCTTTGGATTACTTTTAAGGGATATATGCATTGCTTTCTACCACTCCATGATTCTTCGAGGGTTTTGTTCTATACACTTCAAGTTGGAGAGCATTAGATAAATATACCGTGCATTGACGACTTTAGCCCTAATTCCTTTGGAACATTCTTACTTTTTAACAGGCTATGTTAAGAAGAGATATATTCTTCATTTTTGTGACCCATTTTGTTGTCGAGTGTATGAGACTGTCAATGGACGATGAATTCCATTTTTTGTATGAAAATTTTCAAACTCTGTTGACGTAAATTCTCCACCTTGGTCGGATCTTGTGGTTTTGATCTTATAACCCGTTAACTGAGTTTTTGACCTAACAGAACTCAAAAGGAGTTAGCACTCTCAGATTAAGTCAGAATGACTCGAAACTGGAGCCGAAGGCCTAAAAGTACAAGACAAAGAAACATAAGAAGTTTGAAATAGAATTATGCTAACTATTCGGATCGATACCAATCCGACCCAATTCGATCGGTACCAATCTGCAGTGTTGGCTCGTGGTCCCTTCTAACCACTTGCATTTCACTCCTATGCCTCTACTAATCTCAACTATCAAGTTTGGTAACATTCCGAGCAAATTAGTTAAAAAGGTAAAGACTCAATTGATCCATTCAAATATCTACCCACTTTTGTATTGGAGCAACTTAAAATAGACCTACAGAACTCATACCGACTCGGATTTACTTGAAATTTGGAGGGCACACTTAGAAGACATAAAAGAAGGCTCATACCAAAAATGAAGCCATTTTGCCAAGCTAGTTTGGATCGGATCGGGCCCAACTAATATGGGCCCCACCACTTGATATCCGGTGCATAGGTCTCACACACCCTCTAGAAGCTACTTGTAAAGTTTCGTCTGCCTCTAATAAATATCGAGTGAGTTATTGATTGATCTCCTTCAAATTGAGCTAGTTTGATAAATCAAGTCCGATCCACCTAGGATAAGCTCACCCCCGTAAGATCCAATTTGGAGGCTCTTCTATTCATCTACATTACATTTATGAAGTTTCATATCATTTGGTAGAGTATTAAGTGAGTTATTGATGGATCTTGTACGAAGGGACGGATTTGATGATCTATGAAGATGGATGATCAAACTAACTCCAAACGACTTGCTATTCGGACAAGTCACACAATTATGGGATAGGAAGACAACCAAATTGAGTAGACTCAAAAATTGCATAACTTAGCTTCAAACACCCCCAAACTTCTTGAGTTACCTCTGCATGATTACTACAGGCTTTTGGTAAAGTGTCTTTGGGCAAAATGCTCTCCAACTCCTATAAATACCATCCTATTTACAATAGTAAAGGGGATCCGATCCCTGTTGAAGCTCTGCCATTATTTCTTCACTCTTCTTCTCCTACACAACAGCCATTAAAGGACAATTGAGATCCTCCTTTTTTTCTCTAATAATGGTGGCTTGGTCTAATCTAGGAAAGGAGAATTATATAGTAAACTAGTATCCTTCGTAATAGCAGCTGTGTAATATCCCGGAATTTCACACCCAATTTAAATATGATAATCTATATAATAAATTAATTTAAATTAATAAATTTGTTATTTTATTCAACAACTAATAAATGAATGGTAAATATAAATTTATTTCAATTAAAAACTAATATAAGGAATTGAATGTGTTAAGATTTTATTCATACCAAATTTGATCTTGAATTGGATTTTTAGAATTCAATTTGTGTTTGAATTGATATATTGAAGGATTTAAACTATATTAAATTTTATTCTAAATTTTACTTTGAATTTTGAAGGATATTCTCATAATTTTAATTATGTTATAACATTGGTTTTATATTCATTATTTAAAAAGGAAATTGATTTTTCTAAGGACTTAAATATAAACATATATAAGAGAATCAATTAAGTAAATATTTAAATTTCATTTTTGCATGAAATAAAACACATGTTAACATCTAAGCTTATTAATAAAACATGTGTTAGGAATTTAACCATTTATTTGACAAGTGTCATAATATAAATTTTCTTTTCTTTAAAATTTTATAAAACAAATCATTCATCCATACTCTCTCATTTTTTTTTTAAAAAAGAAATTTTACATTCTTCTCTCCAAAAATCTGAACTTCTTCACATCTTCAACTAATTTATGAAACAATCTCAAAGTTTTATCACCAATTCATTCAAGATTTAAAGCATTTCAAGGATAAGCAACAAATTCAAGAAAGTAGGAAGGGAAGATCTGCAGTTCTTACATAATTTGTCTCTGCAAATTTAAATCTTCTTCAGAAAAAAATAAGGTGAGTAAATCTTTAAATTAAACCTTAAGTATAAAAGTTGTATGTTGAAGGTTAGAAATGAATGCTTGCATGTTAATTGATTTGTGAAATGTTGTTTACAGTTTAAATATTTGACTGTGCCTGTTAATGAAACTGTGACCTCTGTTGCTTCAAGATCAAGCAAATTTTCTTAGCAACTTTAAACTAAAATATAGTATGGTGATTTTGGATATATATTTTCAAATATATATAAGTTAGAGACAGTATGTTATAAGAATTAAATATATATATTGATAATACAATAAACTGCAGGAAGTAAAGTATATGCAGTAAAAACAAAGGAAAATCGTAGTATGTAAATTTTGTTAATTTTAGATTAATCAAATATATATATGTTGAATCTATAATGCATGTTATGAATTTTAAGATTTAAATCAGAATTTACAACTTGATATTGAATTCGAATTTTGAAGATTACTGTATTTGGGGCTTTTGTAAAATTCTCGAGCCTGGATTAATTATAGCTTTTGAAATTTAAATTGAAGCTTTGTTAGACGTTGTATAACACTAGAAAAATACAAATCGAATTTATTTTGCAAAAAGAAATTGGAATTTGGGTTTGTAGGGTTTTGAGTACTGTTTTTGGGAGCTTCAGTATTTCGATCGCGAGATTTATAGAAGGGACCGAGCTTCATATGGTTTGAGGAGGAGTGACGTGTGGTTGTTGTGCACGCGTGGCCGGAATTTGGTGCCGGAACGAGGTACGGTGGTCGTGGTTGATGGATTTCCTTCTAGCCTCTGCAGTTCGAATTTTGGCTCGAGCTCTCGATTTTGTTTGGGCTCATATTGTTGATTTCTGAGTTGAGATTCGGGAACGAGGAGCATAGTGGGGTTGGCGCTTGTGGTCGGCGGTGGCGCCGAGGGCTCGTGCATGTGCACGCGCAGTGATGCGTGTCAGTGAGGTTGGAAATTTGGTGACTCGAAGCTGGAACCGTGTAGTGAGGGGTTTTGCTCGAGTTAGGGACCGAGTCGTTGTCGTTGTTGTGCACGAGGGAAGGGAAGTGTCTGTTGTTTCGTTCAAACGCAAGTGGGTTGACTCGATGGAAGGCTCGTGCTTGGTCGCGTGATTGTCGTGTGTGGCTCGGGTTGAGGAGTGAGTTGTTGCGTGGTTGGAGTGTTGGGTTCAGGGAAGTATGAAGAAAGGTAGGGGGAGATGGAGTTGGGTCTGGGTAGTGAATTGGGCCGGGCTTTTAAACTAATTTATGAAGTTAAGTTTTAGTTGTTTTCAAACTTCAATCTTGTTTAAGTTGGATTTAAACACTTTATACTTCACAACTTATGAAATGTAAAAATTCTATTTTAAAAGTAATCACATTTTATTGTTGAAGTTTTGAAATGGATTTATATTTTTAAATCTAACATTTTCAAAAAGTAATTAGTTTTTAATAAAATTTAATACTTAAATATGTAAGAGTTTTGAAGATAAATGAATATGGATTTGTTTTGAAGTTAAATAGATTTTGAAATTTAAGTTTACTTAAATTTATTAGTAATTAGTGATGGTATTGATTAATTAAATTTTGGTTAATTGATTGTTAAGATTTAATTAATTTCTTATGAATTATTTAATAGGTAATTATGGATTAAATCTAATAACAATTAATAAATTATTAGTTAAGATTAATTAACTTAAGATTAATTCATAAGTAATTAATAATTGATTAATTAATTGACTAATGATTAATAAATTAGTAATTAAGAAGTTGATTAATTAATTGATTAGGAGTTAATTAATTAAGTAATTAAACATTAAATAATTTATAATCAATAGTAAATTAATTAATGATTAAGTTTTAATTAATTAAATAATTAAGGTTAATTAATGAATAATTAATTATATAATTAAGAAATTAATTTGTAATTAATTAAGAATTAATTAAGGTAATTAAGAGGTAATTAAGGTTAATTAATGATAAATTAAGTGTTAATTAATAACCAATTAAAGAATGGTTAATTTTTAATCAAAGTTTAATTAATAAATAATTATAGTAATTAATTGATAATTAAGTGAAAATTTTTAATTAATTAGGTAGTAATTAATTAATAATAAGATAATTAAGAGGTGATTAATTAATTAAATGATTGTAATTAATTAATTAATGTTTGGTGAAGCAAGATTAATTGATAAATTCTTAAGTAATTAATTTAATTTAAATTAATTAAATTAATTATGATATGAATTAAGTAGTGCTTGCTTGTGGATGATAGTTTGAATTGATATCTGAATATGACTGATATCTGTTGAATGATAGTTGAGTGATATTCTGTTGTATATCAGTGATAGATATTGGTTATTATCTGTTGATAATGTTATGTGATGCTATGTTTAAAATCTGAATTGAATTGTTTAAACCTTCAAAACAACTTGGACCTAAAAGACACGCTTTGGATTTCGATGAGACCGGGATCGGATTTCCATATTTGGATATCCGAAAACCATATCGATTCCAAATAACGTTAGGTCGTGAATGTTATGAGAAGAATGAAGACTCGAGGTGTAAGGGCTATACGTCAGTATAACTCTGTGGGTGATTCCGTAATGAGTTTGACGGAATAGTACTTATAGATTCGAGATGGAGAATCAGATTGCAAGGGTTATCGTCGTTAACTTTGAGGGTGATTCCAAAATGATGGTAACGAGATAATGCCTTCGGTTTCGTTCGAACCGGAACGAACTTGTATGGATTGAATGCTTCCAGATCATCGTCAGGTGGACAATGAGCATTCTAAGAGCTGTGTTCTTTATAAAGGTAATCGTAACCTCAAGCCTCATCAACCGGGAATGGCTAAAACAGGGGAGGTGCAGCAAGGCTTCGTGGGTATCCCTCACTTGAGAGTGAGATTTACCCCTGTCTAGAAGTCCCTTATTATTTATTCGGCTGTGTGGGCAGCTGTTGGCCACAATTGTGGGGTTGTCTTGTTTGGAACTATCCAGTAAGGGATGGGTCCGGTCTTGTGTTGCAGGGGAGTTAGGGTGGCTCCTCGGTACGGTGATCTAGGCCCCGTACTGTGACAGGAGGTACCCCAGTAGCCCTTCCATTGATGGAAATCCAATTTCCCTACGAGACTATACGGTTTTGATTGTATTACCCACTTTCGTGGCTAGTAGCTGGAATTTAATGAATGTAACAATTTCGGCTATTTTCTATTTACTTGAAAACCCTAGACCCTATTATAATATCACTGAATTTCCTATCAAATGTTTTGGTTAGCGTAAGGTAAAAACTTATCCATGTTTATTTATGGGAAGTCTTACGTGATACCTTTTGTTTCAAATGATTTTAAAGTTAAGCAACTTTAACTGATTTACTCACACTAGACCCATGTCTGACCCGGAGTTTATTTTGTTTTCATAAACTCTTGGTTACTCAAATTTTTATGAGTAGCCAAGTGATTAGGTTTGGATTAACATGTTTTGGTAGCTGGAGCTGGAGTCCTGACGTACTATCTACCTATATTCGTAGTAGTGTCATTTTGGGTGTTATGTTTTGAGATGTATGGGTTGGGAAAACTCTTATGAATGGCTGATGTAATGGAGTTGTATTATTTTGTGAACTCGGATATGTAAATTATGTAAGGGATATATGTAATATTATATTTTGTTCGTTTCCGCTGTGAGATTCACATGATTGTTGTTTCTTTTCTTTCTATCTTTCTATTTCTATCTCTTTCTTTTCTTATTGATGATACGTTTTTCTGTGGAATGAAAGACGGGTCGTCACAGTTGGTATCGGAGCAAGGGTTGAGAAACACCTAGGCTCTGAAGTAGTATCTATCTTGAGTGTGCGTATTGTAATTTTCTTATATAACTATATCCCTATCTAAATTGATTGGATTACCCGTTCAGGTAGCCAATATGAGTTCAAGAGGCTGAAGGGGAAGAGTTGTTGGGAGTGGATCAACTGGTAACAGAAGAGAGCAGACTGATGATGAGACTGTTAATCCAGTTACGTCTTCAGCCAGTTTTTGCTGCCTTATGCAAGGATTTTGTTCATCTTGGAGGGAAACCATTTCAAGGATCAGAAACTATAATAGAAGTTCAAGAATGGATTCGCTCCTGTGAGAAGATTTTTAAGAGCATGAGGTTATCAGATGAGCAGAAAAGAATAATGGCTGCGTGGCAATTGCAGAGTGGTGCTGCAGTATGGTGGAATTCAGTGATTGCTAATATCTCGGAGGATGGTATGTCTTGGGAAGAATTTAAGGAGAGGTTTGAGGAAAAGTATATGCCTGAGGCAGGAAGAACTCGGCTTTATCAAGATTTTTTGAATCTGAAACAAGGGAATATGTCCATAGCTGAATACGAGACAAAGTTCAATGAGTTATCTTGCTACGGACCATGACTTATAGACACACCTCTTAAGAAGAACGAGATGTTTGTTCAGGGGTTGAGGCCTGAGTATCATGAGAAAATGACTGCATATCTGAAAGGGTCTTTTGTGGAGCTTTTTGATATGGCGTTAAGGTATGAAGACTTGATGAAGAAGAGGTCAGTGGCTCAAGTTGCTGCATCAGGAGGGAATTCTTCTAACCAGAATAAGAGGAAATTCAATCCTAACTGGAAGAAGCAAAATAAGAAGAAGTCTGGGAACAATAATGGACCCCGGAAATGTTATAATTGTAATCAGGTGGGACATTTGGCAAATCACTGTCCTCAAGAAAGGAAGCAACAACAGCAGCAACAGCAGTATAGTGGACCAGGTTCAACTTTAGTTCAGAAGTCGCTTTGCTTTAACTGTCACCAACCGGGACACATGATTAGAGACTGACCGCTTCTTCATAAGGTTCAACAGAACAAAGTATTTGCTTTGGAAGGCGCACCATCAAACTCATCGAAGGGCAAGGGAGTTTTAGAAGGTACTTTACTTTTAAATGGAAAGTATATTAAAGTCTTATTTGATTCTGGTGCTTCTTTAAGTTTTATTTCCCTGGGAACTGTAGAGAATTTTCTCCTAGTACCGTAGACAATCCCGTTTGTGTATCAAATCCTATAGGAGGGGTAACCAAATTGGATAGGATTTGTAAAGATTTGAGAATCTCCTATCTATCCCATAGTTTTTCCTGTGATCCTTATGTATTGGATTTTCAAGGTTTCGACCTTATATTGGGAATGGATTGGCTTGACAAATATAAAGCTATCTTAAATTGTGATGAAAGAACAGTTTCGTTGGAAACTGATCTGGGTAGGGTTGCCCGAGTAATGTGTAATAACTCTAGAATCCACTTGAGTAGTCTTTTACATGGAATAGAGACTTCTCAAGAGGAGGTTGTTGATATTGAAGTAGTCCGAGATTTCTCCGATGTATTTGAGGAAGTTAAATGTCTGCCTCCGCATCGGGAAATAGAGTTCCGTATTGATTTGGTTCCTGGAGCAGCACCTGTAATTCAACCTAGTAGGAGGATGGCTCCAAGAGAGAGGGAGGAATTAGTGAAGCAAACTCAAGATTTGTTGGAGAAGGGTTTAATTAGACCAAGTTTTTTCTGTTGGGGCTCTGCTGCAGTTTTTGTCACTAAATCGGATGGGTCGCTAAGGTTCTGTGTAGACTACCGTGAATTGAACAAGGTGACCATTCGGAATAAGTATCCTCTTCCTCGCATTGATGATCTCTTCGACCAGCTTCATGGTGCATCTGTCTTTTCTCAGTTAGATCTAGCATCAGGTTTCCATCAGTTAAGGGTAGCTGAAGACAGTATTCCCTTAACCGCATTTAGGGGACCTAATTGTTTCTATGAGTGGTTGGTTATGCCTTTTGGGTTAACCAACGCTCCTACTTATTTTGTTGATCTGATGAACCGAGTCTTTAGAGATGTTCTGAATAAGTTTGTTTTGGTCTTCATCGATGATATTTTGGTTTATTCTAAATCGGAAGAAGAGCACAAGCAGCACCTGAGAATAGTTTTGGAAACTCTGAGAAGGCATGTGCTGAAGGCGAAGTTCTCTAAGTGTCATTTTTGGAAATCAGAAGTGAAATTTTTGGGCCACATTGTTTCTGGTGAGGGAATCTCTGTAGATCCAGCTAAAGTTGAGACTATTCTGGAATGGAAGCAGCCTCGGACTCCTACAGAAGTTCACAGTTTTCTTGGATTGGCCGGTTACTACAGGAAGTTTATTAAGGATTATTCTAAGATCTCTTCTCATCTAACGAAGCTGACAAGGAAGGGAGCTAAATTCAAGTGGACACCGAAGTGTGAGGAAGCTTTCCAGAAACTGAAGACAAAGTTGACAAGTGCTCCTGTATTGGCTATTCCTGATGGAAAGAGCAAGTTTGAAGTGTATACTGATGCCTGTATTGTTGGATTGGGAGCTGTTCTTATGCATAATGGTAGAGTTATCGCGTATGCAAGTAGGCAGTTGAAGCCACATGAGAAAAACTACGCTGCGCAAGATCTAGAGCTGTTGGCTATTGTTTTTGCTCTTAAGATATGGAGGCATTATCTTTTAGGAGAAAAGTTTGAGTTATTCACGGACCATAAACCGTTGAAATATCTTTTCTCTCAGAAAGATCTTAATCTAAGACAGCAGCGATGGGTTGAATTCTTGGCATCATACGATTTGGATATTCTGTATACTCCAGGGAAGGCAAACGTCGTGGCAGACGCTCTTAGCAGAAATGCGGTTCTTTCTCTTTTGGAAGTGGTTCCATCTCTTCTGGAAAGGATTTCAAGTAAGCAGGAATCTGATAGTAAGTTAAGAGGAATTATCAGAAGAATTAAGAAGGGGCAGTGTTCTAGTTTTGAGATTGATGATCAAGGAACGCTAAGGATTAACGGAAGGATCTGTGTTCCATATGATAGAGATCTACGTCAGGAAGTCTTATCTGAAAGTCATCGCTCCAGATTAAATATCCATCCAGGAATCTCGAAGATGTACAAGGATATGAAAAGAGTCTTTTGGTGGAAGGGCATGAAGGAGGATATAGCCAAATTCGTCAATAATTGTGCTATCTGCCAGCAAGTGAAAGGAGATCAGCAGAAGCAAGCCGGTTTGTTACAACCTTTGGAGGTCCCGACATGGAAATGGGAGATGATTGCGATGGACTTCATCGATGGACTGCCTAGAACTAAGAAGGGTAATGAAGGAATATGGGTAATTGTAGATCGTCTTACCAAGAGCGCCCATTTTATACCAGTTAAAGCAACCCGAACTGCAGTTTCTTTGGCTGAAATTTTCTTGAAGGAGATTGTGAGATTGCATGGTGTTCCAGTCAGCATTGTAAGTGATCGAGATCCGATTTTCACCAGCAAATTCTGGGAAGCATTACAATCAGCTTTGGGAACTAATTTGAGATTGAGCACAGCATATCATCCACAAACTGATGGACAAACAGAAAGGCTTAACCGAATTCTAGAAGATATGCTGAGAGCCTGTGTATTAGATTTTGGAGGATCATGGGAGGATCATCTACATATGGTGGAGTTTTCTTATAATAACAGTTACCAAACAAGTATCAAGATGGCTCCTTATGAAGCATTGTATGGAAGACCGTGTAGATCTCCAGCTTTTTGGATAGAATCGAAGGATCGTATTGTGCTTGGACCAGATTTGATCCGAGAAGCATCTGCTAAAGTCGAGCTGATCAAGAAAAGGATGAGAGCTGCTCAGGATCGACAAAAGAAATATGCTGATAAGAGACGAAGACAATTGGAGTTCGAGATTGGTGATTTGGTCTTTGTCAAAGTTTCCCCTATTAAAGGAGCTGTAAGATTCGGGAAGACAGGGAAACTCGCTCCGAGATTCATTGGTCCGTTCCGAGTTCTCGAGAGGATTGGTGCTGTTGTGTACATGATTGAATTGCCAGTCCGGATGGCTGGGATTCATAATGTTTTCCACGTATCTCATCTACGGAAATATGTGCACGATCCATCTCTTATTGTGAAGCCAGCTGTGCAGGAGGAATTGGAGGTTGAGCCAGACTTGTCAGTTGTCCGACATCCTGTTCAAATTGTTGATCAAGATGAGAGGCAACTCAGAAGCAAGATTGTGAAGCTTGTTAAAGTCTAGTGGAGTGAGGATCCCAGAGATTGTACCTGGGAGACTCTGGATAGTATTAGGAAGGCTTATCCGGATATGTGTCCGGATAGTTAATGGTGTTTGTATTGGATGTATGTTTGTTTGGATGTTTTGTTTGATGGTTGCTTATGTATGGATGTTATGTATGTTTGAAGTGTTGAATAAAATGAAAATTTTTGGATTATCTTTTGTTTAAATTTCGGAGACGAAATTCTTTTAAGGGGGGAGGATTGTAATATCCCGGAATTTCACACCCAATTTAAATATGATAATCTATATAATAAATTAATTTAAATTAATAAATTTGTTATTTTATTCAACAACTAATAAATGAATGGTAAATATAAATTTATTTCAATTAAAAACTAATATAAGGAATTGAATGTGTTAAGATTTTATTCATACCAAATTTGATCTTGAATTGGATTTTTAGAATTCAATTTGTGTTTGAATTGATATATTGAAGGATTTAAACTATATTAAATTTTATTCTAAATTTTACTTTGAATTTTGAAGGATATTCTCATAATTTTAATTATGTTATAACATTGGTTTTATATTCATTATTTAAAAAGGAAATTGATTTTTCTAAGGACTTAAATATAAACATATATAAGAGAATCAATTAAGTAAATATTTAAATTTCATTTTTGCATGAAATAAAACACATGTTAACATCTAAGCTTATTAATAAAACATGTGTTAGGAATTTAACCATTTATTTGACAAGTGTCATAATATAAATTTTCTTTTCTTTAAAATTTTATAAAACAAATCATTCATCCATACTCTCTCATTTTTTTTAAAAAAAAGGAATTTTACATTCTTCTCTCCAAAAATCTGAACTTCTTCACATCTTCAACTAATTTATGAAACAATCTCAAAGTTTTATCACCAATTCATTCAAGATTTAAAGCATTTCAAGGATAAGCAACAAATTCAAGAAAGTAGGAAGGGAAGATCTGCAGTTCTTACATAATTTGTCTCTACAAATTTAAATCTTCTTCAGAAAAAAATAAGGTGAGTAAATCTTTAAATTAAACCTTAAGTATAAAAGTTGTATGTTGAAGGTTAGAAATGAATGCTTGCATGTTAATTGATTTGTGAAATGTTGTTTACAGTTTAAATATTTGACTGTGCCTGTTAATGAAACTGTGACCTCTGTTGCTTCAAGATCAAGCAAATTTTCTTAGCAACTTTAAACTAAAATATAGTATGGTGATTTTGGATATATATTTTCAAATATATATAAGTTAGAGACAGTATGTTATAAGAATTAAATATATATATTGATAATACAATAAACTGCAGGAAGTAAAGTATATGCAGTAAAAACAAAGGAAAATCGTAGTATGTAAATTTTGTTAATTTTAGATTAATCAAATATATATGTTGAATCTATAATGCATGTTATGAATTTTAAGATTTAAATCAGAATTTACAACTTGATATTGAATTCGAATTTTGAAGATTACTGTATTTGGGGCTTTTGTAAAATTCTCGAGCCTGGATTAATTATAGCTTTTGAAATTTAAATTGAAGCTTTGTTAGACGTTGTATAACACTAGAAAAATACAAATCGAATTTATTTTGCAACATAGAAATTGGAATTTGGGTTTGTAGGGTTTTGAGTACTGTTTTTGGGAGCTTCAGTATTTCGATCGCGAGATTTATAGAAGGGACCGAGCTTCATATGGTTTGAGGAGTGACGTGTGGTTGTTGTGCACGCGTGGCCGGAGTTTGGTGCCGGAACGAGGTACGGTGGTCGTGGTTGATGGATTTCCTTCTAGCCTCTGCAGTTCGAATTTTGGCTCGAGCTCTCGATTTTGTTTGGGCTCGTATTGTTGATTTCTGGGTTGAGATTCGGGAACGAGGAGCATAGTGGAGTTGGCGCTTGTGGTCGGCGGTGGCGATGGTGACGCCGAGGGCTCGTGCATGTGCACGCGGCAGTGATGCGTGTCAGCGAGGTTGGAAATTTGGTGACTCGGAGCTGGAATCGTGCAGTGAGGGGTTTTGCTCGAGTTAGGGACCGAGTCGTTGTCGTTGTTGTGCACGAGGGAAGGGAAGTGTCTGTTGTTTCGTTCGAACGCAAGTGGGTTGACTCGATGGAAGGCTCGTGCTTGGTCGCGTGATTGTCGTGTGTGGCTCGGGTTGAGGAGTGAGTTGTTGCGTGGTTGGAGTGTTGGGTTCAGGGAAGTATGAAGAAAGGTAGGGGGAGATGGAGTTGGGTCTGGGTAGTGAATTGGGCCGGGCTTTTAAACTAATTTATGAAGTTAAGTTTTAGTTGTTTTCAAACTTCAATCTTGTTTAAGTTGGATTTAAACACTTTATACTTCACAACTTATGAAATGTAAAAATTCTATTTTAAAAGTAATCACATTTTATTGTTGAAGTTTTGAAATGGATTTATATTTTCAAATCTAACATTTTCAAAAAGTAATTAGTTTTTAATAAAATTTAATACTTAAATATGTAAGAGTTTTGAAGATAAATGAACATGGATTTGTTTAGAAGTTAAATAGATTTTGAAATTTAAGTTTACTTAAATTTATTAGTAATTAGCGATGGTATTGATTAATTAAATTTTGGTTAATTAATTGTTAAGATTTAATTAATTTCTTATGAATTATTTAATAGGCAATTATGGATTAAATCTAATAACAATTAATAAATTATTAGTTAAGATTAATTAACTTAAGATTAATTCATAAGTAATTAATAATTGATTAATTAATTGACTAATGATTAATAAATTAGTAATTAAGAAGTTGATTAATTAATTGATTAGGAGTTAATTAATTAAGTAATTAAACATTAATTAATTTATAATCAATAGTAAATTAATTAATGATTAAGTTTTAATTAATTAAATAATTAAGGTTAATTAATGAATAATTAATTATATAATTAAGAAATTAATTTGTAATTAATTAAGAATTAATTAAGGTAATTAAGAGGTAATTAAGGTTAATTAATTATAAATTAAGGGTTAATTGATAACCAATTAAAGAATGATTAATTTTTAATCAAAGTTTAATTAATAAATAATTATAGTAATTAATTGATAATTAAGTTAAATTTTTTAATTAATTAGGTAGTAATTAGTTAATAATAAGATAATTAAGAGGTGATTAATTGATTAAATGATTGTGATTAATTAATTAATGTTTGGTGAAGCAAGATTAATTGATAAATTCTTAAGTAATTAATTTAAATTAATTAAATTAATTATGATATGAATTAAGTAGTGCTTGCTTGTGGATGATAGTTTGAATTGATATCTGAATATGATTGATATCTGTTGAATGATAGTTGAGTGATATTCTGTTGTATATCAGTGATAGATATTGGTTATTATCTGTTGATAATGTTATGTGATGCTATGTTTAAAATCTGAATTGAATTGTTTAAACCTTTAAAACAACTTGGACCTAAAAGACACGCTTTGGATTTCGATGAGACCGGGATCGGATTTCCATATTTGGATATCCGAAAACCACATCGATTCCAAATAACGTTAGGTCGTGAATGTTATGAGAAGAATGAAGACTCGAGGTGTAAGGGTTATACGTCAGTATAACTCTATGGGTGATTCCGTAATGAGTTTGACGGAATAGTACTTATAGATTCGAGATGGAGAATCAGATTACAAGGGTTATCATCGTTAACTTTGAGGGTGATTCCAAAATGACGGTAACGAGATAATGCCTTCGGTTTCGTTCGAACCCGGAACGAACTTGTATGGATTGAATGCTTCCAGATCATCGTCAGGTGGACGATGAGCATTATAAGAGCTGTGTTCTTTATAAAGGTAATCGTAACCTCAAGCCTCATCAACCGGGAATGGCTAAAACAGGGGAGGTGCAACAAGGCTTCGTGGGTAGCCCCCACTTGAGAGTGAGATTTACCCCTGTCTAGAAGTCCCTTATTATTTATTCGGCTGTGTGGGCAGTTGTTGGCCACAACTGCGGGGTTGTCTTGTTCGAAACTATCCAGTAAGGGATGGGTCCGGCCTTGTGTTGCAGGGGAGTTAGGGTGGCTCCTCGGTACGGTGATCTAGGCCCCATACTGTGACGGGCGGTACCCCAGTAGCCCTGCCATTGATGGAAATCCAATTTCCCTACGAGACTATACGGTTTTGATTGTATTACCCACTTCCGTGGCTAGTAGCTGGAATTTAATGAATGTAACAATTTCGGCTATTTTCTATTTACTTGAAAACCCTAGACCCTAGTGTAATATCACTGAATTTCCTATCAAATGTTTTGGTTAGCGTAAGGTAAAAACTTACCCATGTTTATTTGTGGGAAGTCTTACGTGATACCTTTTGTTTCAAATGATTTTAAAGTTAAGCAACTTTAACTGATTTACTCACACCAAACCCATGTCTGACCCGGAGTTTATTTTGTTTTCATAAACTCTTGGGTACTCAAATTTTTATGAGTAGCCAAGTGATTAGGTTTGGATTAGCATGTTTTGGAAGCGGGAGCTGGAGTCCTGACGTACTATCTATCTATATTCGTAGTAGTGTCATTTTGGGTGTTATGTTTTGAGATGTAAGGATTGGGAAAACTCTTATGAATGGCTGATGTAATGGAGTTGTATTATTTTGTGAACTCTAATATGTAAATTATGTAAGGGATATATGTAATATTATATTTTGTTTGTTTCCGCTGTGAGATTCACATGATTGTTGTTTCTTTTCTTTCTATCTTTCTATTTCTATCTCTTTCTTTTCTTATCGATGATACGTTTTTCTGTGGAATGAAAGACGGGTCATCACAAGCTGATTAATAAAATAATTTATAAAGTGAATGCAGGCTTCATTAACAGTTGAACCCCTATAAAATTCTCTTGTCTCTTTACCTTTTCTGCTATTTACTGCTGATTTTTCTATTTTATTTGCCTTGATAAATAGGGCTGGTGCTTTCACACTGAAACCTGAATGTTGATACATTTTCTGGGTTAACGTTTTGGTGCTTTCACTGTAAACAAAGGTAGATCCAAAAACAAGCTTGAATCTGAGATTTGGGAAAAAATGAAGAGGCCTAACACTGAATCTAAAACTGGAGCAACTCAACCAGAGCCTGGGAGCAGTTCAAATGCTCACTTATCCAACTATGTAGCTAGAGAATAAATGAAAAGGCCGATGAAGGAGATGTAGGATGGAATCTTGGCTAGGCAACAAGAGTTGATAGAGGGATTCTTCCAATGGATAGGATGATAAGGAATTGCAGGAGCTGCAGGAATTCAGACCCTAGGAAACAATACATGTGTAACGACCTGAAATTTTCGATCTCAAAAATTCCAGATTGTTAGGGTAAAGAAGAAAGAGATAGAAGAAGTTACAGAAAACAAAACTCAAATTCTCACATTCGCAGCGGATAAAATATAATATCAAATAATAGCAGTTATACAAAGAAAGCTGTATCAATTAAATTAGTTACAATACATCAGAGTTACAACAATGATACAAACACTGGACAGTTTAAAATTAACTTATCTCATATAAACAATAATATCTCTCAGCGGAAAACTCTATACGTCGCTGCCATCCAGCTCGTCACCTAAGCTCCAAAATGTTCTTACCTGAAAATCTGTAATACTCTGTCTGACCCGAGCATTACATCAAAGTAACACCCGACTCAGGCTGGAAACCAGCATGAGCAAACCCATCTAACAAGAAATTCTAAAGCATAAAACTTATCTAAAAAACGTGGTAACTCGTTCCTTACTACGAATTCTTAACTTACCATAGTCAAAAACACATCTTACAATCATATCTAAGTATTATTACTCAAATTAAATGTCCATGTTTGCATCATTTATTTCATTCCAGCCTATTTATTCCAAAATCAAATCCATAAAGAATAGATTACAAATCGAAGTGGTTTCGGGTATTTACCGACACCCGACCCCGGTCTCTTCGAATCCAATACCATCTTTAATTCAAATTTCTTAAGTGAATGCAATTCAAATTAAATTTAGGATGTCAATTTACCCAGCAATACATCACTGATAAATATCCCACATTATTATAGTCCAACCCAAACATATCATATCACAGATCATCAATTTATTAGGATAGAGTCATTAAACATTCAATACAAATTTATCATCCATAAGCAAGACTAATTTATTACTCATTCCAATTAATTTAATTATCACATATTAAATTAGTTCCCTTTAAATCCTGCTTAATTGACATTAATTAAATCATTTAATTAATTATTGAAATGAATCAATTACCATTTAATCATTCACATGATTCATTGACCTTATATTAATTTATAATTCTTAAATTTATTTCATTAAGTAATTTCCTTACTAATTAATTTCAGATAAGCCATTATATAAATTGATTTCTAAATTATCATTTAAATTTATTCAAACTACATGCTTGAAATTAATTTATTAAAATTACTTAAGTCCATTTCGATAAATTAAGTTCAAAACATTTATCTTAAATACTTACTTAAATACACCATTAACTTTTATTAATAACTTGTAATTAACTAATTAATTAACATATAAATATCTCAACTCAAGTTAAACGAGCATCGTTATTAACCTAAGTTAAGGTTCAAATTTAAAAACCTTTAAACTATTTTATTTATTTCCCATGATTAAATAAAAACATTAACATAAAATTTGGTAAAACTTGAACTAATTTACTATTTATTTATTTTAATTTATTTGCAAGGAAACTCGGCCCAAGCCCTAACTTTCCCTTACACGTTCTCCTACCTTCCCTAATAAACCCAACTTGCTAACTTCTTCGAACCAGATCGAAGCTACCCCAAACAAAATCACAAGCCGAAACAAAATTTTCCCGATCTAATCCTGTCCACTTCTTCCATTCATTTTTTTTCCTATTCCCTTCCTCTAATCCTTGACCTTCAGGAGACAATGTGCACGTACCGCGCCTGTGCACGTGTACACGACGTCGGTGTCTCGTAGCTCATCGTCGACACCTTCCATAAACCACCTATGTCATCTCCGATCTACCTCTGCATCTGAAATTTCAAATCCACCCTCGGTTCGAAATATCGAAATTCCCTCCTACCTGTCGAAAACTAAAACCACCACACCACCTTCCCACGCCACCCTCGACCATCATTGACCATAAGAGATTGCCTACGACATCGACGTGACCTCCGCCTTCCAACCCTCATATACCGTACATCCCCAAATACCACCCAATGCCACCATTCGCCTGCAGCTTAACCCACCTTCACGAACAACCAAAATCCTACTATGGGTTCGCCGTACTTCCACCTTCTATATAAAAATCTTCCCCTATTTTTCCTTTTCTTTACATCTACCGACGCGCCTACTCGCCGACCCTCTTGACACGAAATCAAGCATGGCATTAGCATTTACAGTTTCCCCCAAATAGGGTTCCTCTATCTCACCACTTCCATAGCTAAAAATCTCCAAACCACTTTTAAAAATCCTAGCTTCTGGTGGAGATCGAATTTATATAAGTAAAAACGTAAATTGGATTACTCAATTTTCTCCAAAATTGGTTAGCTACTGTAAAAATACATTTTTTTTAACTTTCACCTAACCATATTTAATAAAACCTAATTTTTTCCAAAGTAGAATAAAAAAGAAACGGTTTCTTTTTTTTACACCATAACTTGAATCAAATTAGATTGTGAGATAAGAAATTTTGAAGCCAAGCCTAACACTTTTTTTTATGAATGAACAAAGCGGTATTCAGAGGAAGATGATGAACAACTTCTGATTTCCAATTTTATCAAATATTCATGTATAGATGTATGTATACATATATATTTCTGCATAACATTTATATCAGCAACCACAGACCACAGAGACGAAATCATGATTTATATGTTTCACTCGGCATTTTGTTTAACAGAGAGACAGGACCTTAGTTTTGAAATTCTGGAACTTGATTTTTATCTGCAAACCTAATCTTATTTAGTTTTATGAAGAGTAAATTTGAATTTATTTAAGTGGATTAAAGCCTGTAGTTCAAACAGAGAACAAATATATATATATATATATATATATATATATATATATACACACACACACTCATTTCTCAACATGCACAGGCTTTCATATTTACATACAGAGTAGTTTTAAATATATATAATTTTTTTCAAAAAAACATCCATGCTGATCATCTTTTATAATATCACTTCATATATTTTTCACATGCATCAGATATTCTACCAGACTAAAGCTTTTTAAAGAAAAAGTTTACTCACCTTGAATGTCAACAGTGAAAGCCTAGAAATTTTTTCTTTGATCTGATCTATTAATTTAACTGAAGCTTGAATCTGGATCTGTTGCTTGCTGTTTTGAATTTTAATTTATCTGATTTGAAATCTTATTTGTTGAGATGAATTGAACTTGAAACATCAGCTTGGATTTTGAACCTAGTTATGTTGAGTTGATTTCTTGCTTGTATATTGAGTTGAGCTTTTATTTGCTTTAACCTTGCTTGAGCTTTGATTATAATTGTCTCTGGTTTAAATTATTTTGTAGTTGCATCTGAATTTGTTTCTGAATTTTTTTGGGGTTTTTTTAATTTCTAAGTTATAGTCTTTCTTTAGGTTGGACTTTTGTGGAAGAAGAATGAGAAAGGGTTTAGAGGAATGTATATGTAAAATATTGTTTTATTTTTATTTTAAAAAAATTATGACACTTGTTCAAATTTATATTATAATTGTTACACTTGTATATTTCTATGTTAAATGATTTACATTTGTTAATTTGTGTGTTAAAATCTTAACACTTGTCTATTACATTAGTTAATCCCCTTACACATGTTATTAAAAAGACTTATAAGCTAACACATGTAATTATGCATGAATTTATTAATTTTTAAATGGTTATAATGCTTTTATATTTAAATTCCCTAATAAATAAATAAATATCTTAATTTATATATATATAAAATCCTTTAAAAGAAAATAATATAAAACAACTATATTCTAAATAAAATCATACATAACATATCTAAAAATCCAAAATATATTTAAGACATATATCTATCTTTTGAAATTCAATATCAAACCCAAATTCAAATTCAAATTAAATTTAAAATCCAATTTAAAATCAATTCAAATATATATATATATATATTTAAACAAACACAAATTCAATTTGTGAATAATAATTCTTTTTAAAATTCATTTATATATATAAAAACAACACATTATTATTATTGTTTGAAAATAAAAATTTTACCAATTTTAAATAATTAATAAAGGATATTATCACATTTTAAATTGCTTGAGATTCCGGGATATCACATTCCTCTCCCTTAGTATCTTTTCGTCCTCGAAAAGGAACGAAGCCAGAATTTATAAAAATACTTATATCAGATAAATTACTCTTTGAAAAAATTTTAAACTATAAACTCCCGTTTATTTAAGAATTTTTAAAACACCTTTAAAATCTACATAGTATTACAAAAATATTTTAATAAAAATACTTTTTATAACTCGTGTCTCAACAAGTCCATCTTTGTTCTCACAGAAGTTCGGTCATACGTTGATCAAGCGTAGGACTGAAATCTATAAGTACTTGGTAAACCCGTTTTCAACACCCAGATAGAAAATATTTTGAAAATAGAGGGAACATCTTTAGTGAGAATGCTCTAGAAATCATCACCCCCTTCATGGTCGCAGTTAACCCGATGGTTACGTTGTATCAGATGTTGTATTCACTGTTGTATATCAATGATATTATTCTTTCTCTTCCGCTGTGTTGTTATACTTAATGTGTTATAGGCTCCGGCGAATTGGATTCGGCATTTGAATCTGCGGTATTCGAATACAGGTGATGTATTCAGTGCCGATTTTCGAAGGTCGAGTAAGGGTCGTCATATAAAAAAACTGAACTAAAACATAATATAATAAGACAATGGGGCATCAATCATACTACACAAATATTTTAAATTAATCAAAATAATAAATAAGAACTATATTCAAATCAAATGAACAATATATTCAAATGTCTAAGAAAAGTAAAAATATGAAGCAAAGTCATTGAATAAATCAAAATCTAAAGATTTAAGTTAGGGTTACCTATACGGACTATGGTTAAAGAAGTCCGATAGAGGGGTGTTGCATTGCAAGGAGACCTATGATTAGCAAAGAAGCTTAACTAAAAAAAGAGAATATGATGATTAGATGGCTTTTCCCAATTAGAATTCGAAACCCTAATTTTGACTTCACTGAAGGCGAAAATCACGATCTTAGTTTTAGATTGGAAAAAGAAATCAATTTAAGTTTTTCTTTTTGAAGGAAATGTTAGGAGGAGAAGATTAATAGAGATGTTTAAATATTAAAGGAAAGGAGCATGAATAGCCAAAAGAATATTTTGACGAAAGTTAAATGAATCATTGGTGGGAACACTTTTGGTAAGGTTTCATTATTTATTATGTAACCAATAGTTGCATTTAGCTTTGAAATGCTACTAATTGGTGCAGTGGACAACAATTTTTCTTGTAATGATTATTATTGTTATTTTCATCATCTTTATGTGCTAACAGTAGTGTGGAATTTTCTTTATCTTCTTTAGCAAAGCTAGATTTCTCATGAATTTCATTAAATGTGGATCTATAATTGGAAGAAAAATGTCCAAACTTATCACAGTTATAACATTTTATTTGAGAATTACCATACCTTGATCTTCCATTTTGCTTTATCTTTCCTCCTCTTCCTCGACCTTTGACTATATATGTATCTTGCTTTTTCACTTCTTTATTAATGTATTTGCAACCATTTCTTCCATAATTTTGACCGCGACCTATTCTGCTTTGACTCTGACTTATTCCATTTTTAAATATCTCAACTCCCCTAAAAGTGGGTTTTATTTGAAGTGCTTGGTCCAATAACTCTTCTTTAACCTTTTACTTTAACTTTTCTTCTTAGACTTGAAGTGAACCCATGATTTGATCAACAGTCATGGATTCTAAATCTTTAGATTCTTTAATTGTACAACTGTAGAATCAAAATTTGATTCTAAAGATAATATAAATTTCTTAACTACCTACATTTAATGAAATATTTATAAATATATTCATATATTCATATAACATTTGATTCTAAACATAGTATACATATATTCATAAATTTGATTCTTTAATTGCTACAAATATCCAGAAGTGGCCAAGGCTAATAAAGGAAAGGTGTTTTCTTTTGAGCCATCTACATCAAGATTGATAGCAGTTGAGAAAGGAAAGTCTATGATGGAAGGTGCGCTTTTGATTCATAACATACCAATTAGGGTTCTGTTTGATACCAGTGCATCACATTCATTCATTTAACTTATGGGATGAGATGTGACCATCTAGAATTTGAGTTTCTAGGATATACTTTTGGTTGCAGCAATTGTTATGTGTTTGATTTTGCGAGTTTTGGGTTTATATTGTGTGTAGATTGGTTGAGAAAATACGATGCTAGGATATTTTTCCAGTATATGAAAATATTAATGAGACACCCTGATAGTAGTAACCGAATTATACACTCGACGGATAACTTGAGTGTGGATATTTGTACTTTGTTGGGAGCAATGAAAGTAGAAGACGAAGTGAATCGGGTTTTGGTTGTAGGGGAATATGAATATATTTTGAGCCAATTACAGGATTATCACCAAAACGAGCTATTGAGTTTCGAGTAGATCTTGTACCTGAAACTGAACCGTAAGTAGACCACCCAGCAGGATGACACCTACCGAGATGAAGGAGTTAAAGTTACAGCCAGTGGACTTAAAAGGAAAGAGCTTTATCAGACCAATTAGTTTGCCTTGGGGTGCATCCACAGTACTCGTGAAGTAACCAACAGGTCGATTATGCATCGATTATTAAAATTTGAATGAGAAGATGATAAAGAATAGATATCTTTTACCGAGAATTGATGATTTATTTGATTGGTTGAGTGGAGCCAAAGTATTTTCCAAGTTGGATCTAGCGACAGGGTTCCATCACCTAAGGGTGGCGGAAGACAATATTCCTTTAATGCCATTTCGAACGAGGTATGGTTCGTACGAGAGGTTAGTAATGCCATTCGGATTAACTAATTTGCCACCTTTCTTCGTGGACTTGATGAACCTAATTTTCCGAGAGCACTTGGATAGGTTCATATTGGTGTTCAATGGTGACTTTTTGATGTATTCTATGGATGAAAGATATCGTGAGATCCATCTTAGAATGCTGCTTAAGATGTTGAGGCCACATCAACTTAAAGCAAAGTTGTTGAAGTTTCATTTCTATAAGAAAAAAGTGAAGTTTATTGGTCATGTTGTTTTAGAAAAGGGTTGTCAGTCGATCCAGCCAAGATCGAAGATGTTATCACTAGGAAGAGACACGAGATGGTGACCGAGATAAGAAGTTTTCTTGGACTAACTGGCTATTACCGAAGATTTATCAAGGATCTCACAGATAGCAGCACCTATGACTAAACTAACCAAGAAGGACGTAAAGTTTATTTGATCCGATAAATGTGAGGAAGCATTCCTTGAGTTAATGCATTTGTTGGCCAATGCGCCCGTGTTAGTTGTTCTAGATGGGAATCAGGATTTGATGGTATATACGGATGCATGTGGAATGGGATTATAAGCCGTGTTGACGCAGAGGGGTAAAGTAGTGACCTATGCTTTTCGACAGCTCAGACTGCATGAACTGTGATATCTGACTCATGATCTGGAGTTGGCAGCGGTGGTTTTTATATTGAAGGTATGGAGACATTGCCTCTTAGGGGAACAATTCGAGTTATATATGGTCATAAGTCTTTGAAGTATTTATTCTCTTTGAAAGAGTTGAATATGAGACTACGGAGATGGTTGTAGTTTTTAGCCACTTATAATTGTGTTATTGAGTATACATCTTGAGATGTTATGATGGTATGTTATATATTTGTTGTATGTTAACGTTATGGCTGGTAGAATATACTAGCATCATCTTCATGTTGGACATGCTTGTTAAGTAGTCCTTACTGAATATCGAGAACGAAAGGAGGGTAGCATGTAACAACTCTAATTTTCGTTTAACATTATTCAATATATTTAATTGGATAGATTAAACATAGTAATATAAATGGCAAAGGAGAATGAGCTTTGAAACTTTATAAGGTCGAGCCATTATTAGTAAACTAAGTAAGATTATTTAAAAACCCTCTTCCCCCTCATAACATTCATATTTTTACTCAAAAACAATCAAAACAGAAGGAGAATGAAGGCCGACCATTTCTAAAGGTGAAATCACGAAATAAAAGGGATTCATGGGCAAGAGCTAATGAAGAAAAACTCAAATCAGCTCTTAACTCCAACATCCATTTTAAGCTGAATAATACATGAACCATCTCTATTTATATTCTTGAATTCGACTATGCATGATATCCGAATGGTTTAGATGATTTTTGCCAAGTTATGGTCGTTCAATCATTGTTTGGATAGAATAATGATTTACGGAATTATTAATGAAATTATTTGAAAGGGATTTAAGGGTGAAACCTAAGCTTTTAATCTTCAAATGCTTTAATTTTTTGATATGTGGTGTAAAACATAAATTTAGAGATGAGTTATTAATTTCATAATTTTGCCAAGTTAAAACAAATACTTTATGAATTTTCTAAGGTGAAAATTGAGTTAATTTCGGGTTTTAATTATTTAAAATAATTAAATATGGATTTTGATCCCAAAATTTTTATATAGTAAAGAAAACGATATTTTTGAATTTCTGGGATATTTGGGGATTTTTCCCAATGATTTCGAATTATTATGATTTTACTATGCTATATAATCATTAAAATGGATAATTAATTAAGCATATTAATTATTGAGTTTGATAAATGTTTTAGAACTTTAAAACTGATAAGCAGTAGAAAATTTGAAAAGAAAATGCAAAGTTTTGTTGTTAGCCAATCATATTTTGAAAAACAATTGTATTTGATGAAAATCAATTATTTTTATTAGTAATAAACAGTTTTCGTAAGATTTACTTTATTTCCATTGAGAGGCGGCAACACCATGAGGTTTGGCGTCAATGATGAGAGGCAGCAACAACATGGAACAACACATGGATGCTTATATTCTAAGTTGGGGATGTGTTGGTGCAATGCGTGCGACAATGACACCGCACATCAACAACGTCGCTTAACATCTTACCGCCCTTCATCAATGTCTGTGAGCTTATACCCCGAGCTTAAATCTCCTTACCACCTTTTTTAATGTTGTGTTTCTTATTGCGCCATGTTTTCACCACCATTTATAACATTGATTATACACACATACACAAATACACACACACACACACAAATATATATATATATATATATGTATGTATATGTATGTATATGTGTGTGCTTGCGTATGTTTGGTGGCATAATAGTCGAATTATGTTTCTAAAGTCACCATAAGTCTTGAGGCCACTGTTCATCAAGGGTGGTGAGGTTCCTTTATATTGCTTCGGCAAGGATGCTATGCTGCGTTGCTGCCATGACTATTAATGTCGACGTTGTTTTAAATAGGCAGATAACTTAAGGTATATGAAAGTCGACACCATAATTTTCGATAGGAGGTTTTATGCTTATAAGAATGTAATCCTTATTTTCTAACCTTGGGTAAAGGTTTGATGAGATAGTGCGGCATAGGTGTCGCCTATCATCTTTATTATGGGTGGCAAGCCTTAAGTTGTCTTTTTCGTTGTCATATTTGGAGATACCAGTATATTTTAAATGGTAAATTTCGACACTATCATTGGGGTACCAATGAATTTTATTTTCAACGGGCCATCTGTTTTAATAAAGTCGACACCCTCATTGGGGGTACTATTGTAATTAACTTTATACTTCGATATATATATCATTGGGGATACAACTGTAAATTGTTCATAAGTTTGACATACTTTATGGGGATGCCATTGCACATCATTTTGAGATGCTATAAGTTTAAAGAATGATAACCAAATTGGGAATACCAATAGACATGGGTTAAACATGTAGGTAACATGAATTAAATTGTAAAATGATGGGTTCATAGTTATTCTAGAAAAACTATGGAGTTTGTAATGGATAGTCCATATAATGTAGGGATGGATAGTCTCCATGTGGTTATTGAAGGATTCATAGTTATCCTAGGAAAACTATGGGATGTGCGATGGATAGTCCACATAATTTTAAATAATGAAATATGTGAGATAGATAGTCCACATAACTTTGATAATGCAACCGTGGGTGATGGATAGTCAACATGGTAGGAGATGGATAATCCAAAGAATTAATATATGTGAGAAGGGTCGTCCACATGAGTATAAGACGGATAGTATGTTTGGTTTGAGATGGTAGGTTATTATTCACACCAAACTTTTGTCTAACCAAAAGTTTTTGTGTTTACCCTTAAACTTACGGGCACTCATTTGAGTAGGTCGGAAGTAAGGGATTTCCGGTTCCAGTTAGACGAATAATCTTTTAGAGACGTATAGAAGGCAATTTAGCTATTACGAGCTTTATTTAATTCCACTATCTTTGTCTACTGAATATATGAAATGATAGAAGGTTATAACTGTTAAGTGGTAGTAGACTCTGATCAACCAAGGGGGTAGCTTCATATATCCCCCTCAGAGTATTTTGTAATAATTATATTTGCTTCGAACGTGGGATTATGAAGGGATTGTGTAATGAATGTGAAAAGCTTATTCTGAAATGTAATAATAGTTTGGTTAAAGAAAAGTGTTTAATTTTTTTTATATTCACGTGTTTCTGATATTATCAAAATGATTAATGTATCCGCATTTTGTCATTGGAAAATCAAAATGATTAATATAGCTGCATTTGTCATTGGAAGTTAATAACTGTGGATAATTGCAGCATTCATAGCACTTAGTTTGGAGCCTCAAAATGGGCGATGTTACATCATCCCAATTATGGTAAATGAGCATAAGAGCCTTCTGATCTTTCTTCTTCAAGTTCTTCAAATTATCCCCTTTTGTTTGGGATAAAGTGGTAATATCTACAGGTTCTTCATGCATATTTTCAACGTTTCCTACACATCTTGCAATCCAAGAAACGCCTTCTGCGAATGATCCAATTATCATAATACTCCTTTAGTAAGGGAATTTCAAAAAGATTCATCCCATTTTCCATCTCTCTGATTATCAACCAAGCTATGATACCAATGTTAAAAACATTATAAGAAGATTATGTAAATGTAATTAGCAAGTGAAAATTAGGAGACGCATATTTAGGAAAGGAGGAAATGAAGCTTTATTGCAATTCTTTCTTTCTACTTTTTTGCTTACATACAAATGAGAGAAACCATTCTTATTTGCAGTAGTATATCAACTGAATGGATAATAGAGATGTATTATGTTTTATGAATAACTACTTCAAATCCCCGAAAAATCTATTCTCTGGGCTTCTCTCAAATTCCTTATTAGATAACTCTAGATTTTCCATGGCTAAAATTTAGCATGTCCCTAAATGCAAAAAGTTGAAATGTCCAACATATTTAATGCTTCCTAAAACCAAGTTTATTTCTAACAAGAAGATTTATGACACCTCAGCATACACCTTTTTGATCCGATCATCTCAAATGCAATTTGCATTCAATGACACTCTGACTCACAGATTCTACAATTTTCATAAGCATTGTATTTTGATACTTCTTCATTAACACATCAGTCAAGATATTGACTGCAAAGGCGCATAAATATATGTTCATTTGTACATGGAGAAGGATCACAATATTTAATTTTTTTACTCAAATTAATGATCGTTGAATAAAAGAAATAACACTGTTAAAATTATTACGAGAATGAAACTATGGGAAGAAGGAAGGGGAGTTGAAGTCAAGATTTTATCTTAACCTTATTCAATTGAGTAAAGTCATTTTTCTTTATACATATGTATATGTATATATAACTTCGCACATGTATACACACTCACACAACATTATATGGTAGGAATTCACTACTCCCCATCGGATTAGATGTATTAAACAGCGAGGTAAAATATGTAATTTTAAAAAAAATCTTTTTTAAAAATTATATTGAATCATATTTAATGTTATATTTGATATAATAAGGTTTGTATTTTGAATTAAAATCAATTTTTTTGTAATTATTCTAGTAAATAATAGTGGAAACTAGACTAAAGGACTTATCAATCCAAGGCAATAAGTTTCTACATTAAAAGATAAAAGAAATTATCGTTTTTTTGAATATATCTATAAAAATGATAAATGAAAGTATCCTTTTGTCAATCATTGAAATAAATATATACTTTTATATTTTGTGCTTGAAACAAGAAATGATAAAGGAGTTTATTGTTTTCATCTCACTGAAAATGATAATTTCTTTTATCTTTTGTCGTTGAAACTAGTTTTCCTAAAATGTAGTACCAAAAATTATTATCATGGACTGACAAGCCCTAGAAGTGAAATCTAATATATGATATATATTTGTTATAATGAACATCATATGTTATTTAATAATATTATAATATTGTGTAAAGGGAATATGAATATATGTATATTACACTGGTATTAACAAACACTACGTTTTTTTAAATCGGTTGACTTTATTGTTCCAGTCTCAATAGCCCAACCAACCCATTACAACCCTGTCAAAAGTAACATAACAAAAATGTCGAATTAACTAAACATTCCCTAACTTTTTAGCTTCCCATTTTTTTTATAATTTAGAAATAAATCTGTTGCGATCGAAAGCAATACCATTACCCGACCCCTATGCTTCAATAAGTGACTCATCTTCCATTGCACACCGGTAAATCTCTTCTCATTAATCCATTTACTTACTATTTAACTTCCAGTACAATTTTCCCACTAATCCACTCTATGTTTTTACTTTGTTATGGAAAATGTATCTATTATGCTCTTTCCATATATGGTAAATTACAGTTGTCATTGCTATTTCCTTTAGATCTTGTCTCAAAGCCGACCTTGTTGTTTGCGCTCAGGTATACGATTTCCTCTCTTAAGTCTTTGTTTAGTGGCATGTCTAGATATTTCAACTTTAAGATCTTTGATATAGTTACTAACCGACCATCTAAAAAATTGGTGTTCATGTGTTTTTTTTTCGGCCATACATAGCTTACATTTTGCATTAAATTTTAACCCTCATTTTTCTGGTCTATTAGCTGTAGGAAGCCTAAAGTTAACAACTTTGCATGTTGTAAATGCCATTTTGGGATTGTATTCTTTATTCCACACCGATAGAGTAAAGAGTGTGTCCTAGAGGCAGTTATGTAATTTTGTTACATAAACTTAACTCTATAAACAATTCTGTTCGAAATAAAGTATGCAATTGGTTTAGTATTCTATTGTATGTGTTGAAATATTGTGATGTAAATATGATATAACTACGATAACATATATAAGTAGAAAATTCATAGGAGCCGCATTTAATCGACTGCGGTTATAACTACGAATGTGTTCCTAACCATGATTATTTAATTGATGTAAACAAAGCAATAAATCCTTAAATGTTCCTAGTTGAGATGCGTCGGAAAAGGATATTGATACATCTATTAAGATTACAGTATGTAACGCTCTCCATATGATAAACGGTAATTTACTCCTAACCGTTGGGCACTCCAAGGGGTCAAGTACTTATGGTTATTTACAACAATCACATAACAAATCGATGAAAATATTATACAAGTTAATAAGTTAAGTCAAAATAGAAGATCTCATGGTAATATGTACTAGTAGTCTTCTAACATAAGGGTATTGTTGATCTTAATTAGCTAGACTATACTTTGATTATTGTTACATATGTCCATAGTGATCTTATAATGACCATAATTGGGTATACATTGAACTACTTGAAGTGAGACACTATCCAAAAGCGAATTCATCCCCATCATTATATAAGGTTAGTATCATCGTAATTGGTAAATGACCTAAAAGTCAAAATCCCTAGCAGGAGTAAGTCGATTAATAGGTTAATGCTATCAGATTGGACCAAGAAATTTAAAAGTGCTTTATACAATTAATATAGGTATTAATAGAGTTTTTTAACTTAGACCAAACTCTAGATATCTAAGTGATACGGTGTTATAAAAAGAATACAAGTACAAATTGTCGTTATTAGTGAGCTTATTTTAAATCATAAATATGACTTTGCCTAAATGCTCTGTATGCATTGAACTTGTCCCTATACCATGCTTTAGCAAAGTCATTACAAGCTTTAATATTTAAGTTGTTTAAATATTGATAGTGGACCAAGTTTGCACCAGAGAGTCAACATAATCACGATGCTAATTATTTCCATGTTTAGCTAATGGTGAAATTAATTTATAAATGGTATAAATTAATAATAAATTAATTCAAATGTTGTATAAATATTTTGTGGATATTTTAATTATTTGTTTCAGGCTTAAAACTGAACAGGATGATGTATCAAAATATGTGATGGTTCAATTAATCTAGGAGCTAAAAATTAATTAACTAAATATAGATTCAAATAGGAGTAAAAGAATTCATTGACCTTGCCTCATCAAGCAAATGGCCGGCCACATCGGGCGATTTAGAGGGCTTTACTAAATGTTGCTCAATTTCTCACAAGTGTAATTAAGCCGGCTAGCACATCAAGGCTTGGTCCATACACATGCTAGCAAGCACTCGACCCAGGCTAGTTTAGAATGATTCATGTTCAACCTAACTCCATCTCAGCGGATCCAACAAGTAAGTGATAGATAGGTCAACTTAGATTCCTATGCCAGGCCCGACAAGCCACAAGTTGACCAAATCAACTCACTTGACCAGACCCGGCTCAACCGTGGTATGTCTTTAGCTAGACTTCAACTTAGCTTGCCTTTGACCTCTCCCAGCTAACCCATCTCATCATCCCTTGAGTGGATCGGGACACCTCTCATGACTTGGTCCTAATAAATATTTAGCTTCATTTAACAAATCCAATAAGCCACAGTTTGGCCGACCCGGATCCCTATGCCTAGCCTAGCCCGACTCAGTTCAGCACAACCACCTCATATGATTTATCTGGCTTAATGCGACCAGTTGATGACCCAGCTCTCTTAGCCAACGTACGTCCAATCCTAAGCAACCTGTCCCATCGCTATATGCTCGTTCCTTCATGCTCCAACCTTATCACATTCAGCTTCACCCAACAATCTTCAGCAACAAGTGACTTATTGCTAAGCTTCCTATCGGCCTGGCTACTTAGGCAAGCAAAAGCAAATGATAAATGGTATGTCTAACTGTACTAGGCACTGCAGTATGCCTACCATTAATCTGTGTAACACTCCTAATTTTGATTAATATTATTTAAGATATTTAATTAGATAAATTAAATAGTAATGTATAGGGACAAGGAAATTGAGACTTGATAATTACAATGGGTCATGCTTAAATTAATAAGTTAATAAAAAAGGTTATAACTTAGATAAGAAGGAGGATTTACGATAAGGGTATATGGGAATAAGTTTCATTTTCAACTAAAACACTTCAACCCTCACTAACTCATTACCGCTTAAGTCATAAAAACGAAAATAGTAAATAAGGCTGGCCAATGCTAGAGCATCTAAGAAGAAGAAAGCTAGGAATCTTAAGGATTGCTTAGGGGAAATTAACTCTAAATTCAAATCTCTTAAGGATTGCTTAGGGGAAATTAACTCTAAATTCAAATCTTAAGTCTTACTAACCAATCAAGGTGAATAATGATACCATCGCATAATATGCTTGTTCATTTTCAGTTTTAATATTAAACCCAAAGTTATACGATTGATGTTATGCCATGTTTGAATGTTTGGATGATTATATGCTTATCGATGAATTATGTAATTTATTTATGAAATTAACTAATAAGTTTGATATAGAAAACCTATCATATACCATCCAAATGAGTCGAAAACTGAATATGATGTTGTAAATATTATTTTAGAAGTTATTTCTATTCATAATTTTCTGATTATGTATAAATATTTCAAGATTTTCTTAAGTGAAGAAAATGGTTTGTTTCAAATTTTAATTATTAAAAATAATTAAATAATTTTTTTGGCCTCGTAATTTTCATATATTAAAGAATATATAAAATCTAATTTACTATGATTTTTAGGAATTTTCCCATGTTTTTATGATTTATTAGGCTAGAGAAGCTTAATGATTGTATTAAAATATTAATATAAAATAATTGGTTTACAAATGTTTTGGGAATGATATTTCTGGTCTATGGTAAAATTCTAAAAAGGATTAGATAAAAAATATTATCCAATGAGACTTTAACGAATAATAGGAGTCGGTAAAGAGAATTTACTTTTAATAGCAAGAAAACAATTTTTGTGGTATTTACGATAATCTCATGCTGAAGTCATCGACGTCGAAGGCCATGGTGCCACTGCTATATGTTGCTAACCTTAGTGAATGCATAAGATATCACTTCCAGGTGATATGGAATGAATTCAGTAAGGATGGAGTCGACGTCGGCATGTATGCTATCGACGTTAATGATGTTGTATTTCATAACGCTACACATCAAAGTGCCGCATTTTGTAAAAAAAGGCATGATGCCACCTAGTTTCTATAACGTCACCGACTGCATAAGGCGATAATTCCGCTATTCTACTATATTAACTATTTGTACAATGATGTTGCAAGTTATATATGTCGACATTAATGTGTAGTGGCAGTGTTTCCACATGTTTCAATGTTAACTATAAATTATAAAGAGATGTTGATGACGTCATTCTTCAATGTCACCATTTCCATATTTTTAAACTTTAGAACTTTATGCTATGTAAACCTATAAAAACTCAATACTATGCTAGGCGACATAGATCTGGCCTTATTCTATGTTAAATCATATTCTTTAACATAATATTTGATAGTGAAGGGATGTGATGACCCATGTTGACAATAACCATGCTGTACTTTATCAATTTAAGCGTTTATTGCTTTGGCTGATATAAGTCTGAAATTCCAGCGCATAGGGCTCTATCTAGGATAAGACTAAAAAAGGCTTAAGCATATAAGGAAATAAACCAAGATGATGTAGGTTATTGGTTAGCTCATAAAACCATTAGGATCAGAGGGACCCTAAGAATATTAAGTTTTGGACAGGCTGTCCAGTTTTCTTTTAACGGTAAGTTAGAAAATTTGATATATTTGTTAGGCCCAAGTCAGCTACCTATGTTAGTAGTCGCCCTGAGAAAACTATGATGTTGGGATGGATAGTCGATTAATTTAGACAAATTGGTCATGATTACCCATGTTGCATGTATGCATATGATTATTTATGGTATTTAGTTTAACCATTATGGTTGCAGGTGCAAGATTTATAAAAGACATATTTAGAGGATACTAGTGAGGAAAAAACCTATTCTGCTTAGAGGTGTGGTCTCACTAGATTTCTGTTAACCGAGATGACATATTCACACCATACTTTTTGTCTAACTCAAAAAACTCTCCGGTGCTCATTTGAGTAGTTCAAGAGCAAGATTTTCAGATTAAATAGGTTTTGGCATATAAAGCTTTCGAAGACATGAAAGAGGCAAGGGCAGCTATCTAGGAGTTTATCTATATGTATTATCCGCTATATTGAAGTTTATTCTGTTGGAATTTATGTAACAACAGATGTTATAACTGTCTAGTAGTAAACTCCGATCAACCAACATGGCATCTTTATATGTCACTCTTGGAGTATTTTGTAATAATTATATTTTATCTGAACCTGGGCAACATTGAGATTATGTAATGAATATGAAATGTTATCGTAGAAATAAAAATGTGAAAGTTTGTTTTGAAATTATATTTAAGAAAATTTCATATTCTTGTGCTTCTGATGTTGTGATACAATTAACATCACCATATTTTGTCATTGGAAATTAATATTATAGATGACTACAATGTTGTAGCGGTTAGTTTTGGGCCTCAAAATGGAGGATATTACAACTTGGTATCAGAACATAGGTTTAAGTAAAACTAAAAGAATTTTGAATTTAAAAGAGTTTTGAAAACATAATCCAAATGAATCAAAGGATAAGATTAGGAGTATGAGATAACACTATAGTAATGTACTTGTATTTTCTATATATAAATATATATTGTATCCTATTTCTTCCATCTCTGCTAGACCGCTCCCACTAAGATACGAATGCAAATTTAAGGAAAGTATGGTATGGGGGTAGGAAACGGAAGGGTGAATATCAATAGAGTAAGCACCATAACCAATGGAAATATCAGGCCTAATACTAAGGGGAATCCGGGTCGACAAATAGCTGCTAATATGGGTCCTGGAGCACCGCCAGTGTATTTAGGAGCTATGTGTCACTTCTTTGTCAAGACGATGCACGTAGGAGTTGCAGCTGGATTGGTTGATGAAAATGATAAAGCAGCAAATCTTGAAATTCCAGTTGTCAGCAATTATGCTATTTTGAGTAGAGATTATGCAAGAATTGGAGGAAAGCTATTTAATGGAACTGAGGACGCCATCGAGGTGGAGAATTGGCTACTATATTGTGAAAGGATTTTTGCTTATTTAGGTTTGAATGACGAGCATAAGAGAAGGTTGGCATCCAGATGCAAGGTGCTGCATTGTACTGGTGGAACAGTGTAACTATTGGGGTACTAGAGGAAAACTCGACTTCGACAGAGTTTAAAAGGAGGTTCAAGGAGAGATTATGTCTGAAATTGCCAAGTTAACCTTGCTAAGGAAGTTTGTTGAGTTAATGCAAGGAGACATGACTGCGTTGGAACATGCATCAAGGTTTGAGGAGTTATCAAGATATAGGCATGACATGGTGGATATTATTATTAAGAGAAATGAAAAGTTTACCCATGGATTAAGACCAAAACTTGCTAGGGAAACCTTGCCACATCTAAGTGATTCATGTGATGTGGTAGTAGAGATGGCACCAAGGAATGAAGAGATGCTTGTTTTCTTTGGTGGTAATAGGGCAATGGAGACTTAGAGTGGGCAGAATCGGAAAAGGAAGTTCTTTTATTAAAAGGGATCTCAGAAGGTTAGAGATGCTAAGAAAGGAAAGGCGAAAGTTGTGTGTTACAAGTGTGACAAGAATGAGCATTTTGCAAATGAATGTCCTTCAAGTGATGGAAAGAATATGATTAGGAGAAAGAACATCAAGTGCTTTAACTATGACCAAATTGGACACTGTAAAAATCAGTGCAAGGAACCAGCTAAAGTGGAGAAAGGAAAGGTGTTTGCATTAGAACTAGCTACCTCGAGACCAATAACAGATGAAAAAGGAAAATCTACAATGGGAGATATGCTTTCGATTCATGGTATATTTGTTAGAATACTACTTTTTATTGATGCACTGCGTTCTTTTATATCCCATTACTTAGTAATAAGATAAGTTTAGAACCATCTTACCTAGTTACTTCCTTAAGGGTTGCGAATCCGATATGGTGGTATGCAACTCTTGGGATGAGGTGTGACTATTTAGAGTTTGAATTGTTAGGTCATATATTTGCCTATAGTTTTTTTGTGTCTAATTTCATAAGCTTTGGGATTATTTTGGATATGGACTGGTTAAGTGAATATGATGTAGGATATTTTTTGTCAGGATAGGGAAATATCTCTTTGACACCCTACTAATAGGGATAAAATTATATACTTGATAGAGAACTCGAATTTTAATGTTTGTGCTTTATTGGGTGCAATGGAGGAGGAAGACGAGTTAAACTGAGTTTATGGCGTTAGGGAGTTTACCGATGTATTTGATCTAGTGGCAAGACTACTGTCGAAACGAGTTATCGAGTTTTGTATATATCTTGTACCTGGAGCTGAACCAGTTAGTAGACTGCCTAGAAGAATGTCACCTACTGAGATGGAAGAGTTGAAGGTGCAGCTGGTGGATTTAAAAGGGAAAGTTTCAGAACAAGCAGTTCGCATTCGGAAACAGCCAGTGTGCTCGTGAAGAAACTAGATGGGTCGTTTGGATTGTGCATTGATTACTGTAAGTTAAATGAGAAGATGGTGAAGAATAGATATTCTTTGCCGAGAATTCATGATTTGTTTGAGCCAAAGTATTTTACCAGTTGGATTTGGCGACATGGTTCCATCAATTGAGGGTGGCGGAAGACAATATTCCTTTAATGGTGTTTTGAACAAGATACCGTCATATAAGTGGTTAGTAATGCCATTTGAACTGACTAATGTGCCAGCTTTCTCGTGGATTTGATGAATTGGATCTTCCAAGAGTATTTGGATACATTCATGTTAATTTTTATAGATGATATTCTGATATATTCTAGGAATGTGCATGACCATGAGATTTACCGTAGAATAATGCTTAAGATTTCGATACGACATCAAATAAATGTGAAATTTTCAAAAATGTCACTTTTGGAAGAAAGAAGTAATGTTCCTCGGTCATGCAGTCTTAGAAAAAGGGTTGTCAATGGATCCATCTAAGGATGATGCTGTCAACAATTAGAAATGACCCGAGATGCTAACCAAGATAAAGGGTTTGCAACATATGACGATGCCCTCTTAGTTGATCAAAGTTACTAAATAGTCATAACTGACTTAGTACAAATACAGCGGAAATACATCAAAAAAATAAAATTACAACTCCTAAATTGTTATCCGTCAGCCACCTGCTCGTCTCTGGAAGCTTTATTCGTCATCCTACTAAAAACATCAACCCTCAACCTACTCAAATCAATTATAAGCACTCAAGATTTAAGGGGGAAAACATAAACTTTGAGTCAGACGTAAAGCCTGGTGTGAATAACACTATACATTTCCGTTGCTTGATATTAAGTGAGCCATGCCACTTAACGAAATGGGTTTCCCCTTACTAATAACCTTTTAAAACATATCATTTTCATATCATAATCCTGCAACCAATACTAGTTAAAACTGTAAAGCATTATCATGTAAACATACATATCAGGTGACAAATAAATTATCTGTCCGAACACTATAGTTTTGTTTGGCTAACAACTAACATTTGGGTGACACGGGTCTACCAGAAAATATAATCAAAATAATCTAACATCTGTTAGATACTCCTCTTCTAGGCGGTTTGTCCTTAACTATTTGTTAAATACTCCTCTTCTGGACAGTCTGCCCTTAACTATCTGTTAAATACTCCACTTCTGGACGGTTTGTCCCTAACTTAACATCTTCCAGGATCACCTGATTCTAATGGTTTTGCGAGCTCACCAATAATCTATCTGTATATAAATATATATTCTCTTCTGTGTGTAATCATAATTTTAGTCTTACCTGTGACAAAGCCCTACACACTGGAATTTTGGACTAATTAGCTAGGGCTAATAGCTAATGTATAGGGCGCAACCCTTTATTAGTTCCATTTGGTATTCTAATATATGAGTCATTTTACTTAGGGTTCCCTTCCCAAAATTTTCCTTAAAAACCATTTCATCTTAAATTGATATAAGACCTTTAAAATCATGCTCAAACAAGGAAAATACATAAACCCTATGCTTTACTCAAAATCACTTTGCCATGTTTATATATGCTTTACTCAAATCTTTGTTGATGAAAATATTTAAACCTTTGAAAATACCCCTTTCGAATCCATTGAAAGTACCCATTTCGAAACCATTGAAAGTAACCCATTTGAAACCAAGTAAACCCTTATTATAAACTAGGTCGAAAGGCCAAAACCTTCCTTTCGAAACCATTCATTTAATCCTTTCGAAACCCTCGAAAAAAAAATTCTTCAAAAGCTCGAAATCTTAGATATTCTATCTTTAAAACACTTAAACATTTGCCTTTCGAAACCGTAGGAAAAATCTTTCCTTTAAAACCTTTCAAAACCATCGGGGAACTACCCCTTCGAACCATGCATTCAAACCTTTTAAAAAAATTGGCAACCACCCCTTCGAAACCTTCATTAAAAACATTTCGAAAGCGTTAAATCTCAAACCTTTCAAAAGCATTTGGGTTCAAAAAACAAAGTATATCTTCCGAAACCATTGACTTTGAAAGGTAGAAAAGCGATACCTAGGGCTTCAACTAGTCGAAAGCATTTACTTAAAAACAAAGGCGCAACCCATTCGAAATCATTCTTTTTAAACCATTGACCCATTCAAAAGCAAACCAAGTCGAAAGCTTTACCGTCGAAAGCAAAGCATGTGCATTTTCATTTAAAAGCAAAGTAGCGCTTCAACCCCTTCAGAACCTATAGTCTCGACCTAATGCCTTTCGCCATAGTCCAATTCACTTTATACCAATTTATTGATACTATGTGCAATGGTACCGTTGGCATTGAGGTGGTAGTACTTGGTCGGAACCCTGTGCCGAAAGTGGCGAAACATGCTAAAAGCACGTAAAAACTCATTTTTACTTTAAAAAGAATTCCTTTTCAACTAACTTGACTTGTTTGTCAAAATATTTTTGGTTGCTAATTTTCTTTTCTAAAAGTGCTGCCAATATTACAGAAATAAATAATTTAATTTATTTGTAAAATACCTGTTCTCCTTTTATAAATATATAAAACATTTAAGTTCCATGCCGTAAATAATTTTATATATTCAAGAAAACACTTCTGAAAATTCTACAAAAAATCCAAAAAATCCCTTTTAATGTGTTTTAACATATATAAATTTCAGACCCAAACTATTTATAATTTAACCGCAAACTATTTTTAACTAAACTATTTTTAACTCAATAAATCATTTTCTTCACCAGAAAATTTATAAAAAAAATCCACACTAATTCAGAAAATTATGAAAATTAAAACCCATATTTAAAATATCATTTTTGATTTATATCTAAAATCACAAGGCATTTGGAAGTATTAAATAGGGTTTTCACATCAAAACATATCATAAAATCTATATGATTGAGCATAAATCATTAACAAGCATATAGAAACATTTAGTCCTTCAAAATCGTGGATAAACTATGCAAGATAAATCGGGTTTCACCTTAAAACCAAAAATTTTTAGAAAACAAGAGATGTAGTAATTATTCACCTTTGCTTTGTGATTAAGGATGTGAGATTTGATCTTGATTAAGTTGACTTGATTCTTCCTCTTGAATCCTAGCTTTTACCTTCTCTTTTCTTTCTAGTGGTCGACCATAGACTTGTACTTTTGTTTATGAATTTTGAATGAATGTGAGAATGATGGCTTAAGGGGTTTAGGGTATAAGAATGTATCTATTCGTATATTGCCCTCGTCTATGATACTTAACCATTTAATTTTAGTTCATTTGTTATCAAGGTACGACTCCCCGTTGTTAATTACAAATCTCAATCCCCTAACCATCACATTATTTTATTTGATGTATCTAATTAAATTTCCTAAATAATGTTACTACGAATAAGGAGTGTTACGTTCTCCCATCCTTATAGAATTTTATCCTCGAAATTACGATAAAGTACATAGCAAATCAAACACAAAGGTAAAACATACCATCAAACAAATCAGGATAAGCGTCTCTATTCTTGCTTTCAGTCTCCTAAGTGTTGTCCGTATCATCGTCACTCCACTGGACTCTAACTAATCTGACTGTCTTGTTCCTTAACCTCTTCTCATCTCTCGCAGCTATATGGGCAAGCTTCCTAACTATAGTCAAGTCTTGTTCCACTACTAAATCCTCTAACAAAGTCGGTGCTATAGTAGTGTCTGGATCCCTAACAGACTTCCTCAGATGAGATACATGAAAACATTATGAACTCTTACCAAACTACTTGGTAACTCCAGTATGTACGTGAGTATCCCGATCTTCTCTAAAGTAGGAAATGATCCTATGAATCTCAGTGCCAACTTCCATGATTTCCCAAATCTAATCACACCCTTCATCGTGATACCTTAATAAAAACATGATCCACAACAAAGAATTCTAAGTCTTTTCATCTTCTCTCTGCATAACTCTTCTTCCGAGACTGAGCTTCCTTCATCCTAGCTCGAATCAATTCAATCTTCTCTGCAGCTTATCTTACCAAATCCAGATCAAGAACTACTCTATCCCCGGTCTCTAACCAACAAATTGAAGATTTGCATGGCCTTCCATACAAAGCTTCAAACGGTGCCATCCCTATACTAATCTGATAACTGTTATTATATGTAAAATCAATTAAGTGTAGATGGTCTTCCCGTGAACCTCCAAAATCTAATACACGAGCTTGTAACAAATCTTTGATCTTGTCAATTCTTTCCATTTGCCCATTGGACTGTGGATGGTAAGCGGTACTCATCTTGAGCTTGGTTCCTAAAACCTTCTGTAGACTCTTCCAGAACTTGCTAGTGAATAAGAAATCTCTATTACTTAGTATACTACTTTTAATTCCATGAATTCTAACTATATTCTTCATAAATAACTTCCCTAAAACAGGTGTCGTCCTAATTGACTTAACTGAAATGAAATGGACACTCTTGGTCAATCTGTCCACTATAACCCATATACTTTCATTTCCTCCGTTTTACCCAGGCGACCCGTCTATAAGATCCATCGAAATAGAATCTCACTTCCAAACTAGAATATCCAAAGGCTGTAGCAACCCACTTGGCTTTTGATGTTCATCTTTTACATGTTGACAGTTCAAACACTACTTCACCCATAAGCCTACATCCCTCTTCATCCATTCCTAAAAGAAACTTTGTTTCATATCTTGATACATCTTCGTTCCTCTTGGATGAATAGTGAACTTCGAATGATGGCATTCCTCAAGAACTTCTTTCCTTATGTCTCCCACGCTTGGAAGACAAAACCTTCCTTTCTTTCTCAACCACCCATTCTGGTCAAGACAAAAATCCTTCAAGTTATCGCCCTCCGTTCCATCTCTTAACCTTCTGATCCTTCAGCCAATACCGGATCCTCCTCTTGTTTAGAAGCAATCCTTTCATCAGATCCGGCCTTAGATCTCCACTGAACTCTACAAGTCGACAATGCTTCCAAATCTTTCATTCTGCTGTCATAGCCAACACTGCATTCTGATGCTTCCTACTAAGCGCATCTGCAACCTTGTTCCCTTTTTCTGGTGCATACTCAATACGAAAGTCATAAGCGGTATAAATCTCTAACTATCACTGTTGTCTCACATTCAGCTCCTTCTAACAGAACAAATACTTCAACGACTTATGATCCGTATGAAGTGTAATGGCCTGATATTTTAAACCAGTCGCATCCAAACATGCCGGAATTGAATTGCTTAAAATACCAGATTGTAAGTTTATATTTGGAAAAACCCAAAATATACAGTAAATAAATAATCGTAGAATCACAGACACAGAGTAATATACAATATGCAGCGGAAACAAGAGAATAGTAGTTCATGAAGCTACTAATAACAGAGTTAAATAAGATACAATAGAAGTCTCGAATACAATAGTCAAATACAATATCAGAATACATCACTAGAATCAACTGAATATCTGAAATCTAGATAGATAGTTGGATCCCTAGGCGAAGCTCCAACTCTAAACGTGAGTCTCAAAAGCTGAATCACTCAGTCTGACCCGAGCGTAAAGCAAAACACAAAAAACTCGAGTTAGGATTAACATTATTTTATTAATAAATCCAACGCAAATGAAAAAACAACTGAAATACGAGTAACTCAAAGGATGTTTGGGATAACCATCCTTTAAGGATCTGTTAAACTATTTATATGTACGTTAAGTAGATAATGCCTATCAGTAATATAAAGTATCAAAATAGCGGTAAGGCGTTACCATTATCCCCCTTAACACATTTTATATAAGCGTCATAGTCTATACAGCACTTTAAACTCCACCGTAAACTAGTGGGCTATCAGGGAGTACTCCACAGGTATAACACAAAACAAATCATAGTGGTCGCGCATAGGAATACGAGTATAACAAGGCATATGAGGCAATACCCAAGGTAGTGAAACTACCGTTTGCCTGATCCGGACTGGTGATAACGCATCGCCGCAACGATCATAACACTGCGAAACAACACTCCCAATTCAAGGGTGCGCACCAATCAAAAACAAGTAATGAGTAGTTTACGAAGAAGTGTGTCCGCTAGAGGTGGGTAACCTCATTGGCCCGGCATGGCTCCTGTTTAAGTCATTTCAAATTTGACACAAGTGCCAAGGCTATCCATTATCGTTCTCTTTCTTCAAATCCAGCAACGTCATCATTCCAACCACTTCATTCTGGATCACACTCTACGTATAATAGTTATTAAAGTGGTTTTTGGTTTAGACAGAGAGTATGTCCCTAACCGATCCCGGACTCTTCAATAATTACGTAATTATTACACCGATTGGTCATTTGATAAACTTTCAAAATAGTTTATATTTCAAAACCAAAATATCATTGCCATTTCAGAACCACATCAATACGATATCACTTCCATTTCAAAACCGAATACGATATCATTTTCAATTAAAATATATATCCATCTCAAATATATCCATTTACAAAATCTTAGTACTTTAAAGTTATAACACTTTCTAAACCAAATGCTTTGGAAATCATAATACTTTGAAAATCAAAATTTAGAAATCATAATGCTTTGGAATCATAACACTTCCCACTTAACTGTTTAAATATAAATAATAGTATATATAGTAAAATAGTTTATAATTCAAATAGTTTATATAAAAATAATTTATATTAAAATAGTTTATATGAAATAAATTTATAAAGTAACATATATAAATAGTTTTAAATATAATTTGAAAATACTTTATATAGTAAAATAGCTTCCTCAAATTTCACAAATCAATTCCAAATCAACACCAATCCCAAAATTTCAAATTTAATCAAATCTCAAATCATCAATTTCAATTCAATTCAGTTCTCAATAAACCATTTAAATTATCGATTTCAAATATAGCTTTGAACCATAAATAAACCATTTAAATTACAATATATTTCAAAGCTTTTAATATACCATAATCTCAAACTAAATTTGAAAATTTCATATATATCTTAATTCAATTTACTAATATTTAGTTTTGAAATATTTATTTAATAAATTCAATATCATTTAAATAAACCTCAAACTTGAGATATTCCTTAATCACCTTAAACCAACATCAAGTTATAAAATCATGCCCTTTAAAATCTCAAATTCAATAAGTTCCAAACCGGTTTTAATTAAATAAATTCTTAATTAAATACCATTTCAAATCAATTGCGAATCTATCTTCCCAACCTTAATTTTATTAAAATCATTATAAACTGTATATTAAAATATAATTTAAATAAATACTTGACCATATTATATTTTAATAAAATCAAACTTTATTATTGAACTTATTCTATATTAAAACATATTTGTACATAGCTTAAAAATCAAGAATATAATTATAACTTTTATATAATATCTAAAATCAATATTTTATAAAACCATATATTTCTTTCCAAAACCCATAGAAATCATTTCAAAATATTTATATAGACCAACAGTATCTGTATATAATTTTTTACCATATGGTCAAGTGATACAGATATTTATCATTTCAATCTGCAATTTAAATATATATGGGTATATATATATATATATATATATATATCATTTCAACCCGCAATCCCAAATTCAATTCAATGAAAATCTCTTGGGTTTATCATTTCAACCCATAACGATTTTCTCCTATTCTATAGATCGTTCGGGTATGTATCATTTCAACCCATAGGGAATTCTATACTAACAGAGAACTTGCAGAGTGATAACATATATAAAAATAATATAACAGGCATGTATCATCAATATAAATAATAGATAATAATGCCAGATGTCACAGGTGAACAGATACAGGTAATAGCATATACATAACAATGTAAATAACCAACAGCAACATATTTCAATTGTCGTTTCAATTGAAATTAAATTTAATACATATAAGAACGTAAATCGTGAGTGATTGTTCACCTTTCGAGGCTAGAGAAGCTTGACAAGAGAACAAGCTAGGAATTCCAAAGTAAAGCAAGATTAGCATGAATTTGATAGACAGGCTGATAAATAAGAATAGATGAAATTAAACCAGAACTAGGTCGATGAAGATAATGGTATAAGTGAGTTCATATGACTAAGTATAACTATATATGTATTCTATATTCAAGCACGTATTAAATTTTAAATATGTGTTTATTATAAAAAAATTATTACTTGGTTCACACCTATAATTTAAATCAAAATGTATACGTATAATTTAAAAGTCAAAATAAACGTATATACCTATATACTCAAAATCTAAAACATATATACGTATATAAAATTAAAATCAATACTAACTTAAACAAGTAAACTGAAATACTGTAACTCGTGCATATCTTATATATATAAAGTACATGCTGGGTATGCAAACTCATATACAAAGAAAATCAAAAAAATAATATACATTTTGTATTCAAAATCCAACCAACTATTTTATAGAAATGCATATCCATGTGACAGATCATATAATGTATATATACTTCATATAACAACAAAACCAAATATAACCTATAGGATATGTAATTACTTCGAAATATAAATCCACACATATATATGTAAATATAAATGGAATATATAACTTAATATATAAAATATACACAGTACATAAATATATTTGCAAATAGCTCAACTGCCAGTACATATATAATCTATAAACAAATGTACCCTTACATGTGTTTATAATATAACTTTTGTATAAGACTAATACACACACACACACACCGCCGATATGAAAGCTTCACATGCATATATAAACTAAAAATCAATATAACTTCAAACACATACATTTAAAAATCACGTTATCACTATATATATGCTGTTATATTGCATCAATATTTCTACAGTAAAATACATAAACTTATACATCTTTTAAAATATATACGTGCCCAATATATATAGTTTATACAACAAACATGAACAACTAACCCATATATTTAATCTCTAAAACCGATGCTAAAAATACAATAAATACAACTTTACCCTATTATAGACTAAAAGCCGATCCAAGTTATAGACTAACCTGTTTATAAAACTGTTTCAACATAAATCAATATAATATATATATGCATATGGTGTTGAAGTTTTATTTACAAGAACCCTTTATATACTTAATAAAACAAAGTTTTAAAATAATATTTAAACAAAATTCATATATAAGCAAAACCGTTTATATATAAATGCACTTACATGCAAAAGTGAAGAGAAGGCACTGGAGCAGATGGTCGCGGTTTGCGTTTGCGGTGGCATCGGGTTGCGAGTGGTACTCGGCGAGAGGAAGGAGGGTAGCTATACTCAGGGCGGGGTCGGAGGCCTGGAGTCGGGTCGCTCAACTATGGTAGGTTAGAGGCCGCCGTTGGTTGACAAGTGAGCACGCCAGAGATGATTTTCACAGCGAAGGAAGATGAGAGCGGAGCTTCAGAGCTACTGGAGTTTTCGGTGATGGGGTGACGTCGGAAAGTGGTGGGGATGGCATGGCAAGAGTTAGGGGAAGGGAAGCAAATCGGCTAAGGGTGCAATGGATGATGCATGGGTTCGGTTTCACAGGCGAAAGAAGGAGCAGTTCTCAGATTTACATATATGCTTCTTATATAATTTATTCTCAAATGCAATAGAAAATGAACAGAGAGGTTTGACAAAGCATACTCTAATTGAATGAGCAGGAGGAATAAATTTGGCTACAGATTCAAAAGTTTATTCAGAAGCTTAGTAAAATGTGTATATAAAGTTTCGAAAGAACATAATTGCAAAAGAGAGAGAAGGAGCAATGAAAGGCAGAGAACTAACTACATATAGAAATGAACCAGCAAAATACACATCAACCAGTGGGCATAGTGAAGTCCATGCGTTGTTTTCAAGAGAAATTAAAATAGAAGGCTATTTGAATTACACGATGGTATATGAATGGACAACGGGAACCGAAAAGTTCAAAACAGATACCGAAACAACGAACTGTTTCGTGGATTCCATCGCATATCGGATTTCGAAACACACGAACGAATATGCTGCAGAGAACAGCACGATGAGACGATCAAAACGGTATGCAAATATCAGTGGTACGATCATCCGATCAAAAATCGATATCGGTATGTAAATCCTGCTATTTCGCCGAAATTAAGATCGACGGAGCAATAAGAGTCAAAATTTGGAGAAACGAACTATGATGTCATGCTCAGAAGATGATTTATAATTTTTCTATTGAAAAATATTCAGGTTTGAATTTTTTTTATTATCATCAAATATTAACTGATATAATTAGAATTACACAATAAAATAAACTTCCATATTTTCAGATGAAAATTTACTGTTTGTTATGTTCAATTAGACGTATTCCAAGTATTAAAATTTTATTTCAAAATTTTATTTTTTAAAATTTCACGAAAATTCAATTAATCGCATTATTAAAACAATTAAAATTTACGGGTCGTTACATGAAGCTCAAACTTCTCGCCCAAAAGGTAATGTTTCCACACCTTCAAAGCATAAATCACTACAGCCAACTCCAAATCATGCGTTGGATATCTTACCTCATGCGGTCTAAGTTATGGAGAAGCATATGCAATCACTTTACCTCTCTGCATCAACACAGCTCCTAATCCAGTTCCATATGCATCTGTGTAAATTACCAAATCTTGATTCCCCTCCGGAACAACTAATACAGGCGCATGGGTCAATAAGTGTTTCAAGCTCTGGAATGCTTCCTCACACTTATTTGTCCATATAAAATTCACATCCTTTTGCGTTAACTTGGTCGTCGACGCTGCTATCTGCGAAAAATCCTTTTGAACCTCCAATAATATCCAGCCAATCCAAGAAAACCTCTAATTTCAGTCACTATCTTTGGTGTCTTCCAATTATTAACAGCTTCGATCTTATCTAGATCGACTGATAGCCCCTTCCTGAAACTACGTGACCAAGAAACTTCACTTTCTTCTTCCAGAAATGACACTTCGAAAAGTTTGCCTTCGCCTCATCATCTCAAGCATAACTCCAAGATGAACTTCATGCTCTTTCTCATCCTTAGAGTATATCAAAATGTCATCTATAAAAACCAACACAAACCTATCCAAGTGCGCTCTGAAAACTCGGTTCATTAAGTCTACAAAGAATGCCGACGCATTAGTCAATCCGAACGGCATCATTAACCATTCGTACGATCCATATCTAGCTCTAAATGCCATCAAATACATACTATCCTCTGCTAAGCTAAGCCGATGAAACCCTGTTGCCAAATCTAACAGAGAAAATATCTTGGCTCCGCTCAACTGATCAAACAAATCATCAATTCTAGGCAACATATAATGATTCTTTATCGTCTTCTCATCCAACTTACGATAATCGATATATAACCTCAACGATCCATTCAGTTTCTTAGCAAATACTGCACCTGCTCCCCAAGGAGAACTACTTGGCCTAAAAAACTCTTGCTCCCCAAATCTACCAACTTCACCTTTAGCTCTCTCATTTCTATAGGGTCATCCTACTTGGCGGTCTACTCACCGGTTCTGCCACATGCACTAAATCTATCTGAAACTCAATGGCTCGATTTGGTGGCAATCCTACTACAGGCTCGAAGACATCCACGAATTCTCTAACCATGAAAACGCAATTCAAATCACCTTATAACTCCACTACCACCAAAAAATCATTTACCTCACAATTAGGGCTTTCTACGGTATATAAAATCCAATCACTACAGTCAGGGCGTCTAAGCGATATCTTCCTATTATGGAAAAATATCCTAGCATTATACTTACTTCACCAATCCATACCTGATATAATTCCGAACCCTACAAAGTTAAACACATGCAAACTGTAGACAAAGGTATGACCTAACAAATCAAACTCTAAGTGGTCACACTTCATCCTAAGTGTCGCATATCCTCCTATTGGATTTGCAACCCTTAAGGAAGTAACTAAGTATGAGGGTTCTAGGTTAAGCTTATCTACCGAACAACAAGATATAAAAGAATGTGATGCACCAATATCAGATAGAATGCTAACATACATACCATGAATTTGAAGCTTACCTCCCAACACTGCCTTCCCTTTTTCCTATGCTGTTGGCTTCGAAGTAGCAGGCTTCAATGCATGCACTTTGCCACTTCCCTCCTTAGTGGGCTCTTTGCATTGATCCTTATGCCGGCCAATCTTATCGCAGTCAAAACATCTGATGTTCTTCTTCCCGATGACTTCCTTCGCCTTTCTAGTATGACACTCGTTCGTAAAATGCCCCATCTTGTCACACTAGAAGGACACAACCATATAATTTACATTCTTTGCTGCTCCATCTTTCTGAGCACCCTTTTTATGAAAGAACTTCCTCTTCTGGCCTTGCCCAACCTGGACCTCCTTTGCCTTACTCTTCTCTAGACAAACAAGCATCTCCTCGTGTCTCAAATCCATCTCTACAACCACATCGGAAGGGTCTTTGATATGAGGTAATGTAGCCCTCGCTAACTTATGTTTCAACCCACTTCTGAACTTCCCATTCCTCTTCAACACAGTATCCATAATAGCATACCCATACCAAGCCAACTCCTCAAATCTTCTTGCATACTCGAAAACAGACATTTCCCCCGCTCTAACTTGGCAAACTTCCTAAGCAAAGAAGACTGCGCCATCACAGACATGAACCTCTTATGAAACCTTCTTCTAAGCTCAGCCCATGTCATCCCCTCTTTATTAAATCTAGCCGTCACAATATTCCACCAAAATATAGCTGCTCTCTGAAGCTGTCTCGAAGCAAGCTTCCATTTTTTCTCATCATTGTGCCCCATATCTATAAAGATCCTCTCATAATACAGCAACCAGTTCTCCACTTCTATAGCATCCTCGGTTCCAATATAGGGCCTCCCTCCAAGCCTAGCATAATCTCTTCTCAAGATAGCATAATAGTTAACCACTAAAGCTTTCTGAACTCCTATTCTAGCATTTCCTCCAACCATTCCAGCAGCAACACCCACCTTCATCATATTCACAAAAACCCGTTACATAGCTCCCATATCCACTTGTGCGACTCAAGAACCAACATTCCCTGCTTGTGCCTGACCTCGGTTCCTTCTAATATTCGGTCTGCATTACCATTTATGGTGGTGCTTCCTCTAAGATTCAGTCTTCCACTTCTAGCACCCATATTTGTATTCAAGCCTTGTGAGATACAGAAGAATAACCTAATAGATATAGGAGCTATAGATAAAGCGTTTACTGATATATAACAAATACAAGTACGCTATTATAGCATTATCATCTGGACTCTGCCTTCAAGTAGAGCAAAAGGATCAGAAACCCATTAAATTAGAAAGCATCTATTTCAAAACCATTTAAAAATATCTCTTTCGAAACCAATTTGGGTTTTACTTTACTTATAGAAAAAGAGTCTTAAAACAATTAAGTCGGAAGCATCTGCTTCGAAACCATTTTATAAGTAGTGAAGTGATGGTGTTGAGACAACCCCTTCGAAAATATTGTAGAAGTGGCCAGGTCTTTAGAAAACAAAACAATTTTCTTCGAAACAATTTGGGTTGAGAGGTAAGAAGGCGGCAGCCAGGTGTTTCGACCTAGTCGAAAGCATTCATTTAAAAACAAAGGCAAAACCCAGTCGAAACCATTTCCTTTTAAACCATTTGACCTAGTCGAAACCCAACCAAGTCGAAAGCATCTTAGTTGAAAGAAGCAGGTGCATTTTTTTCTTTAAAATCAAAGCAAAGCTTCAACCCTTTTGGAACCCTAAGGTTTCTCCCTATACCATTCGCCCACATCCAATTCATTACGCACCAGTTGCCTGATACTATATGCATTGGTTTCGACTGTGTCGGAGGCGATAGTATAGAGGTAGAACCTGGTGCCGAAGGAGACAAAACACTTAAAAACATGCAGCAAATAGTTCTTTTCACCTAACCAGCTTACGTGTCTAATTGTGATTGGTTGCCTCTTTCTTTACCAATAAAAAGTACTGCAATTTCTCAAAAGTGCTGCCGACTTTCCAGATTTTATAATTTAAATTATTTTACAAAAATCCCCTTCTTCTATTTTAATTATATAAAACATTTAAGTCCCATACCTTAAATTTTATATAACCTTAAAACACTAAGGAAAAATCTACAAAAATTCTAGAAAATCTACTTTGATGTATAAAATTTTTAGGCTCTAATCTTTTATTGTGTAACCAAAAATAATTATTAACCCAAACTAGCATTTTCTTTACTAGAAAATTCATATAAATTCCATAAATTCGGAAAATTCTAAAAATTGAATCCCATCTCTAAAATAGTATTTATGATCTTCATACAAACACAAGGCATTTAGATGTCATTTTATAAGGTTTTCACCTCAAAACATAACATAAAATCAATATGAACATACATAAATTATCAACATGTATATATAATCATTCCGTCATTCGAAAAACATTGCAAATCATTGCAACATATTCTGCATTCATCTAAAAACTGAAAACGAAATCAAAAATGAGATGTAAACATTATTCACTTTAGCTTTAGAGATTAAAGAGATTGAGACGTGAATAAGTTTGATTTGAATGAGCTTCTTTCTAGATTTACTTCCTCTTTTCCTTGTTAATGGTGGCCGGCCTCCTATTTTCCAATTTTGATGAAATGAAATGGATGTGTACGGGTACATGGCCAAAGGATTTAGGGTAATAGAATGGTCTCTTTTTTATTTTACCCCTCCTTTATTTTAATTTAAACTTCTTATTTTAGTCCATTGTTTAAATGGCACTGCTACCCTTAATTAAAATCAAATTTTAATCCCCTAATCAACACGTTGTTTTATTTAGTTTAGCTAATTAAATATTCTATATAATGTTACCAAAAATCTGGGGTGTTACAGACTCCCCTCCTTATAGAATTTCGTCCTCGAAATTACGATAAGGTACATAACAAATCAAACAAGAAAGTAAAGCATACCATCAAATAAATCAGGATAAGTATCTCTAATCCTTCTCTCTATCTCTCAAGTACAGTCATTGTCATCTTCGTTCCACTGGACTTTGACTAATCTGACCTTCTTGGTTCTAAGCCTCTTCTCATCTCTCGCAACAATGCGAACGAGTTTCCTAACTATAGTCAAGTCCGATTCTACGACTAAGCTATCTAGCACAGTTGGTGCAATAGTAGACTCGGGTCTCTAACACACTTTCTGAGATGAGAAACATGGAAAACATTGTGGACTCCTGCTAAACTGCTCGGTAACTCAACTCTATATGCAAGTTTGTCGATCTTATCAATAATATGAAAAGATAGAACGAATCGCAGTGCTAACTTTCCTAATCTTCCAAACCTGATCACACCCTTCATCGGTGACACGTTAATAAATATCTGATCTCCAACTGAGAACACTAAGTCTTTACTTCTGCTATCTGCATAACCCTTCTTCCTAGACTGAGCCTACTTCATTCTAGCTTGAACGTCCTCAATCTTTTTTGCACCTTCTCTAACCAATCTGGACCAAGAACCAACCTATCCCCGGTCTCCAACCAAAAAATGGGAGATTTGCATGGCCTTCAATACAGAGCTTCAAACAGTGTCGTCCCAATACTAGTCTGATAACTATTGTTATACGAAAACTCGACTAAATGTAGATGGTCTTCCTATGATCCCCCGAAATATAGAATACAAGATCTTAACAAATCCTCCAAGGTCATGTTAACTCTTTCCGTATGCCCATCTGTCCATGGATGGTAAGCGGTACTCATCTTGAGTGTTGTCCCTAAAACTTCATGCAGACTCCTTTAGAACTCGCTAGTGAATAAGGGATCTATATCACTTTCTATGCTACTAGGAATTCCATGCATCCTAACTACATTCTTTAAAAACAACCTTGCCAAAACAGGTGCTGTCCTGGTTGACTTAACTGGAATGAATTGGGCACTCTTGGTCAATCTGTCCACTATAACCCATATACCATCATTTTCTCTGTTCGACCTTGGCAATCCATTAATAAATTCCATAGAAATCGAATTCCACTTCCATACTAGAATCTCCAATGGCTGAGCAACCCACTTGGCTTCCGGTGTTTGGCTTTTGCCCATTGACAATTCAAGCACTGCTTACCCACAAGCCAATATCCTACTTCATTCCTTTCCGGAAGAAATTCCTCTTCACATCTTGATACATCTTAGTACCTCCTGGATGAATAGAGAACTTTGAACGATGGCATTCCTCCAAGACTTCTTTCCTTATGTTTTCTACTCCTGGAACATAGAATCTTCCTCTCTTTCTCAACCACCCATTTTAGTTAAGACTAAAGTCCTTCAAGTCATCGCCTTCGGTTCCATCTCTTAACTTCCGAATCAGATCAGCTAACATTGGATCCTCCATCCATTAGAAGCAATCCTTTCGATCATTACTGGTCGAACTTCTAAGCAAGTCAATATAATTGTATCTCCACTAGACCCAGCCTCAAATCTCCACTGCACTCGGCAATCTGCTAATGCTTCCAAATCTTTCCACTCAGCAATCATCGCCAACACTGCATTCTGATGTTTCCTACTAAGTGCATCTATAACTTTGTTGTCTTTCCCTGATGTGTACTTAATTCCAAAATCATAAGTGGCTATAAACTCTAACCATCTCTACTGCCTCATGTTCAGCTCCTTTTAAGAGAGCAAATACTTTAACGAAATATGATCTGTATATAACTCAAACCTTTCTACCAAAAGGTAATGTCTCCACACATTCAAAGCAAAAATCACCGCTGCCAATTCCAAATCATTCGTCGGATATCTGACCTCATGTGGTCCAAGATGTTTAGAAGCATAGAAAATCGCTTTACCCCTTGTATCAGTACATCTCCTAATCCTGTTCTACATGCATTGATATAAACCATCAAATCTTGATTCCCTTCTGGAACAACCAAAACCGGTGCATGGGTCAACAAGTGTTTCAAATTCTGAAATGCTTCCTCACACTTATCGGTCCACACAAACTTCACATCCTTTCTTTTTAGCTGGGTCATTGGTGTCGCTGTCCATGAAATTCCTTATTGAACCTCTGATAATAACCAACCAACCCAAGGAGACTCTTTATCTCGGTTAATATCTCGAGTCTCTTCCAACTATTCACTACCTCAATCTTAGTTGAATCTACTGACAACCCTTTCTCTTAGAATACAAGACTAAGAAACATCATTTCCTTCTTCTAGAAATGACACTTCAAAAACTTTGCCTTTAGCTGATTCTTCCTCAGCGTCTCAAGCACCACTCTAAGATAATAAATTCATACTCTCTTTCATCCTTAGAGTATACAGATATCATCTATGAAAACCATTACGAACCTCTCTAAGTGCCCTTGGAAAACCCGGTTCATCAAATCGACAAAGAAAGTTGGCGCATTAGTCAGTCTGAACGACATAACTACCATTCATACGACCCATTTCTGGCCCTAAACACCATCAAAGGTATACTATCCTCTGCTACTTTGAATGATGGAAACCTATCGCCAATTTCAACTGCAAGAATACCTTGGCTCCACTCAATTGGTCGAAGAAATCGTCAATCCTCGGTGATGGGTATCGATTCGTTATCATACTCTCATTCAACATACGATAATTGATACATAACCTTAACAAAACATTCGGCTTCTTAGCAAACACTGCTGCACCCCAAGGCGAATGATTCGGCCTGATAAAGCTCTTGCCTTCCAAATCCACCAACTTCACCTTCAACTCCCTTATCTCTGTAGGGGTCATCCTGCTTGGCGGTGTACTCATTGGTTCTGCTCCCGGAATGAAATTTATCCAAAACTCAATGGCTCATTTCGGTGTCAATCCAACTACAGGCCTAAAACATCTGCGAATTCCCTAAGCATAAAAACCCGAATCAACTCATCTTCCGATTCCACAACACCCAATAATGCATTCACTTCACCGTTATAACCTTCTATGGCATAAACAATCCGGTTACTGCAATATGGATATCTAAGCGATATTTTTCTATCTTGGCAAAATATCCTAGCATCGTACTCACTTACCAATCCATCCCAAGAATAATCCTGAACCCCACAAAATCAAACACATGCAATCTGCAAAAAAAAGTATGACCTAACAGGTCAAACTCTAATTGATCACATCTTAACCCTAGAGTTGCATACCCTCCTATTGGATTCGCAACCCGTAAGAAAGTTACTAAATACGTGGGTTCTGGATTAAGCTTATCTATCAAATATTGAGATATAAAAGAATGCAACGCACCGGTATAAAATAGAACGCTTACAGACATACCTCAAATCTGAAGCGTACCTCCCAAAACTGCCTTTCCTTTCTCCTGAGTTGTTGGCTTCGAAGTAGCAGATCCCAGTGCATACACCTTGCCCTTTCCATCCTTAACAGGCTCCGTGCACTGGCACTTACAATGGCCAATCTGGTCATTGTTAAAGCACCTGACATTCCTCCTTCCAGCCGCCGCCTTTGGCTTCCTAGCACGAAACTCATTAGCAAAGTGACCCTTCTTATCGCACTAGAAGCAAACAATCTCAAACTTCCCTTTCTTAGCCGCTCCACCCTTCTGAGCTCTTTCTTAGGAAAGAACTTCCTTTTCTGATTCTGCTCAACCTGGACTTCTTTAGCCTTACTCTTCTCTAGAGAATCAAGAATCTCCTCATGCCTAAAGGTCATCTCCACTACAAAGTCAAAAGGATCTCTAATATAAGGTAATATGGCCCTAGCCAATTCAGGCTTCAACCCTTTGATAAACTTCTCATTCCTCTTAATAACAGTATCCGCTGAAGCGTACCCATATCGGGCTAACTCCTCAAACTTTCTGGCTCTAGAACAAACATCTACCCTTGCTCTAACTTAGCCAACTTTCTGATCAGAGAAAATTGTGCCATTGCAGACATAAACCTTTCCTGGAATCTTCCCTTGAAATCTGCTCATGACAGAGTTACCTCATCCACACCAACCGTCACACTCTTCCACCAAAACAATGCCGCTTCCTAAAGTTGTCTGGAAGCAAGCCTTCTCTTCTGCTCATCATTGAGCCCCAAGTCTGCGAAAATCCTTTCCTAGTGCAACAACCAATTTTCCACTTCTATAACATCTTCTATCCCCAAAAAAGGCTTCCCTCCAAGCTTAAAGTAATCTCCACGCAGCTTAGCATAACGATTAACTATCAGAACTTCCAAAAATCCTGTCCCCGTAGTATCCCCTCCTACCATGCCAGCTGTAACTCCAGCTTGCATCATATTCACAAAAAATTAATACATGGCTCCCATGTCCACTTGGGGAACCCCAATACCAACATTCTCAACTTGAGCCTGACCTTGACCTCTTCTAGCATTTGGTAGGGCACTTCCTTCAGTGCCCTCCCTCTTGGGTTAACTCTTCCTCTTCTACCTTCAATATCTGTATTCAAACCTCATGAGATATAGAAGAATAACCTAACAAAGATAGAAGACTTGAGATAAAGCATATACTTATATATAACAAATACAATTACGTTACTATAGCATTATCCCATACCTCAATCTTACTCTAATCCTAAGGATTTGTTTTAAAAACCATTTTAGTTAAAGTTATTTCATAAACCATGTACCGAAACCAAGTTGTAATGTCCCATATCTAGAGGCCAAAAGCTAATTGCTATAGATACTGCAATCATCTATAGTATTAACTTCTAGTAATAAAATACGGTAATGCTAATAGTATCCATAATATCAGAGACACGTGAATATGAACAAATCACAGATGTTTAAAACAATACTTTGCTGATACATTTCAAAACAATAATTCATATACATGTTACATAATCCTAAAACGTTTCCCAAGAAATGATCAATTATAATTTACAATAATACGCCAAGAGCAACATATGATGATGCTCCCTTGGTTGATCAGAGAAATATAGCCATATCTGACTTAAGATACATAGTGCATTGAAAATCCTAATTAGCTATCCGTTGACCACCTTTTTATCTCTAGAAGCTTTATTCGCCAAAAGACAAAAACATTAAAACCTTAGCCCTCTACCTACTCAAATCAATTTTGAGCACCTGAGAGTTTAAGGATATTAAATTACATCTCGGTTTACTAATATTAAGCGAGACCATGCTGCTTAACGGAATGGATTTCCCCTCACTAATATCCTCTTTAAAACATATATTTTGCAAATCCTTTCCTACAACTAAACCGGTTAATCAACTGATTATATCAAAATAGCAATATCCTTTATGCTAATAAATGGACTATTTGTACATAAAATAGGTAATATGTAAGCTGTTTTCCCACAACATAATAGCAAGGTATGTTATGTTACAAATGGACTATCTGTCCATACAACTGGGCTGACTGCCTGCAAACTGGGCTGACTGTTCGAAATCTAGGCTGATTACCTGCAAAATGGACTAACTGTGTGAATTATTTTCTTAGGGTTAACTAGCCTTTAATTTTCCTTGACAACCTTTTCAAAATTATTTAGTCCTTCTAATCATATACATATAAGGAAAATATATCTTTAGCTTTACTCTAGACTATTTTTCCATGAGATATATACTTTACTCAAAATAATGTTGATGATATTTAATGAGGATTCAATACCCTCTCAAAATAAGTCAAGTCTTTTTTAACTTACAATACATAGGCTACTTTGCCTACTAATACTTTCGAAACCTTTGTTTAAAACCTTTAAACAACCCTTTCGAAACCCTTGAAGGTAACCCGTTCGAAACCATTGAAAGTGACCCTTTCGAAACCATTAAAAGTCTTTCTTTAGAAAGCTTTAAAACATTAAACATCCTCCTTTAAGACCTTTAAATATTGACCTTCAAAAACATAGGGAAAAACCCTTCCTTTCAATCCTTTCGAAACCTTAGGGAATCACTCCTTTCGAAACCATTCATAAAAACCTTTCAAAACAGTTAAAACTCGATCCTTTCGAAAGCACGTTAGGTTCAATTAAAAATATGCAGAAACCTTTTGAAACCTTACTAAAATTTAATCCTTCAAAACCTTTGCAAAATGTCTCGATCAAAACCATTTGGACTCTGCCTTCGAGTAGATCAAAAGGATCAGAAACCCATCAAATTCCAAAGCATTTGTCTTAAAACTATTTAAAACTATCTCTTTCGAAATCAGTTTGGGTTTTACTTTACATATAGAGAAAGGGTCTTAAAACATTTAAGTCGAAAGCATCTGCTTTGAAACCATTTCCTAAGTAGTGAAGTGATGGTGTCGAAACCACACCTTCAAAAACATTGGAGAAGTGGCCAGGTCTTTAGAAAACAAAACAGCCCTTCGAAACCATCTAGGTCGAGTGGTAAGAAGGCGGCAACAAGGTGTTTCGACCTAGTCAAAAGCATTCATTTAGAAACAAAGGTGCAATCCAATCGAAACCATTTCATTTTAAACCATTTGACCTAGTCGAAACCTAACCAAGCCGAAAGCATCTTAGTCGAAAGAAAGCAGACACATTTTTTCTCTAAAATCAAAGCTTCAACCCTTTCGGTACACTATGGTTTCAAACCTATACCTTTCGCCCACATCCAATTCATTACGTACCCGTTGCTTGATACCACATGCATTGGTTTCGACTGTGTCGGAGGCGATAGTAAGAAGGTGAAGCCTAGTGTCGAAGGAGACGAAATGGCTAAAAACATGTAGCAAATAATTATTTTCACCTAACCTGCTTTACATGTCTAATTGTGATTGGTTGCCTCTTTCTTTACTAATAAAAAGTACTGCAATTTGTCAAAACGGCTGTCGACTTTCAAGATTTTATAATTTAAATTATTTTACAAAAAGCCCATTCTCCTCTTTTAATTACATAACATTTAAGTCTCATACCTTAAATAATTTTAACCCTTAAAACACTTAGGAAAACTCTAACATTTGGCCGACTCAGGCCTACCAGACAATATAACCAAAATAATCTAATATTTGTTAGACACTCTATTTTCGGATGGTCTATCCTTAACTATCTATTGAATATTCCTCTTCTGGATGGTCTATCCTTAACAATTTGCTAAATACTCCTTTTCTGGACGATTTGTCCCTAACTTAACATCTCCCAGGGTCACCTGATCATAATGGTTTTGCGGGCTCAGCAATAACCTATCTGTATATAAATATATATTATCTTCTGTACGTAATTATAATTTTAGTATTACTCATGACAAAGCCCTACATACTGGAATTTTGGACAAAATTAGCTGGGGCTAATAGCAAATGTATAGGGCGCGACCCTATACTAGTCCCATCTGGTATTCTAATATCTGAGTCATTTTACTTGGGGATCCATACCCCTTAAAATTTTCCTTGAAAACCTTTTCATCTTAAATTGATTTAAAAACTTTAAATCAAGCTCAAACAAGGAAAATACATGTACTCCGTGCTTTACTCAAAATCACTTTTCCATGTTACATATACTTTACTCAAATCTCTATTGATGAAAACATATAAACCTTTGAAAGTACTCCTTTCGAATCCATTGAAAGCACCGCTTTCAAAACCATTGAAAGTGCCACTTTCAAAACTAAGTAAACTCTTATTATAACCTAGGTTGAAAGGCCAAAACCTAAATTTCAAAGCCATTCATATAATACTTTCAAAACACTTGAAAAAACCTTTTATTTGAAAGCTCAAAACCTTAGACATCCTATCTTTAAACCACTTAAACATTTGCCTTTCGAAACCATTGGAAAAATCTTACCTTTAAAACCATTCGAAACCATTGGGGAGCTACCCCTTTGAAACCATTCATTCAAACCTTTCAAAAACATAGGGGATCCACCCTTTCGACAGCATTAAATCTCAACCCTTTCGAAAGCTTTTGGGTTCAATTTAAAACATGTGGAAACACCTTTCAAAACTATTCAAAACCATATCTTTTGAAACTTTTAGATTAATCTTTAAAAACCTCTAAGGTGACAAACAACAAGGTTGAAAGCAACTCTTTAGAAAGCTATTTCATACATAAAGAAGTGATGGTGTCGAAACCAACCTTCCGAAAGCATCAGAGAAGTGGTAAGTTTTTTAGAAAATAAACTATACCTTCCAAAACCATTTACTTCGAAGGTAGAAAAGCGACAGCTAGGGCTTTGACCTGGTCGAAAGCATTTACTTAAAAACAAAGGCACAACCTATTCAAAACTATTCTTTTTAAAACCATTAACCTATTTGAAAGCAAACCAAATCGAAAGCAGTATCATCGAAAGCAAAGCAGGCGCATTTTCATTTAATATCAAAATTGCGCTTTAACCCCTTCGAAACATATGGTCTCGACCCAGTGCTTTCCATCTTAGTCCAGTTCACTCTGTACCAAGTTATTGATACTATGTGCATTGGTTTCGATGGCCATGGAGTTGGCAATACTTGGTCGAAATCTCTGTGCCAAAAGTGGCGAAACATGCTAAAAGCACGTAAAAACTTATTTTTACATTAAAAAGAATTACTTTTCAACTAACCGTCCGTGTTTGTCAAAGTATTATTGGTTGCTAATTTTCTTTTCTAAAAGTGCACCAATATTTCAAAAATAAACAATTTAATTTATTTGTAAAGTACTCCTTCTTCTTTTATAAATATGTAAAACATTTAAGTCTCATACCTTAAATAATTTTATATATTCATGAAAACACTTAGGAAAATTCTATAAAAATTCCTGAAAATCATTTTTAATATGTTTTCTAACATATATAAATTTCAGATCAAAAACATTTAAAATTTAACCGTAAATTATTTTTAACCCAATAAATCATTTTCTTCACTAGAAAATTTATATATAATGCACATTAATTCATAAAATTCTAAAAATTGAAAACCATCTCTAAAATATCATTTATGATTTATATCTAAAATCGCAAGGCATTTGAATGCAATTAAATATGGTTTTCACATTAAAACATATCATAAAATCTATATGGACGAGAAAAAATCATCAACAAGTATATATAAACATTTTGCCCTTCAAAATCATGGCAAACTATGCAAGATAAATCAGGTTTAACATTAAAATCAAAAACATTTAGAAAACAAGAGACGTAGTAATTATTCATCTTAGATTTGTAATTAAGGATGTAAGATTTGATCTTGATTAAGTTAATTTGATTCTTCTCCTTGAATCCTAGCTTTTGTCTTCTCTTTTCTTCCTAATGGTGGCCAGCCTTAGACTTGTATGTTTGTTTGTGAATTTTGAATGAACATGAGAATAAGGGCATAAAGGGTTTTGGGTATAAGAATGTATCTGTTCCTATATTGCCCCTTATTTATTATACCTAACCATTTTATTTTAGTTCATTTATTATTAAGGCACGGCTATCGCTTTTTAATTACAAATCTCAATCTACTAATCATCATATTATTTTATTTAATGCAGCTAATTACATTTCTTTAATAATGTTACTAAAAATATGGGTGTCACATATTTATTCTCTTGGAAGGAGTTAAACATAAGACAATAAAGATGGTTGAAGTTTTTAGTTGCTTATGATTTCGCAATTAAGTATATGTCACAAAAAGGGAGCAAAGTTGCAGATGTGCTTAGTAGGAATCATTAGAATGTAGTATCAACAATGATAGCTGGATGGAAAGATTTAGACTTATTAACTGCATAAAGTGTGCAGTTAAGGTCAATGGCTATCTAATTAGAGTAGTGCAATGTTATCTTAGTTAGAAGTTTGACTAGTATTGACTGAAAGGATTTCTTCAAAACAAAGATATGATCCATTGCTATCATAAATAATTAGAAGATTAGAAGTGGAACTGAGACCGATGATTTGAAAGACTTTTATATTGACGAAAATGGATAGTTTAGGAAGAAAGGATGACCGTGCATTCCAAATGTGGGAGACCTAAGGAAAGAAGTTCTTAGGGAATGTCATCTATCAAAGTTCACTATTCATCCTAGAGGAACTAAGATGTATCAGGAAAACAAGAGGAATTTCTTCTAGGAACTTATGAAAAGGGATGTAGGCTTATGGGTAAAACAGTGGCTGAATTGCCAACAAGTAAAAGCCGAGCACCAGAAGCCTAGTGGGTTGCTTCAGCTTTGGATATACTAGTGTGGAAGTGGGATTCCATGTCCATGGATTTCATAGACAGATTGCCAAGGTCGAATATTGGAAACGAAAGTATTGGTTCATGGTGGATAGATTGACTAAAAGTGCACATTTCATTCCAGCTAAATCGATAAGGATGGCAACCGTTCTAGCTAAGTTATTTATATAGAACATTGTCAGACAACACGAGGTTTCTAGCAGTATAGTCAATGACAAAAATACCCTATTTACCAGCAAATTCCGAAAGAGTCTACAAGAGTTTTTAGGTACCAAGCTCAAGACGAGTACCACATACCATCCATAGACTGATGGGAAAATGGAAAGAGTTAACAAAGTTTGGAAGATTTTTTAAGAGCTTATATGCTAGACTTTGGAGGATCGTGGGAAGAACATCCACACTTAGTTGAATTCTCATATAGCAATAGTTATCAGACTAGTATAAGGATGACACCTTTTGAAGCTTTGTATGGAAGGCCGTGTAAATCACCCGTATGTTGGTTAGAAACCGGAGATGGAATAGCTCTTGGTTCAAAAATGGTAAGAGAAGCCGCAAAGAAGATTGAGTTGTTCGAGCTAGAATGAAGAAAGCTCAGTCTGGGCAGAAGAATTATGCAGATAAGAGATGAAATGACTTAGAATTCTTAGTTGGAGATCGTGTTTTTGTCAAAGTATCACCAATGAATGGTGTAATATGATTTGAAAAGTCATGGAAATTGGCACCTAGGTTTGTTTGATCGTTTCTTGTTATAGGAAGGATCAGGAAGATACCAAAAAGTTTGATAGGAATTCATAAGGTATTTCACGTTTCTCATCAAAGGCAGTGTATTCGAGATCCGGAGACTACTATCTCTCTAAATGCATTGGAAGACTTTATAGTGAAACTGGACATGACTATTATTAGGTAACCAATTCGTATTGTATCTAAGGATGAGAAGAATCTCAGGAACAAAGACATTCAGATTAAGTAAAAGTCTAGTGGAGTGACGACGAGAAAGACTGTACTTAGGGGACAAAGGATAGAATTAGAGGCACTTATCCTAATTTTTTTGATGGATTGTTTTATATTTATAGTTATGATTACTGTTATACACCTTATCGTAATTTCAATAATGAAATTCTCCAAGAAGGGAAGTCTATAACACCCCCTAATTTTGATTGATATTATTTATGATATTTAATTAGATAAATTAAATAGAATTATGTATGGAGACAAGGAAATTGAGAATTGATAATTGTAATAGGTCATGCGTAGGTTAATAACTTAATAAAAGCGGTTAGAACTTAGATAAGAAGGAGGATTTATGATAAGTGTAAAATGGGAATAGATTTCATTCTCAACTAAAACCCTTTCACACTCATTAACCCATTACCATTTTATTCACAACAAAAAAATTTAGCAAACAAGGCCAGTAATTGCTAGAGATTCCAAAAAGAAGAAAGCTAGGAAATCGAAAGGAAAGCTTAGGGGAAATCAGCTGTAAATTCAAATCTCAAGTCTCACTAACCAATGAAGGATAATAATAATACCCATCTTATAATATGCCTGTTTATTTTTGTTTTAAATATTAATCCTGGAATTATATGATTGATGTTATTCTGTGTTTAATGTTGGAATGTTTATAAGCTTATTGATGAATTATGTTATATTTATGAAATTAATTAATAAGTTTGAGTTAGAAAGGCTATCATATAACACTCAAATGACTTGAAGTGTTAGAAACATTATTTCATAAGTGAGTTTTTAATTTCATAATTTTATGATTAAGTATGAACATTCTATGATTTTCTTAAGTGAAGAAAATAGTTTATTTTGAGTTTTCATTATTAAAAATAATTAAATAATGTTTTTGGATTTGAAATTTATAAAGAATATATAAAATTCGATTTACTGTGATTTTTGGGGATTTTCCCATATTTTTATTGTTTATTATGAATTTATTAGACTAGAGATGCGTAATGATTATATTGAAATAAAATAATAGATTTACAAATGTTTTGGGAATGATATTTTTGGTCTATGGTAGAGTTCTGAAAATGATTTGTTATAGAAAATTATTATCGAATGAGATTTTGACAAACAATAAAAGTTGGTTAAGAGAATTTACTTTTAATAGTAAGAAAAAAGTTTTTATGATGTTTCGATATTGGCATGCCAAAGTCATTCACCCCGAAAGCCATGGAGCCACCGCTATACGTTGCTGACCTTAGCAAATGCATAGGATATTACTTCTAGATGATATGGAATGAATTCATTAGGGATGGAGTCGATGTCGGCATGCATGTTATCGACGTCAACAATGTTACATTTCGTTAGGTATGTGCCTATGTGACGCATTTTATACAAAAAGGCATGATTTCGCGTATTTTCTATAATGTCGCTGACTCCATAAGGCAGCAATGTCGCTAGTTTACTATACTAACTCCTTGCACTATAATGCCGCAAGTTATCTATGTCGACATTAATGTGTAGTGGCAGTGTTGTCGCATGTTTTCAATGTTAACTATAAATTATAAAGAGATGTTGATGCCACAATTCATCAATGTCTCCATTCCCATATTTTTAAACTATAAAACTTTGTACTATGAAAACTTATGAAACTTGATACTATGCAAGGAGACATAGATCTATATCGGCCTTGTGGCTTTATGTTATGTTACTTCAAATCCTTTAACATAATTTTCGATAAAGAAGAGGTACACTTTATCAATTTAAGAGTTTATTGCTTTAGCTTTATAGCCTAGGTTTGGAGATACAACAACCTTTAAGTGTTTACGAATTTCATCAATAAATTTTTATAAGAGCATATATCCCGTCATAAGTAATTTGGATAAAGTAAAGGGCTATATTTTCCTTGTTTTAAAGAACGATTTCAAGGTTTAAATTGTTTATAAAGAATTATGTTTTCAAGAAAATAAAAAGGGTGTTTAGCCATGGATTTTACTAATGAAATTATTGTTCTTATCACCTTTAGATAAATCATGATAGGATGAATTGACTTAGGGATTAGGAAACAAGATGAGACTGGTGTAGGGCCGTGCCCTATACTTCAGGTGTTAGCCTCTAGCTGATGTAAATCGAAAATTCTAGTGTGTAGGACTTTTTCATGGGTAAGACTAAAAGAAGGTTTACGCACAGAAAGGGATACACGAATATGAGACAGGTTATTGGTTAGCCCGTAGAACTATTAGGATCAGAGTGACCATAGAAATAGAAAGTTTTGGATAAACCAACCAGTTTCCTTCTAATATTAAGTTAAAAATTTATTAATTTGGTAGGCCTGAGTCAGCCATATAGGTTTGTAGTCACCTTGAGAATACTATAATGTTGGGACATATAGTCCATAAATTTAAATAAATTGGTCATGATTAACCCTATTGCTAGCATGCATATGATTTTTTATACTGTTTAGTTTAGCCATTATTGTTGTAGGTGCATGATTTATAAAAGATATATTTAGAGGACACTAGTGAGGGGAAAACCCATTCTGCTCAGCGGAGTGGTATCACTAGATACTATTAACTGAGATGTCATATTATTATTCACACCAAACTTTTTGTCTAACCCAAACCTTTTGTTTTGCCCCATTAACTCTTAGGTGCTTATTTAAGTAGTTCGAGTGTAAAGTTTTAAGGTTAAGTAGGTTTTGGGTAATCAAGCTTCCGAAGACGTGCTAGAAGTAAGGTTAGTTATCTAGGATTTTATCTATATATATAATCCATTGTGTTGAAGTCTTATTCTATTGGAATGTATGTAATGACAGATATTATAACTATCCAGTAGTAAACTTGGATCAACCAATGAGGCATTTTCATATGTCACTCTTAGAATATTGAAACACCACACACTCCTTAATATACCCAAAAAGACACATTAAAAGGAATGGTGAGTTGTAGGCATAAAAAAAACTAACAAAGACTAAGCTTCAAAAGACAAAAATAGGTAAAAACGGTGGAAATTAAATGAGTATATTTAAATAAAACAAAGCTTTAGAATTAATTCATAAATAAATCACATGCCAAATACAACATTCAAAAACCCATCGTGTCTTATGAAAATTCACTGTCTCAAAATCAGAGTACGTAATTTCCCTCATAAATAAACTAATGCATACAAGAACAACAACTGAAAATAAAAGAAATACATAGAAGAAGTCTCCTCCAAGGGGAACCCAAGCTGCGGCAATCTACTAGCTTCTTCCTTGATTACCTAAGAGGGAAAAAGGAGGAAATAGATGAGTGGGTCAGACTAAAAGTCTGGTGAATGATTGTAGTTACTAGATTTTTGAGAAAGATAAAAGTAATATACTCTACAATAGTTCTAGCATAAATAGGGATAACAGAGGAAATGAGAAAGAGTTAAACTGGAAATAAATACGATTAAATATTGCTCAAGATAGGTTAACTTTGATTGCTTACGCTTGTCCTGATTTAACTAGGTCGAATTCATAATCCTGTAATTATGATGTAAACCTAATTCCACCCTTTTTGATTGGCCTGCTACTCCATAGATCTTTCTATGGACCAGCCGCTATATAACCCCCCTATACAGCAGCCAATGGTATCTACGGAAGATGCACAAAGCAACTACTATGGATCTGGACGACAGATATAGCTCCCTACGTAGAAGGAAATGGTGTCTACTAAGACACCTTGTTAGGTGCTTGGAACTCATAGCTATTACTGAGCATCTGAGTGGAAGTCGCAGGCGTAACTACAACCATGCCCATGCTACCTTTTTCTCCACCTATTGGGTCTTCCTATTACCTACAATGTACAATATAGTGCACCCCTCATCTCATTTTAGGCTGATGCGAGATCTCCGTGTGTCCATAGTAGAAAATAGAGGAAATGCTGTTGGTACTGGCCATCATCCAAACAATATCTGGTTGCGCCCTTTATCCAAATCCCCATGATTTGGACTTCTATCTGACCAATTACTACCATTCTTAGCATAAGCATGCCCTAGGAAATACTATTTGGTACATTTCCTACTTTCATCTTTGCTTATTAACTTAGATAAATTATTTAAATAAGCCTTTATTACCATTTTTACTTTCTACGCTTATTAATTTATCCCAAGCCTAAAAATAAGCCCTAATCCATTCTTTTTCTTATTATAACCTACATTAAAATCATGTTTATTACTCAACCCAAGGTCTAAGCGTGAAAAATAATCTCATTTCATCTTTTGCTTCATTTTGTTATAATTCCAAGTTATAACTATGCCAATTATCTTTAAGTAGTCCAATTATAATTAGGCATAATTTCAGTCCAATTCCATTATTTATTACAGGATTTATAATTTATATCTTATTTTCTTCATTTAATATTCTTACTTATAAAATGCATATTCGATTTCAATTTATTCTGATCTATACACGTAGAAAATGGGAATGAAGAGAATAGACGCTCACATAAAATCCAAAATGTCTAAAAGATGTAAATAAGAAATAAATAAACTTAAATATTGTAAATGGACTGTAAATTAATAAAAACTATGCTTAATAGTAATAATTTATAACTACAGAAATACTACTAAAATTACTGAAAGGAATAGCTGAATAGGCTGAAAATAATTAAAAACTGTTAATACTTACTAAAAAAGGCTATTCCAAAAATCATAGTAAAACTACGACTATTGGAAATCCTATTATTTTAAATTACTTAAAGAAATCATAAAACAATTACAATCACTCGCCTCTAATCCTAAGCTCCTCCATTGGATTTTCCGGATCCACTTGGAGTTGTAAAATAATTTTTATTAAAAAGATTCTCTCCTTGGAAAATTATTCCTTTTAGGGTCCTTCTTGAAAAGGTGAACCCAAACGGAGAAAATCTATAATGAGAAAAAGTGTTAGGTCTAGCGGTCTATCTATATGTGTTGAAGTAGATCTTAAACCGTTGGATTTGGAGATTGAATAGGATGTAACCACGTCATAGGCTGAATAGGAGCCATCGGATGTACAGACCGAGGGACTTGATTAAACAAAAGGGTGCAAATGACGTGTTTCAATATCTCTAATTCGTTCAAACGAATTTGCGTTCGTTTGCCTGCCAAATTACAAAGTGGGTCGACCGGGCGGTCGACCGCCCCTTGCCCTGGTCGATGGGTCGGTCGACCTGACCGATATATATACATACATACATATATATATATATATATATTAATTTTTTCACTATATTTCTGCTTATTTTTTTTATAACTTGGTCGTATTAGCTTGGTTTCTTACGTTCTAGATATGGAAATTGACCGGACAATTACCATGGACACAATAGTGCAACTTCTGTGGCTTAATTCTGATAATTTCACAAAGTTATTTTATTATTTAATTAATTAACAAATTAACTATTATGGGTTAAATTTTGGGTTGTTAAAAATATTTTGTAATAATTATATTTTATCTGGGTTAAATTTTGGGTTCTTTAAAATATTTTGTAAAAATGATATTTTATCTGAACCTTGGCAACGTTGGGATTATTAATGGATATGAAATTTTATCGTTGAAATAAAAATGCGATAGTTTGTTTTGAAATGTTTAAGAAAATATTCTTGTGCTTCTGATGTTGTGATATAATTAATATTACCACATTTTATCATCGAAAATTAATACTATAAATGACTGCAACATTTACAGCGGTTAGTTTTGAACCTCAAAATGGAGGATGTTATAATATGTCTATTCATGTAGCATGCCACCACATTAAATATGCATTAAGTGCAAAGCATGCGCCTTACACGATATGTTAGCTGGCATTCTTCTCAGCCACATACTCCACTTCGCCTTTACAGCTATTCCCCATTTGCCTATGTTACCGGATTGATGGTCAAGAGTATTTCCCACCCATTTTACTGCATAATCTCCGTCTTATCTACTACTACAAATACCCCATGCATACAACATCAAAGGGGTTGAAAACCAGTTAGAGTATAGCTAATCTATAACCTCATAATCCATATACATCAAGCTAGTCCTCCTAAAGCTCTTTAGTTTTGTATCATTGTAAACCAAATGTTAAATTTTTTATTATTATCTTATAGTTCTTTATAATTGTAAGAGATATTCATTGTGGACATAAGCAAATCTCTTTTGAATCACTGTATATTTTTGTCTCATTTAGTTAATTTTACTTGTTTTTCTTCTCATTTTTGCATTTATAAGCCTATTATTAGTAAGTTTCTTTTTACCAATACGATGTATTAATCTAATTATGAGGTTAGCTAATTTATCAATCAACATTTTGACATTAGAAGGAGACCTCCCTAAAAAGCTCCCAACTTTCTTCACTATTTCTTCTCTACATATTATTTTTCACATTACACTATATCAAATCCAAATGGTGAGAATGAACTTATCAATTCTATTGACCATATGACCAATAACACTATCACCAATGCAGCCAATCCCATTCCTAGGCTTAGCAATGGTATATGGTGAAGTGTGCTCCAAAGCTTGACCAACTTGGAAACTCTAGTCGGCTAGGTAAGGGATTCAGTATAAGGTTGAACGCCTAGACAATTATGAAATTTCTTTGATCACCCCTCTAGTCAACTCCTCTCCAACCTATTCTCCCTAATGCTTATGACCTCATCATAACATCTATCATTTTGAGATCCGAAAATAAGCACTACTAATGTTGCAGTCATTAATAGTATTATTCCTTGGTGATAAAATGAGGTTAGTTGATAATATCATTAACATTATAAGCACATGAATATGAAAGTTTTTAAAACACATTTCATTAATAATTTTCATATTCATTACATAATCACAATATATTGCCCAAGTTCAAATAAAATATAATTAGTAGAAAACATGCCGAGGGAGACATATGAAGATGCCCCCTTGGTTGATCAGAGCTTACTCCTAGACAGATACAACTTCTTCAATTACATACATTGAAACAAAATGATTACACAATGGACACAAATAAACTCCTATATAGCTAGCTCTACCTCTTGCATATCTTTGAAAGCTTTATTTGTCAAACCTTAGATCTAGAAACCTTATTGTGAGCTACTCAAATGAGCACCTGAGTGACAAAAACTTCGGGTCAGAAAAAAGTCTAGTGTGAATAATAATATGCCATCTCGATAATAGATATCTAGTGAGGCCATGCAGCTAAGCGAAATGAGTTTTCTCCTCACTAGTATCTTCTGAAAATATGTCAATCACAATCATGCTCCTACGTTAACAATGGTTAAATAAACATAAACAATCATATGCATGCATACTAACTGGGTAAATCTGATCGATTTGTCTCAATTAGTTGACTGTATGTCTCTACTTCATAGTTTTTCCAAGATTACTACAAACCTTCATGGATGACTTGGGCCTACCAGGTATACCAAATTCTCTAATTTACCTTTAGAAGGAAAGTAGATCATTTGCTCAAACACAATCATCTCAGTGTTAACCTAACTGACTGTTAATCTCATAGTTTTGCTAGACTTACTATAAACCTAATGGTTTTGCAAACCAACCAATAACTTATCTACCTTATATATTTCTTTCTGTGTGTAAATCTACTTTTAGTTTTACCCTTAAAAAGCCCTATGCATTGGAATTGTGGACTAATATCAACAAGTGGCTGACAATTGAAGTATATGGCTCAACCAGACACTAGTCCCATCATCTAGTTCTCTATTCTTTAATCCTTGAGTTAATTTATCATATCATAACTTATCTAACGGTGATAAGAATAATTATTTCACTAGTAACCCTCTTTATTTCCTTGAAAATATAATTAATTATTAATGATTTAACCCTTGACATATGTTATTATAAAATAGCTTCCACTAACTTCGAAATAAATTTAAGGTCGTCACACCTTTAAAACCTTAGGCTATAAAGTCATACAATAAAACAAATCGTATGAATAAAGCACGGCATCAATATTGCCTACATAGATTATCGCATCCATTCTATGTCGCTATTAATAAAGTGCGGCATTAATATTTCCTAAATAAATTTGATTTTGTCTATGTCGCATAGCATACTATATAAGTTATAAGATTTGCATGGTATAAAGCTTTTAAACTGGAAAATATGGGAATGTTGACACCGATAACCTTCGACATCGATATCATAAAACCATTTATGTCAGGCACTTTAAAATAATAAGGTCGACATTGATAACTTCCGACATCAATGCTGTAAAACAATTAAAATTAAACTCATAAAACTAGGCTATTATGCCGCTATAATAATAGTGCCGAAATTGATAATAGGCTGCATCATTGCTATTTTATATACTAGTGGCATTACTATCTAAAATAACTAATGTCGAAGCAACTACTTGCGGCATTGCATCCTTAACCTGTCGCATCGAATTGGAAGCATACGACATTTTATAAAACCATGGTGAAAACTTAAGACATTAATATAGCTGATATAAAATATGTGGCCTTACTACCATAATACCTTTATCTTGAAAGTAATACTAGCAACATTACTATAGCCGATATAAAATATGCAGCATTGCTGCCATAATACCTTTATCTTGAAAGTAATACTAGCGGCATTAATATAGTCGATATAGAAACAGACGACATTAATTGATGTGGTATGGATAGACGTCGGAATTGATTAATAACGATGTGGCAATCCCGTAATTAACATGAAAACTATTTTATTTCTTTAAAAAGCAATTTCTTTTCACCAACTCCAATCATTTATCAAATTGCTATTAGATATTTAACTTCTTTATCAATTCCTTTTAAGAAAACTACTATATATTAGAATTATCATTCCCAAAATAATTTGCAAACCATTAAACTTATATAATTATTTTAATATAACTACTGTGCCTTTCTAGCCTAATAGATTCATATAAAATCATAAACACTTGAGAAAAATCCTTAAAAATCAAAGTCAATCAGAATTACCATATTATTTAACATATAAAAATTTCAGGACCAAAACATTATTTGATTATTTTTAATAATTAAACCTGAAATAAATCATTTTCCACGTTTATAAAATTCATAAAATATTCATGCTTTCTTGGAAAATTAAGAAATTAAAAACCTGCTTTTATATTAATGTTATGAACATCATATCCAAATTTCAAGTCAATTGGATATCGTAAACTAGGTTTTCACTCTTAAATCTGTTAAATAATTCGATAATAAATCTAATTATTCATTGTTCAAGCATATAATCAAGCAATCAATCAAAATATGGCATGTAACAACATATGATTCGGGTTTAGGCATAAAACCAAAATAAATAAGCAATAGTGAGTTGGATAACTATTATTCACCTTGATTTGATAAAGGGAGTTGAGATTTGAGTTGATTAAATTCCTCATTAGCTTTTTCTTTAGATTTCCCTATCTTTCTTCTCTTGGTTTCTCCTAGCAACGGCTGGCCTTGTCTTTAGTTTATACGAAAGAAATGTAAATGAGAATAATGAGAGAGAAGAGTCTATGTTAGCAAATAAGGCTTATTCCTATTTTGCCCCTCACATTATTCCTCCTTCTTATTTGAGTTTTAAACAGACTTATTTGTTCACCAATTATAGCATGACCTATTTAATTATCAAATGTCATTCTCCTTATCTCAATATATTATTTTATTTCATTTATCTAATTAAATATCTTAAATGATGTTACCTAAAATAGGGGTGTTACAGACTCCCCTCCTTAAAAAAAATTGCCCTTGAAATTAAATAAGGCATATAACAAACATATAACACAAATATAAATGTGCCATCAAAACAAATCAGGATAAGTGTCTCTAATCCTGTCCTCTATCTCCCAAGTACCGTCTCTCTCATTGTCACTCCATTGGACCTTCACTAGTCAGACTGTCTTATTTCTTAACTTCTTCTCATCCCTAGCTATAATACAAACTGGTTGTCTAACAATAGTCATGTCTAGTTCCACTACTAAATCTTCCAATGCAGTCAGAGTGATAGTGGTCTTTGGGTCATGAACACACTTCCTAAGATGAGAAATATGAAAAATATTGTGGATTCCAGCCAAATTGTTTGGTTAACGCTATCCGATAAGCGATTTTTTTATCCTTTCTGTAATAGAAAATGGTCCAACATATCTTGTTACCATTTTCCTAGACTTTCCAAATCGTGCCACAACCTTCATCGGTGATATTTTAACAAAAACATGGTTTCCAACCGAGAACTCCAAATCCTTACACCTCTTGTATGTCTAACTCTTCTGCCTAGACAAGGTTCCTTCATTCTCGCTTGGATCAACTCAGTCTTTTCCATGGCTTCTCTCACCAAACCTAGACGAAGAAGCAGTCTATCGCCAATCTCTACCAAACATACGGGTGATTTGCATGGCCTTCCATACAAAGCTTCGAAAGGTGTCATTCCTATATTAGTTTGATAACTGTTATTGTAGGAAAACTCAACTGAGTGTAAATGGTCTTCCAATGACCCAATAAAATCTAGTACATAAGCTTTCAATGAATTTTCAAGTATCTTATTAACTCTCTCTATCTACCCATCTGTTTGTGGATGATAAGTTGTACTCATCTTCAACTTGGTACCTAAAACCTTCTATGGACTCTTTCAAAATTCACTAAAGAATAAAGAATCTCTATCACTGAATATACTACAAGGAATCCCTTGAAGTCTGACAATATTCTTCATAAATAACTTAGCCAAAACATGTGCCATTCTTGTCGACTTAACGAGAATGAAATGTGCACTTTTAGTCAGTCTATCCACTATAATCCAAATAATGTAATTTTCCTTATTTGACCTTGGCAACCCGTCAACAAAATCCATAGATATAGAATCCTATTTCTGCATTGGTATATCTAAAGTCTAAAGCAATAGACTTGGCTTCTGATGCTCGACTTTCATTTGTTGGCAATTTAAACATTGCTTTATCCATAAGCCTACATCCCTTTTCGTACCTCCCCAAAAGAAACTTCTCTTCATATCCTCTTACATCTTAGTTCCTACAGGATGAATAGTAATCTTCAATCGATGATAGTACCTAAGAACTTCATTCTCTAGGTCACCAACATCTAGAACACATAATTGTCCCTTCTTCCTTAACCATCCCCTCCGGTTAAGACTAAAATCTTTTAAATCATCAATCTCAGTTCTACGTTCTAATCTTCTAATCATTTTGGCTAGCAATGGATCATCTCTTTGTTTAAAGGCAATAATTTCAATCAATATGGGTCGGACTTCCAAACATGACAATATGGCGGTACTCTGACTAAAACTAGCAGTCGATCTTAACTGCACACTACAAGTAGTCAACGCTTCTAAATATTTTAATTCTGCCAACATAGCTAACACCATATTCTGATGTTTTCTGCTAAGTGCATGAATAGCTTTATTTTCTATCCTTGGCGTATACTCAATGCCGAAATCATAATCTACTAAAAGCTCTAGATATCTCAAATGTCTCATATGCAACTCCTTTTGAGAGAATAAATACCGCAAGGACTTATGATCCTTTTACAAGTCAAATCTTTCTCCCAAAAATTAGTGCCTCCACACCTTCAAAGAAAAGACTACAGCTGCCAACTCCAAATCGTGAGTCAGTTATCTAACTTCATGTGGTCTTAGCTGTCGAGAAGTGTAGGTAATCACTTTACCTTTTTGCATCAACACGACACCTAATTCCATTCTACACACATCAGTATACACCACCAAATCTCGATACCCATCTGGAATAACTAACACGGATGCATTGATCAATAAATATTTTAGCTTAAGAAATGTTTTCCCACATTTATCAGTCCAAACGTAGTTTACGTCCTTCCTTGTTAGTTTAGTCATTAATGCTGTTATACGAGAGAAAACTATGATGAATCTCCGGCAATAGCCAACTAAACCAAGAAAACTTTTTATCTCGGTCACTATCTCATGTCTCTTCTAGTTATTAACAACCTCAATCTTAGTTGGATATACTTTGAAACCTTTTTCTGAAACTACATGACCTACGAACTTCACTTATTTCTTCCAAAAATGACATTTCAACAACTTCACTTTTAATTAATGTTGCCTCAACACTCAAGCATTATTCTAAGGTGAGTCTCATGATCTTGCCCATTCCTAGAATATTTCAGGATGTAATTTATAAGTTCTAGCACGAATAAATCCAAATACTTTTGGAAGATTCGGTTCATAAAGTCCACAAAGAAAGCAGGCGCATTTGTCAATTCAAATGGCATAACTAACCAATCGTACAAACTATATCTTGTTCGAAACACCGTCAAAGGATTACTATCCACCGCCACCCTTAGTTGATGGAACTCTGTTGGCGGTTGTAGTTAGGAAAACACTTTGGCTTCACTCAATTAATTAGATAAATAATATATTCTTAGCAAAGTATATCAATTCTTTATCATCTTTTCATTCAACCGAAGATAATCGATATATAATCACAATGACCCGTCTAGTTTCTTGAAGAACCCATGGCAACTCCACAACGAAAACAGCTTGGTCTAATGGAATTATTTCTTTCTAAGTCCACCAACCACTCTTTCACTCCTTCATATTAGTAGATGCCATTTTGTCGGCGGTCTACTCATGGGTTTGGCTCCAGGTACAAGATCGATTCGAAACTCAATAGCTTATTTCAGTGGTAGTCCTATACTAGGCTAAAAAACATCTGCAAATTTTCTAACAACAAAAACTCGAAACTCATCTTCCTCCTCCAATGCATCAAATAAATCACAAACATCAAAATTCGAGTTCTCTACTAAGTATGTAATTCGATCACTACTATTAGGGTGTCTTAATGGTAATTCCCTATCTTGGAAAAATATCCTAGTATCATATTTTTTTAACCAATCCATACCCAATATAATTCCAATGCCCATAAAACCAAACACGTGCAAACTGCAGGCAAACATATGACCTAACAACTCAAACTCTAAATGATCACATCTTATCCCAAGTGTTGCATATCCTCCTATCAGATTCACAACCGTTAAGGAAGTATTAATGGCTCTAAACTAATCATATCTACCATACAATGAGAGATGAAAAAAATGTAATGCAATAGTACCAAACAATACTCTAACAGGTGATCCATGAATAAAAAGCATGCCTCTTATCGGGGACTTTCCTTTCTCCTCGCTGTTGGCCTCGAGGCAGACGGTTCCAAAGCAAACAATTTTCCTTTATCAACCTTAGATGGTTCTCTTCATCAATTCTTGCAATGCGCTATATAGTCACAGTGAAGAACTTGATGTTATTCTTTCCAATGACCTTCTTTCCCTGACCAGTTCAACACTTATAAGAAAATGTCCTTTCATGCCACATTGAAGTAAAAAATATCAGCTTTTCCTTTCTTAGAAGCTCTACCCTTTTGAGCTCCCTTTTTATGAAGACTTTGACCATCCAAAGTCTCCGCCGGCTTCTTATTATTAAACAACGTAAGAATCTCTATGTTCCTTTCACTACTTTATTATAAGGGTCTCTAAAGTGCGGTAATGTTTCTTTGGCAAGTTCTATTTTCAATCATTCAATGAACTTCTCATTCCTCTTGATCAATGTATCCGCAGTAGCTTATCCATATTTGGATAACTCCTCAAATCTTATCGCGTACTCAAGTACTGACATATCACCCTACTCTAACTCCGCAAACTTTCTGAGCAAAGTCGATTTGGCTATTTTAGACATGAATCCCTCTTCAAACCTCCTTCTAAACTCTGTCCAAGTCAAATTTGCCTCTAGTCCCCCATAGTTACACTTTTCCACTAGTACAACGCAGCTCCTTGCAATTTCCTGGATGCCAATCTCTTCTTCTACTCATTGTTTAGGCTTAAATCAGCAAAAATCCTTTCACAATGCAATAATTAATTCACAACTTCTATAGCATCGCCCATTCCAATAAATGGCTTTATTCAGAGTCTTACATAATCCTGACTCAACATAGTTGTTGACAACCGAAACTTCAGGATTTGCTCCTCCAGCGTTACCACCAAATATTCCAACTGCAACTTCAACTTGCATCATGTGGATAAAGAACCGATACATAGTCGACTTATCCACTGGCAGTGTTCCAAAACCCACATTATCAGCTGTTTGTTGACCCAGATTCCTTTTAGTATTGGGCCTGACATTTCTATTGGTTATGGTGCTTCCTTATTACGATTCACTCTTCTATTTCCTACCATTATATCTTACTTTTATTAAATCGACATTCGAACCTTTGTAAACAGAATAATAGTCTAAGAGAGGGAAGAATAAAGATAAGATATACACTTATATGTAGCAAATATAAGTACGTTACTAATGCGTTATCCCATACCCCAATCTCATTCTTTAACTCATTAGGATTATGTTTTCAAAAAATCTTTCAAAGTTAAAAATTCTTTTTATTTTACATAAACTTTTGCTCTGATACCAAGTTGTAACATCTCTCATTCCGATGTCTGAAAATAAGTGCTATTGTTGCTACAGTCATCAATAGTATTATTCCCCGGTGATAAAACGAGATCAATTAATAGTATCACTAATATCGAAAGCACGAGAATATGAAATTTTTTTGAAACACATTTCATTAATAATTCTCATATTCACTACATAATCCCAGCACGTTGCCCAGGTATAGGTATAATATATTTTTTGTAAAATACGCCAAGAGCGACATATGGAAATGACCCCTTGGTTGATCAGATTTTTCTACTAGATAGATATAACTTCTTCCATTACATACATTCAAATAAAATGATAAAGACATTAATAAACTCCTATATTGCTATTTTTGCCTTCTACACATCTTTGAAATCTTTATTCATCAAACCAAAAACCTAGAGACCTTACCCTTGAACTACTCATATGAGCACTCGAGAGTAAATGGGAAAATAAAAACTTTGGTCAGAAAAAAAAAGTCTGCTGTGAATAATAATATGCCCCCTTGATAATAGATATCTAGTGAGACCATGCCATTGACTTGAATCTTCTGAAAAATATGTCAACCACAATCATGCTCCTATATTCACATTGGTTAAATAAACATAAACAATCATATACATGCATGCTACCTAGGTAAACCAAACCAATCTATCTTAATTAGTTGACTATCTGTCTCTACTTCATAGTTTTTCCAAGGTTACTACAAACCCATTCTGCCGACTTGGGCATACCAAATATACTAAATTCTCTAATTTAATGTCAGAAGGAAACTAGACTATCCATCCAAACATGATCATCTTAGTGTTAACTTGACCGTCTGTCAATCTTATTGTTTTACTAGGCTCAATATGAACCTAATTATTTTGCAGGCCAACCCGTAAGTTATCTAAGTTATAAATTCCTTTCTATGCATAAAGCTACTTTTAGTTTTACTGTCCCAATAACCAATAACCCATAACCTATCTGAGCAACATGTCCCACTTGATTTAATTGACTTCTCGACCTTATATTTGTATTTATTTCTCCATATTTTCGATAGGATGATTTCTTAATACTCTGGATGGTGAACATATTCCATTTTCAGTGGGTGAATTTTCAATGTTATTTTCAACATTATTTCCAAGATTTTCATCTTCTGAATTACTGTGTTTTGTATTTGTTTCTTCATCTTCATGATTATTTTTAATTTTTTAATTTACATCAAAAGAAACATGTAGTGTTTCTTCTATTACTTTTGTTATTTTAATGTATATTCTACGTGCTTCGAATATCCGATAGGTATTCTTTCGTCGGATTTGGGATCGAATTTTCCAAGTTGATCTTTTGTATTTAATAAAAAACATGTAGAACCAATTTTTTTAAAATATGAGACATTAGGTTTCTTTCCATTAAACAGCTCATATGGTGTGTGTTTAGTTGAGGGATGACTAGAGACACGATTTAAAACATAGCAAGCAGTTGCTACAGCTTCTGCCCATAAACATTTTGACAAATTACTACCACTAATTAAAGTTGTAGTGTTCTAATTTTCCTTTTTATAAATCCATTTTGTTGTAGAGTTCTAAGAAATGGAAATTATCAAAAATTCCTTTCTTGTTATTATAATTTTCGAATAAATCATCCACAATTACAAATACTTACTTATTATGATTAATTGACTGAACTTGAGTAAGTCCAAAAAGATCAAAATGTAATATTTCAAGTGGCTGTAAAGTAAAAATAATTTTCTTAGATTTAAAAGATGATTTTGTTAGTTTTTATAATTGACAACACCACAAATATTGTTTACCTTATAATTCATTTTTGGCAATCCTTTCACTAAATTATTTTTAGAAAATTTGCTTATAGCTTAGAAATTTATGTGAAAAAATTTCTTGTGCCATAACCAAAGATCATTTTCTTTGGCTACTAAACATATATTTGTATCATAATTAATTTTCATATTTAAAAAGTATATATTTCTTTTACCGTCTCCTTCAAAAATTAAATTTTGATCTTTATCATAAATATTACATTTATTATTGAATGACGACTTTTCTGCCGATTAGAAAATCATCAAAAAATTATATCGTTAAAAATCGCAAGAGCGCAATGTATAATTGTAATACGTATAAGAGTACAGATCGATCCGTAGGAAATGAATTAAATTCTAATAATACTCAATCAAATTAGCCCAAAGTTTAGAAATGGTCTTAAACTAAGTAAATTTGCAAAAATTAAACTAGAGAAGAGGTGAATAAAACAATCATATTAAAGAGCAATTTAGAGGAAAATCCACTTTCAATCATTCATATAAATCAACAATGGTATTCACTTGTAATCTCTAATTAAAATATTAAGTAGATACAATAGATGTGCTATTATACGTATGATTTATTTATGCTATTAATCAGCTGAACTTAGATCATCAAACTCTAACATACCATTCAAACCACTTATCTATGCTCATGAAAATGACATGAAAATTAAAAATAAAAATAAAATCTGCTTTAATCATGATCTATTTACTATTAATTAGGAACATAGACCATCAAATTTTGATTATAGTTTGACTTTCATTATCAAAATCACTTAGGCAAATGATCAAATAGTTTATGTTTAGAAAGGAGTTAAGCATTGCCTATTTAAATGTCAACATAGGCTTTCAAATTCACAAAAAAGGAAACATAAACCACCAATCATCATAATTTCATTAAGCACACAAGAGAGATAACAAATGAAACCATTATGTTAACTTAATATTTTCATGAGAGCTTCATTACCTCTAAATTGAAGGGGTTTAGCTGCTCATATTTGAAAACATGTTGGCATAAAATAATTTCAACATTAAAAAACAAGGAAAATTAAGGCTTATTAAAATAAAAGAGGGCTAACTACTTGCATGAAATAAAACTATACTAATTAAAATAATTAAATCTATGCTACTAACATGAAATAAAAGGAGCATAAACTAAGAAAGAGAAAGCATGAAATATAAATAGCATGAAAAGTAAGCATACATAAAAATTGCATGAAAGTGAAAGTAAGGCTAAGAAGCCATAAAAGAAAATTTTATTTATCTTTAATTTTGTAGCTACAACTTGCATGAAAAAAAAGATAATTACATGAGATACAAGAAGTATTTATACATGCTTAGAACCCTTATTCATATATTAGGAGACTACCTAAAATTCCCTTGAGAAAGTGTAACGTCCAAGTAATCATTAGGAAATTAATTAATCCCCACTAACATGTCTTTAAGCCACCATTAATATGTGCATGTGCTTTTAATTATGGACCATATGGTAGTGGGTATGTGGGCTCCTCCATGTTGCATGAATTCACTTATTTCCATTCTTCATTTGCCTTCAACATATGTGCACGCATTCATCTATGAACCCTCTTCATATTTGCACTTCATTTCCTATAAATAAAAATAAAAATGCGTGAATAAATTTTCTCAAATTAAATCATGCACTACCCCCAAATGAAGATGAATAGATGACGATTTGAAAACAATTTAAATTTTGGTTTGAACATGTACAATACCATAATATGCTCATCTATTTAAATAAAAGTAGACTAAATATGGGAGTAAAAATATGCACTTTTATGTGCAAATCAAATACCCCAATACTTATCTTTTTATTCGTTCTTGAATAAACTAAAGCTAAGATAAATCCATTTTTATAGAAAATACGATTGCATTGAGCATATGCAACCAGCCATTAAACTCCTAGGTGTCCCTAGTAAGATGAGTGTTGTCTCGTGAAGTTTTCAACGGATATTACCTACAAAATCCAAATGCGATATGCAGATTCTAATGCGACTACATGATGCAAGTTTTCGAAAATATTTACAAATGAAGAATTTACTTTTGAATTGACAAGAGTAGGTTAAATATAAGTTTTGGTCATTATCAAAAAAATTTAGTCCTTTTACTCATAAAAACTTCCAACTAAAATTAAGTTAACATCACAATTAGACTCTAGTTTGGCTAGTCTTTTCGGTTGATAACATAGTGCAACTATGAAATGGATCCTTTAGTTGATTATCAAAGTTTTACAAAGTGGTATTTTCATTTCTTTTGAATAACAAGTTGAATCAAATAAGTGAAGATAGTGCTTGTATTTCAATAGCTTGCTCTCTCTCTCTTTTGAAAAATATTAACATTATTATTATTTACACACCTAACTCAGATAGATTAAGACCAGATATATCGATCACGCGTTGTCTTTCGGGCTTACGTGAGAAGAGTATAGAGCATGGCTAGTGTACACACTATCTTATGAACACATGACTCTAGGTGGTTATTTTAATTAAATCTATTTACACCCACCTAACTCATATAAATTGAGACCAGATATGTCGATCATGCACTGCCTTTCGGGCTTATATGAGAAGAGTACAGAGCATGACGAGTGTACATACTTGCAAGTGAACACATGACTCTTGGTGTTCCTTATTTTTTAAAAATCTTTTTTTATTATATATATATATATATATATATATATTATAAAGAGAGAGTTTTGGAAAATCATCTTAGCACCAGTTAAGGTAGAAGATCAAAAATGTTATCGCATTTACTTTAAATCAACCACTCTTTTAAATAAAGATTACAATTAGGACACACTTCATAATTATCACCTATGAACCTTCTTATATACTAATTAAACCATAGTAACTTGTAATCAAATTTTTTTTTTATTTTTGTCAAGACAAATAAATTTTCAAAAATTTCAATTTAATAACCAAAAAATATACTTATCATATAGTGTTTTTTCTAAAGTAAATCAATACTAAAGAGAAAACTTGTTTTCGAATTTTTTGTTTTTTTGGTTTTGGAAAGAAAATACAAAAAATAAACCTTGAAAAAACAAAAATGAACATGAGACTCCACCCATACTTAATTTTGACCGTGTCCCTACAGTTAACGCATGATATAATGATTGTAACGGAGAAAAATATGTACATATTTTCAAGAGAGGGTTAACATTTCTTACTAAACGTAATATGGCTTATGAAGGTTCATGAGCTCTTCCTCTCGATCACTCGATAATTCTAAGCAAAGCTTTAAATGATGTCCATTGACTTTAAAAATCGATCCATCTCTAGGGTTTTCTATTTCTATGGCACCGTGTGGAAAAATAGTATGTACGACGTATGGTCCTATCCACCTTGATTTTAATTTCCTAGGGAACAAATGAATTCGAGAGTCATACAAAAGAACATTTTGGTTTGGCAAAAATGTTTTCCTTAGTATCGACTTGTCATGAAAAACTTTTGTTCTTTCTTTGTAAATTTTCATGTTTTCATAAGTGTCGTTCATAATCTCCTCTAATTCATTGATTTGTGATTTTTTGTTTTCACCAGCTTTTTTATGATCAAAATTTATGTACTTAGTTGCCCACAACGCTTTATGTTCAGATTCGATAGGTAAATGGCACGATTTTCCATATGTTAAACGGCACGCTTTTCTGTATACTAGCCTAAAAGGAGACGTTCCAAGATTGGTTTTATATGCAGTTCTGTAAGCCCAAAGCACATCTATCAATTTTTGTGACCAATCTTTCCGATTTCTATTTCTCTAAAATTTGTTTGATCTGGATATTTAAAACTTCAACTTGTCCACAAGTTTGAGGATGATAAGGAGTGGATAACTTATGTGTTATCGAGTATTTCTTCATTAGAGTCTCAAATGAACGATCACAGAATTATCGCTTGTTATTGTGAGAAGTGTTCCAAACCTGGAAAAGATGTTTTCTTTTATGAATTTCACAATAACTTTGCTGTCATTTGTTTTACAAGGAATGGACTCAACCCATTTAAAGACGTAATCAACAGCAAGAAAAATGTATAGATTTATGAAAGAATTTGGAAATGGTCCCATAAAGTCAATACCCCAAACGTAAAAGACTTCGATCTTAAGAATGGGGTTCGATGGCATCATGTTTTGTTGGGAGATTCTTCCTAACATTTTGGTAGTGACAGAAAGTTTTACAAAACTCAAATGCATATTTAAAAAGCACAAGACCGTTAAAACCACATTGAAGCACCTTTTCAGTTGTTTTCTTTGGACCGAAGTGGCCACCATAAGCTTGGTCATGAAAAAATGAAAGAACACTTTTGATTTTGCAATCTGGGATGCAACGTCGAATGATTTGGTCGGAACAATACTTAGACAAGTATGGATCATCCTAATAGAAATACCTGACTTGGGAAAGAAATTTATACTTATCTTATTTCGACCATAATGAAGGAGTTTTCTTAGTGACTAAATAGTTCACTTTGTCGTCATGCCATAGATCTATAGAAACACAAAGGAGTTGATCATCAGAAAAGCTCTCATTGATCAGTAAAGAAGATGGTGCGTTTGAAAGATGTTGCAAAAGATCAGCAATGACATTGTTGGATCCTTTTTTACTTTGATCGTAAGGTCAAATTCTTGGAGTAAAAGGATCCAACGGATCAAACGAAACTTAGCATCCTTTAAGCAAAAAGGTATCTAAGAGCGGAATGATCAATGTAAACAGTAATATGTGAGCCAATCAAACAAGGTCAGAATTTTTAAGTGCAAAGATTATCGCTAGACGCTTTTTTTCAATGGTCATGTAATTGAGCTGAGCATCGTTTAGAGTCATACTAGCGTAGTAGATGACGTGAAGAATTTTGTTGATTAGTTGTCCTAAGATAGCACCAATTGCCAGGTTAGATGCATTACACATTATTTTGAAAGGAAGATCCAAATTGGATGAGAAAATGATGGGAGCAGAAATGAGTTCATTTTTGAGAGGTTCGAAAGCAGAAATACAACTAGAATTAAAGTCAAATGGAACGTCTTTTCCAAGAGGAGTTATCAGAATTCGAGCGAGATTACTGAAGTCCTTCACAAAGAGTCGATAAAAACTAGTGTGTCCAAGAGATGAATGAATGTCCTTGATAGATTTAGGGATAGGTAGATTCACAGTTATACCAACTTTTTCTTTATCTACCTCAATGCCTTTGTTTGAATTGACATGCATGAAATAACATTTTTCCTAGTTTAACGTTAAGTGTTTGTCCTTACAATGCTAAGAACCAACTCAAAATGGTGTAAGCACTCGAAAAAAGAGTTTCCAAAGATGAAAAAAATCATCCATAAAAATTTCAAGAAAGCGTTCGATCATATTGAAAAAGATATTGACTATGCATCTTTGAAAAGTACCAAAAGTGTTGTAAAGGTCTTAAGGCATACGTCGATACGCAAAGGTGCCCAAGGGACACGTGAAAGTCATTTTTTCTTGATCTTTAGGGGCGATTGGAATTTGGTTATAACCAGAATAACCATCAAGAAAGCAATAGAATTCATGGCTAGCGAATCGTTCAATCATTTGGTCGGTGAAAGGAATAAGAAAGTGATCTCTACATGTCGCAGGATTTAGTTTTCGATGATCAATGCAAACATGCCAACCCGTTTGAAGAGTTGGAATGAATTCGTTAAAGTCATTCTTGATAAGGGTAAGTCCAAACTTTTTAGGCATGACATGAATTAGGCAAACCCATGAACATCAGAAATAGGGTATATGATTCTGTTATCATGGAGCTTAAGGATTTCGTCACGAATCGCATCCATCATTTATGGGTTAAACCTTCTTTGCACGTCATGAACAGGCTTGGCATCGTCAACTGATGGAAGATGTTGAACAAGAGCAGGACTAATTCCCTTTATATCGGTGATAGACCATCCAATTGCTTCTTTGTTTTTTTGGTAGAATTGAAAGTAAGGAAGTTTCTTGATCAAGATAGAGAGTTGAAGAGATTATGACGGGAAACATTTCGTTTTCACCTAAGTATGCATACTTAAGGTGATTAGGAATGTGTTTGAATTCCAACCTCGGGGGTTGCTCAATTAAAGAATTCGGCTAATGTTCCTACTCAATAATGAGGGGTTCGAATGGAAGCACATTTTCAATCTCCTAAGGCTCGTGTTGAAACAATTGTTCGTATTCAGTATCGCGTTCGTTGTTTAGGTCAACTATTTCATTATCAAAATTTTCTTGAATGGAGCTAACTTCCAACATTTGGTCACGTGGTTGGTTAGATTGAGTTTTAAGATTGAAAATGTTAAGATCCAAAGTCATGTCTCCAAAAGAAATTTTCATCAAACCATTTTGACTAGAGCATTTGAAGTAGCCAAGAAAGGTCATCCTAAAACCCATGGAATTTGACTCATTGGCTTATTCACGGGTTGTGTCTCTAAAATAAAGAAATCGATAGGGAATATGAATTGACTGATTTTGATTAGTACATCCTCGATTTCTTCTACAGGTTTCTTTATCGAAAGATTGGAAAATTATAGAGTTACTTTCGTCATTTTTAGTTTAACCAAGTCGAGTTGTTGGTAAATTGAATAAGCAATCAAATTGACACTCGCATCCAAATCTAGTAAGCACTTGTCAATCGTTTTGTCCCCTATTATGCACGAGACCGTCGGACATCCAGGATCTTTGTATTTGACGATAACTGATTGGGGCAAGACTTCGCTAATTCCAACAGCTAAGATATATTTCTTGGGTACATGAGTGTGTCATTTTTGTGTACACAAGTCTTGATAAACTTAGCGTAACTTGAGGCTTGTTGAATAATATCAAGAAGCGGGATGGTAAGTTTGAGTTGTTAAAAATTTCCAACAACTTTTCCATTTGTTCAGAATGTTTCTTGGGTCAAAGGCGATGTGAAATGGAACAAGATACTCAGTAGGTCAGTCTACTTGAGTAGAAGAAGAATTTGGGTTGGAATTTTATTTAATGTTTGGCTCAATGTTTTGATCAGATTCGCATGTCGTTTTTGAAGTGTTAAGAGGAGCTTCCGATAAATTGTTTGGACTATCAACTTGGTTATTGATTTGTTTACTGGAATGCAAAGTCGTGATAGCATTTATTTTGTTTATGTTGTTGTCTTAAACAACATGGGCTTGATTTGGATTCGTGTTTTGATTTTTGGGAGTCAGAACTGACTGACTTGGGAATGTGCCTCGTTCACTTTCACTCACAGAGGTAGCTAATTGAACATTTACATTTCAAGTTTAGCAATCGATTGACTCATATTCTGCATGCATGAGGTCAACAAATTTTGCGAATTGTTGTTTGATTGGAGGCTTTGAGTGATTGCTTTGGCCAAAGTTTCAATACTTTTTTCAAGTGAAGTCAAATGTTTATCGTCTTGGGGGTCAAAAGATTGTTATGGTTGATTTTGAGATGAACCCGTAAAATTTTGTTTAAAAATGATTGGGTTGGAAGGGAGGATTCGAAGCATTATTAGGAAATGCTTGAAAATTAAGACGAACCAAATTCATGTTGGAACTATTTTGGTTCCATGAAAAATTAGGATGATTTCTCCAACCAAGATTGTACATTGGGGAAAACAGATCGTTCTTAACCTTATCGAAAGCATTGAGTTATTCTATCGAATTCGGGCATTGATCAGCTATGTGATTTGGACCGTTGCATTTATAACACAATGGCTGGGAGGTTTGGTTCATTTGGTTGGATGAGAAAACGTTATCGAATTTATTGATCATTACATCGAATTTAGCTTCCAAAGCCAAATTTGATCCCATCGAATGTGCGCTTGATCGTGATAAATGGATTTTTCGTTAGAATGTTCTCATTGAGATGAATTTTTGGCCAATTTTTCAAGGAATTGTCAAGCATCGTCATGATGTTGGACAAGAAAATTGTCTTGGCACATCGATTCAAGCATGGTTCATGAACTATTTTCAAGTCCATAGTATAAGTTTTGGCAAGAGTCCATTTTTCAAAATTATGGTGTAGACAATTTATCTTAAGCTCTTTAAATCTTTCAAAATATTTTCCAAAAGGGTTGTCCATGAATTAATGAAAATTGACAATTTCTTTTTAGATTTTAGTTGTTTTTTTCCAAGAGGTAGAACTTTTTTAAGAAAGCTTTAACAAATTCTGCCCCAGTTTTGATTAAGTTTGATGGTAAGCTGTACAACCATTTTTCAGTGTAATTGGTAAGGGAAAATGGAATTAATCGAAATTTGACTCTGTCATCACATAATTGTTAGAGTTTAATGGTTGTGTAAACTTGTTCGAATTTTGTTAGGAAAATGTATGAATCATAATGTTCAAAACTGCCAAATTTGGAAAGCGTGGCAATATGATATGAATGAATTTCGAAATGTTTATCCATTGGGGTGGGTAGTATGATACAAGTAGAAATAGAAACTTATCGGAAAAGATTTTATCCATGAGAGTTCGAGGGGCATTTCGTTCGCCACTGTTGGAGAATTATTTATTCGAGTTTAACAATTTGATGTTGTGTCATGAGTCCAAGTTCTCATGCACAAGAAAAAGTCAAGGTGGGAAAGAAGTTAGAATCAAGTTTAAGAGAATGAAGCAAGGTTTGGAAAATGAAGTGAAAAATTGTTTCTTTTTATATAAAAAAAAAATTTAAAGGAAAATTATTTACCAAAGAGAATTTATTTTCCAAAAGGGAGATTTGATTTTTTTTTTTTTTGGATTCTGGATTTTCAAATTTTTCTTCTTCTTATTTTACATGTTTTTTCTTTTTCTAATTTTTGTTTCCGAAAAGATTTTTTTTTCTTGAACTTTTTCTCTAAAAAAACTAACTTAAGAAAAATGTTTGTTTTTGGATTTTTGATTTTTTAAAAAAAGGAAAAGGTTTGAAAAGACTTTTTTCCTGTTTTGGATTGGATTTAAAAAAAAATGAGCTAAGTAAAAAGTAAAAAAAAATTGCTTTTCGATTTTGATTTTTTTTCAAATATGCATGAACTAATGCAACTAAATGAATGTAAGGACTTAATTACAGCTTTTCTGTCCTTAGTAGCTCCTAATCCAAAATTATATAATTACACTTTGTTTTAATCCAACAAAATAGTTCTTAGCCAGGTAACAGACATGAGTTATCAGTGCACCACGAGTCGTTGTAGTAATGCAGCCGAATGTTTATGTACCTTCAGAAAAACAATCACTATAATATTTACAAATCGCCATAATATTTATATATGATTATTGCTCTACCGTAGCCTAGACACCGAGGAGTTAAATTGTTAAAAGAAGACAACTTGTCAAGATACAACTAACACCTAGGTGAGCTCGCGACATCTTTAAGTTCAACTTCTAATCGTTATTATTAGTCAAATTCTACTATAAAATGCAATTTGTGGGCAAACTACAAATTACTTGTGAGTTAACGATGATATGAATGCAAAAAAGATCATATGAAACACCTTATGTGGATTTGCGTGACGCCCTTAGAAAAAAAGATGATATGAATGCAAAAATAAAATAAAAAATAAATGTGAGTTAACGATGAATTACAAATGAATTTTATTTTGTTTTTGAATTTTTTTAAAATGCAAGCAATTAACAATGCAATGGAAATAAAAGCAAGAAATAAGAGCACGATACCGGAGCATGTAAAATTATTAGCGAATTATTTTAAAGCAAAAGTTTTTATTTTTATTTTTTAGCAAGCAAAGCAATCTTATAACTAGCAACCACTTCTTTTTTATTTCCTACAATTTGAACCTGAAAATTTGAACATGAATGTTGTTTTTTCTTTTTATTTCAAACATAAGTGATTTTTTTTAAAGGATAATACAAAAAAAGCCAAATGAAACACGCACAAAACAAATTTCTTTTAAAAACAAAAATTCAACTCATGTAGACAAAAACAATAACCCACACAACAACAATGGCAAAACTAAACACAACGTAACAACACATGACCTAATAGCCCAAAACCTAACACACACAACTCAACACACGCAAAAAATACCCCTAAATGGATTTTCTCTGTTAACAAAATTGAAAACGCAAAAAATAAATAAAACTTTCAAAGTATTCTCTTAAAAAAATTTCCTTGGGTATTTGGTTTTGACCTGGTTGAGGGTTTGTCTTGGGGTTCAGGCGATTGTTTGCTTTTTGTATGGAAGGTGACTTTTGGTCACCGGTTTTGGGGAATGGAGGGTCGTCATTATGGTGCTGAAGTGAGGTTCTGCTGTCGAGTTATGGAATTTGGATTGTAGAGGCAGGTCGCAGTTGAGTTTAGGCGATTTGTGGTCATAGTGGAGGGTTTGGGTTGATATATTATTTTCGGCATTTGATTTGAGCTCCGGTTGCTATGGTGATTGAGTTCGAATGCTGAGGCGAGAAATTGGTGAGGTGCGGTGAATTGGTGGAAGGTGGGCTGTTCGATGATGGTCGTGAACTTGGGATGGTTTAAGTTGATGCAGAGTTGGAGGTTGACAGCAGAGGCAAGAAGGTTAAGCTTCGAGCGGGAGTTGTTGTGTTTGTAGAATGTTTGCACTGGTTGGGGTATGCAAGAGGATGATGGTTGTAGGATGTTTTTTTTATGTAAGGTGAAGTTTGTAGCAGCAGGTTGTTTGGGAGGGGAGATGGTCGTAGGTTGAAGTGGCTGAATGTTGTAGTTGAGATGATCTATTTATTGAGGATGAAGGTGAAGATGCAGGTAGGTTGTTGCCGCAGTTGTTGGTTGGTATTTGTATGGAGGTTGGTCAGGCAAACGAAGGAAGAAAGGAGACTGTGAAGTGTGGTGAACTATAATGTGGGAGTAGTTGAAGTGTTGTAGGTGAATGAAGGTTGGGCAGAGGAGTGGTATGTGGTAGATATCTATAGTTAAAGGTGAAGTTGTGTGTTTTGTTGCAGGTTGAGCAGTTGGTTGTGGTTGAAGGCAAGTGAGATGGAGTTGATATGGTGCAGTTTGTAGAGGCTATGCTAGAAGCAGCAGTAGCAAGGATATGGGGTGGTGAAGTTTGCTGTGTGGTTGGTGTAGTGTGTAAGGTTAGTGAAGTTTGAAGATGGCAATGAGGTAGAAGTGGCCAGTTGTAGCGGGAATGTGGTTGAAGTGGATGGGTGGATGCAGTTGCTGTGGTGGTGGTTGTTGTATAGGCAGTGAATGGATGGTGGTGATGGAGTTTTATACGGAGGAGGAGCAGTTGAAGTAGTTGGTTGTAGGTTGTAGTGGTGAAATTTCGGCAAGTGATGTATATGGCAGCTGAACTTTTGATATGCTATGTAGTTGTATATGATGATGGCAAGTAATGTGTATGGCAGGTGATGGAGTTGTTGCAGGTGGTGTGGAGAATGGTGATTAAAAAAAGGTGATGATGGCAGTTTGTGTTTGTTTTTTTGTGAGTGAGTGAGATGGCAGTGGTGCTAAAGTTGTTTGGAGCGCTTGCAGTGGTGGAAGCAAGATGGGTTGTTGCAGTGATTTGGTTTGCTGGAGGAAGGAGGTAGTTGAAGTTGAGGGTTATGGTGCAGAGGGTAGCGGTTGGATGTAGTGAGTGGAATTTGAATGAAATGGGTAGAGGATGTTTGCTTTTTGTTATTGGTGCACGAAGCAGGTGAAGTTTTGGCAAGTTTCAGTGTTGTGGTTGATGGTGAGTAATGTTTGAAGGTAGTAAAGTGGCAATGGACGGTTTAGAGGTTGGGAAATAGTTGGAGATGATTGTAAAATGAAAAAGAAAAATGTAAACAGTTGACAGAATTGTAAATTGCAATGTAAATGGTGAAATGAAAATAAGTTGTCGGTTGGTGATTGCAATTCTTTTTGAGTAAACAGTGAAATGAACTAAGATAGTGAATACAATGAAAACAATATATTATAAAAATGTTGAAACAAAATGCAATGAAGCAACACACACAAAATAAAGAAAAATGAAATGCTCACAAATAGGATGCACTAACAAATGAAATGCACAAAAACTAAAAACGAATACGAAGAAAATGTTTTTGTTCCTTTTTTAGGTTTTTTTTTTCTCTTTTTTGAATAAAAACTAACACTATACAAAATAAAACAACAAAAATATAACTCGAAGGGTAAAATTAAAATTAAATTGCATTCTCCGTCAAGTGCGCAAAAAACTTGTTGAACGATAACTAAATCGTCGAATAATTATATCGTTAAAAACCGCAAGCGCACGGCGTACAATTATAGTACGGGTTGATCCGAAGAGAATGAATTAAATTCAAATAATATTCAATCAAATTAGCTCAAAGTTTCGAAATGGTTCTAAACTAAGAAAAATTGCAAAAATTAAACTAGAGAAAAGTTGAATAAAACTATCATATTAAAGAGCAATTTAGAGGCAAATCCACTTCCAACCATTCATATAAATCAACAATGATATTCACTTGTAATCTTTCGTTAAAATATTAAATGGAAATGATAGACGTGCTTATTATAAGTATGATTTATCTATACTATTAATTAGCATAACTTAAATCATCAAACTCTAACACACCAATTAAATATTAAATGGAAATAATAGATGTGCTTATTATAAGTATGATTTATCTATACTATTAATTAGCATAACTTAAATCATCAAACTCTAACACACCATTCAACCCCACTTATCAACACTTATGAAAATGACATGAAAATTAAAAATAAAATCTATTTTAAGCATGATTTATTTACTATTAATTAGTAACATAGACCATTAAATTTTGATTCTACTTTGACTTTCATTATTAAATTCACTTATGCAAATAATCAAATAGTTTATGTTTAAAAAAGACTTAAGCATAGCCTATTTGAGACGTCAACATAGGCTATCAAAATTCACAAAAGAAAGAAACATAAACTACCTATCATTCATAATTTCATTAAACACTTAAGAGAGATAACAAATGAAATTATTATATTAATTTAATATATTTCCTGAGAGCTTCATTACCCCTAAATTGAAGGGGTTTAGCTGCTCATATTTGAAAACATGTTAACATAAAATGACTTCAACATTAAAAAAACAAGGAAAACGAGGGCTTACTAAAATAAAAGAGAGCTAACTACTTGCATGAAATTAAACTATGCTAATTACAAGAATTAAATCTATGATACTAACATGAAATAAAAAGAGCATGAAAAGTAAGCATAAATAAAAATTGCATGGAAGTAAAAATAAGGCTAAGAAGCCATGAAAGAAAATTTTATTTATCTTTGATTTTGTGACTATAACTTGCATGGAAAAAAATAAGATAATTAAATGAGACATAAGGGTATTTATACATGTTTAAAACCCTAATTCATATTTTAGAAGGCTACCTAAAATGCCCTCAAGAAAGTGTAACCTCAAAGTAGTCATTAGGAAATTAATTTATCCCCACCAACATATCTTTAAGCCTCCATTAACATGTGCATGTGCTTTTAATTGTGGACCATATGATAGTAGGTATGTGGGCTCCTCCATGTTGTATGAATTCATTTATTTCCATTTTTCATTTGCCTTCAACATATGTGCATGCATTCATCCATAAGCCCTATTCGTATTTACACTTCATTTCCTACAAATAAAAATGTGCAAATAAATTTTCTCAAATTAAATCTTACACAAAATTATCATTTTACCACCCAAATGAAGATGAATAAATGATGATTTGAAAACATTTAAATTTTGGTTTAAACGTGTAAAATACCTAATATGCTCATTTATTTAAGAAAAAGGATAGTTTGTCTCACATCACTGTTAAGTTTTAAAATAAAGAAAACATCCTCTCAAACTAAACTTACGTTTCTAGTCGCTATTTTCAAATCAGCCTGCGTTAAAAGGTCCAAATACCCTTTATGTTTTTAGTATTTCAAACGCGCATAATTTTCTATAGAAACATCGAATCAACATATTGTTTCACCAAAAAATCATAAATTTTACAATCTTCAAAATGAGATTCATTGTTGATACCAAAAAAATCATATTTACAGTAAGACTGTAATTATTCCATATATTCGCAGAGAATTCAGCAATTTTTGAAAAACATCAATTTTTCTTCAAATGTCAGCAATTATTCCATATGATTGCAGACTTTTATGCAATTATATGGAATACTTACAGATTTTTCTGCAGTTATTCCGTATACTTCCCATTTTCTACAATTATATGAAATAATCATCAGTTTTATTCAAATATCAACAATCATTCCATATAATTGCAGACTTTTATGAAATTATACATAATAATTGTAGAATTTTATATAATTCAGTGGAATAATTGCATAGTTTTCTGCTATTATTTCATATAATTGCAAACTTTTCTGCAATTAAATGGAATAATTGCAGACTTTTCTGCAATTAAATGGAATAATTGCAGACTTTTCTGCAATTATTCTATATAATTGCATACTTTTATGCAATTATATCGAATAATTGCGAAAAAGTCTACATTTATTCCAAGCAATCGTAGAAAAGTACAACTATACCGTATAATTGCAGACTTTTCAGCAATCATTGCATATAATTGCTGAATTGTCTGCAATCATACCATATAATTGCAGAAAATTTGAAAAACATCAATTTATAAAAAAAATCGGGGATCCAAGAATAACTTGGTCTGCCATTGTTTTTATATGTCCATAATATCACTCATTAGAAAGAAATAAAATTTATGATTTAATGGTGAAAACGGTTTGTTAATCCCTTGTTTCTACAAAAAGTTACTGTGTTTTAAAGATTGGTAATTATTTGGGTGCGAATTTTAATTATAAATGTGAGAATAACATCCACATATGAAGAACCAACGTTCAGCCATGAAGCGAAGAGGTATTTTAGGGAAGAAAATTGCAATATTTGAAAATAGGAATGTAATTTATATCTTTTATTTGGATAGGATGTTTTGTGTATTAAGTTTGATTTTAGAGATGTGTCTCTTGTTTTCGCTTAAATAAAAGTAGATTAAATATGGGAGTAAAAATATGCACTTTTACATGCACAATCATTTATCTTTTTCAATGGTAATTTTGAAATCTTTATCACGGAGTTGACTAATACTTAAGAGATTATGTTTTAAATTCTTAACTAATAGAACATTTGTAATAAGAGGTAAGTTAGATGTACTGTCATTGATTACATCGTCTTTGTCGTTGATATATCCTTTGGAGTTATTTCCAAATGTGATAGATTCTCCATCTGAGTAGATAATGTTTGTCAACATTACATTATTTCCCATCATATGCTTTGAGCAATCAGGTATCCATTTTTCTCTTTTCTTATTTGGTAGTTGCAAAAAATATAGAAATGATGTTGGTACCCACTTCCTTTGTTAGGGTCCTAAGAGCTAGATCTTAGGAAGTCAAACCCATGAGGGTTTAGAATTCCGTTTATAAACAAAATTATTATTCCTATAAACATAACTCATAAAAGTTTTTATATATTTATTTCTAATCAAATGATTATTAGTCTTTGGAACCCAAATCTTAATTGATTTTGAATGATATGTAGTTTTCTTTTGACTAATAGAATTTAAAACTAGTTTTCCAAGACTATTGTTTTTCTTCTTGACATTTGTATATATAAAGTTATACTGTATAGGACTAGTTTTTACTTTTTGTAAATTTTTTGTTCTATCATAATTCTTTTTTGTAAGAAGTGGATTGTGAATTTTCTATAACCTTAGAAGGATTTTCTCTACCTTTATTAAAGTTAGAAAAATTTTGGTAATGTTATCTAACAATGTTTTAAGGCTAGTAATATCTACTTCTTGTATTTTAACAGTTGATTTCAATTCATGATTTTCTGTTGATAACGTGTCATTCTTTTCTTTTTAAATTTTGATTTCACAACTTACATAGTAAGTTGAGAAGCAATATTAGAACGAGATTCTTATGAAATAACAAGTTCTTCTTTTAAGATTTTTTTTATCTCTTAACTTATCAACTTCGATTTTATTTCTATTTAGCCTTTCTAGTGAATCTTTGTACTTTTTCTTAAGATTTCTTAGTTTATCTAATAATTCAGAATTTATATCAACTAAATCATCAAAAGTAAGATTATTTACATTATCGTTTGTGGCTATAAAGCATATATTGGCTTGTTTCGTATCACTTTCACTGCTACTGTCTGATGAGGAAGAGGTATTTGAATCATCTCATGTAACTGAAAAAGCTTGTGTCTTCTTATATCTATCGCTCTTACTTTTGTAGTTATTTCTATCTGTCTTGCGATTTGGACATCTCTCCTCATATGCCATTTTTTGTGGCATTCGTAGCATTCAAGGGTTGAGGATGATGTTTTTTGTTTCTATTATTCCCAAACTTTCTGTTCTTTCTAAATTTCAGAAACTTTTTGAAATTCTTAGCTATAAACGCCATATTATCTTCAACTTCGTCAGATTCTTCTTTTTCGACCTGGAATGCTATTATTTTTCTATCTTAAGCTTGAACTCGTTTTTCCTGTAAATTAACTTTACATTACATGAGATTTTCTATTAACTCTTCCGATTTATGGTAGAAATGTCATTAGCTTCTTCAATTGCTAAGAATTTTCGTTCCCACTCATCCGTTGAGAGTTTAGGATTTTTGAAACAATATCAAATTTAGTATATGTTTCTGTTAATGCCAGAAGTGAGTGATATATACCTTAGAACTGGAATACATCTCAGTAATGGTTTTATCTTGCTTCATTTTAAAATTATGAAATTGATTCTTAAGTATAGATATCTTGCTTTGTTTAACCTTATTAGTACCTTCATGAGTAACTTTAAGAGTGCGCCAAATTTCATATGCTAAAGTACTCATTCTAACTCTATTAAACTCATTTTTATCTAAGGAACAAAACAACATATTCATAGCTTTAACATTTACAGTAGCATTGAATTTCTATGTATTTGACCATTATGCATAAGGGGTGGTATGTACAAAATATCCTTGTAGAGTGATATTCCAAGTGTCGTATCCATTTGCTTGCATGTAAATTCTCATCTTAGTTAAACAATAACTATAGTTTAATCCATTAAAGAGTGGTGGTCGTGCAGTGTATTGACCTTAAACAAAACTTAATGATTTGTTATTTTCCATATTACTTGAATATCAAAAACTTTGTTACGATTATATGATGATCTTGCCGTGATACCAAATGAAAGTGAGTAAGGATTCAGTAATATGAATAATTATCTAAGCTATAAACTTGTGGGAAATAAAAATAAAAAGTAAATAAAGATAAGTAAACAACACCATAAAATTTTATATTGGTTCGAACTTCTCATTCTACGTCCAGTTCCAGACTCCTTCTGGATTTAAACCAATGCCCTCTCTTAACGCGAAGGAATAGGTATCACAACTGCCTGAGCAACCGAATAGGATTTCAACAACTTAACCAACTGAATAAGACCTCAACCGCCTAAGGATTCTACAATAGAAATTTTAATAACAAATAGTAGAAAAGTATTTGACCGAGTATGCTCTTGAATAACACCTATAAGTTGATAATATACGCCCTTTCTATAATCTTCCTCTTTGTAGTATGTAGTGTAGTTTGTGAAGAAAGGAAACAAATTTAATCATAAGAAAATATTCTTGAAAAACAAGTGATCAAAATATAAAGATATTTAGAATTGAAGGCTTGTAAGTCCAATAGCAAAGATAAAGAGAATTAGGAATAGAATAGCTAATAAAAAGATTGGAATTTTTTTTCTTTATATAGTGTTTAAAGGTTGCAATCGTTCGTGAAGAGTAACGGTAAAGAGTTGTGACTGCAACTCTTGATTAAGAGTTGTAACTCTTCATGAAGGAGACGCACCCTTTGAGAAAACTATCTGTTATGCAAATTCAGCCGGTTGAATATAGTGTGGCAGCCAGTTGAATCGATGATTTTAAAATCAGCAAGGCCACAGTGCATTTTGGCCAGTTTTAAGCCAGCTAAGTATACCCATTCAGCCGGCAGAATATTCAAGATATTCAAAATTTATGCACGTACATAGAATTCAATCGGCTAACCTGGTTGATTCAACCGGCCGAGTTCCATGTTTTTTGTGTTGTTCTTTAAAATTCTTTATCTGAAAAAACGTGTGTGTTTATATACCACGTAGAAGAGTTTTAACAACCTTTTACCTCTAGACACAAACTCTATGACAGATAGTAGCGTCACTTTGTTTTTCATTTTGATATGTTTGTCCCTTTGTATAAGCGATATCATTTCCTGCAAAAGTGGTTAACATATACGATATATAATTGTATAGTTGTCACAATCAAAACATCAAAGTACATGATGCTAATAGCCATCATTACCATCACTCTCCATCCCTCCATTGTCCTCGATCTCCCAGTTCATAAGGACACCGACTGAGCCCACATCAGGTCATTATGCAGACATTCCCACAGCAAGCTGATACTAGCCTCTAGAAGGAATTTGAACATCCTTCACCAGCAACTCAACAAAATGTAAGCTCGGAATGCCAAGGGCGAAGCCTTTTACGATGAAAAGAATAGAGAGCCATTTTTAAGGAAATCATGTACAATTACATCCACCAATGATATGCCTTGCTACTTGTAGACAAGTACGATGGGAGTGTTAACCTATAAGATCGCATCACTGCATTCAACTTCATCACCATGCTAGCCAGCTTTTTGACCCAGCAAAGTGCCTACTCTTAGCCTATACTCTCACAGGACCGGCCTCCTACTGTTTCCTGCATCTACAAGCGGGCAACATCCATTCTTAGGCTTTGCTATGTGCAGACTTCAAAACCAAGTCCTTTACTTCAAAGATTCATATTATGATGAGTAGCAAGCTGGATAGCATTAGACATGGGTTGATCGAGTGTCTTCGGTTATGCATGAATTGCTTCAACATGGAGTCCACCCAAGCTAAGAGTGCTGACAAGAATAGCCCAGTTGTGCCTTCCACTCCAGGTTTGGATACAAGAGGAGAACATGGAAGGAACTCCAAAAATAACTAGCTACATCCCTTACTAAATTCTATCAACGGGTGAAGGTCATTATAATGATAGAGGACACTGTTCTTTCCATTAGCAATAATGAAACCCAACACATAAGTCATGCTGGTCCTAATGAAAATGTTGGTCGCAGACCCAATGGTCGATGGAACTACACCAAAAGATGAGTAGAAAATGGCACCCAATATTGGTCTAGATATTATAACTATGCTGCATTGAACAGGGATATGAAAACAATATATCTCACTACCAAGGACTAGGTGCAATACCAAAGAGCGACCATTACTAGAGGCAAGTGAAAAGAGGAACCTTACGGAAGTGAAAAATGTCGCCAGTTCCATCAAATCAATGACCATTCAACCAATGAGTATAGGGTGCTCAAAGAAAAGATTGAAAGATTGATCCACGAAGGTACACTTCTAGAGTTTGTTTGGCATTATATGGAATAAAGGATGGCCCACAACAACTAGTTGGCACCACCTCAAAAACCCAATAACAACATCCTAGTCATAACTGACACCTTGACCTTATGCGAGGTCAGCATATGTTTAGAAGTGGTTGGGAGGCACAGTCCCGGTATCATAGAGAAGTTATGGGCAACCAACTAAATTTATTCTCTTAAACATCAAGCACCTAAAGCACATTGGTTAGAAATAGATCATCTTATCGTGTTCACTACAGATAATAGGGAAGCCATAATGCCTACCATGATCTTATGGTCATCACTCTTGCGATGGCGAACTTAAATGTGCATTAAGCCTTTCTGGGTGGAGGTTGTTCAGTCAATGTCTTATTCAAGCTTGTTTTTTAGGCCCTCAAGCCCCTTGCCTCTAACTTCACCCCCTGTGCCTTGCCCATCTAAGGCTTTTGGGGGTATAGGTAATGTTCTAATGGATATTATCTCCCACATAACCATACTTCGTAGAAAGCTCCTTGTAGCAAAGATTTAGGTAAATTTATAGTAGTTGATTGCACATATTCTTACAATCTCTTGATATGACGACCGACACTTGTAGAAAAGGATGTGATCATCTCCTACAACTGGCTTGTTATGAAGTTCCCTATCCTTCGTGCGATCGGGGAAATCCAGAACAATCAATAAAATCTAGCTAGTGTTATGGGATCTCAAGCTTAGACAATTTAAGAAGGGTGCCCTCACACTTCAACTATCAATTGTTAGTCACTTAGGAGAACCTTTGAGCCGATTAGTACTTAAGTTTGTGCTCAGATCGCTCTATCCTTGAAGCTAAGGCATTAACATCAATAGCTCCACCTATAGACAATGACCAATCTGATCAAATCATGGCAACCAATGTGTGTCACCCAAGAGAGTACTCGAGCTAGTTAGCGTTCAAAATCATGCAAGGATATTCCTTGGGTTTGAAGATACAACTATCAATGGTGTGTCAACCGAGAGTAATCACCCAAAATAGTGAAGGTACATCAACTGGCCGCATGCCAATCGAAAGCACCTTCTAGCCTAGCAGTATTTAGGGTCGTGCCAGGACTATAGACCACAATGAAGACTGGGATAGCAGGAATCATATCTCCTTGGCCCTTCACTGAAGAAATAAAGAACTCATCCTAGCATGGAATGAGCAAGTCGTGCCCTATTTGGAAGCGGAGCCATCCCATGCAACAACTCCTACCATCTCAGTGTCGACGGACACATTTGCTAGAGCCGAGGGAGGCCTCAACACCTTGATCCAAGCACAAACATCTATCCTAACTGAGGATCTCATAGTTAATAGGATTTACAAGCTAGACCAATGCGACTTGCAGACTTGCTTAGATCCCGATGACAACTTGATCAACCCTCATATGTGAGATTCAAACATTGAAGGCAGGTCGGCTACTTCACTAGAGTCGATATCCACACATCGTGCCGATCCAGCAAAGTTTTTCAAATAGGCACATAACTCGGCTTAGAAATTAGAGATAAACAAATCAAATTTCTGCAATAAAGCAAAGACATCTTCGCTTGGGGTCATGATGACATGACCCTATTGATCCTAGAATCATTTGCCATGCACTCAATATTGATCCTAAAGCCACCCCCGTCCGTTATGGCCGCTCAACCTAGAAAGGTACCAAGCTCTCAGAAGAGAGGTAAAAAAGCTAATAGCCAACTGCTTCATCTGGGCAGTAGAATATTTGGTCTGGATGGTTAACCCAGTGCTGATCAGAAAGCGAAATGGGTCTTGGAGAACTTGCATTGACTTCTCCGATTTCAACAAAGCCTGCTCGAAAGATAGATTTCCATTTTCTTGCATCGATCAGCTAGTGAATGTGACTAGTAAACATGAGCATCTCGTCTTTGTGGATGCTTATTTTGGGTATAATCAGATTTCCATGTATGACCTGGACTAGGAGCACATTTCATTCATCACAAATGCTGACCTGTATTGCTAACGTATCATGCCATTTGGGTTATAAAATGCAGGAACCTCCTATCAATGGCTCCTTAACCGCATGCTCTTCAAAAATTCAGCCGGTTATGGACATATATACGGACGACATGCTAGTAATGTTTGAGAAGGCCTGGGGAATTTGTAGAATTAGCCAAGACTTTCATCATACCATGCCAATAAAAAATGAAGCTAAACCTGAGAAAATGCTCGTTGGCTGTCTGGTTTAGACAATTCATCAACTTTGCTGTGGGCATCAAGGCAATTTAAGCTAACCCTAACAAAATCTAAGCCAACCAAGATATGCAAGTCCTAAGAATTGTGGGCCAAGTACAAAGCCTAAATGGGATGGTTGTAGCTTTGAGTTGATTAGTTTCTAAAGAAACCTATCGATGTTTACCTTTCTTTGACCTCATTAAGAAGGGAAAGTTATTTACTTGGACTGATGAGTGCACCAAAGAATTTGAAGAACTAAAATAGCACCTTGAAAATAACCCAAGTATTGTCTAAGCCTATTGACGGGGAGGATCTGTACCTTAACCTTAGTATTTCTGACCATGCGATCAATGTCGCATTGACTACAGAAGATGAGAAGGTTCAACATCTGATCTACTATATTAACAAATGGTTACCAAATGCCGAAATGAGATACATATAACTAGAGAATCTCATTTTTTTCTCCTGCTTCTGGAAGCCTGGAAACTCCCACTATTTTTCAAGCTCATCTCATCAAAGTCTCGATCAACCAACTATTGACTCAAATCCTCAATCGACTTGATACAACGGCCCGACTGCTAAAGTGGTCCATTGAGCTTGGACAACGTTACAACTCATTCCATCCTCACACTTCCATCCGAGGCCAGGACATTACTTATTTCATTGCTGAATGCTCAAGCCTGGACAACAATGAAGAAGAAAGCATCACTGGTTAGCCAGCACGGTGCCTAAATATGGATAGGGAATTAAATGAGAAAGGAGCAGGAGACAACATGGTCATTATCATTCCTAAAGGAAGAGAACTTTATTTTTCGGTCCGCCTCTCCTTCGAAGCAACAAACAATGAAGTCGAGTATGAAGCTATCCTGGCCAACCTCATGATTGAAAAGGAGTTACAAGTGGATTTCATCCATGTACTCAATGATTGTCATTGGTCAGTAATCAAATTAATGAGCATTTCCAAGTTAAGGGCAAGACATTGGCCTTATATGTTGAAGAGGCCAAGAAGATAATCAGCACATTCATCAAGTTCAAGCTAGAGCAGAGATCTAAGGAGTAGAATGCTAAGGTCGATCAATTGGCCAAGATAATACATTACCCAAAAGAAGCCTCTCCTTTGGCCCTATTAGAGATTTGAAGCAACCATTACTATAAGCTGGGGGCGATAGCAATGGAGATTGGTACGTTGTCCATAGACAACTGAGTGGTACCCCTAATAAAGTATTTAGCAAGTGATGAACTTTCTGCTAACCATAGAGAAGCTCGGAAGATTCTCTATCGGGCTCGCCATTACATAATCATAGATGGAAAGCTCTATAAAGAGGGGTACATAACACAATTTTAGTGGTGCATGTTAAAATATAAGGTCGACCATATCCTGGAAGAGCTGCATGAAGGGTGTTGCGGGGATCGTGTCAGGGGGTTGTAACAACCCGCCTTTTTGTACCCAGGTTCAATGCCTGAACTAACTTAATGCCTCAAGATCAGAAAAGGAAGAGTAATTGTGATATGGTAAAAATAAACAAATACATTTCTAACTAATAGACTTTAGAGTCCCACAATGAAAGGAAATAAAGTATAATATATTAATAACTATAATCACATTGATACACCATAATATATTTGTATTTTCAGATACATATGTATGTACAATGCCAATAAAACTCAATCTATATACATAATCAAATCTTAGTCATAACACTTATTTACATCATTTAAAATATATACAATAAAGTACACGTCTTCTGTACCATCTCTTCTCCAAGCTCCATCAACCTGAAGATATAAATAAAGGAGAAAAATAGGAGTGCGTCAGACCTAAGTATGAAGAGCGAGCCATACTTGCTCTACGTATACTATAAAGATAATACTATAACATGATATGAGTCTAAGATCTTGGTCACCTCATGCCCTACCGATCACACCATACTTAATCCATTGTATACATCCAGTCGTATTACACCATACCTATGTGGACTCACTTCCATAGATTCACCTTATGCACTACAGGGTCGTCGTTGTCCACCTTTATATCAACCACATGTAGGAATCGCTTCCCTTAACCCGCCTCATGCGCTACAAGGTTTCATGTTGTCCATACCTTGTATACAAACTGGACTCACGTCCTGAACTTGCCTTTTGCTTTATAGGATCGCGTAACATCCATCCTGGACCGCTTAAGCACTACAGGGGAGCAACGCAATAACTGATTTTCTCCTTGTTTCATAGGCTCGTATCCTAGGTCACCTACTTGTGCCACAGGCTCGTAACATTCACATCAATGTTAAACAGATTCTATTTCCAAATAGCATACAAATCCATCTCAAACAAACGATCAACACACACGTAATTCAACTCGGATTTGTAACGTTGACCATTACGTCTGGAATATCCTCCAAACGACTTCTAGAAATAAAGGGAATGGGACTCAAATCGATAAATATTAATATATATTATCCCACTTAGGTTTAGATTGAACCTATGCCCAAAACACGACCACTGATGCACTGGCTGCCTAGACCAGTGGACTGGTCATAGTCAAAATTTTGAATTATGACATCGATTTCAGTCATTCTTCGACATCATTTCGCCTCCAATCGCCCTTATTCTGCCTTCGGTCATCATCTTATAATATATTTTTACGGTCATTTTACACTTAAATCCCATCAAATTATATAGTATATTCATTTATTTCAAAGAAAGAGGTAAATTTTAGTTTATAGTTTACAGTTTTGACAAATCCATCCCAAGTCCATGGGTAAATCCAAAATGAAGTAATTTTGAATTGTTTTCTACTCTGTCAAAGGGCACAAATCATATATATAGCATTATAATTAAATTATATTGAGAGAAAAGAAAGAATTACTCATATAATCATTCTCCATTGCTTCTGCAATCTCAATCTAGACTGTTGCACTACAAGGCTTTAGAAATTTGCCTTCAAATTGTTATTGATGCGCAGTCCTCTATATATGCTTCTGATGTCGCTAGTTTCAAGTAAATTTGTCAATATTTGGGTGATATATGGTGATTTGAGTTTTAGGAGGAAAATGGGAAAAGAGAAAGAAATGAGGGGCCTTTTTTTTTAAATGAGGAAATGGTTACGTACTTTGGTATTTATAAACGAAGGGAAAGCAGATCAACTTCAAAGTCAAATTCAAACTTTAACGCTCATTTAGCTTGACACAAAATCACACATAACCCTCTTATAGGGACTCCATGCGAGGCAAATAAATATACTGCACGAATTAGAAAAACTAGATGATCGCAATGGCGCTGGTTTCAATATCAAATTCCAAAATTGATAGAATGACAATTTTTGCCCCTCCTTATCAATAATTTACTTTATTTTCAAATTAAATTTGACATTTAACAATATCATATTGTTAATATTTTAATTATAATACATACTAAATTTTTGGGGTATTACATTTTTTTTTTTAAAATAATTTCGTCCTTGAAATTTCTAGGCGACGAAGAATGTATCGCACTCTCACGTATCATGTATCATAATGTGCAACACACAAATACATTAGCATAAAAATTCATTCATCCAAACAATCATCTATACAACAAGGAAACTAATCAAACTAAGCATCTATACACAACATAGGAAATCTGAATCATATTTATCAAATAAATATACGTGTTCTATTGGCATGCACGCATATGGTGGTTGTAAAAACGCTGGTTTGAGATACAGTTGAAATTTAAATAAAATCTAAATTTGATTTTTTTACAAGTAATTGGGATTTTAATTCTCAAATTTAATTAAATTGGAGAATTTCTATGTTACAGAAAGTGGATGAAATATTTTAGATGTTTACATTGTAGAATTCAAAATTTAAGTTGAAAAGGTTTAAATCTTTTATTTTTAAATAAAAGAGAATTTGAGATTTTTAGACATCATTTAAAAATAAGTTATTCATGGTTTCAAAGTTTTCTAATAATCATTTTATTCATTTTTGAGCTATGGTTTAGACACGTAGGCCTTTGTTTCATGAAAACTTTAGTTTGGAAATAAATAAAATGAAGGTAATTGTTGCTTGTTGGGTTGGGTGCTTAGTTAATTCCTAAAGCCCAAAATAAATTAAAAGAGTTTGAGCAGCAGAATTATTCTAAGTCCTAAGGTTGCAGTACGTTCTAGTTCTCGTCCCATTCATTTACTGTAATAAAATTCACTACCTTCCCATTTTCTAAACCTAGAAACCAAACCTCCTCCGCTCAAAAATTCGTAGTTTATTCATATGAAGTCTAAAAATTTCCAAATTGGGATGTGCTATTGCTTCTATGTTCCAGCACCTCTATTCCCAATTTCATGTATTTTAATTGAGTTTTGTTGGGTTACAGATTTCGCAAGCAATTTTGGGTAAATCGGTGCAGAAAACGCAGGTCTTTATAAAAATCATGACTATTGTAAAAAAATCATAAAAGTCTAAAATTTTGATACGTTGTGCGTAACTCGTATATACACGTACTGTAAAAATCTCGTTGGAAATTATTGAGTTTTTCCATGTAAAATCACCGCGGAACTGAGGATGAAAATATAAAAAAATTCAATGAATTGATGCTTGCAATTTTAGGGTTTTTGGGTGCTAAGTTGAGAAAAATTTCATGAAGTGGTTAATTGAACTCAGTTTATAGTTGAACGTTTCTTAGTCTCTATCCATAGTATGCTTCGAGTAGTTTAAAACCTATCAAATTGCAAGTTTTTACCGTCTACTTTCTTTGCGTATGATTGCATGCTTGTTCCCTGATTTATGTGTTTGTATTGCATTGACATTGCTCAACTAGAAGTGATAAAACTCTGCTTGAATTGCTAAAATTATGGCCATAGACCGAAAGCGATGCCTGGAGACAAGCACCAATAATATACACATCACCGATCGACCGGTGGAAGTCGACCGGTCGGGAATAAAACTAGAGCTTGTCTCCAGGTATTTATTCTAGTTTTTGATATATTTTGATTTTGATGTTTTGTCCATTTTTCTTGGTTCCAATTACAGTTTATAAACTGATTTAAATGTGTTTAACACTCTAATAGGATAAGAATGAAATTATTACTATATATATATATCTGCATGTTAGTTTTTTATGAAAATATTTTATAAATCGATTTCAAGGAAGGAATTTGTAAACTATAATTATATATAGATTATTTTAGCTCTAAAAATCGTTCTTATCTTATGTAAAATCATATCGATATTTTCATTTTGAAATCTCAATTTTAAAACGAGATAGAATATTTTATCAAAAAGTGAGAAACAAACTATTTCTTATTTGATTTAATTGATTGATTTTGTGGAAATTGTCAAGCTAAGCTAGTCTTTTGCTATGAGATGAGAATTATATTTAAACAATATAGTAAAAATATGTGGTTATAAGATATTAATTATCACCATATTGCTTAATTATATGACTTATTTGCGTAGTGTTTGTGTGCAGTGGAATTTACAAATAATAGTAAATACTCTAGCACCACCTCGTGGTTATAGGACACGGGTTTTACTTTAATAATTACTATTAAAAGAGTATGTGATACTATGAGATTAAATAGTATCTTGGGGATACGAGTTATCGTATAACTCGTTATATTCATTAGTGCATTCGATAGCTTGACTTTGTATGCTAGTAGTTAAACCTAGCGGCTTGATGGCGGAGGTCACAACCCAAGTCATGATATTCGTTTTAGTTTCTAGCCATATCCACTGAGCCAATAGTCTGTACCTTGGGCTATATTTGATATCATAACACTTGCATCATTCTTTAGTAGGCGTCGCACCTTAGCGGTGTGATTTTATAGATATCTGGTACCAATGGACTGCAGGAGTTTAGAAACTCCTGGAGCTTTTCTTATCAGTCTCCCTTTGGAAGAGAGCAGTTAGCACTAAGAATATCCTATTAGTTGAAGTATTTAGTGTGGTGTTAACGACTAACAAAACTGCTAGTGTGGTGGTTGCGACCGACTAAACTACTAGTACGGTGCCAGCAACCGATCAAAATGTTAGTGGTTATTTATAGTATATTCGAGTATCCATCCTATGTGTTCTTCGTTGCGTTTAGTTTTAGGTTTGAATCCCCCTTTTGTGCTTTGAATATTTTGATAAGTTAGCACGATATTTAAGATGATAGTTCGTGAGACACTTGATGTGATTTTATGATATGGTGTGATTTGTTTAGGTTTTATGATTGTCCAAAAGGGAATTGTACTACGATGTTTTTCCCTCAAAGGGGACAGTACCTTTGATTTGCAGTATTCTGATATAGAATTATCTTGGTTTTGTTGATTTGAAATGGTTATATATGACTCTTCGTGTTCTTTTGTGATAGTCTATGATAGGCTTGAGTATTATCGAGATCACTTGTATGTTAATTATTGTTAGATATATCTTGTTGCAATTGATATTTGATTGATATCTTTATTATTAAGATCTTACCTTTTAATATTTAGAGGTAGTCTAATATGGGTGTTATTTTTTCATAATACTCAGGTCAGACCGAAAATTTTGGGTATTGGAACTCAGTAACCACAGATGTTGGGCTAGCTATAAGGATAGAGTCATATATGTATTCTATGTCATTAGGATATTAGAGATTCATGTATATGGTATATCTTGCATAAGACATTGACTTTTGGATCATGTATATTTGAATTGTGTTATAGCCTATGCCCATACATGTATTATGTGAGTCTAGTTCTTCTATTTTATAAACTAAATTATCTATGTACCTTCATGTCTATGTATCATATACTCCACTGTGTTCTGTGATTCTGCATTCTTCGGTATTATATATATTATTCTGAATCGTATTGTATCCATAATGTGTATTGCTGCTTTGTGCTGATACCGTTCACCTCAACTATTCTATTCAGACATTCAAATTTTGGTAAGAAAGACATGATGGTGTTAGCCCAAGAGAATATTCATATTTGGTCGCTCTTAACAAATCTCATTCTCTGTATTACTAGACGGTATTATTTAGTAATACTCTTTAGGAATATGGGCTTAGAGGCAGGGCGTTATAGCTTCGTATCAAAAGTGTATTTCAAAACAATATAGAATATAAGAGACACGAATCTTAGCCTAGACAGACTTAGAGTCCTATCCCTTGGGGTGTAAGGGTAGAATATAAAAATTAATTTCCTACTCAGGGTAGTAATATAAATGATTATTTAGGGAGATAATCATTGAGATGTATTTGTAAAATTTCAACAATGTTATATAAATTATTGTTATGGAAGTTTTGCTAAAATTGGAACTCACTTTTGTTGAAAGTGAGATTTAATGGGTGGTGTATATAAGACCTTAGATGGCTTGGGATTGTATTATAGCGTCTTGATCTGCTAGTAATCAGAATTGTGTAGCGGTAACAGAGCATGTTAATTAATTTGTTCTTTTATATGTATAGTTGTTGATTGATGGATGATTGGATGTTTGAAATTTTAAGTAATTGTAAAAAAATTAATATTGGAAAGGAATTATCATTTAGAGTTAGAAACCTTCTTAATACTAGTAGTAAGCTTGCACTGTCTTCAGTGGTGTAGCTACGACAAGAAATATTGAAAATTTAAATTTATATAAAAATGAAATTTTAATTTATATGTGTGATTAATTAGACATTAAGGAAAATTTATATTAGAAAGTTGAGATTTGATTGACGTAATTATGGATACATGAATGTGATATGAAATTATTATCATTGAATAAATCTTATATGTAAATGTCGGGATTAATTAAAAAGTTTTAGTACGAGCAAGCATACATTTAAATTAAAAATCTTTCTGATAAAGGATTAACCCATGTATAGAATTTTATTATGTTTATTGAGGCAAGCAAATTTTTTGTAAGGGTATAAAATATTTTTTTAATAAAGCTAGCTGGCTTTATAGTGGGTCATGCCATTGTATATATATAATTGGAAAATAGATGTTTTGCACATGCACAAAATAGCTAAATGGGAGCAAACAGCCCAACCACAAAGTAAAACAAGGCAAAAAGAGCCTAAACTACAAAACAACAAGACTACGCACCCTTCGAAGAGGAGCGTCGGTACAATTGTCAGACGACGGGCCAATAACATGAACAAACCCAAAGAAAAGAGCAGCTAGATTTGGATCACAACCATTAGAAGCGGGTGAGTAAATAAATTTCCTATCCCAGGTGACGTCATAAAAGTTACTTTTATTCTCCTTACCAATCTCACCAGTCCTAGTAAGAGAAAGGCCCTCACCATCGATATGATACAAAAGACCGTGACTCTCACCCCTAACATCACTGATAAAGGCATAGTAAGTGTCAGTTACTAGGGAGTAACACATATCATAAGGAACATGAATCCAGGCTCACTCCTCAGAATTCCAAGTAATAGTATCAAACAGAATAGCAGTAGCATCCACAGAATGGGCCCTACCAAAAGGATCATCAATAACAGGAGCGTCCACAGCAGGATTTACAACAGCAGAATGGATAATAGGAGCATCGACAACAGAAGACACATCGGCAGGAGCGACAATAGGAGCATTAATAGTAGGAGACACATCAGCAGGAGAGACGATAGGAGGAGAAACAAAGGGAGGCAGAGCAACCTTCGGGACCCACCTCCTGATAGGAGGACGAGGCAAAGGTACCCAATCTGAAAGAGGCAAAATGCTAGCAGAGGTCCTAGTAGAACACGCCTCTGAAAGATGCCCAAAAGACCGACATGCCGACCATATCTCCGGACTCTAACTGTATGATACTCTGACCTAAGAAAAATGGCCCTCATCGAATTTGACTTTTAGTACAGAAGGCAAAGGTTTAGCAGGGTTTATTTCGATCAGAGCTTTGGCATAAACTAGTCTATTTCTGGGTACTATGTTTGCATCATAACATATCACCTTACAAACAAGGCCTGCTATATAATATGACAATTAATTTTTTGTTAAAATTCTCATTGAGCGCTTTAAGAATTTCGATCGATGCGCTTAATCAACATTATCGATGGAAATTTCCTAAACACTAGGACGAGATAGTCAAACATAATATTTGAGTTATAATAAATAAATTTTGAAACAAAAATGTCTTAAAGATGGATAAAATTTTATAAAGTGTTATGAACTATGTATTTTATTATGAAACAAAATGTCTTAAAGATGAATAATAAAAAATGCTTTGATATAAGGTTAAGTATTGTTTGAAAGGATAAAAATATTTTAGAAAATGGTTTGGTAAATATTTCGAGAAGAAAAGTTTATCTAGCATGAAAATAGACTTTATGTATTCTAAAATTTTGGTGATTGAAAATTATGATGAAAAAAATAAAGAAACCTATAACTATTGAGTTTATTTTAGATGGCAAAAATAGCCATCGAGCCTTAGCAAAAGTCAAGGTTAGTGGCGAGGTGGTGTTGATAGCATAGTCAACATTGCAGCCAATCGACAAAGCAATTTGCTATAAATAGATGGCAAAGGCAATGTCGTTGTATCATTTGGTAATTATGAATGGGTATATGTTCATTTATAAGATATATGGTTAAGTGAATTATGTATGTTATTTTGATTGATTATGTAAAGTATATGAAGAATTATGAATAAGTTGAAAATGATACTTTCAAATTATAATTCAATGAAAGTTGAAATAAAACCTGTCGGAATCAGGATGAGCAAGGGGAGGAAAGTTTCTAGAAAAGAGCGATGGGAAAAGATTGGAAACTACCAAGCTTGCCACAAAGAACATCCCTTAGAGAACCCTAATTCGATTTACTATGCATAGACATAATTAAAATAAAATCTATAAATGAGGGAATATACAAAAGTAAGAGGAGATATACAATTAAAATAAGTAAACATGAACATAACACACTTATAAACTGCAAGTTGAAACATAAATTGAATCGAATAGAAGAAAATACATAAAAGGAAAGGGTAAAAAATACCCACTCACTGCAATTTTGGAAGAACATTGACAAAGTGAGGTGCTTGAAGTTATCTGCCATTAAGATTAGGCTTTTCATCAAGAGGAAGTAGAATAGGGACGTTAATATCTGTCCGGAGGACAAGGGAAAAATGCGACTATTCATTTCATAAAATAGTCAAGGGTCTGTGAGCTCTTAGAATGTAACTCAGTAACAATAATATAATAGTATAAATTTCATCTTACTCATATTGCAACGTAGTACTTTCCTTTTTCTTTCGGCTTTAGGGCTACATACATTACTATACTATTAGTTTATATGACCTTACCTCCCTTGCAAAGCCTGCACTTACACCTTCCAGCCTTAGACCTTTGCCTACATTACATCCTTTAACATAGCGCTCCTAATGCAGTACTGAACTTTCCCCGAAGGTTTACAAGTCCCCTTGGAAGTATGCTTCCCAGCCTTCTATACGTTGTTCTCTTATTAAACATTAGGCCTCCACTTCAACTCCATATCAAACAGAATTTGACATGTCTTTTTTCACCTTTCCACAAGTCGTCATCTGATATTTTATGACTCCACCTTTAATTATTAATAATGTCCTTTCTTTAACTTTTTAGCATCCATATTGTTCTTGTCCCCTATTTATTTTAACGCTTATTCCAAATGCAATAATAAATTCAAATTACTTGCACAGTATAGGTTGGCCAGCTCAGTTTTCCTCCAGTAAGATGCATTTTTAGCTTAGAAACTTATATAATTTCCAAAAAATTTGTGTATAATTCCTTTAGCATATTTTACCCATTTAATTCTCTTTCCGATTTTTTCCTATTTATATTTTCTAGGTATTTTCCTTCCAAAATTCATATCAATTTATTTTGATGTTGAAAATTCTTCAAATAAAAAACCCACTTCCGTGTTCATGATATAAAAACCATACTATATTTTCACACTGTTTCGAAAAAGTTAGAGTCAGGAAATATATCTAAACATCCTATTAATCTATGTTTCCCCAAAAAATTCATTAAAACATTATTTGCCTCATTATACACTATCCTATAAGATCTCCATAATAATAAGTCAAAACCAAAAGCAAACACTTAGAAAATGGTAACATAAAAAGGGGCTTAGTATTACTCACCTAGATCTTTAAAATATCTTTTTTAATCTTCTTAATCCTTCTTTAGCTTGCATTTTTTTCTTCTTCTTCTTCTTATTTGCTATTTTTTAGGCTGTCACAATTAATGTTCTTCTCAAACTTTTATTTTATTTTTAGTATAATGAACTAAAGGAATGGAAAAGAGTCATGCTTATTGCCCCATAATAATTTGGACCTTTGCCCTTATACCCATTTTCACTAGTTCATTACCCACTTCCTAGTTTAATTTTCCTTTTATAACATTTTCAAGCTCATCTTAATTCTTTAATTTTTTTAATTAATTATTATTTATAGGGTGCTGCAAGCCTGGTCAATTGCATGATGATAATCCATCGAGGATCTCACTTCTCATTTATAGCGCTGAGTTTTATTACATTCAACTACATTCATTCCAGTTTTATACTTAGGAGAGAATGTTGGTATCAGATCACCCGGGAAGTTTGTGTTTCTGTAGAACCATTATCGGGTGAGGTCATATTTGGGTCGGTGACGTATGTTGGTACATAATATATATAGGCTCTTTGAGATGTTGGATGGTTAGATAGTCCAACCTTCCTCTTAGTCGTAGGTAATTATGATTAGTAGTGGGCCAGAGTTTCTCCCCGATGTTACTTAATTCTAGATCACACATAGGGGTGAACTCTGATCATATTAGTCCTCAATTTTCTGTTGGAAGAGTGCAGATCCTAAAGGTTGGTTTTGATCCTACACCATCATAATTCTCTCATCCTCCCGTTCAGTATGAGATTGATTGTAGATTTAGAGCATACGATGTCACGGGTATGATACCCTATCTTCCACTAGGGTATCCACAGAATGATGATGCCGGCAGTGTTCCTTCATCCAGGTTGTACCCCTAGTGTGATGTATGTTCAGACTATGAGATCAATCACTAGTATAGTATGGGCATTATCAAACATCCAAACTGTTCATAATTACATTATAAAGCTAGATTATATAAGTCTAGAGGATGGTATGCTATGTATCAGTACATGACGCTCCATCATAGATAGGTGGCGCATGACATATACCGCAACCACACACAGATTCTAGAGGCATGGATTGATGATTTGATTGTTCAGTTGGTGGTTTTTCAGGTGCGGGGAGATGATAGTCATAGCAGTGGGTACAAGGATGAAAACAACGAAGATGATGAAGACGACGATGACTGTAATAGCAATGATGACACAGTCGATTTATGATGTATGACCTTTATTCATTAAGTTATATTAATTTTATTCACCATATTGTATTTATTAATTGTAGTGGCTGAATTTATGTATTGTATTCATTAGTTGTAGTCACTGTACTTACTACATTGGTTGTAATGTACTCGATAGTTGTAGTCACTATACTTATTATATTATTGTTAGAACCTCCTATTTATGTTTCAAATGATAACAATTATACAATCATATACATATATATAGACCTTATCAAGATTGTAGGTATATGCTACAAGAAGACACCATGCTCGAAGATATTGAGACTCAAAGAAAAATGAAGATTCATTGATCATACTAAGGTTATTCTACTATAAAAGAGTCCTAGATATAATATTGTTAAGGTCACCTTGAGTATATATGCATACACAAGCACACATAATTTCGTGTGCATCAAATTAATGTGAAAAACTGTGTTTGCACCTCACAGACGTTCGAGATAAAACAACAGACGTCCGTGACAAGTCTCGGACTAAAATTTAAACAAGTCACAGATGTTTGAGGATTTTACCACAGACGTCTATCATGGGCTAAAACTTTCAAATATGAATAGGTACTTCTATTTTGAAACTAAAGGAAATCACATTCCAATGAAAGGTTATGGCCATTAAAATGAAGAGACTTTCTCAAATAGTAACAACTCTTCATCTGCACCTTTTTAAATCTATAAAACACTTTGATTGAGAAGTAGAAATCATCTAACTTGAAGTAAACTATTCTTTACTCTCTTGATTTCTAAGAACTCTCTTGCATATACATTGTTCACATACTCTCATTCTACCATAACCAAAATATAATTTTGGTTCAATCACTTCGTATAACTCAAAGAATTCATTTTCATATACTCAAAGGATATCATAGGAAGATTTATGCTATAAGTCAAAAACTGTGTTATTGGCTGTGCAGTTAAAGCGCTCGGCAGATTCAATGCGGCAGAGATGAAAAAAGTCATAACGGGGATACAGTAAGGATATAGAGGGATATAGCGGATGACTCTAAAATAGCATATAAAACCCGTACTTAACGTTTTTACAAATATATAAATGGTAATTAAATGAAAATTTAACATTCAATTGAATTGTAATTAATATGTAAATAATTTTAAATAAAAACATGTGCGGATATACTGTAAATAAACGTAAAACTATTATATAACATAATTGAATTTAGTAGAATATTAGAGTATTTTCATTTCTAAAAATATATTAAAAATTCAATTAAATTGATAAATTTCATAATTTATAAAACGTCATTTTTCAATTCATTTCTTTTAAAGAAGATATATAGTGGAAATAGCGGAATACAACGGGAATAACGAGATGTAGCGGAAATAGTGGGGCTTAAAGCGGAAAGACTATATTTTGGGCTATATAGAGAAATCGTAGCGGTAGAAATCCGCTATGAGATATAGTAGGGTTATAGAAGGGTAATAGCGGGGCACTAACTGCATAGATTATTGGAACATAAGATTGTCAAAGATACTTTTGTATTAGCCTATTCCTTCGTGCGAAGTGAGGGCAATTTGTTTAAAGGAAATACCGAAGGGGAGCTTCGGGACTGGACGTAGAACAGGAGGTCCGAACTAGTATAAAAACTTTGGTTTGCATTCTTTTTGTACTTCATTATTTATTGCCTACTACTGCATTACCTTATATACTTACATATTACACAAGTTATATAGTATATGATCCACAAGACTTTTAGTTGGTATCGGAGCTTGGTCATTTCAATCTACTGTAACATGTAATTGAAATCATTATAATAGCAAGTATATTTCAAGGTCAATCAACTGCTCGTCCCTTACTATTTACCGGTTCTAATTATGCATATTGGTCAACACGCATGTGATTTTTTATGGAAGCAAATGGGTAAGAAATATGGCTAGCAACTCAAAATAACTATGAAGCACTTGACACTGGTATTAGCACATGGAATGATGCACAAAAAGCAGAGGCATCTAACAATGCCAAAGCCATGAATGTTTTATTTTTCTCACCCGATAAAAGTGAATTTTCACGAGTCATGCTTTGCACTACTGCTTGTACTATATGGCATACATTACAAATTACCCATGAAGGCACAAAAAAGTTAAGCAAATAAAAATTTACATTCTACAAATCAATTTAAATATTTTAAAATGAAATCAAATGAGTCAATTATTAACATGTATGTTACATTTCAAACTATACAACAGATCTTATGGCATTAGGAGTTAAATTCACTGATTTTGATTTAGTCACATGAATTCCGAACTCTTTAACAAATGAACGGAAAATAAAAGTTTTAGCCATCGATGAAGCTAACAATCTTTTCCAACTCAAAGTCGAAGAGTTAACGAAATATGATGTTGTATGAAGCTAATTTATAGGTAAGAAAAGAACAAAACTAAGAAAGGAAAAATATCGCATTTCAGGCAAGTAATGACAACTCCGACTTGGAAGAAGATGAGATTGTTTTCATACCAAAAAACTACAACAATTCCAAGAAGTTCGAAAAGATGACGAAATTTCATAACAACCGCAACACAAAATTCTCAAACCAAACATCAATTAAGTTCTTCGGGTGTGATAAATCTGGTCATATGAAGAAAGACTGTCCCTAATAAACAATGATAAAAAGAATAACAAATTCAAAATTTCAAAAAAAAAGAGAAGACCATTTCAAGTAATTGGGATGATTCCGACTCTTCCTCGTCATTAGATAGTAACAGTGACTCAAAACAAGCAAATGTTTGCTTCATGGCTAACACAAATGAGGTACGTCCTGAATTAACATATGATGAAATTCTTGAAATTAGTATAGAATTAGATGACAAGTATAGAAAAAAAAACTTAAAGAAAATATGTGAAAATTAAATAGAGTTGAGTTAGAAATTGGATTGTTAAAAGATGAGAAAACTATTTTAGAAGAAGAATTAGAAGTAGCACAAAAAGAATGTAGAAAACTATCATCTCAAAATGCTACTTTAACCCATGATATAGAGAATAAGAAAATAGAGAATTATAAACTTGAAAAGGAGAAGAACGAGTTAATTTTTTTTTAGAATTAGCTAATTTATAAATCTCCGATCTCAAAAATAAATTAGATAAATTACTAATAATGTTTCAAAATTTAATAAAGGAAAACAAAATCTAAATAATTTGATAAAGATTTCAAAACCATCAAGAAATGGAAAGGGATTAGGATTTAACGAAAAAATTCATAAATATTCTAGAAATAATCTGGTTTCTAATAAGAATCGAAGATTCAAGAAGTATAGTACATTATATATAAATTTTAGACAAACAAAATCTAAACATGGAAATAAGGAAGCAAAAATGATTAAAATATGGATTCCTAAAACAAATAATAAATTGATTAGACAAAAACACATAGATGTATATCTAAAAGATATCGTTCATAATGAAAATTACATCTCTAAAGGTTCCAAACTCTTATGGGTATGGCTGCCTTTTCCTACTAACACGTAGGACCATAACAGAGAAATTGGGTACCAATTAAAACTTTTTATTATTTTGTAGGTACCCAAAAACAAAACTAATAAGGAGAAATGGATATTCAATAATGGATACCCCAAACATATGGTGGGAAATGCACACATGCTATCAAACATCACTTACATAGATGGTGGCACGGTCACTTTAGGAGATAATTCCAAAGGATATTTTATTGGAATTAGAAACGTCATCAATGTCGGTATATCTACTTCTCCTATTTTCAAATGTTTTATTAGTTAGAAACTTAAAATATAATTTACTTAGTATAAGCCAATTATGCGATAAGGGATTTAAAATCAATTTTGAAAAAGATAAATGCAATATCTATTATCAAAATAAAACTTTAATTTTTAAAGGAATAAGAAATTGAAATATTTATATTCTAAACATAAGTAATAATCATAATAATGATTTATGCTCAACTGCAAATCATGATGATCTATGGATATGGCATAAAAGATTTTGTCACATAAATTTCAAATATATAAACAAATTAGCGAAAATAATTTGGTAAGAGGATTACCCAAAATAAATTTCAAAGTTAAAAATCAATGTGATGCATGTCAACTTGGAAAATTAAATAAAAGCTCTTTTAAATCTAAAAAGGAAATCTCTACTACTTCGTTCGAACTTATTTGGTCCAACTCAAGCAAGTTCCATAAATCACAATAAATATGTCTTTATAATTGTAGATGATTTTTTAAGATATACTTGGATGCTATTTTTAAAGCATAATGTGATACGTTCTAAATGTTAAAAAAATTTCGCTAAACGAATTAAAACTCTAATGGATCTAAAATTAAAAAGTATAAGAAGTGATCGTGTTGGAGAATTTGAAAATGAATTATTTACAAACTTTTGTAATAAAAAGGGAACTACTCATAAGTTTTCATTTCCAAGAACACCACAACAAAATGGAGTAGTTGAAAGAAAACATCGCACCTTGCAAGAATGTGCTTGAACTCTCTTGGCAGTGGTTTACCAATTTTTTTTTGAGCCAAAGCAGTTGCTACTGCATGTTACGTATTAAATCGTGTAACTCTTAAATTTATGACTAAAAATACATGTTATGAAATGTTCTACAAAAAGAAACCAAATGTATCATGTTTTCGAATATTTGGATCAAAATGCTTTATTTTAGATACAGAAGATAATCTTGGTAAATTCAATTCAAAAGCAGACGAAGGAATTTTTGTTGGATATTCCGATCAAAGTATAGCTTACAGAATTTTTTACAAATGAATAAATGTTATAGAGGAAAGTCTTCATGTCTCATTTGGTGAAAATTTTAAAAATATAAATAAAGACGACGAAGAAACTTTTGACATTAATCAAAATAAAACCATTGAAACTCTAATCGAAAATAATAGTCAAAATAATAGTAATTTGAAATCAGCACCATGTATTTTAAAAGATCATCCTATTGATAACATGATTGAAAATCTAGATAACAAAGTATCGACCAGAAGACAGATAAATCAAATGAGTGATGTAGATTTATATCTAATTTCGAACCAAAAAATTAAAAAAAAACATCAGATGATGATTTAGCAATGCAAGAAGAACTTAATCAATTTGAACGAAATAATGTTTGGAAATTAGTATCAAAGCCAAGCGATTAGTAAATATTGGAACAAAATGGGTTTTTAAAAACAAATCAAATGAAAATGGAAATATTATACGTAATAGAGCAAGATAATGGAATAGGGTTACAATCAAGAAGAAGGAATTGATTATGAAGAGACTTTTGCACCTGTGCCACATCTTGAAGCCATAAGAATATTACTTGCTTTTGCATGTCATCATAACTTTAAACTATTTCAAATGGATGTTATAAGTGCTTTCTTAAATGGTTTTATAAAAGAAAATGTTTACGTAGAACACCCATCACTATTCGTTCATGAAAAATATCCAAATCATGTTTTTAAACTTAAAAAGCATTAAATGGTTTTAAAAAAAGCACCTCGAACTTGGTATGATTGATTAAAATCACATTTAATTAATTTCGGTTTTCAAATCGGTAAACAGAAAGATATATTAATTATTCAAGTTTATGTTAATGATATTATATTTGGATCTACTAACGAAAATTTATTTAATGAATTTTCTTTAATAATTACAAATGAATTTGAAATGTTTCATATGGGTGAATTGACTTTTTAGGATTACACATAAAATAATTAAATAATAGAATTTTTATAAATAAAGAAAAATATTGTAAAGAATTACTAAAACGTTTTAGAATGGAAAATATATCAAGTAAACCCACTTCAATGAGTACTACTAGACAAAGTTGACATGGAAACTGGGACCATCAAACCAAGCTTTGATTGACACTCCAACTGTTCCAAGTTCGTCTCTACTAAAACCATTACTTGACGATACAAAAATTGAATCAAATTCGTGGGATATACAACAAAACAATAATTTAGAATTCTTCGATAAATATCAAAATTTAAGTTACACATCATATTTATTTATTTTTGGTATGTATATTGTTTATTACACTTAAATTGTAATAAAAAAATTCATTCATGTTAAAATTTTCCTCCATATGACAGAAATTCCATATCACAGACGTGTGTGAATATATCACAGACTTCTGTCATCAGTTACCGAAAAAATTTCACTATAAACACAGACATCTGTGGAAACCTCATAGACGTATGTGAAGACTCTTGGTTTAAATTTTCTATAGCCACGGACTTTTTTTGAGTCTCTTTGCTTCAATTTCACTGAAGCCACAGACGTCGATGGCTTTCTCACAGACATCTTTTGTTGCTCTGGCAAAAATAATCCAATGGCCGTATATACAAAAAACTTTACCTTTCTCTTCACTTTACCTTCATTTAAACTCCAAAATCCTGAAACCTTAGCTCTCAAAACACTCAAATTCTAAAATCAATGGCTTTGAAGAAAGTTACCATCTCCAAGAAGCAAAAGCAAGAACAATCTTCATCCTCCTCCCAAGCATCAGTTACGCAAGCTCATATTAACCAACAGCTCCGCAATAATCCCAATGCAATCAAAAGATTCGAAGTGCTTACCCAAAAGAATATCCACCAGGTCCTTTTTATCGCCTTGGCAATGTTATGGAATATGAAATCTTAGGAATTACTAGGCATGCCGGCTATTGCAATTTGATTAGCTATGACGCAAATAAGGCAATCATTGATCCTCTAGCTATTTACCTCTTCTACTCCAATCTATGTAGTTCAGAGATTTGGAATCCGGAGAATGATGATGGTTGGTTATGGTCAAGTGTTTATGGTAAAAAAGTTAAAATTGATGTATATGTCGTTGGTCGTATTTTAGGATGCTCTCATGAGGGATTGATTTAACCGATATATCGAAGCATAGTCTTCTACATAAGGATGAAGTTACCCATCAAATATGGGAAGATATAATGCCACAATGGAAATCCATTTACTTTCGACCACGAGCTAGACTATTAAATCGAATGATAATTAATACCATCATTCCTCGTTTAGAAAGTCACGAACAAATTTATCCCAATGACCATAGAGCTTTGTATGCAATATTTACTCATCTGCCGGTTAATTGGGCAAAATTTATTCATGATCAAATTAAAGGATTTTGGTCTATGCATCGTCGTTCCATTGTTTATGCTCCGTATATAATGTGCATCTTGAAAAATCTTGGAGTTCCTTCATACATCTCACAATACGAAGAAATTCCAACCAAAGATAATGGACCATGATATTTTTCACCGATGCATCTTCCAAAGAGCTAGTCCACCTCGTATCATTCCCTTCAACCAATGGACTCAATAACAACAAGAACAAGGACATCATGGTCCTCCTCAAACTAGCTCTCCTCAACAAACCTACTCCTCTCATCCTTCCCAACATCCACCTTCCTCTAGTCATGGTATCGAATATTTTTCGGACTTAAAAATTCAAGAAGCTCGGGTTGAACTAAAGCCAAATGAATCCCTTAGCGATTTGGCAATCAAAAAACAAAAAATAATCACGGCCAATCAACAAGCATTGAATAGAAAAATGACTAGATTAGAATGCTCTTTCTCTACTAGGATGACAAAGATGGAGAAGACTCTGGACAAAGTGGTCTCCACTTTAGGGGAAGTGATGCGCAAAGTATGTGGCCGATCTTCCTTATGCTTATCATCTTCTCCTTCCCCAATACCTCTACCTCGGGTTCAAACACTAGTTTATTATTCTCAAGCCTCACTCGAAGGTACGTCACACGATAGATGTGACTAAGGGAAGACTCCCATGCATGCACAAGTCGAGGAAGAAGAAGAAGACATAGATGAAATGTACGTCTCTAATACTCCATATTTTCAACAACCATCTTACATGGCATTTCAAAGCTTTTCAATTAACGAAGATGAGGAGTACCACGACCAGACGCCATGGCAAGTACATATGAGCATGATCCATACGCTTATTAGGAGTATTACGAGAACTACGGAGGCCTATCTTATTCCAAATTCAGTACAATTAAACTTTATTTTCTTTTATTTTGAAACTCTTATGCTTGTTTGTTTTCTATGTTTAGCTTTTGTTACAATTCCTTCTAAATTTTACTTTGAATTTTCGTATTTGATTTTCAATAATCTGAAGTGATGACATGCTATGACCATTTATATCATTTATATATATGTATCGTATATCTTTTCTCTCCATTTTGATAATGACAATAGGGGAGAAATTTATGCATATACATAGAGGGAGATGAACATAATAATACATCCATTCTACAGTTGATATTTTGATTATATAGTTAATATTTGATTGTATAGTTATCATCATCAAAAAGGAGGAGATTGTTAGAACCTCTAATTTATGTTTCAATGATAACAACTATACAATCATATCTATACTATAAAGCAAAACCCTTGTCAGAGTGGTCAAAGTGAAGCCATTTATGTGCTGTCTAATTTTTCCTCCGCAACATTGCAAATGAAATGAAAATACGAAGGGTAATTCTATCATCTTCATTCCACACTTCCTCTTCCCCACGTTCCTCAATACTCCCGTCAGTTTCCCATCTTCTCCACTCTTCCATCGGTCCACAACTACTTCAATAATTCTCAAAACAAAAGATAACCCTAACTGCTGCCTCCTTCAAATTAATGTCAACTGTCTCCACTCTTCTTTATTCGGCTTCCAATTTAATTCTTAGTTCCAAATTTCCTCCTCTCAGAACCAATTAAGCACGAATAACTGACCGTCTCGCAAAGCAACTAATTGACTTCCTCTCCTCAAACACTAAATCAGTTCAATGGCGGCTGCAATTATCCAGTGTCAACAAGATCAATTCCTCAGTACCGCAGAAGCTTGATGTGGCGATCATTTCTTCGAGTTTTATTCCCATCTCTTCTTACCAGATAAGTTACCTCCTTAGGATTTTGTTATTTCTTTCATGCCAAATGAAGTAAACTGACGCCGTCAAAGCAGCAAAAGCAACGACTTGGACTTTGATTCCTATTTGGAAAAGCTTTAAGCATATCTTCTGCTTCCTCAAGTACAGTGAAATAAAACGTGACTGTTTCTACATCTTGCTCGCATAAAGCCTCTATTATCGACATCGATAGAGATCTATGCCTTGGTTGACGAAATTCCAGTTAGGTATCATCTTTACCTAACTGTTCAGTACAAAAAGGATCCATGCTTTGTTTCGAGCTCCGATCAAGTAATTTAATTTGTTATTCTCATCAACTATATTTGATTGAATAGTTTAACCCTTGACTTATTGACGTATTCAATTGATATGTCAACATTTTGAAAAGTTGCAGATTGAATAGTTGTCGCTAATGAATAACTGTTTAGTTGTTGCTCAATTTATAACCTAATTTTATATATATTGAAATTGAAGATTCAACATAGGTGTTTAGTAATCTAAATATGTGATGAAGTTCAGTGTAAAATTTGATAAACTTACTTTCAGACAAGGTGAACACGTTAGGTGGCTTCATTTGTATTTAGAAGCAATGACCAAGCCTCTATTACATGCGGATAAGACTTAAAACATGTGTATATTTACTAACCGACTCTAAAAAAGCAATCAAACTATGAAAAAATGTTGATTGGATAGATATGAAACCATGCTTGAAGTTTTCTGCATTTATAAAGGGTTAAAAATGATGGTAAAGTAAACTACGTTACGTAATGTCTTCTAGCGTGAATTGATGATTTAGTTTCTTCACACTGCATTCTTTTATCATCTTTCTATTCCACCTAATTGTCGCAATTCTTTCTATTGCAGATGATGCACAAATCTTGCTTCGATTGAGATCGAATATCCTTCAAAACAAACGGACAACGAAAAATGCATTTTTGAAATTGAAAAGGTACATCATTTATTTCCACTTACTGCAGTAATAGGAAAGTATGAAGATTTAGTGTATGTACAAAGTATTGACTCTACAACGGTTTATTTTTATAAAATATATACTCTGCAAATGTTAGTTACTCTTTAGCCGATTGTTTCCAACTGCCAAAGTTTTGTTTTCCTGATGTCATGTTCAAGTGTATATGCAGCCACACAACATCTCAATGCACCTTCATTTCGCATTTTTTCATCGTATCATATTACTTATTCCACTTATTTCTTCACTTATGAAAGTTGTAATTCAGTCATGTTAAAAGAGATAGAAGAGCATGTTGTCTATTGTATGATTATTTTGATTTTCAATATCAATTTTAAATTTCTATATGCATATGGTTTACTTTCTGAAAATGTGGACTTCCTGTTGACTTACTATTATAACATATTATTTATTTTCACTTGCAGAGCTAAGTACTCTAAATGATGCATATCACTTCGGACTTATTGGAATAGTGCTAATTTACATGGACATATATGCCTGAGAAGTCAGAGGTAAGCAATGCACACATATGAAATGAATTTATATTTAACTCCTTTATGTGAGTTGACATAACATATATAGTCTACAATGATTATTTTTTGTTCTGATATTTTCTATATTTGGTTTTATTCAGACTATGCTTCTTTGTATTATACGGAATATGCATGTGTGCTTGACAAATGTGGTGATTAATAACGACTAATAAACTGTTTGTTGATTGGGATTCCGTCTTTAGCTGGAGCAAATTACTATACTAAGGCTGCATACCAGAAGCAGTAACTCATTTCCTAAGCTAATTTTTGTTTCAGTCAATTCAGTAACCCACCATCTCCACGATCGCAAGAAAACAGATCCACCTTCTTTCCCAAATTCTTCATGCCTTCGTAAATAAAGGAGCTTAAATAAACCATCACTGGTGGCTGATGCATGCTCGAATTTCTTCTCCTTCGCATCCCAAATGGATATTTGGTAAGTAAGTGGTCTTTTACTTTGAAAAATATCATCTATTAAATATGTGTGAATTGTTTTTTTACTCTTAGCTCCTTTTAGTGTAAATTGCAGTATGTGGTTTGTTGACAGTGGAAGATGGTATATTCACAGTACATTACATCAAAAAAAGAATATATGAAATTGAGTGTATTATTCACAATGAGTTGGTTGAATCTTGCTTCCCCTTAAACCGAGTATCATGCATTCATCTTTTTTTGTAAATTAAGTTCCCTCCTTTTAGTGTAACTTGCATTGTACTAAATAGACTTTATTCATGACTGATACTACTACTCACAAGATCTAAAACAATGTTTACTTACATTATTACAATTTTGTTGGTTGAACCTTGCTTCCCCTTAAACTGAGTATCATGCATTGTCGGTATCACTAAAATTGAGAAGAATCATAGGTTGTTATTATTATTTTTATTTACTATTTGACTTTTCATTATAAGCGGTTGTCTTCAAAAAATTGTTTGCTTCCAAGATTTCTTAAATAATATTTGCTCTTCATTTGAGTTTGCATAACAAGTCAACTATTGAATGAGCTTGCATATTTATTCGGCTCCGTAACTGCAAATGCAATACCTGTTCAAGTTTTTCTAACGGTGTAAGTTATGCATGTCTTGGATATGTTTCAGTGCGTGTATTAAATTTTTTTATGTCAGATTTATTTTTGAATGATGATAAAAATGTCAACTACAGGGCCTTTATGCAGATATCAGAGGGATATTCTCATAACCTACATGCTATCTTCATAGATTTCCTTGAAAAATGCATTTATTTGGCCAGTAAACAAAATGTTTTGCCAACCATAGAATCAGTTGATTTATTAATTAAATGTAAAAATAGAAACCACGGTTCGCTTACCTGTTTGTGGCATTGTTAATGAAATGTAGTATGGAAAACTAAAACTTGCAGGATGTATGTGACGTAGTACTGTATTTAATTTGGTGATTTGTTTATATTTTATTTTTCATTTTTCCTTTTTCTTAAAAAGAAATACGTATAATGACTATTATATATGATTTGTTTCAGATAAGGGAGTTTGGAGATTTGTACTATATGTGGAACAGCCTTAGCACACGGTCTTTTGTTACGCCTGATGGTGCTTGTTTTTGTATAGGTATTCTCTTTTTTTAAGCTTACCTATTTACTGTTTTGTATAATAGGATATATATATATATATATATATATATATATATATAATATCCTGCAAACTCACCTTAGTGTATATGTTTGCAATTTTCTTCGTAATGAATGCAATTATTAGTTTTCAAATGGGATACTACAAATATATTTTGTTCCTTCACTAATTAATATCCTCAGTATACTATATTCTAATATGTATGAATTATTATGCTTAATTATTTATAAAATGACATCATTTTAGTTCTGTTCAAAAATTAACTAGACACCTAATTATTGATCTGTACCAAATAGTAATAAAGGACTAAGTAATTTATCCATTATCGTTTGTTTATGTCTGATGTTATACTTTAATCTAATTAGGATAACGTTGTGCATGTCTACTGGAAGATAACAGAAATTTAGATTTACTTACGAGTGGACTTATGGATTGGATTATATAAGTGATAATATAACTAGGTAGTTGTATGAATAATTTTTACTGCATCAACGTTTTAATTTGTTGTTTCTTTTACTTTTATTTTCAAGTATAATTCCCATGTCATCATATTCAAGTCTAATAAAAGAAAATTCAGCTTCATTTGCGATAGACCAAGATGATGATGTTTAAAAATTATGTAAGATTTGGATGATTCTTCGTAGTTGAAGATTTCAACGTGATTAATCCATTTGCTATCGTTATTGCAGCGCACGGTTCTGTAGTAGTTCGACTCTATCACTTAAGCTGACACTCAGATCTACATCAGCCTCCGCTCGGGCTTGAGCACCCCATCTCTTGACAAAGTCATTCAAGGTGGCAGTAGCGATAAAGAAGAAGGTGTTACTGCGGTTGTTGAGTAGCAAAAAATATCAACATCTACAATTGCTGCTGCTTTCAAAATCCTAGCTTTGCTAAAAAATATGGTAATGTTTTTTACTTTAATTGATCTCATGTTAAGTGAAACTTGATTAGTCGATTAGTTTACTGTTTAATGTTTTTCCTATACTGACACACAATTACAAATCTCATAATTTATGGATTCAGAGTCTGTGGTGAATATCCTGCACATAACAACACTTATAGTATCTATGCCAGTTTTTTTGTATGCAACATGCATCATATCGTACTGTAATGTTGGATGTTATAACTTCGTTTTAACGAATCGTTTTGCACATATACAAGTACAAATTGCAATATCTAAAGCTCTGAGAAGGTGGTAGTACATCTTGCATTATATGTAGCTTTGACATGGCTACAAAAAAAGATTTTTAGGCTGTAACCTTTCATAAAACCTGTAACATATTATTAGGCTCTAACCTCTTTTGTTTCTATTATATTTGTACGGCGATAGGACAAAAGAAGTTTAGGAAGTGTCCCTACACAGAATAGCAACTGAAGAAACTAAAACCACAGAAGGAGATATGTACAAATCATTGATGCAGTTTTAAAGGTAGCCAATTTCTCTATTATTATTGATATGCTCTACAAGTTGGTCTGTTATAACGATGGTTAACTTAAGTCTATTTTTCTGCTTATTACAATTCGGTTAAGGTGTACAAGAGAGTTGTGGCATGACTTATTTGCACTAAATTGCATACATGTTGGTCTAATTATACATAATTTATTCTCTTACAATAAGTGGCATCATACAAAATTTGCTAACTCAATGTTATTTACGTATATTTACTTTTCATTGATTATGTACAACAATAGGCATATGTTTTTCTCATGGAATGGTCAGATAGACTAATCAAAATAAGGTAAATTAAGTAAAATAGTTACATTACCATTAGAATCATTTTTAAATTTGTAATGTAACAGTATCCTAGGTTGCCTGTTTTGTTTCTATTTTTTCAATTTTACCTACATTCATTTTATTTTGCCACAAAAAATATTTAAGAAACATTTTCAATCGTGCAGGTCAAAGATAGTAACAATTCCAGTTATAAACTTTTTTATCGCTAAAACAAAACTATGTACTAAATTTTGACAATTGATCCAAAATGTGGCACCAATTGTATATAAATATGTTCCAACTGATTTGTTGCCCAAAACGGCTACTCTACCTTTGACCTGCTACACACTAGCCGTTAACCCCACTTTTTCAGCCATAATTACAGACCTATGACTCCTTCAACATCTTCCACTTAATAATATGACAGTTGCAAAATATCTAATCTACATGTTCCTATAAGTATGCATTTCCCACTTTTCACTCACCCCACTTTTCACCTTTACTACTACGTACTATTCCACTTTCATTTCGTTATCAATATTTTGGCATATCAGTTCAACTACCCCATCCTCTTCACACCTTTCTTCCACCTGACTCATTTTTTCCACATCTTTATAGACCAGCAATAAAGGGAATGACGACGTGTTACTCAACGTGCAAGGCGTCAACAAGCTAGACAGTCTGTTGTCGTCAGTAGAAGGACATCCGTTGCTGCAAACCAACAGCTGCCAAATTCGACAGGTACTTTTCTCTTCCCTGTCACGCCTTCAACTGTTTAACATTTTAACATCTACGCTTCACTATAAACAAGTACAGCACACATATATGCACCATTTCTACAATTAAGGCTGTTAACCACTTTTATACAATTACCCTGACTTAGCTTCATATACCATGCTTTCGGATGGCAACCATTTTGTTTTACTACATTCTTATACGTATCCATGCTTTTAAATTAAGCCCTAGGCCAGCGATGAATATTATTGGGACTCAGTTTTCAGATAAAAAAACAAAAAATTAGGTAACCACTGTATCACTACTGTTAGTCGTATTCGGTTCAAAAATATTATATGCGCACTATCTTATTTTACTCGATTATAATTTTTTTAAATATTTTCCACTGCAAATCTGTTATACAACACTGCGTTATCACATGTATTGACAACTAGATGTTCTACTCATCCTTGTGCTTCTATTTTCAAAGATACTTTTTCTTTTAGTACCAATATTTCTATCTCCAAAATTATTATATGATATTTTTGAATTTAGCATTGTTGTATATTAAACTTCTCTTTATTGTGTGAGCTATGGTATCATTTTATGATATTCGATACTTACATACCATTTAACGGATTTCCAATAAAAAAACTCTTACATACTCAGTTACAACTACTTGCATGAAACAATGTATTATCGTACAACTAACAAGCCTCCTATGATTACATTACCAAAAGGTTTGATAGGTCGATGTTGTGCTTCGGCTTATAAAGTTCTGTTACAACATGTTTACACTTTCACTCTCCCTGATTTGAAATTTGAAATTGTTTTATGACACACTTCGTTAAAGCAATGTTAATCTTATAGTTATTAATACTTACCAAATATTTTTAGAGTTACCGTGACGAAATCATTACTGAACAGTCTTAAAAATTGGTTTGAAGCAATATATGAAGCGTATATGAATGACCTTATAAAGGTCTGTTAACATATGTTTACACTTTTGCTCTCCCATTTTTTAAACTTTTAAATTATTTTATGACACTTCGTTATAGCCATGTTCAATTTTGTAGTAATTGATAATCACTAAATAATTTTAACCTTACCATGAAGAACTGTTTACTGAACAATCTAAATTTTTGTATCAAGCAATATATGCACCATTATATTACTGGGACCGAGTTTTCAAATAAAAAAATAAAAAATTGGGTAACCACTGTATCACTACTGTTAATCGTATTCGGTTCAAAAATATCGTATGCGCGCTATATTATTTTACTCAGTTATAATTTTTTTAAATATTTTCCGCTGCAAATCCGTTATACAGCACTGCGTTATCACATGTATTGACAACTACATGTTCTACTCATCCTTTTGCTGCTATTTTCAAAGATACATTTTCTTTTACTACCAATATTTCTATCTCCAAAATTGTTCTATCATATTTTTGTATTTAGCATTATTGTATATTAAACTTATCTTTATTGCGTGAGCTATGGTTTCATTTTATGATATTCGATACTTACCTACCATTTAAAGGATTTCCACTAAAAAAACTCTTACATACTCAATTTCAAATACTTGCATGAAACAATGTATTATCGTATAACTAACATACCTCCCATGATTATATTACCAAATGCTTTGATAGGTCCATGCTGTGCTTGGGCTTATAAATTTCTGTTACTAGATGTTTACACTTTCACTCTCCCTGATTTGCAATTTGAAATTATTTTATAACACACTTCATTAAACCAATGTTTAACCTTATTGTGATTAATACTTACCAAATATGTTTAGAGTTACCGTGAATAAATCATTACTGAACAGTCTTAAAACTTGGTTTGAAGCAATATATGAAGCATATATGAATGACCTTATAAAGGTCTGTTAACAGATGTTTACACTTTTGCTCTCCCATTTTTTAAACTTTTAAATTATTTTATGACACTTCGTTATAGCCATGTTTAATTTTGTAGTAATTGATACTTACTAAATATTTTTAAACTTACCGTGAAGAACTCTTTTGTGAACAATCTAAATTTTTTGCATGAAGCAGTACATGCACCAATATATGACTGGATTTTTAAAGGTTTGTCACAAGATGTTTACACTTTTACTTTCTCAATTTCGGAATTTGAAATTATTTTACGACACACTTCGTTATGGCAATGTTTAACCTTACAGTGACTGATACTTACCAAACATTTATAGAGTTACCGTCAACAGCTCTTTGCTCAACAATCTTAAAATTTTGTCTGAAGCAATATATGAATGGGCTTACAAAGGTCTGTTAAAAGATGTTTAAACTTTTACTCTCCCTATTTTGAACATTGAAATTGTTTTATGATACACTTCATTGTACAACTGTTTAATCTCACACTGATTGATACTTACCAAATATTTATAGACTTGCCGTTGAAGAACACAGTTAAATAAACAACCTTAAAATTTGGTAGAGAGCAATATATGAATGAGAAATGAAAAAGCTTCCACAAATGACTAAACCAATTATAACCAATTATAAACCAATTATATTCATTTTCTCCTGCCGCAATTACACCTTTTATGGCGTGTTAAAATATTTTCCTGCTTTTATGTCCATCATTTTGAACTATGCAATTTTCCAAAATTTATAGTTAATTATATTGCAGATTTAAAGTTTTATTTTATTACGCTACTTCATACTTACCACATGATTACGTAGTTTCTACACATTTACATATTCCTCCTGCTTTTTGAATGCCACCTTCTATCGTTATTCAAATCAATATTTTTTTCCACAACCTCACCGGCACGCTAAATATTTACATTCCTTCCATACATTACTTTTGCCTGCATTTGCATACATTTACAACTTTCTTCCACAAACAACAACATGCTTGCCGAAGTAAATTCCTTTTGTCTCCATTGACTGCATTATATGTTTACAGTTCCTCATTTACCACTTAGCATACATTTTTTATTTACCAGTCATTCACTTGACAGTTACCGTACACGTGTTAAATATTTTTTTGATGTACAAATGTTTACTCTTATACTAATTGATACTTATTAAAAAAAATTAACCTTAACACCATTCGGCATATACAACCATTTTTAACTCCGCCAACTGTAAGTTTTGATGTTACAATGTCAGTCTCAAGCCTGTAAAAGGAGGAGGGATTTTTTTTACAACTTAAACAGATTACTGTTCCTTGTACATTTTTACTTCTTTTTCTAAAATTTGCTGCTTTCCCACGTGAAGCCCGTGACATATTCATTTGCACGACCAATCAATTTTCACTCTCCCCCAACTACAATCCTACATACGCTGTATGCTTGATAATGATAATACTACTTTTATTCCATCGTATTCATCGGGTAACAAACCAGTAAACCATGCGCTCCAGCTCCAAATTGTAAATTTATTAACCATTGATATACGTACAACCAGGCACAGACAACCACACATACACAAACTTATTTATCACCGTCATATATCTTCACTCACATCAACAATTTGTTGACGCTAATTTTTACCTCTTAATCCTTTATACATCATTCACTTCTTCAATTTTCTTTCTACTCTGCTGCTATCTTACTACTACACAAACCAGTTCTAGATAATGTGCACTCTTTGGATCCCTACTATACGTTTTGCGGTTATTATCGTACTCAGTTGAATACATATTCTGCGATTTATATACATTAGAGGAATAACATTATGAAATTATTAACTACACAGCTGAGTCTTTCATGTACTACTTTTTTGTTGCGTCAAAATTTATTACTATAACTTTAACGTAACATCAAATTCCCATCTTCTACATGTTTTACCCTGCTCTGTTTGATAAATATTACGATATTTTTTTGCTCCATCTTAACTTACGCTTTTCAAACATAACAGTTGATACTACTTCTACTGCACCAACAGCTATATCTCCTCCCCAACAACTTCCGCATCAATCTGCTCCTCCTACCCGTTATAACCGTGGTCAAAATTTTACTGCTCCCCAACCTTTCCTCCGCCATATCCTACCTCAACCAACTCACTACCGACACTGTAGTGCAAAATTATTTCTCCATGAAACAAGTGGGAATTGTTGCTCAAGTGGTAAAGTTACCACTTCCTACCCTCCGCCACCTCCTGAACTTTTATCTTTATTCACTGATTACAGTGACAAAGGTTTACATTTTCGAACTAACATTAGATCCTACAACAATGCTTTTGCATTCACCTCTATGGGGCTAACATCGATCAACACTTGGACTCCAGTCGGAACGGAATATACTCTTACCGTGCACAAGGCTCCATCTATCACAGCATTGGAAGTGTTCTGCCTCTGTCAGGTAGTAGACCTAGATACCTCCAAATGTACATCTACGATACTGATCATGAGATTGAAAATCGTCAACAGGATAGTGCAATATTAAGACCATACATCCTGCAAACATTGCAACAAATCTTAGATTTTTACAACCCTTATGTACATGTGCTGCGACAGTTGGGGCAGCGTATTGATATAGAAAATTGCAGGCTGATAATAAAAGAACTTACAATTAATCGTCATTTTCACCAACTACCTACTGCTAACAAGTGGCGGGTATCATTGTCGGCGACGATTGCTCAAACAGTTCAAACGACAGAGAGATTATAGTTCAAACAAGATCAGGAACCTTGCAACGAGTTACCGATACAGCTGGATTTTATGATCCACTACAATATCCGCTTCTCCTCCCGCGCGGTGAACAAGGATGGGATCTGAACATCCACAATGCCAGTCATAACCCAATCAGCTGTAGAGCCTGCTACTCTCACATGTTACAGGTTTGTACTCCCTTATACTGAACGAAATATACAACTTTTGTACGCATACCTGAAATACATTAACTCTCCCATATATCCCCCACGCTTACCACTTTGTACACATCGTAGGTACGACCTACGGAGCAGCCTATTCTGCTACTTGGTGGTCGCCTACTCCAACAATTTGTGGTTGACACTTACGTCAAAATTGAAACTATGCGACTATGCTATCTTCGAGACCACCAAGGTACTATTCGAGCCGACTTATATCAGGGTTTACAAGACGCTCTTGCCAGTGGGGAGACAACTGTCGGTTCATACTTTCCATCCCATCCATTTTCCCCCCATTCACAATATACATTACACACTTAAAATTTTGACACAACTCTGCTATTTGTAGGAAATGTTGGGGTTTGAAAAGTACTACCATCCTCCCATACTGGTAGCCCACGAGACATGCATCAACGGTATCAGGATGCAATGGCAATTGTATGAAGGTATGGAAAGCCTGACTTATTTGTTACTGTAATCTGCAATCCTAATTGGATTGAGATTACACAAGAGCTATTTCCCTTTCAACAGCCATATGACCGTCCTGATTTGACAACTCGAGTTTTCCGTGCAAAATTAGAACAACTTAAAGCTGATCTATTTGATAAACATGTCCTAGGTAAAGTCATTGCACATGTTCAAGTGATAGAGTTTCAGAAAAGGGGATTACCACATGCTCATATCTTACTTATTCTGGCAGACACTGATAAACTAAATACCACCGACGATTATGATACTATGGTTAGGGCAGAGATTCCAAACATTGAATTAGAACCAGATTTGTACATGTTAGTTATTAAACACATGATTCATCATCCATGCGGCAATTTCAACCCCACTGCCGTATGCATGCGAGATGGGATATGTAAGAAGGGATTTCCTAAACCCTTTGCCACATCAACTTTACAAGGAGCTGGTTCGTATCCCATCTACAGACGTCGTGACAGTGGAATACAAGGTCACACAACTAATACTGCAGTTGAAAATCGTTGTGTCGTTCCTTATAACCCTTATTTGCTTCTAAAATGACTGTCATATAAACGTTGAAATTTGTTTCAGTATTAAATCTGTCAAATATCTATATAAATACGTTTACAAAGGATCAGATCGTGTATCCGTAAGCGTGTCTTCTTCATCATCCGCCATTGATGAAATTTCTCAATTCGTTAACGCCAGATGGATCTGCGCACCAGAGTCCCTGTGGAGGATATTTAAGTTCCAACTGAGTAGCATGTCTCCATCAGTAATAGGACTATAGATACATCTACCTAACAAGCACATATTCAATTTAACTCAGACGAAAGCTTACAATCTATTATAGCTGATGAACACAGAACAAAAACTATGCTTACCGAATTTTTTTACCAAAACTTAACAGACGAGGACGCACGCCAGTACCTTTACCACGAATTCCCTGAAAAGTATTGGTGGAACAATTAACATAAACAATGGATACGTAGACAAATACAGCGTAAAGTAATTGGTCGACTATATACCGTACCACCAACCGAAGGTGACCACTACTACTTACGACTATTACTGAATCATATTCCAGGACCACTTTCTTTTGCTCACTTACGTACGGTCAACGAAACTATTTACAGTACCTTCAAAGAGGCAGCCGAACACCGAGGATTGCTAAAAAACGATAACAATATTAAAGATTGTTTAACTGATGTTTCGAACACCCATATGCCTTTTGCTTTACGACGATTATTTGTTACCATTTTAGTGTACTGCGAACCATGTGGTGTCCATGACCTATGGGATGAATTTTGGCCTTTTCTAACTGAAGATTACCTATCCACTTCTTCTGCCTCACTGTCTACTACATACTTAGTCGGTCGATGTCTTTTTGATATAAACAACCTTCTAAAACAGTATAATAGAACCATATTTGATTATGATTTCCCACATAACTACATACATTCGACCGACGAATACCATAATTCAACGTTTCTTTTGGAAGAACAGTCAATACAAATACCACTTTTCGATTTACAAGCAATAAATAAGTTAACCACTGAACAAAAGGAAGCTTTTGACGTGATCATGTTTACGGTAGATTCGAAAAGCAGCTCCATTTATTTCATCGACAGCCCTGGAGGGAAAGGAAAAACTTTTCTATATAAAGCAATTTTAGCTCATCTACGAAACCGAGGTCTTATCGCAATTGCATCCCTACTTCTGAAATAGCTTCTATTGCGTTGCCCGGTGGTAGAACGGCACACTCACGATTTAAGATTCCTATTAACTTAAACTCTTCGTCCACATGTCAAATTACCAAACAATCTGATACCGCGAAACTTCTATCCGCGACAACCGTTCTACTATGGGACGAAGCAACCATGGCTCACCGTCATGTGTTCGAAGCTTTAAACAGAACATTACGAGACTTGACCAATGCCGATGTTCCATTTGGTGGAAAAATTGTTATTTTAGGTGGTGATTTTCGTCAAGTTTTACGTTTGGTCCAGGCGGTACCAGAGCTCAAACATCTGATGCATGTGTAGTTCGGTCATATTTGTGGTCAACTGTTAAAGTATTTCAGCTAACGAAAAATATGAGGGCACGATCTGACCAACCTTACGCTGACTTTGTTTTGCGTGTTGGAAATGGAACCGAACCCACCATACACGACGACATGATCAAACTACCACCGCATATTGTCATACGATGGGACAGTCCACGTTCATTACACCGTTTGAGTAACGAAATCTTCCCCGCATTACACAATAATTTTAAAAACACAAACTACATGCTAAGTAGAGCAATATTATCACCAACAAATGAAATCGCGGATGAAATTAATAACATGATAATAAACCAATTTCCCGACAACCAACATATTTACTACTCTTTCGACAAAATAGAAGATGACCCGTCTAACTGATATCAAACTGAGTTCTTGAACTCGCTTAACCCGCGTGGTATGCCACCTCATAAGTTGACTCTTAAAGAAGGATGTCCAATAATGTTACTACGGAACCTTGATCCACGAATTGGACTGTGTAATGGGATGAGACTAATATGTCGTGCCTTCCATCGAAACCTTATAGACGTTGAAATTTCTTTCGGTCAGTTCCAGGGTACAAGGGTATTCATTCCACGTATACCATTAAAGCCTTCTGAAAACATAAAACTACCATTCAACCTTATCCGTAAACAATTCCCCATGCGGCTTGCCTTTGCACTAACAATAAACAAATCATAGGGACAAACCATCCCACACGTTGGAATTTACCTTCCCAACCATGTTTTCGGTCATGGCCAACTTTATGTCGCTTTATCCCGTGGTATTTCAAGCAAGACAACAAAAATTTTGGTTGCAAATGGAGAACTTCGTCGCCATAATGCAACACACACTCGAAATGTTATTTACCACGATGTGTTGCATGCGTGCTCTCAAATTATGAATGTCCCATAAATACATCTTACGTACCCCACTTTTCAACCAACCGTCCACACGCTACTCATTTCACCCTCCCCACCTCTTCCTATCCCCCTTTTGCACTTACTCTGTTCTAAGTTACATTCCGTTTCTTTTTTCTTCCAACGCTTAGCCTCCTGTCTTTACCACACATTTACATTACAAATTAATAACATAAACAAATATTATAACAAAACTGCATTTCCTTCTTCTCATCACACTCCTTTAGTCCATTTGTTTTATGTACAAATACTGTTGTTTCACTTTAAATTTAGCATATTCCTTTGCAACTGTTATTCTTCTCTGCTTCTCTACCTACTACCAAATTTCCTTCTCTCTTTCCTGCATACCAAATTGCTGTTTATTTCCTTGCAAACTACGATTTGGGTTCACGCTGTCAACTCGAGCGAGGTGCCTAACTACTGAACTCAATATATCAACGGGACTAACTGGGTACGGTTCACACAACTATCCTACTCCACCGACGCTGCTTTCCACACCACAACTTCAACCACTGTTCTCAAGTTAACTGAACTACACAAACTGTAAGTTCTCAAACTGTAAGATTGCAAATTTTACACATTATACAGACTGTTCTTCTAACACAATATTCTGTGTTTTATTTTTCTACAGGCATTACTTACTTACTGTTCTACAAGGACACATCAGAAATATATAAAAATTGCCTTTCCATCCATTGACAAAATCACGGTATGCATCCATTTAACAACCGTATCTTCGTCCATTATATTCACAGTTTAGTTATACTATTTCACTAACACTTTCTACAACAAGTTAACACAGTAAAAGCAAGCCATATTCTATTTCTTATGTTAGTAGCTTATTTATTTCAATAGAACAATAAATTTTGGTCGTTCACCATTTCATATACTGTACTTTCTTTCCAAATTTTGCTTGCATGCTTTACTGATTTTGTTTCCTACTATTCTCCTTCATCTCTCTTATTTCACCTCTCTTCGCCTCCACTACCTTTATCTGCTAAGTTCGGATGGATAGTTTATATTCGAACACCTTTACATACTGTATTTCCTTCTCTATTTTTTTTCCTTTTTTAGTTTTTCCCCTACTGCTGATCGCTTGCCATCATCACTGCACAAGGCTTAAACTCTGAAATAATAACGTTTCATTTCTATATTCCACCTGTTTGCTAAAATGAAAACTATCTTTTGCACAGCCATTCTGCTGCACAGCTAAATAGTTTTGAATTGTTTCAGTTTGATGGTGGAAAGATTTTTCTTTGGCTTGGTTTTTTTAGGGATTGCTTGTGTTTTGGTGGTGCACTGAGCTGGATATGGAATTGTTCAAACATGAGGCGACTACGTGGTTTTCAAATGGCGGTGGTGGTGTGGGTCTACGTAGGGTGTAGCGTCGGCTATCGAGCTATATTCATCGTCCGTTTACATTTTGGCTTGCATTTTTGAATTCGAGGAGGGTCCTAAATTGATGGGGGCGACCGGAGTAGGTGACGAGGATGTGGTCATGTCAGACTCGCACATTGGAGTATATGGGTGGTCATCAATCAAACACTGGGCTTTTGCTTGCTGCTGTCAGCTACACGCGTGCACGGTGGTTCACATTCGTGTATAGGAGGGGATCAGAATTGGAGGGGAAGGTAGATGCAGGACAAGTTGTTTGGTGTTGGGCTTAGCCTATCTGCAATGCGAAAATTATTAGTACATGCACGTGTATTTTCATTTTGTCAATGTATTGCATATTTCAGTTATGCCTCAGATTATGTATTACACATTTCAGCAATGAAAATGGCATGTACTTAAAGGATGAATCCCCTTCAACTACTGATGCTAATACTGCTGTAAATAAAAATTAATGTAACAGACTTGCTATGCATCACCGACGTTTTCATTTTTGTATATACTGTCATTATTTTTATGCATATTTGTTTCTCATTTCCATCTATGGAGGCTGCTACAATGACAAAAGAAATATATTAACACTAATTAATTTATCAGACTGTATATCTTCTTCCTCTTTTCAACTAATATGACTTTCACTTCACTGTGTAACTTCCTACCTGATGCTATGTTGTGATAATATTATGAAATTTTAAGTTTATACACTGATATCTTAAAATTTTCAACAATGCATGAGTTTACAATTTCTATTACGTGGGAAACTTTCGTTCAACAAATGCACAGAAAAAAAATGAACATCAACGAATCAATGCACAGATGGACAACTTAGTTTCACTGCAAATATGTTTAATTTCATACATTGCATGGAGTATGAGTACCATTTTCTGCTACACGTTGAACGCACATACTCCTCAAATTTTTTATCTTACTGCTAACATATTGATAAACTAATGTCATAAATTTTTTTATCCATATTTTTATCCACGTTTTTTGAGCTCTGCAATACCAACATAATGCATTTCACATTCACAATGTCATATTGTACTACTTCTGCAACTTTCTGACATCCTGCTAATGTTAACTATTTAACATGCTTCCAATACAGTTTCCTTTCACTGTACGTGGAACCCATTCACAGCGTATGGTTCAATGCATAGTCTGTATACACAGTCAAACTTAATAAAATACTATTTTACAATCATTTTTTTTCCACTGACATATAAAATACACTACACTACCACACTATGCTACAGATTGCTTTATTAAAGATAGACAGCTTTACTCTTCCTGCATGCAAGTATTTATCCAACTCCATACTCTGTTTTCCACGCAAGTATTTACAAAACACCTTCCAATCAAGTACTGCCACGCACACACAAACATGTAACGTCCTGTTCTACAGCAATTTTTTCCCCTATCATACAGTGTCTTTTGCTCACATCCATTTCACCGCATTCCCAACGAGACCAAGTTACCCCAATTGCCGAATAATACTGATTCAACTCTTCCAGCAACTACCTTATTCCCACACATGTTCTCCTCTTCCACTTACCGCCTCACATCCCCACCAAATTATAAACTCCTCAACTCCCTACACTTTTACTGTCTGCTTAATACAGTCTGCTCCTTCAATGACAAAGGTAACACCGTCCGCCTTTTTCAAATACAGCTTTTCACTGTTATTGCACTACTTTTTTCGTATTTCGTTTCCTTTTTACTCACTAACGACTTCCTCCAATGCAGACCAAATGTTCAACATCCACTTAAGAGAGTGCAGTAAACCTTTCCACAGAAAGGATTAAACGCAAATGCACCCGTTCAACAAAGCTTCTTCAAACTCTTCCTACTGAAATAACTGCTTCTTCTGCTGCCTTACCACCGCCTACTGCTCCACAGCACGATTCAGACAATGATACCAATGCAAAACGACTACAACATCTTCAACCGTGCGTACCAACATCAAAGAGTTCACAGAAACAAATGGACTTGAACCAAGTGTTTGTGTTTTCAGATCAACTACAAATCCCTATCGATCATCATCCCCATGCACCTTACTCGATAGACGGTAATGGGGATGATTTCTTCACTCCCGAAGTGGTATGCTACACATACTAACCTACACTTCAACACATCCTCATATTTGTGCATACATATACCAATCGTCTAACTTTCAACCCCTTTATCCTTCTCCTGCAGATCGAAGAGTGTGATCGAGCCGTTGAGCGCTATCTTGCAAAACGTTCGCAAAACTGATTACTCTATGTATAACTACAACAGTTAATTGATTCGATGTTATGCTGCATATTTTCTTCATCTATACTTTGCCAATAAAATAGAGCTGTTACAACTTCTTCACCTTATGCACTGTACTTATATACATAATTTAATTTCCATCTACACGTTTCTCTAACTGTACGACTCCTTATTTTCTGTTGTACGTACACCAACAAGTAGTCTACTACTGCTTCAACAAATGTTTTTTCGCTACAACACATCACCATCAACTGCATCTAAATAAAACATTATCAAACACAAAAAATAGGCTGACCTGATCTCCTCCTACTACGTCAACCAACTAACATACTGCCTACTAATTTCAACCCCACTGCATTTCAGCATACCATAGTACTACACTTACGCTACTACAACGCAACTTCTACCTTCGCACATATATAATTCCCCCTCTATATTCCTGCAATTGACCAAAACATTACTACAATCTCTCACAATATCATAATTGTAACAAAGACAAAATACGTCACTTCCTTCTTTGCACACGTCCAACGGACGTGCCACCATACTTGTACATATATAGGCCTTATCAAGATTGCAAATATATGCTACAGGAAGACACCTTTATCGAATATATTGGGACTCAAAGAGAAATGGAGATTCATTGACCATACTAGGGTTATCCTACTGTAAAAGAGTCCTAGATATAATATTGTTAAGATCTTCTTGACTATATATGCATACATAAGCACACATAATTTCATGTATATCAATATTAAGGTAAAAAAAATATTTTTACACCTCATAAACATCTGTGATAAACCACAGACGTCTGTGACAAGTCTCGAGATTAAAATTTAAACAAGTCATAGACATTTGTCGTGAGCTAAAACTGTCAAATATGAATAGACACTTCTGTTTTGAAACTAAAGGAAATCACCTTTCAACGAATGGTTGCTGCCATTAAAATGAAGAGACTTTCGCAAATAGTAACAACTCTTCATCTGCACCTTTTTAAATCTATAAATACCACTTTGATTGAGAAGTAAAAATCATCTAACTTGAATATTCTTTACTCTCTTGACTTCTAAGCACTCTCTTGCATATACATTGTTCATATACTCTCAATCTACTATAACCGAGATATAATTTTGATTAAATCGCTTCCTACAGCTCAAAGTATTTATATTCATATATTCAAAAGAGATCATAGGAAAATTTGTACCATAAGTCAAAAACTGTGTTATTGGAACACAATATTGTCAGATATACTTTTGTATTAGCCTATTCCTCCGAGCGAAGTGAGGGTAATTTGTTTAAAGGAAATACCGTAGGGGAGCTTCAAGACTGGACGTAGGATGAAAGGTCCGGACCAATATAAAAACTCTAATTTGCATGCTTTTTATACTTTACTATTTATCACCTACTATTGCATTATCTTATACACTTGCATATTATACATAAGCTAGATAATATACGATCCACAAGACTTTCAATTATAAGTTGTAATGTACTAGATGAGATTTATTTTATTATTAAATTTGATGAGCAGTAATATATTCGCTTTTCTTTCTACATCTTGTCTCTTCTTCTTTTAGGATAGCGATACTTCACATCACCTTATTTATATGCTTTTTTGACTATTTGATGCCCATTCTTCTATTTGTTTTTCTAACAACTTTAAATGTGATGTGCTGTAATGTGTTTATTCAATTCACCTATATGATTTTCTGACAACTTTCTGTCACTTCTTCTTTTAGGACAATGATACTTCACATCATTTCTTTATGCGTATATTGTTATCATAAATAATGTCTTTCCATACTAAATTGCCATGACACAAATCTATTCAACCAACCATAGTGTATCATAGTCGTATTTCTCTTTATACATTATACGATCTTGGATGTCCTTAGAGCACACGATGCTTTCTAATCCATTACCACCACTAACTAACATTGATTTCCACATTGAAATGCAAGAAATACACTATGATGGTTTGTGAGAGCATGAAAGGGAATAAAAAGAACTTTAAAGACAAATAAGAAAGCAGATCCGTTATGAAGAAGGACAAAGACGCCAACGTAGGCGCCGGTCAAATGATTGGGACATCGAATCTTACCACCTGGAATCAAATAAGAAGTTGACTCACCACTTGTAATATGTATATGTAGATACACCGCTATAGAACATGTAATTGAAAACGGAAATGACACCGGTTACCATCATTTTAAATGCCATTTGTATCCAAATGGATGTGGATTTTGGAGTGCATTGACTATCCTTTTTCTCAACTAGAAGTTGAGTATGCTAATGAATTAGAGGATCAAAGAACATTATTGCAGAATTAATCGGTTGGATGGTAAACCAATATTAGTATACTTTACGATAAGCTTCATGAGCTTAGAATTCATAGACAAAACTAGCCTATAATGACTAATCTATGTTTATGTTTGATTATATATTATCATATTTTCTTATTTAAGGTTTAGTGTGATGACATACCACCCATCTATTGTTATGTTCAACATTGTTCTTTGTTTCCACAAATATAGATTCATATTTCGATGAATAACTATTAGATAGGCTGAATTAGAAATAAAAAATAATCATAAACGTTGTAGAATACAAACATATATAAATAGATAACACACTTAATTGACACGCTTAAGGTTATTCAAATTGCAACATATAGTTATTCTAAAGCTCATATGAATCATGCTCGACAAAGATAGTTTGGTATTCGAAGAAGTAACGTGAGTCGTCGATTGACCAAGACAATTGAAACATGTCCTCCTCTTTCGCCATTATAATTTTGTGGCATCTCCTATATGACCTACTAATGTGACAAACATACTTCTTGTATCTAGAATCCTCCATATTGATGTACATTTTGGATGATTGTTGTAAGCTTCGTTAATGGTAACCCAATAATCTTAATCAATTTATTCTTCCATGTGAAGACGATCCCTCTATGCATTCTTTTATCAACACCAAGTAATTTGATGGGGCCCATGTAGTTTTTGCCATTAAGATGATGACTTAGAAGTGTATAGAGTTACCTCAATTTGAATGAAAATAAACTAAATATCGAGTGTTTAGATAAAAAATCGAGAAACTAGTCGTTTTTATGGTCAAGAAAGTACCTGTTTTATGGCTATCGAGGAAAAACGGTAGTAATATTCTAGGCAACCATTTTTTGGATGTAGAATTGGAGTTCATTTTTTGGATGCTCATTTGTTGGACATCCAGGCTTGGACGTCCATAAAATGGCGCTCTACTCAGCTTCTGCTTTACGAAGTTGAACAGTTATATTCAACCTGAATATTCAGAGAGTTGAATATTCATGGTCCAATTGTCCAAATTCAACTGAATTGGGACTGTTGGGCCATGAATATTCGACTTTCTGAATATTCAGGCTTTGTTGAGGACGCTTTTAATGTACCAAATTCAGTGACTTCTTGACTGAACATTCCAGTTCATGCTCTGTGCGTCAAACGTTTAAGAGCATTCTTAACCCAAAGTTGGTTTCATAGCAACCCACCCCAACGGGTTGAGTTTGCTCTATTTATGGATTGCCAAAATAATTCACATGTCATTTTATGAATTTCCAAGTCAATAGATGTTGTAGTAGTCGGTTAAGGTGAAAATTTTAGTTATTTCCTACACATGGATTGCATTCGTTCCGCGAATGATTGCAATCCCTGTGATACATTTTAATAGACTTTAAATGGACCGGTTAAAAATGAATATTTTTCTATAATTAGGATGTGTTTTTTATTGTTGGTTGGGGGTAGATTGATGGGTGTGCTGCTTGGATAAGTGAGTCGGGAATGCTCCAACGAAAAAAACAGTGACTTAAATGCGCATAAGGTCGGTATAAGTTCACAGGGATGGTGTGCCCTCCCGTGAAATTTCAGCGGTTACAGCCTTATTGTTGTTCCATAAAAACCCCACGCATATTGCCTGCTCCAACCTTTTCTTTCCCACAGCGAAAAAACCTCAAAAGAAGATCCAACTATGGCAGCGGCGTTAGAATGCTGGTCAGGCCGACCGAGCACCGACGAAGAAATGATCGAACAAGTCCTCATGAAAAACTCCGACCGTTCAGAAATAATCGCTTCTTCCTTCTCCGCTCCTCCTTCCCCTTCCCATTCCCATTCCTCAATCTCTAACCTTCCTCCTAAAAAATGGCAGCGCTTCAGCAAAAACTTCACCAACACTCTCGCGAACTTGAAAAACAACTTGCTTGATTCCAACTCTCAGAGATTGGATAAGCATTTATGGGGCGGCGTTGTTAGAAGCTTAACTCAACTGTATCCTGGAAGTCAGTTGCCTGAAAAGCTCATTTCTGATATCAAAAGGCATTTTGATTCATTACCCAACAGGTAAAATTGTTTGAAATGCTTAAAGTTTGAATCTTGTGAGTTTTTATAGCGTATTTTTTACTAATTATTTTGGGGGTTATTTTTGGGTTTGTTCAGCTATGCGCAAGCTGGGTTTGATGCGAAAGATGTCATGTTGCATGTGAGATTAATCGAGAAAGCACTAGCTGAAGACCAACCAGCTCTGAATGTACAAGAAATAAAAAGCGATTCTGAAGAAGAAGAAGAAGAAATTGGATCTGTTTTGAAAATAAGCTTTGCTTGCAACTCTTCAGTTTCATGGCAAGCCATTTCTTGTTCGCTAGATGGATCCTTGATTTGTTGCAAAAAGATTCAAAGTTTCGAGAAGAAAGGAGTTACACTTGGAGTGGTATCAGTTTTAGTCAACACAGGTAGTGAAAAGCAATTCATAGCAAAAATAGAAAGCTCAATTAGATCTGCAATTAAAAAGCCAAAGAATGGAGGAGTTAAGTTACCATTTGGGCTTTGCGGGCGCCAAGAAGAGAATACGAAGAACATCGACTCTGATATTGGTAATGTATACGACGCTGATCAAATTCAGCTATCATCACCTTTGCCTGAATCATCTGTTGTGATTTCAGTTGATGAATGGCAAACAGTTAAATCGGGTAGCGACGAAATTACTAGATGGATTATAAATTCTGAGGATATCGAGTTTCTAGAAAAGAAAGGGGCTAATTCATTCAAAGGGGTGTGTAGAGGCAAAATGGTATGGATTAAGAAACTGAGAGGCTGCGAGAAAGGAAATGCTTATGAGTTTGAAATTAGGCAAGATTTGTTGCAACTAATGACTTGTGGACATAGGAATGTACTTCAATTTGTGGGTATTTGCATCGATGAGGTTAACGGGTTGTGTGTAGTAACTAGAATGATGGGTTGTGGATCAGTGCATGACATGATTCAGAAGAATAGGAAAACAAATATGAAGGAAGTGATGAGGATTGCTTTAGATTTAGCTGAAGGTTTGATGTTTATTAATAGCCATGGAGTTGCTTTTAAAGATTTAAACACCCAAAAAATATTGCTGGATAGGCAAGGAAATGCTTTTCTTGGAGATATGGGAATTGTTACTTCTTGTAATAATGGTGGGGAGGTTACTGAGTATGAGACTGCTGGATATAGATGGCTTGCTCCTGAGGTATATAGCTTATAGAAATCACATTGACCGTGTATCTTATAATTAGCGTTATATTTAGCTTGTCCAAATTCACTCAGCCTCATACTGTAGTCTACACCACCACCTTTCTAATGTTGAATTCAGTTTGTGAATTCAATATTTCATCATAGATGTGATGAACTTCATTACATGTTCACCGGTAAGAATGAGTGCATTGTTTCACACTCCTATAAGACATTTCTCTTAATAGTAAGTTGATAACCAACAATCACATTCATGAAATTTTTTTTTTAACATGGTAAGCCAAAAATGAAAGACCTAGAGGATAAACTGGGGGATATATGTTTATCTCTAACATGTGTTCATACTTGCACTACCATCATGGTTCGAATTATGCACTTTAGCATGATAATATTATGAATATAACTATACCTTTAAACAAATTTATGTAGATAATAGCTGGAGATCCAGAAAGTGTAACGGAAACATGGATGAGCAACGTGTATAGTTTTGGGATGATAGTATGGGAAATGTTAACTGGAGAAGCTGCATACTCTTCATATTCACCTGTCCAAGCTGCAGTTGGTATTGCTGCTTGTGGACTGAGGCCCGATATTCCGAGGGACTGTCCCCAAATTCTGAGGTCACTAATGGTAAAGTGTTGGAATAATCGCCCTTCATTGCGCCCTACTTTTGCAGACATCATTTCTAGTCTACAAAAGCAAAACATTCGGTAAGAAATTTACATGCACATACATAGAAGAAGCTCTTCAATAATATTAAACATATTTGTGTATATTGGGATTCATAAAAGTGATGTTTTCCGATATTATGCTAGAGAGCCAGGCAAGGGAATTTGAGGTTTGGTTTCTGCTCTCTGTCAACGTATCTTTACTTAGTAATAGATTACTGTCTTGGACTCTTGTTTAGTTATTCGCTGAGATGGGTGCTTCAACTTTCCAAATAAAAATGAGTGATTGTCGTGAATAATAAACATATGGGTCCTTATTAAATCAGTCTATGGCGTTGTGTATTCATCTTGGTTGTCGGGTCTTGGTGGTTGTATTCTCTTAGATTTGTGTAAAAAGAGTTTTGGTTGGTTGCTTGCTGTATTCTTGATGGATGCAGCATGTTTAGCAATCTTAACAAGTTGCTATCCTAAACAAAGTGCTTTCTATTAAAATGTAGCGTTTCCTTATTAAAAAAGCGACATTATCGTGTTATACAGTACTGCTGTACTTATTAAGAATCTAACAAAATTGTAATAATAGCCTTAAACCGTTAGTTCTTGTCTAGTTTTTTCATTATACGTTGCTTTACTCCGCTAATCTTCCTAATAAAAACATAATTGTGGACCACAAGAAGGTCCAGTCATCTGATATATTCAATGATATAGACATCAATGTGCAAGTATTATGATTTTCATGTGACAAGTGGATTAGAATATGCATTAATTTTGAATAGACTGAAAGTATTATTGAAAGGAGGTTAATAAGAATATTTGCGAATATTGTGTACAGTACAAACAGTAAAACCATTTCTTTTTCTTACACGTTATTAACAGTGTTTAATAACAACGATGACATGGAAGAAAGCCATAGCAGCGAGTATTCAATGCCATTGATTATCCCAGTAGTTACCCACAAATGCCATTAATTGCACTCACGTTAAGCGGTGGAGAATTAGTGTGTAGTGTAAATTTTAACCTTTTAATTGTGCCATATCCAAGGGTTCTATAAATTTCTTCCTGGCCTTGTATAAAACGAAATAAATGTTGCGTTGGTGAATGGTTCAAAACTGCAATTAACAAATTATTACCTTTGTTTTTCCATAGCTTTGTTTCTAGCAGATGCATGTTGCATTAATAATCAACAAATGATATCACAGCTCTTGCTTTCTTGATGCTATCATTGATGTTTATCATTATGTTTTATTTTCAGTAGGGTAGCTAAATAGCAAATGCGATCAAACACTCCGTCCTATATGCTACGCATTTCCTCCTATCACTAATTTTATCACAGTTTTCCATGGTAAATAATTTGATTTAGCGAGTCATTTAATTTGTTAAAATGGATGGATTGTGACATAAGGAACAAGTAATTTTGGGAACAAGTAATCTCATGTCCATTGTTTTAAATTTCGGCTATCTCGGCCGAGATCTCGGTTGAAGGCTTGGGCGAAACGAAACATGAGATATCGGTTGATATCTCGTTTCGATTATATCGGCTGAAATTTACATATATCGGCCGATATTTGGAGCGAAACGATATCCTGAGATATCTCCGATATATTTTTTTTCAAAAAAAAAATAGGTCTATCTCAGTCTATCATACAAAATGAACAAAGCCATTTTATTTGTGATTCAACTTCTTAAAAAATCACGTTCCTCATCAAAATATCGAACTCCCCCTTCTCCAGAGAAAAAAAATCGAACTCTCTCTTTTAAAAAAACCGATCTCCCTCTTCTAACATCCGACAGCTCGCGGTTGCTTCCAATTTTCGACGACTCGATGTCGCTTTTGGTCTTCAACCGATCTCTCTACTCTCTGCATGTATGTAAATCAGAGTTGTTTCTATTTTAATGAAATTTAATTTTTCAGAAAATTGAATATACAGTATAATTTAGAGTAAATTTGTAAGTATATTTAGTTTGTTATTCTTACTGCATAACCTTCTGCAAGTAGATTTGCATTGTCTGAAACCCTTCGATTCCTGATCTCTTATATGCATTTGCTTTTATTTGCATCAGTTTCTGATACCATTCTTATGTTATTCTTACTGCATATATGTAATTGTACAGAACTCGCTTTTTTTCAATTAATTTGTCGTCTTTATCTACTTATATGTAATTGCTAAAACTGATGATGTTTTGTAACTTTTGTTGAGCAATTTCATATAGTTGAAGTATAATTGCATTTTTTTTTTCAGTTAGAATAGTGGAGATTAGTTGCGGTAATTCAGTAAATGCTAAATAAACCGATATCATGCATTTTTTGCTACAAATTATGTGATCTGTTATACTCTGCTATCGTCCCGAAATGAACTTTAGGTCCGAGATGTAAATCCGATATTGTCGCTCGAGATGCAGTCGTCTCGTTTGAGATCTCCTCCGATACGATACCGAGTCACTAAAATCGTCGAGACGAAACACGCCAGATATCCGAGATTTAAAACCTTGCTCATGTCACAGAAATGATGTTCTGAGAGGAAAACAATGTTATCCTGAAGAGAAGGTATTGGCAGATATTTATTACGCTCGTATAGTTGTAATACATTTGGTGTCAGCGTAAACTACTGAAAACACTCATCCACAAGTATTGCCAAATTTTAGTACCATTTAAAATTAAGATCTAACTTATAAATTTCCTTTGCAAATTCAAAACGCTTTACTTTAAACATTATCAAATCTTGGTATCGCTTGAAAATAAAATCTAATAAATAAACCTCTTTTACAAATTCATTTTTTACTAATTAATAATAGAAATAAAAATTCAAACCAACTATACAAGATTTCGATGCAAAAATATGAATAAATATTTGTACAAATCATTTTCTCTTGAATGTGTTAAATATATACAATTTGTAGAAAATATTTCAAACGTGAAGCGTGTGCCATCATTACGTGCGAAGTGTTGTATTAACATTCGTGTGTGTAGTGTGTGCGTGTGTGTTCAACTACGCACCTATTTTGGAACATCATCCCACATTCCTATCATAATTTGAGCCGCGCTATTTTAAATGCTACAAAATTTGATAATTATCTTCATCTTATACATCATCTCAACAAAATTCGGATTTATTTGAATATATGTAACATAATACATTTAATGTTTAAATTTAAAGGTTAAAATAAATGTTTGAACAATAAATAATTGACTTATGATTTTGAAAATGCAACTAATATCAAGATAGTCTCATGTTTGTAGAGATGAACCTTTATACGTGGATTGAACATCTATAAAATTTTGCTGTAGTATTTGAAATGGGGCTTTGCACCGAAGTCCCTATTTTCGATGTTGTTGTAAGAAAAGTCTCTATGATAATGAGTATGTAAATTAAGTCTCTGTTTTTTGTAAATCAGAAAGCGCAAACTATCTTGCGTTTTTCTTATAAAAGTGCAAGTTAACTTGCGCTTTTCAAAATTTAAATTTTTTTGAAAATTTCAAAAATTTAAAAAAAAAATTCAAAATAAAAAAGCGCAAACTAGCTTGCGCTTTTCTGATAAAAGTTGCAAATTAGTTTGCATTTTCTGTCAGAAAAGTCCAAAGCACATTGCGTTTTCTATTTTTCAAAAAATAGGGACTAAATTTACATATTTATATATACATGGACTTTTCTTATAATAACATCAAAAATAGGGACATGTAACTGGTTTCTTGATTTGGAATACTCTAGCTTAAGACATGCATGCTTCAAAATAGGGTCGTCTCTTGCCTTCCCAAACTCCTCCTCTTGATCCTTTTCTTCTCTAATTTCACTAATTTAATCTCATTCTTTAAAGTTTTGTTGCTTTTACAATCTACTTGCAACACTATCTGTCCAGATATCAATTGGAGAAGATATAGATGCTCACAAAAACATACCCTGTAATCTGCCACCAACATTGCCGCGTTTGGTCGCGTTGCCGTCGTACGAACATATTAACACCAACTTTCCGAGCTTATATCTATGTTCTCTTATTCTCTTAATTTCATCATCCTCTCTCTTCTATTTTCTTCTTTTTCTTCCACTGCCAATGGCTCAATTAAAAAAGATTTCGACTACGAATATGTGTAGTATTTAGTCATTGTATCGGTGTATCTACGTAGTAAAGGTATGCTATTAGTCGAATTCACATGTCAAACTATATCGGTTTATGGTGCATGGACGATATATTAAATGAGCATCAAGAAGGTTGTCAACGTAATTTTAAAATGAAAAGGCTATGTTTTCTCTCGTTGTACGATAGACTAAAAATTTATATTCCGGTTTCAACGAAAACTATTAATACCAAAGAAGCGGTTGTCATATCGTATGCATCGTAGCTGCAGCGCTCTCAAACCGACAAATGGACGAAATATTTCAAAAATCAGGTAGTATAGTTTCAGTTTATTTTCATCTTGCTTAGAAGGTTTAATGTTATGCAACGACCCAAATTTTTTGTTAATTAAAATTTGTATATTTAATTGAATTTAAATATTAATGAGTGAAATTTATAAGTCGAATAAATTTTAATTCGAATATCTGGATTTAATTGGAAAATTAAATCGACAAATTAATAATTGAAATTACAGAAATAATTGAAAATTGGGTTTACTATGATTGAAAATGATTTGTAAAATTTTATTATATCATATTGGAGTTAGAACGATATTTTAGAACTTTTAAAATTGAATTTAAAGTTAATTTGTGAAAATAGAATATTTTAATATTTAATTGACGAGTTAAAATAGCCATTTTTCAAACAGTCTCGGATTTCGATGAAACCAGTTTCACCGGATCCGTAATGTGATATTATTGTATGGTTTCAAATTTTAAGTAAATCAGATATACGGTTTGTCCGGGGCAAGCCAAAATGCGTAGAAATTAGTTTAAATCGATTTAATTTAAAATCGATCGTTTATTGCCGTAACTCGCACAGATGATCGAATTAGCCTCCGAAACACGTTCCATTGTGTTCGAAACGCGGGATAAACCCTAGAAACGCCGGTTACCGCGCGTAAATCGGAGTTCAGAAAACCCGGAATGAATAGTGTTTTGAATATTTTCTATGTAAGCACTTCATTATTTTCTTTTTTTCAAAACAAAGGCAAACCCTAATTTAAATGTCCAGCCGCCACTTACATTTTACACGTCCAGAAATCAATTTCGTTTCCTCCTCAATTACTTTCAATCCGTCGATAATTAGCAAAAATCTTCAACTAACAAATTGAAGAGCACGAAGAGAGCTTTCGATTCATACGGAGTTGATGGGGTATGGCGCGACGTGAAGTGAGTAAGGTGGCCGCGTTCTCTACGTGTTTGGACATGTTTTCCGAGGCGAATACGAGGCCGAGTTCGTCGTCCCTCTGGCCGATGGTGTGTTGTGAGGTGAGCTTCAAGATGGTGCTAGTTGATCGATGCGAAAGTCGATGTATGAGTTGCGAAAATTTGATGATGTTAGACGGCTATGGGTTCGACATTCACTAGAGAGGAACATGAGGGGAGAAGATGTAAGGGGCGGCTCAGATTTCTGGGCAATGAAATCAACAGCGATGATGGTTAGGGTTAGAAATAAAAATTAAAGTTGTAATTGATTTATATAAAAATTTGTATTAACTTATAAATGTTATAACTTGTTCGTACGAGGTCAGAATCTGATGAAACGAATTGCGTTGGCTTCGTTTCATCGAGCACCACGCAATGGAATTGGATTGGAGTCGTTTGGAGTTAGTGAGAATTTCGGGTAAAATTAAACGCGCGTTTAATTTTATTCGAAATAAAACACGGAAACTGAATTGAAAGCAAGGTGAGAACTTCTCATTCAATCGAATTGTTTCGATTTAAATTTTAAATAGTTAGATTTAAAATTGTTGATTGTTTGATTGGATGATAAACTATTATCTATTGATTGTTAAGATATACATTATATGCCGTTAGTAAGCGGATGTTATTTATTAAAAACATATGCCGCGAATATTTCACCGTATAGTGAAATTGGTATTATTTATGTACTTGGAGTTGATTTCCCGCATTATATAGCGGATGAGACCCTATTGCGCCGTCTATTAAGCGGATAATAATTTATAAATCCCATATACCGCGATAATTCCGTACTGGAACGGAATTGGTATTGTGCTAACATCTTTGGATGCAGGGAAACAGGTTGGAGGGATCCAACTGGATTCCTCAACTATATTTATTTATTTACAGATATTGTGATATTTGTTGATTATCATATTGATATATGATGTTTGGTTTGTCGTGATTGACTATTTGGTGCTGTTGCATCATCGGATCCATTTTTGAAGTTTTAAAATAATGATTTTTGATTTTAAAAGGAATTTTAAAGTGATTTTCGAAAGTATACGTTTTATTAAATTTTGAATTGTTAAAATAAATAAACGTTATAATTTTATTTTCATAAAAGTTATGATTTTTGAAAAATAATACTTAAGTATGATTTTGAAGTATATAAGCTTTAAATAACGATTTGTAAATTATTAAAAGAATAAGTTTAGTTAAATTGGGATTTTTGAATTATTTTAAAAACGATTTATATAAAAGATTTAAAATTTGATATTTTATAAGTTTAAAAATATTGGAATTATAAAACGAGCTTTTATAAGTGTTAAATTGAAATAAGATGGATTTCATAAGTGAATGAAATATACAGTTTTATAAATTGTGAAGTTATAAAATGAATAAATTGTGTAAAATAAAGGATTTATAAGTAATTAACTTATAATATGGACTTTTGGTATATAATTGAGTTTTATAAATTGAATTGGATTAATAAAGGAGATTTATAAATCGAAGTTTATAAATAGAAATGGAATTTATAGACAATGGTTATAAATTCGAAATCAATTGAATTTGATAAATTGAATATAGAAGTTTATAAAAGGAAATATATTCGCGATTTTGGATAGCGAATAAATTTTTGAAATAAAACGTGTAGTGAATATTGAAATTGGGTTAATGAAGTATATTCACGATTTTGGACAGTGAATATATTATTAAATAAAATGGTTATGTTTTGGGAAAGCGATATTATAAAATGAAGTTAATTATTTTAAAAAGATGTTTTTAAAATGTATTATGAAACGAATATATAGATTTCAACATTCATTGTTGAAATAGACGTTTTCGAGAAATAAGGAAATGGTGGACTACAACACTGTTGTTATAGTAAATGATTTCCGAAAGGAAATGTTTTTTTGTATAGTATTGGGATTTATATATCTATCTTAATTTCGAATCCCTATACTAGTGATTTTGGGTTGTCGTAACGATGTTTTGCGCAACATTCGTTTTGGCCCAAACAAATGTGTTTAAGAGAATGATTTCTTAAAGAATGAAATATATACTTAATTTCGATTTAAGTATATTGAATATTTTCCAAGTGTTGAAAATAAATAGATTTGTGAATTACTTATTATTAAATAAGTATGGAAGTGTTTTTCAATATGAAGTGAATATTTTAAGATTTTATCTTTTAAAGATAAATTGAAAATGAATATAAAAAATCGATTTGAAAATCGTATATTCATAGATATTTTGGAATTGTAAATTCACTATGGAATTTATAAAAGAAAGGGATATTTGTTTAAAAATAAACATTGATTTATTTTTGAAGTGTGTTAATAAATTTACGGATTTGGAACGTAAATATAAAGTAAATCGGTAAGGATTTATTTAATTGGTTTAAATGGCCCATTTTAAAATGAAAAGTGTTTCCGTTTAAGGAAATTGATTTGAAATTTGTTTTCAAATGGTTGAAGTGTGGAAAATATATATCTTGTAATGATATTTTGGAAAGTAAATAATTTGGAAAATTATTTGGAATCCAGTGATGTTGAGCATACCTATTGATAGTTAAATAATCCGACTATCAATATTTACCTTTAAATAGGTATTTGTTGTGATTGCTTGAATTTGAATGCCACACTTATTTTTGAATAAGCGCTCACTATTCGGGTTAGCCGGGAAAGGACCTTGGGGCCGTATAACTCATTCCGAATATGTGATACGTCGTTATGAATTGCATTTGATGACCGGTGTTGAAGACCAGATATTTATGAAAATGGAAGGATTACCGTCGAATGTTTCTGCATCGACTGATCTCCGATATAGAAATTTATTACCCTTTGTGATGGGAAGTCCGGTCGTGATTAGTGAATATCCGGATTGCAAGGGCTTATTTGTAAGTGCCTTCAGTTCCGTTCGATCCCGGAACGGACTTGTATGGATGTGTGTCTGACGTTACAATTTGAGATGTAAAGCTGCTTTCTATCAAATATATTTCCGTTGGTGGCGGAGAATTTATTCTCTTAGCTTAACACCCTTAGAGGTTATGTAGTTGATGGTTACTAGTGATACATTCCTAAATCGGTAATGTGGCATACGAAGTGCTGTTGAGCATTTGATGATCAAAGCACAACTTTTATATAAAGCGTGGCTTTGTGGACGAGACTTCTTCGGACCTCACACCCCGAAAATGGTCAAAAAAAAAGGATGCAACAAGGTTATTAGGGGGTAGCACCCTTTTAGTGTATGTCATTCCTTCTGGATAGATGTGATATCATAGTATGGAGTCCAGATACTTAACCTAAGTTGTTGCTGCAAATTTATTGCTTTGTGGTTGTTGGAAATCGAGGATCCTCGGATATAGATCGGTTACGATCGGGGAATGACATATTCGTGTCAGTAGTTACCCAGTTAGGGGTAACCCGGCCTTGTGTTGGCAAAGATCCGGTTAGGTTCTCGGGGCGTCTTTTCAGAGGCGTTTCCATGTGGCAATGAGAAGTTCTTTGGCCTGACCATTTGTTGGAAATCCAAAGAAACAATACGAACCCTTTACGATTTCAAATTGTATAACCAGCTTCCTCAGGAGGTAGCTATAGCGGGCATAATATAATGGTACATATGCTGGCTAAGATTTATATTCTACTTTCGAAATGTTTTCTACACTATGCACTAATAATAATATCAAAAATGATTTGATTTTGCGTAGTAAGCATCTTTGACTAACATAAGAAGAAATCTCCTCCAAGTCTGCGTTTGCATTGTGTGTGTGGTGGGAGGTCTTATGGTAGTTACATTTTCAAAAAGCATTGCGAATCTATTTTTAATTTTTTTTTATCCTGTTCTTCGTTTTAAAAATAAACTGTTTTAGTTCTCACACCAGTCACATGACTGACTCGGAGTTTATTGTTTTCCTTCCTAAACTCTGGATGCCCACCAATTTCCACACGGGCGGTCAAGAGTCAGGTTATCGGGATATTCTGGAATTCAGGAGTTGCTGGATGGCATGGCGTATTCACTAGTATATAGTATTTCTTTTCCGCTGTTTGTTGTTGTACACTCTGATGATGTAATGTAATGTAATATGATGTAATGTAATAACTGATATAGTTCTTTGTTTAAAGATTATTCGTTTATCTATTATATGTTGTTCCGCTGCGATTGTGAGATTCTGATATTGTTCTGTTGTTTTCTTTTTCTTTCTCTCTTCTTCTATCTTCTACCTCTTCTTTAACCCTAACGGTATGGTTTTCCGGCATTCGATTGCTCGGCAGTTGATACAGTGGACGTATTGATGTCGGTTTTCGAGCGTCGAAAAGTCGCAAACGTTACATGTTACTTGCGAAAGATATTATTAAGTCAGATAATCCTTAATTTAATACCGTTTCAGAAAATATTAGAACTTCAAACCGTCGCTACCATTTTTTAGAAACTGCATTGGTGCTATAGACGGTACATGCATAACGACACACTTACCTGCAGATCGTGTTATTCCATATATTGGATGAAAATGTTTTGCTACATGGAATATCTTAGCAGCATGCTCATTCCATTTTGCAAATAACTTATATTATGGCTGATTGGGAAGATACGACGCATGATAGTAGATTTTTTAATGCAGTTATAAATGGTAGAAACTCTAATTTTCCTCACCTTACATCTGGACAATATTATTTAGTAGATTCTTGATATCTACTTCGAATTGGATATTTACCACCTTATTGATAGTAAACATCATAGTTCTTATTTTCATGAAGCTGCAAATCAATCAAAATCGGTAAATGAAAATTTTGATTCATATCGTTCAAGTTTACGTTTCTTAGTTGAAAGAACCTTTGTAACATGGAAGAAAATGTTTATCATTTTGAAGAATATGTCAACATACTCATTTGAAACTCAAGTAAAAGTTGTCGTTGCTACAATGGTTATACACAATTTTATTGGAAAATACAATAATAATGATTTGGATTTTATGGCTTATGATGATGATCTCGATCTTATTCACTACAAGAAAAAGACCATATTACAACTGTATTTTTACAACTGTCACAAAATTCCAGTTGTAATAAAGGTTTTTTACAACTCTTATTTTCAGAAAGTTGTAATAAATTTATTTTCAACAACTCTTTTATTTTACTAGTTGTAATAGACGTCTATTACAACCTTTCTTTTTTACTAGTTGTAATAAATGCTTATATTTAACAACTTTTATTTTCTGCCAGCATAATTAATAATTAATGTAATAATTAATAAATATTATTAAATAATTAGTAATTAATGAATAAGAACTAATTTAAAATTCAATAATAATAATAATTAATAATAGAGAAGTAATAATTAATAATAATAATTATGAAGTAATATTTAATATTTAGTAATTAAGAAGCAATGATTAATAAAAATATAAATAATAACTAATATTAAATGATTAATAACTAACACAAAATACTTACTATTAAATAATAAAAAATTAATAAATAATAGTTAATATTTAATAATTAATGTTGATTATTTATAATTATTAAATAATAATTGCTATTAATAATTAATTAAGAAATAATGATCCATAAATAATATTAATAATTAAGAAGTAATAATTAAGCAGTAAGATTTATTGTTTAGTAATTAGGAAGAATAATTAATAAAATATAATGAATAATTATTATTAAATAATAAATAATAAAGAACTACTATTAAATAATTAGTAATTAAAAAAAATTTAATATTAAATAATTAATATTGATTATTTATAATTAATATTTAATATTGTTATTAATAAGTAAGACTAATATTTAATATTTGTTGTTTAATAATTAATTTCTAATAAATAATCTTTAATAATTAAGGAATAATTTTTATTATTAGTATTTAATATTTAATCATTCTAGGTGATAATTACATTTAATATAGTTCAAAAGTTTAAAGTTTTGAAATTTTCTCAATTAAATTTTGAAATTTTCATAAATTCAAAAATAAAAAATAAAAATTCGAAATAAATTTAAAACTTATAAAACATTCAAAACTTAGAAAACTTGTTAGTTCCATCTTTTGCAAAATTTTAGGATTAAACTTTTTCTTTTTCTTTGAATAAATGAACTTCAAAGTCGGAGCAAATATTTAAGTGACTTAACCATATGACCTATAATAACATAATTGATTTGTTTGTCGAGAGTGGATAACCGATCACTACAAGAAATAATGTTGTGTACAGTATCAAAAACATTGAAATATAGCATTTGAATGCTAATTTCATTTATCAGTTTTAATCAAACAAAAGTAACAAACTCTAAAGTTTGAAAAAAAAGCGGGTAGCGAATTTTTTTGACGGCTTACCAATTTATTTCACTATGCCCGCTTTTTCTTTGATTAAAATTTTCCTCACCGTTCCCCCATTCTCCAAATCCCATTCGTGCCCCCAATTTATTCTAGGGTTTTACGAAATCCTTTTGTTTTTCACATGTTGCATCATTCAACAAAGTAGACAAGATTTAGATTCATGACTCAAGAAAGGCAAGAGCAACAACTTGCCCAAGCACAGTAGATGATTGACGCGACTCCAAACATCAATGATGGTGGTGACTCGATTGCGATGATGACTAGCGGTGTCACGGTGACTCGAATCAGACGCGACTCTAATTAGGCGGTCCATGGCTGCGAAGACTCCCAAATTTTGACCTATCAGACGACAACAGGCAATAGGCAACTCCAGTACATAGATCTTCGGTTCTGATTTGCTGCTAGCTTGTTGAAAAGGATTAAAAAGGTAAATTTATGTAGCAGCTTTTCCATTTTATTTGCATTTTCAAATGTTGGTTTTTGTTTTTTCCCTCTCTTATTTTAAGAAAAAATTTGGTATATCACGTGTTGATTTGGTCTGAAATAAGATAGGAAAATCAATAGTACAGTGGCTTGGTACCTTATAAAAAATATAAGCCTAGATTATAGATAGTTGAATGTGATGATTTTTGTTTTTGTGCTCAAGTTTTTTGTTGACAATCAAGCATGGAGTTAGCACTGTGATATTTTAGTTATATAAGTAACTTTCGCTCAAAATCTTTCATTCCATTGTATCCATTTTCTCGTTATTTGTTTGGTAATTTTGTTGATAAACCAATTTGTGTGTGTTGATGAGGTTGATGTTTGGATGGTGCTTATCTTTGTTTAAATTAAATTCATTATGTTCAGTTGGGGATGAGTTTAAACTCATGTATTTCTCCATAGCATTCATTTGTTTTCTCCTTTTTTCTATATATTTTTTATTTTTACATACTACGCTCCAATAATCTAATTCATAAACTATGTTATAAACTGTTTACAGAGTGTTATAAATATTAAAACAAGACTATGATATAAACTTTTTACTTAAATTTTTTTTGGACACTTGAATGGAACGATTTTTTTTTGAAAATAACACCTAAACAATTGAACAAAATACCAAAATTATGTTGTTGGCATCTAACATAATGAACATCGATAGTGCATATAGAGTCATGGATCTCTTTTTCTCAATATGTTGGTATCCGAATTTCTTATTGTAGAGAGGCGCGCTCATTCTAATCTAATGTCAACATAATAATAATTTCTTATTGTAGAGAGGCGACCGGAGTAGATGCTGCACTAATTAACGGACTTGGAGCTGTTACCATAAAAAAATCGATTGGCATGTTGGAGCTTCTGTCTATCTTTCCATTTCCTATTTCTCTCCAGCTAAAATCCATGTATGTTTTTATTATTTTCTCATTTGCTGCAACTTTTGTGTTACCGTTGCATAATTTTGTATATTATCGACAATGGGACACAGTTATGTTGATTCTCTTTACTAAGAGATACATTGATTCATCAAGTCTAAACCTGAAACTATTTCTCTTCCCATTTGTTTTCAATCTTGCCCGCATCCTTTCTTTTTAGGAATGCTGTGAATTATGAAAGTAATAGAGATATTATAAATTGAGAACGGGATGAAACGCAGAGAGTAAAAAATGGATTATGTATTGATATTTGGATATGAATATAAATGGAAAATTTATGGTGGGGCTGATAACTAAGCTTGCAACTTGTTGGCACAACTCTTGGCTGGTAACTATTTATTCTTTTGTTCTATCGGTGAGGGAGTTTAATGAAGCACTTGTTATTTCAGCAAGGGAGTTTAAATGAAGTGGACATTGACTCCCAATTTCTTTTCTGTCCCTTGGTAACTCGAAGTGTAGCAAAATAAATATGCTAGCTCTTTTTGTTCCTGTTTTGTTAACTTTCAAAATTTCGCATGCAGAACATACATCAAAATGACTATCTATTTACATGTACATCTACAATTCAGTTTTAGTTGGATTTATTATGTTATTGTATTATGTTGGGTTGTGTTTACTAAGAGATATACAGAAAACGTGGGACTATTGAAGTAGCTAATTTAGATAGTTTAGATAAAGTTTCAGTGAAGTATAAACCTGAAACTTTGTAGTTTAGATTAAGTTAATGTTGAGATTACTGTTAAATATGTGTAACCATGATTGTTTGTTATTATTTTGTATGCTGAGATTTTTATTTATATTAGAGATACCCCTGGTCTGGCATTAAAACATATCTAATATAGAGTATCTCTTAGTTTCTAAATCATATAACATTTGTTGTTCATAAATAGTATGACCAGTGTGGTAGAATAAGACTTAATTATTCAAAAAATGCAAAATGTGAAAATACTTATCTATCACTAAATTGTCAATAGAACCTTTTTAATCTCATGCACTTAAGTTGCACTAGTAAAAATTTTCACTATAATGTGAATCATCATCATCACCCCCATATTCCAAACGAAGTATATTGTGGATATAAAATATGATTTACTACAGTACTGTACATGCAGTAAGATAGATAAGTCGTATGGCTAACTTTAATATCGGACAAAAATAGTTGTTTTACCATACGTACAATTTTGGATACCATGATTTTAGGGATCATAACACTTGACAACTTAAAGTACCATGCAATTAAGACTTCCAGCAACAATATTGTAGTATTCTATTACTTCTTCATACTTCTCAAAAGTATCTAATTTAGCTCAATCGTAAACAAAGGATGTCAAGATTTCATAAGCTGGTTGTATTTCATTTTCTTTTATGAACAGATTGTGCCAGCAATGCTTGGATTCTTTGCATATAAAGCAGCAGCTCTGGTGCAAGTTTACAGGGATAATGAGGATTTAGTTTTAATTTTCTCAGACTCTAAGGAAAAGGAAGATAAAAGCAGATACTAAATTTTGTTTACTTCACTGAAATGAAGCAATCGATATATGCTGCTTGTTTCATTTTTGCTATAAATGAATGAGGTATCATTGACAAACTTTTGTTTACTTCTAATTTTAGCAGTATGTGCTAAAATTAAAATTATACTTAGAAACTAGGATCTTTTGCAATCATCTTTTATGTTTACCAATTTGTTTCAGGTTACTTGTTGCAGTAAATCTGGATAACTTGATGCACATCAAGTGGAAGAACATGAGAGCAATACTCTGACTGTTGAAGAACGACCTAAACGGGATGAAAGGCATGCTGGAATTGAGGCCGTAAAATGTAAAATATTGCGATACAAAACTTTATCTTTCTTATGTATTTTGTGTTGTATCCTATTTTGGAATGGTTATGTGAGAATGTTGTTTTGGTACTGTTTTAGTTGGTGATGTGAATGAATACTTTAGATTGTTTTATTTGGTATTTATTGTATTTTGTTAGAATTATATAAATATTAATATTTATGAATGAATTTGATTCAGTTATGTATATTTATAGTTATGTAAAAAGATTAATTGCAACTGTGAATAACAGTTGTAATAGATAACTACAACAGTTATCCAGCAGTTGTCATACCTGCTACAGCACGAAATGTTACATATCTACAAGAGTTACCAACAGTTGTAAAATGGTTATTTGCAAGGGTAAGAAACAGTTGTAATATACAATATCACAACGGTTATATGCAACTAAAGAACACAGTTGTAAAAAATTGATAGTCTTTTACAACTGTGTTCCACCGTTGTAATATGCCTCTTTTGTTGTAGTGATTCCAGATGAATACCATAAGGAATATTATAGTATGAGAACTCTACAAACAGAGTGACTAAACGGATACAACGATACGTAGACAATGAAACGGAAATACTTTGCAATACCATAAGAGATGAAATTATTATAGTAGAGCTGCATTGAAACATTGCAATTGTATCATTTTATCCGTATCTTCAAATTATCTGTCTTTCGAATATTGTATTCTGTTGTATTTTCTATGGATTGAATCGTTGTATTTTTTAAGATATTAAATTAATTTGAATATATATATATACACATATATATATATATATATATATATATATATATATATATATATATGGAAGTCTATTTAGACACAAAATGTAGACACAATTAGTGACACAATGGATCTGCACCATTGGATTGCTCCCTAATTTCCACCTTTTATATAAGGACAAAAATATCCAACGACCGTGATTTAATGTGTCCCCAATTTGTGTCTAATTTTGTATCTAAATATCCGCCCCTATAACTTTTGTTTCATTTTAATCATGCACATATTACACAATAAAAACAAATACTTAATTAACTATAAATCAGTTAAATTAAAATTAACATTTCAAATACTTCGTTCAAATGCTACTGTCACATCATCAACTTATTCCCCATTCAACCAAGTTTCTCGTTCAAATGTCCGATGGGCTTCGTCAAGAACGGATCGATAACGATGACTTCTTCTTGTCGTTTTCAATTTATGCCGCTTGTGTTTCTTGCCTGAAACTGATGCATTACACCATTTTTAAACTACAGTAGACGCTTTTATAAGAGTGACCTGCCATTAAGGAATACTGGAAAGTCTGCAAATTCAAAAGAAGAAGGTTGATTATGTTTCCTAACTGATTGACTAATTGAAGAGAAGTAGTCTTTTAATTATATTTGAATGTATTGAAAGGAAGTGCGTATACACCCACTTAATATGCATGTTCAATAATCCAATAGTACAGTGATATTGGGCTTGGAACTCTGATACTTTGCGTATAAAAGCCTAACTTGGCATTAACAGTCTATTGAAGTTTGTTGAGTATGTGAAGATGAGTCGGAAATTGAGGAAGGATCAGAATTTCACGAGAAAAACAAACCTAGTAGCTATTTGATTGTTTGCTTATGCAACGTTTCTTATGTTCTGCAATCAATCATATATTTTGAAAACTGAGCCATAAGTCGAACCATGTTAGCTCAAGCTTTTAGGTTTTGATGGTTGTTCAATCAGAACATCAAACCACGCATTATTTTTCTTCTTCGTTTATACATTTCAGGTGAGCATCACATCAATGTAAGATAATTTACAAATGAAATAAATGATACAGCCAAAATTAGCGTTTGTCCAAAGAATTTTAATTTGCATTTCACTTCATTAGTATGTGATTAGTTAGTATGATTAATATATCACATTTTGCTGTGGCGTTTGTTACTACAAACCACAATTCATAGTGTCCTTGCAATATTCACCCACCGTCAAAACAAGAAGCGATAAAAAAAGTAGCGATAAAAAAACGTTCGATTATCCATAAAAATATCCAAATAGAATAAATCCTTATGGTGGTAGTAGACGATGATGTTACGGTTATTTCAAGAATTCATACACAATTAGATTTTGAAAAGAGATGAAAAGTGAAGAAAATCCGTCAAATAAAACTTTATTAACTCACCAAAAGATTATAAAGAAAATCCCTCAAAGTTGTGAATAAATCTCAATCCCAAAACCTTAATATAATGACTCGATTTCTCTTTAATCACAATGAACCATATACAAGTCTATTTAAAATAGCTTTGATAAAATGCTTTCTTTAATCGGTTGATTAAAGAATTGTATCTTTCAAACTAATTTATATTCATGTAGATAATTGTTTGCATTTTCTTTAATGCAATAAAAGAGCCGATTAATATTCTTTACTCACTATACAAAATCTATATAAAAAAAACAATATATTTGAGTCACAATTTTATCTAGGCTCAAAATATCTTTAAAATCTACTTAATCTGGAAATATGTATCATTAAAATCTAACAATTTTCACGTTGATACTATATTTACATATAAACCTACTAACTCCATGTACATTCTCATAATGTAAACAATTTGCAGTATCACAATAGAAACAAATGTTTACATTTAAAGAAAAAAAAACTTAGCCAACCTCTAAGCCATCTAATTATGCATGTCCACCAATCGAACATGCTCATCATCTATTAATTAGAAATACTTGTAATACCACAAAGACACATGTGGACTTTGTAACTTTTGGTTGCTGGCTTCACCTTGATTCAGACAAATTTGCCTATCTGACTCTAATTTGAGAGCTCCTTTCATTTTCCAATGTTTTTTCAAGTAGTTTATATATATTATTGCTTTTCCATTCTGCGCGCAAAACTTTTCTATTACCCTTTCAAACTCTTATGACTTCACATCGAGTTGAAAAATTACAACATTTTTCTTCAAACTATCCCAATGAAACAAGATTCTTCTTAATTTATAAGGTATGCCTAACTTCTGTAAGCTTCAGCCCCATTATACGTCTTCAGCCTAACTGAAACTATGCCCTTAATATGCAAATCATTGCCAACAACAGATTCCATCTTATATTTTTGCTCTTTGTAATGAATAAACGCTTCCTTTTGATTGCATATGTGGAAATAACAACTTGAACAAGTTTTCAATCTTTGATTTTTCCTTATCTACGCTTAGGACGTTGCCATCAAATTCCCCACCAAAATGCACCTAACCACAATTATTATTCTTTTGTTTCTTTTGGTCTTCTGCTAATGCCTTAATTCTCTCTTTATCCCTTTAAAGCTTACTGCAAAATTTTAGCTGGAATCTTGGTTTTTCACAGTAATAATAGGTGAAATCCCTTTCCAAATTTAATCTATTTGATTGTCTTTGCATATTTGGACGATTACCTCTTCAATCGGATTTTTTCCCCTTATTTCTTAACCTTTTCTTCAGTTACGTTCATCATTCACATCTCTTCATTAAGAAGGCTACTGGCTACTGATATAATTGTAACAATTCCATTTCCATCCGAATTTGAGTGGTTTAATGGAACCACAAGAGTTTCAAACTTTCCGGTAGTAAACTCATCAAAATCAAGGCTTGTGTCTCATCATTATCATTGCAATTTATGGTTGCCAATTGGTACACAATTGCTTGAAAATTATTAAGATGCTCCACAGTTGATCCACCATCTTTAAGCTTTAGAATTACCAATCTTCTCATGATGTCTTGTTTGTTGCAGAGTTCTTTGCGTAAATTCCTTCGAATTTTTTTTTAAATTACATAAGTTAGTTTTCATTAGGAAAAATATGAAATAATGAATTCTTTAAAAAACATCTAATAGCCGCCGCAACTTTCTTATCCAAAATTTTCCGTTTTGTTTTCTTATATCACTAGATCTCTCCCTTTTGTTCTAATGTGCTGCTATTGGCATCCAATTTTTTCTTCTGGCTACCATAATAAAGGTCACCTTAATAATTTCCGTTCCATGCTTCTTAACACCAAGCATTTTTTTATCAATCAAGCACTCAAGCATTTTAAAGTCTACCTACTCAACCCTAATTCAAACCAAAATGCACTTGTTTCTCTAACGATCGTCAAGATGAAGTTTGCTCATTCATCTCAACCAAATCCCAGTCACTCGTGAAAACTAAACTAACCTTTTTGTGATCATCACAATTAGAATTATCCATTAAATATTTGTGATCATCACAATTAAGATTATCCACTAAATCTCCACCTTCCAGGCAAAAAGTGAGGTTTTTTTTAAGTTATAAGATTTGGAATTTTTGAGGCAAAGCAAGAGAGATTTTCCTAAAAGAGATAGAATAGTACAGTTGTTTTGTATTGAGTGAAATAATAGAATATGGTGGTCAGAAGTACATGAAAAATGTTGATATTGTTAGAGATCATTGAATAGGTGAATGAAGATATAGTCCCACATCGCCAAATATAAAGAAATTTTCTTGTTTATATACATTTTCCCATCAACCTATATTGGCCCTTCGGGTCAAGTAATTTTATGCGAGTGGAAGGATCTATATGATCATGGTTTAATACGCGCACGCCGACCGTTCATACTGAACCGGGCCAGGTGCGGGTGCGGGTCCAATAAGACTGGACTGTGTTTTTATTTTTGCTGAACATAAATAGTTTTTTGCTATTTAAATTCAAACGGCGTAACTGTTTGAATGGGTGTGTTTTTCCCAATGGAAATAGCCATTGCGAATATTTGAATGGACGCGATTTCCCAACGGGAATAAATGTTGCAAATGGCCATTAGTTCAAAACGAACAGACACAACCTTTCTCAGTGGATATAACTGTTGCAAAGAAGACTATAAAAAGAGGGGAATATTGATCACATTCCCAATTCTTTTCTACATCTTCTTCTTTGTTCTGTTTTCAAACCAAAGCAGAATCATACCGAAAAGCGGTCATGCTCATCACAATCTCGTGCAGATCATCTTCTGTTGTATCTTCGGAGACTTGAAATAAAATCTTAAGAAAATTGTTACGGCAAGCCTCAGATGAAATTTCCTTATGATCGGTTAGATTGTTTTATTTCTGAATTTCTGCATTATAACTTGTCATCTGTTTTTTTCTATTCATTTTCTCCGCTCTACAGCACTGTTATCATTGCACTCCTGTGTAGTGTTTGTGCATCTTTGTGCATGATATTTGTGCATCTGTGTGCACTGATTATCGCTGTTTATTGTTATTTCTATAATTAAGGTCCTACATCTTAAGACATTATAGTTTTTACCGAAATAGAAATGGCAGGGGTTGAATTATCAGCAAAAACTGCTACTCACAACATACCTGATCTATTCAAAGGAGATGGTGATGATTTACAAACATGGAAAAGTTAGATGCTATTCTATTTGATGACGCTGGGTCTGCAAAGGTATCTAAAAAAGGAGTAACATGTATCAAAACCAAATGAAATTAAAGAAACACATAAAGATGCACTTATGGCAGTTGATGCATAAAAACATTTAGACTTCTTGTGCAAGAATTACATCCTGAACTGTTTGGACAAGGTGTTATATAAAGTGTATCAGCCTTATCAAACAGTAGAATCTCTTTGGATTGCACTCGCAAACAAGTACAAAACCCAGAATGTCAGTCTGAAGAAGTTCATAGTTAACACATTCATCGACTACAAGATGGTAGATACCAAATCTGTGACTACTCAAGTGTAGGAACTTCAACTTATCATTCATGAACTTGAATCAAAAGGACATAAAGATCGAGAGCCATTCCTTGTTGAAGCGATAACAGAAAAGTTGCCCCCATCATGAAAAGACTATCGCAACTATTAGAAACACAAGAAGAAGGAGATTTCCTTAGAAGATCTCATTTTTAGATTGAAAATTGAGGTAGATAATTGTGGAGTAACACAACCAAAAAGCGAGGAGGTATTTGTTACCGAAGGATCAAAGAAGAAAGGACATTTCAAAAATTAAAAGATGAATTTTCCGCATAAGTGGAAAGTACCCAAAAATAAACCCTGAGAAAATAAGCAAGCCAAAAAGTTTAATGGTCAGTGTTGGATTTGTGGAAAGATGGGACACACTGCTAAGAATTGCAAACATAAGAAGGAGAATAATTCAGAAGCAAATATAGTAGACAACATGGACGTTAATGATTTGAATTTATCTAGAGTTGTAACAGAATGTTGCTTGGTCCAGAACCCTACACAATAGTGGGTAGACACAGGCGCTACTCATTATGTATGTTTTGACAAATCTACGTTCTCCACTTATAATAAATTCGATCAGAAAGAAAAACTCTACATCGGTAATTCTGTAGTTTCCATGATCACATACAGTGGCACCGTTGTTCTCAAATTTACCACTGGAAAAACTATTACAACGAAGGAAGTCCCACATGTTCCATATATACGCAAAAACCTAATCTTCGGACCTGTGCTTTCAAAGAAAAGATTCCGAATGGTTTTCTAGTTAGACAAGACGGTTCTGTTTAAGGCTGAAATTTATATAGGAAGGGGATATTTATGTGATGGCCTATTTAAGGCAAATGTAGCTGTAGTTGGAAATAATACTATGTATTATGATTGTGCAATGAACAAAAATAAAGTTTCTTATGCAGTTGTGCATGAAACTCCATTATGGCATGATAGATTAGGACACATAAATTTTCGAAAAATAAATCTTTTTACAAACAGGATTAATTCCAAGCTTTCAGATAGATAAAAGATACAAATGTGAGACATATATCGAAGAAAAAATGGTCAAATAACCATTTCATACTATTGATATGTGTACCGAACCATTAGGAATGGTTCATACTCACTTATGTGATTTCAAGCCATTACCTACTAGAGGTGGGAAAAAGTGTTTTGTCACATTTATTGACTATTATACATGATATTGCTATGTATATCTTTTAGAAGTAAATACGATACAATTACATCGCTTTGTAAAGTACAAAGCTGAAGTTACCAACTTAACAAAAAGATCAAGATGTTGAGATTAGATCGAGGTGGAGGATATGAATCAACATTTGAACAATTCTGTGCAGAAAATGGTATAATTCATCAACGAATAGCCTCATATTTACCATAACAAAACGGTATTGCCGAAAGAAAGAATAGAACGTTAAAAGACATGGTTAACGACATGCTTTTAACTTCTAACCTTCCAACGAACTTAAGGAAGGAAGCCCTAAATATATCAAATCACATACTAAGTAGGGTTCCTCACAACAAAACACGAACAATTCCATATGAATTATGGATATGACACTTACCAAGTTTCAAATACCTCAAAGTGTGGAGGTGCTTGGCAAAAGTTTTGGTTCCACCTCCCAAGAAGGTCAAACTTAGACAAAAAACTATAGACCGTTACTATCTAGGACTCACCGAAAATAGTAGTGCCACAAATTTTTAGTCTTCAAATCTGATATAATGAAAGCAATATAAATACAATCGTGGAGTTAAGAGATGCCTCATTCTTTGAAGATGCATTCTTGCACAAAAGGAATGATGGAACTTACGTCCCTAAAAGGACAAGAGAAGAAAGGGATGAACCATATGAAGAGGAAACTCATCGTGATAAATATGACATTGAATCCAGAAGAAGCACAAGGGCAAGAACTTCCAAGTTATTTGGTTCGGAATTTTTAACATACATGTTAGAAAATGGAATTCAAATGTATAAGGAAGCATTGTCATCTTAAATCTTCCTGCTAGAAAGAAGCAATCTAAAGTCAAATTGATCGATTCTAAGTAATAAAACTTGAAAAATAGTTGAAATCTCACCTAGAATATAACCAATTGGTTGTAAATGGATCTTCAAGAAGAAGATGAAAACGGTGGTTCTTGTAATGTTGTGTCTCTATACCTATACTACTAAAGAGTATTACTTGGTAATACCATCCAGTAATACAGAGAACAAGATTTGTTAAGAATGACTCGATGTGACTATTACTTTGGGCTATTACTGACACGTCATTCTTACAAACTTTTTTAAAGATCTAAACTGAATAATTGACGTGTACAGCCTTGGCACAAAGCAATAAACATATATGTTAAAATAAATCACTATAATATACAATATCAGTCATAGAATCATAGGTCACAGGGGAATACTATACATCATATACAACTACAAAAGTATAAGTCTACAAAATGCTAATACATATCTAGTATATACAATATCACATCTAAAGCCAGTACAAAGCTATTATCTAAAGTAATATACAACGCATCCCATACAAAATATATCCACACACACACACACACACACACATATATATTTACATGAAGTAAACTCAAACTATCAAAAATATTTATTCCCATGCTAGCACATATGTCCAAGGTCAGCAAGTACTAGTACCTGTAGAGTTTTAGCATGATTCGAGTATTATAAAATAAACGGCTCAGACTATATCTAATAAAAAGGTGAGATACCGATATCACAAATATATGAATTAACTATAAAAATAAAACATAATAAAAATATGCCCAAAACCAAATAATCATAGTAAGGCATATCAATCAAAATCATCATTTTATAAATCCATATCAAGTCTTTAATGGACTATCATCTAAAATATGGTTATAAAAATTCAAAATTATTCAAAGCCAAAAGATTCTAAATATCCATTCCAAAAATATTTGAAGAAACAATCATCACTAATAAAATAATATGGTAGTCACTATCAGTTTAATATAGCGACACGGAGTTTAACCGAAACAATATAGACTCTGGCACATAGTGTAATAGTCTAACGGAAACAATATGGACTAAAAGGTATAAACACCTGCTCATAATAAAAGGTGCCATTTTTGTATCAAAACTATGAGAATTTACCTAACGGAAACAATATAGGCAAACAACGTCCAAACTGCTCATCAAACTGATAGGTTATAGTCATCCGGTATATAGACTAATAGTGCATGTAAGCACTTGTCCAAGAAATAAAAGGGCAGCTATATTACACCATAACAAACCTAACTCCAAAAATATAGGTCTACCTATCCAAATCTAAGAATGTATCGACTCTCAGATCGATGAATAACATGAGTCATCGTCTCTCAGGGATCTATAAGTCCATATAGTTAAACACCCCAAGATACTAACTCTAAAGTGTAAATCACTATCACTTTAGTTATTACTAGAATCTCACTAAATGTCCCACATCACCTCAAAGCCGCATGCTCCTCCAACCCCTAGTCGCTGCCAATATCTGCCTCGACCACTGCATGCACAACCACGCACGTTCCCCAGCTAACCCAGATCACGGTCTCCCGTTCCCTCGCCCATCACGCCAGCCATGTGTGTAAGATGCTACATATCACCAGCTATTGTCCCTGCTAACGTCACCTTCCATTTCCACCTACAACCCCTGTGTTTGTATGTTATTTATTTTTGATAATACGATTTCGATTTTTAGGGCTTGCCGAGGAATGCTGGCTTTGGAAATACTAGTTACAGGTTGAGGTCATGATTTGGGAAAAAGGAATTAGATAAGAGAATTGGTTTGGATATAGGGTTGTAGGCTGGTTGATTTGGGCCTTAATTCAAGTTCCTTTCTTTTCTGTTTCCCCTTTAGTTTGTTATTAGTATTATTTTCTTTTTTAAGGAACTCTTTTAAATTATGTATAATTATATATTCGTTTAGTTTAAATTGTTACATTTCATTCGACGCAATATAGTTCGATAACTACACAGTTCTATTCAATTAAATATTAGTTCGTTGTATTTATTTATTCATCTATGTCGATTTACTGGTTTATTAAATATCAGATAAACTTCTTTTCATCTATTTCAAGTATATAAAATTATTTACACTTTGAAAATAATTTATATTTAGTCAAATGTTTTATCTGAATTTTTAAATATTATCTAAAAAGGGTCTATTAACTAATTTAATTTTATTATAACAAAATCTTTTATTCAATAGACTTTAACTGGATAACAATTTGATTCTAAAAAGATAATTATCAAAACCGAATTTGTGTACTTTTATTTTAATTAAATGTGTAGAATACTACACTTTCGGAAACAGGGTTGTATTGACCTCCCCCTCTTATGAAAATTGTATCTTCGCAATTTCTTATAGAGAGACGTCGCACTCAACTCTAACATTAACTCTCTTTGTATTGCACAATCAAGTTAAAACTCGTTCAACTCACTAATTGATTAACATTAAAATCAAATTTATCTTAAGTTATAAACTTAAATAGACTCATTTATTAACCTTTATTTCTTCGCATACGAAATTTATTGAAAATTTTTCTAAGTGTTAAAGTTTTCGAAAATTTTCGACAAAGTCTCATTTGTACGAAGAGACTTTCAAACAATTACAATATGGTAAAATATATATACATCGACCAAAACATGATCGAAAACAGTTTATATCAAAATTTTGCTACATGGCATATAATCCACAATAAATATAACTCTTTTTTAAGTAAAAACATATCTTAGCGTTTTTAAACGAGTTCACCTAATTTATATGCAATTACACGTCAAAAATTAATCCATATGGTCGTCATATATACCTGTACTTAACTCGTATTGTCTATATAAGATCACATATATAAATATTTAAATAAGCATTGCATTTGCCGTCGCTAAACCAACCAAACAACATCAAAATTTTAATTTGCAACTTCCTAACAAATTTTCAACGTTAGAGTTAACTAATTATTCATGCTTGTCTAAAGGAAAATTGTAGAATTGTGTACTGAGTTTGTCAATAAGAAGTGAAGATGTAATACTATTAAATCAACCATTAGAAACATTCAAGAATTCCTCTTCAGGTTTAAATATTGTTTGGGAACAACTTGACTATAATATTAAAGAGCAACTTTATTATGTTTCAACTTAAAAGTCAAGAACAGCAAATGTTGTTCGCTGTTGCATATTGCAGCGGCTGCTCTTGTTATGATACATTACTTGGATATATAAATTTGAGTCATTTAACTAGTATGCTCAGTATAGTATTATGTATCCTTAACTAGGTTTCATGACCTGAGTTTAGAAGAGCATAGGAACAACAGTCTATATTAAATCCAATCCAAGCACCAACTTCAAACAACCACATAAATTCAACTCAACTTATTTTAAACCATATTAATCCTTATATAAGGCTATCTTAATTCAATCATATATGCTAGTATATATTAGATTGCTAAATAGTGTTACTGAATGGTAGACAGCTATGATTAATCAGACAAACAATATACTATTAGAGTAGCATGAATAACATTATAAACTATACTAACTGATCTAATATATATCAATTACTATTTTTAATTACTTTGGTAATAACAAGGTTGGAACCTAATTTAGGACATAATGTAGATTGTCACTGTAATAGCTTATTAGCTTACAAATGTTCTTAGAACCATAAGAAGTAAACTGCTATAGAAGTGACGCAGCGGATTAACAGAAAATCGATATAACGATGAAAATGTAGCAATCGGTGGATTGAGTATACTGCAATGCCCAAATTCGTTGATCCGAAGATACTGAATTCTAGCTATCTCTGACTCGTTGATCCGAAGATACCGGGAAAGTGATCTACGATTCTACGACGTTGATCTTGCGCACAAGATTCCGTGAACCGGCTTCAACAAACGTAGATTCGAGCGCACTCGAATGACGTAAGTTGGAGATAGGAGATCACACTCGACTACCAATTAGAAGAAGCACAAAGCAATCAAATGGAATTTTATTCAAAAATCAACAACCTTTACAAATGACACGACTTGCCTATTTATAGGCTTACAACTCAACTACGACTTAACAAAGCGGTACAACAAACGCAGCGACTTAAGAAAATGAAATACAAATATTACAGCACTCACAAACACACAAACGACCTAAGGAAAACGCACGCGACTTACTGCTTCAATATCACGACTTACTGGGCTTGAGCGAGTCACAACGCACGCGACTTATTGCTTCATCCTCGCGACTTACTGGCTTGAACGACTCAAAATGGCAGCAACCTAGGGTTTTTGTCGTTCGCGACTCAAAAATGGTCGTATCGCGACTTATAGGGTTTTTCGCGCGCGGCATATGAAGGAGGCAGTGAGTGAGTCGTTCGCGACTTATGGCAGTGTCACGACCTAAGGTTTTGGGCGGCAACGAAGTGATGGGTCGTGAATCGCGGTGTAGTTGAGTCGTGGGTCGGTGGTTTAGGAATGAGTCGTGGATCGTGGGAAGGGGCGATGAGTCGTGAGTCGGTGGGAAGTGGCGATGAGTCCTGAGTCGGTGGGAAGGCTGGGTCGCGGCTTCGAACGAGGTAACTACTTCATCATCCTCCCCTTGTTGGATAGAATTCGTCCTCGAATTCACACTCTCGTCGTCTTCGATGAAATCCTTCCCACAATACGGAATTAAATGTTTGACATTGAAAACATCAGAAGTATGAACATTTCCCGGCAACTTTAACTGATACGCATTATCATTGATCTTCTTCAGGATTTCTACTGGACCAATCTTTCGTGCTTTCAACTTGTTGTAAGTTCCAACTGGAAAACGATCTTTCGTTAATACCGCGTAAACTAAATCACCCTCTTTGAAGACCACACTTCTTCGTTTCTTATCCGTCATTTGTTTATACTTCTCATTTTCCTTTTCCAATCGTTACTGAACGATTCTATGGCATTCCGTCAACCCATCAACAAAATCAACAGCCCGCTTAACTGTTCCCTTCGGTTGTGGTACTATTGCCAAATCCAACGGCCCTTTTGGTAAGCTTGAATATACAATCTGAAATGGACTGAAACCTGTACTTCGGTTATTTTCATGATTGTGAGCAAATTTAGCTTGACACAACTTCACATCCCAACTCTTCAAATTGTCTTTCACAAGACATCGTAACCAGTTTCCCAACGATCTATTCACCACCTCTGTTTGTCCATATGTTTGTGGATGATAAGTACTACTAAATTTCAGCTTCGTTCCCACCATCTTCCACAAACTCAACCAAAAATGACTCAGAAAACGAGTATCTCTATCTGACACACTACACCGCAAAAGGCTTTTAACAGCGTTTGATAAACGCTGTAATATGATACAACAGCGTTATTAGAAACGCTGTATAACGACATGCTGTCGTATATACATAACTTACAACAGCGTTTCTATAAACGCTGTTGAAACATCTCTGTGACAGCGTTTATTACGAGCTGTCAATAATATTTTTACAGCGTTTCAGACGTGCTGTATTATGTTTCAACAGCGTTTATAACCACACCAAAATAAACTTTTAACAGCGTTCTAAAAACGCTGTAATAGGATATAACAGCATTGTTAATAACGCTGTATAACTCCCGTTCCACAGTTGTTGCTCCCCTTTTCACAGCATTTTTATTATGCTGTTGGAGCAATGTACATTATCTTTTCATAGAATTGACAGCACTGTTTAAACGCTGTTGTTTGTTTGTACTATTTTTACAGCGTTGCCCCATTGCAATATTTACACACAGGTATCATTAATCTAAATAGCATTTTATTATATTTCAACCGGATAATATACATAACATATACAAATCAAACTAAAAAATATCATATAAAAACATAACAATCAACTATTTCAATAAATTAAGTTGAATACAATATCCATAAACAAAGTTTACATAAATTCATAAACAACGATAATATTTATAAACTAATATCCTACGACAATGGACAAAAGCACAATATCTGCACCGACAACCAAGGCAACAAATGCAACTGCAGATACTTTAGACAAATTAGAATCAGCATAGTTTAAAGGAACCTTATCTAATGCTTCCATTCTCCCTGCTCCTACATTTGGCTCTACATACACTTGGAACAGCAAGAAACTATCCGTCCCCAGAACATATTGCACCCTTGACCATTGTTTCATAAACCATCTAGCCTTGTCAACCTGGCCATCTCTACTATCCCATGTCACTGCCCCCTTGATCTCTGACTACAGCCCTATTATCCTCAAATGGGGTGCCAATCAACAGCAATCCAACTGTTGTTGATCAATTCCGACCGATAGCCTGTTGTTCTGTAATATACAAGGGCATCACGAAAATCATAGCATCTAGAATTAAGCCAACCCTATCGAGAATTATAGATCAAAATCAGACTGCTTTCTTATCATCAAGAAACATATCAGACAATATTTGAAGCTGAGGATTACAGCTGATGATTCAACTAGTTCCTTCAACTTTTTTCTTTTAAAAGTTATATTAATGTACTGATACGCACCTGCACAAGTTATGAAATTTTTAACAAGTAAACATGTAACTGAAGGAAGTAAACATGTAACTGAAGGAAGTAAACATGTAACAGCTTGAATAATTAAATTTACTATTGCATCCGTGGCTCCATAAACAGCCAGTGCACCACCTACACCGTATACTCCAAGTGCTGGTACTACAACCTGTTTTGTGAACTCAGCCCTACAAAGAAAAGATAATAACACAAAACATTAGAAAATGGGTAAACTCATTAGTGGTAGGTAATAGGTATACGAATAATTTACCATACAAAGGCATGTTGTAAGCCGTAATAAAGAAGAAGAGGAACAATCCAAAGCAGTCTAGATTCAAGCAAAGGAGCAACAATTGAACTAAGTGTGTTATGAAAGCTAGATTTCTCATTAGCAATGATTTCTATAGTTTTTTCTTCTCTTTTGGTTAAGACATAGAGCAGAATAACACCCATAAGTTTGTTCGGACAATTTAAGATGAAATTCAAATAATTTTTGCACTATAAATAGGGTATCCCTGGGAATTAAAGGTTTTTGGCTACAACCCTTTACATAAGTACCGACTTGTCTGAATCATTATGTCTACTTTGTTTGCAGCAAGAAGTTTGAGCATATTTTTATATTGATTTTGAGAAAATGATGACCAGACTAACAAATCAGCTGAACATACTATAGTTCTTTAACTTTAGTCCTGATGGTTGAGCGACTATTTCCTTAGCGTTGAAGCCATCTTCGACTAAAGCTTGTTCCCATTTATCCATAAGAGCAGTTTTTGCTATTTGAGGGTTCTTTTCTCTTTCTATAAATTCAAAAGACTCGGAAGATGTTTCGAATGAATCATATGCCCTGAACAGGCGCACGTCAATAAGTGACGGATAGTGAGTCTGCAATAATTGTCGTTAGTTCATTATTATTCTTCAAAGGAAAAGTGTAAGATGCGTTATTATCTGTTATCTGCAAAGTTCCATCTTCATTATATAAGGAAGACTTCTGTGTGTTGTTGGTAAAAATAAGATACTCAGGCAATGGAACTAAGACTATGTTCAATGTCAAATTATTATATGAGGTGACCTCTCCAATCTAGAATTAATAAAGAAGGATGTTAGAGATATTTGAGTTTAAATCACATTACCAAGTTCAAAATTTGTGATTTGGTGAAGGACAAACTCGAAATGGAGTAATAGAAGGACACCATGATGATGTCATCTCAATAAGGCGATATGCAATAAGATCCCCCACCTGCAACAAAACCAAGAAAGAAAAAAAAAGGTAGAGTGAAGGTGGACAAGTTAACTTAAAGATCGTTTAGAACATTTATATATTTTTACAATAACCTCATAAACTATATTCATCTTAAAGAAGAAATGTCAAGCTTGCTTCTAATATTCACTGATGTGAGAAGCTAGCAATTCAATTTCTAAGCTTTTTTTACCAGCATTGGCAAGAATATTAGACTTATATCAACAATCGCACACAAATCAAAGATAAATAAGATCATTATCCCATTTGATCGGAAAGGTCAATATTAGACTTACCTGAGGAATACGCTTTAATGGAAATAGGCTTTCAAAATCAATAGGACTGCTTGCATTCTTCTCATTCAAATGTACAATCTCCTTTCCATTTGATTGCTCATAATTAATAAGAGCATTATCCCATTTGCTAGTGTTCCCACTACACTGCCCTCTGTTGTTTATAACTTCATTCCATTTGCTAGCTGTTCCATTACACAGCTCTTTGTTGCTTATAGCACCATCCCACTTGCTAGTGTTTCCAGTACACTGCTCTGTATTGTTTATAACATCATTACACAAGCAGAATCTCCTAAGCTTGAAAAAACAGGTGCTTCTCAATCAAACTTGGCAAGTAAAAAAGGCAAATAAGCTATAATTACCTCTAGAATAGTGTCAGCACCAAATTCGTTCCTCCACCTGAGCATTTCGGCCCACATGATTATTGCTTTCTCAATATCAGATTTTCTTGCTTTCAAAAATTTGTATAAAATAAATAAAAGAATGAAGACATCAGAGAAAGTGCTTCTGATATTTAATTTCATAAAGCACTATTGTAATATATATTAACACAAAACTTTAAAAAAAAACCTAGAAAATCTAATATTGTTGAAGCATGGATATTATTCATTATAAGCATAGAAAACTTTATCTGATGCACTACTTGTTACGTTAGACAATTTTTTCTACTGACCTCTTAACTACTATGGATCTAAACAATATACCTCAATAAAAACATCAACCTCCCTAAAATCTTCAAAATTTTGAATCATAACCTCTTCAAAAACTACTACAAATACAAAATTGGATAGTGTATGTCATAACTCATTAAACACTAAATAACAGCAATAATGTTGTATCAATTGGTCAGTAGTTCAAACTACAAGATTAAAGATAATGAATTCGATCCTTGAAATCGATATTTGTTGCCAATAATGAACCATGTTCAAAAAAATAATGTTATAATGATTTAGAATGTCGCACTTTGTAAATTAATAAAGGAACAAACCCATCAATTACTGCCTGTGCACTTACAAAAATATGTGTAAAGCCTTCACACACTTCGACTTATCAATAAGGACATTTTATAGGGTGGCAAAGATCATGTCCCAACTTAGGAGTGAGATTGAAGCAAAAGAATACACTTACAAATACTTTTATTTTTATTATCAAAAGAATACACTTACACATACATACTTACATATAGAGTTAGAATTAGTTGCTTATAGTATAAAAAAACACATCCATGAAGAATGTGCAGGCAGATAGAAAAAACCATAATGTGAATTTAAATACTTTGTATGACTACGTGTATGAGAAGTTAATGAAACTTTGTAACCAAAGGCTATAGTAAAATTTGTTTAGGCATGAATATAGTGCATATGTATACTCAAATAACCAAATGTCAAACAATACTCTTATATGTATATTTTTGTAATTTGCGAAAAACTTAGTTTCAATAAGTATTAATAAAATAGTAAAACTCAAAATATTTTTATGCCAAAAATACTTAATCTAATTCGATCACCAAATAAAACATAAACGGTATACATGTAACTAGATTTTACACTGAAGTTAAAAGTTACCTTCCCAAAAACAACAAAACTTTTGGTCAACTCGATCAAAATGCCTGAATCTTTTGAAGTCTGCTTGACTAGAAAAAAAAATGTGAAACCAATCTCTCCTTGCCTCTCCTTAGTGAATGAAGTTTTCCGTCTTTGGTAGCAAAATTATTTAGTGTAGAGGCAATAAAGTCGAACAGTTCCTATGTTATCAAATGAAGATAATATTTTAAAAAAATAATGAATGCATATTTTATATAATTGATTAGATAAAACATGGAGAAAAGATAGACAACAACCTCTATAGTACCATACATCAGTTCTTAATATATTGACTTTTGCACAAATTCAGTATCAATAACTCTAATTTCCCTCCTACTAATATGACCTTCAGTATTAGGAAGTTTGAGCCACCCAGATCTAATGCATAAAAAAAGGCCTTCTTATCCCTTGAGAGGAAAAAAAACTATGCCTCAAAAGGATATATTTATATTTACTCAATGAATTATCTTGTAACAAATTCTTTTCTGCTGCACATTGAGCAATATTAAACAGTTTTGTACTTTTCTAACTTGATGAAACAGATAATATTATTATGGCACAAGTAGTGTTTAGGAGCTGAGCATAGTCACATTTGCTGTAATGGTTCTAATTTGAAATGATATCAGACAACTGGACAACAGCTTTACTGAACTACTAGTACTGAGGATGAAAAGTCCTCAAAGGGCTAACAAGCTACCACTTACTAAAGATGTTAAAAAACTATGATATAGCTATGCTTATCAATGTTTTATTAGGTTATCGAAACACTGTTAGGTTTTGGTTCTTCAAGTCGATAAAGCTGGATTTATTACTAATGTTCATATTATAATTCATCATATTCATATTATAATTCAAATTAGTTATTTGAGAAGTTTGTTCCAAAAAAGTTTTTGTGAAACAAATGTTCAATGAAATTATAACCAAAGATGCTTTTGTGGAAGACAACTTACCCACAAAAGGCTACTGAGTTGGAGAATCTGCTCTTGTCCAAGGATACTCGACAAGATTACCGACGTAACATGTTCTTCTATCACGTGAGCTTTGGGCCTCATTTCAGGATAAAATCAAACAAACTATGAAAAACATGAAATTGATTTGTAGTTTAGAAAAATTATACCTACTCATTGCCTGGTGTTTCTTAATATTGGTGTTGGTCAAATGAGCATCACCGGGAGAAGCGTAAGTGCATTTGGAAAAGTAGCATCGATGATTCATCGTCTCCTGATAGTTGACCGTCGCACCTAAGAATATTTGATAAAGATAGTGAATTAATAAAATCCTATAAGGAGAAAAGTGCGGCCGCATGAGCAAGACTTTTCGATTATATGTCCACTTATTGTTCAATGAGGTTGCAAACAATTTGGAAACAATAAGCTTGGACCATTGTTCTCTTTAAGTGAAAAATAAACGAACAACTTACCATGTTATCCACTTATATAGACACAAACTTTTACAAAAACTTGGCAATTATGATGTAACAATCGAAATACATTTTCAACCTTTTGCTATAACAGAAAGGACAACATTTTTCAACAAGTGCTTGAGCATAATAATATACATATGTTGATTACATCAAACACTCATTTTTGTGAAATTGAAATAACTCAGTTAAGTAATCTTAGTTTTTCAAAACCGAATAAAATCATTTTTGCAATATTAGGTATTCTCAATATTGAGGAAACTGAGTGAACCTCGGGTTTGCAAAACTGAGCAACACTCAGAATTAGTCATTTTTTGGCTTAATCGAAAAATAATAAATGAAAATGAAAGTGAAAATGAGAGGAATGTAGGTTTTAAATGAAATTGGTCATTTTCATATCAACTTTTAAAAAGTACTTGTAAGCAGTGTCATGCATGCATAATAATCAGTGATTTGCGGAATTAGTCCATCTGCCCGTATTCTTAAAAGAGATTTAGTTTATTTCCAGTAGATGAAATTATCAATTATGCATCACCAATGCTTACTACCAAAACAAGTTAAGAAAATCATGGCCCTGAAAAATTATAAAAACAAAAAATAAAATAAACATTCTAAGCAAATGACAAAATCGAAGGACAGTAAAAGTAGAAGCCAACGGTACACACATTTCATGTTGGAACAGATAAAACAGAAATCAAGCACTGAGTACAGCAACTTTTTAAGCAACAAAGCAAAAGAGGTTACCTATAGACATTCATAGCTACTATGGATTGTCAATTTATCACTGTATAAGAATGATTCCAGGAGAAAAAAGACATTTACGAGATTAAATTGATAGATTGATAGTATAAATATAAGTAAAACAGTCTCAGACATCCAAGAAAGGAATGAAATGAACAGCACAAGCTCTTAAACCTGGCAGGGCGAAAGCTCTTAAACCAGCCTTTCCTTTGTCATCATTGACTGCTCGATTTTCCTGAAATTTCAATAAAAATTAATAATCAAAAAACATAAAAACTGATGATCGAGAAATGAATTAAAACAGTGAATGAAATGGGATCGAAACAATTGGCTTGATTTCTCCAAAGTGAAAATAAATTGCCGGACGTATAATCAGCGTCAATCATCCGGGGGAAAGGATCGTCATTTCGCCAATTTTCATTCACCGTCAGATGTTAGGGCTAGAGCAAACTAGATGTTGCAGGCGAAACTAGAGTACGAACGAAATTTCATGGGAGATTTCAGTTTTAATTAGGTTTAAAATAATTTTGGGGAAGATTGGAAGTCGATTGTTTTCTGCTCTACGCGGGAGAGAAGAAATTATGGTGGCCAGTTAACCGCGAATCTAAAAATAAAGCGGGTCACTTTAAACAGCGTTCCACGTTCCAAAATTTAATTCACTACATACTTTTATCAGCATTCACAAAGAAAACGCTGTGCCTCTTTGCTGTTAAAAACGTTTTTTCTTGTAGTGACACAATAGACTCTGGCAATCCATGAAGTCGATAGATCTCCTTGAAAAATAACTGAGCCACATGAACAACATCCGCCGTCTTCTTACAAGCAATAAAATGTGCCATTTTTGAAAACCGGTCAACCACCACAAAAATGGAATCGTTTCCCCTTTGAGTTCTAGGCAACCCCAAAACAAAATCCATACTCAAATCAACCCAAGGCTTAGTCGGTACAGGTAACGACATATATAATCCCGCATTGGTCGCTGTTCCCTTAGAAATCTGGCAAATATGACATCTCTCCACAAACTGTTCAACCTCTTTTCTCATTGACGACCAAAAGTAAGATTGGGCAATCAAATGCAAAGTACGATCACGGCCCACATGTCCTTCCTCGTGTAACTCCTTGATAATCTTCAATCTCAAACTGCTCTCTGGAATACATAACCGATTTCCTTTAAACAGAAAACCATCAACCAACACAAATTCATCAGTCCTTCCTTCCTTGACTTTCTCAACAAATTTCACAAAGTAAGGATCTTCTTCAATCAGCTCTGGCAATAATTCAAACCCTGTCACTTCAACTTTCATTGTCGTTAATAAATGACTCCTCCTACTCAAAGCATCAGCTACCCGATTCGTCACCCCAGACTTGTGTTTGACAATGAAAGTAAATTGCTGTAAATAGGCAATCCACGATGCATGCCTTGCTGAAATCCTGTCTTGCCCTTGCATATGCTTCAACGCCTCATGATCAGTGTACAGAACAAATTCTTTCTGAAACAGATAGTGTCTCCAATGCTTAACAGCCTGAACAATTGCGTAAAACTCCACATCGTACGTGCTATACCTCATCTTTGCTCCTGATAACTTCTCACTGAAATAAGCAACAGGTTTCCCACTCTGACTCAAGACTCCACCAATTCCCACCTTCGACGCATCAGTATGAAATTCAAACAACAACTGAAAATCTGGTAAAACAAGAATCGGTGCTGTCGTCAATAGTTCCTTGATCTTCTCAAAAGCAATTCCCGCTTCCTCTGACCATACAAACTGTTTCCCTTTCATGCAATCAGTAACTGGAGCCATCACGCTACTGAAGTGTGGAATGAATGTTCGGTAGAATGATGCTAGCCCATGAAAACTCTCACTTCCGTAATTGTCTTTGGCTGTGGCCAATTTCTGACTGCTTCAACTTTATTCTGGTCCACCTGTATACCTTCTCTTGACACAACATATCCCAGAAATAAAACACTATGCGTCATGAACACGCATTTCTTCGTAGCAGCATAAAATTGTTCCTCACGAAGAATAATCAGCACTTCCCTCAAATGTTGAACATGCTCCTCCATACTCCTGCTATATATATCAGAATATCATCGAAATAAACCACCACGAACTTCCCAATGAATGGTCTAAAGATTTGATTCATCACCCGCATGAATGTACTAGGTGCATTTGATAAACCAAATGGCATAACCAACCATTCGTATAACCCCTCTCTCGTCTTGAAGGCTGTCTTCCATTCGTCTCCAGGTCTAATCCGAATTTGATGATATCCGCTTTTCAAATCAATCTTTGAAAAGATAGTAGCTCCGCTTAACTAATCTAGCAAGTCATCCAACCTCGGCATTGGAAATCTATATCTCACAGTAATCTTATTCAAGGCTCGACTGTCAGTGCACATCCTCCACGTCCCGTCCTTCTTCGGTACTAACAACGCCGGCACAGCACATGGACTTAAACTTTCCTGCACACGTCCCCGTTCAAGCAACTCTTCCACCTGCCTCCTCAACTCTTCATGTTCCTTCGGACTCATTCGATAATGTGGTCTATGCGGTAATACTGCTCCTGGAACAAGATCGATTTGATGTTGAATGTCTCGCAGTGGCAGTAACTCCTTGGGCAATTCTTCTGGAAATACATCCTCAAATTCTTTCAAAACTGGCTTCGCTTCTTCTGGGATTTCAACCTCTTCAATACAATCTCGTCCATTCAGTACAAAGACTTCAGGCTCCTCTTCAACTTCCTTGACAAACTCCTTCAATGATAACAAAGTTTTCAGCTCTTCAATCTCCTTTAACTTGCTCTCCTTCTGTTGTTGCTTCTTGGGAACTAAAGTGATTTTGGTACCCTCGAACATGAAACTATAGCTATTAGCACGACCATCATATTGCACTGCTCTATCAAACTGCCATGGTCTTCCCAACAACAGATGACACACATCCATATCCACATCATCACACCAAATTTCGTCCTTGTATTTCTTCCCAATCGAAAATTTAATACAAGCTCTCCGTCCAACTTTCACCTCACCACCCTTCCTTAACCAAGCTAACTTGTACGGTTTAGGATGCTTCTCGGTTTTCAATTCCAACTTCTTCACTGCCTCTGTAGAGATAATATTATCACAACTCCCAGCATCAATAACAAATTTACAAACTCTTCCAAGGATAGTACAAGTAGACTGAAATATGTTATTCCTCAACCAACTGTCTTCCTCCTCTTGCTTCGGTGTCAAACAACTTCTCCTCATCATCAGTGAATACCCTTCATCTCCCGACAACAAGTCTTCCTCCTCAACCGGTAATGAATTAGAACACTCTGCCTCTTCATCCTCTTCTCCAACCTCAACTATCATAGTTCTCTTCTTCGGCTTTGGACACTCGTTGCTTTTATGACCCATCTCCTGGCAATTGTAACATTTGAACCCATTGCTAACCTTCGCCTTCTCACCTTCCTTCACAACTGGTTTTGTAACAGCTTTAGGAACATTAGAACTTCCACTGACTCCTTTCACTTGATTGTTAGAATTAGTAAACACACCACCTCCACGCCTTCCCTGCTTCTCCCAAGCCAAAGCCTTTTGGTGTGCTTCCGCCACAGATCTTGGATCGAACATATTAACCATATCCTGGATCTGCATTCACAAGCCTCCAACAAACCTCGCCGTTAACTTTTCTTCTGTCTCCATGATGTCATTTCGAACAATTAGTTGATAAAACTCGTCAGCATAATCATTAACAGTCTTTGTTCCTTGTCTCAAGTTCTGCAACCTCTGATACATGAGTGATTGATAATTGTAAGGTAAGAATGTAGCTTTCATCAATTTCTTCATTTTCTCCCAATCAACAATCTTCGACTTTCCCATCCGTTCTCGTGTTAGTTTAGTTTGCTGCCACCACGCCAAAGCTCTCCCCCTCAACCTAGTAGCAACCAACTTCACTCGACGATTCTCCGGAACCTCCTTGAAATCAAAGATCTCCTCCACATTTGACAACCAGTCTAAGAATTCTTCAGCAACCATCCCGCCTTTAAATTCTGGAATTTTCATCTTCATTCCCGATTCCCAACGTCGATCATCATCAATAACCCGATACTGACGTTGTCCCTGATCTCTATCTCTAAAATGAACACTTCCTCTTTCACCATCAAACTCCTCATCAAAGTCTGATGTATAGCGTTGTCGTTCACGTCCTCCAACATCTCTACCACCACTCCTACTACCAACATCCCTTCGATCCCGATCATCAACATTCCTCCTACTTCGATTATCAACACTTCTACGATCTTGATCTTCTCTTCTCTCCCGATCTGAATGTATCGAAGCTCTACTTCCCCCCATGGTTCGATTCAGGTGAAACCCTTCTTCGATTTTGATTCATTTCAAGCATCATTCTCTCTAATCGACCAATTCCATCATTCAACTTTTCAGTAAAACTCTCGTGGATTCGTTGCTCCATTTCATCAGCTTCTTCTCTTCCATACAAGGCATTAATATTGCGATGACGTTGAGCTCGTCTCGGTGGCATGATTGAACTTCAAACACTTCAACAAATCAAAACTTCAAAAAATCTTTAGACAACAAACTTCAACTTCAAAAGTTTGCACGCTCAAACTCCACTTTAACTCGGCTCGGCTCCCACTAGCTAGCACAAGCTTGCTTCGACTTAAGGCTTAGGTCTCTCGACTTCTTAACAAAGCACAACTCCAACACTTCAACACAAGAACAAGGCACGACCTATGCTTGACTCGGCTCGGCCTCAAAATCCACTTCAATACTTTGGCGCGCAAAAATCTCCCCCACAAATTCAAACACTTTTGCACACTTTGATCTAAAAGGCTATGGATCAAATACTTCAATCTTGTTGCAACTTCAATATGAACACAGTGAACACAAACTTCAAACTTTGGCTCAAGATCGACTTAGCTATGATTGGCTAAGAGTCGCTCTGATACCAAACTGACACAGCGGATTAACAGAAAATCGATATAACGATGAAAATGTAGCAATCGGTGGATTGAGTATACTACAATGCCCAAATTCATTGATTCGAAGATACCGAATTCTAGCTATCTCCGACTCGTTGATCCGAAGATACCGGGAAAGAGATCTACGATTCTTCGACGTTGATCTTGCGCACAAGATTCCGTGAACCGGCTTCAACAAACGTAGATTCGAGCGCACTCGAATGACGTAAGTGGAGATAGGAGATCACACTCGACTACCAATTAGAAGAAGCACAAAGCAATCAAATGGAATTTTATTCAAAAGTCAACAACCATTACAAATGACACGACTTGCCTATTTATAGGCTTACAACTCAACATATGACTTAACAAAGCGGTACAACAAACGCAGCGACTTAAGAAAATGAAATACAAATATTACAACGACTCACAAACACACAAACGACCTAAGGACAACGCACGCGACTTACTGCTTCAATATCATGACTTACTGGGCTTGAGCGACTCACAACGCACGCGACTTATTGCTTCATCCTCGTGACTTACTGGCTTGAACGACTCAAAATGGCAGCGACCTAGGGTTTGTGTCGTTCGCGACTCAAAAATGGCTGTATCGCGACTTATAGGGTTTTTCGCGCGCGGCATATGAAGGAGGCGGAGAGTGAGTCGTTCGCGACTTATGGCAGTGTCGCGCGACCTAGGGTTTTGGGCGGCAGCGAAGTGATGGGTCGTGAATCGCGGTGTAGTTGAGTCGTGGGTCGGTGGTTTGGGAATGAGTCGTGGATCATGGGAAGGGGCGATGAGTCATGAGTCGGTGGGAAGTGGCGATGAGTCGTGAGTTGGTGGGAAGGCTGGGTCGCGGCTTCGAACGAGGTAACTACTTCATCAAGAAGCATACACGTCATGAGTTAAAAACTTGATGACTTTGTTACAAATCAAAGAAAAATGAGATTCAACTAAGACTTTTTTTTTCTTGCTGCATATTGCAACAGCCTACTTGCAACATTACCTAGTCAACAGTTTAAATAGACCAAACAACATTTAACTTACCATGTTAATTTATGGGAACTGGAATTTCGTATCGTTTCTATTATGCAAAAATACAATAGTAATGGTTATGTTACTGCATACTAACGTGATACAATATAAAAACATTTAGTACACATTCTTCTTATTGAATTCACATCAAAGATATAAATAAACTTTTTACAAGCTTTGTAATGGTACCATACATAAATGTGTGGAAAGAGTGATAATTGGAGTTCACAAACAATGGCGTTGAGGAGACAAAATTTGGATAATAGTTAGAGAATGAGGACCCACACTAATCTTTAATGAGTTGCAACGTTTACTTAAAAGTAGGAGATAAAAACTGGCCTCTTCTTCATCGTTTTGTATTTGCAAGCATAACTCATTACCTACTTGAATGAAAACATTCTATACATACACTGCTTTTAAAAACTCAACCCAATATAATTCATAGCAAAAATCCACAATCATCTTACTTGAAAAATAAATTTCAATATTTTTTTTATAAACAAATCTCATCAATTTATTTGTTCTTGGAGATATCTTCAAATTCTTATATATATGTGTACTTATATAAAATAAGTATCAATTTCTTCGAATACTTATTATCTCAAAAATTATTTTTCTCTTCAAGATATTCTTATGTATATAAATCTTAACATTCACTACAACCATGATATAATATGCTTATCTTTCATAAAAATTCTTTCAAAAAGAATTTAAATACAAACCATCTTTCTCTCTCTCTCTCTCTCTCTCTCTCTCTCTCTCTATATATATATATATATGATTTATATCCAAATCATTCAATTACTTTTAATAAAATTCAAATTCAAGCATTTAAAAACATGATTTTGTCTCAAAACATTTTATATATGATATTTTGAAAATGTATCTATATCAATATATTCTTTATTTGAAAATATTCACATACTTAAAAAACCCTCCTTTTGAATTTAGATTCAAATAATCTAAAAATACTTCGAAGATTTTCAATCTTGATATTTTCAAAATATCATATATAAGAAATTTAAAAATCTAAGATTTTAAATGAATTTTTCAAACCGTATTGTTTGCTGTAAACTAACTGTAGCATATGTTGTTGTCTATAGTAAATTCAATTCCTTTTCTTAGTATCATTTTAGGTTATAATTCATATTCCAGTGTGTTTATGGAGTGTGATATATAGGTTTCAAATCATTTGAAAAATGAAAAAGAAGGAAGGAAAAATATGAAGCCTGGACAAGCTTTTGGAATAAAAAATAATGCATAGAATATTTTTAAAGTATTCAAAGCTTTTAAAAAGATGTTTAACCATGATTTTCAGAGATGTTTGCTTGGTTTTTAAGTGTTTTGGTAGCTTAAACATCTCAATCATGCCAAGAAATGAAAAGAAATTCAAATGCAAGAAAAATGATAAGGTTCTGGAATCAAAACAGTTCAAACTTCAAACACACCAAACTTAACAAAATATTATTTATTATTTTTCCATGCCTCGTATTATTTTCAAAAAGATGTTTTCTTTTCCAAAACATATTATCTTTTCAAACTATTATGTCAAAATGTCTCGCTCTAGCGTTTATGATTCCCTATTGATAAGTTGGCCAAGCGCATCGACCAGAATTCTTAAAACATTCAACGTACAAATTAACACAAAATGTATCATTAAAATTATTTACAACCACGTTATAAATAATATTCGTACTTTCTCAGAATCATTCGCTTGCTTACATAAAAATATTAACTTATGATGTTACATATACACACATTCGTTACAACAATGTGACCCTTTTATAGCGTTTTAAAATCCCTATTAAGGGCTGTTATTGCGTTTCTACAAACGTTGTAAGTCAACATGTTGTAATATGTCTGGCAGATATTATGGCGTGTAAGAATACGCTAGAAAAGTACCCTTTTATAGCGTTTTGCGTTGTCAATTTTTGATTAGTAATAGATCTAATTAGCTTTCTATAGCGTTTATTTGGTTGCTATAAAATATTTTCATGGCGCTTTTGGTTGCTATCCTATAATCGTCACAACGTTTTATTTTATGTAAGTTACTTTCTATAGCGTTTTATTGGATGCTATGGAGCTTTTCATAGTGTTTTTACTTGCTATCTTTCTTTGTTAATCCGTGTAAAGTTATGGCACTTATGTAATGCTATAACAACTAGAAGATGTTCCATATCTGTTTTTTTAGCATTTTTAAAATGCTATTGATTATGTTTCCTACCTTTTTTTATCTTATCACGCTTTCATTTACAAGTATGTTATTTATTTCAACATATAAATATTATTATAGTTCAAATACCACAATAAACAAGTTACAATGTACATAATAATACAAATTCGTAAACCAAAGCACAATACTATCCATAATATATCAAAAACAAAGTATTAAACATACAAATACTTTTGACCAAAAGTAATATAGCATACAAGCATATAAAACAATATGCACAATTGTGCTAACCAAAAGTAAGATATACGAACATCGCTACAAAACGATACATTATAATGGAAAGATTTATGAACTCTTAATTGCACCCACTATCTTCTTGCACATTTCTTTAAGCAAAGATAGAAAAATTGGAAGGAGCCGTTCAATAGTTGCATCCTATAATAAGAAAAAGTAAAAATATAATAATGTAATTGACATAATATGGCAACAGCTTTTGATAAAATAATTGAAATAACAGAAAATTATTAGTCATCTTTACTTGTTTTCTTACTCTTCTTACTACCCTTGAAAACATAATAAGGTACTACTAGAATATCTTATCAGTAAACTAGTAGCACAAATCCAAAAGAAAGTGAAATGTTACAAACCTATCGGTAGCTTTAGCAACAAGAGGATTTTCACTCGTCATAGGTTCAGATGTTTTTCCATGCTTCTTTGACTTCCTCTATTTCTTAATAACTCCATCGTTTTCACTACATACACAGATGTATAAGAATTTAGAAAATGGTGTGTATGTGTGTGTGTGTTTGTAAACATCTTACGTATGAGGGCACATGATGTTATACATTGTTAATGAAACTTCAAAAATCCAAACAGCAATCAGTATGCTTAGCGAATTTTATAACATGAAACTCTAAGTGTATCTTTTGGTGTTACAAGTAACTACAAAGAACAACAACTTTGTTACTGGAATTAAGAATTTTTAGTAAATGGATGTCAACTTCACAATGCAAAATGCCAGTAAAGTTGATGATGAAATAAATATTGGATCTCTAAATTTTGATAAGCAGTATTTCAGGGACATAAAGAACTATAACCTACCATACCGATGGCATGTAACCAAGACAAAGCGGCTTCCCAACTCCTTGCAGCTCCTTAATGTTCCAGGTTTCGTCAAGAAACCATGCATTGTTTCACCTGTTCAAATACTTTAACCTTTATTGTACGTAGCAGCATTTGTGTACAGCCATACAACCCGCCATGCAGCTTTATTCACACTGTTACTGTGAATCTACTTAAATCTCAATGGTTTATCTTCAGCCCTTCAGCAAGTACTCGGCTTCTACATAAGGAACACAGCTCGGTCTGCTATAATGTAGCATGCTTTCTTCAATTCAACCATCTCAAAATTATTCTCTAGTTTCTTACTTTTTTCCATATCCTATCACATCTAAAAAACATGTAAGGCCACTGCAGGAATGCATATGTTATGCATATCAGACACTTGTAGTTATATAAAGCAACAAGTTTATGAAAAATTTAAACCAAAATAATAAGATAAACGATTATCTAAGCAATATATTGGGAAGAAGAAATTTAATTTATTTTACAAAGGTAACGCTCTCCTACCTGAGGTGATCATATATATTATCTAAAGTAGTTTATTGGAAACTTTCGCGAACCTGATCCTATAATCAATCACCAAAAATTGAATTTTACAGTGTTTTTCAAGCATTTCATGAAAGGGTACAAGAAAATACAAGGTTAGTGATTAACATAATTACCAGCAATTGCCTTTGTTTGAGCAGCATCAACATCCATTGTTGATCCAGATTGACATTGGTTAAGATTCATTGATAGATAAATTCATGCTCCTTGAATAACACTTCGTTGTTGTTCGCTTTAGTTGCAGTCCTACCGTGCAAGCTTGCTTCTCTAATCGTGGTTCATCTTGCCCACTTCAGTTGTAGTTTCAGCCCACTAGTCTTCCACCATTGCTTCCATGCTTGTAATTCTCGTCATGCATTTGGTTAGAGTTCTCATTCACCATGCTGAAGTGAGCACAGAAGTTGAGAAATTTGTTTAGAATGATATTTGTTTTATATTCGATAATTGAAGGTTTATAGAAATTTTCCTCTATTTTATTTGTGTTGTTTACATTTACTTCCCGTAATATGGCTAAAAGTTGAGCGTTCAATCCAAATATATTAGGCGACACTAGTGACAGTATCAGTTGCTTTTTAATCGTCGTTTAAATTATCCTTGTCTCAACACATTGTTGCATAGGTACAAAGCCCAACTTCTTAATTTTAAAGCCAATTAAAATACAAATGAACCTGGTCTAAATGCGGTCCGATAGTGGGTAAGTGATTAGCCCTTATATAAACGTATAAGTGATTAGCCCATATATAAATATGTGTGTGTGTGTATTTGTGTGTGTGTGTGTGATATAATTTTTATATATCATTTACATAATATTTATTAATTTAGATAAAGTTTGTATTAATTTAAATAATATTATATGCATATTAATTCATATATATATATATATATATATCAGCAATTGATAAAACTTTATTAATGACTATAAAACATAGTTAACTTTATTGTATTTTATAAATTTAATTAATTTTCATAGAACTTATTTAACATAGTTAAATTTTTATGAATTTTTTAAAATTTCCTTAAACTTAGTTGATTTCTATAAAACTTGGCTACTTCTTAATAAAACTTATACTTTGTATAAAACTTAATTAACTTAGTTAACTCCTATAAATTAGTTAATTTTTATAAAATTTAGTTACTTTGTTACATTTCTATAGCATTCAGTCAACCTTTATAAAAGTTGGTTAATTTAATTAAACTTAGCTACCTTAGTTTTATTGTTACAAAAATTTGTTAATTTTTACAAATTTACTTAATTTTTATAAATTTAAGTCATGTAAACCTATAAATAAGCAGTAAGAGTTCAAACTTTCAAATATATGTTCATACATAGTTTCATATTTATTTATTTATGCAATATATATACATAGGGGAAAGTCACACAAACCTATAAATAAGCAGCAGGAGTTCAAACTATTAAATATATGTGCATTTATATATTAGCACCGCTACACACTACACTATGCATGCAGATGCAACAGGAAGCAACACGTAAGAAGAAACACACACAACAGAAGCAAACTCACATGGCCACAATAAAAAATTAGCTCATACAACCTCGAACACATGTTCCAAGTCATGTTTGTGGTTAGTTTATGTGGCGGTCACCTATTTTCCCTTTCAATCATTCTATTTTTAGTTGACACATATAAACAATTCTCTTAACTATAACACAACCCATAAATAAATTAAAACTTATGTGATTAGAATCATAGATGTGTGAGTGGAAGAGGAAATCACTCACCTTACATTCACTAGCACTCATCCTATTCATGAACGTGACCACCATTCATCAAGTTGCCTCCAGTCATCAAGTGTATATGGAACATGCTCATGGACAAGTGGCCCTAAATATGAATTTAACCATTTTCTGCAGGTATAATATAATTTTGAGCTCTTTCGGGGAACTATTTGTAACGACCCGCAAATCCGTACCCCTGAGTTAATGCTATTCTACATCAATCAACTCAAGACGAACAGAAATGCGAACCATTTTAATTAAAGAAGAAGAGAAAACAGGAAACGATATCAGAATCTTACCATCGCAGCGGAATAAAATATAATAGATAATACATATCTTTACACCAAAGCAAATATATCTATTATACATTACATTATCAGAGTACATCATCAGAGTTCACACAACATCAATAGCATACAACTAGATACACAACCACTAGCGGAATATACATATAAAACAAGTGCAAGAATACGCATCATCGTCCAGCTCGTCTCCTGAGCTCCACAGCATCAAAACCTGTATCCTATAATACTCGGTCTGACCCGAGCATTACAGTGAAATAACACCCGAGTCAGTCTGGAATACCAGCGTGAGAAAATCACACTCAATTGATTATTAAAGTTTCAAAAATCCTTTGAAAATAAAAGCATCTCGTAAGACCACGCCATAAATAAACATGTCGGGTTTTTACCTTACGATAGCTAAAACAATTTTTATAGAAATCCTCTGATATTATAATAGGGTCTATTTACAAATACTTATAAAATAGCCGAAATTGTTACATTCATTAAATTCCAGCTACTAGCCACAGAGTGGGTAATACAAAAAAAACACTTACAAGGCTCGTAGGGAAAATGGATTTCCAACTAATGACTAGGCACTGGGGTACCACCTGTCACAGTACGGGGCCTAGATCACCGAACCGAGGAGTACGCCCGCTCCCCTGCAACACAAGGCCGGGACTACCCCTTACTGGATAATCCCGAGTGAGATCACCCCGCGGTTGGGATCAGCAACCGCCCACCAAGCCGAAATAAAAAGGGACGTCTAGACTGGAATGACCTCACCCTGCTTGGGTGCTACCCACCTAGCCTTGCTGCACAACCCCTGATTTTCAGTCATTCCCATTTGATGAGGCTTGAGGCTAAGCGTTACCTTTTTTAGAATATATATCCCTTAGAATGCCATCGTCCACCTAACGATGTTTCGCAAGCATTCATCCATACAAGTCCGTCCCGGGTTCGAACGGAACCGAAGGCACTATTCCTACTACATCCATTTTGGAAATATCCTCAGGATTAGTAGCGACTATCCCTTGCACTTCACTTCTCCATCTTCGAATCCAAAATCGTTTTTCACGAACGTACAAACCGGATCGAAGTGGTTTTCGAGAAATAAATCTCGATCCCGGTCTCTTCGAAACGATCAACGCATTTGTCTAATATTGATGGTCGGTTTTTTAACTATCAATTAATATTCACAAACAACCATCCAACAATAAATAATTTCCCAAATTAGTTATTAACCTCAAAATATCTTCACAAGATATATTTCTATTTTCAATCCTTTGAAAACAGTTTCAAAACCATCTTTCATTTCAGAATAAACTTTCCCAATTATTTTCCATCTCTTCTGAAATCACCAAGCACAAAACTAGATTTTTAAAATAATTTAAAGTACTTTACTTTGAAATATACTTTAAAACATTTATTTTAAAACTACTTCAATGATTTGTAAAAAATACATACTATATGAATATTTGAAAATAAAGTTACTAAATAAAATATAAAACTAGATTTCATTTTAAAATAAAATAAAATACTAAGTCACTCTTTAAATAATTATTGCTATAATAGATTAAAAGGAAATACTTACTTTAGAATTTAAATATTTAGAAATAGTAAATTTTTCAAAACATACTTCTTAAAACAACTTTAAACTTTTAATTTATATTTAAAAATTTACTTTGAAAACGTACTTGGTTATTCAGAGAGAAATTTCCAATCTCAATCACTTAAATTAATTTTCCAAATTGATTCCCAATTTATTCCATTTGAAATAAATTTCTTTACTTATCAGTTCATTTCAAAATTCATTAATTATGGACTTTATTATTATTTTCAGTTTGATTTTTAAATCCTTTAGCTGAAATATACAAATTTCAGGTTATTCCCAATTTCTTCTTTATTCTTCTTAAATAATTTAAATCCTAAATTTAAAATAAATGTTTTGTTCTTTTAAACAATAACATTGAAGTTTAAGTTTCATTAACTTTCTGTTAATTTAAATTTTCCTTTCCATATTTATTAAAATTTTAAAGTCACTTTATTTCCTTTTCTGTTCATTCATAAATTTATTCAACTTTTCTATAATTATTTTACTTACAAATTCACTTCTTTTATTTTCATTCCCAAATTCAAATTATATATTTGGTAATTCATTATTGTCCGATTTATAGCAATCAATCCATAGCATTCAATATTTCCACATAATTCATTACAGAATATCAAATATTCAGAACAGAGAATATTAAATAATTAAATAGGGTCCAGTTGGATCCCTCCAACCTGTTTTCCCTGCATCCACAGATATTAGCACAATGTAAAATGCAAATATATACCACACTACAGCACATAAATCAATTCAACCATTTCAAACAATTATATAAATTTAATCATTTAAATTTAAATTTAACTGAGTGAGATTAACTCACCTTTGTTTTGTTTGCAATCCAATTCAAACCGGCTTGCCTCTCACGATTTTTGACCTTGTATAAATATTATATGATTTATTAACTTCTGAGATAATCCAAAAATAATTTAACATTTAATAAATTAAATTGACCAATAATTTAACTTATCCTAATCATTTGGTTTTAAACTAATAAATTTGGATAGCTTCCAAAATCTAACCTTATATAACCTTGTATAAACGACCATTTTAAAAACCTTACTTTTCTTTTCTCTTCTTTTTTTTAAAAAAAAATCTTCACGTATATATATATGCTTCTCTAACTAAATAAAAGAGGTTTTCTCGCTTATTAGTTTAAATAGTACTTATTTATATTTCAAAAAATCATCTCGAGATAAAAAACTGTCCAGATGATAAATGTCTAGGTTTTTAAACCTTATCCTAATTTTCTTTACATACTCACATATATATACTTATATAAAGTTAAATTAGAGGGAAAAATACCTTACTGCGATACCAGGAACCACACCGCACCCTCACGCTTGCCAACATCTGACATCACCTCCCAATCGAACGCCGGCCTCCTCGAGACTTCACGACATCGAAAATCACTCTCGGTTCCCTCATGAAATCGAACCTGCAGCGGCGGCGATTATTTCGCTCATCTCGTGGACCTGAACCCTATGCTCGCGGCCAATTTGCAATGGTCGCAGCCCCCTCTCGCTCGCTCTTCCACCCCTTCGAACAGCCCTCGATCGAAAACGCCTAATAGGTTCGCGTACGAGCTCTCGGATCCATGTCGCGATTTCCATTTTTGTCCGCCATTTATTTTATTTTTATTTTTTTTCGAACGAAATGAATTCGTACGCAAAAGGGAAAAGGGAAATGGAGTTATTCAAATTCGTGAAATTGGAAGAGGGGAAAAGAATATGGTTTTCGATTTCTGAATGAATTTTTGAGAGGAAGCTCGACCATTTTTATATTTTTTTTCTCTGATCGAACTGACTTGAGGAGATGGAAGAAGAAAAAAAATGGGTACGAATGAAACACAATGGAGGCGGGTTGTACCTATGGTCAGATAAACGAAAAGCAAACGTATTTTATTTAGATTCAATTCGTCTCGGTATAAATTTTTTTGTGTTTATATATCGTGCGCACACACCACAACTCCAAATGTTACGAAAATTTAAATCCGATAATATAACACTATTACGGACCCAACGGAACTGGTTTCGTCAATTTCCGAGACTGTGCCTCAAAAGGCTATTTTTAAATTCAATTTAAACGATATATTTTAAAACTGAACAAATAAGTGTTAAATTCAATTTTAAAACTTCTATTATTTCAGTATTATCAATGTAAATTTTATAAGCCTTCAAATTATTTTCAACAGGCTTAAAACTCCAGATTCAATATTTTACCTAATTCCGATAATTAAATTCAACAATTAATTATCAAATAAATACTGATATTTGAAACTATGTTAATAATTAACCTTTGAATATTTAAAATTAATTAAATATTCTCATTTCAAATATTCGAAAAATTCTGGGTCGTCGCATTCCTCTCCCCTTAAAAGAATTTCGCTCCCGAAATTACTAGTTAGGAAGAATGATCCAATACCCATTACTATTTTCCAAACCAACAGTTTAATCAACTTGCCATAACATAACTTTTATCAAAGACTCACCATTACTTCAACCAACTTCCCTAAACCTTTCATAGTTTTCAAATAACTTTACTTATTCAACCCTTCAAATTTAAATTTAACTTCAAATTTAAATTATCAAAATTTCTCAAAAATTTTCTAACTCCCTAAATTTTCGAAAAATTTCGCCAGCGTCTCCTTTGCGCGGCTAGCTCGGTACTACTACAAAATGGCTCTACGGCCTCCCTAATCCAAAAAGAAAAATAAAAACCAAGTGGCTAGATCAAAAACCCAATCAAATTTCATATAGAAATTTAAACACATACCCTTTTTGTCGAGCATTTCAAATTTATTTTTTTCTGAAATCAAATCCAATTCCCTTTTCCTTTTATAATACCTGCATATCCTGCTTAGTACTAATATCCAATCACAATATTCCCAAAACATTTTATCGACTCCCTTACCAAATACCAATATTCATCCAAATATCAACTTAGAATATATTTGCAATATTCAATTTCCAATTAAGAATTGACCTTTCCTTACTTAAGTTAACATAAGCATTTTATATGTTTCTTTATTTATTTCCGTCTTACCACTTTAGTTTATATCTATTTCTATTCAAATTGATTCTTTCATTACCATATGAATTCAATTTATCTTTAACTCTGAATATTGAATTTTATTTTCCATTTATAACTAATTCATGTCATTATTTTAGTTAGTTTCATTTACTAATTTATTTCAATTTCCAGTTTGAAATCGTTTTGCTGTTAACTAAATTTTCCAAAAATTTTCAAAAAATTTCTAACTCCCAAAATTTTCGAAATTTTTTGGCAGAGTCTCCTTTGTACGGAGGAGCTTTTGCAATTTGAAAAAAGAGATAAATATATATACATCGACCCACACGGTCGGAAAAATCAAAAACAGTTCATATTTCCTATTTTTATTGCGTAGGCGTACCTTATTTATCATTTTTAAGCAGACAACTTATTTATTTAGCAGTTAATGCAACCCAAATCCAGCCACACGGCTCCCAGGTACCTGTACTTACACTCAATTTAAACATGTAAGTGTCAAATATATGAAGTTTAACAACATCTCACTTATTTGCGATAGTTAAACTCAGGACTTCTAAAAGAAATTCACACCAAACATTTGTCATAAGCAACTTATACAATTTTCATACTAATTCCACTGTTCCAATTAATATATAACCAATTTAAATGGATTTCAACTCAATTTATACTTAATTCCATTCCATTTTAAATTTATTCACAATTCATATATTCTCAATTTCATTGCATTTAAATTTGAATTCATTCACTTACATTTCATTTTATTAACCAAACTAGTTCAATGTCCAAACAGGTTCCATTCAAAATCATTTGATCTAGCTCGACGCATTCTGTTTAAATTTCATTCACAATCCATTCATTTACATTTCATTCCATGTTAGTTTATTCCAAAATATTTTATTTAGCTCGAAAACAATCCAGGTTATTTCATTCAACAACCATTTCAATTTTTATTCACGATCCATTCATTGCGTTTCATTTAAATCCATTCTGAATTTTCATTTCCTTAAATATTATTCATAACTCCACGAATTCTATTTCGATTCAAATTTATTTCTCTTGATTTAAATCCAACCCAATATCATTAAACTTAGTTTAAGTTGAATTAAATTCAACTCTCCTCTATCCATTTAGCTTAAGTTAATTTACTTCAATTTATTCAATTTTATACTTAAGCTCATTTTCGTTTTACAAGTAAATTTTTTTCTCTTTTCTATTCAACTTGATTCTATCATAATCAAATCTCATTTTAAACCTACAATTTCATTTGATTAGTTATTATAAAATTTAACTTTCATACTCAACTCATTCAATTGATTACATGGCCAACTTCAATTTATTTCCACTTATTTGGATTTTATTTGCACATTCAAACCATTCCTATTTTAATCCATTTTCATTTTTATTCGATACATTTTCTATTATATTTAATTTGTTAACACTTCAAGTCAAATTTTTATTTATAACTCAAGTTCTGATCCCACCATTCTCTTTTAATTTACCATCCAATTTATTAACTTACAATTCAATTTCATATTCGATTCATTTAATTAATTACAAGGCCACCTCCAATTATCTTTTCTTCACTCATGATTCAAGTCGAATTTGATTTATAACTTGAGTTTTATTTCCAAACTTCATTAGTAGCTTAAAATTCAGCTTCTATTTAACTACACTGAACTCCATTTACACATTTCATTAGCTAATTTATTACCAAATTAGCTCCCTCCTATTTATAGTTCAATACTTGATTTTTTTAATCTTAAAATTTCTTCATTAATTTTCTTAAGTTCAATTTATTTTATAATTCAAGTTTTGATTTTCATTTTATTTTTCAGTTCATGAAAAATATTTATTTTGGGTTTCCTATCCCACCTTTCAAATTTTATAAGTCACAACTTATTATTTACACAATTCCACTCATTATGGGCTTGAATATATCCTTCTTTTATTTTTAACTCAAGCCTTATGCTTATTTATAACCAAGCATATTTTTATTTCTATGGATTTCTAATTCTTTTATAAGTTATTCCAATTCATTCCATCCAATAACTTAATTGAATTCTTAATCCAATTCAATTTTATTTTAACTCAGATTTATTTACCTCAATTTGATTTCAACTAAATTCGAATACAACTGGATATTATTTTCAGCCTATCCAATTTATTTCAATCCAGTTAAATTTTATTCCCCAATCCAAGTTAATTCCATTTTTAACTTTTACTTTAAATTTAAATTTCCAACACTCAAAGCTTATATTCCTTTCCTAATTTAAAAATCATCTCAATTTATAAGCTTACGACCTATCTCATCAGGATTTTTAAGCATCCGGCTTTTGGTTTCAAGTCATTTTGAAATCTCCAACATCTCAAATCACATTTCTCAAAAGTTAAACCAATCCTGGTTTTATTCCCAACAAATTTCCTTTGAAATTTCACAAACCTCCATTGCATTTCTTTCATATCCAAAAAAGTTTGATTCCAAACCATTTTATTATATTTGACATCATTCCAAAAATATTTAAAATCAATTTTATTTACATTTACCAGTTCATAGAATTTTATTTTATTTTAAAGTTTTATAGCAAATTTTAAATTGATATCCAACTCAATTTATTTTTAATTCATTTCTATTTTAGCTTACATGGTATTTTATTTCATAGTGCATAGGTTCCATACGAACCCATATTATTTAAGCTCAACAGCCTTTCATGCTTGTATATCATTAATTCAATCCATTTGAATTTTATTTCAACAAATTTCAAATTTACAAGTTATCAAACTTTTTGTATGCCATAAACATTCTTAGTTAAAATCCCAAGGTTTAAACAATCTTTCAACACTTCAAAATTCTTTGTGAAATCACTTATATCCAAAATTCCTTGCATTTTCAAAATCAACCAAATTTCTCCAACAAACTTAAATCCAAAACGTCATGGTAGCAATCCCTCTTTTGGAAACTCGAAAATGAACACCGATGATGTCGCGATCATCATCGGAATTATTTTCCAGCGACCGTAAAGAGTTCAATGCTTTTCTTTCTTTTAAAACCCTTCAAGTATTTTTGAATTCCAAATCTCTCTAGATTTCACATCCCATTCATAAATATTCCTCACATATGTATTATTTCTTTTCAATTTTAATTTAAGTCAAATTTTAACTATAATTCATATTTATAAATTTCATTTTATAATGAATTTATTTCCTAATACTATGGTTATATTTCCAATTTCTAGTTAGATTTTTACACAACGATGATAATAATTTAATATTATCATTTCTAACATCCAAGCAACCATATACTAGCTAAAATAGTTTACAAAAACTTTTCTTTATATCAAAATATATTTGGGTAAAATTATTTCATTCACCCACATTTAAAACAATACCGTGTCAATTGTTCTATTCAAGTGTTTAGAAACCCCTTCGATACAGTTGTCCAGACTAGATCGACAAAGGTTCATATGCCACTCAATACATCAATCAACACAATATTAAAACAATTTATATTCACTAACAAATACGCGCTCATATCTATTAATACACTCAATCTCATTCTAGAGTACTACGGACTCTATTTTAAATGAGTAATTCCCACCAGAGCCAAGGTTATCTCCAACCTAAGCTCTGATACCAAGTGTAACGACCCGCAAATCCGTACCCCTGAGTTAACGCTATTCTACATCAATCAACTCAAGACGTACAGAAATGCGAACCATTTTAATTAAAGAAGAAGAGGTAGAAGAAGAGAAAACAGGAAACGATATCAGAATCTTACCATCGTAGCGGAATAAAATATAATAGATAATACATATCTTTACACCAAAGCAAATATATCTATTATACATTACATTATCAGAGTACATCATCAGAGTTCACACAACATCAATAGCATACAACTAGATACACAACCACTAGCGGAATATACATATAGAACAAGTACGAGAATACGCATCGTCGTCCAGCTCGTCTCTTGAGCGCCACAGCATCAAAACCTGCATCCTATAATACTCCGTCTGACCCGAGCATTACAGTTAAATAACACCCGAGTCAGTCTGGAATACCAGCGTGAGAAAATCACACTCAATTGATTATTAAAGTTTCAAAAATCCTTTGAAAATAAAAGCATCTCGTAAGACCACGCCACAAATAAACATGTCGGGTTTTTACCTTACGATAGCTAAAACAATTTTTATAGAAATCCTCTCATATTATAATAGGGTCTATTTACAAATACTTATAAAATAGCCGAAATTGTTACATTCATTAAATTCCAGCTACTAGCCACAGAGTGGGTAATACAAACAAAACTCGTACAAGGCTCGTAGGGAAAATGGATTTCCAACTAATGACTAGGCAATGGGGTACCACCTGTCACAGTACGGGGCCTAGATCACCGTACCGAGGAGTACGCCCGCTCCTATGCAACACAAGGCCGGGACTACCCCTTACTGGATAATCCCGAGTGAGATCACCCCGCAGTTGGGATCAGCAACCGCCCACTAAGCCGAAATAAAAAGGGACATCTAGACTGGAATGACCTCACCCTGCTTGGGTGCTACCCACCTAGCCTTGCTGCACAACCCCTGATTTTCAGTCATTCCCATTTGATGAGGCTTGAGGCTAAGCGTTACCTTTTTTAGAATATATATCCCTTAGAATGCCAATCGTCCACCTGACGATGTTTCGCAAGCATTCATCCATACAAGTCCGTCCCGGGTTCGAACGGAACCGAAGGCACTATTCCTACTACATCCATTTTGGAAATATCCTCAGGATTAGTAGCGACTATCCCTTGCACTTCACTTCTCCATCTTCGAATCCAAAATCGTTTTTCACGAACGTACAAACCGGATCGAAGTGGTTTTCGAGAAATAAATCTCGATCCCGGTCTCTTCGAAACGATCAACGCATTTGTCTAATATTGATGGTCGGTTATTTAACTATCAATTAATATTCACAAACAACCATCCAACAATAAATAATTTCCCAAATTAGTTATTAACCTCAAAATATCTTCACAAGATATATTTCTATTTTCAATCCTTTGAAAACAGTTTCAAAACCATCTTTCATTTCAGAATAAACTTTTCCAATTATTTTCCATCTCTTCTGAAATCACCAAGCACAAAACTAGATTTTTAAAATAATTTAAAGTACTTTACTTTGAAATATACTTTAAAACATTTATTTTAAAACTACTTCAATGATTTGTAAAAAATACATACTATATGAATATTTGAAAATAAAGTTACTAAATAAAATATAAAACTAGATTTTATTTTAAAAAAAATAAAATACTAAGTCACTCTTTAAATAATTATTGCTATAATAGATTAAAAGGAAATACTTACTTTAGAATTTAAATATTTAGAAATAGTAAAATTTTCAAAACATACTTCTTAAAACAACTTTAAACTTTTAAAAATTTACTTTGAAAACGTACTTGGTTATTCAGAGAGAAATTTCCAATCTCAATCACTTAAATTAATTTTCCAAATTGATTCCCAATTTATTCCATTTGAAATAAATTTCTTTACTTATCAGTTCATTTCAAAATTCATTAATTATGGACTTTATTATTATTTTCAGTTTGATTTTTAAATCCTTTAGCTGAAATATACAAATTTCAGGTTATTCCCAATTTCTTCTTTATTCTTCTTAAATAATTTAAATCCTAAATTTAAAATAAATGTTTTGTTCTTTTAAACAATAACATTGAAGTTTAAGTTTCATTAACTTTCTGTTAATTTAAATTTTCCTTCCCATATTTATTAAAATTTTAAAGTCACTTTATTTCCTTTCCTGTTCATTCATAAATTTATTCAACTTTTCTATAATTATTTTACTTACAACTTCACTTCTTTTATTTTCATTCCCAAACTCAAATTATATATTTGGTAATTCATTATTGTCCGGTTTATAGTAATCAAGCCATAGCATTCAATATTTCCACATAATTCATTACAGAATATCAAATATTCAGAACAGAGAATATTAAATAATTAAATAAAGTTGAGGGGTCCAGTTGGATCCCTCCAACCTGTTTTCCCTGCATCCACAGATATTAGCACAATGTAAAATGCAAATTCCAAATATATACCACACTACAGCACATAAATCAATTCAACCATTTCAAACAATTATTTAAATTTAATCATTTAAATTTAAATTTAACTGAGTGAGATTAACCCACCTTTGTTTTGTTTGCAATCCAATTCAAACCGGCTTGCCTCTCACGATTTTTGACCTTGTATGAATATTATATGATTTATTAACATCTAAGATAATCCAAAAATAATTTAACATTTAATAAATTAAATTGACCAATAATTTAATTTATCCTAATCATTTGGTTTTAAACTAATAAATTTGGATAGCTTCCAAAATCTAACCTTATATAACCTTGTATAAACGACAATTTTAGAAACCTTACTTTTCTTTTCTCTTCTTTTTTTTAAAAAAAATCTTCACGTATAATATGCTTCTCTAACTAAATAAAAGAGGTTTTCTCGCTTATTAGTTTAAATAGTACTTATTTATATTTCCAAAAATCATCTCGAGATAAAAAACTGTCCAGATGATAAATGTCTAGGTTTTTAAACCTTATCCTAATTTTCTTTACATACTCACATATATATACTTATATAAAGTTAAATTAGAGGGAAAAATACCTTACTGCGATACCAGGAACCACACCGCACCCTCACGCTTGCCAACATCTGACATCACCTTCCAATCGAACGCTGGCCTCCTCGAGACTTCACAACATCGAAAATCACTCTCGGTTCCCTCATGAAATCGAACCTGCAGCGGCGGCGATTATTTCGCTCATCTCGTGGACCCGAACCCTATGCTCACGGCCAATTTGCAATGGTCCCAGCCCCCTCTCTCTTGCTCTTCCACCCCTTCGAACAACCCTCGATCGAAAATGCCTAATAGGTTCGCGTATGAGCTCCCAAATCCATGTCGCGATTTCCCTTTTTGTCCACCATTTATTTTTTTTATTTTTTTTCGAACGTAATGAATTCGTACACAAAAGGGAAAAGGGAAATGGAGTTATTCGAATTCGTGAAATTGGAAGAGGGGAAAAGAATATGGTTTTTGATTTCTAAATGAATTTTTGAGAGGAAGCTCGACCATTTTTATATTATTTTTTTCTCTGATCGAACTGACTTGAGGAGATGGGAAGAAAAGAAAAAAAATGGGTACGAAGGAGACACAATGGAGATGGGTTGTACCTATGGTCGGATAAACGAAAAGCAAATGTATTTTATTTAGATTCAATTCGTCTCGGTATAAATTTTTATGTGTTTATATATCGTATGCAGACACCACAACTCCAAATGTTACGAAAATTTAAATCCGATAATATAACATTATTACGGCCCCAATGGAACTGGTTTCGTCAATTTCCGAGACTGTGCCTCGGAAGGCTATTTTTAAATTCAATTTAAACGATATATTTTAAAACTGAACAAATCAGTGTTAAATTCAATTTTAAAACTTCTATTATTTCAGTATTATCAATATAAATTTTATAAGCCTTCAAATTATTTTCAACAGGCTTAAAACTCTAGATTCAATATTTTACCCAATTCCGATAATTAAATTCAACAATTAGTTATCAAATAAATACTTATATTTGAAACTAAAGTTAATAATTAACCTTTGAATATTTAAAATTAATTAAATATTCTCATTTCAAATATTCGAAAATTCTGGGTCGTCACACTATTATCAAAATATGAACGTCAAACTATAAGAAAAACAACCACCACATCCCATTTAAGAAAAATAATATACTAGTGAATATACTCATTTAAGAAAACAACCAATTGTGACTTGTTAAACAACAAATAAATTATACGTAACTACATCTGGATAAATTCCATTCTGAATCATTTCCTTCTCTGTCATCTTAGCTAGCTTAATATTTCCTATCTTTAAAGAAGCATGTATTAGTGCGTTGTATGTATAACATTCAGTGTGATATACCGACACCCATCTCATGCATCATGTTTTTGATTAGGCATGCATCTCATTACTATTAGACGACAAGAATGTTTCAGGAATAGATGTATTGATTACTAAAGCATATCATAGATTTTTAAACCATATTATGAAATACTTGTAGTAACATGCTATGCCACTCACATTTGAAAAAGGTAAAATGAAAATAGACTAAAAATGTTATATATATATATATATATATATATGTTAAGCATTTCTCTTTCATTTCACCTAAAATTTTCTCTACAATACCAATTGAAAAAAGAAATTAGCGAATTCTGGATATGATAAGACCAACACCATAAAATATTGTTGATTTTTGCTAGCCAAACATATGCCATTTAGAAAAGAAAACATACAGAGTTAACATTTGTGTAGTTTTATGTTAAATTTTGAAATAAGATGTTCAGATAAAAATTGGAACTAAAGGTGTAACTAGTCCAAAAAAAATTTTAAATTTTAAACATTCGTAGATTTTTACACCAAATTATAAGTGAAAATATTCATGAACTCAAATCAAAGAATGCATGGATTTGAATCAAATTTCAAGTCAAAATATTTATGATTTTAAATCAAACAGTGAAATACTTCTATATTTTGCAATACATTATGGATTTGAATCAAGTTTCAAAAGTAAAGAATCAATGGAGAAGAAAAGAGTCTGAATAGTATAAAGTGAGGTCCTAGTTATATAATTTTTGATATACTACAAAATAAGTATTAAGGAGCATATATGGGGATGAGGATAATACAACAAAATAGGCTAAGTTGATCAAAGGTCGTGTGTAGGTTCTTCCGAAACAAAAAACTTAAAATTCAAATTATGTTGAAAGGAAAATGATATAAACATTGGTAGATTCACATAGCAAATCGAACCTCTCACAATGAGAAAATGATATAAACATTAAACTGAAATAAATAAGTTGGGAAACATAATAAATATTTGAAAACTAGATGAAGCAGAAGTGTAAAATTTTGAACCAAAGATCTCTGTTTGTTTAGTGTCATGTCTATGGCCACTTTATTTAGAGACTATTTTACTTTGTGGATTTACACATATCAAACAACTACACCATTTAACAAAGGGTATTCAATGGAGATTTATTTACAAAGTTGAAACCTATTATCAGAAGTGGTAGTTTAGTATAAACAAAAGGTTTCGAAAGTACTAAGAAGTAAGAACACAGTTATCCCATCTTTCCTTGAAAAAATGGTCTTGAAAGTAAATCTGGTGTTTTTGCTTAAATAATTTTTTAATTTCTTTATTGAATGCTTCGAAGGAGTGAGAATGCATACAAGCAAGATAGTGAAGTGGAGAGTATTGGTTTCTTCTTTGGGATAGTTGGAGAATGAAGAACATGTAGAAGGCATGGGGAAGACATGCATTAAGATGAGAAAGCATGGGGAAGATATGCAAGACAGTGAAGTGGAATGTATTTCTAACATATTTTAATAAAGATACACTATTATGAGAAACTAACATATTTTAATTAGTTCAACCATTTTAAGCTGGCATCTTAGTTCAATTTCTAACAATTGTTTGAATAGACATATGCATATCATAGAAAATGATGCTCTACATCTTCCATACGTGGGTATACTTATTTAATACAAGAAAAGTTCACATGTTTGAGAATTTACAATCAAATGCAATATTATCACTACTACAAAACAGGTCATTTGCATCGCCTCATTTGAATCGGTTGAAGTAAAAACTGATGCAAATAGAACTATTTGCATCAGTTCTGTCTTAATAACCGATGCAATTGATACGTGGAAAGCAATAGGTAATAAAAAATCAAATTTGCATCAGTTGTCACCAACAACCGATGCAAATAGTTTTAGTCGCATCGGTTTTAAAATTAACCGATGCAACTACGTCCAAAATAATAATTTTTGCATCGGTTCCCTAACGGAGGCGATGCAATTTCAAATTATCTAGGTTATTCATTGCTCACTTGTTCCATCCCGTCTTTCAAATTTTTTTTCGCCGCTCCCATTCTTTTCCCCAAATAATTCGCCTGTTAAATAAAAATTCGATTTTCCTCTAATTTTTTTGAAAGATTGACTTTTCTCTGTTCAAGGCAGAGAAGAGGGGATTGTCGCTACAGATAAGTGGTATTCATGGGTTTTCGTTGCGGTGGTCAAGAGTCTCAATTGAAGGCGGGTTGATGTCGAGTTCGATTAGGGATTCACGATTGTAGTTCGAATGTTGGAGGAAAGGAGTTCGGTAGTGGTTTCGTGGTGGCAAATTAGTGATATGTGGCAATGAGTTTGGGCTTGAAGTGCGATTCTAGAAGGTTGATGCGAGTTCGATCGCGTTTCAGGTGGTGATTTCGGGTGGTGATTGGGGTTGCTGTCAGGGGAGTCAAGAGCAGTGAAGGTAAGGCGTTGTCGTATTCAGGTGGTGATTCCGGGTCGGGTTCGATGTAGTGGGTTGGGTGTGTTTTGGTTGAACTTGCTGTTGTTTTGGCTTCTGTCGGGTCCCTTTTTGTGGTAGGTTAGTTAATGTCTATGGTGTGTTACTTGCATGCCGGTTAATTTAGTTTTATATTTTAGTTTTACAGAAATAATTATTCGATAAATTTAGATATGTAAGGTTTAAAAGGTTTGATATATTTGCATGAATTGGGCCAAAAAGAAGATTATCTTCAAGGTGGAGTTGATGAAGACTGATAGGAAGAGAAGAAATAGACAACGGTATCTGACTCCTGAAATTATTACCTGCAAGCTCTAGCTCTTTCAAGTAAGTGCAATTCCTTAAAGATTTGAAAATTGCATCAAACTTTATGGTGTTAGTTGATAGATTGTTGTAGGATAAATGGAGGTATTTTAAAAAAGGCATTTTATCAAAAATACCAGTTGGTACTTCTCTTGTAAAATAATTTGACTCAAAATCTATCCATTCGAGTGCACAAAAGTTTGACATAGAATAAGGAATCAGACCCTCCAAATGGTTCGACCAGAGATTGAGAAATCTTAAGTTCTTGATCGTGCAATGGTCTTTCATTATGATTTTTCCAGACAATGAATTGTTAGAAAGATCAATGTATCTTAAATAAGTGCTATTACAAAAGAAAGTATCTGGAATCGAACCTGTAAGTTGATTCCGTAGGTAAAAGGAAATTAGTATTTCGACGAAGAATCATTTCTTAAGGAAAAAATGGACGTTTGAACTTCAAAATACACAATTCAAAACCAAATTAAATCTTATATAGAAAATGAAGGGGCTTCAATACTAAAGAAACTATACTCGTATAGCATAAATTTCAACAATTGGTAGCATGTTGTAAACAGTAATAACATATCTTATATCTGACGAAAGATAAATGCTTCAATGCAGGAATTATTTATGACTTTTTCGTGTTAAGAAAAATGAAAGATGAAAGTCTTACAGAACCTCTTACTGTCAAATATATTGACAAATGTTCAGTTACTTAAAAATTAAGGACATGAAGGGAAATTTGAAGATTTCAAAAGAGTCGAGTGAGTTCTACAGTTTTACAAATACGGAACTCATTTCTTCTTACAGTTTTACTTTGCAATGACAAAGTTGAAATTTGGACCTTCTAATAAAATGATGGGGAGGGTAGCCCTATTCTTGATAGCAATTTTATTTTTGGCTCATTGCCCATAATCAGATGAGTTTATTTTAACTATTCATGTAACCTACTTAAAAAAATTTAACTCACCTGTGTAGGGCTTGACTTTCTACCAGTTTATTTCTGCACTGTCTTTATTATGTAGCGGCTATTTGGTTTCTATGCTCCTGTCATTATATCCATTACTAATTATATGCCATCAAATGTATACCATTTGCAAAGGAGAGGATGAAAAAAATACAGCATCGCTCTTATTGTCTCAGATAAATGTACACCGTAGCTATAATGTTAAAAGTCAAAGTGGTAAAATTATAAGAAGAAATTAGTACACTATAATTTTCCTATGCATATAACCTTCTTAGCTATGCAAATCCTAACTTGGATCTTTCAATAAGTTTATAATATTTTGTTATAGAGGAAATAATGAACAAACGGAGTGACACAAACATTTCTTAAAAAATTAATTTTACCAAAATTTCCATTAATATAGAGGATGTAATGAATAAATAGCATATGATATTCGAAATAGCTAATTTCATGTAAATGACAGTTACAAATGTTACAAAATAAAAAGAGGAATCTATTTATGTGATGTTGTTGAATTTTAATTTCTTACAACTTTTTTTGATATTGTAAATTTATTGTATTCAACAATATTTATGAAGCATTATAGCTATTTGTTGAACGACTATATAAATGTTTACATTGTAAAATGTATAAACAGAGAAATCACAACACGACAATAATTTCTATAAGAGTTGAGCCAAATTATAGGATTTTGTATCTTTACCTCATTAGCAATTTTCAAGTTAGACAAGTAGATTCAGGTAAACAGGTAAAAAAAAAAAAAAAAATTTCTAATCCTTCCAGTTTTGAAACCTAAAATTTCATAATTAGAATACAATATTCATTGTAAATTTTCTAAATTTTTCATTAGCTTCTATAGCTTGTTACTGTAGCAGTACGTCTTAAATGTTTTCATCTTCTTTTGTCAACATTTTTCCCACCACGATGAAGTTTTTAACTTCCATAACTATTGAATTAGTTAGCTTTATTTTTTTTTGAATATATATTATCGCTTATTTTTATTGTTGTAACATTCGTTTTCTTAGTGTTTTTACACAGGTTGGATGATATATACGAAGAAGCTTCAAATTTAGTGGATAGGCTTCGATCTTTGTGATAAATTTATATTTTATGAAAATATTTCATATTTGTGTCAGTTGCCGATGCACATGGGACTAGTAGTTGTTTAAGCCCTTGTTGAAATTTCAAAATTGACTATTTTATGATGCATTTTGGTTTTGCCGTTGGAAACCGTATAGAATTTACAAAATAAAACCCATCTAAACTACTATTTCTTTTCATGAAACTATATTTTAATTTTACAACAATCATTTGCAGAGTATAGCTGATATAGTAGAGCATATGTTTGTTATAAAACTAGATGTAGGCATAGTATAAAACTGTTCTATCATGTTCATCATTTTTATTAGATGCAGGCATGGCAACAAGCTGTAACCATTTTTTAATCATATACTATTGATTTCAACGATTGAACTTATTTTGTAGATGAAAATGTAAGAGTACTATTTGGAAAAAATTTATTAATTACCCTGTACAAAATTTATTTACTTTTAGTTACAAATGCATGGTAAATGCATTTGAAACGTGGTAAAAGCAACCTTTTTAAACCAAAAATGTGATTAAAACACATATTTGAATCCTAATTCAATATCAATTTTTTCATTATTATATATATATATACATGCACACACACATATACATATATATACACACATACACACACACACTATTTATGGGTCCGGCACGGGCCCGAGGCTATTTAGGCGGTAGCCTATGGTCCCGAGCTGGAAGGGGGCCTCAATTTTTTATAAGAAGTGTTATACATAAACTGCTATTGTTACATATACTATTGAAGCTATATTTAGTATGGTGGTAAGGGTATATATCTAGCTCCTATAGATTGCATTCGTTCTTTTAATGTGATTGCTACCCTAATATGTTAACCAACCAACTTTTTCTAAGTGGTGCTAGCACTGATATGGTAAATAACCAAAACTCTAAATAAGTCCAACTTTTTAAGGACTGTATAATTTGAAGCTTATGTTTCAGTTTCTGCTTCAATTATAATGCACTGTTTCAAGTTCTACATCAATTGTCATGCGTTTTCAAGTTAAATGAGTTATTTCTTAAGGAAAGGTTTTGAATAAATCAACAAATTGAAACCACTGTTTTGCATCATTAGTTAAATGTACCTATTATATTGAAATGAATATATATATATATATACACACACACAATTAAGCATATTTTTTCACTTTTATAAGGGCAGTTCTATTAGTTTTAAAAGAATCAATCAATATTTTTATTTCACTTGTTAGTCGTTCACTCATTCCTTTATTATTATTGGAAAGAAGTATGAATTGTAAGAGACTGGTTTTTGCTGTGAGGTGTATTTCTTGAAGATTTTATTACTGTTTTTTTTTCTTTGTCATTCATAGCATGGTACAACATTGAACTACATCAGTTCATACAAGTTTATTTGTTTTTGTCTTTGTTTTTTCCATCAGTTAGACAGTTTTGGTGATCACCGCCCAAGACCTCTAAATTTAGGGTCGGTCCTGATTATTTATGATTGTTATCATATGTTTGTGAAACAATTTTTTACTACTTTCAGACTTATTTTATCACAAGGTTTTCTATTTTATGTCTTTTAGTTTAAGTTATAGATTTTGATATTTTTATACAAATAAGATAAGGTGCATGCTAATTGTTTAATGTATTATTTCTAGGCAGTAACTCTTCTTATTCCACCCGTTAGTTTCTCTAATGGAATGGTAGTAATATTTGATGAATCTATATCGAAATTGATGGTCTCATATAAATAATTTGCACCAATACTATTAATACTCATGTTTTTCCTTTCAAATAGAATAAGCCGTATTGTACTATTGAACTTGTTTTGTGCTCGAATAATTATTTTTTTAAACAAAATTGTAATATACATGAAAATGCAAAATGATGGTACTATTCGATGAATTTTATATCTAAAAATGATGTTCTCATATCATTGATTTGCATTGGTACATTAACGCTCATGTTTTCTTTATTCAAATAGGATAAGATATATCATGTTGTATTTTCAACTTAGTGTGTGTTTAAACCAATATTTTTGTTCAAAAGAAAATAGGATAGGATATATCATGGTGAATTAAACTTAACATTCTATTTAGACGCCCCAGTAGAGAGATACTTCTTTTATATTAACAAAGTTCAAGGTTGTCTGGTTCTAAAGGCACATTTTTCATCTGAAGTAAACTTACATCTGAGTTCATTGTTACTTTAGGGAGACTGGAATGGTGCAGGAGCACATAAAAACTACAGGTGCAGCAAATTGCATCCCATAACATTCAATTTTCTGAATTTCAGTAAAATATTTATTGGCTTTTTATTTGTTTTTATCGCAGCACCAAGTCCATGAGAGAGGAAGGAGGCTATGAAGTAATTAAAAAAGCGATAGAGAAATTTGGATTGAAACACAAAGAACACATTACGGGTTATGGAGAAGGAAACGAGGGGCGCCTTACTAGAAAACACGAGACTGTAGATATCAACACATTTAAATGGGTATGCATGTTATCTTCTAGTATTTACTATAACTTAAATAAAAACCAAAAAATGTAACTATTTAAAAAGAATACTGTTCTGCTATTATATCTAGGGTGTTGCTAACCGTAGGGCTTCTATCAGTGTGGGTCATGATACAGAGAAGGAAGGCAAAGGTTTATATTCATCATTCTTCTTTTTTACTACAAGTTTCTACATTTTTTGTCAATAACGCTTTCCTTATGTTTTATATATGTTTCTGCGTTGTCTAGTTTAGATAATTTGTCGTAATTATTGGTTTTTCTTTATTCACATTATAAATTTATTCTAAAAAAATACACAATAAAATTTTGATTTGATAGGAAGTAGACAGTCATTATTTATAAGAGTACATGACATAGCTACTTGAGTCTCACGCCTAGTTCTTCTTATAGCAGGTGCATCTATATCAATGAACTTTTTAAGAGTACATGCCATGGCTACTTGAGTACCAATAGCAGCTCTGCCTTTAGACAAACAAGCAATGCCACCAACCAGAAGCAGACCGTTTACTATGAACTTCAATTTTGATGTTTTACTACCTTGCTTCCACTCTAATTTTATGTTACTGCTTGATCGCTTGTTTACTGTACTGTTTTTTTGGTCTGTCCGGTTCAAATTGGCTACTTGTTTACGTGTTAAATTCTATACCAGGAGGCACCTTTTAAATAAGCTTAAGTATTATAGCAACTGACGGTTACGAGCTACGCATATCAGATGAATAATTACATAAAGCATTGTTCATCTTACACATATAGCTCCATATTCCCTTAGAAAAAGCCAATATAGCCATCTCAACATTCACGCCAGCATCTTGCTGATTTTATAGTGTGATCTTACATGCATCTCTGCCAGGTACTTTCCTGATACGCCAGCTACATTTGTAATAACTAACACGGACATACTTTCTCAGTTGTGGCACTTGAGACTGTTCACCCTTGCTTATACGATAAAAAGTTTGGTCCTTTTCTTCCTACACGTTCCATGCCAGTATATATTATCTAGGTGTCAAAAGAGTGTACTTTTTAATCAACTGCCCAATTTCTGTTCCTGAGTTCATCAACCTCCAACTGATTGTATCCAATTAATGTCTTGTCCCATTCTAGCCTATATTCATTATCCATGTAAAAGTCTTTTAAAAGCTTCCGTGTCAAATTTCTTGAATGTGGTTACACTCATATATTTCAATGGCCCATTCGTGTCACAATTCTAGCCTATATTCATTCAATGTCACAATTCGTGTCACAATTCAAACATATACTGTTTTGCACATGAGAGGATGAAAAAAATAGAACAAGGTGAGGATTCAGAAGCTATTAAAGAAACAGGAACACCAGCAGTTGGTTTAGTTACATATAACTACATTAATTTGTTTCACTGAGTAAATTATTGATTTTGTGATGCTATAGGCTGAAAGTTGGAGCTTATCGCGTGTATCTGAATACGGTTACTCAAGATTACATGCTACTAAAGGGATTTAAGTCTAGAGGTGAGTGTAACTTAAGATACTTTGTTTTATCAAATATAAATTATAAACTGATTATAAAAAATTATACTTCATTTTCGTTAATTTTGCATTCAGTTTGTCAATTCAAACGCAAAGGCAGTGCAAGACAAGTTCCATATTATCAAGAACAACAGCAAATGGAATGACATATACTTGTGCATTAGAGTGTTTTTTCCTTTTTCTTTTATACTTATGATGGGAGGGTGTAATCAAAAGAAAGCGTTTGTATATTGGAAACTATGTATGTGTATTACTCAAGTTATGATTGATCTAAGTAAATATACATATTTACATTAGCAGTAATTACTACTCATTAGCTGCCAGGAATTACTTGTGTATGTTTTTTCTTATATATATATATATATATATATATATATATATATATATATATATATATATATAAAGATTATCAATAATATATATATAGTCTATTTTAGTACTGTAATAATGGTTTCTGAGGGATTAGTTTGTATCGATTGTTATAAAAAACCGATGCAATAGAGGGATTAGTTTGCATCGGTTTTCAACAACAACCGACGCAACAAGTTCCTTTGTTGCGTCGGTTTTCATTACAACCGATGCAATATGGGGGCTGTGTTCAAGCAACCAACCATGATATTTTGCATCAGTTGTTAGTAACAACCGATGCAAGCCTGTTGCATCGGTTGCATATGCATCGGTTGTTGAACTGATGCAAAAGGGGGGTAAACAACCAATGCAAATGGCCTATTTTGTACTAGTGTATGAGGTCAAACAATGAAATTACCGGATTAGTAGAAACAAAATTTATCATAATGACTCACGATTGGGTTTTGCATTGAATGAGTAATATTTACTATTAAATTATAACAAAACTAAAAAGGTGAATCAACCTTCTTCATTGATAAGTTTTAACTAGGACTTACATGATAACATGATGAACAAGTGTTTAAACACAGATATATGGAGGAATTATCTTTCCTGGGTTCATGATATTGTTAGGATCAAGAGTATTCTTTATTCTTTTCATAGTCTTCAATGCTTCTGTGCCTAATTCTTGTTCCAGATACTAAAAAGATCAAGAAAATTATGTTGGTAATTTGTAATGCAAGCATGACTGCAAATTTTAATTGCTCCTTGCTACTAGTCAACACAATATCGTTTTGAATAAAATGTTTTTTCATTTGGAAAAATAATATAGAAATATTGATGATAACAATAGCATTTCTTTTAAACAATGGACATACAATATGATCTAGTATCTTCATTTTTCTAGCACTGACACCGTGTTTTCCTATGCAGGCTCCTGCATAATGATATAAAATCATACACTATTGGCATGTGACAAATAATTGTGAACCGTACCATAAAGGGTTATGGTTTTAAGACTGTCTACTACGCATTTAAACTTGATAGTAAAATAAACCAATTTCTTTCTTCTAATATTTCCCCAACCAAATCATCTTCCTAAGCGTATCGTTCTGTATAGTTTAGTAATAGTACCCTAAAATGCATTTGCCCCAAAAAAGTGTCCTTACTTCAAATGTATAATTTTATCCAGCTGAAGATACAGTGCAAGTACCTTCTAAAGACAGGGCAGTGCAAACTACCAAATGATTTAATTTCACTGCTTCTTTTCTTTGCTCTTCATTTTCTGGGTCATATAGCACCACTGTGTGAATGTTTCCATCATCAGCATGAGCAACTACCATGCTATTAGTTTAATCAAAACTATTCAATGTATAGGCATTAACATAGAAGCGATATTATTAAACCCATGATATTTTGGACCCGCTGAAAAATAGAAAAGAAAATGCCAAAAACATTTTAAAATTTTTTATCTTGTATTTTTTTACTAAAATTAACAATGTAGTGGACATTGTATTATTATCATGAAAAATACAACTTTTCGTCAAAATTCATACTTCAACTATAACTTTCCCAGAAAAAGGGTAGGAATAGAGAAAAAAGGAGTCGTGCTTATATCATCTTTTTAAATGAATAAAAATTGACTTCCTCCCACTTATACTATCCAAAAACACTAATAACCTTAAGCCTTTTAAAAACCAACTATGCTTACCAAGTAAATGTAATCACATCAATTATTACTATCAAATCCTAACATTTCTAGTTATTTCAACTAATTGAGTTTCACCCTTTGTTACGATCAAATTGATTAAATACTGATTTGTTGATTCTGAATTTTATTTCTAACCAACACAATCAAGCTATCCAATAAAACAATTGTTAGAAATTGAACTAAGATGTCTATTGAAATAGCATAACAAAGATGTACCGCTCTCCAATCAAGTTATCCAGATTTTAATTAGAGAACTTCTAAACAACAGATATTCGAATCGACCATTTTAAGCAGTATAGTTGGTATTGTTTTTCTAATATTCTTTTCTCCAAACCGATTCATATGTTGGACATAGTTCATAGTTCACATAATTGGTATAAGTTCAATTGCTGAGTTTAAAAGCCTAATTTTACAATATACATAAAAACTGCTCAAATTTTGCTATGATAACATAAACTGTTTTTCAGATCACTATTTTGAGAATTTTTGTGTGAAATAATACGATTGTACTTCCCATAAGAGTAAAAATTAGACATCGTTTGTTTTACAGTGTCAATATACCTGAGGGCGAGGTGTACCGGCATTGAATAAAGTGGGAGAATCATGTGTGAACCATCTTTGAGACATTAAATGGTAGGTTTTGATGGCAGACTCAAGATCATGTTTGTGAATCTCAATAGCAACTCTCATAAGCATGACAAGCACCATTATCCAAGTGGTTAATTGATTCGGCTTTGGTGTAAGAGGTCACAGGTTCGAAACTTGCTTTCGAACGTTTATTGACATGTGATATGTTGTCCCAATGATTTGTTGTATATAAAGTGCCATTTCAAAAAAAAAACTCTCATAAGCATGTACTGAGGTCTTTCTACAACCACTCCACATACTTTCAAGAGGTAAGAGCTCTCGAGTGTCTTGAAGCCAAAATAATCATAACCGAAGTCCCTATCATAAATTATCTCACTATCTAAACGAGTTGCATTCTGCTAGAAATAATGATTAACGTTGTAATTTGAAGTAACCACTGCAACACTTATAAAGTGCTTGGCAACAACTTAATCTGTTGCACTAAAAGCAGCATATAAGTCAATATGTCAAAAATAATTACTTAGTGCTGACCTATTCCAAAATTTTAAAACTGAATTTTGGCACAATTTACTTGTCTAAACACTTTGATGTTTTACTACTCACTCAAGAGGTCTTCCAATGACGATCAGCATACATGTGCAATTGCCTACACTTGCTGCAAGAGATGCTGAATCTAATTTTTAAACTTCTACATAAATGTAAGAGTGGGCCTTGCTACTAATACCCTATCCAATGACAAAGAAAGTAGCAGCTCAGTTGCTCTCAAGCAACAACAAGTATTTCTGCTCACTCTAGTTAAAGTTAATATACATAACACTTTCAAGGAGATTCAGAACAAGCATGTTTCTAGGTTTGTGGTTTATTTTCAACATTAAAGACCAACTACATATCTAAAAGTGTGATCAATCATATTATGTTTGAATGTCAACAGTACAAGTGCCGTTTTTGTATGTAAACAGGTGTATTTACCCACGTGGTATATAAAACTAATTACAGTCCAACCTAAATGATGTATCACGGGCCCACAACTATGATTTTCTCACTAATCTCAATGTTACACAAAATATACCAAAGCAAATCAACAATAGCTTGAAAAAAACCTAAATGAAAATCATGGCATAGATTTGGCATGAGCAATGGCAATAAATCATTCAGTATGATCAACAATGAGATAGCATCAATAATAACTCTTAACAATTCATTATGACTAAGGATAAGATAATAATCGGGATAAATGATTATGCAAGCACAACCCTAAAGTGAATGTTTTATCAAAGAAACAAAGTGCAAGAAATTTAAGCACTTTACTTTTAATCCTGGAATATACTGTCAAAGATAATTTATACACATTAAGAACAAAAATAAAAGTAAAAGCATTGACGTAAATTTCACCTTGATTATTATCTCATAAACATCATCAGCAATTAGATGACCTTCCAGGCCTGACCTCTCATCAAACTGATTATACAAGATATTAATCCTGCAAGAAAAACAAATTTTACATTCAAATAAATTCAGTTAAAAAACCAATAAATAACAAAGCTTACGTTTTTGAAAATGATTTCTTTGTACTCTTATACGGATTTGACTTCAACTGTAGGGTGTTGCGATAAAGATCGAACAAATTCCACGATGATTCCAATCACCGACTTCGACAATGAGGAGAACCTGAGTAGGACTTCTGTATTTCAATTTGACAGAGTGTCGATGGCGACTACAACGATTTAAGCATTTATTCAACATTTTGGGAGACCGGACGTGGAAGTAAATAAACTAGGGTCATGAGGAGAAGATGGTAGGATGTGTTAAAAAAAGAAGAAATGAGCGCCCAAAATTTTTAAAAGCCCGCTTTAAGAGTTTCTCAACATTTCATAGTTGTGTAATTAGGAAAATAATAAAGAAAATATAACTAAAAATTGCAGTATGGCCAAACACGCTATCTTTTTATGCAATAAATTAATACTTTTCTTGTAGTGATTCATTTATCAACCCTATGTAATCAAAACAAAACATCACACCATATTCAATTATTCACAATAGCAAGCAACCATTCAGTTTATATTATATCTTATTTTATTCATTAAGTATATTTTTCAATTTCAAATTTAATTACATATATATAATTTATCATTCCATATATTATAACTATTGATTGCTTAAACATTTGCCCTAACGGTTCTATTTTAGAGAAACTGCTGGTTTTTATTAATAATTGGGTTCGTCCAGGCTAATTGGGTTTATAAATTCTTTGAATGGACTTCTTATTCAATTCCATATTTTAAACTAAGCATAAAAAAAACAAATATTGACACAAACGACATACTTTTCAATCAAACAAACAACCAAACGCCTTTAGCGGAAAGCTATCTTCAAGCTTCTGTTGTGCACTCCGATCATTACAGGATCTTTCCATTCAAAATCGCTTCATCACAAATTAAATTCTACACAAGGAAACTTACATAGAAGAGGCAGGGATAAAGATAATGGATATCACGAAAATAATAAATGCATCCCCTGATGATTATCCCACCAATAATCGGATAATCTTACTATCCCTTTTAATATTGGGTAACTATCACACACCCAAGGGAAATTTGGAACTCTAAGTCACCCTAGGTTAAGATCTGTGGAATTATACTCTATAATGTCCTGACTTGACTCTAATACCAAGCTACAACTCCCTGCCTTTATACCTATACTACTAAAGAGTGTTACTAAGTAATATCATCTAGTAATATAGAGAACGAGGTTTGTTAAAAGTGACCCGATATGGCTATTACTTTGGACTAACATTGACACCGTCTTTCTTACCATAAATTTTGAGGATCTGAACTGAATTATTGACGTGTATAGTCTCGGCATAAAATAATAAACATATAGATTAAAATAAACCAAAACGATACACAATATTAGGCACAAAGTTACAGATAACGGCGGAATAATATACATCATATAAAACTACAAAAGAACGAGTCTACAAAATGATAATGCTCGACCCACATATCTAATACATACAATATCACATCCAAAGCTAGTACATGGTTATTATCTAAAGTACTATTCAAAGCATCATATACATAATATATCCATGCATACATACATATATATATAGACACACACACATGAGGCAAACTCAAACTGTGAAAAATATTTTATTCCCATGCTAGCAAATATGTCCAAGGTCAGCAAGTGTTGGTACCAGTAGAGTCTCGTCTGACCCGAGTATTATAAATTAAACGGGTTAGACTATATCTTTAAAAAAGACAAGATACTGTATCACAAATATATGACTTAACCATAAAAATAAACCACAATAAAAATATGCCGGAAACCAAATAATCGTAATAAGACATATCAATCGAAATCATCATTTAATAAATCCATATCAAGTCTCTAATGGATTATCATCTAAAATATGGTGATAACAATTCAAAATTCTTCAAAGCCAAAAGAAACTAAATGTCCATCCCGAAAATCACCAAAGAAAAATCATCACTAATAAAATAACATGGTAGCCACTATCAGTTTAATATAGCGACGCAGAGTCTAACCGAAACAATATAGACTCGGCCACGTTATGTAATAGTCTAATGGAAACAATATAGATTAAAAAGTATAAACACCTGCTGCTAATAAAAGGAGTCATGTTTATATAAAAACTATGAGAATTTACCTAACAGAAACAATATAGGCAAACATCGTCCAAACTGCTAATCAAACTGATAAATTATAGTCATTCGGTATATAGACTAATAATGCATGCAAACATCTGTCTAAAAAACAAAAGGGTAGCCATGTTACACCATAAAAAACCTAACTCCAACAATATAGACCTACCTACCCAAATCTAAGAATGTATCGACTCTTAGATCAATGAATAAAATGAGTCATCGTCTATTAAGGATCTATTAGCTCATATAGCTAAACACCCCAAGATAGTGTAACTCTAAAGTGTAAATCACTATCACTTTAGTTAATACTAGAATTTTACTAAATGTCCCATAACACATAGTGACATTCAAGTACATAAAACTAGTAAAGTCCGCTCAATATACCTTATTTAACAGTTATAAAAATAAGCAGAAGAATTATACAAAAAATCCCGTACCTATCTTTACTGTTCCACCATTTATTTAAATTCATCATTTCATAGAAAAGCATGAAATTTAAATAAAACCTCAAATGTAAAATAAATAAAATAAAAGAGTTTTAAATTAATTATATAATATAAAGATATAACTTCCCAAGATCACCTTTAAATCCTTAAATCCATTTTTTAGAAGAGTTGTTTATTTACAAAGGTTTTTGAACACTTTAAAAATGATTTAAACCACTTTTATAACTAAATCACTTGAAACTAAAATTATTACTTTCACAACAGCTTTTATAAAATAATACAATATTTTATTTTATTTCCTCTAAAACATTTCCAAAATTATAATACACTTATAATAATAAATTTTAAAAGGTTTTATAAATAAATATTGCTCATCTTTAAAGCTTCGAATAGAAATTTTAAAACAAGAAATAAGTTAAGAATATAATATGATTTAACTATATTTTATAAACTAAATTCAAATAAGGACCAAAATAGATAAAATCTCATTTTGAGAATCTCTTAAAAACATTTAAACAATTCAAACAATAAATCCATCAAAAATGCAACTTCTGGGGCCAACATCGCTCCATAAAATATAATTACATAATACCGAATTATTTAGCGACCCGGTTTTCTTTCCGACAACTTCGATCATACAAACAATTTATGCACTTCTACATAAGTTTATAGAATTCAATTTGCAATCGAACAAGGTTACGTTTCCAAATTATCCTACTTCAATCCACATAGCAATCCATATATCACCAAATAATCAATCAAACCTAAGTATGCAACAATAGGTCATTCATTTCAATCATTAACACGTAAGTATTATCACAAAAGCAGTCATATTAAGGCATGTAAAAGGAATTCAAATAATTAGAGATAGAATTCATAAGTTTATCATCTCACCTTAATCATTTGTTTGCCCTAACTTCCATTTGCAGTGCCCAGCACCCCCAAAAGGCTTCAACTAGAACAGCAGCTCCCAAAGTGACGCATTCGCTTTCAACCTAAGCCATAGTCATAGCCACCACGTTGCCTAAAACTACTTAGCTATGCTTTGACATAACCTAAAGAGAACCGTATCTAATCACCTCAAAGGTGCGTGCTCCTCCGATCACTAGTCGTTTCCAGTATCCACCTCGACCACCGCACGCACCACCATGCATGTCCCTCTCTAACCCAAGTCGCGGTCTCCCTTTGCCTCGCCTATCACGCCAGCCATGAGCACGAGCTGCTACACATCACCAGCCATCAACCTTGTTAGCATCGCCTTCCATCTCCACCTACAACCCCCGCATTCGTATGTTTTTTATTTTTAAGAAAACGATTTCAATTTTAGGGCTTGCTGAGGAATATGAGTTTTGAAAATAATAGTTACAGGCTAAGGTCGGGTTTGGGAAAAAAGGAATAAGATAAGAGAATTGGTTTGGATATAGGGTTGCGGGCTGGTTGATTTGGGCCTTAATCCGAGTTTCTTCCTTTTCAATTTCCCCTTTATTATTATTATTATTATTATTATTATTATTATTATTATAATCATCATCATATTTTTCAAGGAACTCTTTTAAATTGTGTATAATTATATATCCATTTAATTTAAACTGATTTACACTTCATTCGATGCAATATAATTCGTTAACTACACAATTCTACTTAATTAATTATCAGTTCACTCTATTTAATTATTCACCTATGTCGATTTATTAATTTTATTATATATCAAATAAACGTCTTTTCATATATTTCAAGTATACAAAAATATTTACACTCTAAAAATATTTTATATTTAACAAAAAATTTATCTGAAATTTTAGATGTTATCTAAAAAAGGAATTTATTAACTAATTCAATTTTATTATAACAAAATGCTTTATTCAATAGACTTTAATCAAATAATAATTTGATTATAAAAAGATATATTTCAAAACCGAATTCGAAACTTTTATTTTAATTAGATTTGTAGAATATTATAGCTTCAAAAATAGGGTTATTACAGCTCTATTGAAAAATATAAAGCCAGATTGATAGCCAGATGATATCGTCAAAAAGAAGGTATAGACTTTTTCGATACTTATTCACCGGTAACAAAAATAACCTCGATAAGAATGTTAATATTAATTGCATCCATCTATATAATATAGAAATACGTCAAATGAATGTAAAGACAACATTCTTAAATGGAGATCTCAATAAGGAATTGTGTGTGTGTGTATACATACATACATACATACATACATATATATATATATGGAGCGACCTAAAGATTTTATTTTCAAGGGAAATGAGAACAAAGTGAAGAGATTAGTAAAATCATTATACAGACTTAAATAAGCTCCAAAACAATGACACCCAAAATTTAATGGTGTCGTGATAAAAAATGGTTTCCGTATAAATGAATGTGATGAGTGTGTTTATTACAATCAAGTTGGTCAACCATACATAATGATTTGTTTATATGCGACGATATTCTAATCTTTATTCCAACATTAAGGTTATATGGACCATAAAGAAAATGTTAGTCAACAATTTCGACATGAAAGACTTAGCAGTAGCGGGCATTACTTTGAGAATCAAAATAATAAAAACACCTGGTGGAATTAAATTATCTCAATCACACTATGCAGACAAAGTGATTGAAAAATTCAAAGACTATAGAATCAAAGGGGTAAGAACACATTTTAATCCATCGGAAGTTCTGCATAAAAACGCTGATGAGAGTGTAATGCAATTGGAATATTCTCGTGTAATAGGATTTCTAATGTATCTCATGAATTGCACAAGACCAGATATATCTTATGTAGCAAGTCAACCAAGCAGGTACACAAGTAATCCAGGGAAGGAACAGTGGAAACCACTAATGAGAGTGTTAGGATATTTAAAGAACACAACAAACTTTTTCTTACGTTACGAAAAATATCCTGTCATCTTAGAAGGATATGGTGATGCAAAGTAGACTTTAAACTAAGAGGAATCTAAACTAATATGTGGTTATATTTTTACCCTAACATAGTGTCATGGAAATCTACTAAACAAACATGCATAACTCGGTCCACTATGAAATCCGAGTTCATCGCTTTAGATAAAGCAAGCGAAGAAGCAGAATGACTTCGTTAATTTTTAGAAGATATTCCATTTTGGTCCAAACCTGTACCGACCATATGTATTCACTGCGTCAATCAAGTAGTGTTAAGTAGAGCGCAAAACTTTATATATAATAGAAAGTCACATTCGTCGAAACCATAACACAGTAAGATGGTCACTCTTAAATAGAATTATTTCCATTGGTTATTTGATAAAAATGATAACCTAACAGATCCATTTACTAAAGGTTTATCAGGAGAGAAAATTGACTTATCGAGGGGAATGGGTTTAAAAGCCTAAACCAAAATGAGTTACGTTATAAGAAAACATATCCTAGTGATTGGAGATCCCACAGACTAGGATCAATAGGCAAAATAGTTCTATGTTACTCAAGAAGTAATGCATTTGTTTAGGCAAAGTTCGACTCCATTCCTATGGTGCACAATAAAATGCATGCCTATAGAAGTATTAAAAGGGTAAGTTGTGCTTTTAATGATGTCCATACGATTGAAACGTCAAGTGGAGTATACATAGGATACTCTTTATGGATGCAATCACTATCTAAGTGTAAGCTGGGTTGGCTCTATGAGAATATTAAGGCTTAAATTCTCTAAATACACTTGTAGAACCAAGTTTATTCAAGACTAAAATTGTAAAGGCCCATAAATCTTTACCCCTTGAATCGATCATAATTCACAACAGTCCGACTCAAACTGAATGGAAAATACGACCGAATCTTTAGGGTGAAGAAGAAAGAGGTAGAAGAAAATAGAAAACAATAACTCAAAATCTCACAATCGCAGTATAACAAAATATATTATATAACAACAGATTTTAAATACAAGAACTGTGTTGTTATTATACATACCATATTCAGAGTACAATATGCAACAGTCAATCTGGACAGTTTAATAACTTGTCCTCACATTGAGGAAATACAAATCTATGGAAATACGTCTTATCATCCAGCTCGTCTCCCAAGCTCCATGATACCCCATCTTGAATCTGTAATACTCAGTATGACCCCAGCATTATGATAAAATAACACCCAAGTCAGTCTAAAAAACTAGCGTGAGAAAACCCACTCAATTTGAGTTTTTTAGACTTATCAAATCCTTTTAAAAAAATAAAGGTATCTATTAAGATCGCGTCACATAAAAACACGACAAGTTTTTCCTTTATGATAACCAAAACATTTTATAGAAAATCTAGTGATATTATAATAGTGTCTAAATATAAATACTTATTCAAATAGCCGAAATTGTTACGTTAACTAAATTCCAGCATGCTAAGCTCTACAAACAAACCGCAAGCTCGTATTGGAGAACGGGTTCCAACGAATGACTGGGCCACTGGGGTACCGCCCACCACTGTACACCTTTAGAATAATGTATCGAGGACCATGTCGGGATCCCCTGCTACACAAGACCGACCTACCCCTAACCTGGATAGACCGAATATGTTATCACGTCGGCTGTTCCCACCCTTACTATTAAGCTAGGCCTGTCAATGGATATCCAAAAAATCGAAAATCCGTCTGAATCCATATCCGAAAAAACGGATATTATCCGATATCCGAAAAGAGGATGCGGATATCCGTTATCCGAAAAGAAAATCGAATGCGGATATGGTCATATCCGTATCCAAAGAAAATCTATCCGATCCAAAATTTTATGTGTATTACCATTTTGTCATTATTTACGTTGCTATTGTGAGAAATGCGGATTACGGATCTTAAGGTTAGGATTAACACTAGAGGGAGGATGAATAGTGTTTATAAAGAATTACAAAATCTTTTTGAGTTTATGTTAATTTAGACACAGATGTGTGCAATGTACAAACACAGATATGATCACAGAAACAAATACAGATGCAGAAATAAAATAAAAAGCAGTAAAGGAAAGAACATATCGGATTTTATACTGGTTCGGAGTTACCCTACATCCAGTCCCGCAACACAAGTACGGATTTCCTTTCAAATGCAATCTTTACAATTACACCCTCGATTTCAAGGCTATGAGGTACACCCTCCAGAATCATAATCCTCTGGATAGAGATACTTGATTTTCTGGGCAATAAGTTTACCCACTTGATTTTACGGGCAACGAGTTCACCCAATTGATTTTCCAAGGCTCCAATCACACCTTATCTCGTTTGATTGATTTTCAAAGCCACAATCACACCTTTTCTCGCTTAATAGATTACAAAGAAGTCTATAACTCTGAATAGCACTTAGAACCTTGTTGAGATAGTGATAGAGAATCAAACTAGAAGTAATCGAGTTTGATTCAATGTTGATTTCGGCAGAGTAATGGTAAGAATATGTAGTAAGAAATGTGGAAGAAGAAGAGGAGTGAAAAACCAGAAAATCTGATATAAAATTCGTTGAAACTAACCCCTATTTATAGAAGAACAACAGCCATATCCATTCGTGAAGAGTTATGGAGAATAGACACTTCTTTTGAAATTTAAATTTTGAACTTAACTGACACTATGTCGACATGGTCACCATGAGTATGTCGACATCCCAAGGCAATTTTTGATGATTTGATTTTCTTTGAAAATAACCTTTATCTTATATTAAAACTATTTTAAACTTTATAAATATACTTGACAATAGTTAAAATTCATAAGTAAGTATAAAGAATAATATATATATAGAATTTAACTATAATTTTATATTTAAATCTAAGTATAAATATTTAAAAGTTAAATATATTATATTAAAAGATAGTTTAAAATTAGGAGTCATTTGACTTTGAAATTAAAGATGATTTTGAGACTAAAATTATTTAAAATCAGGATAGAGGTTTTTGAATCTTTTAAAAGGAAAGTTTTGAAATCATTTTGAAAACAAGATAATTTTTTTAAAATCATTTGAATAAAAATTCGTGGATACAAAATAATGTTCCACTAGATTTTTCGTAGGTTCGATCCTACTTAGGGTTCAATCCCTTTAACGGGCTCGAAGTGGATTCCATTCCGAATAAATTGGATTTTAAGATGCCAGTGCTTTTCTAGGAGTTTTAACAAAATTCCTAATTAAAATACTTATTCTTGAAGTCTTGAACTCTTGATAATCTTGATACTCATGAGTCTTCAATCTTGATATCTTGAATCTCTATACTGTACAGTCTTCATTCTTGGTACCTGCATGGTTAAATCCTACATATACATATATATCTAAACTTATAATGTTAGTATTTATATTTTATAATCTATTCTAAGGTTGTTGTCATCAAAACCATCATCACACGGACTAACAATCTCCCCCTTTTTGATGATGACAACCTTTGTTTATAAAATATTACTTCTATCCTAATAACTCCCCCTTAATTTATGCCTAACTACCATATTTCATATTTCTCCCCCTTTGTCATCGACAAAAACTAACTCCCCCTCATTCTTGGACTTCAGTACCTGCATTGATAAACTATACAACGGAATATATAATAGACAGATTAAGAAATAATTATACTTATGATCATGATAATTAACCAAAGACTATATGCATTTTAACGTATATATGTTTTATGCAGCAAACATCAAACCAATATTAAGAAATCAATCCACACCAAGTTTCAAATCAAACTAGATCAAATCAATTCAAATAAATCAAACAAAGTAATAAAATCAAACGTTACGAGGAACTTCCACCCATCATTCTTCTCCAAATATAGGGTCTGCTTTAATTGCATCCCAATTTTCATTGTCATTGGTGAGAGAAACAGGAGGATGTGCTTCGTTACCATCCTTGTGTAGTGAGGAGATCATCCATCGTATCGCATCGAAATGCCTTTCTTGTTCCTTGATCATCTGCATTTGACTTAATTCTAAGTGACGCTGATTATGAAGAATAAATGAGAGAATTTTCTTGAACGAATTAAGAGTTTATTCAAAATTTTTGGATAAATTGTGAATTGGATTAGCCATAGTTGAATTTGTGAAAGAAATGAAGGATATAGAAGATAAGAAATAATTTTTAGTGAAGAATTCTGGAAGAAACAGGTATTTATAGGTGTAGAAATTCGTTTGAAATGAATAGACATGTGGTAGTTATTCAAATTTCAAATACAAAATCAATTGTCATTTCTGACCAGTACATGTCGACATGGTCATAGGGGGTATGTCAACATGGGTTAGTGAAAAAGTTTGACTAATTTGATTCTGTGAATAATTGTGTGTGTATGTATATATTTATATAATATACTAACATTTATTCTGGAGATAAGATAAACTAGATAACAGATAAGAAATTTCATTTCATTGCATACTAAGATGATACAACGATTAAACACAACAAACTACATAAACTTTCGAATTAAAACAAACTAAAACAAATACAACAAGATACGAAAAGGTAGAACTAGTTAGCGGATGATGATGATGAAGATAGACCAAATTTCTTGCTGACTTTGGAAATAAACTTGTTCATCTTCGAAGAAATATTAACCAACTTTTTACTAACGGATTGTATAAGAATCCGTTGGTTCTCAACAATAGTCTTTTGGTTTTTGAGAAGGGTTTTGTTGGATGGATTTGAAGGATAGTCAATGCTTTCCAAAGAAGTTTCACCTTCTTCTTCTTCTACAATTTCCATTTCATCCCCTTCTTCTTCTTCCTCTTCCTCTTCTTCCATCTCCTCATGAGCCAAACGCTCTTCCTTTTCGGTAAGGGTCTCATAAGGTTGAAAAACAAATGGAAATTTCATAAGCGAAATGTTAGAATGATTGAAAACTTTTCTAGAAACAAATTCTTCGCCTTTGAAATCCACTCCAAAATAGTTAAAAAACCGAGTGAGATAAATTCCATGATATAAAGCATTCTCACCCATTTCAAGATTTTTGGAACGAAGTTCATCCAAATAACTTGTGCCCAATTAACATCATAGTTTCCAAAAATAGAAAAAAGTGCATTGCAAACTTTTGAAGTAGGATTATTAAAATTCCCGGATCTTGGGGTCAAAGTATGTTGCAAAAGAAGATTGACAATTCTTGCTTTTGGTCGAAAATTTCGATTTTTAAATTTGAAATCATCATCTCCTTCGAAAATATGATGAAATGTCTCACGATCATTTTCATCGATTTTAAAACTAGAAAGATCCATTCCCGAATTCTTGCAAAAGATCACAATTCAAAACAATTCTAGTGCATTTGACACTAGTCCAAATTTCAACCTCATTTCCATTATAAAATCCACGGCTTAAATTAGCATAGAAAATTTTGACAAAATTTGGATAGCAAACAAAATCATTTTGAGAAGCATCAATAAGACTAAGAACTCTATTGTTTGCAAAAAGAGAATCAAGTTCATAAGAAGAGAAACCTTGAAAAATAGCAAACTTTCCGAGATGGACTTTAGCATAGTTAGCATAATTGATGTATGCTTTTATTGCCTCCGGATCATTGAAGAGTTGCTCTTTTATTTTTCTGGAAATTCTCATGGTGGAGGGGTTGTTTTGAAGAAGCCATTAAAGTAGAGAGTAGAGAGCTTGAAGTTTTGAAGAAAGAGTTTGAATTTGAAAATGAGAGTGATAAGATATGATAAAAGATACTAAATAAATAGATTCTCAAAGGATATATTCTCTGGTCAAAAGGTAGCTTTTCAGAGAATTGAATGAAGTGAAAAGATGGAGGGAAATTCAAACATTTAAATTCAAATTTTGAAATTCAAATTTTGGTGCCCATGTCGACATCATGGTAGGGACCGTGTCGACATGTGCCAATGAATTTTGATAATTTATTTTTCCTAAGTTCACTAAAATGTATATATATAAACATACTTATTATTTTTAATGTCTATATATATATATATCTGAAATATTATTAGATTTATAGTATATTTCAGAAAATTATACTATGAAAAATAATAAAAATAATAATAAAATGATAATAAAAAATAGAAAATAAATTTTAAAATTCAAACAACACACCAATTCAAAATCAATCAATCAAGCATCTAATTCTAAGCAAGTAATTCAACCAATTATATTGTAAACATGTACCTTTTTCTGAGTTCGTTTCTCTGAATTCGTCGGAGTTGTGAATTGCTATGAAACACAAATTCGAATTATCCGTCTTCTTACCATCATCACTTGAGGATGAGTCTGAGTCATCTAGAATAGCAGTAAATGCACGCTTCCGTTTCTTTGCTGGATCATTATTCATAGGAGGATTTTGCCTATCTGGATACGGACAGTCTCTTTTGATATTGCAGGGTTCATCATAGTTGTAATATTTGACATTATTTGGCACTACATTTTGATTTCCAGAGTTCTTATAGTTGTTTCTCTTGAAATTATTCATCTTTCTGTATTTCAGGAATTTCCTAAAATTTCTGGTCATTAAGGCTATCTCTTCATCATTATCGCTGTTTGAATCTGTTCCATCAGTCAATGCATTGAATGTCATTGATTTCTTTTCAAATGCTTTGCTTTCTCTTCCTCCGATCATTTGAACTTCATACGACATTAGATTTCCAATTAATTCTTCTATCTTTAAAGTACTGATGTCATTTGCCTCTTCGATAGCAAGTGTCTTTTAATCCCATTCTGGAGTAAGGGAATTTAAAATCTTTCTGACTTGATCTTCTTCAGAAAATTCCTTTCTCAAAGATATTAGAGAATGCACAATATCCTGAAATCTACTATACATATCTGAAAAAGACTCATTAGAATTCATTTTAAATAATTGAGACTGATTTATGAGCATGGAAATTTTGGTCTTTTTAACTTTGCTTGTTCATTCGTGAGTAACTTGCAAAGTTTTTCAGATTTCATATGCAGACTTACAAACTGACACTCTACTGAATTCATTTCTATCTAGTGAACAAAAAAATATATTCATTGCCTTAGAATTATTTTGTGCAACAGTCTTTTGCTCAGCAGTCCACTGTGCAAAATCAGTAGTGGGTTCAGAATATTCAGTTTGCGTGATATTCCAAGTGTCTAATCCTATAGATTGTAAATATATTTTCATCCTACATGCCCAATATGCATAGTTACTGCCATTAAAAAGTGGTGGTCTGACAGTAGATTGACCTTCTACAAATGAACTAGTGACAGGGATACTAGTGTTAGTAACAATACCAGTGTTGGTAGCCATTTTGAAAACTTTTTCAAAAAATCAGATTATGAAACTTTGAAAACCTCGCTTTGATACTAATTGTGAGAAATGCGGATTACGGATCTTAAGGCTAGGATTAACACTAGAGGGGGGTAATAGTTTTTATAAAGAATTAATAACTCTTTTTGAGTTTATGTTAACTTAGACACAGATGTGTGCAATATACAAACACAGATATGATCATAGAAACAAACATAGATGCAGAAATAAAATAAAAAGTAGTAAAGAAAAGAACACACCAGATTTTATACTGGTTCAGAGTTACCCTACATCTAGTCCCGCAACACAAGTACGGATTTCCTTTCAAAATCAATCTTTACAATTAAGCCCTCGATTTCAAGGCTACGAGGTACACCCTCCAGATTCACAATCCTTTGGGTAGAGATACTTGATTTTCCGAGCAACAAGTTTACCCACTTGATTTTACGGGCACCAAGTCACCCAATTGATTTCCCAAGGCTACAATCGTACCTTATCTCGCTTGATTGATTTTCAAGGCCACAATCACACCTTTTCTCGCTTAATAGATTACAAAGAAGTCTATAACTCTGAATAGCACTGAGAACCTTGTTGAGATAGTGATAGAGAATCAAACTAGAAGTAATCGAGTTTGATTCAATGTTGATTTCGGCAGAGTAATGGTAAGAATATGTATTAAGAAATGTGGAAGAAGAAGAGGAGTGAAAAACCAGAAATCTGATATAAAATTCGCTGAAACTAACCCCTATTTATAGAAGAACAACAGCCATGTCCATTCGTGGAGAGTTATGGCGAATAGACACTTATTTTGAAATTTAAATTTTTAACTTAACTGACACTATGCCGACACGGTCACCACTGTGCAGTTAATGCGCTTGGTAGATTCAAAGCGGTGGAGGTGCAAAAAGTCATAGCGGGGATACAGCGAGGATATAGCGGGATATAGCGGATGGCTCTAAAATAGCATATAAAACTCGTACTTGATGTTTTTACAAATATATAAATGGTAATTTAATGAAAAATTACCATTCAATTGAATTATAAATAATACGTAAATAATTTTAAATAAAAATATGTGCGAATATACCTTAATAAACGAAAAACTGTTATATAACATAATTGAATTTGGTAGAATATTAGAGTATTTTCATTTCTAAAAATATATTAAAAATTAAATCAAATAAATTAGTTTCATAAATTTATAATGTATAAATGCAATTTTTCAATTCGTTTTATTAAAAAAGATATAGCGGGAATAGTGGAATATAGCGGAAATAACGGAATGTAGCGGAAATAGCGGGGATTAAAGCGGAAAGGCTATATTCTGGGTCTATATGAAAAAATCATAGCGGTAGAAATCCGCTATGAGATATAGCGGGGTTGTAGCGGGGTAACAGCGGGGCATTAACTACACAGGGTCACCATGAGTATGTCGACATCCCAAGGCAATTTTTGATGATTTGATTTTCTTTGAAAATAAACTTTGTCTTATATTAAAACTATTTTAAACTTTATAAATATACTTGACTATAGTTAAAATTCATAAGTAAATATAGAGAATAATATATATAGAATTTAACTATAATTTTATATTTAAATCTAAGCATAAATATTTAAAAGTTAAATATATTATATTAAAAGATAGTTTAAAATCAGGAGTAATTTGACTTTGAAATTAAAGATGATTTTGAGGCTAAAATTATTTAAAATCAGGATAGAGGTTTTCGAATCTTTTAAAAGTAAAGTTTTGAAATCATTTTGAAAAATAAGATAATTTTTGTAAAATCATTTGAATAAAAATTAGCGGATACAAAACAATGTTCCACTAGATTTTTCATAGGTTCCATCCTACTTAGGGTTCCATCCCTTTAACGGGCTCGAAGTGGATTCCATTCCACGAATAAATTGGATTTTAAGATGCCAGTGCTTTTCTAGGAGTTTTTACAAAATTCCTAAATTAAATACTTATTATTGAAGTCTTGAACTCTAGATAATCTTGATACTCATGAGTCTTCAATCTTGATATCTTGAATCTCTATACTGTACAGTCTTCATTCTTGGTACATGCATGGTTAAATCCTGCATATACATATATATCTAAACTTATAATGTTAGTATTTATATTTTATAATCTATTCTAAGGTTGTTGTCATCAAAACCATCATCTCACGGACTAATAGCTATTTTATCATTTGAATATCGAGTAAACTTGTTTGATATTATGTGTGTTGCAATTTTGTCATTTGAAAAACTGATTAGTATTGTAGTGTGTGTATTGTCATTTGAGAAAGTGATTGTTTTAGTTCAAAAATATTAGTATACTAAAAATCTTATTCAATTTCAAATGTGGATACAGATGTTAATTCTTAGATATTCGTGGATATCAGATGTGGATTTAAATTTTTGGATGCGGATGCGGATATATCCGCATCCGTTTGCATCCATTCACAACCCTATATCGTGCGCTCCTTCTTTCATGCACAACCATATCTATGATAAATAGGTTTTTCCGAGGACATTTAGAAATGTGATAACATACCCTAATTGGATGCGACCCACTTATCCTTGCTGCATCTCCCCTGTTTTACCTATTCCCGGTTGTTGAGGTTCGAGGCTAAGCGTTAACTTTCAAAAACAATTTTACTTAGAATGCTCATCTTGTCTTGGGTCTGGACAAACCGAATCACCGTCTTCATCATATTTATGATATTCATTCACTCCGTTCAAACTGGATCGAAGTGGTTTTCGGATAATTAAATCTGATCCCGGTCTCTTTGAAACTATTAATGAAATTGGCCAATATTGATAGTCGGTTATTAAACTATCAAATAAACATCCATAAGCAAACACTAGGCCTTATTTTATAAACCTTCAAACATTTACTTCAAAATATCTTTACCGAGATATATGCTTAATCTCTTTCAATATTTCTATATTTTGACAAAGCTTCAGCACTTGTGTCCATAATAGGATATTTCACCATTCTCAACACTTAGAAATATTTCCAACTTCCATTTCTTATAACACTTAGAAAATATTTCTATTCCACATCATTTCCCACTAAAAATATTTCCAAAACCTTCCTCCCAATACTTAGGAAAATATTTATACGTATAATTTTCAAAATCATCTGAATATTAAATTTGGAAATATTTCATAACTTATCTCATAAGTCTCCAGAATTTTTATAAATCCTTCCTACTATTTCCAAACTGATTATACCTATTTATAATCCTAACCAACCATTTACAACTCCTCTAAAGGAATTCAAATTCTTTCCTAAGTTATCTTATCTAAACACTGGAAATTTTCTTAAGGCCACTAGAATTCTATTTATAAGATTTCTCTTATAAAATCTCATCTTGAAATAAAAAAACCAGTTTACACATCTCGAGCGAATTTTATAAATAAATCTTCAATCATTTCAACTATATATTTATATGAGCATTTTTAAAGAATAGTAATTTATTTTTATTTTTAAAATATTTTTAGGTTATTATTTAAAATATTAAACATTTTTAACAAACCAACAATAACTAATTTAAAATAAAACAAATCAATTTACAAAGCTGATTATAGAAATTAAAATTTCATTTCAATAAATACTAAATATTTGAAAATCTGTTTATCCGAAGCATTCCAATACTAACTAGTTTAAAATTTCATAGTTTAAATAATAAAGTTTTCATTTAAAAAACAGACTTAACTTATTAGAAATAAAAATATATTTTCAAATTCCAATAACCAATTTAATTTGTAATTTCCTCTCGATTTCATAACGTATCGATTATTTATCGATTTCCCAACCATTCTCATTTCAAAAATAGAATCTACTATTTTTTTCTCAACCCTATTTTCATATTCTAATATAAATTCACTCTATGAATTTGTGTTTCCAATTATCATCTGATATCGAATTCTTTATTATGAACATCGTTTATAAATTTTTATAACTCCTTTTGTTTACCCGTTTACAAAACAAATCTTATCGGTAAAGTTCCATTATATAAATTCGTTTCTTATAAATTACATTTATACTTCCAATCTATTATATTGACTTTAACTCTCTTTTTTATATTTCCAGAATATCATTTGTAAATTATCTTATATAATTCATTTTTAAAAATCTCCATTTATTAATTCGCAATAGTAAAGTGTAACCAAAACTCAATATATTTTTCTAATTCAACTCCTTAAAATAACTCCAATTCCAATATATATTTTTATCAAATCCCCTTTAATTCCTTAGATTTCAAAAATATATTTATAGTATTTAAATCAGGAAATTATTGTCAAGGACAAAATTTCTCGGCATTTTAGCCTCAAGGACAGACCTTCAGTATTTTTGCCTGAATGACAACTTTCTTTAGGTATCAGTTTTTAGTTATTGATAGCAGTTTTTAGATATCAGTTTGTAGTTATCGGTAGCAGTTTTTAGGTATCAGTTTTTAGTTCTGTAGCAGTTTTGAAAGAATGTTTGTCCTTATAAATAATTTTTGAAGAATGTTTGTCCCTATGAATAATTTTTAGGAGAATGTTTGTCCTTGTGGTAAAAATATCGAGGCAGTGTCCTTGAGGCTAAAAATATACAAAAAATTTTCCTTTAAATTAATTCCCCCTATTTAAATTATCATAATTCAGGCCAGTGCTATAATAGCATCCAATAATTTCAATCACTACAATAATCTATAACAGAGTATTATACACAAATCGTATATCACTACATATGAAAAATAAACAATATATTTGAGGAATCCAGTTGGATCTGTCAAACCTGTTTCTCTGCATCCATATATGTTAATACAATAAAACAAATACCAATCCCACTTCTAGGGGGATATCGTGGTATATACGTTCATCCGTTATTATACGGGCGCATAGGGTCTCATCCGCTATAATGTGCGGGAAAATCACTCCAAATACTAATATATATATACTACCATACATACATCAGTCAAAAGACAATAAATTTGTAAATTCAATAGGTATCCAAATTTTATTTTCAACTATTTGAAATTTAAATTTTGGAAATCCCAATGAGTGATAATTTTTCTCACCTTGATTTTTATTTGCTGAATATTCAGATTTTAAACTAAATCGAACATCATTCGATTTAATTTAAAATCCCAATAGACTCTGAAAAATTCCAAACCACTTCCAGAATGTAGCCTTCATCCCTACGAATCCAACACTGATGGCTTCATACGATTTTGGCCTCGAATAACAAAGTTATTGAATTTTCAATTATTGATTTCCAAATATAAATTAATTTGATTAGTTACTTAACTTGTAAAATAAATTACCACATTAACTTCTTTTCTTCGTTTTTCCAAAATTGTAATTACCTCACTGCCTCAGTTTCTTCCCCCGACCTCCCACTTCATCATCAGCACAGAGAACAGCTCCAACCCTTCTTGCCATCATCAACTTCCATCAATGCACCCACCAACAAAGCCAGAGCATCTACCAGAACATGTAGCAGCCCATTCGCATGACCGATGCCCTAACCCACTCGACCGGTCTTCGAACAGACGAGCACGCGATCGCCCCAATCTACTGCCTGTGCCTCCTCCTCAATCTCACTTCAACTGCTCGCCTTCATTCCCAAATCGTGACCCTGCTCACGCCTCGAGTTCGAGCTTAAGCTCAAAACCCTTATGCATCTGCTACATGGGCTCACGATTCCCCAGGAGATTTGGTTCCATTACATCATCATTTTTTCTATATTGATCGAATTTCGCTTGAACTAGAGGAGAAGAATGTTCACGATTTTGGATTCCAGAGGAATGAGAACAGGGAGGCGTGATGTTGTTATCTCTTTTTTTCCATTTATGAATGTCGATTTCGGTTTATGCCGGAAAGAAGGAAAAGGATACGGGATTTGTAGATATATACTTTTTTTCTTTCTCTTCATCGTTCGGTCTATTTGATTTTGAAAGGGAAGGTCATGATTTATGAAAGAGAACGAAGGACAGGTAGGTGGTGTGTTACAGAAGGAAAAGGTACGGTCAACTCATAGAGTGGCGGATGGATTTGAAGGACTGACCAAAATATATTAATTTAAAATTTCAAAATGTCCCGATTTGTGTAGCTTAAAAACTCGAACTCCTTCCGAGGCATGCCTTTAAGCAGTCATAATGTTATACCCCTATTCCAAACATAATGGAAAAGGATTTGAGTCCTAATTTGATTGTATGGAGAATGTAGCTTCTCTGACCCACTATTATATTGAAATTCCGATATAAATTTCAGCGTATTTATATCTCGTATGATCAAACGATAACTCCAAACACTATGAAATTTGAAATTCGATAATAATAAAATATTACGAATCCAATGGAACTAATTTCGTCGAATTCTGAGATTATGCCTCGGATCGCTATTTTAAATCATCGATTAAATCGACAATTTCAAATCTTTACGATGTCGCTTTAAAAATCCAATTTGAAAACTTATTTACCCAATTCTATTTCAAACTGAATTTATACAAATATTAGAAATCATTCCGATTTAATATTCAACTCCAATTCATTTGTTTAATTGATTTCAAATTATTAACTCAACAATCTAAATTTATAAATTAAATCACTAAATTTAGAATTTAAATTCATCCCACTTATTTGATCGTTAAATTCCATATTAAAATTCTATTCACATTTAAAAACTTAATATTTAAAATGAACGAAATGTTCAAAATTAATGACCAAAAATCCGGGTCGTTACATTCCTCCCCCATTAAAAGAATTGCGTCCCTGAAATTGCTAAGGTAGGAAAAATTCTCGAAACCCGTTAACTTATCGAAGCCCGCTTAGTTAAACTTGACATTCACCTTTTCTAGTCTTTTTGCTCCAACCAAAATAATTAGTTTTCAATTCTAATTCCAAAATCTTTGTTCCAATTTCAATTTGAAATCAAATTGTCGTTAACAAAAAAATTTCAAAATTTTTCTAACACACTAAATTTCTGAATTTTTTTGCCAGAGTCTCCCTTGTACGGAGAGCCTTTTGCAATATGACAAGAGAGATAAATAAACATACATCGACCCACATGGTCGAAAAACAAAAAATATATATATCAATATTTATATTTCGTAATATTTAATCCAAAAACCTACCTTATTAGTGTTTTAAGCATTATTAAGCAAGCAAATTTACTTCATACGCAATTTTGCAACCCAAATCTAGCTTGACAGCCTCCGGGTACTGTACTTACTTAATTTAAACACGTAAGTACTAAAAACATGAAATTCAATAACATGTCATTCATTTAAATGATTAAAACACATAGATTCATAACAATGCATGCTAACATATATTTATAAGCAATCATGAGGTTCAAATGCTAGTTTAATTACTTCCAGTCGACCCATATATCATTTTATTCGGTTCAAATGATTTACAACCAAATTTTCTTGCATTCAATTCATTTTTTATTTCAAACAAACTCATATCCATTCCACATTGATTTAAAAATCAATTTTATTCACTTCTATTAATTCATAGAATTGTATTTACTTCCATTTACGTGAAATAACAATTTTTCTATGCAAATTCGGCGATATTCAATTAATAAAATAACATTTTAGCTTATAGCTATTTCAAATTGATTTCTCATCAATTTATATTCAGTTTTATCTCATTCAAATTTACCCTCGGTCAATTCAAAAAATTTCACTCATATTCACATTTATTGCATCCAAATCCATTTTATTTAAATTGATTCTATGCTAATTTACTTATGAACCATTTCATAAATTTTATTAAAGCCAAACTTCTATCCAAGATTATTAACTTAAGTTAATTCACTTTATTTCCAATTAATTCAACTTTATAACTTAAATTTATTTTTATTCCAACCAACATCCATTTCATTCACATAATTAGTAGATTCATTTAATTCACTTTAATTTTAATTTCAAGCTCGAATTTATTTAAACAACTTCCACGGCCATAATCAATTTATTTTCACTTAAATGGAATTTTATTTATAACCCAAGCCATTTCTATTTAAAAACAATTCTATTTTATTCGATAATATTTCCAATTATATTTAATTTGCTGACATTTTAGTCGAATTTCATTTATAACCCAAGTTCCAATCCAATATTCACTTTTAATCCACAATCCAATTTATTTAACTAGGTTAATATCCATTTTATATCTAATTAACTAATTAATTATCTAATTAATTCACCCCCAATTCATAATTCAATATTTGATTTTTATTTCAAACTTCATTTAATTTTACTTGAGCTCAAACTCATTTTTATAATTGAAGCTAGATTTATTTCCCTTACCAAAATATCAACAAAAGATTATTTTGGGTTTTCTGTTTCACTTTTCAATTTTATAAGTCACACAACTTATTTTTCACATTTCCATAATTTATATATTCGAGTATATTCACATTTTATTTTTAACTTGAGATTATACACTTATTTATAGCCCAAGTATATTTTTATTCAATTCATTTCAATTTTTATAAGTTATTCCAATTTATTTATTCACAATTTCAGATTTTCACTCGAATTTATTTCATTCAAGATTTATACCATAAGGTTATATAATTACTTTACCACTCAAAATTAATATTTACTTCAATTCAATAATATTTCTAATCCAATTCAAATTTTGTAACTTATAGTTATATAGTCACTTTGTAATTCATATTTACATTTTGTTTAATTCAAATCCATATGATTCAAATCGAACTCACCTTTTTATTTACATTTTAATTCCTTTTAACCAATATTTCAAAACAAAACTCGAGTTATTCATACTCAAATTAGTTTCACTCCAAATCATTTATTTTTAATCCATTCAATTTAAATCAAGTAAGGATTTAATTCCAATTTCTAATTTTTCCTCTTCCTTATTTTTATTCATATAGCAATTTATTATCTCAATTCCCAATAAATTTATTTAACTTTCCCTAAGTTAAATTCAATCCACACAATTCTATTTTAACTTACTGAAGTTAAAATTTATTTCTCAAATCTCAATTTCCATACTTTACTTCACATTGAAATCATCCCCTCTTGAAAAACCTGGTATATATTTTCAATCACTTTGGGTCAAATACATACATACATACATACATACATACATTCATACATACATACATACATATATATATATATATATATTGGTTTAACAAACCACTTCCTTTGAATTTTAAAATCAACTTGATTTTACCCAAAACAATTCCTTTTTGGAATTTTCAAAACAACCCTTGTTCTTAGCAAAAATCTCCATATCAATTCACTATAGTAGCAATCCATCATTTAGAAACTCGAAAATGAATATCGATGATGCGGCCGTCATCGTCAGAGTTATTTTTCAGCGACTGAAGTGAGTTCAGTGCTATATTACTTCCAAAATCCATTTAAAACAATTTCTCTATTCAAAAATATTCAAATTTATCTCCATTACCCTTTCAACCCCTTGGAAAACATTTCTAAACCTCCGTGATTTCAAAATTTCCAAATACTTAGTTTAAACCCATTTAAAAACATTCCTCAAAGTTTCTAGGATTTTTTAAATCTCCAAATTCTGGTTTGATTAGTTTTTATTTTATTTGTATACTTCACTTATACAATCTAATTTGGTTTTAACAAACCATTTCCATGTTTTAAAATCTTACTTTAGTTATATAATAATAATCCAAACAATTCAATCTACTATAATAATTTCTAGAAAATTATTCCCTTTATATCAAAAAATAATTTGGGTAAAATTATTTCATTTACCCGATTCAAAATCACACCGCGTTAGTTTATTGTGTTCAAGTGTTTAGAAACTCTTATCGATTTAGTGGCGTCCCACTATTCGAACAGAATTTATATACCACTCAATCAATAAGTCAATACAATATAAAATCATTTTATATCCACTAACAAATACGCGCTCATATCTATTAATACACTCAACTCATTCTAGAGTACAACTGACTCTATCTCTAATGAGCAATCCCCACCAGAGTCAAGGTTCTCGCTTAACCTTCAGCTCTGATACCAAATGTAAATGCCCGTAAATCTGTACCTCTTGAATTGACCATAATTCACAAAAGTTCGACTCAAATTGAACGAAAAATACGAATCTTTAGGGTAAAGAAGAAAAAGATAGAAGAAAATAGAAAACAATAACTCAGAATCTCATAATCGCAGCGGAACAAAATATATTATATAACAACAGATTTTAAATACAAGAACTGTGTTGTTATTATACATACCATATTCATAGTATAATATGCGACAATTAATCTGGACAGTTTAATAACTTGTCCTCACACAGTGGACATACAAATCTACGAAAATACGTCTTGTCATCCAGCTCGTCTTCCGAACTCCATAGCATCTCATCCTGAATCTGTAATACTCGGTCTGACCCAAGCATTATGATAAAATAACGCCTGAGTCAGTTTGGAAAACCAGCAAGAGAAAACACACTCAATTCAATTTTTTTTTTGAGTTATCAAATCCTTTGAAAAAAACAAAGGTATCTCATAAGACCCCATCACACATAAACACGACGGGTTTTTCCCTTATGATATCCAATACATTTTATAGAAAATCCAATGATGTTATAGTAGTGTCTAAATACAAATACTTATTCAAATAGCCGAAATTGTTACATTAATTAAATTCCATCATACTAGGCTCTAAAAGCAAAACCGCAAGCTCGTATTGGAGAATGGGTTCCAATGAATGACTAATCCATTAGGGTAGCGCCCACAACAGTACACCTCTAGAACAATGTACCGAGGACCACGCCGGGGTCCCCTGCTACACAAGACCGGCCTATCCATAATCTGAATAGATCGAATATGTTATCACCCTGGGTGTTCCCATCCTTACTATCGAGCGCTCCTTCTTTCATGCAAAACCATACCCATAATAAATAGGTTTTTTGGAGGACATCTAGAAAGGTGATAACATACTCATATTGGATGCAACCCATTTAGCCTTGCAGCATCTTCCCTGTTTAGTCATTCCCGATTGTTAAGGTTCAAGGCTAAGCGTTACCTTTTAAGAACAATTTTATTTAGAATGCTCATAGTCCTCCAATGACGATGTTCTGATAGCATTCGTCCATATAAGTTGTCATGGGTCTGGACAAACCGAATCACCGTCTTCATCATATTTACAATATTTATTCGTTACATTTAAACCGAATCGAAGTGATTTTCGGATAATCAAATCCGATCTCGGTCTCTTCGAAACGATTAACGAAATTGGCCAATATTGATAGTCATTTATTAAACCATTAAATAAACATCCATAAATAGACACTAAGCCTTATTTTATAAACCTTCAAACATTTACTTTAAAATAGCTTTACTGAGATATATGCTTAATCTCTTTCAATATTTCTATATTTTGAAAAAGTTTCAACACTTGTATCCATAATAGGATATTACACCATTCTCAACACTTAGAAATATTTCCAACTTCCATTTTTATAACACTTAGAAAATATTTCTATTCCACATCATTTCCCACTAAAAATATTTCCAAAACCTTCCTCCTAATACTTAGAAAAATATTTATGCGTTTAATTTCCAAAATCATCTCGATATTAAATTTAGTAATATTTCATAACTTATCTCATAAGTCTCCGGAATTTTCATAAATCCTTCCTACGATTTCCAAACCGATTATACCTATTTATAATCCCAACTAACCATTTACTACTCCTTTAAAGGAATTCAAATTCTTTCCGAAGTTATCTCATCTAAACACCGAAAATTTTCTTAAGGCCTCTAGAATTCCATTTATAAGATTTCTCTTATAAAATCTCATTTTAAATTAAAAAAAAACTTATTTACACATCTCGACCGAATTTTATAAATAAATTTTCAATAATTTCAACTATATATTTATATGAGCATTTTTAAAGAATAGTAATTTATTTTTATAATATGTTATAAATTATTATTTAAAATATTAGGCACTTTTAATAAACCATCAATAACTCATTTAAAATAAAAAAATCAATTTACAAAGTTGATTATAGACATTAAAATTTTATTTCAATAAATTTCAAATATTTGAAAATCCATTTTTCTGAAGCATTCCAATACTAACAAGTTTAAAATTTCATAGTTTAAATAATAAAGTTACCCTTTGAAAAACAAACTTAACTTCTTAGAAATAAAAATATATTTTTAAATCTCAATAACCAATTTAATTTATAACTTCCACTCAATTTCACAACATATCTATTATTTATCGATTTCCTAACCATTCTCATTTCAAAAATAGAATCTACTATTTTTTTCTCAACTCGTTTCCATATTCTAATATAAATTCACCCTATGAATTTATATTTCCAGTTATCATCTGATATCGAATTCCTTTATTATAAACATCATTTATTAATTTTTGTAACTCCTTTTGTTTACCCGTTTATAAAACAAATCTATTGAAAAAGTTCCATTATATAAATTCATTTCTTATAAATTCCATTTATACTTCCAATCTATTATATTGACTTTAATTCATTTTTTTTATATTTCCAGAATATCATTTATAATTTATCTTATATAATTCATTTTTATAAATCTCCATTTATTAATTCACAATAGTTAGGTACAACCAAAACTCAATATATTTTTATAATTCAATTCCTTAAAATAACTCCAATTCCAATATATATATTTTTATCAAATCCCCTTTAATTCCTTAAATTTCAAAAATATATTTATAGTATTTAAATTATCAAAATTCTGGTCAGTGCTATAATAGCATCCAATAATTCCAATCACTGCAATAATTTATAATAGATTATTCTACACAAATCATATATCACTACATATGAAAAATAAACAACATATTTGAGGAATCCAGTCGGATCCCTCCAACCTATTTCCCTACATCCACAGATGTTAATACAATAAAAAATACCAATCCCACTTCGAGGGGGATATTGCGGTATATAGGGTCATCAGCTATTATGTGGGGCGCATAGGGTCTCATTCGCTATAATATGCGGGAATATCACTCCAAATACAAATATATATACTATTATATATATATAATATATCATTCAACAGACAATAAATTTGTAAATTCAATAGGCATCCAAATTTTAATTTCCACTATTTAAAATTTAAATTTTGGAAATCCAAATGAGTGAGAATTTTTCTCACCTTGATTTTTGTTTGCTGAATATTCAGTCCCAACAGACTCTAAAAAATTCCAAACCACTACCAGAATGTAGCCTACATCCCTACAAATCCAACACCAACGGCTTCATATGATTTTGACATTGAATAACAAAGTTATAAAATTTTCAGATATCGGTTTCCAACTATAAATTAATTTTATTAATTACTTAACTTATAAAATAAATTACCACATTAACTTCTCTTTTTTTCCAAAATTGTAATTACCTCACTGCCTCAGTCCTCGCTCCCCCCAACCTCCCACTTCATCACCATCAGCACAAAAAAACAACTCCAACCCTTCTTGCCATCATCAACTTCCATTTGTGCACCCACCAACAAAGCCAAAGCATCTACCAAAACATGTCGCAGCCCAGTCGATCACAACCGATGCCCTAACCCACGTGATCGGTCTTCGAACAGATGAGCGCGTGATCACCCCAATCTACTGCCTGTGCCGCCTCCTCAATCTCACTTCAAACGCTCGCCTTCATTCCCAAATCATGACCCTGATCACGCCTCACGCCTTAAGTTCGCACTTGAGCTCAAAACCCTTTTGCGTCTACTACTCGCGCTCATGTATCCCCAGGCGATTCGATTCCATTACATCATCAATTTTTTCTGTATTAATCGAATTTCGTTTGAACTAGTGGAGAAGCATATTCATGATTTTGGATTCCAAAGGAATGAGAAGAGGGAGGCGTGATGTTGTTATCTCTTTTTTTTCATTTATGAATGTTGATTTTGATTTATGCCGGAAGGAAGGAAAAGGATACGCAATTTGTAGATATATATTTTTCCCCTTTTTTCTCTCTTCTTCGTTCGGCCTATTTTATTTTGAAAGGGAAGGTCGTGATTTATAAAAGAGAACAAACGACGGATAGGTGGTGTGTTACAGAAGGAAAAGGTAGGGTCAATTCATACAGTGGCTGATGGATTTGAAGGATTGACTAAAATATATTAATTTAAATTTTCAAAAGTCCCGATTTACGTAGCTTAAAAACTCAAACTCCTATTAAGGTATGCCGCTAGGTGCTCATAAAGTTATACCACTATTTCGAATGTAATGGAAAATGTTTCGAGTCCTAATTCGATCGTATGGAGAAGATAGCTTCTCGGACCCAATTATTATATTGAAATTTCGATATAAATTTCAGCGCGTTTATATTTCGTGCGATCAAACGATAACTCCAAACACTATAAAATTTGAAATTCAATAATAATACAATATTATGGATCCAGTGGAACTAGTTTTATCGAGTTTTGAGACTGTGCTCTGGATCGCTATTTTAGATCGCCGATTAAATTGACGATTTCAAATCTATATGATATCGCTTTAAAAATCCAGTTTTAAAACTTATTTACCTAATTCTAGTTCAAATAGAATTTATATAAATATTAGAAATCGTTCCATTTCATATTCAACTCCAATTCAATTATTTAATTGATACTAATTATTAACTCAGCAATTTAAATTTATAAATTAAATCACTAAATTTGGAATTTAAACTCATCCCACTTATTTGATTGTAAAATTCCATATTAAAATTCTATTCACATTTCAAAACTCAATATTTAAAATGAATTAAATGTTCAAAATTAACGACCAAAAATCCGGGTCGTCATAAAAATGAACACAACCTAGAGACTGGATATGAAGGGAAATAATGCGTTGTATAGTTTATTGTTTGGTTATACACCAACGATTAACAATTCAAGATGAATTAATTCACCGACTATCCAAGTATATCCGATAAGTTTTAACTGGGGAAAGTTAAAATGAAATATCTACTTACCCTTGATATATCATTTTTCAGTATGTACTATGTGATATTCCCCTTCGTGAGGGGGAGACAAATATCATGACTCGTGTGGGAGATTATTAGAGATCCTTACATAGGTGAATGAAGATATAGTCACATATCAGCAAAAATAAAGAAGTTTTCATGTTTATGTACTTTTTCCTGTCAACCTATATTAGCTCTTAGGGACAAGTAATTTTGTGCGAGGAGGAGGACCTATATGACCATAGTTTAACACAAACACGCGTGTCGCCCTCCTAAACCGGGCTGGGCCGGGCACGGGTCTAATAAGACTGGATTGTGTTTTCATTTTTGCTGAACATAAACATTTTTTTTGTTTAAATTCAAACAGTGTAACTGTTTGGATGGGTGCATTTTTCCCAACAGAAATGTCTGTTGCGAATATTTGAATGGACGTGATTTCCTAATGGAAATAAACGTTGCAAATGGTTGTTAGTTCAAAACAAAATGATGCAACCTTTCCCAATGAATATAACCGTTGCAAAGAAGGCTATAGAAGGAGGGGAATACTGATCACATTCCCAATTCTTTTCTGCATCTTCTTCTTCTTTCTATTCTCAAATCGAAGAAGACTCATATCACAAAACAATCATACTCATCAAATCTCATGCAGAACATCCTTGGGAGACTTGAAATAAAGTCTTAAGGAAATTTTTACGGCAAGCATCAGACAAAATTTCCTTATAATCGGTTAGATTGTTTTATTTCTAAATTTTTGCATTATAACTTGTATGCTGTTTTTTCTGTTCATCTTCTCCTCTCTACCGCATTGTTATCACTGCACTCTTGTGTAGTGTTTGTGCATCTTTGTGCATGAAATTTATGCATCTGTGTATATTGATTATCGCTGTTTACTGATGCTTCTGTAACTAAGGTCCTACAGATATCTTATAAAATTATAATGGTGGCCGGAAGAACATAACCGGGTGCCAATAGTAGCATACTTGTTCTATAATGGTTGGTAAAAACATCAAGATATAGAAAAAATTTCATCTTCACCTTGCAGAACTCCTAACTTCTCTCATTAAGTTTTTCAATACTTATCTTCTCCATAATCAAACTCTCTTCAGAAAAATTTGTGTAGTAGGGTATGATACCTATTGTTACAGTTATCTAATGATTCGTATACAATTAAATCTAAGAAGAGATAATAAGCATAGAAAAATAATAGACAAACAATTTCCTCCAACCAAAACTTTGTTAATTCACCAAAAGAATATAAATAAAACCCCTAAAATTTAAGAAGAAATCTCAGTCCCTAAAATCTTTACAATAACTCTCCACTCTAAAAAAATAAACTTTATACAAGCCTATTCCTAATAACCTTGATTTAATGTCTTCTCTAATCAGCTGATTGAGGAATTGGTTGATTACTTTCTTCTCCCAAAATAATTCATTTCCATTAAGATACGCGCTTGCATTTTCCTTAATACAATATAAGACAGTTTTATTTATGGAATAATAGCTATTTTGAGTATTCACTGAAAATATACATACTTTTATTTCAATGTGAATGTTGTGAATATTCACTATAAGATATAAATCTACAAAAATAATTTGGTTTCATAATAAAATGAAGCATTAGAAAATATAGAAGCATTTGGGATCTTATAATTATTTTGTAGTTATAGACTAAGCCATAGTTTAAGAAATAATTCTTTAATCGTGTGATTATGAATCATATGGTACTGATGAATTGTATCTTAAATGATTAAAGGCAAAACACCTATTTAGTGGGAGGAGCATAAGATTTGATGAACTCCTAGGATTGATACATATACGCAAACGTAGGTCTAATGATACCAAAATGATTCCACATGCTTCATTAAATTCATCGATAAATTACCACAGACATGAACTTGTGTCTTTGATACACACGTAGCATGCATATGATAAGTTCATACAACATAAATGAAAATAAATCACGTAATGTGTAATATAAAATGATTTGATCGAATATGCGAGTGTTTTTAAAGGAGTTATGGATGTACCTAAACAGTTTAAGATTCAACCTCAAAAGGTCAGTCCTCCATATGATACATAATGATGTATCAATAAGGAGTAATCGGACTTTTCTGGACAAAGTATGATTAGTGATGAGTGAAGTTGAGTTAACTTCTATCTATTATCTAATGCCATTGTCTCAATGATTAGATGTTTTGGTTTTGACCTATGAGGTCACAGGTTCGAATCATGCATAGCATTAGACGCATAACATGATTTGAACCACTTGACATATGTTGACTTGTAGCATGATATACACTATTTGATATTTTTAGTACAACCATGTGCTATCACATAAAATACCCAATTTAAAAAAACCTTCTTTTGGTAAGGATATAGGCTTAAGAGTACGACATAAGGTTAAAATTAATTTCATGCAAAATAAAGTCTACATTTCTTATGCCAAGGAATCGATAGGTTATGTGGGTTGAGAGACTACACATAATACTCTCATGAGGGATCTTGCATGGGCCACCCTAAATGAGTATGGGATCGATTAATATTGATTGACCGATTTATGTTTTGAACATAAGTTTCATAAACCTAAACTCAAATCAATTTTATATAGGCAATTCATAAAATGTTTATGCATATATATATATATATATATATATATATATATATTTCATGGCACTAAGAGACAATTGTTATTCTAAGAAACAACTTCATGATAAAGGAATTTGTTTAGATACTGTGGTAGCAAAATGGATTTGGATATGATTCAAAAATAAAATAGATTACAAAGGATGAAATGAAATTGATTAATCCTAAACGGACACAAGTAATTACAACGTCTAATAAGAACTCTCGTATGATAATAAGAAACTGCAATGATAAAGAGAAATTACGATTTTCTGATCGACATCGAGAATATAATTTCCTCAATTGTTAATAATTCTTTAAGAGTGTTGACTCTACCATATGGCATGACGTGCAAATCCGGAATGAATTCCTAGTACATTATCAAAATATGATTTTTATAGTTTTTTTTTTTTTGAAATGGTACTTTATATACAACAAATCTTTGGGACAACATATCCCATGTCAATAAACGTTCGAAAGCAAGTTTCGAACTTGTGACCTCTTGCACCAAAGCCGAATCAATTAACCACTTGGACAATGGTGCTTGTCCTGATTTTTATAGTTGTATCTAAAGAGATATGATCCATTGATCATAAAAGTTTCTCTGAGAAGAAGACAAATACAGTTGGAATGTAGTAAGCTACGTTAATAGAATAACATCGTAAATTTTAATTGTTGAAATTAATGTAACCATTTTTTCATTCAACGTACTTCAGTTATTTTGAATTTAACACACAAAGTTATGGCTCGATAAGATTTTGAGTTTAGGTATATGTAAGTTGAAACATATATTCTAAATAATGATATAGAATATGTTGTTTGCACTTAATAACCAAGAGTTTTGAAGTTAGTGCGAGGGATTCTGAGTTTGGCGGTTATTAGATAGAATCCTAGAACTGATAGAAAGTATTTTTTAACAAGCGTTAGAATTGAGCTAATATTTTGATATAAAAAATCAAATAGCTTGAATTTCAATCAAAATATAGAGGAATCCCGTGCCTGTATGAAAGCATAAATACTAAAATTCTTTCAAAACTATAATTAAATAAACAAACTTTTGATTGTTAATGATATGCTCATATTAAAATCATTTTAGTTAGGCTGTTTAGCTCTCGATACTGAATTTGGAATTGACATTTTTTGATAATCATTGGAATCTTCCCAAAATTATATATGTAGACACCATATTAAAATGTTTAATATGGAGCATGTAAGATGAATTTCTTATGCATTAGCAATAACAATTATCGTATGCGTTGTATTATCTACACTATCACATTTCGCTTATGCGTTTGATAAAAAGAGAAAATATCAAATCCAACTTAAGACACCAAATGATATTTTAAAGTATTTTCCAGTATTTATGAAATACTAAAGAATTGTATATAGAAACAACGAACTTCTTATGAAGTAGTACGTGAACTCAGACTCATAAGTGATATCGAGCATAGTATATCAATCCAAAATCCTTGTTCGATCTTAATTTAAGAACTTTAAGTTGGAATTGTTCCAAATAATAAGTAGTTGCTGATTTAACCAAAGGCTAAGCACATTCCCTTGAATAGCTCCACGATAAAAGAAGTATAAATAAAAGCATAAATTTATAATCGAGTTAGGTGTGGTTTCAAATATTTAGAATCCCATGACATTAAAATATAATAATAATTTTGTGAAACACTACATAAAAGAACCTAAATCTCACTAGAAGTCGAAAAACCTACTCCGAAGAGTTCTACATGACAAAGGCAGTTTATCAGCATCAGAGAGGGTGATTGACAGAGTAGATAATTAAAACCATATAGCATACTCGTTCACTAAGGGACTGGCCTGATTAATTTTCTATAAATTCGATCGAAGGAGTTGAAATAAGATTTCATAATTGACCCAAGTGAAAGTTGGAGATTGATAGAGTTAATGGTATGCCCAAGGGGGTGTTATGTAATTTTTTACATATATCTAACTCACTAATCGATCTTATTCATAATAAAAGTGTTTGATTTCTATAATATACTTTATTATATTATGATATAATTAGTTAAATAATTAAATAAATAAAAGTATATATTAAGTAGAAAATACTTAAATTATATGTTAAGTGATAGTAATTACAATGTGTCATAATTATGAGAAATTTATCACTTTAGAATAATATATATTCCTTGTCTAGATATCTCGAGAAAGGATATTAATACATCCATTAAGATCAGAGTATGTAATACTCTCCAAATGTTGAGTAATGTATTACTCATGGCTGTTGAGGGACCAAGAGATTACGTACTGATAGTTGTTGGTTAAGTATGGAATGACTAACTGGAGAGTTTCTTGTTGGTTGATTATAACTAAGGTCAAATAAGAGATCTCGAAGTGACGATATTACACAGTTCCCTCAACTTGAGAACTATAGAACTTTAATGTGAATACTCCACTTTGAGTATAGTTAAATCATAGCATGACAATCCATCGAACAACTATGATTAGGTTCAAGTTAAAGCATTATAAGTGAAACATTATTCAATAGAGAATTTTTCTCTTTGGTTATAAGAGGTTAGTATCATGATCAATTGTAGTCAACTCAAAGTCAAAGTCCATTGTTAGAGCAGTATGGTTAATGCTACATATTATTATTGAACCAATAATTTTGTATTTAAATTAACAGAGTTGAATGTGAACGATACTGGCATTTTAACAAAATCCAAATTCCATAGGTTCTTAAGTGATATAGTTTTAACAAAGATAATTTATGTAAATACACGTTCGTACAGCTTAAAATAGTAAAATTGAGTTTTACCAAAAAGACGTATAAGTGGTAAATTCGGCAAAACCGTCATCTTGCTAGCTAAGATGGCATGTGAATAATAATATTCGAATTGTTCGATATTAATCGTTGACTAGAATTCCACCTTTGAATCGTACAACCGTAATGATGAGTCTTCAAAAAGTCACACGGTTTAATTAATTTATGAAATATATTATAAAAATTAATTAATTTTTTCAGAAACATTAATTATTATTTAATTTATATGATGTTTTGGAGTTGTTTGCAATTATTCGAATGCATTTATAATCATTATATTTACGTGCATCGATATACGATATCGATGTAAATTCAAACCAATTTAAATGAAAGATAATTGCATGAAAGGATTTATAGAAATTTTGTATGATTAGATGGAAATATTTTCGACAAGACATGTGAAGAGAGAGGTGTGGAGAGGGACAAAATTAAGAGAATTGATCAGGGAATTTTTAATAAAAGAACGAGAAATGTTTAGTTCTTTCAATAAAAACAAATCCACTTCCTATAGATATTTATTTTTATTCACGTTACACTACCCTCCCCCTAACCTTTCATGGTAGAAAATCAAATGAACATTTTCATAATTTTACTAGCTTCAAATCAAATGTAAACATCAAATACTGTAAAATAAGTTCTTAGTACTTCTCTTACAAAGCTGGGTGTGGATTATGAAGATCTTAGGAGAAATCTTCATTCAATGTGCAAATCATTGGCTATCTCTTTAGGCAATCTGTTATTTTTATTGCCATTTATATTTATATTTATATTTTTTGACTATGTCGTTTGGATTATATATATGTTATATCAAATTTATATATGCATGTGTAGTTTGATTCAATTTGTATGTTCAAATTGTTTAATTTTTTTTTAAAGTAAGAAAAAGTGAAAACAATTTTTACAATACCAATTGAATTTGCTTTAAAGATTTGAAACATAAACATCAATTTGATATCAACTGAATATGTTTTAAAGGTATCCATTTCAAATCGTGGTTATATAAGTTAAAGTTTAAAGGTTTAATTTATCGGCAAGTTATAAAAGTTTGAACAATTTCCTTAGAATAAGCGTTGTGGAACAAATTTTAAAATAGATCTTTGAAAATATCTTTATAATACCAATTGAATATATTTTATAGGTATTCATTCAAAATAATGATTACAAAGGTTAAAGGTTAAATTTAACAAGTTATATAAAGTTCGAACAATTTCATTAAGCGTGTTTTAGTTCGAGTTTTAACTTTTTTTAAAACCAAAGGTCCAATTTTGAATTCTTCTAGATTTTAAAATGCTAATTTTAAATTTAAAACATATAAAGCTAGTCATAACTAATTTTAATATGAATTAGGGTTTAAGTGTTGAAATGTTGGTTTGATATGGCATTGAATGAATGAGTAAAGGAAGGAGAAAGTCCTTCGTTTTCGTCCTCTTAAATGTCTACTTAAACTTATTAATTATCCTATTATAAATATAAGTAAATTATTATCAATTAGTTAAACATATAAGTAAATAATATGTGTATGTGTATGTGTATAAGTATATATGTTATTATTTTATATGATTTCAAAATAAACTACGGACAATAAAGGCATATACAAAAGGTAAATGTATCCATTGCAGTATAAATTCCAACACCTATATAGTACACATTGACCACGTACATTGTTTATACGTTGCACTTGGATTGTATACAAATGAACGTATTTGATACGCCTAATATATTATATGTAATTTAAATTATATCAAAACTCTTTTTCAAAAAAATTAAGCAAAATGAGATTTTATTTAAAACTGTATTAGATTAGATATAATAAACCATTTAGACTTCATGGGTTCAATAGATCTAAAAATAGAAATTTTTTTTGAAATCTACATATTTTTTTCCGCTTTGAACTGATCTAGTTTTTTTATTGATGTCAATGTGCTTTAATTAAGTAGCATACAAATGTATGAGATTATTTGACATCTCAAAGCATGCTCTGAGCTCATTCATGGTCTAATTTGACATCATTTGATTAGCTTACATATGTACTAGATTATGTTACATCTCTAGGCATACTCTACGCTTGGTCATAATGCCATTCAACATCATTTGACTAGCTTATACATGTACAAGATTATTTCACATCTCAAGGCATGCTCTAAAATCAGTAACAAAACCATTTGGCACCATTTGATAGCTTACACATGTACGAGTTTACTTCACATCTCAAGCATGCTTTAAGCTCGGGCACAACAACTTTAGACGACTTAACTATCCAAGTCAACCATATTTCCATTACAGCTGCAAGATAGAGAACCGAAGGTTTTACTGGTTGGAGGCTAAAATTAAAATAATCAAAGCAAAAGAAGAATTGAAGACTTACCAAAAGAGCCTCAACATTCAAGTCTTAAATAAGTATGTTCCACTAAGCATAAACTAACTTTTTAGGAGGAGGTTGGTGTTATACCTATTTTCTTCGATGAACAAATATAAAGAGAAGACATGAGAATTTGTTAGAAAAAGGCAACATAAATTCAGAACAGCATCACTGATAAGACCCAAGTAAGCCTCAAACCAAAGCTCAAAATAGCGTCCATACTGAACAAGTTATCAAAAAAGAAAAATAACTTAAAATTGTGGAAAAAAGAAAGAACTAGCTTAGAGAAACGTCCAAAAATTGATCATGAAAACGCGAATTACCGCTCAAATAAACCTCATAAAATCATCTATAGCTTTCTCCACTTCCTTGTCATCTTCACTTCGCTACAAAAATCATGTATTTCTTTTTTCAATTTTCTTTTGTGTTATTTTCTTTCCTATCTTCTTTTGTGAGATTTGAATGATTATGTACTTTTACATTTTCTCTCTCGAATATTTTACGTACTGAAACACTACTAAGTTTTTATAGATAGGCTAAACACATTCACACAAAATCTCTTCTAGTGTTTATGGGAAAAATAAAATGAAAAATACAAACACCTATTTTATCCAATTAGGACGAATTTTATGTGTTAACGACTTCCAACTAGATCTAGGCTAAAAGTCTTCTACAAAGACAAAACATTGCGCTAACTCCGTTCTTTCCCATCAATTTCCCAATTAACCCCTGATGCATTCATTTCTATCTACTTTACAATGTGTTCCCTTCACCACGCGCTTCCTCTCCTCCTCCTCCTCCTTTTACTCTCCTCTACCAGTAACTCCACCGACCCTTCCCAATGCATTTCTCTTCTGAACATAAAGCGATCGTTTACCCGCTATCTCCGCCTTGCCACATGGCAGCCAGCTACAGACTGCTGCAGATGGACCGGCGTGACTTGCAACTCAGGTCTGGTCACCGCCCTCGACTTAAGCAAGCTCTCTATTTCCGGTAATTTGTCAACCAGTTTGTTTAATCTCACCTCCCTTGAAAAACTTAACCTTGCCTATAATATGTTTGATGGAATTGGCATTCCAAATGGTTTCCAGTTTCTAGTTAATTTGACTAATTTGAATTTATCGAATTCTGGATTTGTTGGGGAAGTGCCCCTTGGAATTGGGATGTTAAGGAAGTTGGAAGTTCTTGATTTGTCTAGTTCATACCTAGGAATCGGTTCTCTTCTATCAGTTACACTTAATTTTGAACAATTTGTTATGAACTTGAGCAATTTAAGAGAATTGTACCTTGATACTGTTAATATTTCAAGAAATGGGGAGAAGTGGTGTGGTGCTTTATCAAAGTTTACGCCCAAATTGACTAATTTGAGCTTGTCTAGCTGTTCTATTAGCGGACCGATCGATCCATCTTTAGGAAAGTTGAGAAATTTATCTGTTATTCGATTGAAACAGAATAACCTTAACTGTACATTACCTGAGTTCTTTGTGAATTTTTCTTCTTTAAGAGTGATTGATATGAGTTCATGTGGATTGAATGGAAATGTCCCAAAAAGTGTTTTTCTTTTAAAGAATTTGATGGATGTTGATTTGTCGAGTAATATGAACTTGTCTGGTTCACTACCCGAGTTTGACGGCAAAAGTAAGTTGAGAAATTTGGTAATAGCAAAGACAAAGTTTTCTGGAAATTTGCCAGAATCTATCGGATATCTGAATAATTTGACAAGGTTAGATTTCTCAAACTGTGAGTTTGAGAAAAATATACCAGCGTCTGTTAAAAATTTGGGTCAGTTGGTTTATTTAGACCTATCAGATAATAATCTAAGTGGCAGACTTCCTACTGTACTGCCACCAAGGCTATCTGTGCTGAACTTAGCAAACAATAGGCTAACGGGATCAATACCTTCATATATTGGAAAGCATCAAAATCTCGTTCAGATTGACATGAGTAATAATTCAATTTCTGGTCAAGTTCCGGCTTCTTTGTTCCTTCTGCCTTCATTGCAAGTGCTGAAATTAAACTTGAACAAACTATCAGGTCCGCTTCAAATTTTCTCAAATGGGTCTTCTCAGTTGACTACTATTTATCTGAACGATAATAATCTTAAAGGAAGTATTCCAAGGTCACTGTTTCGAATATCAAGTCTTAGTATTCTCATACTTGGATCAAACAATTTTAGTGGTATTGTTGAATTGGATTGGCTTAGCGACCTTAAGAATCTAACAAGTTTGGATTTGTCGCATAACAAAATTTCGGTACAAGATGGAAAAAGTCTTACTTCTGCTTCATATCCTAATATAAGCACATTGATACTGGTTTCATGCAATCTTAGAAAAGTTCCTAGCTTTTTGAAACACCAGGACAAGATGAACGGTTTGGACCTCTCAGATAATAAAATCAGCGGCTCTATACCTAAGTGGATTTGGAGTATTGGGAACTATCAGCTCATCTATTTAAACCTCTCTCACAATTTGTTCACTTCTATTGAACATCCACTACCAAAATTCAGTTTTAGTAACACAATCAATAACCTTGATATCCATTCAAATTTGATTGAAGGTAGTATTCCACTTCCTCCGTCAAATACAGCAATTCTTGATTACTCAAACAATCGCTTTTCATTGTCAATACCATCCAACATTTCTTTGTACTTGAGCTTCACTGTTTTCTTCTCACTTGCCAATAATAGCATTACAGAAGGAATTCCTGCATCGATATGTAATGCAACTTATCTTCAAGTTCTTGATTTTTCTGATAACTCGTTGAGTGGCTCAATACCAACTTGCCTTTTCCAAAACAACAGTTCTCTTCTTGTGTTGAATTTAAGAAATAATCTACTTGGTGGACTTCTTTCTAATAATGTAAGTAAAGGATGTTCATTAACGACTATTGACTTCAATGGAAACAAATTGGAAGGAAGTATACCTATGTCTTTGTTAAACTGTAAAGAGTTAGAGATTCTAAACCTTGGAAACAATCAGATAACTGATACTTTCCCTTCATGGATTGCAGCAATTAAACCTCTTCAGGTATTGGTCCTACGTTCGAATAAATTGTACGGCCCTGTTAAGTCAAAGACTAATTTTCCAAGTTTGCAAATAATTGATATAGCTTCCAACCATTTCACTGGCCCACTTTCCTTGGATTTTTTCAACAATCTAGAGGCAATGAAGCTTTCAAAAGTAAACTTCTCTAGCAATGAAGTTGCTTACCTTCTTCTGAACCCAACTTACTATCAAAATTCAGTTACGGTGACTTTTAAAGGCTTAGAGATGCAACTTGTAAGAGTACTTACAATCTTCACGTCACTCGATTTGTCAAACAACCAATTCGAAGGAAGCATTCCTGGTACCATTGGTGAACTCGTTGCTTTAGATTTTTTAAATTTCTCTAAGAACACATTCACTGGTTATATCCCTGCATCGATTGGAAATTTAAAAAATCTTGAATCGTTGGATTTGTCTAGGAACCAATTATCAGGCGAGATTCCTCAAACTATAAGTAAACTCACTTTCCTTTCCTTCATGAACTTATCATACAATAATTTGGCTGGAAAAATACCATATGGTAGTCAACTGTCTACTTTCTCGAATTCATCATATGAAGGGAACAATGACTTATGTGGTTATCCATTGATGAATAAATGTGGCCCTAATTCTGATGAAGCAATTATTGAACTAACAAATGAAGTGAAGTGGGAATACGTGCTTATAGGACTTGGGTTCGGAAGTGGTTTAGCTACTGTAGTTGGAGTTTTTACAGCATGGAAGGATGGGCGATATTGGTATAATGAAAAAGTTGACGATATACTTCAGTGTGCCATGTTTTGGTTAGTTTTAAAGATATCTGGTTACTTTGGAGATAGAAGAGTTGTTGATGAAAATAGAATGGATTATGATTGTAAAGAGAACGATGAATTGAGTGGGAAGAAGTTTTGTGTGTATTGTACCAAGTTTGAACTGCATCAAGGGAAAGCAAGAATACATCATGTGGAATGTGATTGTCTATGAGAGTAGTGGTTATGTTCATGTATATACAAGAACATGTGCATAAAATTGGATAATCGTACATAAGCATATTTTGAAAGCGTTGGTAGTTGATGGTTGTGTTTCATTTTTTAGTTTGGAAAAACCATAGCTTAATAATGGCTTCTATAAAGTTACTGAATAATGTGTCAAATTAGTTGTTACGTACCTTACCAGCAGCAACATGTATTCACTGAAAGTAGATGCATATACATCTTTATGCATGGTGCACACATCATGTACACGCAAGGTTAGGCATATGTGAGCCAAATAATGCAGGCAAAAAACGCAGGGAAACAGAGGACCACACACGATCACCACTGGGAAATATAATCACTAATAAACTTACTAATTCCGCAAACCCTTGGAGCATTTTCTTTTTTGCAAATATTGGATGTTTGTGGTGTTTTTTGTCTTTTAGTGCACATTGTTATGGATAATTTAATTTATTAAGAACTATACAATAATCATGTTAAAGAATGGAATAAGTTCGGGAAGTACTATTATTAGAAATTTTTCTTTAAATGAAATGGGAGTAATGATATTCTACGTAATGGAGTTAATGGAAAAACAAGTAAAGCTTATATATACACATTAATGGAAAAACAAGTAAAGCTTAATATATATATATATATATATATATATATATATATATATATATGAAACCTAGGAGAATCCGATGGACATTTAAAGAGAAAGGAAAGAAAACCATGTTAACAATTTCACTTCATTAACAAGGAAGATCAAAGAGTTTGAACAAGTTTAGGGCATGCCTCTATATTCTTAGGTAATGGAAGATGAATGATATTATCATCCATTTTATTTTTGTTTTCTTTTTTGTTTGTGGATGAAAATACGATGTTTTGAGATTATAAAAACATGGATTTGGGATATATGATCATCCAAATGTTTCTATGAAACCGTGTAAAAGCTAAGAGAGGAGTTTCTGAATTTAACAATTAGCTAAAGACCTCTGATTGATCTGAAATTTGGATATGTTGTTTATAATATTAACTTGGAGATCAGAGATTGGCACTTCAGAATTAATTTTAATGTATTTATTTAAAGTAAAATATTCATAGAAAAATTTCTGATAAGATATTAGCAAAAGAACGATTGGAAAATGAGAATTTAAACCATGGCAAGATTTGGTCAAAAGTAATTACATTAAACAAAACTAAATAATTTAATATGTTAATTAAGAGGTTGCCACTATATTTTCGATAACATGATCATATCTCCGTTAACATATACATTTTTATATTCATTAAGCTATACTTTTGAGTTATACTTTTGTTAACAAGCTAAGTCATATTTTCATTAAGCTATACTTTCGATAGTTATAGTTCTATTAACAAGTTAAGCCATATTTTTGTTAAGTTATAATTTCTACAGCTATACTTTTAGCAAGATAAACTATATTTTCACTAAGCTATACTTTCTATAGGTATACTTTTGTTAACAAGCTAAGCCATATTTTTGTTAAGTTATATTTTCGATAGCTATGCTTTTAGCAAGATATGTCATATGTTCGTTAAGTTATACTTTCGATAGTTATACTTTTGTTAACAAGCTAAGGCGTAGTTTCGTTAAGCTATACTTTCGATGATTATGCTTTTGTTAATAAACTAAGACATAGTTTTGTCAAGCTATAGTTCAAATAGTTATGTTCTCGTTGGCAAGTAAACATGTTTTCGTTAAGATATATTTTCGATGGTTATGCTTCCGCTAACAAATAAACATGCTTTTGTTAATTATATGTTAATGGCTATATTTTCATCAATCTTGTTTTCGTTAACAAATTATACCATGTTTTTGATAGCATGTGGTTGTATCTTCGATTGCACATGATTGTATGTAATAGACGCCCTTTGGACCCCCGAATGTGGGCACTAATACATCTACTGTATTCACGTGTCGAGCATCCAGTGCCGGAAAGACAGAACATTAAGGTAAATAAAAAGAAGAAAAGAAAATAAACAAGAAAAAGGAGAACAAAAACATCAAAATCTCACAGTGGAATGATAACATATAATATTAAAAGAAACACATGGAGCTACTCTAACATACATAGTATTTCAAAGTCACTAATCAGAATACTCTCATCAGCCTAGGTAGTTATAACAACTCGTCCTTGCAATTGCTGATATATCTATACTATAATGCAAAACCTTGGTCAAAAGGGTCAAAGTGAAGCCTTTTTCACACTCCCCATTTTACCCCCACATTCTTCCCAATATCAACTGTTCGCACAAGGGCACTTATGCCTTTTTCCTACCTCCCACGTCGCCCCATCTTCTTTTCCGTTTCCTTTCCCTGCTTCCCACTTCTCTCCTCACCCTTTCCTTTATCATCCTTTCCTTTCTCCTCAGCCAGTTCACCGCTTCAGCCAGTTCACCGTCGCCGTCCTCTCCCCTCCTCACGAATTTCCGCTTCAGCCAGTTCACCGTCCTCTCCCCTCCTCACCAATTTCCACTTCAACCAGTTCAACCGCCTTCCATTTCAACCTTACCGTCGCTGGCTGCAAATTACGTAATCGCCAACCCAAAACCTCACGAATCGACCACCACCCTAAATCGGAACTGCTGCCCTTGCCAGTCTCGCCGTACCTCACCAATTTCCGTTTCAACCGCTTCACCGTCGTCGTGCTCTCCTCTCCTCACCAATTTCGAGTTGAACCAGTTCAACCGCCTTCCATTTTAACCTAACCGTCCATGGCTGCAAATTATGTACTCGCGTTTCTGTTCTGCTAAAGGCCACGGTCGTCACTTGCCTTCTGCCTCTGCGTGCAATGTCACCAGGTACGATATCGACCTCTCTCTCTATCTTCGTTTTTTGTTTGTTTTGATTTTTTGTTCCCGTTCCACTGTACGATTCCTCCCCAATTTTCCCTTCCCCCCACCTCCACTTCCTCCTGCTCTATCGCACTGTCTTTACGCTAACTGTTTCATAATTTTTTCCGCCTATCCAACGGCTTCTTCCCTACAAACCTGCACCGAAGATAAAAATCTCATCTCATGACTGTTGCCATCCCATCAACGGTGTTGTGGCCGTTGAGCCCACCCTTTTTGCCCGATTTACATGCCTTAGACTCCTTCAACCTTTTCTCCTCTCCATATGTCAGTTGTATAAACGTTTACTCCCCTCTATATATACGTATGTGCTTTCCACAGCTTCCTCCACCCAATTGTTCCCTTCCCACCCGACTCCTTCCCCATTAACATCGCGCATTCACTATGCACCAATATTTTTCATATTGGTTACAAAGCATTATCACGAAATGGGATTCAAATGCAGTGGTTCTCCACCATTTGTGCTAATTTGCTCCTAAATGCATCTGTCAATTTAAACTACTTTAACTCTACATAGTCTCAAACATACAATGGCATGTATTTTTTAACGTGTGACACTTTCAGATATATGTTTAATTTCGACTCAGTATAATTCACACGTATGCACGAGTTTTTTATTTCAAGCTTTTCAGCACTTTTATACACTTTGCTTTTTTGAAAAATATAAATCTTGAAGCTAGAAATAATAGTTTGAAATGCAAAAGTTTTGACTCATTGTTCAACCTCCCTAAAAATTTTGCCCCATGGTCTGGAAAGTCAAAAAAATTTAGTCCCTTCGCACCACAGCATGTACGATTCTTAAAATATTTGTCTGTTGTGTAAAAAAACCTTTTGGGATCTATGCCTACTTCATCTATGTGTCCATCAAATAAATATACATCAGTTTACAAATGAATACAAATAAAAGGTACAAGGTTTCAAAAGCATATTTTCCACACTATGTACTATATATACCTATTTTTACGCTTCATATATGTTAACTCTGACTACATATCTGATGTTGCACTGTTTTACAACTATATATTATCAGTTTTCTACACTTCTAATACACATATATGTAGTATGTAATTCAGATATATGTTTGATTTCAAAACAATATATAATTCAGATTTATACATGAGTTTTGGTTTATAGCTCTTAAGTAGTTTTGTACACTAAGCCTTTTGAAAAATATATATTTGAACTTACCAACACAAATTTGCATTGTACAATATTTACAGTTAGCCTTTTGAAAAATATATATTTTGAAGTTACCAACAACAATTTTGAAAAAAAAATATACACGAGTTTCAGGATTAGACCTGTTAAGTAATTTATATAGTTCGCCTTTTTAAACAAACATATTCTGAACTAACCAACAATAATTTGCACTGTAATAATTTATTTACTGCGTAATTTTTACACTTACCCTTTTTAAAACTATATATTTTCAACTCTTGAATATGTAAATGTAGGTTTCATATATCTTGGTTTCAAATTTATATAAGAAGTTTCTTTTGTGTGCACTTTCATTTCGAACATGTATCAACTTTCAAATGCACAAATATCTTATGTAAATTTCAAGCACATCAACGTTTTGGAAAATATGAACTTTAAGTGCATATTGATTTTCATAAGTATAAAACCTCTTATGAGTTTCATAGCTTTTGTATGTACAAAAAGTTTGGTGTATGAAGATTTCAAAGTACATGTCACTTTTTAAGTAAATAAAATTTTGAAAGCATAAAGTTTGATAAGCTTTTAATGCACAAACTTCAAGTTTATTATTCTTCCAAAATTAATAGACTGCTAAGTTTTGAATATGTTAGCTTTCACACTATATAATATATAGATAAACGTTTTATCTATATATTTTCTGCATAGTTTTACATGGGCATACATAGCTTTAAGCATAAATAAGTTTCAGACACATACTCGATTTTAATATAACCCACATAAACATATTGTGACGACCCGGAATTTTCAAGCAATTAAAATTGGAATATTTAATTGATTTTGGATATTCAATAGAGTAATTTGAACTTGAATTACGAATATCACAATTTATTTGATAATTGAATTATTAAATTAAATAAGTAAAGTTGGATGAATTGTTGAATCTGGAATTTTAAGCCTGTTAAAAATAATTTGAAGGATTATAGAATTTATATTGATAACACTGAAGATAGTAAAAGTATTGGAATTAAATTTGGAAGTGTTTTGTTCAGTTTTGAAATTTTACTGTTTAAATTGAATTAAAAAATAAAATAAATAATAGCCTTCCGAGGCACAGTCTCGGAATTCGACGAAACCAGTTCCGTTGGATCCGAAATATTTTATTTTTTTTTATCGGATTTCAATTTTCGCTGTGTTTGTGTAACGACCCGTTAAATTTATGATATTCAATAAATTAAATTAAAATAATTTCAAATTTGTTGAGGAATAAATGTAGAGATTGGGTATAGTAGTTGAAATTTAGTGTTAAAATATAAATTTTATGACGATAAATGTGGATAATGCAAATTGTCACAATTTGATTTAAAGTTAATTTTAAGAAACAAACAAATGTTGAATCTGTGAATGTAGTACAAATATTAACTTGAATGGTGTTCATTAATACAAAGATGTAATTAGTGTAGATAGTAATAATTTATGCCTGTAGTGAAAAAGAAATCTAATAGAGACATAAACTCTAATTATATAAAGGAGTATAGATCTGAACAAATTTATGAAGATTGATAAGGACAGTGTTTGTAATCAAGTTTGGTTATTAATATTTGAAAGATAGAGATGTGTAAATACGTTAATGAATTTATAATGGGAAGGAATGGTAGAATGAAATGAATATATATAATAATAAGCAATTGATTCAATTAAGGGAATTAAATTTTAATAAATGGTCATTTAATAAATTCAACGTTTGTGAGAAATCATAATAGTTGTGTAAAATATGTACAAACTACGATTTGGAATTTATTGGATTTATAACGGTTTTGTTATTAAGTGTATGAGTTTAAAAGTTATTCCATTTTGTAAAGTAATAGAAGAATGCATGTAAATATAAACAGGGCTTAATAGAATTTGATACTTAATAAATTGAATAAATTGCCCATTTATGTAGATATGTATAGTGGACTATAAATGGCCTAAGCAAATTAAATGGGATGATTATTGAGATTGGTACTATGAAAATAAATAGTAATATTTATTTGCAAGTAATAAAAGCCTATTTAGGTGACTAGAATTTAGATTTAACGACTATTGTATGTTACCTATTCTTGTTTCTTGTTATTTTAAATTTTGGGAATTTATTCAATTTATCCGCCAATTTACCGCAGTTAAAGTGAAATAATTGGTGATTGAGAAACGTTAAATACAGATAAGATGAAAACCAAAGAAAATCCCATTTGTAATAAATTATGTAGAATAAAGTAAAGAAATCAGTAAGTGGAAATGTGAAAATGTGAATGCAATGAGATCATAAGTGATAATAACTTTGTTAGGTAAGTGATAACGGAAATTTTGTGTATAACCAAATAAAAATCCAAATTTGTTTGCAATCAATTGAATTTATTGCAATTTAATGGATTTAATATTAAATAGTTTATGTAATTATTATTTGGAAGAAATTGGACTTATTTGTAAAAAGGTATGAACCAAATGTTAATTTTTCTTACGAAATTGACAATTGATATGAATGAAAAGAAGAAAATTTGGGACAGTAAAATTTGGAATTTATGCATAATAAAACGGATTCTAACGTTAATTATTACGTTATTGAATTTAAAATGGAATTTGTAAACAATTGAGTGAATTTAATAGATTTATCAAACTTATAATATTGAATTCATTAAGATTGGAATTGATAATAGTTAAGAAAGGAGGGAATAATAATTTGAAACCATAGCAATAGATATTAATGTAAGGTTGCCTTAAATAAATTAAGGCGGATAAATGTGAATAAAGTTTATTAATAATTTGAAATTTAATGTATGGTAAAAGTTTATTTGCAATCATGAGTTGGAATGGAAATCAAATCTATTTACCTAATTGGATTTTTGTTGAGAGTATAAGAATATAAGCTTTAATAATTGAGTTTTAGAATATAATTTATAATTCCCAATTAATAAGAAAGTGCAGATATTAACACTGCAAATTTATATACTGATAGATTTTAATTCACATCCAAGTTTGGTAAATCATGTGGAACTGATTGAATTTTTATAAGTAATGAAATTTGGCCAATATTAGAGGTTGAAAAATAAAATTGGATTTTTATGATTTATTTAATTGATTTAATAAATATTAAAAATAGCCATTTTTGTCACGGACTCGGATTTCGACGAAACCAGTTTCATCGGATCCGTATCGGTGAATTATTATAGAGTTTCAAGTTTCGTATCGATCGAACTTGTCGTTTGATCGTACGGACGTGAAACGCCTTGAAATCAATTTTATTAAAAATCAATTTGAAATCAATTTGGAAATCTTATTTTCACCATAACTTCTTCATACGATCAAATTTGGACGTGAAACTTTTTCCATCGCGTTCAGAATATTTTAAAATACCTATTTGGATATATAGATTTAATAAATTCGACTCCGGAGGCGTAGCGGGCTTTTTGGGTCATAATTTGTCACGCACGTTCATTCTACAGCCTATCTACCCTATCTCTAGCCTATCTATAAATATACAGTTATAAACCCTAGCTCCTTTCTTTTTCATTTGCTGTACGTTCATTTTCTTCAACCTTCTTTCTTCCTCAATGTATACATCTCAGATCCAGTTTCAATTTGCAAAATTCAGTGAAATTTCAAACACTTCAGAAAATTCTCAAAAAATTATATGTTGAAGTATTCGATACGGGTAATCTCATGGTGTAATTCGTTTTTGAATTGGAGCTGTCGTTCATGCAGAATAAATTCAAACAGCCCCAAAACCGTTCATCATCGTCGCACAAAACTTCCTCGGATCGAGATTCTGTTTCTGGGTTTTGGAGAGGGAACCGAGGGGATCGCATCTATGTTGTTTGTTTTGAGTTTCAACGGTTGGATTGGCGGGAAAATTCGAATTAGGGTTTTGGCCCTAGGGTTGAACGGCGGCGGCGGAGGCACTAGGGGCGACCGGACCTGTGTGGTTGGGTGCGGCCGATGATGATGAGCTCGTCGACGGTGGTGGCACGGCGTATGGAGGTGGCTAGTGACGTGTACAGGCGGTCAAAGTCTCGGCTGGAATGGGTTTCGTGCGTTCTGGGATGTATGTTGCGTGCTCCTATAGCATGTTTAGGGGAAAGCGTGATTTTGAAGATGACGTGGCACATATATGATTAGGTGAGTTGTGTGTCACTTTTGCTTATTTTTAATTTTGAATTCAAGTGCAATTTTCGACATAACTTTCTCATACGAAGTCGGATTCACACGAAATTTCTTTTGTTAGGATCGTAATTTAATTCCGGACTTGATGACGCTGGTTTGGACGAATTCCGAGACGGGCGAATTTTTGGGTTTAAATCGAATTTAAATTCGATTTAAATTCAAAAGGTGAGTGTTTTAACTCACTCACAATTACTAGAAGCTTTTATGTTTGTTAAATAAATTTTAGAAATGAATAGAAATTTATTTATGAGCTTTTGGCATGTTATTTCACCCATATCTGTTTTTGAATTTAGCTGTTAATTAAATTGATTGATTGCGTATTAATTGGCTGTTAGAAATTATTGTTTGCATAAGAACTGCTAGTTAACAGTTATGTCAATTATCACTGAAAATAAACTGTTAGATTTATAGTTGATAAATATAATTTGAATTAAACTGCCAATTATTACCTGTTGTATATTCCCAAACATATTTTGTTATTGGTTGATATTGCTTGATGTTTGTGACTGGATGATGGATGTGTTGTTGAATGGATGTTTTATTTGATATCATTAAACTGCAAGTTAGCATACATTTTACATTTCATTCGGGATTGTGGTTTGAAATGATAAAACCGCAAAGTTTTATTTTTTAAATTGCGGATTGAAATGATAAATATCCGTATCACTTGACCATAGGATAGAAAATTATATACAGGCACCGCGGTCTATATATAACTATTTTAATGTGATTTCTATGGTTTAGATTGAATACGGTCTATAAATCTTAAATTTATATTGTATAAATATTTTATTCCATATTTATATACCTATGAAGTTGAAATTTTGAAATTAAAAGGAATATAAATTTCTTTATTGAAAATGGAAGAAATTTAGAAAATGGAGTTTGGTAAATTTATATCCTATGTTTAAATGTAAAGTTGGAAATTTTAAGATATGATATTTGTAATTGGATTTTCCCAAAATAAATAGAAATGGATATTCTAGTATAATTTGAAGTGGAAAAATTCTCTCTATATATATATATATATATATATTTTACTAGAAATTGAAGTCTTATTAATTATGGATTTTATGTGAATGGTCAAGATTAATTAATAGAATATTGATTTTGAAAGGATAAAAATCCAACTTTAGTTGAAATATTAATGCTCAAAAATGGATATAAATATATATAAAATTGAAATGGTTTTGGGACTTGAAGTAATATTTTGGATTTTGGTTTAACTTTAAAACAAGAAATATTTGGAAAGCCATGTAATTTATTCTTTATAAAACAACAGTAAAGTTAAACCTTTTTAATTCGCATACCGTTGAATATCCAAACCATTTAGTTTTGAAAATAATGGTTTTAAAATACTATGGATTTTCGAAGAATTATGTTGAAAGTTACAAACAAAATATTGGTTACATGGGATATTAAATAATAAAAAGTGACATAATTTTTGGAAAGGAAAATTTTATTTGGGAAACGATATCATTGATTTGGGCTTTTATAAAATAATATGAAAATAAACTGTTTGTGTTTTTAAAGAAGAAATGATATCGTAATATTATGGTTTTGAAAGGGATTATATTCTGGTTTTAAAGTATAAACTGTTTTTAAATAACCGCGGTGTTATAATAACGATTGGTTGGCAAAGAGACCGGGATCGGATATGGACATACTCTCTGTCGATACCGAAAACCACTTTGACTAACCGTGTATGCGGTGGAGATTCCAGAATGAAGTAGGTGGTGGCGACGTTTCCTGTAAGGTAAATACGTGGACCCAACTCCCGTGAGTTGGCATAAGGTGGCTAAAACAGGAGCGATTCTCAGGCCAATGAGGTCATTCCTCTGATCGGACGCTCCTCTTCGATATTATACTTTGACTTGGATTGATTCAGTGGCCACTTCTATATTTTGATTTTTGGAGGAGTTAGTCCGAGGTGGGCGGTAACTGCGGCTACGCGTTTCCACCAGCCTGGATAGCAATTGGTATATCTACCCTGGTATTGCCTAGTTGTGCCGTGTCACCTACCATATCGAGCCTTTACTACGAGTTTCTATTTGTGTCGTACCTATGGAGTATCCTCTGGTAGCTTCCCGATCAGGAGGTATTACGGTACTGTATAGACTATTGGCATTTTACGTGTTAAGGTGGAAAATGTAAAGCCTTAACGCTATTTAAAAGTAAGTTTATTTTATAAATAGACACTATTATAATAGCGCAATATACTACATAGTAAATAGTTTAACGGATCCTTAGGAGATGTAAATCCCGAGCATCTCTTGAGTTACTGTACTCATATTTATTTCTGTTTATTTAACTCACATAAGATATTCTAGTCTGACTCGAGTGTTTTTGTCTTTTCAAATTCGCTCGGGTCAGTCCGAGCGTTTCAGGATATCAGATTTTAGCATTGGAGGACGAAGACGAAGAATCAGTATTATTTTACATATAGTATTGCACCACACTCTTTCTATTCCGCTGCATTGTTTGTATTGGTATGTGTAACTCTGATATTTATTGTATAAGGAAGATTTAACTACTTTGTAACCACTTATGAACTGTATATTTATTATTATATTTTATCCTTCCGCTGTGAGACTCTATTTGTTTTATTTCTTCTCTGTTTTTCTTATTTACCCCATAACAATCCGCCCTTGCGTATGCTTTGAATTGGCACGTGTGTCGGTTTAAAGTGTGCGAAAAGGCGGGATGTTACAGTTTGGAGTTACCGTTGGGTCGTACGATTAGTTAATACCTAGAAGAAGCTAATTAAATTTAAAGAAAATAATCGAATCTTCTCTTATACGCCACTCCCCTCTATTTAATTACGTTCCATCCCAATCTTCCTTGAGACGAAAAAAAAAGGGGGTAGATATTTTTCTTTGTTCAAACAGAATAATTTCGTTCAAACCAAAAGAAAAAAAAAAAGAGAAGCTTTTAAGGGAAGCCTTGTTCCCCTTCATTATCCTTTAAAAATCACACAACCAAGAGAAGAAAAGAATGTTCGTTCTCTTCTATAAAAAAAAAGAAGAGGAAAAGGAGTGGCTCTGCAAATAAATCGCGAACCCTCTTTCTTCGAACCAGTTCAAATTCGAAACTGAAAGATTTCAAACCCTCGTTCGAAATCGTGTTCCCTCTTCATTTGTTCAAATCGAATCCTCCTTCTAAAAAAAAATGGCGGCGTTCGAAACCCGATACCCCCCTCCTTCGTTCTAACATCTGCCGTTCGCCTCAGAATTCTATTGTGTTCGCTCGAGTGAATCGATCATTGCTTGCTCTAATTCGAATTCGATGATTAGTAAAGGGGATGTGGGTCGTGGTCTGTAGCTTCGCGCATTTCGAGGCACAGGGAGTCGCGTCGGCAACACAAGTTGATTGAGGTCGCGAACTTGAGCTCAATTTAGGATTTCGAGTCAATTGCAGGAGAGACGCGTACGAGTGCTCGCGCGAGAGGGTAGAAAGCTAGGGTTTTTGTCGAGACACTCGCGCGCGCGACAGTGATGATAGGCTTGTCTTTGTGATTTCCTGTTCATTGTGAGGTATTCTCAAGCTTTTATTAATTTTCATTTACTCACATACATATTCTTTTTGCCGAACAGTAAATATATATATAGTAGATTCTATAAAAAAATGATTTAAAGGTTTATGTATTTATAATAAATTACTACTGTTGATAGTATATAGAACAATAAGGTAAGGGAATAAATGATATACATATGTACATTTTAAAACCATACTGGCTTATTTCAAAAATAAAAATAAAATATAACGATATGTATTATAGTGATCAACCCATTAGTAAACTTATTTAATCATTTTGGTAACAAGAAATTTATTTATTTTAGGGGAAAATTGTTTGAGTAAAAATATTAGATTGAGTTAAAATTTATTAATTAAAGGAATAAATAATAGAGTTGCTCGATTTATTCAAATATTAATAAATCATATAATATTTTATTCAAGGTCAAAAATAGAGAAAACCAAGGATTATTGGATTAAATGGCAAATGCAAAAGCAAAGGTGAGTTAATCTCACTCAGTGAATTTAATTTAAATTATTAAATTTAAATAATTGTTTGAATGGTTGAATGAATTGATGTGATTTAGTAAAATATTTTAGAATTGGTATATTATATTGTGCTGACGTTTGTGTATGCAGGGAAAAACAGGTTGGATGGATCCAACTGGGTCCCTCAATATTTATTTAATTTATTTAAAACCCTCTGTTGTGATTTATTTGATATCCTATGATGATTTTTATTGGAATATTGAATGCCATGGTTCGATTGGATATCATTGGGTATGATGAATTACCAAAAATATATAAATAGAATTTTGGTAAGATAAATAAAGAAGTGAATTTGTAAGGAAAATAATCATAGAAATTTGAATAACTTCAAGAATGAATTGGAAAGAAATAAAGTGCCCTGTAAAATTCTAATAAATAAATCTTAAGTTTAATAAGGGAAGTTTGAATAATCAGAAGATTAATGAATTTTAAATTTTAGTGTTATTATTTTAAAGAATAAAACATTTATTTAAAATTCAAGATTCAATTTATCGGAAAGGATAAAGAAGAAATTTGGAAGAAGTTGAAATTTGTATATTTCAGATAAAGATTGAAAAATCAAACAGAAACTATAATAACAATAAAGTCCACAATAAATGAATGTTGAAATGAATCGAGTAAGTAAAGAAATTTATTTCAAAGGGAATAAATTGGGAATCAATTTGGAGAATTGATTTAAGTGATTGAGATTGGAAATCCTCCCTGAATAGCCAAGTACGTTTTAAAAGTAAATTTTAAATATAAATTAAATGTTTTAAAGTTGTTTTTTTTAAGAAAGAAAGTTTGTAAAATTTATTATTTCTAATATTTAATTTCTAAAGTAAGTATTTTCTCAAATCTATTATAGTAGGAATTATTTAGAAAAGTGACTTGGTATTTTGTTTTAAAAGGGGAAACCTAGTTTTATATTTTATTAAGTAACTTTATTTTCGAATATTTATACCGTATGTATTTTTAACAAATTGTTAAAGTAGTTTTTAACTTAATTGTTTTAAGGTATATATGTTTCAAAGTAAAGTGTTTTAAATTATTTTAAAAATCTAGTTTTGTGCTTGGTGATTTCAGAGGAGATAGAAAATATTTGGGAAAGTTGATTCTGAAAAGAAAGATGGTTTTGAAACTGTTTTCGAAGGGTTGAAAATAGAAATATATCTTGCGAAGATATTTTTGAGGTTAATAAATAATTTGGGAAATTATTTATTGGTTGATGGTTGTTTTGTGTATATAATTGATAGTTAAATAACCGACTATCAATATTGGCCAACTGCGTTGATCGTTTCGAAGAGACCGGGATCGAGATTAATTTCTCGAAAACCACTTCGATCCGATTTGTACGTTTCGTGCGAAAAACGTGTTCGGAGTCGAAGATGAAGCAGTGAAGTGCAAGGGCTAGTCGCTACTAATCCTGAGGATATTTCCAAAATGGATGTAGTAGGAGTAGTGCCTTCGGTTCCGTTCGAACCCGGGACGGACTTGTATGGACGAATGCTTGCGAAACATCGTCAGGTGGACGATGGGCATTCTAAGTGAAAACGTTCTAAAAGGTAACGCTTAGCCTCAAGCCTCATCAAATGGGAATGACTAGAAATCAGGGGATATGCAGCAAGGTTAGGTGGGTCGTGCCCAAGCAGGACAAGATACTTCCCCTGTCTAGATGTCCCTTTTTATATATTTCGGCTTAGTGGGTGGTTGGTCGCGCCAACCACGGGGTTTATTGTAACGACCCGCCTTTTTGGACAGTTTAAACCGACGATCAAATACACATGCCGGTTCCAAACCATTAAAAAAAGGCAGATGGTTATTGGGGTAATTAAGAAAAGAAAAGAAATAAAGGAAATGAAACAACACAGAATCTCGCAGCGGAACGATAAAATATAATAGTCAAATAAAAAGTTCATGAAGCTGTTTACTATACTTAGACAATTATTTATACAACATTTATCAGAGTTATACATATACAACAGAACAAATAAATAATGCAGCAGACAACATGATGCACAGATAATAATAGTAATAGTATACCAAATCTTCGTTTTCGTCCTCCAGAATAGATCTTCAAAAATCTGAAAACTCAGGACTGACCCGAGCGTAATGAAAAGACAAACACTCGAGTCAGGACTAAAATATCCATATGAAAGTTAAATCAATCGTAAATAAATATGAGTGTGACGGCATCAGAGATGTTTACGGGGTTTGACATCTCATATCCAGTGTCAACGTGCGTGCAATAACTTAAGAGATGTTACGGGATTTTCCACCTTTCAAGGATCCGTTAAACTATCTACTAGGTAGTAATGTACGCTAAGTAGATAATGTCTATCAGTAATATAATGTATCAAAATAGCGTTAAGGCGTTACCATAATCCCCCTTAACACATTTTATATTCCCAAAAGCATATACAAGACCGTAGTTTCCCCAAAACCGGAAGTCACCAGAGGGCAATCCATATACTCAAGGTACAAACCAAAACGTAGTGGTCGCGAATAGGATAATCAGTATGACAAGGTACATGAGGCGATACCAACTAGGATACTAGTAGTTGCGTGATCCGGACTGATGTTGAGCATAGCAGCTACTACCTCAACACCGCGAAACAACACTCCCAAATCAAGGGGTGCACCCAAATCAAATCACAAATGTAATAGATATGGTATCGAAGAAGTGTGTCCGCTAGAGGTGGCGAACCTCAATGGCCCGGCGCGGCTCCTGTTTTAGTCATGTCAGGGGTCATCCAATATCGTTCTCTTTCTTCAGTCAACGCGTTCACCAAACCATCCACTTCATTCTGGATCAACACTCCGCGTATAATAGTTATTAAAGTGGTTTCGGTATCGACAGAGAGTATGTCCATATCCGATCCCGATCTCTTTAATAACTACGTATTATTACACTGATGGCTCTTTTATATTTCAAATTGATTCATGATTGATAACAAAATATCATATTCGCTTTAAAATCAAATCCATTTCAAAATCATCATATATTCAAAATTATCAATTTTGTCCGATAAATCAATTTCACTTCAAAATTTGATTCGAATTCAATTTAGGTTATAATCTCTACTTTAACCTAGTTCGTATTTAAACCAAAGGTTTAAATATAAACATTTCCGTCTCTTTAACCAGTTTGAATTTAAGAAAATAGTTTAAATAGTTTAAAATAGTTAAATAATTCAAAATAGTTTAATAGAAAATATTTAAATAGTTTAATCGAAAATAATTTGAATATAAAATGGTTTATATATAAAATAGTTTGGAAAAAAATCAAAAATTATTTGATAAATAATTCCAAAGTCAAACCGGTCAACTTCCCAAATTTCCTATCCAAATCAAATCCAAATTCCATTTCGATTTAATCGATTTATTCCAATTTCAACTTGAATAAATTTCTATTCCACGTAAATTTCGATTTTAATTCACAAATTTCTTTAAATTTCAATTCAATTTCAAATTAATTTAAATCTAAATTTCAAATAAATTTTCAATTCCAAGCTCAAACTTGAAATATCATTTCATATCAATTTTCTTAGAAATATTCAGAGTTCGATTAAAAGTCCAATCTTTTAAAACAAATCAACTTTCAAAAATTTACACCGTATTTCAATTTTCAATTTAAATCTAAACTTCGATTTTATTTAATAATTTCGTTTACCAAGTTTAAATTCTAACATTTCGAGCTCCAATTCAAAATAATTCAATTTCCATAAATTGGATTTTATTCTTAAAATCAATTCATTTAAATAATTTCAAAACAACTTTTAAAATCATTTAATTTATCCAACTCGGTGTCCGTATATAATTTTCTAACCTATGGCCAAGTGATTAGTTATTACAATTAAATGTCAGGGATGAATATATCATTTAAATCAATCACAGTGTCATATGTATGCATAGCAGGATATATATAAACAAATAAACATCCAAACATTTAAATACCAACCAATAACATCCATCGAAATACATCATCCAATAGGCAATACAATTCACGGCAATTTCATATTTATCAATGTCCGGTAATTTAATCGCAATTCAATTTTAATTTAAATTTAACTGTCAATTTAATATTTTTAACGGTGAATTCAAATGACAATCAATATGATAATTAAATTTTATCAAACAACAACAAATAAAAATCATAACTATGCATAATGTCAAATTTAACTAGCATAAAGATATTCAGTACGTTGTGAGCGTTATAAAACACTCACTTTGATTTTACGATTTTAAATCAAATCGAACGACGTTCGATTTAACATAAAATTTTAATGAGCTCCAAACACTTTCGGATCTGCACTACAGCGCAGCTCTCATCTCCGCGATTCCGGCGCTTCTTCCCCAACGTGAAATTCACGTATGCAAACCCATTAGCCGCCGATCTTCAAGCAATTTTCACGACCACCTCGTCGACTTCCAGAACGATCAGCTAGCGCCACCACGAAGCCCTTCACCAGAGCCACCTACGCGCCAAGTTTCATCCCGTCATTCGCCATCGTTTGCACGCAATCCAAGGAAATACGTACACACTTCCAAGTCAGATCTGGACGAATCCATGAAAAATTAGCATACATCAACCGTATGGATTTGAAGAGCTCGTCGAGATTTACACTTTTGCTTTTGGAATTTTTCGATTTCGTCGAACGGATTGAGAGATATTAAGGAAAGAAGATCGGCAATTTCTGGCCATGGAATAGGTGGCGGCCATGATTTAGAATTAGGGTTTCTGGATTAAAATAATAATAAAACTGTCTCGGTTTGCGTGCGTATTTATATAGGTAGGTCCAAAATCATCCGAACTCCAATCGAGACGTGCCGCCAGGCGTTTATAAGGTTTTACCCCCATTCCGGACGCAATGGAACTAGTTTCAAGGCCTAATTCGATCATATCTGGAAGATAGCTTTTCGAAGTCGATTATTTTAATTAAATTCGAAATTAAATTTCTACGCGTTTCAAGCTCGCACGGCCAAACGACAAGTCCAATTGCTACGAAAATTGAAATCCTTCCATAATTTACTATTACGGATCCGATGAAACAAGTTTCGTCGAAATCCGAGACTGTTTGAAAAATGGTTATTTTAACTCGTCAATTAAATATTAAAATATTCAATTTTCACAAATTTACTTTTAATTCGATTTTAAAAGTTCTACAACATCATTCTAACTTTAATATGATAAAATAGAATTTTGCAAATCATTTATAATCATATTAAACCCGTTATCCAATTATTCAAATAATTTCAAATATTAAATTATTCAACAAATTACATTAATAATCATTTTCCTTCAATAATCACCTTAAATTTTCTAATTAAAATAGCTAAAAATACGGGTCGTTACATTTATCTTGTTCGGGACTGTTCAGTAAGGAATGGTTCCGGCCTTGTGTTGCAGGGGATGAAGGGAGTAATCCTCGGTACGGTGATCTAGGCCCCGTACTGTGACAGGTGGTACCCCAGTGCCTAGTCATTGTTGGAAATCCATTCTCCCTACGAGCCTTGTACGAGTTTTGTTTGTATTACCCACTTTTGTGGCTAGTAGCTGGAATTTAATAGATGTAACAATTTCGGCTATTTTATAAGTATTTGTATATAGACCCTATTATAATATCAGAGGATTTCTATAAAAATTGTTTTAGCTATCGTAAGGTAAAAACCCGACCCGACATGCTTATTTGTGGCGTGGTCTTACGAGATGCTTTTGTTTTCAAAGGATTTTTGAAACTTTAAAAATCAATTGGGTGTGATTTTCTCACGCTGGTATCCCAGACTGACTCGGGTGTTATTTAACTGTAATGCTCGGGTCAGACCGAGTATTATAGAATACAGGATATGATGCTGTGGATCTCAGGAGACGAGCTGGATGTCGATACGTACTCTCGTACTTGTATATATATATATATATATATTCCGCTGTGTTGAGTAGTTGTGTATCCCATTGTATGTTATTGATGTGAGCTGTGACTGATGTACTCTGATGATGTAATATATGTAAACTGATATATTTGATTTTGAGTAAAGATTATTTACTATCTATTATATTTTATTTCACTGCGATGGTTAGATTCTGATGTTGTTTTTATTTTCTCTTCTTCTACCTCTTCTTCTTTAACCAAAATGGTTCGTATTTCTGTACAACTTGAGTTGTTATGTGTAGAATAGAGTGACTCAAGGGGTACGGATTTGCGGGTCGTTACACATATGCATGAGTCATATTATAAGTTTTCTACACTTCTAATACACATATATGTAGTATGTGATTCGGACATATGTTTGATTTCAAAATAATATATAATTCAGATTTATACGTGAGTTTTGGTTTATAGATCTTAGGTAGTTTTGTACACTAACCCTTTTGAAAAATATATATTTGAAGTTACCAACACAAATTTGCACTGTACAATTTCAGATGTTAAGTAGTTTTGTACAATCAGCCTATTTAATTATATATATTTTTAGGTTACCACAATCAGTTTGCAATGTAAAATGTTTAACCAGTATTTACTCGGACTTAAATTTATATAGCTTGCTTTCAAGAGGCTAAAAGTTTCAGGGGATTCAACTCATGACATACATACTGTTAAATATTTACAGTTAGCCTTTTGAAATATATATATTTTGTCGTTACCAACAACAATTTTGAAAAAAAAATATACACGAGTTTCAGGATTACACCTCTTAACTAATTTATATAGTTAGCCTTTTGAAACAAACATATTCAGAAATTTATGCACCATGGTCTGGAAAGTCAATAATTTTTAGTCGCTTCGCACCACGGCATGTACGATTCTTAAAATATTTGTATGTTGTGTAAAAAAACCTTTTGGGATCTATGCCTACTTCATCTATGTGTCCACCAAATAAATATACATCAGTTTACACATGAATACAAATAAAACGTACAAGGTTTCAAAAGCATATTTTCCAAACTATGTAGCATATATACCTATTTTAGTCGCTTCGAACCGCGGCATGTACGATTCTTAAAATATTTGTCTGCTGTGTAAAAAAACCTTTTCGGATCTATGCCTACTTCATCTGTGTGTCCATCAAATAAATATATATCAGTTTACAAATGAATACAAATAAAAGGTACAAGGTTTCAAAAGCATATTTTCCAAACTATGTACTGCATATACCTATTTTTACCCTTCATATATGTTAACTCTGACTACATATCTAATGCTGCACTGTTTTACAACTATATATTATCAGTTTTCTACACTTCTAATACACATATATGTAGTATGTGATTCAGATATATGTCTGATTTCAAAACAATATATAATTCAGATTTATACATGAGTTTTGGTTTATCGCTCTTAAGTAGTTTTGTACACTAAGCCTTTTGAAAAATATACATTTGAAGTTACCAACACAAATTTGCACTGTACAATATTTACAGTTAGCCTTTTGAAAAATGTATATTTTGAAGTTACCAACAACAATTTTGAAAAAAAAATATACACGAGTTTCAGGATTACACCTCTTAAGTAATTTATATAGTTCGCCTTTTGAAACAAACATATTTTGAAGTTACCAACAATAATTTGCACTGTACTAATTTACCTACTGCGTAATTTTGTACAGTTGCCCTTTTTAAAACTATATATTTTCAACTCTTGAATATGTAAATATAGGTTTCATGTATCTTAGTTTCAAATTTATATAAGAAGTTTCTTTTGTGTGCACTTTCATTTCGAACATGTATCAACTTTCAAATGCACAAATATCTTATGTAAATTTCAAGCACATCAACGTTTTGGAAAATATGAACTTTAAGTGCATATTGATTTTCATAAGTATAAAACCTCTTATGAGTTTCGTAGCTTTTGTATATACAAACAGTTTGGTGTATGAAGATTTCAAAGTACATGTCACTTTTTAAGTAAATACAATTTTGAAAGCATGAAGTTTGATAAGCTTTTAATGCACAAACTTCAAGTTTATTATTCTTCCAAAATTAATAGACTGCTAAGTTTTGAATATGTTAGCTTTCACACTATATAATATATATAGATAAAGGTTTTATCTCTATATTTTCTGCATAGTTTTACATGGGCATACATAGCTTTAAGCATAAATAAGTTTCAGACACATACTAGATTTTAATATAACCCACATAAACATATGCATGAGTCATTAAATTGGTTCCATTTGAATCAACAATTGGCTATGTCAGGCTTTATAAGCTTGGACATGCGAGTTTTCGAAATATATGGTTTCAAGTATTTCAGTTCATATTTATGCAGATAGAAATATGTACATGGATTCAAAGGTAAGAATTTTCAAAGTTCTATACAAGTCAGTTTTCAAAGGTTGCAAATCTATAAAATTCGAAAGTAAAGGATTTGGATAAGTTAGTTTTAAATATGTTCTGTTTTGTTTCCCCAAATAACATCAGCCATCGTATAAAAAATTAATTTCCTTATTTTTAGCCTCCATCTTTTTGCAACTGAATGTTTATTTACTTCTACTGTCAATTTATTTCTAATTTACAATTGGTGGAATTTGTGTTGTGCCCTGCTTTTCCGTCTTTTAAATTCCAACAAAAAAAAAATCCTTTACCCATAACATCTTCTACTTTATATTTTTACTCCAAATGCACATTTCACAGAAACAAAATTTGTTTGGTCTTTGTTACTGATTCTTTAATGACTTTCAAAAACAAAATTAACTTAGCACAACTCCGCTACGCATATTGTACTCATTTACACTTAGCATCTTCTATTTCCTATTTTACTTCCAACATAACATTTTCAGAAAATAAATTAATATGGTATTTTTAAACTGTTTTAAACTTTCATGTATCAGTTAGTGCTTTCATATCGTTTTTTTTACCTGCCACGTACAATTCGTTCTGCCTTTCCAGTTTTATGTTTTACACAATTACACCTCCATTTCACTATCCACTACAAACTGATTTGTTATTTCAGAGCAAAACAATTTTGTTTGCAACCATGTCAGTTAGTTACAACTTCTGCTTTTGCAATTCAGTTTTTTCACCTATCTTCGTTTGGTCCTTTATTTTTAATTTAACTGCTCAATTTTGTACTTTCCAATTTAACCACATTGCACGTATTTTTTCATGTTTTCAAAATGCATCGTAATCACACATATGAGGCCTATACTTTGAACACCAAAATTACGCATCATTTTACAAAATTACGCATCATTTTTCCACCTTTTATAGCCTTTCGCATCATTTTTAAACTCCTACTGTCCTTCCGTTATTACAAAACTATGTACCACTATTTTTACACCGTCTGCAATTGGGTTTCTTTGAATTTTTCATTTTCACATTCAATTTTCTCCAATTTTCTCATTATTTCACTTCTTCACTGTTTCTCTTCTCTGTCCCAATTAATTCGCTATTTTAAAACATAAAGTCCACAATTACAGTTGTACCGAATTAATTAATTTCCTACTTTTTTCGTTCACACTTTTACAACTGAAGTAGTATTTATTTCTATTGTCCAATATGCGCACTTCTTATTATTCAAATTCCTGTAGTCACTAGCTTTTCTTCCTTACGACTTCCAAAAAAAAAATTAATTAACTTACTACAACTCCGCTATGCATACTGTACTCATTTAAACTTAGCATCTTCTATTTTCTATTTTACTTCCAACATTACATTTTCATAACATAAATTAATATGGTATTTTTAACTGTTTAAAACTTTCATATATCAGTCAGTACTTAATTTTACCTTCAAAAAGCCAACCGTCTTTCTGTATTACTGATTTAATTTATTCCTGTCAGTTGTGTATACTTTTTTTCCCTGCAACGTACCATTCTGTCAACCTTGTCAGTTTTACTTTTTACACAATTCCACTTGCATTTCAGTATCCACTGCAACCCGATATGTTATTTCATAGCAAAAAAATTTTGTTTCCAACCATGTGACGTAGTTACAACTTCTGCTTTTGCAATTCACTTTTTTAACCTGTCTTCGTTCGTTCCTTTATTTTTAAATTAACTGTCTCCTTTGTTTTCCCATTGTGTACATTATTTCTTTAATTTTACAAAAACCATTCCCCTGATTTCTGTCTCCCACTATCACTACAGGACATTCCACTACCAACACCCGAACCATGGCGCTGCAGATAGTCAGCCACCCCTCAGCTTCTGCGACAGATGATTCAGGTATTTTTTTCTCCAATTCAATCGTCAATTGTGTTACATGATAGTACATGCACTGTTTACCAATTATTCGTACTCATACTATAGCCACACTTACGTCCACTTCCCAACAAGTACTTCTAAATCAATCTATCATTCCGACACGTTTTAACTGTGGTCGGAATTTTACTGCGAGCCAAACTTTCGCCCATCATGTCCTACCTCAGCCCACTTACTGCAGACACTGTAACGCAAAATTATTTTCCCGCGAACCAACCGGAAATTGTTGCTCCGGTGGTAAAATTAACATTCACCACCCTCCACCGCCTCCTGAGCTTTTCACTTTGTACACTGAAGACAGTGAACGTGGGACACATTTTCGAACCAATATTCGATCTTACAACAATGCTTTCGCATTCACGTCTATGGGGGCTAACATCGATCAACACTTAGCTTCTGCCCGAAATGGAATTTACTCCTACCATGCCCAGGGTTCCATCTACCATAGCATCGGAAGTGTTCTCCCTGTGCCTGGCACCAGACCCAGATACCTCCAGCTTTACATCTACGATACTGATCATGAGATCCAAAATCGACAGCAGGATAATGCATCATTACGAGAAGATATTCTGCAAACAGTGCAACAAATTTTAGATTTGTACAATCCTTATGTCCATGTGCTGAGACAGTTAGGGCAGCGTATTGATTTACAGGATTGCCGATTGGTAATAAAAGAAGTTATCATTGACCATCATTCCCACCAACTTCCCACCGCATCACAGGTCGCGGGTATCGTTGTGGGAGACAATAACTCACACAATTTGAGCGACAGGGATATTATAGTTGTAACAAGATCAGGAACGCTACAACGTGTTGCAGATACAACAGGATTTTACGACCCACTACAGTATCCCCTTCTTCTACCTCGCGGTGAACAAGGATGGGATCTAAACATCCACAATACTGCACATAACCCAATCAGTTGTAGAGCCTACTACTCCCATCTGTTGCAGGTACCTACTTCTTTTTTATACTTTTCTATCCAGACCTCACACACATTCACTCTCTCCGCAACCGTCCACACTTAACAGTTTGTGCACATCATAGGTACGACCTATGGAACAGCCCCTCCTACTACTGAGTGGTCGCCTTCTCCAACAATTTGTTGTTGATACGTTCGTCAAAATTGAAACTATGTAACTACGGTATCTTCGAGACCACCAAGATACTATACGAGCGAACTTATATCAGGGCTTACAAGACGCTTTAGCCAGTGGGGAGACAACTGCCAGTAAGAACTTTCCCTTCTACTCATTTCGCGCTACTAAAAAAATAACCTACATATTTAATTTTGTACGCACCGGTGCTATCTGCAGGAAACGTTGGAGTGAGAAAGGTTCTCCCATCCTCACATGTTGGTAGTCCACGTGATATGCATCAAAGCTACCAGGACGCAATGGCAATAGTCCGAAGGTATGGAAAGCCCGACTTATTTATTACTATAACATGTAATCCTAATTGGTTAGAAATTACACAAGACCTACTTCCCTTTCAACAACCACACGATCGCCCTGATTTAACTACTCGAGTTTTCCGTGCAAAATTGGAACAGCTTAAAACTGATTTATTTGATAAGCATGTCTTAGATAAAGTCATTGCACATGTTCATGTCATAGAGTTTCAAAAAAGAGGGTTGCCACACGCTCATATCTTGCTTATTCTTTCAGAAACTGATAAATTTTACACTCCCGATGACTACGATAGTATGGTTAGAGTAGAAATTCCAAATGTACAACTAGAACCGCATTTGCACACATTAGTTACTAAACATGTGATTCATCATCCATGCGGTAGTTTCAACCCCACTGTCGTATGCATGCGAGATGGAATATGTAAGAAGGGGTTTCCTAAACCCTTCGCGTCATCAACTTTACAAGGAACTGATTCATACCCCATTTATAGGCGACGTGATATTCGAATACATGATCAATCAACTTCTACAGCAATTGATAATCGTTGGGTCGTTTCGTATAACCCGTATTTACTTCTAAAATATGACTGTCATATAAACGTTGAGATTTGTTCCAGTATTAAATCTGTCAAATATCTATATAAATATGTTTACAAAGGATCAGATCGCGTTTCCGTAGGCGTATCTTCTTCATCAGAGACGATCGATGAAATTTTTGAATTTGTTAATGCCCGGTGGATTTGTGCACCAGAGTCACTATGGAGAATATATAAGTTCCAACTTAGCAGCATGTCTCCATCTGTAATAGGACTTCAGATACATCTACCTAACATGCAACAAGTTCAATTTAACACAAATGAAACCTTACACTCTGTTCTGACCGATCAACGTAGAACTAGAACTATGCTGACAGAATTTTTCAACCATAATTTAGCGAATGAGGAGGCATCCCGCTACCTTTACCACGAATTCCTAGAAAAGTATTGGTGGAACTACGAACATAAACAATGGGTACGTAGACGTATTAACCGTAAAGTAATTGGTCGTCTTTACACCGTACAACCAGCCGAAGGTGATCGCTACTACTTACGTTTGCTACTAACTCATATCCCAGGCCCAATTTCCTTCACAGACTTACTTACGGTCAACGGAACTATTCACCGTACATTTAAAGAAGCAACAAAATATCGAGGACTACTAGAAAACGATGACAGTGTTAACGACTGTTTAACTGATGCTTCGAACACCCATATGCCTGCTGCTTTACGACGACTATTTGTTACCATTTTAGTATACTGTGAACCATGTGCTATACGTGAATTGTGGGACAAATTTTGGCCCTCTCTCACTGAAGATTACCAAACTACGTCTTCTGCCCCCATCCCAACATCATACTTAATTGGTCAACGTCTCTCTGATATTAACAACCTTCTAAAACAATATAATAGAACCATATTTGATTATGATTTACCACATAGCTCCAGACGTTCACCTGAGCAGCACAATGTATCCACGCTTATTTTAGAAGAACATTCAATTCAAATACCGTTACCAGATTTACAAGCCATCCATAAGTTAACCCCTGAACAGAAGGAAGCATTTGATAATGCTTTCGGTAAATTCAAAAAATAGCTCCATTTATTTCATCGACGGTCCTGGCGGGACAGGAAAAACTTTTCTATATAAAGCAATTTTAGCTCATCTACGAGATCGAGGTGTTATTGCACTTGCAACTGCTACTTCCGGAATAGCTTCTATTGTGTTGCCCGACGGTAGAACCGCACACTCACGATTTAAAATCCCAATTAACTTAAACTCTTCCTCCACATGCCATATCAGTAAACAATCTGACACTGCAAAACTTTTATCCGCGGCAACCGTTCTCCTATGGGACGAAGCAACCATGGCTCACCGACATGCATTCGAGGCTTTTGACCGAACGTTACGAGACTTGATCGATTCGGATGTTCCGTTTGGTGGAAAAATTGTTATCTTAGGCGGTGATTTTCGGCAGGTTTTACCTGTTGTTCTCGGAGGGACTAGAGCTCAAACAACTGACGCATGTATAGTTCGGTCATATTTGTGGTCGACTGTTAAAGTATTTCATCTAACTCAAAATATAAGGGCCCGCGCTGACCAACCATACGTTGATTTTGTTCTGCGCATTGGAAACGGTACCGAACCCACCATACAGGAAGACATGATCAAACTCCCACCGGATATTGTCATACCATGGGACGACACAAGTTCATTATACTCTTAGATACGCGAAATCTTCCCCGCATTAAATGATAATTTTTCCAATACAAACTACATACTACAACGACCAATTTTATCCCCAATAAACGAAACAGCGGATGAAATTAATAACATGATAATCAATAATTTTCCCGGCGATGAACATGTTTACTACTCTTTCGACAGAGTAGAAGACGACACGTCTAACTTATATCAGATTGAGTTCTTGAACTCACTCAACCCGGGTGGTATGCCACCTCACAAATTAACTCTTAAAGAAGGATCGCCAATAATGTTACTCCGCAACATTGATCCGCGAATTGGGCTATGTAATGGGATGAGACTACTCTGTCGTGTCTTCCATCCAAACCTTATAGACGCTGAAATATCTTTCGGTCAGTTCCAAGGTACACGGGTGTTTATTCCACGTATACCATTAAAACCTTATGAAAGCATAAGCCTACCATTCACCCTTATCCGTAAACAATTCCCTGTTCATCTTGCGTTCGAGTTAACGATTAACAAATCACAAGGACAAACCATCCCCCACGTTGGAATTTATCTTCACAACCACGTTTTCTCTCATGGCCAACTTTATGTCGCTTTAAGCCGAGGTATTTCAAGTAGCACGACAAATATTTTGGTTCAGAATTGAAAGCTACATCGTAAAAATGGAACGCATACTCAAAACGTTGTTTACAAGGATGTTTTGTTCACATGTTCTCAAATTATGGACATCTCTTCCACACAACCTAACTAACGAACCATCCTTCCTTCCCCGCAGTTCCTTTCCACCTCACACTTCCCACGTCTTCCAATCCCCCTGCTTTACTTCTCCAACGACATAAAAACATCCTCCGATTTCACAAACCTCTTGCACCGTGTCCGTTGCCTTGCATATATTATCTCCTTCTCCTACAATTCACGTGATGCGGCTGCGTACGCCACTGCCTCCACCAAAACCTCCAGCAAACTACCTGTTCGTCTATTCAGCCTGTGCATCTACACAAAATTAGCAACCGCTCAACTCATTTTTCAAATCATTACCTGTCATGTTCGCATACTACATAATTAGAAGGTGATCAAGTTCTGCTCTATTTTTTTGCACTCACTCTATTTTTCCTTCCTTTTCTCAACAACGAACCTCTGCTGATTTACTTCGCCATCCACAATTGGGATTTACGGTCTGAGGTTGACCAAGGCAGGTGGTTGCACCCCTCATTTTTTCGCGACGATGACCAATTATTGCAGCCACACATCTATCATCCAACAAGAATGTCGTTGTTCCACACCACGACATCCATTCTGCTCTCAACTCAACTGGCGGAAATAAAATGTAAGTGCTGAAACTAGCAGACTGTAACTTTTTACTTATCACACCGTACTCCTCTTCCACTGCATTGTCTCACAGGTTTTTAGTTGCAGGAAATAGTAAGCAGTCGTTGTACGTGCAAAGTTTGGCTAATTTAAAATGCAAACAAGTCATCAACATGTGCACTGCACCCTAACGTCCCCCGTCGCTTCGGCTTTTACCACCAACACAACTGCTCACACCCTTCACAGGATGCCACCTGTTACACTGCATTCAACAACAAAAATAGTGCTTTGCACCCTCACAGACGCCAGCGTGCGTAGTAATAACCGTTTCCACTGCACCGTTCCTCCGCTTCTATTACGTTGTCTGCAGACCCAAGCCCTGCTTCACCAACGCTTTCCTCCGCAGGTACAATCTTCCACCATTTATTACACCTTCATTTACGCATATATCGCCGCTGTAATGCATGCGTGCTCACAACTACATTTGCTGTCCTACTGAAACAGCTTTGCTACTCTGTTGTCACATAACTGCTGTACATTTATTTCACTTTTTCTATTCTGCTTTTACTGTCATACTTCTCGTATTAAAATTGAATTTCATTTGATCCACCAAATTTATTTTAAATTGGTTCACTTTAGGTTTCCATAACTACACAAATGGGAAGATGCACTACAACCACTCACTGCACAATGACCTCCACCTACATGGTATGCTTATGCATTTGGACAGTTTGCTTGCTTCGCCACCTGTTGACACCGATTAACTCGACCATCATGCTTCACCGTTTTAAACTACATGAAGATACTGTTTGAGCTTAGATTACATAGTGTTAATATTTATTTGCACATGCTGAATTGTATGTAACATTTATTGTAGCTGCATATGTTCAAACTTAGCAAATTTATGTACGAATTCCTGCTGCCGTTATATATTTATTTCTCCTCCCACTTTCTACTGACTTTGCTGAATCATTATTTCTGCTATGCACTTCTGTTGCACACCCTGCTGTGACCTCTACATTTCCGCATTTTCCTCTGAATCCGTGTTCACTTTAATACGCTCTGTGCTCTGCTTGAATTTTTAATTACCGTACAGTCGCATACTCCATTCATTCGGCCACTGTAAAATTCATATTTTCTGCTAAATATTCCTATTAACTTACATCCCTGCCATATGGGTTTGTTTGTTTTCCAAAAGTAAACAGGGAATGATTAAAAACAAGCGATCATAAAAACTTTTTTCCTATTTGTTTGCTTCACTACTTACCGATGACAAACTGAAGTAAAAGATAACATTTCAGCAAAAATATCATGAACTGGCTGTTTCTTTTGTGTATGAATTTTGAAAAGTAAATGTTATATTTACAAGTTCTTCATAAAAAGTTTAAAAGATGAAACCAAACAAATTTTTCTGTACTCAGCATTACGCGTTTCACATTCGACAGCTTGCAATCTTTACCTTTCAGCATAACAAAAACAAACACACCCATGCATATTCAAATATTTACACCTGCGCATTGTTCTGTCCACACGACCCTGCCATATGGGTTTGTTTGTTTTCCAAATGTAATCACACAATGATTAAAAACTAGCGATCAGAAGAAAAAAAATTCCTATTTGTTTGCTTAACTACTCAACGATGACAAACTAAAGTAAACGATAAAATTTCAGCAAAAATATCATGAACTGGCTGTTCCTTTTCTGTACGAATTTTTAAAAGTAAATGTTATATTTTGAAGTTCTTGATAAAAGGATTAAAAGATGAAACCAAACAAATTTTTCTGTCCTCACCATTACGCATTTCACATTCCGCAGCTTGCAACATTCAATGTTTACCTTTCATCATAAAAAAACAAACCCAGCCATGCATATTCAAATATTTCAGACCTACGCATTGTTCTTTCACAATATCATCTTTAATTCACTTCCTCAATACTCAGTTTGTACATTGAAACTTTTTGATACTCACACCTTACAACTTATGCCTGCACTTGCTGCATCAAACATAAATACCATCCGTACACAATTACAAACCAATTTATAAACATAGGTACACTGTAAAATACAGAGCATTTGCTTACCATACCTCTACTACGTGGGAAACTATACTATTTCACTACTTTTCTGACACCATGCTATTTTTCAGTACTTAACATGCTTTGAACAAACTTCACTTCCACTGTACGTTGTACGGATTCACACCCCCCCCCCCCTCGAACTGTCTAGCTGCACAGTTTACATGCAAATTCAAACGTAGTAAAATACTATTTTAGAACAATTTTTTTTCGCTTATTACACGGCGCGTGCTATTCTTCAGGATAGTTTATTATAAATGGACAGCTTAACTCATCCTGCACGCAACTGTTCCTACATCACCGTCCTCTGTTTTCCACGCACACTACTTCACGTACACAAATACATGCAACGTCCTATTCTACAGCAATTTTACCCCCATCACACACCGGTTTCCATTTCCTTCCCCCTTGCATGTCTCCCTCACAACCATTTCAACATATTCCAACTGACACCAACTTACCCCAATTGCCGCATTACACTGATTCAACTACTCCAGTAACTACCTCATTCCCTCCCACGTTCTCCTCCTCCACTCACTACCTCACATCCCCACCTACTTATAAACTCCTCAACGCCGTACAGTTTTACTGTCTGCTTAATACGACCTCCTCCTTCAATGACAAAGGTATCTCCTTCTGCATTTTACAAATAAAGATGTTCACTGTTACTGCACTACTTTTTATCCTTATTTCATTTCCTTCCAACTCACTAATGACTTCTTCAAATGCAGTCCAAATGTTCAACATCCACTCAAGAGGGTGCAGTAAACCTTTCCACCGAAAGCACTAAACGAAAATGCACCCGTTCAACAAAGCTTCTTCAAACTCTTCCTACTGCAATAACCGCTTCTTCTGCTCCGTTACCGCCGTCTCCTGCCCAACAACACAAATCGAACAATGGTACCGACACAAAACGACTACAGCATCTTCAACCGTACATAGCAATAACAAAGAGTGCCCACAAATAAAGCGACTTGAAGGAAGCATCTGCATTTTCAGCTCAACTACAAATCACCAACGACCAACATCCCCATGCACCTTACCCTACGGACGGTAATTGGGATGATTTCTTCACTCCTGAGGTGGTACGCAACCCATACTAACATATACTTCAACACATCTGCATATTTTCGCTCCAATATATCAATCGTCTAACTTTCAACTCCTTTAACCTTCTCCTGTAGATCGAAGAGTGTGATCGAGCTGTTGAGCGCTATCTTGCAGAACGTTCGCAGAACTGAGTACTCCATTCATACCTACAACAATTAATCAATTCCATGTTATGCTGCATATTTTCTCCTACTGTACTTTGGCAATAAAATAACAATTACTTCTGTTCTGTCAATTTAATTGTCATCACTGTTTGTACTTACCAACATTTTCATGATTTTTATGTGCGGTATACATAGGTAATCATATACAAATTATAATTTGCTGTTTTTTTAACATATATCGACTTGCCTAATTACTACTGCGGTCATATTCAGGTAACCCAAACTGCTGCCATCTACATTTGTTTGCTCTCAGTGCACGCACAATGATTCACTTACCTTAGTACATAATGCATCACTTATCAAATTTTTTGTGACGCTTTAAGTCATTTACGCATTGTACACAAACTTCTAAAACAATTATTCAAAAAAGATACGGTACTCCTACTAACTAAAATATGATTTCATCATGCTTTTCTACATATTTTACTTTTGATAATCTCTACGCAACACATTCTTCAGACAGTTGAAAAGAATGGATAACGGAGAATGAATGTGTTAACTTTTTGCATACGCATGTTGTAATAAAATACATGATAAGAACGCTTTGCTACAAAATCTTTTATTAAAGATGTTAACTTATTCAGGGATCAACACATGAAGTTCCATTTCCCTGAAATCACCATGTGCACAGTATTTGATTAAACTTAATTTGTTTCTTCTTTCATACGATAAGTGAACTATTTATCTCAATATTTTTCCTTACTGTTAACGAATCGCACTTCAACTCTTATGTCTGTGTCAAAATATATGCTTACCATTTCTTTATGAAGCGCACTAAACAAATATATATGTTCTCCCGTACCAATATCTGTTACTTCTCTTAACAGTAACTTATCATATACATAAACGTGGAACCCAGTGCACGAGGCTCCGCAACATAACGGACTATATGGAAATCGATAATGTATGCAGTCTTTTTCGCGCATTGTAAAGAGACTGTTTTCAGACTCGATCCTGGACGCCCAGATCACCATGCAGTTGATCTAACCGTTGCGCTAAGGCTCCTTCTCTAACTTTTCATACACATAACACAAAAAATATTATCTACACTGAAATTACACACCTACGGACGGACAAATAAGAGAAAGCATGTGTACTGGATTTTTAACAAACGTATTACAACTATTATTACATATATACACACACATATATATTTGTGCACATATGTATGTATGTGTCTCAGTGCATATTTCACTAACATAACTGTGGCGCACACAAAATTTTCACCCTTCCTTCTTGGCACACATCCAACGGACGTGCCACCATACTCGTATACATAAAGTAATACAGCGGAAATAAATACTACGGTAGGTAAGCATCCAGTTCATTTCCAATAGCTCGATGAACATCAATGAAAACCTGCATTTCTCAGACTACTCAAACGAGCACCCATGAAAATAAGGGAAATATAAAACCATATGTCAAACATAAGCTTACTGTGAGAAACTCAAGAGATATGCGATCAACATATAACAGTACTTTTATGACCGCATGAAATGCCATAAACGATTATCCTCTCAAAAGAACTACATCTAATAAGTACATAAGGTGATATAATAGAAAATGTCTAGGATGAAGAATATAAATAAGAAAAATAGCTGTTGGTGCTTACATTAATCACACCATAACATTACTTATAGTTATACAAACAAAACCTCTAAGGCGCGTTCTTATAACAGATTTTCCACGAAGACTTCCCTAGTAAAACTCGTAAGTGAAACTGCAACCGATCTCCTATGACAAGGATCAAAAACAACCTTCCAAGCATCGTATATCTCTATATAAATATATCGTAAGGTAAACACAACTAGCCCAACATTCGAACACTTTCGTAAACAATGTGAACCAAGTATCAATAACCCTCCACGTGCAACATATCGATATGACTACTCTAGATATTGGGGTTGATGTACCCCTCAAGGGTTAGCTAAACCTGGGATCATACATCATACTCTGTTTTTAGTCATATACCAATGGTGAAGTCATGTTCAACGATTCAACACACATATCATCATCACTCGAACAGATCACGGATCCCTAAATCGATTTCAACATCTTGAATAGATCCACTTCCAAGAGATATAACACATATCTCAGTCTTGAAGTGGTTTTCAATAAGTAGAACACTTATCGATCTCAGTCTCCTCAAGACTAAATCAACAAATTCCCGGTTAACTCAATTTCGATTTTTTAAAAAGAAAGTGAAAGCTAGAGATGTTTCATACGAATGCTCCTCCTCGGGGATTCTCAAAGCATATGAAACCGTAGAGCTTTTTGTTACTTCTCAAGTTAGCTTGGTCATATTAAACAATAATGAAATGATCGCATATGGAAACCAAGCCTCGTATACTTACCACGTTTCCAACCATTTCACCTTCTACTATCCCACAGTCAAGAGGAAAGTTGGTAAGTTAGAGCACTATCGCTCCATCCTTAATCGAACATCAATCTTGACTCTCACAGGTAAATCAAGTCTACTTCCTTGGCTTTGAGTGCTAAGTACATGACCAAATGTTTTCCATATACAAGTAATCACACAAAGCACGATTGACACACACAAAGCACGGTCACATGAACAATTTTTAATCCCTTTTTTTATTTAGTTAATCTTTCATTAATTAAAACATCTTTTATTAGTTTTATCTGATAAAATTTCTTTCATTTGATTTAAAACTTCTTCTTTAAATTGAGACTTATTATTAATTAAAACTTCTTTTAACTAATCATCTTTCTTCAATTAAAACTCTACTTATTTAATTGATAACTTACTTATTAATTAAACTTCTTATTAAATTAAAACTTGTGTGTAGATTTAATTTTTCTTTATAAAAGTATATATACTTGTATTTTACTATTCATTTATACTCTTTTATATACTTCAAAAGTATCCATACGCTTATCTCAATTGATGTAAGTATATTCACAAATCATTAACAAGATTTACTTAATATAAAATAAAATTAAAGTGGTTAAAAAAATTGTTATTCAAACATTCTTACTATAAGCCTCTTCTCTTTTATAAGTTAAACTTTTACTTTTCCTACCTTTTTATAAAAGATTTCATACTTATTATTATCTTTAAAATTCCATTATTAAAGATCTAATTATATTCTTAAGGGTTAAAGACAAGTGTTATTTAAACATTATCACAACAAACCCAAACCCTTTTCACACTTAACAACTTTATTAAAACTTGCTTTAAGAGATATAATTAAATTTAAGGGTTTAATACAATTGTTGCTTAAACAATGTCACTACAAACCCAAAACCTTTTACTTATAGTTATCTTTAAAATATTCATTATTAAATATATAATTATACTCCGTGGAAAATAGGGAGAAGAACAAACATAGAGAAAAATTTTGACGCAAAGACAACACTTTTTTTTTAAGCAGGAAGGCCAAACTTCCTACAAAAATTAATCGCAACGCCAAACTTAGAAGACGACTAAAATGGTGGTAGCTTGATAGGTGACGCCATGACAAATGAGGCTTGGGATGGCGAGGAGGTGGCAGCAGCTTATGATGGCAACGGTGTTGGTTGAGGCAACGAGATGGCAGCAGCTTAAGAGGCGAAATGGTGGTTTGTCGAGGTGGATTAGGAGGCAATGGAAGAGAAGAGTGTTGGAGTAGCCGTGATGGTCAAGTCATGGCATCGATGAAGGTGTGGTTGAGGTGGATTGGGAGGCGACAACGACAATGTTGAAGGCGATCGATTTTTTTTGAATAATTAAAAGCCGAAAATGCTAAATAGAACTAGCATTATCCATAATTGGAAATTAATATAGCATTATACGTATATGACACTAATCTAATGTAGCATTTTTTAAACTGTAAAAATAAATGATAGTGCTAATTCAATTTATCACTTTTAAACTATAAAAAATGAATATAGCACTATGTTGATTGTATATTAGTTTAATTCAGCATTTTTTGAACTACAAAAAATGAATATAACATTGTATGAGTATCATGCTAATTTATTTTAACATTTTTTTAGCCTATAAAATGAATGATAGTGCTAGTTTGATAGAATAAATCGAATATGTCGAATGACAGTTAAAATAGAATCTATATTTTTAAAGTGCATTAGAATGTAATGAATGTGTCAAATGATAGTTAAAAATAGCATTTGTTTTTTTAAAGTGTATTACGATGAATTGAATGTGCCGAATGATAGTTAAAAATGAAAATTGTAATTTTGAAGTACATTAGAATGAATAGAACGTACGAATGATAGTTAAAAATATCATTTGTATTTTTAAAGTGTATTACAATGTGTCGAATATGTCATATTATAGTTAAAAATAGCATTTGTATTTTTAAAATGCATTAGAATGAATGGAATACACTGAATTATAGTTAACAATATCATTTATATTTTTAAAATGCATTAGAATGAATGGAATGTGCCAAATAACTTTTACATCCATATGTATCCAGTTAGGGAAAATGATATGCAAAATGATAATTTAATATAGCATTAATTACTTTAATGTAGAATTTTAATTACAAAGTCCACTAGCATGTTCAAGATATGCAAATGATAGCTTAATATAACATTTTATTTATGGAGTACACTAATTTTTTTGAAATATGCAAAGTGGTAGTCTAATGTAGCATGTTAGTAACAAAGTATAGTAACGTGTATATGATATCTAAAATGATTGTGTAAAGTGTCATTTTAGCTATGAAGTGCAATAGCATGTTAAAAATTCCAAAATGATAGTTTAAGGCAGCATTTTAGTTACAAAGTCTAGTAGCATTTTTATGATATTTGAAATGATATATTGATATAGCATTTTAATTATGAAGTACATTATCATGTTTAGGATATGCAAAATGATAGTTAAAGATAGCATTGTATTTTCAAAATAGAACTAGCATGTATGAAATATGCTAAATGATAGTTAAAGGCAACATTGCATTTTTAAAATGAACTAGCATATGTAGAATATGCTAAATCATAGTTAATGCATTTTTAATGTGAACTAGCACGTGTAGAATATGTTAAATGATAGTTAAAGGTAGCATTGCATTTTTAAAGTGAACTAGCACGTATAGAATATAATAAATGATAGTTGAACATAGCATTGTAGTTTTAAAGTACTTTAGCATATGTTGAATATAAAATATGATAGTTAAATATACAATTTGTATTTTAAAAGTGCACTAGCATTTGTATTTTGAAAATGCTATTTTTTAACTATCATTTTAAATTTGTCATGCATATATTTTCATTAACAAGAGCTAAACAAAAAATTGGACAAGCAGAACTCCTTCCAAATAAGGTCCGGAAACAAAAGGATGGTATGTGGCTTAATAATAGTGAAAGTGTAAAATTCCTATTGACATGCTTTATGTTTTAGCATGAAGTTCTAGTGGCATTGTTCAATATATATTGACATGCTTCTTCCATCTAATATAAATTTATAAAATGATTGATGGATTAACATTGTTTGCAAAATGATAATTAATTTTAGCATTTTCTGAACTATAACGAATGAATATAGTATTATGTTGATTTAATGCTAATTTAACTTAGCATTTTTTTTGTTATTGATTTTTTTAAAATTCAGATCGACGTCGACGATGATGGTGCATCCCTGAGGTGGTACAACGGGGATGACGATGAGGTGGTCTGGTGTTTGTTTGAGGAGTCTACGAGCTTCTCGTCGACAAAGAAGAAGGGGAGAGCGGCATCGACAACGGCGAGGCAGAGCAGGGCGTGGTGCAGGTCGTGGCCATGGTGGTCGATGCCGAGCTATGGAAGGCGATAGTGATGCGAGGGGGAGGGGCTACAAGATGGTGGTTTTGGCGATTGAAAGAGACAGCGGCAGTTGAACGTGAAATTGGAGAAAACATGATTTTGTCCTTAAGCCTAAATATGAAAACTTCTTGACTAGATCTAAAAAATTGACTAATGTTTGTCCTTTTGGCTAATTACCTCTTATGCTCCTAAGTATAATTAATAATAAGGGTTCAAAACAAACGTTACTAAAATATTGTTTGCTACAAACCAAAACCATTTCTATACTTATCATTAACTTCAAAATATTTATTTTTAAAGATCATAGCATATCCACACTTATTAATTAAGATAATACACTTTTAATTAATTTCACAAAATCATTTATTTTAACTTAAGCGTTAAAATCCAAACTTCCTTTATTATATTTATAAATTACTTAATTTAATTTTTAAAACTTATATATATACCTTTAAAATACTTATAATTATGTTTTAGGAAGCTATAGTAAATGCCATGTAAAAAATACTAAGTTTTGAAATTTAACAAAAAATACACATGTTTTACTTAAAAACCTTAACTTTGAAAATTTATAACTAATTATTTAAAGCACATTTTAACTTGAAACTACTTTAAAATACTATTATGCATGTTAGAAAATACTTTTAAAAAGAATTTGGACAAATACTTAAATTTAACATGATTATCCAACCTTTAAAGAAAACAAGTTATTTTAAAGAACTGCTCATATAGCGACATTTTTACTTCAAATTTCTTTACTTTGTTTGACTAGTTTTACACCCTTTTGAAAGTTGATATTCTTACATTATAGTAATTATATTTTACCTATTAAAATTACAAAGAAACCTCTGAGGACAACTTTCTAAACGTTGTTTAAAATTTCAAAAATAATGTCTTTGAAAAGTGCACATATGGCGACTATTTCGCTATAACTTTTGCCACTTTGATTTACAATTTCTACCTCTTTTAAAATTAGTTCTTAATTATCCAAAGCACTTATAAAAGTTTACATAACAACCATAACAAGTTATACATGATATGTTCATAAACCACCAAATTACACAAATTAAAGTTAAGGGGTTTCAAAGTGCTTTCATAGCGACTTTCTCGCTTCAAACATTCACAAACACACTTTACATCACATATAGCATATCCAAACATGTATACATCAAGTCATGGTCACGTAACAAGTTTTATAAGGATTATAAGAGAAGTTATAATATATGTAAGTTGTCAATTGCTTTCAAAAGCAAGAGGAGTCCAAAAGTTATAACTTGCATCGCTTTTCATTTAATATTTATATTATTGCACAACAAACATTATAACACATCATATACTTGCAAGATGGTGAGATAACCCACCTTAAAACCAAGTTTAGAAACATTATAAGCCACGAGAATCAAGGCAAAACTTCTTACTATCACCCAAAGCCCAAAGCCAACCTCCTTAGCTCCAAACCCATAAACCAAGACCTCCCACATGTTCCTATAGCTCACAACCTAGGTCCAATCTCCCTAATTCTCCATCACTCTTCTACTTTTTTGATGCTAAACCATGTTCTAATGATGATGTAAGAACTTTGTGAAAGTTTGGAGGAGAACAGAGTTGGTTTGATATGATTATAAGAAAGTTAGAGAGGAGAAAGGCATGAAAAAGTGTAGAGTTTTTTTGAGAATTTTGAGTGATCAAATGAGAGGCCTAAGGAGTGTTTAAATAGAGTTACGAAATGTGGAAAATGATCATCCATAGCCCTCTTATCTATATGTTTTGATACAAACACACCATGCTTCTTACACACACCATACATTTCCTAAATCACTCCTTGATTTAGGGGTCTTTGTCCCATTTATTTTACTTAATTAAAATTGATTTATTTTAAAAATTGCTTATGAACAAAGATGAATTAAAGAGTCGTTAATGTCTTTATTTGTGACTATACATGTTCCAAAGAGTTCGAATAGCTTTTGTTTAGCAAAAGGTCATTTATCGATAAAAACAATATTCGGTCACATTATCCATATTGTTGCGAACTACTTATTTTTGTAAAAAAAATTCAAAAGTGAATTTCTTATAACTAGTTATTATTTAAATGAGGATTATTAAGTTTATGAAATCATATTTATTCACATTAAATCGAAGACACAAATATTTAAATAATTCAGATATTTAAATATGAAGTGTTCGAAATTCTGGGTCATTATCGATATTTCTACGAACTATTTATTTTTATAAACAAATTTCAAAAATGAATTTATAATCATTAGTTATTATTTAAATAGGAGTTAATAAGGTTATAAAATCATATTTAATCGCATTAAATCCAAGATACAAATATTTAAATAATTTAGATATTTAACATGAATGTTCAAAATTTCGGGTCGTTACATTTTACCCCGCTTAGAATATTTCGTCCTCGAAATTCCAACATAAGCAACTTAAGAAACAATCACACATCAATACTTAACAATATTCATAATCATTAGCAAACATAGCTCATGATTCGCCCGAGTTCTAGAATATTCTCATCGCAAAAGGACTATAAACAACAAACTAAGCGTATCTTTTGCTCAACGGCCTCAGATTATTGCCTAGTTGATTATTCATGCCGCCTCACACAATTCAAAGAGTCCTTTCATAAACTCTCTATAAGCCAACAAACATAGCATATAAATATACTAACGCCCACACAATGCATATGTACCATCCGTAAGCAATATCAAATCTGATCACTTGCTCGACCACATAAATTTCACTTCCAAACTAGTATATCTCACTTGACCCCTTTAATGCATACTACGATCAAATTCCTTGATTAGAAAAAAAATTTCTCCTTTCATAGACATATACTATGATATAAAACTTTGGAATTATATCAAGAATCCGTATCTAGTGTTCGTCGTCAAGAATCTAATGAAAAATACTTTTCGGACTCTATTCCATTGTTTCTTAACTATACCGATTTCTTTACATTTATTTTTACAAAAATCATTTCTCATTTAATACTAAAATCATTTATTAAACATTTCTTAAAACATTACATAATTTTATAAACATTTTATAAAGGCTTATTTTCACTTATAAAACATTTCACTAAAAAAAGTTCATTTTAAAACACTTCAAGACTTAGGTCGATTACTCGTATAATATTCCACTATATCCTAAGAGTATACACAAAACATCTATACTGATTTTACTCAACAAGGATGTTCTATAAATTTTAAACTGGCTTTAATTTACTATTTTTTCAAATTAAGAGTTATAAAAATTCAACTTTTACTTTAATATTAAATTTCCTTAAAGAAACTTCAGAACTAAACATCAGACTTCATTTCAAATCATTTGAAATATTAATATTTACATATATCCTTTTATATATCAAATCTTACATTTTAGAATTAAACCAAAATCATGTTCAAAACCAATTTCAAAAATATTTTCTTTAAAATCTATAGAAAATATACATATAGGTCGAATAACACCAAAATGATGCAAAGAACCAGGTCCTACCAAATAGTACCATATTCCCTTACAGAGAAGGGTAATTCTCAAAAGAAGCTCTTACCAACCGAACATATCTTTTGCCCATTTTTAGTCATTTTCAAACCACTCAAACTGGATAACATAAAAATACTCTACTTCCAAATCGACTTGTCGATTCCGAGAGCAACCACGCACTCGAACAAATCTTTAAAATCCTTTTAAAGACATTAGTCTGTTAAAAATGCTTTTAAATAATGTTATTATTATTTTCTTCAAAACCTTGAAAAATAATTTTTAAAAACACCAGGATTTAAGTTCTCAAATTCTCAGTTTAAATTTTTTTTAGTTTATAAAACCATATTTATATGATGTTACTTTCTTACATAAAATCATATCATATATATTTTTTCACAAAAATATCTTGTTTTTCTCTTAGATTATGATAAACAACTTTTATTAATGCTAACTATTACCCCAACATTATCACTGAACGTCTTATAGTGAAATTGTGAAACTTACTTCACAAGGTGTACGTTTCAATATTCCCACAACTTGCTATCTACCCAAACCCATGTTGTAAAAAGGTAAATTACTTATAAATTGATTGTAGAAAACAATAATCATTGCTCATAAACTAGCCGAGCATGATTAGGCTAATAAATGAGGGATAGTTAATGAACATAATCAATCCTTACATAAATCGGCTACACTACCAGCTTCTACTTATATATTACTAACATGTATCAAATACATGTAAGCTCTCATATATAATACACTCAACTCATGCTAGGGCATTTCATTACCCTATCTCTTAATAAGTTATACCCAACCAAAGTAAATGTTCTATGTTAACCTTCAGTTCTAATACCACAATGTAACGGATGCCTTTGAAACTCCGAATGTCGACACTAATACATCAATGGCATTCATGTGTCGAGCATTGAAGTGTCTGGAAGACAGAACGTTATGGTAAAGAAAAAGAAGAAAAGAACAGGAACAAGGAAGAGGAGAAGAAAAACATCAAAATCTCATAGCAAAATGATAACATATAATATCGAAAGATAATACATGAAGCTACTCTAATATACATAGTATTTCAGAGTTACTAATCAGAGTATTATCATCAGCATAGATAGTTATAATAGTTTGTACTTATAAATATACATAAAGTAATGTAGCAGAGATAAATACCACAGTAGGTAAAACATCCAGCTCCTCTCCAAGAGCTCAATGAACATCAATGGAAACCTGCCGTTCTCAGACTACTCGAAGCCGCACCCATGGAAATAAAGGAAGTACAAAACCATAGGTCAGACATAAGTCTGCTTTGAGAAACTTAAGAAATATGTGATTAGCATATAGTACTCTTGAGACCGCATGAAATGCCAAAACGGTTATCCCCTCAAAAGAACTACCATCTAATAAGTACATTAAATGATATAGTAGGTAATGTCTAGGGTGAAAAATATAAATAAGAAAAATAGCTATTGGTGCTTACATTAATTAAGCACGACAATATTTATATGTATACAAACAAAACCACTAAGGCGCGTTCGTATAACAGATTTTCCACGAAGACCTCCCTAGTAAAACTCGTAGTAAAACCGCGACTGATCTCCTATGACAAGGATTAGAAACTACCTTCCAAGTATCATATATCTCTAGATATACTATATCATAAGGTCAATCAACTAGCCCAACATTCGAACACGTTCATGAATAATGTTAACCAAGTATAAACAATTGCCTGCAGGCAATATATCGATAAGCATACCCTAGATAATGGAATTGATGTACCCTCAAGGATTAGCTAAATCAGGATTATGCATCCTACTCTGTCTTTAGCCATATAACGATAGTAAAGTCATCTTCAGCATCTTAACACACAAGCCATCATCACTCAAACAGATCAAGAATCCCCAAATGGGAATAAACGTTGCAAATGGCTATTAGTTCGAAACAAACAGGCGCAACCTTTCCCGACAGATATAACTGTTGCAAAGAAGACTATAAAAGGAGGGGAATATCGATCACATTCCCAATTCTTTTCTACATCTTCTTCTTCGTTCTGTTCTCAAATCAAACCAGACTCATATCACAATGCAATCATACTCATCATAGTCTCGTGCTAATCATCGTCTTTTGTATCTTGGGTGACTTAAAATAAAGTCGTAAGAAAATTGTTATGGCAAGACTCAGACGAAATTTCCTTATAATCGGTTAGATTATTTTATTTCTGAATTTCTGCATTATAACTTATTATCTGTTTTTTGTTTACCTTCTCCATTCTACTGCATTGTTATCACCACACTCTTCAGTGGTGTCTGCGCATCTTTATGCACAAAATTTGTGCATCTGTATGCACTGATTACTGCTTTTTATTGTTGTTTCTGTAATTAAGGTCATACATCTTAAGACTTTATAGTTTTTACTGAAACAGAAATGATAGAGATTGAGCTATCAGAAAAAACTGCTACTCAACAACAGGCTTGATCCGTTCAAAGGAGATGGTGATGATTTACAAACATGGCAAAGTCAAATGCTATTCTATTTGACTACACTGGGTCTGCAAAGGTATCTCAAAGAGAAGGAACCCGTGTCAAAGCCAGGCGAAACTAAAGGAACACATAAAGATGCATTTCCGGCTGTTGATGCATGGAAACATTTAGACTTCCGTGTAAGAATTATATTCTGGACTTTTCTGGACAAGGTGTTGTACAAAGTGTATCAGCCTCATCAGACAGCACAATCTCCCCGGATTGTAATGTCAGTCTGAAGAAATTCATAGTTGACCAATTCATCGACTACAAGATGGTAAATACCAAATCTGTAACCACTCAAGTGTAGGAACTTCAACTTATCATTCATAAACTTGAATCATAAGGACATAAAGTTGGAGAATCATTCCTTGTTGAAGCGATAATGGAAAAGTTGCCTCCATCATGGAAAGACCACTGCAACTATTTGAAACACAAGAAGAATGAGATTTTCTTATAAGATCTCATTGTCGGATTGAAAATTGAGGTAGATAATCGTGGAGTGACACAACTAAAAAGCGAGGAGACATTTGTTACCAAAGGATCAAAGAAGAAAGGATACTTCAAAATAAAAAGATGAATTTTCCATATGAGAGGAAAACACAAGAAAACAACCCAAAGAAAATAAGCAGGCCAAAAAATTTAATGGTCAGTTTTGGGTTTGTGGAAAGATGGACACACCGTTAAGAACTGTAGACACAAGACGAAGAAGAATTCAGAAGCAAATATAGTAGACAACATGGGCGATGATGATTGGAATTTCTTTGGAGTTGTAACAAAATGTTGCTTGGTTCAGAACCCTACACAATGGTGGGTAGACACAAGCACAACTCGTCATGTCTGTTCTGACAAATCTATGTTATCCACTTATAGTAAATTCGACCAGGAAAAAAAAACTCTACATAGGTAATTCTTTAGTTTCTATTATCGAAGGCAGTGGCACCGTCGTTCTCAAATTTATCACTATGAAAACTGTTACAATGAATGAAGTCTTTCATGTTCTAGATATACGCAAAAACCTAATCTCCGGATCTGTGCTTTAAAAGAAAAGATTTCGAATAGTTTTTGAGTCAGACAAGATGGTTCTGTCTAAGGCTGAAATTTATATAGGAAGGGGATATTTATGTGATGGCCTATTTAAGGAAAATGTAACCGTTGTCAGTAATAATACCATGTATTCTGATTTTGCAATGAATAAAAATGAAGTTTCTTATGTAGTTGTGCATCAAAATCTATTTTGGCATGATAGATTAGGATAAATAAATGTTCGAAAATTTTAAAGACTTGCAGACTTAGGATTAATTCCAAAATTTCAAGTAGATAAAAAATACATACGTGAGACATATATAGAAGCAAAAATGGTCAAAAAACCATTTCATACTATTGATATGAGTACAGGGATGGTTCATACTGACTTATGTGATTTCAAGCCATTACCTACAAGAGGTGTGAAAAAGTATTTTATCACATTTATTGATGATTATACATGATATTGCTATGTATATCTTTTAAAAAGTAAAGATGAAGAAATTACATCGTTTATAAAATAGAAAGACGAAGTAGAAAATCAACATAACAAATAGATCAAGATGTTGAGATCAGATCGAGGTGGTGAATATGAATCACCACTAGAACAACTCTGTGTAGAAAATGGTATAATTCATCAACAAGCAACCCCATATTCACCACAACAAAATGGCAATGCTAAGAGAAAGAATAGAAAATTAAAATACATGATTAACGACATGCTTTTAACTTCTGGCCGACCAACAAACTTGTGGGGGGGGAGCTTTAAATATTCCAATCATATAATAAGTAGGCTTCCTCACAACAAAACATGAACAATTCCATATGAATTATAAAAAAGGAATTTTTGCAAAGTTTCAAATACCTCAAAGTGTGGATGTGCTTGGAAAAAGTTTCAATTCCACCTCCCAAAAAGGTCAAACTTAGACCAAAAAATGTAGACTGTTACTATCTTGGACTCACCAAAAATAGTAGCGCTAACAGATTTTTAGTCTTCAAATCTGATATAAATGACAACAGTATAAATATGATCATGGAGTCGAGATATACATCATTCCTTGAAGATGCATTCTCGCACAAAAGGAATGATGGAACTAATGTTCCTAAAAGGGCAAGAGAAGAAAGGGATGAACCATATGAAGATGAAACTCATCGTGATAAAGATGACATTGAACCGAGAAAAAGCATAAGGGCAAAAACTTCAAAGTTATTTGGTTGGGAATTTTTTAACATACATGTTAGAAAATGAAACTCAAACATTTAAAGTAGCATTGTCCTTTTTTAAACTTTCATATTGGAAAGAAGATATCAAAAGTGAAATTGATTCAATTCTAAGTATTAGAACTTGAGAAATAATTGAAATCCCATCAGGATAAAAGCAATTGGTTGTAAATGGATCTTCAAGAAGAAGAAGAAAACAGATGGCTCTTGTAATTCTCTATCTTTGTACCTATACTACTAAAGAGTATTACTAATTAATGCCGCTTGGTAATATAGAGAACGAGATTTGTTAAGAGCAACTTGATGTGACTATTACATTGGGCTAATACTGACACGTCATTCTTACAAAAAAAAATTAAGAATCTGAACTGAATAGTTGACGTGTACAATCTTGGCACAACGTAATAAACATATAGGTAAAAATAAATCAGAATAATATACAATATCAGTTACAGAATCATAGATCACAACGGAATAATATATGTCATATACAACTACAAAAGTATGAGTATACAAAACGATAATACTAGACCTATATATCTAATATATGCAATATCACATCCAAAGCCAGTACAAGGCTATTATCTAAAGTAATATGCAAAGCATCCCATACAAAATATATCCATATATACATACATGAGGTAAACTCAAACAATCAAAATAGTTTATTCCCATGCTAGCACATATGTCCAAGGTCAGCAAGTACTAGTATCTGAAAAATCTCGGCCTGACTCGAGTATTTTAAAATAAACGGGTCAGACTATATCTAATAAAAAGGTGGGATACTAATATCACAAGTAAACGACTTAACCATAAAAATAAATCATAATAAAAATATTCCTAAATCCAAATAACCATAATAAGGCATATCAATCGAAATCACCATTTCATAAATCAATATTAAGCTTCTAATGAACCATCATCTAAAATATGGTGATAACAATTCAAAATTCTTCAGAGCCAAAAGATACCAAATATTCATTTCAAAAATCTCTAAAGAAATAATCATCACTATTAAAATAATATAGTAGTCAATATCAGTTTAATACAGTGACACGGAGTCTAACCCAAATAATGTAGACTCCGCCACAAAGTGTAGTAGTTTAAAAAAACAATATAGACTAAACACCTGATCCTAATAAAAGGAGTCGGATTTACATCAAAACTATAAGAATTTACCTAACGGAAACAAATAGGAAAACATCGTCCAAACTGCTCATCAAACTGATAGGTTACAGTCATCCGGTATATAGACTAATAATGCATGTAAATACCTATCCAAGAAAAAAAAAGAGAAACCATGTTGCACCATTACAACTTCAACAATATAGGTCCGCTTTCCCAAATTTAAGAATGTATCGACTCTCAGATCGATGAATAAAATGAGTCATCGTCTCTCGAGGATCTATCAGCCCATATAGCTAAACACCCCCAAGATAGTATAACTTTAAAGTGTAAATCACTGTCACTTTAGTTATTGCTAGAATTTCACTAAATATCTCATATCACCAAGTGGTATTCATATACTTACTAAAAGCGAGTAAATTCTGCTCAATATATTCTATTCAACAAATTATAAAAATAAATGGAAGAATTATACAAAAAGTCCCATAGCAAACTGTATTATTCGACCATTTATCAAAATTTCTCATTTCATAGAAAACCACGAAACTCAATAAAATCCTAAATTAAAAATAAATAAAATAAAAGAATTTTAAATTATATATATATATATATATATAAAGGTATAATTTACCAAAATCACCTTTAAATCCTTAAATTCATTTTTCAAAAGGGTTGTTTATTTACAAAGGTTTTTAAGCACTTTTAAAATCATTTAAACCTCTTTTGCAATTAAAATCACTTGAAACTAAAATTATTGCGTTCATAAATGCTTTTATAAAATTGTAACATCCCCCTAATTGGATGTCCAAAACTAACGACTTCGGATGCTGCCGTCATCCACGGTTATTAATCCTCAGCGATCAAATATGGCGAAGTTAGATTCATTAATACACAGAAACACATTAATATGGAAAAAAAATTGAACTTCAAACAAAATCACATATCATTTCAAAATATTTCCAATTCATTACATAATGCCAAACTCGCAAACAACGTTCATAGAAAATATATTTATTACAACATACGTCCAAGAGCAACATATGAAGATGCGCCCTTGAATGATCAGAGTATATACATGTAATATAATAACTTTGCCATTACAATCAGTACAACGGAATCAAAAGAAAAGAGAACACTAAATAGCTGTCATGCCTCCTGCACGTCTCCGGAAGCTTATACTTCTTAAGAGGTAACCGAAAACCTCAACTCTCAAACTACTCAAAATCAATTGAGTATCCGAGAGTTTAAGGGGAAAACTTAAACTTTGAGTCATACATAAAGCCTGATATGAATGATAATCTACCATCTTAAATCGTTTAGGTATCTAGTGAGACAACGCCGCTTAGCGGAACAGGTTTTCCCCTCACTAGTATCTCAAAACCTTATAAAATCAAATACTGTGCTCTTGCATCCACAATGGTTAAAACAATTCAAAATAGTATAATATGACGATATACAAAACAAATGAATCAATTCTGGATTACCCATCCCCATTCATTTTAGACTATTTGTCTCAATTATAGTTTATAGGATTATTATTAACCGATTAGTTTTCATGGGCAGACTAATAACCGGTTAAACATAAAGGACTCCCTATTTAATTACATAGTAGTCATGAGATCACTAAGAGCCTATTGGTAACTCCAATATCTTACTCTTATCCTAGTTTTCTTGGGTTGACTAGGAACCTATTGGTTGCTCCAATATCTTCTCTTCTTATCCTAGTTGCCATGGGCTGACTAGGAATCTATAGACATCTATCAATATCTTAATGCGGACATAATTTTCATGGGTTAACTACAAACCTACTGGCCCTGCTAGTATCAAATCATAGATTTCATGGGCGTACTATGAACCTGTCTTTCTGACATCTTCCTTTATACGTAGTTTTCATGGGCTAACTATGAACCTATTGGCTCATGCCAATATTATTTCCTTTACACATTTCTTTCCGGCCAATTGAGAACCTACTGGCCCCTGTCAATATCTTTCTTTTATATTTTAGCATCCTACATTCTGGTCTTCCTGATCTCATGGATGCAATTCTACTCATTTAGGCGTTTAATCAATTTATATTCACTATAGGGTTAACCAAGCTGGTTCTTCTACCCTTTATCCCCAAAATGCAGTTATGGGTCCATTAAAAAGTGAATATATTTGTACTTGAAGAAGCAACATAACAACATAGCACTACCACTCCTATGAGTTTAATATAAAACATGGTTAATCCCATTAACCTATTATTTTATCAAAGAAAGCTTTTTCTCAAAACCATTTTAAAAACTCCTTTAACATAATTATGAGTTTTTCCTTTTAAAAATAGAGTTTGGGTTATAGAACCTTTCGATACCTTCGAAAACTAGCTTTCGACTCCATAGGATGACCTCCTTCTAAAGCCTTAAAATCTATCCTCAAAACATTAGGCCCTGCCTTTATAATACTTTAAAACCTTCCTTTTGAAACCTTTCGATCGTAGCAAAGTATTAATATTTAACTTTAGATGCTTAGCTTCGAAACCAGCTGAAAGTACCCCCTTTGACACCATTGAAAGTAACACTTTCGAAATCATTAAAAGTCCCCCTTTCGAAAGCATTGGGTTTATACATAAAACATTATTTAGGTCAAAATGAATATGAGTGAAAGCAACTCTTTCGAAACCATATTTTATCATAAAAAACGATGGGGAAAACTTGATGGCGTCAGCGCCATCTTTTTCGAAAGCATAAACATCTAGGTAAAATAGTGGAAGGTTGGCGTCGAAACCATTAACATCGAAACCCCTAACCCCTTTCGAAAGCCATAGGAAGTAGCTTAAACTTATAAAACAAAGTACCTTTCTACAACATTGATATCTTCAACATCGTCGAAAGGCTATATAACAGCAGCAAGGTTTCGACTAGGTCGAAACCCCTACATTCAAAACATTCTTTCATAAATAAAGGAAACCAGTCAAAAACAGTCTTAAGTTAATGACAACCCTTTTGAAACCCTTTAAAAATCTCTTTTGAAACCAAAAACTTCGACTCTGTCGAAGGCTAAAGCAAAACAAAGGCACACACTTTTCTTTTATAAAAACAAACCAAGGTTTCAACTCCTTCGGAAGCTATGCTTTCAAAACCTTACATTTTGCCTTCCTCCAATCCACTACGTACCGACTTTGTGATACATTGTGTATTGGTTTCGGCGTAGTTGGTTTCAACTAAGATGAAGGTGGAAGCTTTTGTGTCGAAAGGTGCTTTCCAAAGTAGGCTGAACCCTTTTATCTGAGTAAACCTGGTTTTATACTACTTAAAGCAAATCTTTTCATAACTAACCTGCCACGTGTCAACATCAGATTGGTTGTCTTAACTTTTTCAAATTCTTTACCAAAATAATTGCCGCTAATCTCAGATCAAAACCATGATTAAGTTAATCAATTAAACCCTTCCATTAAGTAAAACAATATGGCAAAGAAGTCCCTCCTCTAAACTAATTTATTTTGCATAGCAAATCACTTTGGAAAAATCTTCAAAAATTCCAGAAATTCATTTTAATCATATTATCTAACATATTAAAATTCCAAACCCAAATTTTCAATATATTTTCCAAAATAGATTTATAAACCCAAATAACCATATTTTCCTTTGAAAATTCATAATAATATTTTCATAACTTGGAAAATTATCAAAATTGAAACCCAACTCCAAAATCATGTTTCTCATAGCATAAAATTTTCCCCGGCATGTAAGCATCGTTAAATCTCGGTTTTGCCTTAAAAATCATGCTTAACCTCTTTTAAACAATCTTGTTTAAATCATATAAATTATAAATCAAGCATACAATCATCCAATATATCATAAAAATGAATTGACCCTTAAATCTAAAAATATATGATTCAAAACAAAATAGAGATGAAATTATTATTCATCTTGATTTAGATAAGGAGATTGGATTGAGATTGATTTCCCCTAAGCTCGATTCTCTAGCTTTTAGTTTGAATTCTTCTTGTTATTTGTCGGCCTCTCTCTTGCGTTTAGTTTTCAAAATGAATTAAATGGAAGGTGAAATGATAGGAACGAAAATATATAAGGTTAAGGGTTATGGGCGGTGAATTTCCCAATATATCCTTATGTAATTTGTTTAAACTAAAACCATTCTTTAGCCCATTAATTATTATATTAGGCTCGACCCTTAATTAATTAATACAAGTCTCAATCCTCTTATCACTTAACATTTACATTATTTTATTTTATTTACTTAATTAAATCTCCTGAATAATATTATCAAAAATTAGGGGTGTTACAGGTTCCCTCCTTAAAGAATTTCATCCTCGAAATTCAGTAAAGACTAAATACAAAACATAGCAATCATTTGTAACGACTCCTAAAAACCATAATAGTCTACCTAACTAGAAATTATCTATATAAATCTAATAAAGATATACCCTCAAAGACGGTCATGATAAGTATCTTTAATCCTGTCCTCTGTCTCCCAAGTACAGTCCTTCTCGTTGTCGCTCCACTGAACTTTCACTCACTTGATTGTCTTGTTCCTCAATCTTTTCTCATATCTCGCTACAACTCGAACTGATTGCCTAATAAAATTCAAATCAGGCTGTACTACTAAGTCCTCCAACTCTTTCTGAGGAATAGTAGCTTCTGGATCATGCACATATTTGCGAAGACGAGACACATGAAACACATTACGGACACCTGTCATACAGCTCGGCAACTCAACTCTGTACGCGAGCTTTCCAATCCTCTCTATAATCTGAAATGGACCAACGTATCTTTGTGCCAGCTTCCTTGACTTCCCGAACCGTCCCATACTCTTCATTGGTGATACCTTTATGAAAACCATGTCTTCCACTGAGAACTCTAGGACTTTACGCTTCTTGTCTACGTAACTTTTATGTCTGGATTAAGCTTCCTTCTTCCTTTCTCGAATCAACTCAATCTTCTCCGACGCCTCCCTAACCAAATCTGGACCTAACACCAATCTGTCTCTAATCTCCAACCAACATGTAGGGGACTTACATGGCCTTTCATACAAAGCTTCAAAAGGCACCATTATATGCTAGTCTAATAATTATTATTATAGGAAAATTCGACCAAATGTAGGTGATCCTACCAAGATCCACCAAAGTCCAACACACAAGCACTCAACAAATCCTCGAGTACCTTATTAACTATCTCTGTCTACCCATCCGTTTGTGGGTGGTATGCAGTATTCACCTTGAGCTTAGCGCCTAGCACATCCTATAGACTCTTCCAGAATTTGCTAGTGAATAAAGCATCTTTGTCGCTGAATATGCTACTAGGAACTTCATGAAGTCTAACTATGTTCTTCATGAATAACTTCGCCAAAACAGGTGTCGTCCTGGTCAACTTTACTGGAGAGAAATGGGCACTCTTGGTCAACCTTTTCATAATAATCCATATACTCTCATTTCTTCTACTTGACCATGGCAACACATATATAAAATACATGGATATTGAATCTCATTTCCAAACTGGAATATCTCGAGGCTGAAGTAACCCATTCGGCTTTTGATGTTCGACTTTCATTTGTTGATAGTTTACACACTGCCTAACCCACGAGCCAACATCCCTCTTCATGCCTTCCCAATAGAAGCTCCTTCTCATATCTTGATACATCTTGGGCCCTCCAGGATGAATCGTAAACTTAGATCGATGATATTCCTCAAGAACTTCTCTGCTCAAGTTCTCCACATCTGGAACACATAACCGCCCCTTCTTTCTCAACCATCCTCTCTGGACAAGACAAAAATCTTTCAGATCATCGACCTTACTTTCAACCTCAAGCCTTCTGATGCTCTCGGCTAATAATGGATCCTCCTTCTGTTTGGAAGCTATTCCCTCGATCAATACTGGTCGAACTTCTAAACAGGACAACATGGCAGTACTCTGACTAGAACTAGCAGTCGATCTTAACTGCACCTCACAACTGGTCACAGTTTCAAGGTCCTTCCATTCTGCCAACGTAGCCAACACCACATTTTGATTTCTTCTACTAAGGGCATCGGCCACCTTATTACCTTTCCCCGGTGTATACTCTATACCAAAACCATAAGCAGCCAAAAACTTCGACCATCTCTGCTACCTCATATTCAACTCCATCTGGGAGAATAAATACCTTAAGGACTTATGATCGGTATACAACTCAAATCTCTCCCCCAAGAGATAATGCCTCTAAATCTTCAGGGCAAAAATCATCGTAGCCAACTCCAAGTCATGGGTAAGATATCCTACTTCGTGCGGTCTAAGCTACCTAGATGCGTAGGCAATGACTTTGCCTTTATGCATCGGCACTGCTTCCAATCCAGTCCCACATGCATCAGTGTATACTACCAACCCTTAGTTTCCATCTAGAACTACCAGCACTGGAGCATTGGTCAACAAATGCTTTAACTTTAGGAATGTTTCCTCACATTTGTTGGACCAAACAAACTTCAATTCTTTTTTGGTTAGCTTAGTCAAAGGCGTGCTATCCGTGAGAAATCCTTGATGAATATTCGTTAATAGCCAGCGAGCGTAAGAAAACTCTTGATCTAGGTCACCGTCTATGGTCTCCTTCAATTGTTCATAGCTTCGATCTTATCTGGATCGACTGAAAATCCTTTCTATGAAACCACATGATCTAGGAACTTTACCTCTTTCTTTCAAAAATGACACTTGAAAAACTTCGCCTTTAGCTGATTCTGCCTTAGCATCTCAAACACCACCCTAAGATGATCTTCGTGCTCTCTCTCATCCTTGGAGTATACCAAACTATCATCTATAAACATCAACATGAATCTATCCAAATACTCTCGGAAGACTCGGTTATCAAATACACAAAGAAAGCAGAAGCATTCGTCAATCCAAATGATATTACTAACCATACTACGAACCATATCTAGTCTGAATTGCTGTCAAAGGAATACTATCTTCTGTCACTCTCAATTGATAGAACTATGTCATCAATCCAACTGGGAAAACATTCTGGCTCAACTCAACCGATCAAACAGATCTTCAATTCTCGGCAAAGGACAATTATTTTTTATCATCCTTTCGTTCAGTTTACGATAGTCGATACACATCCTCAACGAACCATCTGGTTTCTTCACGAATACCGCGACCGCTCCGCAAGGGAACTGCTTGGTCTAATAAAATTCCTTCCTTCTAGATCCACTAGCTGCACCTTCAATTCCTTCATCTCAGTCGGTGTCATCCTATTAGGTAATCTACTCACAGGTTCAGCTCTTGGCACAAAATCTATCTGAAACTCAACAGCCCATTTCGATGGTGGTCCTGTGACCAGCTCAAAGACATCTGCAAACTCTTTTGCTTTTTGAACCAGGCTTAGGACTTCTCCCACTTCCATTGCGATTAACAAAGCACAACAACTCCGGTCAGAATTCTCTACTGAGAATGTAATTCGGTTAGGACTATCAAGGTGTCTCAAAGATATCTCTCTATCCTGACAAAATATTCTGGCCTCATACCTCCTCAACCAATTCATACTCAAAATAATTCCGAAATCGTAAACATACAAATTGCATGCAAATTATGACCTAACAAATAGAGTTGTAACTGGTCACATCTCATCCCCAAAATTGCATATCCTCCTATTGGATTCGCAACCCTTAAGAAAGTAACAAGGTATATGGGTTCTAAGCATAACCTATCAACTAAACACTGAGATATAAATGAATGTGATGCATTGGTATTAAAAAGTATCCTAACTGGTATACTCTGAATCAAAAATGTACCTTCCATCACAGTGTTTCCCTTATCAGCTGCAGTAGGCTTAGTTGATGATCTAACAACAAAAGCTTTCCCTTTGTCCGTCCATACTTGCTCTGGACACTGGTTCTTGTAATGCCCCACTTGATCACAGTTAAAGCAATTCACATTCTACTTGTCTGTAACCTTCTTCCCTTTACCCGACCGGCACTCACTTGCATAATGACCCTTCTTGTCACATTTATAACAAACTAGATCGGCCTTTGCCTTCTTAGTAGTTTTCCCTTTCTGGGCTCCCTTCTTCTTAAAGAACTACCTCTTCTTTCCCCGAGGACCCTGGGATTCAACTAAATTTTCTCTAGCTGAAACAGCAAGCATTTCCTCATGGTGAATGACCATCTCCACCACCACATTACAGGGTTCTCGGATATGGGTCGTGATCATTCTAGCAAGCTCATACCTTAGTCCTTAGTCTTTGAATGAACCTTTCATTCCTTCTGACATCAGTGTCCACCATAGCATATCCATATCAAGACAGCTCATCAAACTTAGCAGCATACTCGATCACTAACATCTCTCGTTGAACTAAATCCATGAACTTCCTCATCAATGCCGATTTAGCAACCTCAGTCAGAAACCTTTACTCAAACCTCCTTCTGAAATGAACTCATGTCAGCTCTTCCTCCGAAACTCCGGCAGTCAAACTATTCCACCGGTGAAGCGATGACCCTTGCAACTGCCTAGAGGCCAGCCTTCTCTTTTTCCCATCATCCAAGCCTGGATCGGTAAAGATCCTTTCACAATGCATCCTTTGTTTCAACAAATGGTTTTCCGTCCAGACTGGTGTAGTCTATGCTTAGCTTAGCATAGTTAATCCCAATTGGAGCCACAGGACTAGCTCCTCCAACATTACGAGCAACTCCTGCTTGCAAAAGATTGGCTAACAACTGATACACCATCCCCGCACCTACTGGCGAATTTCTAGCACATACATTGGCTTCAGCATTTGGATTAGCATTAGCCTATCGACCTTGATTCCTCCTGGTATTAGGCCAAGCATTTCCATTGGTTGTGATGCTTCCTCCACCTAGATTTTCTCTTCCGTTTCCTGCTTCCATATTTTCTTCCTCGTAAATCAGCATACAAGCCTTAATAAGATACAGAAGAACGGTCTAAGAGAGAGGGGAACGCATACTATATATATACACATACACATCAAATACAAGTACGTTACTATAGCGTTAACCCAAACCCTGATCATATTTTCAAATTCATTGACTACGTTTAAAAAACTTTTAGGTTTAACTTTCTTTTAAAGTTTCATAAACATGTGCTCTGATACCAACTTGTAACACCCCCCTACTTGGAGGCCCAAAACTAACGGCTACGGATGCTAACCATCCATAGTTATTAATCCTCGATGATCAAATACGGCGAAGTTAGATTTATTAATACACAAAAACACATGAATATGGAAAAAAATTAAACCTAAAAAAAATCACATATCATTTCAAAATATTTCCAATTCATTACATAATCCCAAAAAACTTGCAAACCACGTTCAGATAAAATATATTTATTACAACATATGACCAAGAGCGACATATGAAGATGCCTCATTGGATGATCAGAGTATATACAGACAACATAATAACTTTGCCATTACAAACAACACGGCGGAATCAAAAGAAAAGAGAACTTTAAACAGCTGTCATGCCTCCTGCACGTCTTTGGAAGCTTATTCGTCTTAAGAGGTGCCTGAAAACCTCAACTCTCAAACTACTTAAATAAATTGAGTATCCGAGATTTTAAGAGGAAAACATAAACTTCAAGTCAGGCATAAAGCCAAATCTACCATCTCGAATCATTTAGGTATCTAGTGAGACCACACCGCTTAGCGGAACGGGTTTTCCCCTCAACAGTACCTCAAAACCTTTATAAAACCATATAATGTGCTCCTACATCCACAATGGTTAAAACAATTCAAAATAGTATAATATGATGAGATGCAAAATAAATGAATCAATTCTAGATTACCCATCCTCATTCATTTTAGATTATCAGTCTCAATTATAGTTTTTAGGATTACTATTAATCTAATAGTTTTCATGGGTTGACTAATAACCGGTTAAACATTAAGGACTCCATGTTCAATTACATAGATTTCATAGGATCACTAAGAACATATTGGTAACTCCAATATCTTACTCTTATCCTAGTTTTCTTTGGTTGACTAGGAACCTATTGGTTACTCCAATATTTTCTTTTCTTATCCTAGTTTTCATTGGTTAACTAGGAACCTATTAACATCTGTCAATATCTTAATTAGGACATAGTTTTCATGGGTTAATTACAAATCTACTGGTCCTGCCGGTATCAAATCATAGTTTTCATGGGCTTACTACGAACCTATCTTTTTGACTACTTCCTTTATACATAGTTTTCATGAGCTAACTATGAACCTTTTGGCCCTTACCAATATCTTTTCATTTGCACAGTTTTCTTGGGCTCACTGAGAACCTATTGGCCCATGCCAATATCTTTCTTTTATATTTTAGCATCCTACATTCTGGTCTTCCTGACTTCTTGGATGCAATTTTACTCATTCAGGAGTTTAATCAATTTATATTCACTAATGGGTTAACCAAGCTGATTCTTCTACCCTTTATCCCCAAAATGCAGTTATGGGTCCATTAAAAAGTGAATACATTTATGCTTGAAGAAGCAACATAACAACATAGCAATACCACTCATGTGGGTTTAATATAAAAAAACATGATTAATCCCTTTAAGCTATTATTTATCAAGAAAGCTTCTTGTCAAAACCATTCTAAAAACTTATTTAATATAGCCATGGGTTTTTCTTTTTAAAAATAGAGTTTGGGTTGTAAAACCTTTCGATACCTTCGAAACCTAGCTTTTGACTCCATATGACGACCTCTTCCGAAAGCCTTAAAATCTATCCTTAAAAACATTAGGCTTCTGCCTTTATAATACTTTAAAACCTTTCTTTCGAAACCTTTCGCTTATAGTAATGTATTAATATTTAACTTTAGAAGCTTAGCTTCGAAACCTGTTGAAAGTACTCCTTTCGACACCATTGGAAGTAACCCTTCTGAAATCATTGAAAGTACCCCTTTCGAAAGCATTGGGTTTATACTTAAAACATTGTTTGGGTTAAAGTGAATATAAACGAAAACAATTCTTTTCAAACCATCCGTTATCATATAATAATATTGGGGAAAACTTGATGGCGTCGGCACCATCTCTTTCGAAAGCATAAAACATCTAGGTAAAATAATGGAAGGTTGGTATCGAAACCTCTTTCGAAACCATTACCTTCGAAACTCCTAACCCCTTTCGAAAGCTATAGGAAGTAGCTTAAACTTATAAAACAAAGTACTTTTCGACAGCGTTGATATCTTGAACATCACCGAAAGGCTATAAAACAACAGCAGGGTTTCAACTAGGTCGGAACCCTTTCTTTCAAAACATTCTTTCATAAGTAAAGGGACCCAGTCAAAAGCAATCTTAAGTTAATGGAAACCCTTCGAAACCTCGTAGAAATCTCTTTCGAAACCATATGTTTCGACTCTGTCAAAGGCTAAAACAAAACAGAGGCATGTGCTTCTCTTTTATAAAAACAAACCAAGGTTGCAACTCCTTCGGAAGCTATGCTTTCGACACCTTACCTTTCGCCTTCCGCAAATCCACTGCGTACCATCTTTGTGATACCTTGTGTATTGGTTTCGGCATAGTTGGTTTTGCCTAAGATGAAGGTGGAAGCTTCTGTGTCGAAAGGTGTTTTCCAAAGTAGGCGGAACCCTCTTTTCTAAGTAAATCTGGTTTTATACTACTTAAAGCAAATCTTTTCATAAATAACCTGCTACGTGTTAACATCAGATTTGTTGTCTTAACTTTCGCAAATTTTTTACCAAAATAACTGTCACTAATCTCAGATCTAAACCATGGTTAAGTTAATCAATTAAGCCCTTACATTAGGCAAAACAATATTGCAAAGAAGTCCCTCTTCTAAAATAATTTATTTTGCATAGCAAATCACTTTGAAAAAATCTTCAAAAATTCCAGAAATTCACTTGAATCATTTTATCTAACATATCAAAATTTCTAACCCAAATTCTAAATATATTTTCCAAAATAGATTTATAAGCCCAATAACCATATTTTCCTTTATAAATAGATAATAATCTTTCCATAGCTTGGAAAATTATCAAAATTGGAACCCAACTCCAAAATCATGTTTCTCATAGCATAAAATTTTCCCCGGCATGTAAGCATCATTAAATCTTGATTTTGCCCTAAAAACCGTGCATAACTGCTTTTAAACAATCTTGTTTAAACAATATTAATTATAAATCAAGCATATCATCATCCAATATATCATAAAAATTAATTTATCCTTAAATCCAAAAATATATGATTCACAACAAAATAGAGATGAAATTATTATTCACCTAAATTTAGATAAGGAGATTGGATTGAGATTGATTTACCTTAAGCTAGATTCTCTAGCTTTTAATTTGAATTCTTCTTGTTAATGGATGGCCTCTCTCTTGCATTTAGTTTTCAAAATGACGTGAATGGCAGGTGAAATGGTAGGAACGAAAATATGTAGAGGTAAGGGTTATGGATGGCGAATTTCCTAATATACCCTTATGTACTGTTTAACCTAAAACCTTTAGTCCATTAATTATTATATTAGGCTCAGCCCTTGATTAATTAATTCAAGTATCAACCCCATTATCACTTAACATTTACATTATTCTATTTGATTTATATAATTAAATATTTTGAATAATGTTATCAAAAATTAAGGGTGTTACATATATATATTTTACCTTTTGCCTCTAAAACATTTAAAAAGAATTATGATATACTTATTATAGTAAATTTTAAAAAGTTTTATGAATAAATATTACTCATCTTTAAAAGCTTTGAATAGAAATTTTGAAATAAGAAATAAGTTGAGAATATAATATAATTTAACTATATTCTATAAACTAAATTCCAATAAGGATCAAAATAGATAAAATCACATTTTGAGAATCTTTTAAAAACATTTAAACAATTCAAACAAATAAACCACCAATAATGCAACTTCTAGAGCCGACATCGCTCTATAATATATAATTTCATAATATAGAATTATTTAGCGACCCGAGTTGCTTTTTGACAACTTCGGTCACACGAACAATGTATGTGCTTCTACATAAGTTTGTAGAATTCAATTTGTAATCGAACAAAGTTCCATTTTCAAATTAGCCTCTTTCAATCCACATAACAATCCATATATCACCAAACATTCAATCAAACCTAAGTATGCAACAGTAGGTCATTTAATTCAATCATTAACACCAAGTATTATCACACAATCAACTATATCAAAGCATGTAAAAGTGATTCAAATAATTAGAGATAGAATGCGCGAGTTTAACTACTCACCTTAATCATTTGTTTGCTCCAACTTCCATTTGCAATGCCCTGCACCCCAAATAGCCTTCAACTAGAACAACAGCTCTCAAAGTAACGCTTTCTCTTCCAACCTAAGCCATAGTCGCAGCCATCGGGTCGCTTGAAACTACCTAGCTATGCTTCGACGTCACCTAAAAAGCACCGTATCTCATCACCTGAAAGCTGCGTGCTCCTCCAATCACTAGTTGCCGCCAGTATCCGCCTCGACCACCACATGCACCACCACGCACGTCCCCTAGCTAACCCAGGTCGCGGTCTCCTGTCACCTCGCCCATCACGCCAGACATATGCGCAAGCTGCTACACATCACTGGCTATCGTCATTGCTAGCGTCGCCTTCCATCTCTTCCTACAACCCCCACATTCATAGGTTACTTATTTTTGAGAATGTGATTTCGACTTTTAGGGCTTGCTAAGGAATACGGGTTTTGGAAATTATAGTTACATGCCGAGGTCGGGTTTGGGGAAAAAGGAATTAGATAAGAGAATTAGTTTGGATATTGGGTTGTGGGCTAGTTGATTTGGGCCATAATTCAAGTTCCTTTCTTTTCTATTTACCCTTTATTTTATTATTGTTATTATTTTCTTTTTTAAGGAATTCTTTTAAATTGTGTATAATTATATATTCATTTAATTTAAATTGATTTACAATTCATTCGAAGCAATATAATTCGATAACTATACAATTCTATTATCATACATCTATATCGATTTATTGGTTTTATTAAATATCAAATAAACTTCTTTTCATTATTTCAAGTACGTAAAATTATTTATACTTTAAAAATAATTTATATTTAGTAAAACTTTTTATCTGAATTTTTAAATATTATCTAAAAAGGGATTTATTAACTAATTCAATTTTATTATAACAGAAACTTTTATTCAATAGACTTTAACTGAGTAACAGTTTGATTCCAAAAAGCTAATTATCAAAATCGAATTCTAATACTTTCATTTTAATTAAATATGTAGAATATTACAGCTTTAGAAAAAAGGGTTGTTACTGACCTCCCCTCTTACGAAAATTGTATCATCGCAATTTCGTTTAGGAAGACGTCACGCTCAACTCTAACAGTATCTGTAACAACCCGCATATTTGTCGATTTTATATTTAAATATTTTATCGATACTCGGAATTTAGTCCGTAAAGCTACTTTTTGCGTACGGTCGAATTAGGACTCGGGACCACTCCCATTGAGTTTAAAATGCCGTTTGCGACCTTTTTGAGTATAAGCTTCGATATGTTTGGAGTAAGTTGATTTTTGCTACTTTTTCACTTTGGGTTTGGCTTTGGGTTCAGCCCTATGTTTAACTTATACTCAAATCTGAGCCACTCCTCCCCATTCACCCTCACTTTCTCCTCTTTCAGTTCTAAAGCATCAATGGTGGGAGAGATGAGAAATTAAAACTCCAAACCCTAGTTTTCTCTTGCAAATCAAACTCTAGCTCCAAACTAATTGAAGAACCCATTGGTAAGCTTCTCTTCTTCTTCTCCAACTCTTTCTCTCTTTGATTTCAGAAAATTCCTAAACCTAATTTGGGAAATGTTTCTCTCTTTACCTTAGAATCAAGCTTCTTGAGTTGGATTTGAAGAGTGGTTGATTCCTCTTTTTACTTTCAAGCTTCTTTTTCAATTGCTTGGGTTAAAAGGTAAGATTTTTTATCTCACATCTTAGTATATAATTATCTTCGATTGTTAGGTATGAATTCCTAACACTTATTCGTGTGCAATTGCTTTTGGTTTGGATTGATTTGGTGAATATTCCAATTTTTAGTGTTTTGGGTTCAAATCCTTAAAAATCATAGCTTTGATGTTCAAATGCGTTTTTGGTGATGCATCGAGGAGCCAATAGGATCGGGTAGCCGTTGGGCATAATTCCCTATCGTCCGTGTTCGTTCGGTTGCGAATTGGTGGAGTTTGCACATCAATTAAATGGGTTTCAATTTGCAGAACATCAGGGTCGGCCGACCGAACCCCTGGGCCGGTCGACCGACCTGCTACTAAGGTGCATAGGCACCTTTCTGTCTCTGGTCCGGTCGACTGGCTACAGGGCTCAGCCGACCGACCTGCTTCCCGAGATTTTTTTGGAACAGGGTCCGGTCGACCGAGCTCTGTAGTCGGCCGACAGACATGGTGCAATTTTGCCTATTTCGCCTAGTTGCTTGAATTTCCAACTTTAATCAATTCGTGTTGTTTCCTATTTATTGTTATCATTTATTATGACTTTGATGACTCCTTTTTAGGGATTTTTGAATATCCATTTCGATGGATCCTTTATCGATTTCTTTGGATTTTTATTCACGTCTTCGTATGTGAATTTTAGTGATTTATTGTTCCTACAATCTTCTTCGTGATTTGTCACTTTAAAAATATAAAGGTTTCCATACTAGTAGTAAATATCAAAACTCTTTCTTCAAATGATTTCAACACTATTTTAGTACAAAGCTCGTTTCTTAAACCGCTTTTCAATCTATTAGTATATACAAACCTTTACTTCACTCGTATGAGAAATCTAATTAAACGACTTAGTAAAACGAGTGGTATGAAACGCTTGCGTTTACTTCGTCGGTTAATTCTTGGACTTGTTCGATTGAATCTCTTGTGACAATTTTATAGTGGAGATCTACAGTTTGTTCGTAAATATTTAAGTTAAGCAAGTGGTTATGGGACATGAAGCTAAACTCATATATTTACTAGGTTAGTGTAATTGACACTTCTCGTTGATCATGACGATCATCTTTGTGATTTAGACTAGCAATGTGCGATGTCTCTTTGTCTGCGAGGGAGACTAAACCCCGTTTTGTGGAGTTTCGACTCAAATTGGTAGGGTAGCAACCCATGGTCTTCGGGCCGTTTGTGGAGCTTCGGCTCAATTTGTGATGGTTAGCAACCATGGAATTAGCGTTCCGTTTGTGATACACGTGTTGGTGAGCTTTATGCTCCCGTTTGTGATAGGCCTTCCCCCTTTTTGTGATTTCTAGATTTCTTGAGATGATTTCTAGAATTTGTGTTTCACCAATTTTCGTGATTTCCATTGATAAGTTTTATCAATATTTGTGCATTGGTGAATTTGTGTGTCATTGACTTTTGTGATTGACATTGATATATATGTCATTTATTGTGGCTTGGTGAACGAAACAAGGAGTATGACATTTCTTTGATTCTTGTGTAGATTTTGTGATATTGATTAATCTCTTGTTGATTTTCAATTACTTATATATATATCACAGCTTGGCATTGTGATTATTATGTGTTTAGTCATATCTCTTACTCTATATTGTTTCATCTGATATTTATAGTTAGACTGATCCGTTTATTATTTTTCTTATTAAATAATACTCGGGTCGGACCGAGATGTTACAGGTGCTTCTGCTTGACTTTACATCCGGGATTACCTCCTTGACTTTTGGTTAACTACTTAGATTAGTAGTTTTTGTTGTATACATTTGAGATATAGACTCCATAATGTATACTTATTCTTTTGTGCAGTTCGTGTAACTATTCTTTTGTGATATTGTGGATCTTTTTAGACCACTACTCTGATTTACACTTCCTAGTGTAATATTCATATCTATTTCTGCCTTTGTGATATAAATTGTCTGTGACTGATTTATGTTATGTTTATTTCTATATTGGTTTCTGAAGATATTATAGCCACTGTGTAGTAGCTTTATGTTTGTATCGGTATGTCGGATTTCCTCTTGAAATAAAATGCATGTTATACTTCTGACATATCGGTGCTCGCGCAAAGCAATTACACGGATGGTCGCTCCTCAACAGCCTTATTCTCCGTGCTAGTTGACAGCATTACACCGTAGTGTTCTTGGCTAACGTGGGTATAGAGGTGGGGCGTCACAGCTTGGTATCAGAGCCAAACTTCGGAACAATATGAAATATTATAACAAGGATCATCGTCCTAAGTCCATCTTAAGAGTCGTGCTTTAGGATTTACTTGAGTCTTCGTACCGATTCATCCTATTTTCCTTATGATTCCTTGTTTTATCTATCAAGATTGCTTGATATTCATTTTGTGAATAACCCTTTTCTTCTTCTTCTTTCTTTCTAAAGGAAGAGAAATGTCTAGAGCAGGCCGCCCCAGAGCCGTACCTTCTAGCACTCCGCCCCAGGATGGAATTTTTATGACTGCTCAACAGCTTCTTAATTTAGTGACAAATGCTCAAGCAGCTGGAGCTAACCCGGAACCTACTCACCCAAAGTCGAGATTTGCACGCTTGTGTAGCGATTACACTAACTTGGGTGGGAAGCCATTCAAAGGTTCCGAAACTGTTATTGAAGTACAGGCTTGGCTAAGGTCATGCGATCGAATCTTTTCTCGCATGAACCTTATTGACCTTCACCGAGTTCAGGTGGCTTCTAGCATGCTCCAAGAAAGAGCATTGGACTGGTACGAACTTCTTATTTCTGAGATTAATGAAGCGGATCTCACCTGGAGGCAATTCCGGGAACGCTTTGAGTTGAAATTTGTACCAGAAGCAGAGAAAGTGACATTGGCTCGACGATTTATAGACCTTGTTCAAGGTGAGTCCTCCGTGACTGATTATGTCGCCTCCTTCGAATCGCTTTCCAAATATAGGGTTGAATACATCAACACCCCTTTAAAGAAGAACCAGAGGTTCGTCTATGGCTTAAACAAAAATCTCAAGAAGCCATTACTTCTAAAATTAGAAGTTTCTTTCGATCAACTCGTTGATATCGCTCTTCGTCTTGAAGAGGCGGATAGGGAAAATGATGTTGAAGTGGTGGGTTCCAAACCAAGCTTCAACAACAACAAGAAAAGGCCTAATAAATTCAAAGGTCCTTATCCCAATAAGAAAGGGAAGCAAGCAACCCCGGTGGCAAAGACTTCTTCCTTTGGTCGTGGGGAATGCTATAATTGTGGTTCGAATGACCATTACGCGAACAAGTGTCCAAAGTCTCTCTTTTGTCGCTACTGCAAAGGTCCCGGTCATGTTATATCTTCATGCCCCAAGCTTCAGGGCAAGAAGGAGGGAAAGTTAAATGTTGCTCAAGCCCCTGGCAACACATCTCGTGATCAAGGTATGCTTCATTCTATACTTAATGGCATTATTGTGTTTCGTGATCATCCTATTCGAGTTCTTTTTGATACGGGTGCGTCCCATTCTTTTATATCAAAAGAACTTGTTGATACTTTTTCTTTGGATGTTTTGTGTTTAATGACTTCTTTGAGAATTGCGAATCCGGTTGGTGGATCTGCAACAATCAGTTTATTGTGTAAAAATGTCGAGATTATTTTGTGTGATTTTCCTTTCCTAGCCGATTTGCATGTTATGCGTTATTTAGGCTTTGGAATGATTTTGGGAATGGATTGGCTTAACCGTTATGAAGCTCATATCCTATGTCCTGAGCGGACTATTCATCTTCGACATCCTCAATCGGTTGATCAGGTTTCTGTTATTCTTAAAGATTCGGATTCTGCTTTGGTTGCATCTTTATATTCTTTAAACCCTCGTGATGACGATGATGATGATGAGGGTGATATTGTTTCTCTTATTCACGTCGTTCGTGAATTTTCCGACATATTTGAGCCCGTTTTAGGATTACCACCTAAGCGAGCAATTGAGTTCAGAATTAATCTCATTCCTGGAGCTCAACCTATCACTCGCCCTCCTTATCGTATGTCCAATAAAGAAAACGATGAGATGCGTAAACAATTATCCGAATTGGAGACGAAGCAATTTATTCGCTCTAGTTTCTCACCTTGGAGAGCTTCAGCTATTTTTGTGAAGAAATCCGATGGAACGCTTAGGCTTTGCGTTGACTACCGCAAGCTTAATGATCTTACTATCAAAAATAAATATCCTTTACCTCGGATTGATGATCTATTCGATCAACTTAGTGGTGCTAGAGTCTTTTCACAATTAGACTTAGCTACTGGATTCCATCAGCTTCGTATTGCAGAGGATAGCATTTCTTTGACATCGTTCCGAACTCGATATGGATCTTAGGAATGGCTTGTTATGTCATTTGGTCTAACGAATGCTCCAGCTTATTTCGTTGACCTTATGAATAGAGTTGACTTCCTCGACCGGTTTGTTCTCATCTTTATTGATGATATTCTTGTGTATTCAAAAACCGAGAAGGAACATGAGAAGCATCTTCGGATTGTATTGGAAACTCTTAGGAGTAATCGTTTAAAAGCAAAATTTTCTAAATGCCATTTTTGGCAATCTCGTGTGAAGTTTCTCGGTCATATTATTTCCGAATCCGGAATTTCCGTGGATCCTTCAAAGATTGAAGCGATTCAAGATTGGAAGAGACCGGAGAGTGCGACGGAGATTCGTATTTTTCTTGGATTGGCGGGTTATTACCGCCGTTTTATCAAAGACTTTTCTAAGATTGTCGTGCCTCTCACTAGCTTAACGAAGAAAGGTGTTAAATACATTTGGTCGGACAAATGTGAAGCTTCTTTTCAGAAATTGAAGGAACTTCTTTCTGATGCCCCTATTCTTGTTATTCCCGAGGGGAATCAAGATTTCGTTGTTTATACCGATGCTAGTCGTGTTGGTTTGGGTGTCGTTCTTATGCGAAAAGAACGTGTTATTGCTTATGCTTCTAGGCAATTAAAGCCTGCTGAGACTAGATATGCCACTCATGATTTAGAGCTCGCGGCTATTGTTTTCGCCCTTCGTATTTGGCGTCATTATCTTTTAGGAGAGAAATTTGTTCTTTATACTGATCATAAGTCCTTGAAGTATTTATTCTCTCAAAAGGAACTTAATTTCCTTCAACAACGTTGGCTCGAGTTCCTTGCTCCTTATGATCTTGATATCCTTTATACTCCCGGTAAGGGTAATCGTGTCGCCGATGCTCTTAGCCGTAAACAACAAGCTGTTGTTTCTATGATGATATCCGAATGGAACGATCTCGAGATCTTATCCACTTGTGAGATTCGAGACCGCGTATCCGATTTATGCTCATCATTTGTTTTATGTAGCCTTGAGGCTCGTCCTTCTCTTTTAGACCGCATTCTTGAAGCTCAAAGGCTAGATCTCGAATTGGCTCTTCTTGGCCAAAACATTAAGGATAAAATTGATATTGAAGATTTGAAAGACTTTAATATCGATTCTTGTGGCGGCATCCGAAAATTTGGTAGACTTATCGTACCAAATATTGGCGATCTTCGTAAAGATATTTTAGAAGATTCTCATCATTCTAAATTTACCATTCATCCCGGTAGTAGTAAAATGTACGCGGATATGAAGCGACTTTATTATTGGAAGGGAATGAAACTTGACATCGCTAACTTCGTTAAGCGTTGCATGACTTGCCAACTCATTAAGGCCGAGCATCAAAGGCCCGGTGGGTTATTGCAACCTTTAGAAATTTCAATTTGGAAGTGGAACCAAATTTCCATGGATTTTATAGATGGCCTTCCCCGTTCTCGTTCGGGTCATGATAGCTTGTGGGTGATTGTTGATAGACTTACTAAATCTGCCCATTTTATTCCCGTTCGGTCTAACCGAACCGTTCCTCTTTTGGCCAAACTCTTTGTTAAAGAGATTGTTAAATTACATGGAGTTCCTACTTCTATAGTTAGTGATCGTGATCCATTGTTTACTAGTGGATTTTGGAAGAGTCTTCAAAAAGCTTTAGGAACAAAGCTTAATTTTAACACTGCTTATCATCCTCAGTCCGATGGACAAACCAAGCGTGTGAATCAAACTCTTAAAGATCTTCTTCGTGCATGTGTTCTTGATTTTGATGGAAGTTGGAAAGATCATATTTCACTTGTTGAATTTTCCTATAATAATAGCTTCCAATCTAGTATTGGTATGGCACCTTTCGAGGCACTCTATGGAAGGCCATGCCGATCTCCTTCTTGTTGGCTTGAGGCCGGCGAGAAGCTGATTTTAGGTCCAGACTTTATTCGTGATTCCTCAGAGAAAATGGAACTTATTCGTCATAGGATGAAAGAAGCCCAGAGTAGACAAAAATCCTATGCCGATAACCGGAGAAGGAAGTTAGAATTTTCTGTGGGAGATCTTGTGTTCATTCATGTTTCACCTATGAAGGGTGTTGTACGTTTCAGTCGATCGGGAAAGTTAGCGCCTCGATACATTGAACCATTTCCTATCGCTGAACGTATTGGTTCCATGGCTTATCGCCTTTTATTACCGGCTCAATTTTCTGCTATCCATGACGTGTTTCACGTTTCTCAACTTCGGAGGTGTCTTCGAGATTCCGATTCTATTCTTGAGCCCGGTGTTGTGAAAGAAATTGAAGTTTCGCCTGATTTAACTTATGAGCAGCATCCTATTCGAATTATTACTTCGGAGGTCAAACGTCTTCGAAATAAAGATGTTCCGCTTGTGAAAGTTCAATGGTCTTTAAATCCTAAGGATTGTTTTTTGGAGTCTAGAGAGTTCATCGAGCGATCACATCCGGACTTACTTTCCCGTGCTCTTTAAGGTGAACCTTTTATTTCAAATTTCTTTTGTGTTGAATATGCTTTTATGGTTGTTACTTCATATTCTCTTCTTAAATATTGCGAGGACGCAATTTCTTTAAGGAGTGGAGTCTGTAACAACCCGCATATTTGTCGATTTTATATTTAAATATTTTATCGATACTCGGAATTTAGTCCGAAAAGCTACTTTTTGCGTACGGTCGAATTAGGACTCGGGACCACTCCCATTGAGTTTAAAATGTCGTTTGCGACCTTTTTGAGTATAAGCTTCGATATGTTTGGAGTAAGTTGATTTTTGCTACTTTTTCACTTTGGGTTTGGGTTCAGCCCTATGTTTAACTTATACTCAAATCTGAGTCACTCCTCCCCATTCACCCTCACTTTCTCCTCTTTTCAGTTCTAAAGCATCAATGGTGGGAGAGATGGGAAACTAAAACTCCAAACCCTAGTTTTCTCTTGCAAATCAAACTCTAGCTCCAAACTAATTGAAGAACCCATTGGTAAGCTTCTCTTCTTCTTCTCCAACTCTTTCTCTCTTTGATTTCAGAAAATTCCTAAACCTAATTTGAGAAATGTTTCTCTCTTTACCTTAGAATCAAGCTTCTTGAGTTGGATTTGAAGAGTGGTGGATTCCCCTTTTTACTTTCAAGCTTCTTTTTCAATTGCTTGGGTTAAAAGGTGAGATTTTTTATCTCACATCTTAGTATATAATTATCTTCGATTGTTAGGTATGAATTCCTAACACTTACTCGTGTGCAATTGCTTTTGGTTTGGATTGATTTGGTGAATATTCCAATTTTTAGTGTTTTGGGTTCAAATCCTTAAAAATCATAGCTTTGATGTTCAAATGCGTTTTTGGTGATGCATCGAGGAGCCAATAGGATCGGGTAGCCGTTGGGCATAATTCCCTATCGTCCGTGCTCGTTCGGTTGCGAATTGGTGGAGTTTGCACATCAATTAAATGGGTTTCAATTTGCAGAACATCAGGCCGACCGAACCCCTGGGCCGGTCGACCGACCTGCTACTAAGGTGCATAGGCACCTTTCTGTCTCTGGTCCGGTCGACTGGCTACAGGGCTCAGCCGAACGACCTGCTTCCCGAGATTTTTTTGGAACAAGGTCCAGTCGACCGAGCTCTGTAGCCGGCCGACCGGCCTGGTGCAATTTTGCCTATTTCGTCTAGTTGCTTGAATTTCCAACTTTAATCGATTCGTGTTGTTTCCTATATATTGTTATCATTTATTATGACTTTGATGACTCCTTTTTAAGGATTTTTGAATATCCATTTCGATGGATCCTTTATCGATTTCTTTGGATTTTTATTCACGTCTTTGTATGTGAATTTTAGTGATTTATTGTTCCTACAATCTTCTTCGTGATTTGTCACTTTAAAAATATAAAGGTTTCTATACTAGTAGTAAATATCAAAACTCTTTCTTCAAATGATTTCAACACTATTTTAGTACAAAGCTCATTTCTTAAACCGCTTTCCAATCTATTAGTATATACAAACCTTTACTTCACTCGTATGAGAAATCTAATTAAACGACTTAGTAAAACGAGTGGTATGAAACGCTTGCGTTTACTTCGTCGGTTAATTCTTGGACTTATTCGATTGAATCTCTTGTGACAATTTTATAGTGGGGATCTACAGTTTGTTCGTAAATATTTAAGTTAAGCAAGTGGTTATGGGACATGAAGCTAAACTCATATATTTACTAGCTTAGTGTAATTGACACTTCTCGTTGATCATGACGATCATCTTTGTGATTTAGACTAGCAATGTGCGATGTCTATTTGTCTGCGAGGGAGACTAAACCCCGTTTTGTGGAGTTTTGACTCAAATTGGTGGGGTAGCAACCCATGGTCTTCGGGCCGTTTGTGGAGCTTCGGCTCAATTTGTGATGGTTAGCAACCATGGAATTAGCGTTCCGTTTGTGATACACGTGTTGGTGAGCTTTATGCTCCCGTTTGTGATAGGTCTTCCCCCTTTTTGTGTTTTCTGGATTTCTTGAGATGATTTCTAGAATTTGTGTTTCACCAATTTTCGTGATTTCCATTGGTAAGTTTTATCAATATTTGTGCATTGGTGAATTTGTGTGTCATTGACTTTTTTGATTGACATTGATATATATGTCATTTATTGTGGCTTGGTGAACGAAACAAGGAGTATGACATTTCTTTGATTCTTGTGTAGATTTTGTGATATTGGTTAATCTCTTGTTGATTTTCAATTACTTATATATATCACAGCTTGGCATTGTGATTATTATATGTTTAGTCATATCTCCTACTCTATATCGTTTCATCTGATATTTATAGTTAGACTGATCCGTTTATTATTTTTTTATTAAATAATACTCGGGTCAGACCGAGATGTTACAGGTGCTTCTGTTTAACTTTACATCCGGAATTACCTCCTTGACTTTTGGTTAACTACTTAGATTAGTAGTTTTTGTTGTATACATTTGAGATATAGACTCCATAATGTATACTTATTCTTTTATGTAGTTCGTGTAACTATTCTTTTGTGATATTGTAGATCTTTTTAGACCACTACTCTGATGTACACTTCCTAGTGTAATATTCATATCTATTTCCGCCTTTGTGATATGAATTGTCTGTGACTGATTTATGTTATGTTTATTTCTATATTCGTTTCTGAAGATATTATAGCCACTGTGTAGTAGCTTTATGTTTGTATCGGTATGTCGGATTTCCTCTTGAAATAAAATGCATGTTATACTATCTGACATATCGGTGCTCGCGCAAAGCAATTACACGGATGGTCGCTCCTCAACAGCCTTATTCTCCGTGCTAGTTGACAGCATTACACCGTAGTGTTCTTGGCTAGCGTGGGTATAGAGGTGGGGCGTCACAGTAACTCTTTTTGTATTGTACAATCAAGTTGAAACTCATCCAATACTGGACAAAAAGGAAACTACATCTATTATTTATACAGTACATCATCAGAGTATAATATATTAATAACTCAATACTGGACAGTTATACAACTTATCCTCACAAATGCTGAATATACAGCATATCATACATAGCGGAATAAAATCAAATACGTATAATACGTCTTCGTCATCCAGCTCGTCTCCTGAGCTCCATGGCATCCTATCCTGAATCTATAATACTTGGTCTGAGCTGAGTATTATAATAACATAACACCCGAGTTGGTTTGGAAAACAAGCGTGAGAAAACACACTCAAACTGAATTATTAAAGTTATCAAAATCCTTTGAAAAACAAAGGTATCTCATAAGACCACGCCACACATAAACACGACGGGTTTTTATCTTACTATAACCAAAATATTTTATATCAAATCCTCTGATATTATAATGGTGTCTAAGTACACATACTTATGCAAATGGCTGAAATTGTTATATTAACTAAATTTCAGCATACTAGGTTCTACAATCAAATCCATAAAGGCACGTATTGGAGATTGGATTCCATACGAATAACTAGGTACTGGGGTATCACCTGTCACAATACACGTCTAGAACAGCGTACCGATGACCATGCCGGGATCCCCTGCAACACAAGACTGGTCTACCCCTAACCTAGATAGACCGAATATGCTATCACCCCGGGCGTTCCCACCATTTTCCGAGCTCCTTCCAAGTATTGTAGTAATAATATCCGAGGATATCTAGAAAGACGATAAACAGACCATAATTGGATGCTACACACTTAGCCTTGCTGCATCTCCCCTGCTTTTCAGTCATTCCCGGTTGATGAGGCAAGAGGCTACGATTACCTTTTAAGGAAACTTTCACTTAGCATGCTCATTGTCCTCCAATAATAATGTACTGATAGCATTCATCCATACAAGTCCGTTCCAGGTCCGAACGAAACCGAAGACATTATTCCTACTACATCCATTTTGGAATCACCCTCAGGATTAGTAGCGATTAGCCATTGCACTTCACTACTCCATCTTCGACTCCATGCTCTTGTTTTCACATTGAAAACGTACTCGTTGGATCGAAGTGGTTTTTAGATAACTTACCCGATCCCGGTCTATTCAAAACAATGTTCGATATTTCCCGGTAAACTCAACCCCGATTCTTTAGGAAATAAACAGACGATGATAAGGTCGGAGATCACCTTCTAACCGTTAGTGGACGGATTTCCTTCACATCATCCTACAAGAACGAAACGAGTTTGTATGTACAGTATAGCACTTCGAATGTTAACTGTACCATATAATTCCCGTGTTTCCCATAGATATTCCCAAAGTTATATTTTGGATCCAGATTTGATAGTCGGTTATTTAACTATCAAATAAACAATCATTCTACCAAATATTCCATTTCACACTGAAAACACTAAGTCTCATTTTAATTTACTTTTAAATAGATTAAATCTCTTTATCCAAATTATACATACTTATCTTATCGAATTTAGTAAATTTACAAACTATGTTTTCAAAAATATTTGAAAACCCTTTAAATTAATATGAAAAGTACCACTGCGGTATCAAACCATGGATTCACAGCTCAATGGTTACGTCTCTATCGCAGAGAAATCCAAAACTTAACTGCAGACACTCACTGCCTCCGATTTCGCCATGCGAGTATACCATTACTTTTCAAAACTTGTATTCCAATGCCGCGGATCCAAACGTCGAATCTGGTTCGCCGGAGCTTATAACACATCAAATACAACACAGCGGAAGAAATGAATAATATCATATGCAACATGTGATACAATATTCAGATACAATGATGATACAATAGAATATCAACATTATCAGAGATACAAGAAATAGCAGCGGAAAGAATAATGTCTTCAATAGAATACATCCCAAAAGAATCCAACTCCATAATGCAACTACAACTCCATATCCAAACTAAAGATAGCTCGAATAACCATCAAGTTGCACCAAGCTAAGCAAGGTCAGTCCGTCCAAAGACTGAAGAAATTCTCCAAATGCTACCAAACCAATGATTCCGAAAGCTATCGAAACTAGACCTATTATGGGATTATCTGAAAAACCCAACTCTAGACTGCCCGTGTGGAAAATTAGACACCCAGAGTTTAGGAAGGGAACAATAAACTGCAGGTCAGTCATGGGACTGGTATGAGTAACAAAAACAAGATAAAAACAAACAAAGGATTTTAAAACATTGAAAACCGCAATGCTTTTGGAAAATGAAACTACCATAAGGCCTCCCACCGCACACACCATGCAAACGCAGAATTGAAGGAGATTTCTCCTTATGATACTCAAAAATGCTTGATACGCGAAAACCATTTTGATATTATTATTAGTGCATAGTGCAAAAAACCTTTCGAAAATATAATATTAATCTTAGCCAGCATAGGTACCATTATATTGTGCCAACTATAGCTACCATTTTAAATGGCAGGTTCTACAACTAAAACCGTACAACGCTCGTATTGTTTTGTTTGGATTTCCAACAAATGGTCAGGCTAAGGAATTTACTATTGCCATATGGGAACGCCTCTGGAGGGACGCCCCGAGAACCTACCCGGCTCTCTGCCAACACAAGGCCGGTTTCCTCCCTGCCCGGGAGTAATACCTAAAGATATGTCACCCCCGGTCCTTTGGGACCTTTATACGAGGGCCCTCCAACAACATCACACAGTAATAAATATACTACAGTGTCCACATGAATAAGTATCTGGGCTCCATACCATGATGCTACCCTTTTCCAGAAAGAATGGTCATACCCTAGGGGAGCTACCCCTGAAACCTTGCCGCATCTTTCCTGTTTTGACCATTACCGGTTTATGAGGCTCGATGAGGTCTCGTCCACAAAGCTACGCTTTACACGAAAGCCATGCTTTGATCACAAATGATCATCAGCACACAGCAGCACTTAGCATGCACATTACCAAATTGGGAATGTATCACTAGTAACTATCAACTACATAACCTCTGAGCTCGTACGTCTCAGAGAAGGATGTTAAACTAAAAGGATAAATCTCCGCCACCAACATAAATGTATTTGATAGAAACCAGTTTTACATCTCAAAGTGTAATGTCAGACACACATCCATAAAAGTTTGTTCCGGGTTCGAACAAAACCGAAGGCACTTTCGAAGAAGCCCTTGCAAATTCGGGTATTCACAATCCCGATCGGACTTCCCATCACTTACGAAATCTCTATACCAGCGCGACTCGGTGCAGAGACAATCGATTGGTTATCCTTTCGTTTTCGAAAATACCCAGTCTTCACCACCGGTCTTCAAATGATATCCATATCGACGTATCATTATTCGAAATGGATTATATGACACAAAGGTCCTCTCCCGGCTAAACCGAATAATGAGCGTAATATTTAAAAACATATGGATAATGAGATTTCAGTTAAGTCACAACTTATTATCCAAAACTTATCTCTCAAATGGTTTAAACATATTACCATTTCAAATCTTTTTAAATAAAAGATTTCACAAAGTTTACCAATCTTTCACAAAGATTTATTTACGGCTTCCCAAAAAAATTCCAATTCAAATTGGATTAACTATCCAATCTTTCAATTAAAGATTTAATTCGTAACTTTCAAATTCCAATTTAAATCTTGTATATGGAAGATATACCTTTTAAAATCCTCTTTAATTTCAAAAGAAGATTTAATCATCTTCACAAAGGCTAATTTATAGTTTTTTCCAAATTATTTACGATTTCATTTCAAACTTGAAATCTTTTGACACAAATTGGAAATCCTTTCTTTTTATGAAAGCTATAACTATTTGAAACAAATAGTTTTCGTTTGAGAAAACTGATTACAATTTACCTAAGTTAAAGCCATTCAAGTATAAAACTTGGATTTAAATTTAAATTTCCAAAACCATTCTTTTTAAATGGTTAAAACCCATATAAACATCTTTATAGCTTATATAATGTTTTTAGACCAAAATTTCCAAATCATTGAATTCAATTTCAAATACTGAATTCAAATTTAAATCAAATTATTTAAATTTCAAGTTTTATTAAGTTATTTAAAATAACTTTTATTTTCGAAACTCATTTTCAAAACTTTCAATTTCAATTCCAAAACTAATTTAGATTCAAGAATTCAATCTTTAAAATTTGTTAAAAATCTGTGACTTGGCCGATTTCCTCGTGCAATCCATATTTGTGTGTGTATGGTGTAGTCCAGGGGTTTTACAGAATAGTGCAACATCATAAATCATCACATCACATATTTAAACACATCGATATTGATAAGCGGTATAATTTATAACGCTTATCGTTCATTCACAGATGAATAATATAAATTTATCACAGATAAATAAATTACATCCATCGCACATCACACCGAAATAATTCATAGCACAAAGCATAACATATCAGAAATATCAAGCAGTTCGACAATCAGTAGAATTCAAACATCCATAAGTGAACCTAATTAATTATCTGATTGATTTAAATCAGATGGGTCATCAATCATGGTTAATTAATTTTAATCGATTTCAAATCATTTGATTAATTGTCCTTTAATCATTTATTAATTAAATAAATCAACCTTTAATTATTAAATAATTAACCTTTAATTATTCAATTACCTTTAATTAATTTCCCTTAATTAATTCATTAATAAATTAATCGACCCTAATTAATTACCATTTAATTAGTTATTCTTAATTAATTACAATAAGTGATCATTTCTAATCACTTAATCAACTTTAAGTAATCAATTACTTAATTAATCTTTAATTTACTTCATGAATTATCAAAATCTTAATTATACTTAAGATAAACATCCTCTTTGTTAAATACTAAATCACATTTCTAAAATCTTTACCTTTAATTATAATTTAACTTTATTTATAAAATAATTAAATTTAAAATATCTTTAAGTATTTAACAATCAAACTGTTTCTTAATTATGGTTTTGAAAGACATTTAATTTAAAGAATTTATAAAGGATTAAAACAATTCCATTTTTACATTTCCAAAATAATTAATTAATAATAATAATTATCTTAATTAACATTTTAAAAACTTCCTTAAACTTTGAAAACGAATTATTACTAATTTGAAAACTTTAATATTAATTACATTAAATACTTAACTTAGGTTAATCAAAATATTAATTAAGATTTTAGAAAACGTTGTTAAGCATTTTCTTCAAATAATTAAACTTGTAATAAAATCTTAACTTAACATTATCAAACATTAATTAAGTCGACAATACTAAAAATTGTTTTACAGAAAAATTTACTTAACTCGCTTTTCATTTTGTTGGATGTTTGGGAATCAAACCCGAGCCATATTTCTGTTTACTCGAGTAAATACTCGAGTTCTCCCACAACTTCCCCGAGTTAAATTTAGATTTGAATCACTTTATAAAATACTTTAACAATTTAAAGTTATTAAAACATTTCATAGTTTTTTAAAAAACTGGAATTCAAACTCTTTTTGAATTCAGATTTTAATCTGGTTTTAAAACCTATGTTTAAACTTGCTTTACACTTTTTAAATTCAGTTTAAGTTTAAAACTTAAACACTGACAAGTTTTAAACATTCAAACCAAATATACCTTAAATATTTAAAAGTTGTTAAAACCAATGTAAATGTCAAAACTTAAATCATTTCAAAACTAAGGTTCAAACTAACTTGAATTCATATTTAAACTTAAGTTTAAAACTTAGCCTGAAACTTTGATTTACATTTGAAACTTTATTTTAAAATTTTTTTAAAACAGAACGGGTTTGTACAACCTGTACAAAAAAAAAACTACCCGAGCCAAACTACAATTGCTTCAAGTCCACCACCATACTGCACAAATTCCAGATCAACCAACCCCAGTGCTCCGTGCACGTGCACGGAGCCGCCGCTCGCCTCCGGTCGACATCACTGCGTCGAACAAGTCGACAATCATCCACAAACCTCTTCCCAACCATCACAACTTCGTCGTCACCTCGAAATCAAAATCGAGTTCAAAGTCGAGACCTGGAAAAACATCACTGAAACTCCCATCAAACCTGTCAACGCCTTGTTCTCACAACCACGACCACCAGAGAACCTCAAACTTTGGCCATCTACTTGTCGTCGTTTCCTCTACCATCACCCCAAACCCCATCGCACTCGATCAATCATAGAAACCGTGCCGACCAAATCAATTAGCCTAGTTAAAAACTAGGGTTACAGGGAAGAACTTACCACCACTGTCTACTCGATGAATTGCATCACAAACAGGCAATTTTCCCAACAACTCCGATCACTCCTCCATCTCCAGGAGGAAACTCAACCCCTCCGATCACTTGTATCAACAAAGATACCCCAAAATATACAATCCAGACAACCCAGAACTACTCTCTGATTCAAACCCTAGAAATTGTGATTTTGCTTTTTAAAAGCATGATTTTGTATAATGATTCGGATCCTAATCCTGGAAAAATAGATTGTGATATTTAAATTGTTGCTTATTTTGAACTTGCTCAGTAGATTTGGTTTCCAGAGTCAAATAAATATTATTTTTGACTTAAGTATAAATTAAAACTAAAGCTTATAGTTAAGCAAACAAGTTCCGTTTGAAACTAAAATTTAAACAGAGACAAGATCACAAGATTTAAATTTTTAAATCAAAACTTGCATACTGGAAGGTAAAACGGAGAACACTCTGATGAAAGCAACACACATATCATACATACATATATTCACAGCAAGTACCATAAAATACATATTCATTTCAAATCAACTAGCATATAACCAAAATTACTTAAATTTTTAAAAGTAAAGTTACTCACCTGGAATATGTTTGAAACAGAGAACAATTGTGTTGAAAACTGCAGTTTTGATTTTCCTTTAAAAACTTGCTTTGTTTTGTTGTTGAACAGAATTCCTTTTTGATAATACTTCTTATTGTTTAAGCTGTAATGGTGTTTAAGTTTAGGTTTTGTTTAAGTTTTGATGGACGAAATGAAATGAAAAGGCTTGATATATATATATATATATATATATATATATATATATATAAAGAATTTACAGGTGACATTATTTTTGTTTGTACAACAATTAGAGATACTTTCTTTTCCTAGTCGATTTTACTTCTTTTCTTTGGTGGCTGAAATGATATTGTATATGTTGAGATGATTTCTTGTTTTATGTTTGACTAAAGATTTTTCTACTTTGGTGGCTAAGCTCATATTATTTCGGCTGACATGTTTTGGTGCTGAGGAGATTTTGTGTGCTAGATATTTTTGTATTAATGACATTTGTCTTGTTACACACTTCATACTTATCTTAATTAGCTTGTTCATAACTAAACATATATTAATGTCTTCCTTTGTTTACATGAATTATCTCTTTTGGCTTTTTGTATATGTAGATATTTTTTTGTTTACTTTGTTTTATTATCTTCTTTTGCAAGCTCAAAGATATTTACTTTTTCTTTTGTTCATATTACTTTGCATTCATTTATATTTACACAGCTTTTAAATAAATTTTATATTTGTTTTCTTGAATACATTTTTTCTCTTTTCAGTTTTAACTTATGTTGTACACCAAAGATTTTTTTTTTATCTATCTCTAGTATAAATACTTATTTTTATTTCTTTGTTTTAAAGTTCAACTATCAAACATTTTCTAAGTCATTTATTTAAATATTAAATACAAATTCAATATTCAAATTCAAATTCTAAGGTCAAACTCAAATTTACTCATAGATCTATATGCATATATATTTCAAATTCAAATTTATTCCAAAATTTATTCCAAAATTTACATTAATTATTAATTTAAATTCAATTCAAAATTGGGATCGTTACAATCGGCCATGACCAGTCTTTTGCCAACGATGCTATTCGACCACACATATCCAGCACCGATCTCTATTTTGCCAGTCAACTAATTAATCCTTCGCGGGTCCACAACCCGCGCCAATATACCCAGATTCTAAAACTATTGAACCCACATGGTTCCATCGCACACTTATCCGCTTCATCATCGTCAACTATTACTTCCTCGGTAGTAATCTCGGACTCCAATACGCACAAGAGATTCTCACTGGCACAATTGAAATGAGAGGCGTAGTCGAGTAAAATCGAGATCGATAAATAAAGGGACCCTAAAACTGATCAACACGCCATTTTCCCACCCTCGTCGCCCTTGAGCTCGAACAGAACCAATCGTGATGTTATCGCGATTTAATTTATTTATTTTCATTTTCCCCTTACAAAGAGATTTCGAACTCGATTTAAGCTAAAGAAAAAACAGGGTAAAGAAGAACTCGTGATTTTTATTTTGTTTGCCAGAGGAACTCAATGTAAGCTGAAGAAGAACGTGATTTTGTTTATTTTTTGAATTCGATTTACCTGGTATGTAAATGAAGTTGAGGAAGAGGGATTCACAAGAAAAGAACATGATGCGGGCGCGATTTAAAAGAAGTGAAAGCGGCCTAATCAGATAATAGGTTGACCCTAGGGTGGCTAAGCACAGTTTTGGTCTGCTGAGAATTGACCTTGATTTGATTTTATAAATTTTAATATTGAAATTATCTCGTTATACATATCTTGAAATTCTGAACCCCTACGGAGGCGTGCTGCCAGGCGTTTCTAATGTTATACCGCTATTCCGAATGAAATGGAAAAAGTTTCGAGTCCTAATTCGATCGTATGGAGAAGATAGCTTTTGAGACCCAATTATTATATTGAAATTTCGATATTAAATTCAACGCGTTTATATCCCGTACGGCCAATCAATAACTCCAAACGCTACGAAATTTGAAATCCAATAATAATACACTATAACGGATCCAATGGAACTGTTTTCGTCAAATTCCAAGACTATGTCGACCCAGATCGCTATTTTAACGCGTCAATTAAATTGATGATTCCAAAAATTAACGAAATCACTTTAGATTTCTGTTTTAAAATCTAACTAAATTATAATTCAAAATCCAGTATTTGAACCATTTATATATTTAAAATTAAACGACAGAAAAATCTAGGTCGTTACAAGTTCACTTAATTTATATGCAATTACGCACCAAAAATTAGTCCATATGATCATCATGTACCTGTACTTAACTCGTATAAACTATATATAAGATCACATATATACAAATTTGAATAAGCACTTCATTCGCCTTCAATAACCAACCAAACAACATCATATTTCTAATTTGCAACTTCCTAACAAATTTTCAGTGTCGGAGTTAACGAATTATCCACGCTTGTCTAAAGGAAAATTGTAGAATTGTCTACTGAGTTTGTCAATAAGAAGTGAAGATGTAATAATATTAAATCAACCATTGGAAACATTCAAGAATTCCACTTCATGTTTAAATATTGTTTGGGAACAATTTGAATATAATGTTAAAGAGCAACTTTACTATGTTTCAACTTACAAATCAAGAACAACAAATGTTGTACGTTGTTGCATATTGCAGCGGCTGCTCTTGTTCTGATACATTGCTTGGATATAAACGTTTTAGGCATTTAACTAGCATGCTCAATATATAGTATTATGTATCCTTGCTAGTTTCATGACCTGAGTTCAAAAGATCACAGGAACAACAGTCTATATTAAATCTAATCCAAGCACCAACTTCAAATAACCACATAAATTCAACTCAACTTATTTTAGACCTGTTCAATTCTTATATAAGGCTATCTTAATTCAATCATAGATGCTAGTATATATTAGATTGCTAAATAGTGTTACTGAATGGTAGACAACTATGATTAATCAGACAAACAATATACTATTAGAGTAGCATGAATAACATTATAAACTATATTAACTGATCCAACATATATCGATTACTATTTTTAATTACTTTGGTAATAGCAAGGTTGGAACCTAATTTTGGACATAATGTGTGCAGGTTGTTACTGTAATAACTTATTAGCTTACAAATGTTTATAGAACCATAAGAAGTAAACTGCTATAGAAGCATACATGACATGAATTAATAACTTGATGACTTTGTTGCAAATTAAAGAAAAATGAGATTCAACTAAGACTTTTTTTTTCTTGCTGCATATTGCAGCAACCTATTTGCAGCATTACCTAGTCAACAGTTTCATTAGACCAAACCACATTTAACTTACCATGTTACTTTTATTGGAACTGAAGTTCATATCTTTTCGGTCATGCAAAAATACAATAGTAGTGGTTATGTTGCTGCATGCTAAGGTGATACAATACAAAAACATTCGGTACACATTCTTCTTAATGAATTCACATCAAAAGTATAAATATACTTGTTTATAAGCTTTGTAATGGTACCATATAGAAACGTGTGGAAAGAGTAATATTTGGAGTTCACAACCAATGGCGAAGAGACAAAATTTGGATAATAGTTATAGAATGAGGACCCGCGCTAATCTTTGATGAATTGCAATGTTTGCTAAAAAGTAGGAGATAAAAACTGGTCTCTTCTTCATTTTGTGTTTGTAACCATAACTCGTTACCTACTTGAATGAAAATATTCTGTACATACACTACTTTTAAAAACTCAACCCAAATATAATTCACAGTAAAAATCCACAATCATCTTACCTGAAAAATAAATTTCAATAATATTTTTCTTCAAAAACAAATCTCATCAATTTATTTATTCTTGGAGATATCTTCAAATTCTTATATGTGTGTGTATCTAATTATATAAAATAAATATCAATTTCTTCGAATACTTATTGTCTCAAAATTCATTTTCTATTCTTATGTACATAAATCTTAACATTCACTACAACCATAATATAATGTGCTTATCTTTCATAAAAATTCTTTCAAAAAAAATTAAATACAAACCATCTTTCTACATACATACATGCATATACATATACATATATATATATATATATATATGGACACACACACACACATATATATACATATATGTATATGTATATATGCTTTATATCCAAATCATTCAATTACTTTTAATAAAATTCAAATTCAATAATTTAAAAACATAGGTTCTGTCTCAAAATATTTTATATATGATATATTGAATTTTCAAAACAATAAGCAAGTATTTATATCAATATTTCTTCATTTGAAAATATTCACATACTTAAAAAACCGTCCTTTTGAATTTAAATTCAAATAATATAAAAATACTTTGAAGATTTTTAGTTTTTTCATTTTAAAAATATCATATATATATATATATAAGAAATTCAAAAATTTAAGATTTTAAATTAATTGTCCAAATCATAGCTTGTTTACTATAAACTAACTATAACATATGGTTTTGTTTACAGTAAATTTAATTCCTTTTCTTAATATCATTTTAGGTTATAATTCATATTCCAGTGTGTTTGTGGAGTGTGATATATAGGTTTCAAATAATTTGAAAATTGCAAAACAAGCAATAATAGAAGGAAGGAAAAAATGAAGCCTGGACAAGCTTCTGGAATAACAGATAATGCACCGAATATTTTAAAACTATTCAAAGCTTTTCAAAAGATGTTCGACCATGATTTTCAGAGATGTTTTCTTGATTTTGAAGTGTTTTGGTAGCTTAAACATTTCAATCAAGCCAAGAAAAGAAATGAAATTCAAATGCAAGCAAAATGACAAGGTTTTGGAATCAAAATACTTCGAACTTCAAACACAGTAAACTTCGCAAAATATTATTTATTATTTTTCCATGCCTTGCATTATTTTCAAAATGTTGTTTTCTTTTCCATAACATATTATTCTTTTCAAACTACTATATCCAAATGTCTCGTTCTACTGTTTAGGATTCCTTATTGATAACGTTGACCAAATGCATCGAATAGAATTCTTAAAAGATTCAACGTACAAATTAACACAAAATATACCATTAAAATTCTTTTTAACCACTTTAGAACATAATGTTCATACTTTTTCAAAATCATTTGCTTTCTTACATAAAAATATTACCTTATGATGTTGCATATATACACATTCATTTATCAACCATCTGTAATCAAAACAATATATCATTCAATTATTCACAACAGTAAGCAACTATTCAATTTATATTATATCTTATTTTATTTATTTAGTATATTTTCAAATTTCAAATTAAATTAGATATAGATAATTTATCATTCTATGTATTATAACTATTAATTGCTTAAATATTTTTCCCTCAACGGTTCAATTTTAGAGAAACCACTGGCTTTCATTAATAATTGGGTCCGTCCAGACTCAATTGGGTTTATAAATTCTTTGAGTGAACTTCTCACTTAATTTCATATTTTAAACTAAACATAAATAAAAACAAACTTTGACACAAACAGCATACATTTCAATCAAACAAACAAACAATCGCCTTCAGCGAAAAGCTATGTTCCAGCTTCCGCTACGCACTCTGATCACCACTAGATCTTTCCATTCAAACTCGCTTCATCAAAACTTACATTCTACAAGGATACTTAAACAGAAGAGGCAGGGATAAAGATAATAGATAATACAAAAATAATAAATACGTCCCCAGATGATTACCCTAATAATCATCGGATACTCTTACTATTTCTTTAATATAGGGTAACTATCACACACCAAAGGAAAATTTGGGACTCTAAGTCACTCTAGGTCAAGATCTATGATATTATACTCTATAATGTCCTGACTCGACTCTGATACGAAGCTTCAACTCTCCGCCTCTATACCTATACTACTAAAGAGTATTACTACGTAATACCTACTGAGAACATGGTTTGTTAAGAGCGACATGATGTGACTATTACTTTGGACTAACACTGACACATCATTCCTATCAAAAAATTTGAGGATCCGAACTGAATAGTTGATGATATTGTCTTGGCATAAAGTAATAAATACATTTATTAAAATAAATCAGAATGATACACAATATTAGTCACAAAATCACAGATTACGGCGGAAAAATATACATTTTATACAACCACAAAAGTATGAGTCAACAAAATGATAATGCTAGACCCACATATCTAATATATATAATATCACATCCAAAGCCAGTATAAGGCTATTATCTAAAGTAATAGCCAAAGCATCATATACAAAATATATCCACACACACACACACATGAGGTAAACTCCAACTGTGAAAAATAGTTTATTCCCATGCTAGCATATATGTCCAAGGTCAGCAAGTGCTGGTACATGTAGAGTCTCGGCCCGACCCGAGTATTATAAATTAAACGTGTTAAACTATATCTTTAAAAAAAGTGAGATGTTGATATCACAAATATATGACTTAACCATAAAAATAAACCATAATAAAAATATGCCTGAAACCAAATAATCATAATAAGGCATATAAATCGAAATTACCATTTCATAAATCCATACCAAGTCTCTAATGGACTATCATCTAAAATATGGTAATAATAATTCAAAATTCTTTAGAGCCAAACGATACTAAATATCCATCTCAAAAATTTCTAAAGAAACAATCATCATTAGTAAAATAATATGGTTGTCACTATCAGTTTAATACAGCGACACAAAGTCTAACCAAAACAATATAGCCTCCGCCACATAGTGTAATAGCCTAACGGAAAGAATATAGACTAAAAGGAATAAACACATGCTCTTAATAAAAGGAGCCATGTTTATATCAAACTATGTGAATTTACCTAACAGAAACTATATTGGCAAACATCGTACAGACTACTCATCAAACTAATAGGTTATAATCATCCGGTATATAGACTTATAATACATGTAAACACCGGTCCAAGAAATAGAAAAAACAACCATGTTACATCATAACAAACCTAACTCCAACAATATAGGTCTGCCTATCCAAATCTAAGAATGTATCGACTATCAGATCGATAAATAAACGAGTCATCGTCTCCTAGAGATCTATTAGCCCATATTGCTAAACACCCTAAGATAGTATAACTTTAAAGTCTAAATCACTGTCACTTTAGTTATTACTTGAATTTCACTACATATCCCATACCACCTAGTGATATTCAAGTACTTACTAAAAGCTAGTTAATTCCACTCAGTATACTCTATTAGACAAGTTATAAAAATAAGTGGAAGAATTGTACAAAAAATCTCATACCAACCTGTTCTATTCGATCGTTTATTAAAATTCCTCATTCCATAGAAAAGCATGAAATCTCAATAAAATCTCAAATCTAAAATAAATAAAAGAAAAGAGTCTTAAATTAATTATATAATATAAAGATATAACTTCCCTAAATCATCTTTAAATCCTTAAATTCAATTTTTGGAATAGTTATTTATGTACAAAGGCTTTTGAACACTTTAAAAATCATTTAAACCTCATTTTTAACTAAAATCACTTGAAACTAAAATTATTACTTTCATAACAGCTTTTGTAAAATAATACTATATTTTATCTTCTACCTCTAAAACATTTCCAAAATTATAACACACTTATAATAATAAATTTAAAAAGGTTTTATGAATAAATATTACTTATCTTTAAAAGCTTTGAATAGAAATTTTGAAATAAGAAATAACTTAAGAATATAATATAATTTATCTATATTCTATAAACTAAATCCCAATACGGATCAAATAGATAAAATCTCATTTTGAGAATCTTTTAAAAACATTTAAACAATTCAAACAATAAATCCATAAAAAATGCAACTTCTAGAACCAACATCGCTCTATAAAAGATAATTCCATTATACATAATTATCTAGCGACCCAATTTGCATTCCGACAACTTCGGTCACATAAACAATATATATGCTTTTAAATAAGTTTATGGAATTCAATTTGCGATCGAACAAGGTTCCGTTTGCAAATTAGCCTATTTCAATCCACATAACAATCCATATATCACCAAATAATCAATTAAACCTAAGTATGCAACAATAGGACATTCAATTCAATCATTAACACCCAAGTATTATCACACAATCATCCATATCAAGGCATGTAAAAGTGATTCAAATAATTAGATATAAAATTTGTGGGTTTAATAAGTCACCTTAATCATTTGTTTGCCCCAACTTCCATTTGAAATGCCCAGCACCCTAGATAGCCTTCAACTAGAACAGCAGCTCCCAAAGTGACGGGTTCGCTTCCAACCTAAGCCATAGTTGCTGCCACTGCGCCGCCTGAAACTGCCTAGCTATGTTTCAACATCACCTAAAAAGCACCGCATCTCATCACCTCAAAGCTGTGTGCTCCTCCAATCACTAGTCGCTGCCAGTATCCGCCTCGACCACCACATGCACCGCCACGACGTCTCCCAGCTAACCCAGGTTGCGGTCTCCCATTGCCTCGCCATCACGCCAGCCATGAGCACAAGCGGCTACACGTCACCAGCTATCGTCCTTGCTAGCATCGCCTTCCATCTCCACCTACAACCCTCGCGTTCGTTTGTCATTAATTTTGGAGAATGCGATTTCGATTTTTAGGTCTTGCTGAGGAATATGAGTTTTGGAAATAATAGTTACAGGCTGAGGTTGGGTTTGGGAAAAGAGGAATTAGATAAGAGAATTGGTTTGGGTATAAGGTTGTGGGTTGGTTGATTTGGGCCTTAATTCAAGTTTCTTTCTTTTCTACTTCCCCTTTATTTTATTATTATTATTATTATTTTCTTTTTCAAGGAACTCGTATAAATTGTGTATAATTATATATCTGTTTAATTTAAACTGATTTACACTTCATTCGATGCAATATAATTCGATGACTACAGAATTTTATTCAATTCAATATTAGTTCACTCTATTTAAATATTCATTAATGTCGATTTTTTGGAATTATTAAATAGAAAATAAACTTCTTTTCATCTATTTCAAGTATATAAAAATATTTACACTATCAAAATATTTTATATTTAGTAAAACATTTTATCTGAATTTTTAAATATTACCTAAAAAAGGTATTTGTTAACTAATTCAATTTTATTATAAAAAAATCCTTTATTAAATAGACTTTAATTGAATAATGATTTAATTATAAAAGATAATATTCAAAACCAAATTCGAATGCTTTCATTTTAATTAAATGTGTAGAATACTATGGCTTCGGAAATAGGGTTGTTGCAGCTCTATTGACAAATATAAAACCAGATTGGTAGCCAAAGGATATAGTCAAAAAGAAGGTATGGACTTCTTCAATACTTATTTAGTAGTAACAAAAATAACCTCTGTAAGAATGCTAATAGTAATTACATCCATCTATAATCTAGAAATTCGTTAAATGTATGTAAAGACGGCATTCTTAAATGGAGATCTCGATAAGGAGATATATGGAGCAACCTGATGATTTTATTTCCAAGAGAAATGATAACAAAGTCTATATGTTAGTAAAATCATTATACGGACATAAACAAGCTCCAAAACAATGGCATGCAAAATTTAATAGTGTCATGATAAAATGGTTTTCATACAAAATGAATATGATAAGTGTGTTTATTACAAACAAGTTGATCAATCATATGTGGTGATTTGTCTATATGTGGACGATATGCTAATCTTTGGTCCAACATTAAGGTTATAGAGGCTATAAAGAAAATGTTAATCAACAATTTCGACATGAAAGATTTAGGAGTAGTAGATGTTATTTTGGGAATCAAAATAATAAAAATATCTAATGGAATTGAATTATCTCAATCACATTATGTAGACAGAGTGATTAAAAAAATTCAAAGACTATGGAATCAAAGGGGTAAGAATACCTTTTAATCCATCGGAAGTTCTGCATAAAAACACGGATAAGAGTGTAATGCAACTGAAATATTCTCGTATAATAGGATGTATAATATATCTCATGAATTGCATAAGACTAGATATAGTTTATTCAGTAAGTCGACTAGGCAGGCATAGAAGTAACCAGGGAAGGATCACCGGAAAACAATAATGAGAGTTTTAGAATACAGCAAATTTTTTCCTACATTACGAAAAATATCATGTCGTCATAGAAGGATACAGTGATGTAAACTAGATTTCAAATTCAAAGGAGTCTAAATCAACAGTGATTATGTCTTTACCCTAGCACGAGCAGTAGTGTCGTGGAAATCTACTAAACACATGTATAGCTTGATCCACTATGAAATCCAAGTTCATAGCTTTAGATAAACCATGAAAAGAGGCAGAATTGCTTCGTTAATTTTTAGAAGATATTCTATTTTGGCCCAAACCTATACTAGCCATATGTATTCACTGCGACAATCAAGCAGCGTTAAGTAGAGAGACAAACTTTCTGTATAATGGAAACTCACGACACATTCGTCGACACCATAACACAGTAAGGCAGTTACTCTCAAATGAAACTATTTCCATTGATGATGTAAGAACAAATAATAACCTAACTGATCCATTTACTAAAGGTTTATCAAGAGAGAAAATTGACTGTGCATCGAGAGGAATGCGTTTAAAAGCCTAAACCAACATGCTTTACTTTATACGGAAACATATCCTAGCGACTGGAGATCTCACAGACTATGATCAATAGGTGAACCATATCTATGTAACTCCAGAAGTAATGCATTTGTTTGGACATGGTCCTACTCTGTTCCTATGGTGTATAATAAAATGCATGCCTATAGAAGTATTAAAAATGGTAAGATATACTTTTAATGATGCACATACCTTTGAAATGTCAAGTGGAGTATACGTATGATACTCTTTATGGATGCGATCACCTATGTAAATGTGAGTTAGGTTGGCTCTATGAGAATTTTAAGGCTTAAATTCTCTAAATACACTCGCAAAACCAATTTTGTTCAGGACCGAAATGAACACAACCTAGAGATTGGATGTGAAGGGAAACAATGCTTTGTAAAGTTCATTGTCTGATTACGCACCAATGGTTGACGCTTTAAGATGAAATAATTCACTGATTAGCCAAGTATATCTGATAAGTTTTAATTAGGAAAAGTTCAAAGTGAAATATACTTATCCTTGATATAACATTTTTACATATGTACTCTGTGATATTCCACTTTATGTGAGGGAGACAAATATCGTCATTCATGTGAGAGATTGTTAGAGACCCTTACATGGTTGAATGAAGATATATTCACATACCGTCAAAAATAAAGAAGTTTTTATGTTTTTATACTCTTTCTCATCAACCTATACTCTTTCTCATCAACCTATATTGGCTGTTTGAATGGAAGCATTTTCCCAACGGAATTGGTTGTTGCAAATAATTGAATGGACGTGATTTCCCAACGAAAATAAACGTTGCAACTGGTTGTTAGTTCAAAACGAAAAGACACAACATTCCCCAGCAGATATAACCTTTGCAAAGAAGACTATAAATGGAGGGGAATATTGATCACATTCCCAATCCTTTTCTACATCTTCTTCTTCATTCTGTTCTCAAATCAAAGCAGACTCATATCATAGAGCAATCATACTCATCATAATCTCGTGAAGATCATCCTTGGAAGACTTGAAATAAAGTCTTAAGGAAATTTTTATGGCAAGCCTCAGACAAATTTCCTTATAATCGGTTAGATTGTTTTATTTTCGAATTTCCGCATTATAACTTGTATGCTGTTTTTTCTATTAATCTTCTCTTTTCTACTACATTGTTATCACTACACTCTTGTGTAGTGTTTGTGGATGAAATCTTCGCATCTGTGTGCACTGATTATCGTCTTTTATTACTTTTTCTGTAATTAAGGTCCTATAGATATCTTATAAAATTATAGTGGTGGCTGGAAGAACAAGACTAGGTTCCAATAGTACTATACTAGTTCTACAATGGTTGGTAAAAAATAATCAAGATATAGAAAATCTTTCATCTTCGCCTTCCAGAACTCCTAACTTCTCTCATTAAGTTTTTCAACATTTATCTTCTCTATGACCAAAAATTTTTCAGAAAAATTTATGTAATAGGCTATGATACCAACTGTTAGAGTTATCTAATGATCCGTATACAATTAAATTTGAGAAGAGATAATAGATGAAGAAAAATAATAGACAAACAATTTCCTCCAACAAAAACTTTACTAATTCACCAAAAGACTATAAATAAAACTCCTAAAATTTAAGAAGAAATCTCAATCCCCAAAATCTTTATACAATGACTCTCCTCTCTAAACAAAATAAACTTTGTACGAGCCTATTTCTAATAGGCTTGATATAATGTCTTCTTTAATCGGCTTATTAAGGAATTGATTGAATACTTTCTTCTCCCAAAATAGTTCATTCCGCTACAAGAAAAAAGATCTTTTGCAGCGTTTTAAAATTGTTGCCATAAACATTAGCCGCGTTTTGAAGAACGCTGTGTAATGTCATGCTGCAATAGAACTAGGAAATATCGCAATGTTTTAAAAATATTGCTAAAAAGAAGGCTACCAAAGCTTTTACAAAATTTTGGTATATTAATTTCGCAACATTAATTAAACGATGCAAACTTATTTGAGACGCTGCGATACATCACTTTTTTGCAACATGTTACACCTATCGCGGCTCTTTTGAAACGCTGCGGTACATTACTTTTTTGTTACACGTTACACCTATTGCAGCCCTTTTGAAACGATGCAGTACATCAACTTTTTTGCAACATGTTACACCTATGGTACACTTTTAAAACAATTATAAAAACCACGAATAATATGTTCAAAAGGAAAATGAGCAATTTATAAAACATTGATATATATAATCTGATACTATAAGAAGTTATAGAGATTAAACATAGTGAGCGCTACATCAATTTCATACACCATAAATTTTTGCCATATATAACATTTCATATGTTTTAAGCACAAATGTTAGAGTCAAAATCTTACAAAAAGATCTTGCTAATAGAGAATATATAAATCGTGGAAAGTCCAAGCTCGTTTCCTTCAAGAATCCAATAAGCCTATAAGAAAGAAAAAGCAATTAGAGATTAGAGGTAGAATTGAACAAATATGAATTTATTTAGCACCAAATATGACAAATTCAAGTTAATTTGACATGGAAGCATCAGAATGCAATTGATCAGGATATCGGTAGAATATTAAATTTTTGAAATGGTATCTATTTAACTGTGATGACGAGTGAAATGATAGGTACACTAGTGTTTTCTATACAATCGATTACCTTTATGGGTAGTACAAATAATAACAAGTATACATGGCTATGTTTCTTAATTATTAAGTATAATTGTCAAAAATAAAAATAGGTGTAATTTATGTTACAATATACGTAAATTGTGGAATGAATATGCTTTTATGTTGTTTTGTTTAGTCCCACATCGTGGAATCGGTTAAGTCCTTTGCTCTGAACCCTTTATATAAAGAAGACTATGTAATGTAAATACAGATCTATTCTCAGAAATGAATAATATATCTTTTGTCTCTCTCTCCAATGGCTTCTACTTTCTTTATTTTATAACACGTTTTTAGCACGATCTCTACACAAAAGAAAATTTTCAGATCTGATTATAAATCTTCAAAGCGGTAAGCCATTTCTGATCTGATTACTCAAATCTTTCTGATCTCGTTCTATTTATTTTATTTCTTTTAGACCTCATTTTATTATTGACCTAATTATTCAGATCTGAATCTATTTGCATATTTTATTTTATTTTTATCCATGTATTTTAGATCTCGTTTTGTTGTAGATCTAATTTTTCAGACTTCATTATATATATATATATATATATATATATATATATAAAATCTCATAGATCTTTCTCTATTAATCTTATAATTTTAGATCTCATTCCATTATTTGGTTAAACAAAAGTTTTCATTTTTGAAATTTTTTTGTTTGGATTTTAGTTTGAATGAGAACTATAGAAATGATTTTGGCACATATTTGTATTTTTAGAAGAAATATTTCATTGTTTCTTAGAGAAACAAATGTAAGGATAATACGTATCTAGAAGATCGTATTAAGTTTATATAAAAGAATAGGAATTGAAGTTCATATGTGCGAAGGTGAAAGATTAAAGTTTTCATACGTTGAAATAGCCTTGAAGAAAAAAATAAACGAGCAATTCCAGAAGAAGATATTAATATGTCCAGAAGACATACAGTAAAAACAATATTTTGAAATAACATTACAAATATGGTAAAAGCTATTTCCTCGAAGAGAAATAGTATTATGATTCTCATGTTCGAATACAATTATGAATAGTCCTCTTATTTCATTGTGTATATTTAATATTGGTGACCTGAAGTTCCCAAATAAAAATTATACATATAAGTTTGCATTCCAAAAAAAAAGGATTATATATCAAAACTCAAATATACAAATTTGAGATGTGAAGCTTTGAAATATTAGAAAAGCTAATTCAGATTACGGTAATTCCAATTGCAATCAAACCTGAAGTTTGATAATAAAAATAAAGTTGTACCATTTAGGATCTAAAATACTAAACAAAGACTTTATTTAAAGTAAAATTGGAACCTGAAGTTCTAAAATATTTGCCAATGGTATTAACTACTAAACCAAATAAATGTATAGAAACTTGTTCACTCCAGAAGTAGTGATAATAATATATTAAAAAAAAGTCTCTTGAGGAGATTTGTTGATATATTTGGTGCTTTTACTAAACCAGATAAATACGTAGAAATATATCTACTCTCCTACTCTCTTTCTTTTTAATTAAAAATAAGGTTTCTAATAGAAAGTTTATTTCCTAATTTTTTTCGTTCTTCCATGCATCCAATCGCCTTTCAAAAGGTAAAATATAATAGATCTGAAATAATCTTAAATCCCTAAATTTCTGAAATAACCTGTGTTGGTTTGACGATTTACATGTTTGTTTTGAAATATTTGGTAAAGAATTATGAAGTTAGTTTTCTTATGAAAATAATAATAATTTGGATATGAGATGTATGGTTATTCATGACTATGAATGGTATGGATAGATTTGAGATGATAATTCTGTTTATTTAGAAATTCAGATTACTGGGAAATAAAATGTCACTTTAAGATATTCATTTTAATTTTATTATTGAGTAATATTGAACCTAGATTTGAGATGAAATTGTGTTACTTTAAGTACTGTTTGTTCAATTGGTTCATATATATTTATAATGAAATTATTTTGCTGTGATAATAGTTATATCCTAGACCACGTAAAGGTTAATTGTAGTTATTTTTATCATAAATGAATTAATTGCAAGTGTTATGGTAGTAAATTAAATTATTTATTATCATAAATGCATTAAATTTATTGATTATTGTAAATTAAATGACGTTGTATGTTTGTGTTTGGAATAAGAATAGACGTATGATTTACTATTTGATGTATTTATTTTGACAAGTAGTATTTTTTGTAACGGAAGAAATAGGTTTAACAACAAATTGAAGTTGTGCAAAGAAATTATTTTAATAGAAGTTGTATAACTCAAAGTCCAAGACCTGAAGCCTTGAATTATGAAAATATTTCCTGATAAACTTTACAAGCTCGAATTCTTGTCAGTATTTTTTTAAATTTGTCAAAATGTACAAGTCTTGAATTAAGAACAAACTTTTATTCTGTAACAATGTGGTACAAAAAAAAAGTTTACACAGAATTTGAGAACCTGAAGTTCATAACAAATTAATGAACTTGAAATTCATGAATTAGAAGCCTGAAGCTCTATTGAAATTATGTAAAATGATAAGGCTGTACTTCCTGAAGAAGTTAAAGAAAATTAATAAATAACCATATGACAAAATGATGCTGCATTCAAGAGATTATAAAAAAATCTCCAAATGAGTTATACCTTACCTTATATCTTTACATTTACATTATCTTAACCAAATATCCTGAAGATATTATGTTATATGATATTTCAAACATCATTGGATGTGTGTGTGTATTAATCTGTTGAAAAGATGTTTTAGAGATTTATTTATATTTATATTGCAAAATCTAACATCCTAGAAGAGATGTTATAAGAATTTTATTTTTGTTACATTGCAATCCCTTAAAAGGAAACACTATATTCCCTGAAGGAATAACAATAATTTTTCAAAAAAAGGGATATTGTATGCCAATATTACACTGCAGAAGTAGTGGTTTTATCTCTTACATCTTACTTTCATTTGGTGAATCTAATTTTGTTACTGTATTTAAAGTTTGATATGCCATTTCAAAGACAGTTACAACAAAAATCTCCAGCAGAGATATTTTATGCCATCGTAAAAGTAGTAATTATGTAATTTATATAAAAGAAATATTGTATATTGATATGGCGTTCCAATAATGCATATATATAGAAGAGATAAGTTCACTCCAGAAGTGATGATACTAAAATATCTCTAGAAGAGATTTATAAATTTGGAAATGATAACATATCTCTAGAAGAGATTTGTTTATATATTCAGTAATTTTATTAAACCGAATAAATGCATAAAAATTTGATATTTGGGATATAATTAAGGAATAAAACTTAACAACTTTAAGTTGTGTGTATATTTTGTTCGAACCAGAAGTTCGATATGGTTCCAACCATTTGTTTTGAACATTATCATACGGTTTTGACGGATTCACATTGACATTGATCTATAAATAGAAATCAATAGTTTGAATCCTTGCAATATTTTGTTTTAAAAATCACTAATTCAAAAGAGAAAGAATATGCAAAATTATAATATATATGCAATACGTGGACGCACGTATATATCCATATATGCAAATATTTAGCTAACAACCTGAAGTTTGTTATGAGCTCATCGTATAGATTATGTATGGATATTATTTAGTGATTTAAAATTCAATCAACAGAAATGTTGAATGACCTGAAGTCATGTATGTATTCAAATGATATATATAATAAGTAAATTCCTCCAGTTCTCTAGATCAATGAATGAGAACAAACTCTAATAAGCAATATCAATTAAATGCATCTTATTGACTAATAAAAGGATCATCCTCCTATAACTGATATACATATAATGTATTTGCTAGTAGCAATGTGATAATGGATCAAAATGAGAATCCAAAGAGGATTATAATTTAATGTGACAGTTGTCATCATTAAGGGGGAGGATAAAGGAATACAAGTTCATTTTGATCATCAGTGTTAAATATATGTTAAAATATACAATGGTGCAAAATATTATCCTTAGTAGACTTTCTTCAATATAGATTTGAATCCCTAAAGGATCAAAATTTGTAAACCACATCTGAAATATGGTTTAAAAGTCAGTTCAAAATATTTTTGGAGTAAGTAACAAAGATGCCAATAAAGGAGGTAAGTGTTCTTGAAGAAACACTTAAGGGTGCTCTGAAAGAGATCCATGACATGATTGTCAAATAATCCTAGAAGTGGGATAGGTACCTAAAATATGATAATTAAAGAGATCTCAATAAATCATGTATAGAACTGACAATAAATAATCATCGATGATAAATTTGTAAATAATAAAGTGATTATGTTTATAAATAGATCAAAAATCTTGAATTAAGGGAAAACATGACCGGCCATCATGAATCCTTTACTAATAGAAAAATATGGACATTTAGTCCGCAAAGTAGCGAAAGAGCTTGAAACACTTAATATACCCCGAAGGTATAAATATGGTAAAAATCATATTAATGATGTAGTATACAAATTCCTGAAGAATATAAACAACTTATGTGGTTATAAAGAATGAAAAAACAAGGAGCGTAGGTTACAACTTCTTTTAAGTATTGTTGTAATGAAAATTTTGATATACTTCAAGATGACTAGATTACTTCCTGCTTTCTAGTAATGTTGTAATGAAATTCTTAATATTCATCAAAGATGTATAGTTGCTATACGCAAAACTAATTTGAAGCACAAAAATGAAAGCTCGTGAAGTGTTTTACATAAAAGTAGCATACAAAATGCATAAAATTCAAACCATATTTGAAAGAAACAATCTTAGAAAATTTGATTGTATCGAAGGAAACTATTAATAAATTGTATTATTAATGAGATACATATTTATGGATCCAGAAGTATCTATAACCAATTTGAGTTATCGAAAGACGAATATGAATTCAGAGGAAAATTTTAAATCAGGGGGAGCATTCATAAGTATTTTATAATGCACTCTTTTTCCTTAACTAAGATTTTTCCCACTGGGTTTTTATTAGTAAGGTTTTAATGAGGCATTATCTTGATCCAGAAGTATCAACTATCCAGTAACTTTTGAAATAAGTTATAATGTACTCTTTTTCCTTATTTAAGATTTTTCCCACTGGGTTTTTCTTACTAAGGCTTTAACGAGGCATTGTCTTGATCTAGAAGAATCAAACGTCTTTCAAGAAATAACATCTCAAATATGTTATTTAAGTTAAATTGTATTTTTATCCTTGACTAAGGTTTTTTCCATCGGGTTTTCCTTTGTAAGGTTTTTAATGAAGTATTATATTGATCCAGAAGTATCAAACTCTATTTGATTCTGTAAATTATTGAAATATCTCATACTATATTGTACACTTTTTCATTAACTAAGATTTTTCCCATGGGGTTTTTCTTAGTAAGGTTTTAACGAGGCATTAGTTTGATCCAGAAGTATCAAACTTCATTCGAAGAAATGAGAAAATAAGATATGTCATTATACTTTTTTTTCCTTCACTGATATTTTTCCCATTGGGTTTTTCTTAGTAAGGGTTTAATGAGGCATTATTTTGATCCTGAAGTATCAAACTCTTAGTAAGGGTTTTATGAGGCATTATTTTGATCCCGAAGTATCAAACCCTTAAAAGGAATATCATTTTTAGTATGATATCTATAATTTCATAAGTTGCACTCTTTTCCTCTTCTAAGGTTTTTCCCATTGGGTTTTCCTTACAGAGGTTTTTAATGAGGCAACGGACAATATCTATATCGACTAAATGGATAAATGCAAGCAAGATAATAATGAGGGGGAGCAATCATCATACAAGTTTCGAAACGGAAAATTTCAAGTTATCAGAGCATTCAAGATTTTAAAGACGCATATTCAAGGGGGAGTGTTACAATATATGTAAATTGTGGAATGAATATGCTTTTATGTTGTTTTGTTTAGTCCCACAGCGTGGAATTGGTTAAGTCCTTTGCTCTGAAGCTTTTATATAAAGAAGACTGTGTAATGTAAATACAGATCTATTCTCAGAAATGAATAATATATCTTTTGTCTCTCTCTCCAATGGCTTCTACTTTCTTCATTTTATAATAATTTAAACATTTTTTGAGTAAATTTTTTCGTGTATCAAACTTGAAAATAAACAGTGGATTTAACTTCTCACATTACTAGTTTTCAGATTAAATTGGAATAGTCATTTTTGCCAGTAAATGGGAGAAAGAGTTAGTAACAAAAAGGTTGAAAATAACTTACAATCCTAATCTGTCCAGCTTAAATTCTGATTGTCAAGATTGTAGACAACTATCTTATTTGCTAAAACCATATCTGCATCAAATACAAAAAAACAAACTAAGACAAAAAACACTACAGGAATATGGAAATTTTATGAGTAATGGGATGAAGAAATTAAGACACATTATTATGTCTAACCAGTTATAAAAAACAGAGTCAATTATTTTAAACTACAGATGGTTTAATTATGTAGCCTAATACCATTCGGGGTCTAGTTGCATAATAAAAAATTACCATAAATCCCTCTTTGCTGCACATATAAAATAAAAAAAAGCCATTTAGGGCCCATTAGCCTAAAATCAACTGATACACGTTCACTACTCACATATCAAAGAACAGTATCAAAGAACAAAATATTACTCACATAACAACCACTCCATTCAGGTTGAGATTGACATGTCATATGTGATTACTTTAAATTAAAGTTTAATGAAATTTGACATAATTATGTAGCATCAAATATGTTCACTAGTTAATCTTAAAGACTAAACCTAGAAAATAATATATTTTGATTATCACCTAAGTCTTTTCTTAACCATAATAATTTGGTACCTTTATAATTAGGTATTAGGTAATTTCTTAAATATTTTATTCATACATATAATCCATGGTGTACTGAACTATAAATATTAAATAGTCTAGTAAAGCGCACATTTGATATCAAATGTCAAAGTTCAGTAGAAATGCAAAGTCGTTGACTTCACTGTTCAGTGCTATTTTTGTGCGTATGTATATGCACTATGTACCCAACAACTACATATGTTAGTGTAATAGGTTGGAGTTACAGTTTCACAGAATACCTGATGTTTAAATCATTAAACACAACACAGAAATTAGGAAGAAAGAAAACGTATAATATAAGTAAAAACAGTAAGAAAGACTCATCCGAACATCTAGCGGCTCGGCAGCAGGACTAAGCTCTCTCTATGTATATATGTACGCACAACATAGGCATTTAACATCTGCTTAATCCACTATTTCATCAACAAAAGTAAATAAATTCTTTTGTAATTACCTGCAAGAAACAAAGATTTGAAATTACATCAATGAAACTAGCATAGAGTACCAACTCAGTTAATAAGCATTGCCTTGCAAACGATAAACTATAATAGGATTATTAATTTGCCAAATTAAATATGAACTGTATCAATATTTTCTTAATATGATAGAATATAAACCGTTTGGGGGAAAACTTCATATAAGCATACAAAGATAAAAACAAAATACACACACGTTCGATGCAAAATAGGCATAAGCCAAAGATATGGTATGTCAAAAATAATGGGAAGATTTGACGATTTATTGATCCTACCACCAGCAAGATTCATATCAAGATTCTTCATGCCATATTATACTGAAATTTTCCCCATCATATATCCTTTTTTTCCTAGCATTGGTCCCTGACTGCACATATATCAGCAGGCATATTCATGTCCCGCTACCCACTCCACCATCACACTTGCTATATTTTCCCCATCCCCATGCAACCCATTTACATCTATAGGCATCCCCTCTCCTTAAACAAACAGCATCACCACATTCACTGAGCCATAGTTAACTAGTTATTTATTTAATACACTGATCAAGTAGGATATTGCCAGTATTTATGGTTGTAATTTTTATAATGTAATTTAATTTTCATAATACAAAGTTAACTTAGGTAAATTTTATAAACTTGATTATCTTTATAAACTTGTTTAAATTTTATAAGACTTAGTTAACTTATTATTATTTTAAAATTTAGTTACTTTTTTGTAGAACTTAATCTACTTGGTTATTTTTAATCAAGTTAACTTATTTTATAAAAATTAGTTAACTTTGTTCATTTTCATAAAATTATTTAATTTTTTTTAATTTTTTATACTTAGTTAGTTTTTACAAACTTAGTTATTTCTATAAACTTATTTAATTTTTATAAAACTTATTTAACTTAGTTAATTTCTGATATGATAGACGCATCATCTACCTCTCTATCCCTTGACAAAATTTCATTAAAGGGATTTGAGAAAATTGCAGTTCCTATTTTATTAAAGAACATATCGATGACTTCATAAGGATAAAAAAGATGGTGCATTGTCAATGAGACATTAATTTTACTACTATTGAATTCTAGTTAGTGCAAAAATAGATGTTAATTTTATAATTGCAATATAAAAGGCAGTATGTCTTACCGCCTTAAATATGGGTTTCACCAAATGTAGAGGCATAAAACCGAGCATATTAGAGGTTGTATGTTGGCTTATAAATGAATTTCACCAACTTTATTATTGCAATCTACTTTTCAATGTCAAGGAAATATTTATTTTGCTTATATTAAACTCTGGGAAACTACAAAAAATGTCAATAAAACTAGAGTCTAGACAAAAGAAATTGTAGAGCAAGATGAACGGTGGTGATTTTCCTGGATTCAGTATGCATTTTATATCAAAATTAACTTAGAACTTACTCACCTTCAACATTTCCTCGCTACAACTAACTGCAATTTTATCTGGCTAAGTTCTTTCATACTTTTCGACATCAACCCACTGAGCAATGCTAGCCTCTGAAATTAGGTAAAAAATTGATTAAAACATGTCATTGTGAATTCCTAGATGCACTTTTTCTAACCTATTTAGAATGTTACTATGCATTTTAATTACTCAAGACAGTTTGAGGCACAAAATATGTTGAATCTTTATAGGCATAAAAATACAAATATATTACAGTAAATATTGGAGAGATACATCAGTAAATATCAACCTATATATAATTACAAATATTTTAAGCCATATTAAAAATGACTGAAGGCTGACATATGATACATCAGGTATATTATCCAATATTAACTGCTTAGAGCAGCATATAATAATGAGGGACATCAATTTCAAGACTACATATGATATTTACTATTCAACCAAATTGTGCATCGCATGTTACTTTCAAGTTTGTATTGTTTGATAACCCGTAAAGTCTAAACAAAGAAAATATGCAGTTCTTAAAAAAATTGGTCAGTCAACCAAGTAATCTACCACTAATCTAGCATTCAACACATGTAATAAAGACATATTGGTCGATTAAGTAACTTAATTATTTGATTAAATGAGTTGAAGAATTAATAACTGTAAGATCATTACCACAACTGACAACTACTGTTCAGAGAATTAAATAAGATAAATTAAAATAGTGTTAATAATCAGTAACTAATTAAGTTAGTCGGCAAACATTTGACAGAGTGTGTGTTTCATTTAAAATTCAATTATCTTCAAATAATCTCCAATTAATAAAAGTAATTTGTATGATCATTTCTGCATAAAATAAGATATAAATTAATTGGCATCATTGGAATAAATTAATATCCTAATATGTAGATGTTTTTACCAGGTTTCAGATCAGGATGAATAAGTTCATGAGAGTGCATGCATTCCATGGTTGTAAAGTGTGCACTTTGAATTCTATTGCCACACAAAATTTAAACTCAAGCACTTCCAAAATTTGATTTATATTTAAACAATAAGATTATTAATGATTGATATACGTTTAATCTTGAGACTAATGGTAACTGGAATTTGTCGAAAGAATAGGGTAGGCCTTTTATTGCTCACCCTAAGGTTTAATTTTTTTTCTTTGTTCAGAGTTTTTGTAGATGTTCATAATGTTTAAGCCTAGTAAATTGCAGATATTTAACATCGTGCAATTATAACAAAAAGCTCCAGAATCTGGAGAACTTATGTTTTAGGGTCTGATGCAAGGAAACAATATTTGGTTTTGGGAATTATATCTGGTATGTCCAAGATAATGACATTTTAATAATAGCATTGTATTGTTAAATAATAACATTATTTGCATTTATTTATTCAAAATTTTTTCAGCTGGGGAGTAAATTGAAACATAAAGTTGACCTAAAGTTGGACAAAAGCATTCTTTGTCATGATATTGGAGTTACCAACTCGTAAGCAGCCTTACTATTAATAGAGATCACACATCTCATATGATACCATCTAACCATTAAAAAAAAGATGCAAAAAATAGTTATTTATTTTTTAGCTTTCATTACTCCATCTCAATCTATGGTAATTACAATTAACACCCAAAACTTCTATCTTCTAGCCTGTTATTTACTCTTCACCCATAATTATTTAAATATTTAATATAATTTCTTTTATTTATATTTTTCATACCTGTGATAAATAGTTATTTTCAATCCACACTTTTTATTTTTTCTTCGGATGACATGACGCCCAGGCAGTCCAGCCCTTAACCTAATCATTACCATTATTTTAACTAAGTCTATAATTATAAAAAGACTTCTATATATGAACCAAATGAAATATTTAGATAGGATTTTAAAGAGGAAGGATCCACAATTCCTTTTCTTCAAATCCTCTTTAACCCCACCTTAAGTTTGGCTTATCTAAAAGTTTTAAAAACATAAAATGTAAAATATTTTGTATATATGATCTTTTTACTATCAAGATCATTCGCATAAAATTTTATGCTATTTCAAAACTTTTAACTCACTAAAAATACGATTTAATACAAGCCACCAAAAATATTTATTTTAACCGTCGATTTCATATTTTAAGTTTTTTGAGTTAGAAGTTTCAAAATGATGCAAAAATTTATGGAGATCATGATGTAAAATGGGCTATATTTATAAAATTTTGTTTCATTATGATAACTTTGGACACAATGATGAATGGGTGTTTTAAGACGATAAACAAGAGGAAGTGTGGAAAATTTTCCCCTAACTTAAGTTGTATAAATGTAAGTAAATGAACTTTGTTATTGTCTTGAATATTTATTTTATATTTGATACACAATTTGATTGTACACACAAATCATGTGTCGAAGTAGAAGTTGTTAGTCCATGAGATGATGGTTTTAATGGCAACAACCTTAGAATAGATTATAAAATATAAATACTAACATTATAAGTTTAGATATATATGTATATGCAGGATTTAACCATGCAGATATCAAGAATGAAGACTGTACAGTATAGAGATTCAAGATATCCAGATAGAAGACTCATGAGTATCAAGAGTTAAAGATTTCAAGGATAAGTTTTTTATGAATTTTTGTTAAAACTCGTAGAAAAGCATTGACATCTTAAAATCCAATTTATTCGTGGAATGGGAATGCACTTCGAGTCCGTTAAAGGGATGGAACCCTAAGTAGGATGGAACCTACGAAAATCTAGTGGGATATTGTTTTGTATCCACTAATTTTAATTCAAATGATTTTACAAAATTATCTTGTTTTCAAAATGATTTCAAAACTTTCCTTTTAAAAGATTCAAAACTCTCTATCCTGATTTTAAATAATTTTAGCCTCAAAAACATCTTTATTTTCAGAGTCAAATTACTCCTGATTTTAAACTGTCTTTTCAAATAATATATTTAACTTTTAAATATTTATACTTTAAATTAAATATAAATTATAGTTAAATTATGTATATATTGTTCTTTATATTTACTTATGAATTTCAACTATATTCAAGTATATTTGTAAAGTTTAAAATAGTTTTAATATAATATAAAGGTTATTTTCAAAGAAAAACAAGACATCAAAATTTGCTTTGGGATGTCGACATGCCTAGGGGTACCATGTCGACACGGTGGCAGTTTGAGTTCAAAATTCAAATTTCAAAAGAAGTGTCTATTCGCCATAACTCTTCATGAATGGCCATGGCTGTTGTTCTTCTATAAGTACGGGTCAGTTTCAACGAATTTTTAATCACTTTTTTCTGGTTTTCACTCCTCTTCTTCTTCCACATTTCTTAATATATATTCTTATCATTACTCTGCCGAAATTAACATCGAATCATACTCGATTACTTCCAGTTTGATTCTCCATCACTATCTCTACAAGATTCTCAGTGCTATTCAGAGTTATAGACTTCTTTGTAATCTATTAAGCGAGAAAAGGTGTGATTGTAGCCTTGGAAATCAATCAAAAGGTAAAAGGTGTGATTGTAGCTTGGTAATTGGGTAAACTTGTGGCCCGGAAATCAAGTATCTCTACCCAAATGATCGAAATTCTGGAGGGTGTACCTCGTAGCCTTGAAACCGAGGGTGTAATTGTACGATTTCTGTTGAAAGGAAATCCGTACTTGTGTTGCGGGACTGGATGTAGGGTAACTCCGAACTAGTATAAAATCCGGCGTGTTCTTTCCTTTACTGGTTTTATTTTATTTCTGCATCTGTGTTTGTTTCTGTGATTATATCTGTGTCTGTATATTGCATACATTTGTGTCTAAATTAACATAAACTCTAAAAGATTTAGTAATTCTCTATTAACACTATTCACCCCCCTCTAGTGTTAATCTTAGCCGTAAGATCCTTAATCCGCATTTCTCATAATTGGTATCGGAGCAAGGTTTTCAAAGTTTCATAATCTAATTTTTGAATTTTTTTTTTAAATGGCTATATTTGTTAATACTAGTTTAGATGTAGTCAAATCATCATTGTCTCTTGAGTCTGCATATAATCAATATTCAAATACAAGTTGTCTACCAAAATTATTTGATTTGTAGGAATCATGCGTTATGGGTGTTGAGGAATCAATCCACAACGGACAAATTGTGCAGATCAGAAAGAGCAAATGGATACTTGATAGTGGATGTTCTAGACACATGACTGGCAATCCAGATACACTGAACGATATTATATACAAAGACGGAGGACTGGTTAACTTTGTAGACAATTCAAAAGGATACGTGATTGGCATCGGCAAAGTCGGTAATTCTGAAACTCCTACTATTTCTAATGTTTTGCTAGTTAAGAATCCTAAACATAACTTGCTAAGTATAAGTCAACTATGCGATAAAGGATATAAAATTAAATTTGAAAAAGATAAGTGTCATATTGAAGGTAATAATTCAACCATTATATTTGAGGGAGTCAGGAACAAGAATATTTATATTCTTAGTACGAAAGTTTCAAATGATAACCTATGTCTGTTGGCAAATACAAGTGATCCTTGGATTTGACATAAGAGATTTGGACATTTGAATTTCAAACTCTTATCTAGACTGTCAAAAGATGATCTAGTAAGAGGTCTCCCTAAAATGAATTTTAAAGTAGATAGTTTATGTGATGCTTGTCAATTAGGAACACTTAGAAAAAGTTACTTTAAGTTAAAAACATGATTCCAACTTCAAAACCTCTTGAATTACTTCATCTTGACTTAATTGATCCATCTCAAATTTTGTCAATAAATCATAGTAAATATGTTTTTGTAATTGTAGATGATTACTCTAGATTTACATGGACAATATTTTTGAAACATAAAAGTGATACTTTTGATTGTTTTAAAACCTTTTCAAAAAGAATTCAAAATCAATTTTCTCTAAAAATTATAACTATCGAAGTAATCACGGTAGTGAATTTGAAAACGAAAAGTTTGAGGAATTCTACAATAAAAAGGGAATAACTCACAATTTTTCATTTCCGAGAAATCCACAACAAAACGGAGTAGTAGAACGTAAAATAGGACGATTCAAGAGTGTGCGAGAACTATGCTTACAGATAGTAATTTACCAAAGAATTTTTGGGCAGAAGCAGTTGCTACTGCCTGTTATATTTTAAATAGAATTTTAATTAGACCTTTAACTGATAAGCCATCTTATGAACTTCTTTATTCAAAGAAACCTAAGGTATCTTATTTCAGAATTTTTGGAAGTAAACGCTTTATTTTAAATACAAAAGATAATTTAGATAAATTTGATCCTAAATCCGACAAAGGTATCTTTATCGGATATTCTAATAGAAGTAAAGCATACCGAGTGTTTAATTTAAAAACTAATACCATTGAAGAAACAATGCATGTTTCATTCGATGAAAATTTCAAAATGTTTGAAGATACAAATGATGAAGAGGATTTAATCACTCAAAATCAAGAACCTATTGAAACTAATAATGAAATTAATCATCCTAATAAAAGAACTAAACTTTTAAAAGATCGTCGTATAGAAAATATATTAGGTGATATGCAATCTGTAGTTAAAACTAGAAATCAACTAAGTCAAATGAGTAATGTAGCTTTTATATCAACTATTGAACCCAAAAATCCAAAAGAAGCATCAACTGATGATTCATGGATTTTGGCCATGCAAGAAGAATTAAATCAGTTTACTAGAAATGATGTTTGGGAACTTCTTCCTAGACGTGAAAATAAAACTATAATTGAAACTAAATGGGTTTATAAAAATAAAATGAATGAACAAAGAGAGGTAGTTAGAAATAAAGCTCGATTAGTCGCTCAAGGTTATTGTCAAGAAGAAGGAATAGATTTTGATGAAACCTTTGCTTCCGTAGCAAGATTAGAAGCTATTAGGATTCTACTTGCTTTCGCAAATCATAATAATTTCAAATTATTTCAAATGGATGTTAAAAGTGCATTTTTAAATGGTTTTGTAAAAGAAGAAGTTTATGTTGAACAACCACCACTTTTTGAAAATGATAAATTACCAAATCATGTTCACGAACTTAAGAAAACATTATATGGTCTAAAACAAGCTCCTAGAGCCTGGTATGATAGACTAAGATCTTATTTATTGCAATCTAATTTTGAAATTGGTAAAGTAGATAAAACTCTTTTTATTAAAAGAAATAAAAATGATATTCAACTAATACAAGTTTACGTAGATGATATCATTTTTGGTTCAACTAATTTTGAAATGAATAAAGAATTTTCTAAAATAATGACAAAGGAGTTTGAGATGAGTCATATGGGTGAATTAAATTTCTTTTAAGGATTACAAATAAAACAATTAGATAATGGTATCTTTATTAGTCGAGAAAAATATGCTAAAGACCTAATTAGTAAATTTGGTTAGACTACTGTGAGTGGAAAACTCACTCCCATGGCAACCAATGAGTACTTTAGTAAAGAAGATCTCTCGAAAGATGTAAATCAAAAATTATATAGAGGAATGATTAGCTCATTGCTCTATATTACTGCTAGTAGACCTGATATCATGCATAGTGTCTGTTTTTGTGCCAGATATCAATCTCAACCTAAAGAGACTCACTTAAAAGCCGTAAAACGTATCATAAGATATGTTAAACATACATCCGATTATGGCTTATTTTACCCTAAAAATGATTCTTTTGACTTAATATCTTATTGTGATGCTTATTATGCTGGTTGTAAATCAGACCGAAAATGTACAAGTGGAACTTGTCACTTTTTAGGACATTCTCTGGTTTCCTGGTTTAGTAAAAAGCAAAACACGGTTTCTTTATCAACAACTGAAGCAGAGTATATTTCTGCTGCTTTGGCTTGTTCTCAAGTAATATATATATGCAACAAACATTAAAAGATTATGGTTTAAATATCTCAAAATCGCCAATTTATTAGGTTAATACTAGTGCAATAAATTTATCCAAAAATACTACTCAACATGCTCGAACTAAACATATTGATATCAGACATCATTTTCTCAGAGATAATATAAGTAAGGAAGTAGTTACTCTCGATTATATTAATACTGAGAATCAAATTGCTGATATCTTAACAAAACCTTTAAATGAATCAATATTTACTAAATTAAGAAGAGAATTAGGTATTTGTTCTATAATTGAAATATAAAATATAAATAAACAAGTATAATTAATGAATAATATTAAAAATAAATCAAAGAGTTAAAATATAAAGACCATGTCGACATCCCCTAGCTATACATGTCGACATATAACGTTTTTATTTTTTAAAATTTTTCCCACCAAAATTCAAAAATTTAGCTATATATTCTTCTCAATTTCGATTTTCAATTCATTCTCTCTGTTTTCTCTTCATTCTCTTTTCTGAAATAAATAAAATCATGGCTTCATCTTTAAAATCAAACATAAAATCAACTTTCTCATTCCCCTCTCCTACTTCTGGTCCATTCCAATGCACTACTCTCGCACGTTTAACTAAATTGGAGGAGTTTATGAAGGATACTCTTCAAATGTTGACTGAAATTCAAGTGACTCAACTTCATATGGTGAAAAGCAAGAGAGGCAAGGCAAGATTCTTAGGAATTTACAAAAATTCCTAATGGATAACGACGCCAACCCTATCTTGATCGAAGAAGACTCTTCACACAGTCAAGAACAAGAGGCCAGCGAAGAGGAGGAAGAAGAAGAACCCATGGAAGAAGCGCAAGCAGACGATGACAAGAAATTCATTTGCGTTGGAGAAGTGTGTTTCGACAAAGATGGGAATCTTGTTGAACAATGTGAAAATTTCTGTTTCCACTATCCACATTGTTCGATTCATAAATCTCCTGTTTAGTTTCTTTTCTTTCTTCTTTATTATTATTTGTGTTTATTTATGTTCTATAAACATTCATGTAAATATAACTATATACATAATAAATATGTTCTTATATGTGTTTAATTATAAGTACTATCATGAATTCTTAGTTAGGATAGTAAATAGTTTAGGACTGTGTTTTAGTATTAGATTTAAGTGTTGATTATTTACGATAACACTATCATTATAATCACTTATCATATAGTATTAGATTAAGGGGGAGTTAGTTTTTGTTGATGACAAGGGGAGAGAAATATAAAATAGGATAGTTAGGCATAGATTAAGGGGGAGTTGTTAGTTTTAGGGGGAGTTATTAGGATAGAAGTAATATTTTATAAACAAAGGTTGTCATCATCAAAAAGGGGGAGATTGTTAGTCCATGAGATGATGGTTTTGATGACAACAACCTTAGAATAGATTATAAAATATAAATACTAACATTATAAGTTTAGATATATATGTATATGCAGGATTTAACCATGCAGGTATGAAGAATGAAGACTATACAATATAGAGATTCAAGATATCAAGATAGAAGACTCATGGGTATCAAGATTATCAAGAGTTTAAGATTTCAAGGATAAGTTTTTTTAGGAATTTTTGTTAAAACTCGTAGAAAAGCACTGCCATTTTAAAATCCAATTTATTCGTGGAATGGAATCCACTTCGAGCCCGTTAAAGGGATTGAACCCTAAGTAGGATGGAACCTACGAAAATCTAGTGGGACATTGTTTTGTATCCACTAATTTTAATTCAAATGATTTTACAAAATTATCTTGTTTTCAAAATGATTTCAAAACTTTCCTTTTAAAAGATTCAAAACTCTCTATCCTGATTTTAAATAATTTTAGCCTCAAAAACATCTTTATTTTCAGAGTCAAATTACTCCTGATTTTAAACTGTCTTTTCAAATAATATATTTAACTTTTAAATAATTATACTTTAAATTAAATATAAATTATAGTTAAATTATGTTTTTTTTTTTATATTTACTTATGAATTTCAACTATATTCAAGTATATCTGTAAAGTTTAAAATAGTTTTAATATAATATAAAGGTTATTTTCAAAGAAAAACAAGACATCAAAATTTGCTTTGGGATGTCGACATGCCTAGGGGTACCATGTCGACATGGTGGCAGTTTGAGTTCAAAATTCAAATTTCAAATTTCAAAAGAAGTGTCTATTTGCCATAACTCTTCATGAATGGTCATGGTTGTTGTTCTTCTATAAATAAGGGTAAGTTTCAACGAATTTTTGATCACTTTTTTATGGTTTTCACTCCTCTTATTCTTCCACATTTCTTAATACATATTCTTATCATTGCTCTACCAAAATCAACATCGAACCATACTCGATTACTTTTAGTTTGATTCTCCATCACCATCTCTACAAGATTCTCAGTGCTATTCAGAGTTATAGACTTCTTTGTAATCTATTAAGCGAGAAAAGGTGTGATTGTAGCCTTGAAAATCAATCAAAAGGGAAAAGGTGTGATTGTAGCCTTGGTAAATCAATTGGGTAAACTTGTGGCCCGGAAATCAAGTATCTCTACCCAGAGGATCGAAATTCTGGAGGGTGTACCTCGTAGCCTTGAAACTGATGGTGTAATTGTATGATTGCCGTTGAAAGGAAATCCGTACTTGTGTTGCGGGACTGGATGTAGGGTAACTCCGAACCTGTATAAAATCCGGTATGTTCTTTCATTTACTGCTTTTATTTTATTTCTGCATCTGTGTTTGTTTCTGTGATTATATCTGTGTCTGTATATTGCATACATTTGTGTCTAAATTAACATAAACTCAAAAAGATTTAGTAACTATTAATACTATTCACCCCTCTTTAGTGTTAATCTTAGCCTTAAGATCCTTAATCCGTATTTCTCACAGCAGTATCACTAAACAAAGTCACATGGCATGAATTTTAAATAAATTCGTAGTTGTGTTGATATACTTGAATCTTTTCATGATTAAATTAATTAGCATACCTGCGGAATGGAAAAGGAAAAAATGACTACTTAATATTTTGGGTAACAATTTTGTGTTATGCAGTGTCTTGTGTTGATGTAAAAGTTTATCCATTTCTATTATAATATGAAATCAATATGAGAACATACCTTGAATCATTAAAATTCCCTATATGTGAAAAAGAAAAATATATGCTAACTTGAGTTACATTGATAAACTTTAACAATGATATCATACATCTTTCATGTTTCAAGGTAAAACATAATCATGGGCCTGCCACTTACATTTGATTTCAACAGGCTTGTCAAAGGAGGCCCATAAGTATATCTATGTTAATCCTTCCATTTGCATTACTCATGAACACATGTATCCAGTTTGTTAGTCACCTTGTTCATGTAGGTTGCTAAAGTGTGAGAAAGATAGTTATGCAAGAATAGGTGTAATACCATGTTATGGTGATGCAGATTCAATAAAATGGTTTAACGTGGAAACGTATTGCCTTTTTCACATTATCAACTGCTTCGAAACCGAAGACGAGGTAATGTATAAATCTAAATCAAACACTCCCCTCTTTATTCTGTAGCCCAAGTCTCCTTCCTCAAGCAACTACATCCCCGATGTCATGAAATCTAGTTCCATCCATCCCATAATGAAAAAGCATTAAGCATCAATTACTTGATATTAGAATGTAACCATATGGTTACTAACATATCCTAAAATTAGCAGCTGCAACTTGTCATGGATAGCACGCATAGCAAAACTCATGAGATGGAGAGTTGAAATTGAAGGTGACAAAGAAAGCATGAAGAAAAGTTATTTATGGTTTAGTGATGTTAATATGTACCTGTGATAAGATTAGATTATGATCACATACTCTATTCACGATCATTTTTGTAATCTCATGTTGAACAACAATATACAACAATTTTTTACACGCATATAGTATATAACTTGGTTAATTGCCATCAGATATTACACACACAAAAAAAACTATTTTTGAGTTGTGAATAAATAAATATATGAAATTAAATACTTTCAAACTCTATATCATTTATGACTGATTTAAAACTATGTTAAGGTCTTTAAAATTCGGTTTTAACAGCATTTAAAACTGAAATTTCAGCTCTTAAATTTTAAGACTGAATATGCAGTCTCAAAGCGTTTGTGGGACTTAAGAAATAAAGATGAAAACTTCGGTCTCTGCTCGGTCTTTACGTATATTTTTCAGACTGAATTGCTTATATAAAAAATGAAACCTTCTGTCTCTATTTCAATGTCTTTTTGTAGTGATGTCTAGAATAGAACACCCATTATTACCATTATTGACCCAATTTTCCTGTCATCTTAGAGCCCTAAATCGAGCAGATACACCCTTTACTAGTGAAATCATTTGGGATACAGTTGTCATCATAGTAAGAGATCAAGTAACTAAACACCTATGTCTAGCAAGGGAAGGGAATTTGGTAAACTTACAAGCAAATTGAATGGTAGTTATCAATATGCCCCTATCAATACGTCTAGTAAAATATTTGTACTAAATGGTAACGATCAGTAGACTTGGAGAAAAGATATGTTTGACTTGTTGCAAAGAAATAAATCTAATATTCTTACAAAGAAATGGTGCAAGATGTGTAGAGTACCTAAGAGAAAGATACTTGAGCACTTGGAAGTGACTTAACAATAATAGAGCACAAGAGAGCAGATACCTGGCAATAACATAGGGTAATAATTTCTTGAATCCTTGCTTTTAGAACAAAGAGGTGATCCCTAACTCAATCCCTGAAGCATGAAGAGAATCACAAAATCGTCAAATATATTAACTATTGTACACATCATTATATAACTGTTATATAAAAACAATAGAAAATGTAACAACAAATTATAATTATTGATATGCCGCACACTTACCTAGCTATTTCATATGTCTGTACATACGCAATGTGAAAGAGTGTAGGTGTATATGCCTACAAACGAGTATTTTTCTCATACAATAAAAAGTTAACTTTTGGAAAAATGTGATACCCAACAATAAACTTTTCAAAGCACGCATCAATGATACTTTGAATTTAAGCACAAATTAAAAAAAGTGTAGGAATAAGTTATTAGACGTTTACGGATCTCCACTATGATAGATACTAAAGAGCTTTTAAAAGAAAACGAACTAGCAAGAGATCACGCAGTCGAATATGATAACGCTTTGGTTAGATTAGTTGGTCTTAAGTATAAAATAAACGAAATAAACGAATAAATATTTGAGGGAAGATAACCAATTTTCACTTGTAATAAAATGTTATTTCCTTTCTAAGTGGAACGAAGATGAGAAAGCTGACAAACCTGGTAACAAAAAGAAAAGCAGTGATCCAACCTATTGCAGGCTCCTTATAGCTGCCTATTTGGTTACTTTCTATACTTGTTCCTACTAACTCATATGTATTCTTATTCAACCCCAGTAGATATAATCCAGCCCACCAATTTTACATATCGCATTTATATATCAAATAAATCATAGGATTTAGATCCAAACTATATGAAAAACATGCATTTATAAACATACCTCCACTTGTCCAAATATGCATTTACAAACATAGGATTTAAATCCAAATATTACGTGGTTTAATTGCTTCCTGCATTTCTAAAATAAAAAAATAAAAAATGGAGAAAATATAAGGTTACACGAATATGGAGGTTCCAAATCAAACGATTTTACCTTCAAATACTAACACCGGTGAATTTTTGAAGATGTGGAGTGGGAGATGAAGAATGACGACTTCAGGAGATGTGGAACGCGAAAGAATATTTGAAGCTCGAGGAAGCTGGAGGTTGCGGAAGCTCGTGATCGATGGCAGAGTTGTGAAGATCGATGAAGATCAGAAGAGTTTGATTTTTAATGAAATTTGGGATTAGGGATTTACGGGAGAGAGGGATTCAACATTGGGTGAATTTTGATAAATGCAAGATCCCTTTTCTTTTGGCGTTGTTTATTAAAACCCACCAAATTAGTTAAGTAGCGGCATTTTGATGATACTATTTTAATAATCACATGTATAATTGCAGCTTTATTAATAAAACCCTACGAATTGGTGCTGCGAAAGGTACATTTTCTTGTAGTGTTTCCATTAAGATACGTGTTGCATTTTCCTTAATGCAATAAAAGATAGTTTTCTTTATGAAATAATAACTATTTTGAGTATTGACTGAAAATATACATATTTTTATTTCAATGTGATTGTTATGTATATTCGCTATAAGATAAATCTACAAAATGGTGTTTGGTTTCATAACAAATGTAGCATTAGAAAATATAAAAGCATCTGAGATCTTATAATTATTTTGGAATTATAGACTAAGCCATAGTTTGAGAAATAATTCTTTAATCATGTGATTATGAATCATATGGTACTAATGAATTGTATCTCAAACGATTGAACGCAAAACACCCATTTAGTGGAAGGAATATAAGAGTTGATGAACTCCTTGGATTGATACACAGATGGAATCGTAGGTCTAATGATACCAAAATGGTTCCACATACTTCATTAAATCCATTAATAACTTATCCCAAACATGAACATGTATCTTTGATACATATGTAGCATGCATATGATAAATTCATACAACATAAAATGAAATAAATGACACGATGTGTAAAATAAAATAAAATAATTTAATTTGATCGAATGCACGTGTGTTTTTAAAAGGAGTTATGAATGTACCTAAAACGAATTATATTTAATCTCAAAAGGTCGATCCTCCCTGTGATACATAATGATGTATCGATAAGGAGTAATTGGACTTCACGGGACAAAGTACGATTAATGATGAGTGAAGTTGAGTTAACTTCTTTCTGTTGTCCAGCACCACTCTCTCAATGGTTAGATGCTCCGGCTTTGATCCATGAGGTCATAGGTTCGAATCATGCATAACATTGGATGCATAACTTGATTCGAACCACTTGACATATGTTGACTTGTAATATGATATACAATACCTAGGACTAGTAGTACAACCATGTACTATCACATAAAATACCCAATTTAAAAAAAAACTTCTTTTGGTAAGGTCATATACTTATTAGTACGACATAAAGTTAAAATTAATTTCATGTAAAATAATGTCTACATATCTTAGGCCAAGGAATTGATAAGTTATGTGAGTCGAGAGACTACACATAATACTTTCCCATGAGGGATCTTGCATGCACTACCCCAAATGAGTTTGAGATCGATCAATATTGATTAACCAATTTATGTTATGAACATAAGATCATAAACCTAAAACCGAATCAGTTTTATACAGGCAATTCATAAAATGCTTATGAATATATATATTTCATGGCACAGGGAGCCAATTTTATTCTAAGAAACAACAACGCCATGACGAAGGAATTTCTTTAGACATTGTTGGTGGTAAATGGATTTGGATACAATCCAAAATAAAACAGATTACAAAGAATGAAATGAAATTGATCAATCCTAAACGGATAACTAAGTAGAATGTCTAATAAGAACTCTCGCGCGATAAAGAGAAACTATGATTTTCTGATCGACAACAAAAATAGAATTTTTTCGATTGTCAATAATCCATTAAGAGCGTTGACTCCACCATATGGCATGATGTGCAGATATGGAATGAATTCCAAGTACATTATAAAAATGTGATTTTTTTCAGTTGTACCCGAAGGATATGATCCATTGACCGCAAAAGTGTCTTTGAGAAGAAGACCAATACAGTTGGAATGTAGTAAGCTACGTTGATAGAATAACATCATAAATTTCAATTGTTGAAATTAAGGTAACTGATTTGTCATTCAACGTACTTAAGTTATTTTCAATTTTACTTGCAAAATTATAGCTTGATATAATTTTGAGTTTAGGTATATGTATGTTGAAACATATATTCTAAATAATGATTTAGAATATGTGGTTTGCACTTAATAACCAAGAGTCTCAAAGTTAGTGCGAGGGATTCTGAGTTTGTCGGTTATTAGATAGAATCTAAGAAATGACAGAAAGTATCATTTAACAAGCACCATAATTAAGCTAATATCTTGATAGAATAATCAAACAGCTTGAATTCTAGCCAAAATATAGAGGAATCTGTATTTGTAAGAAAGCACAAATATTAAAATTATTTCAAAACTATAAGTGAACAACAAACTTTTGATTGTTAACAATGTACTCGTATTAAAATCATTTTAGTTAGGTTGTTTAATTCTCGATACTGAATTTAGAATTGACATTTTTGATAATCATTGGAATTGTCCCAAAATAATATAGAGACACCATAATAATATGTTTAATATGAAGCATGTAAGATGAATTTCTTATGCATTAGCAATAGAAATTATTGTACACATTGTTTTATCTACAACGTCACATTTTTCTTATGTATTTGATATAAAAAGCAAATATCAAATCCAACTTAAAATCACTAAATGATAATTTAGTGATATTTTTTAGTATTTACGAAATATTACAGAATTGTATATAGAAACAACGAGCTCCTTACAAAGGAATGCACGAACTTAGACTCATAAGTGATATCGAGTATAGTATATCAATCCTAAATCTATGTCCAATCTTTAGTTAAGAACTTTAAGTTGGAAATGTTCCAAACAATAAGTAGTTGCTGATTTAACCAAAGGCTAAGTACATTTCCATGAATAGCTCTATAATAAAAGAATTACAAACAAAAGCACAAATTTATAACCGAGCTAGTCATGATTTCAAATATTTAGAATCCTATGACATTATAATATAATAACAATTTTGTGAAACAGTTCGTAAAAGAACCTATATCTCACTATAAGTCGAAAAACTTACTCTGTTCCACATGATAAAGATAGTTTATCAACATCGGAGAGGGTGACTGACAAAGTAGATAATTAAAACCATATATCATACTCGTTCACTAAGGGACTGATCCGATTATATTTCTATAAAACTGATTGAAGGAGTTGAGATAAGATCCCATGATTGACCCAAGTGAAAGCTGGAGATCGATAGAGCTATGGGTATGCCCTAGGGGATATTATGTAATTTTTTTACATATTTAACTCGACAATCGATCTTATTCATAATAAAAGTGTTTGATTTCTATAATATACTTAATTATATAATTAAATAAATAAACTAATTAAAGTATATATTAAGTAGAAAATACTTAAATGATATGTTATGTGATAGTAATTACAATGTGCTGTAACCGTGAGAAATTTATCACTTTAGAATAATATATATTCCTGGTTAAGATGTCTCGAGAAAGGATAATAATACATCCATTAAGATCAGAGTATGTAACGTTCACCAAATGTTAGGCAGTGTATTACTCATAGATGTCGAGGCACCAAGAGATTACGTACTGATAGTTGTTGGTCAAATATGGAATGACTGACTAGAGAGTTTCTTGCTGGTTAATTATAACTAAGGTCAAATAAGAGATCTTGAACTGACGATATTGCACGGTTCCCTCGATTTGAGAACTATGGAACTTCTATGTGAATACTCCACTTTGAGTATAGTTATCATGGCATGACGATCCATCAAACAACTATAGTTGGGTTTAAGTTGAAGCATCAAAAGTGAAACTTCATTCAATAGAGAATTTGTCTTCTTGGTTATACGAGGTTAGTATCATGGTCAACTATAGTCAATTCAAAGTCAGAGTTTATTGTTAGAGCGGTACAGTTAATGATACATATTATTATTGAACCAAGAATTTTGTATTTTAATTAGCCGAGTTGAATGCGAACGATACTGGCATTTTAACAAAATCCAAATTCCATAAGTCCTACAGTAATACAGTTTAGACGAAGATAATTTGTGTAAATAAAGGTTGCTAACACGTACAGCTTAAAGTAGTAAATTTGAATTTTACCAAAAAGATGTATAAGCGGTAAATTCGACTAAAGCGTCATGCCAGTAGCTAAGATGGCGTGTGAATAATAATATTCAAATTGTTTGACATTAATCGTTTACTAGTACACCCTTGAGTCGTACAACCGTAACGATGAGTCTTCAAAAAACCACACGATTTAATTAATTTATGAAATGTTTTAAGTTAGTGAAATTAATTAATTTTTTGATAAATATTAATTATTATCTAATTTATATGATATTTTGGAGTTGTTTGCAATTATTTGAATGCATTTATAATCGTTATATTTACGTGCATTGATATATGATATCGATTTAACTTTAAACCGGTTTGAAAGATAATTGCTAATAGGGAATTATGAAAATTTTACGTGATTTGATGGCAAATATTTTTGACCAAACATGTGAAGAGAGAGGTGTGTAGAGAGAGAAAATTAAGAGAATTGATCAGGGAAGCTTTAATAAAAAAATGAGAAATGTTTTAATTCTTTCAATAAAAACAAATCCACTTCTTGTAGATAACTAGATAACTGTTTTTATTCACGTTACACTACTCTCCACATATCCTTTCGTGGTAGAAAATTAAATGAACATTTTCGTAATTTTACCATCTTCAAATCAAATGTAAACGTCAAACGCTGTAAAATAAGTTGCTCACACTTCACTTACAAAGAAGGGTGTGGATCATGAAGATCTTAGGAGAAATCTTCATTCAATGTGCAAATCATAGGCTACCTCTTTAGGTCATCTTTTGATTTTATTATCATTTATATTTACATCGTTTGATTGTGTCATTTAGATTTTATATATGTTATATCAAATTTATATATGCACGTGTAGTTTGATTCAATTCGTATGTTCAAATTGTTTAAATTTAAAAAAATGTACGAAAATGTGAAAACATTTTTTACAATACCAATTGAATTTGCTTTAAAGATTTGAAACATAAACATCAATTTGATATTAACTAAATATGTTTTAAAGGTATTCATTTCGAATCGTTGTTATTAAAGTTAAAGTTTAAAGGTTTAATTAATCAGCAAGTTGTACAAAGTTTGAACAATTTCCTTAGAATAAGCGTTGTGGAACAAAATTTTAAAATAGATCTATGAAAATATTTTAAATACCAATTGAATATATATTATAGATATTCATTCAAAACAATGATTACAAAGGTTAAAGGTTAAATTTAACAAGTTATATAAAGTTTGAACAATTTCTTTATACTAGTGTTTTAGTTCGAATTTTAGAATTTATTTAAAACCAAAGATCCAATTTTGAAATCTTCTAGATTTCAAAATGTTAATTTTAAATTTCAAAACATATAAAGCTAGTCATATCTAATTTTAATATGTATTAGCATTTAAGTGTTGAAATGTTGGTTTGATATGACATTGAATGAATGAACAAAAGAAGGAGAAAGTCCTTTGTTTTAGTCTTCTTAACTGCCCACTTAAACTCATTAATTATCATTATCAATATAAGTAAACTATTGTCAATTGGTTAAGCATATAAGTAAATAATGTGTATATGCGTGTAAGTATATATGTTATTATTTTATATGATTTAAAATAAACTACGGACAATATAGGCATATATAAAGGGTAAATATATCCATTACAGTGTAAAGTCTAGTACTTACATAGTAACATTGACCATGTACACTGTTCATATGTTGCACTTGCGCTATATACAAATGAATGTATTTGATACGCTCAATATATTATATTTAATTTAAAATAAATCAAAACTCTTTTTTATATAAACAAATAAGATTTTATCTAAAAATATATTAGATTAAATCTAATAAACCATTTAGACATCATAGGTCCAATAAATCTAAAAACAGAAAAATAATAATTAAAATCTACATATTTCTTAAGCTTCCGATTGATCTGGTTTCTTTAATGGTATCAATGCACATTAATTAAGTAGCTTACAAATGTACGAGATTATTTGACATCTCAAAGCATGCTTTGAGCCCATTTATGGTCTAATTCGACATCATTGGACTAGCATATGTACTAGATTATGTTACATCTCAAGGCATAGTCTAAGCTTAGTCATAATGTCATTCAGCATTATTTGGCTAGATTATACATGTACGAGATTATTTCACATCTCAAGGCATACTCTAAAATTAGAAACAAAACCCTTTGGCACTATTAGATAGCTTACACATGTATGAGTTTACTTCACATCTCAAGCATGCTTTAAGCTCGGACACAACAACTTTTGACGACTTAAAATCAACCATATTTTCATTACAACTGCAAAATAGAGAACTGAAGGTTTTACTGGTTGGAGTCTAAAATTAGAAAATTAAAGTAAAAGAAGAAACGGAGATGTACTAAAGAGCCCCAACATTCAAGTCTTAAATAAGTATGTTTCACTAAGCATAAATCAACATTTAAGGAGGTTGGTGTTATACCTATTTTCGAAGAATAAATATATAGAGAAGACATGAGAATTTATTAGAAAAAGACAACATAAATTCTAAAAAGCATCAACGATAAGACCTGGGTAAGCCTCAAACCAGAGCTCAAAATAGCGTCAATACTGAACAAGTTATAAAAAAAGAAAAATAACCTAAAATTGTGGAAAAAAGGAAGAATAACAGGTTTAGAAAAATGTCCAAAAATTGATCAGGAAAAGCGTGAATTATCGCTCAAGTAAAACCCCATAAAATGACTTACAAAAGCCTGATAGAGAACAATCGCTCTATTAATGGAGCTCGAGCACTCTATAAATGAAACAAGCAAGTTCTCTATTCAGAAGCGGTCAATGGGAGTACAACATTCCACTATTATTAACATATGAGGGGAGAAAAAAGAAAAGCTCAATAGTATTGGTTTTCTCATCAACAAAATATACCATGGCTTTGTGGCTTTCTCCACTTCACTGTCATTTTCACTCCACTACAGAAATCTTGTGTTTCTTTTTTCAATTTTCTTTTCTGTTATTTTCTTTTATCTTCTTTTGGGAGATTTGACTGGATATGTACTTTTACGTTTTCTCCCTCAAATATTTTACATACTGAAACACTACTAAAAGTTTTTATCAGAAAATCAATTTGCTCTAAAGCCAAAATAACATGCGACAACAAAGCTCCGTGTTTTTCTCCCGTTTAACGCTCGTGTTCTCTCATTTTTTTCTTCTACTTGCTCGGTTTCTAAACCCTAAATCCACAATTCCTCTTTCCTCCACGACGACTGGATCTGCGACCACTGCACACAATTAGCCGCCAGCTCCATCGGAACTTGTTCGGTTTCTAAACCTAAATCCCCAATTCCTCTTTCCTTCACGACGATTGTAATACGCTAGGGTTTCTTCCTGAATAAACGCCACACAAAATTGGCCAAAAACTCAGCTACTGGCTCTAATGGCAGGTGTTCGTCTGCGCTTTGCTCTTAATTGCTGCGGCGACTGCGGCGGCGATCATAGTATCGAGATCAAAAATAGAGAGAATTTTGAAAAAATTGGTTTTATGGATTTCGTGCTGGAAAAATCCGAATCCGGTTTTGATTTTAGCGCTTCGTGCTTTCGTTGTGGTGGTTATGGGCTCTTTACTGATATTTATGGTTTCAATTGATGGTGGATTCACATTTTACTTCTATTATTATTCTACTTCGTTATCTACCCAAAAGCATTTTCTAAATCCCTCACTTCCTGATCTGACTTTTCACTCACATACTAATCTGCCACCGTCGCACCGAATAAGTATAACCGCCGACAGTGCAACCTGCTACCAGCCCCCTACCAACTACGTCGTAGGCAGTTCTTCCAATTTTGTCTACATCGATATACTGCAAAAGGTGTTAAATCACTTGAGGCGATTTTCTCATTTGTAAATCCTTTTCCTTCCAAATATTTTTAATCGATTCTCTGAAAGGATCAGGCACTTTAACCGTTCATTGACATTAATATTTTTTTCATTAATTTTCGTCCACTTTTGATTAGGTAACGGTCATTCATATCTGAGGTGGTGGACACTTGAGGATGTTTGTAATTTTGCCTCTTCTTTGTTTGTTGTTATTTTTACAGATGTGGATTGTAACATGATGTTGGGGATGCTTCCTTTTTCTTCTGTACATCTGTTTTAACATTTTGTAAAAATTGGGTACAGAAAGAAACGTGTTAAAACAACCGACCGAGCTTTGTTGGAGCAATGGATAACCAGAGAATATAGCAAGCAAGCATGGAAAATTCACATAGAAGCTGGCCTTTTTATGCTAATTTCATTTCTTTTCTCTAAGCTGGAATCATATCCCGTGTATCTATGAACTTTGGAACTCAATTGGTAAACCAGTTTGGTTGTGTGGTTAAATAAAGAAATGAGTATAAAAAAAGGCACCTTATCGGTAAATTTTAGGCTTATTCGAGATGGTTATGTTTTCGCAGTATGCTTAGTTATTTATAATTGCAGATGTTGATGAACAATGCATATAAAGGTATAGAAACACTTTACGTTAAACACCGCTATAATTTGTTTGAAAATGGTGTTACCACAATGCTCAAAATCTGAAAGGTTTTAACAGTGTCATCTATCAACAATGTTAACATATATATATAAAACAGGTAGGATTGGTGTGCAAAATTCAACATTTTGCACTGGGTAAAAAGAGCAGTATGAATAGATAGTCTATATATCATACATATCAAAAATATTGTTTAATGCTTTGTTTGCAATAAGATTGGGAAAGAAACACAAATCTGTGAGAAAGTTTGCACCTGTTGAAGGAGAATGAATTTATCATAGAGATTTGTGTTACACATGACGTGTTCAAATGACTTAAATAAAGTTTATTTTGGAAAAATAACTCATGCATTTATCATGCAATATAATTACTACTAAGAAGGCTGAAGCCAACATAATAAGCATTTTCTTTTTCATGCTGCTAAAATGCTATAATTTCATTTGATGAAAATGATAGCGAACCATGCTCTGTAACTGTGCTTCCTAGAATGGATTGTTCACCACAATGTACACATAATATGAGTGAATTTGCTCCTTCTCCATTCTCGGTTAGAGTTTCCAATTTTTCTATGACGGAAGGGGGAGACGGTCTGAGCTGTGAAGTGGATGACAAGGCAAGAGGAGTTTATTAAGAGATTCTATCGGCATGCTCAAGGAAAGATTGCAATGGCGCAAATTCAAGAGGATTAATATCAAGAAATGCTTGCTAGAAGAGTTTAATACGAGTTGCATTAATATTTGGATGTGTGTGACATGTTTATATTATGTGTTCAATGATGCATCACTCTATCATGAAGATTGAAATGAGTTGGTTGTTTGTGGTTTTTATAGTAAATATATTGCTCAATTTAAAATTAGCAATCATATTACACAACTAAAATTTGATTATTTATTTATGTATTTATTTATTTTTGTAGCCACTTATGATTGTTTCTATGGAGGTATAGTCACTCGCCTTTAGCAAGTTGTTATGATTATCAATTTGACATTAATTCTTGAATGTTAGGATTTCCAGCATGTATATAATACATATGTTGAATTAATATTTATTTTACTTTGTTACAATTTTTTGCAAGGGCATGTAATAGCAGTTTATACTTTGTATAATCATCGATCAGTATGTTAGAATTTTCAACTAAATATGTTGGATGACTATTTTTTTCAATTAGAGTGATTTTGTATATCTTAAAAGCTACTTTATTACAATTTTGCCAAGGTTATTTACGAACCATCCATTTGGAAGGTATGGTTGATGTTAGCTTGCAAAATCAAAATGGTGAAATTAAATAAATAAAGAACATGTGTTTAATGTGTCATTAAATCTTTTCAATATTATTTATTTGTTTCAACCATAAATGTCAATGTAAAAATATATCATATTGTCAATTGAAAATTTTGCAATTGAACTGTCGGTTCTCCGCCATTAAGTGGTTGTAATAGTAGATAGGCTAATCACACTGCCCAATATCGCTTCTAGTATTTACGGGGAAAAATAAAAAATACAAACACCAATGAATTTGAATTTTATGTGTTAACGACTTCCAACTAGATCTAGGCTAAAAGTCTTCTACAAAGACAAAAACATTGCTCTAACTCCGTTCTTTCCCATCAATTTTCAATTAATCCCTGGTGCATTCATTTCTATCTACTTTACAATGTGTTCCCTTCACCACGCGCTTCCTCTCCTCCTCCTCCTTCTTGTACTCTCCTCTGCCAGTAACTCCACCGACCCTTCCCAATGCATTTCTCTTCTGAACATAAAGCGATCGTTTACCCGCTATCTCGGCCTTGCCACATGGCAGCCAGCTACAGACTGCTGCAGATGGACTGGCGTGACCTCGACTTAAGCAAACTCTCTATCTCCGGTAATTTGTCAACTAGTTTGTTTAATCTCACCTCCCTTGAAAAACTTAACCTTGCCTATAATATGTTTGATGGAATTGGCATTCCAAATGGTTTCCAGTTTCTAGTTAATTTGACTAATTTGAATTTATCGAATTCTGGATTTATTAGGCAAGTGCCCCTTGGAATTGGGATGTTAAGGAAGTTGGAAGTTCTTGATTTGTCTAGTTCATACATTGGAATCGGTTCTCTTCTATCAGTTACACTTAATTTTGAAAAAATTGTTATGAACATGAGCAATTTAAGGGAATTGTACCTTGATACTGTTAGTATTTCAAGAAATGGGGAGGAGTGGTGTGGTGCTTTATCAAAGTTTACGCCCAAATTGACTAATTTGAGCTTGTCTAGCTGTTCTATTAGCGGACCGATCGATCCATCTTTAGGAAAGTTGAGAAATTTATCTGTTATTCGATTGAAACGGAATAACCTTGACTTTGCTTTACCTGAGTTCTTTGTGAACTTTTCTTCTTTAAGAGTGATTGATATGAGTTCATGTGGATTGAATGGAAATGTCCCAAAAAGTGTTTTTCTTTTAAAGAACTTGATGGATGTTGATTTGTCGAGTAATATGAACTTGTCTGGTTCACTACCCGAGTTTGGTGGCAAGAGTAAGTTGAGAAATTTGGTAATAGCAAAGACAAAGTTTTCGGGAAATTTGCCAGAATCTATCGGATATCTGAATAATTTGACAAGGTTAGATTTCTCGAAGTGTGAGTTTGAGAAAAATATACCAGCTTCTGTTAAAAATCTGGGTCAGTTGGTTTATTTAGACCTATCAGATAATAATCTAAGTGGCACACTTCCTACTGTACTGCCACCAAGGCTATCTACGCTGAATTTAGCAAACAATAGGCTAACGGGATCGGTACCTCCATATATTGGAAAGCATCAAAATCTCGTTCAGATTGACATGAGTAATAATTCAATTTCTGGTCAAGTTCCGGTTTCTTTGTTCCTTCTGCCTTCATTGCAAGTGCTGAAATTGAATCTGAACAAACTATCAGGTCCGCTTCAAAATTTCTCAAATGTGTCTTCTCAGCTGACTACTATTCATCTAGATGATAATAATCTTCAAGGAAGTATTCCTAGATCATTGTTTCGAATATCAAGTCTTAGGATTCTCACACTTGGATCAAACAATTTTAGTGGGATTGTTGAGTTGGATTGGCTTACTGACCTCAAGAATCTAACAAGTTTGGATTTGTCACATAACAATATTTCGGTACAAGATGGAAAAAATCTAACTTCTATTTCATATCCTAATATAAGCACATTGTTATTAGTTTCGTGCAATCTTCGAAAAGTTCCTAGCTTTTTGAAACACCAGGATAAGATGAACAGTTTGGACCTCTCAGATAATGAAATCAGTGGCTCTATACCTAAGTGGATTTGGAGTATTGGGAACTATCAACTCAACTATTTAAATCTCTCTCACAATTCGTTCACTTCTATTGAACATCCACTCCCAAAATTCAGTGTTAATAGCACAATCAATAACCTTGATATCCATTCGAATTTGATTGAAGGTAATATTCCACTTCCTCCATCAAATACCGCAATTCTTGATTACTCGAACAACCGCTTTTCATCGTCAATACCATCCAACATTTCTTTATACTTGAACTTCACTGTTTTCTTCTCACTTGCCCATAATCACATAACAGGAGGAATTCCTCCATCGATATGTAGTGCAAAGTATCTTCAAGTTCTTGATTTTTCAGATAACTTATTGAATGGCTCAATATCGTCTTGCCTTTTCCAAAACAGCAGTTCTCTTCTCGTGTTGAATTTAAGAAATAACCTACTCAGTGGACTTCTTTCTAACAATGTAAGCAAAGGATGTCCATTAACAACTATTGATCTCAGTGGAAACAATTTGGAAGGAAGTATACCTAACTCTTTGTCAAATTGCAAAAAGTTAGAAATTCTAAATCTTGGAAACAATCAGATAACTGATACTTTCCCTTCATGGATTGCAGCAGTCGATTCTCTTCAGGTATTGGTCCTACGTTCGAATAAGTTGTACGGTCCTGTTAAGTCGGATACTAATTTTCCAAGTCTGCAAATACTTGATATAGCTTCCAATCGTTTCACTGGCCCACTTTCTCTAGATTTCTTCAACAATCTAGAGGCAATGAAGCTTTCAAAAGTAAACTTCTCTAGCAATGAAGTTGCATACCTTCTTCTGAACCCAACTTACTATCAAAATTTTGTCGCGGTGACTTTTAAAGGCTTCGAGATGCAACTTGTTAGAGTACTTACAATCTTCACGTCACTCGATTTCTCAAGCAACCAATTCGAAGGAAGCATTCCTAGTACTATTGGTGAACTCGTTGCTTTAGATTTTTTAAATTTCTCTAAGAACGCATTCGCTGGTTATATCCCTGCATCGATTGGAAATTTGAAAAATCTTGAATCATTGGATTTGTATAGCAACCAATTATCGGGTGAGATTCCTCAAACTATAAGTAAACTCACTTTCCTTTCCTTCATGAACTTATCATACGATAATTTGGCTGGAAAAATACCATATGGTAGTCAACTGTCTACTTTCTCGAATTCATCATATGAAGGGAACAATGACTTATGTGGTTATCCATTGATGAATAAATGTGGCCCTGATTCTGATGAAGCAATTATTGAATTAACAAATGAAGTGAAGTGGGAGTTCGTCCTTATAGGACTTGGGTTCGGAAGTGGTTTAGCTACTGTAGTTGGAGTTTTTACAGCATGGAAGGATGGGCGATATTGGTATATTGAAAAAGTTGACGATATACTTCAGTGTACCGTGTTTTGGTTAGTTTTAAAGATATCCGGTTACTTTGGAGATAGAAGAGTTGTTGATGAAAATAGAATGGATTATGATTGTAAAGAGAATGATGAATTGAGTAGGAAAAAGTTCTGCGTGTTTTGTACCAAGTTAGAACTGCATCAAGGGAAAGCAAGAGTACATCATGTGGAGTGTGATTGTCTATGAGAGTGGTGGTTCTGTTCATGTATATACAAGAACATGTGCATAAAATTGGATAATCGTACATAAGCATATTTTGAAAGCGTTGGTAGTTGATAGTTGTGTTTCATTTTTTAATTTGGAAAAACCATTGCTTGTTTGATTACTGTGCTTATATAGGTTATGGAATAAATGCATATAGTACTACTTGTCAAATTAATCGTTACGTACCTTACCAGCAGCAACATGTATTCACTGAAAGAAGATGCGTATACACCTTTATGCATGGTGCACGCATCATGCACACGCAAGATTAGGCATATGTGAGCCAAATAATGCAGGTAACAAACGGAGGGAAACAGAGTAGGACCACACACGATCACCACTAGGAAATATGATCACTAATAAACTTACTAATTCCGCAAACCGTTGGAGCATTTTCTTTTCTGCAAATATTGGATGTTTGTGGTGTTTTTTGTTTTTTTAGTGCACATTATTATGGATAATTTAATTTATTAATAATTATACAATAATCATGTGAAAGAATGGAACAAGTATGGGGAAGTACTATCATTAATTTTGAAATTTTTCTTTAAATGAAAAGGGAGTAATGATATTCTACGTAATGGAGTTAATGGAAAAACAAGTAAAGCTTATATTTTGTTTGGACTAGGGCAAGGAATGAAAGTCCAAGGCCTAACCAACTTAGCAAACTCCCTAACCTTCCTCTCTCGTGTGTTTCCATTCATTTGGTCGTTTAAAGAGAAAGGAAAGATAACTATCTTTACAATTTCACTTCATTAACAGAGAAGATTAAAGAGTTTGAACAAGTTTAGGGCATATCTCTCTATTCTTAGGCAATGGAAGATGAATGGTATTATCATCCATTTTATTTTTGTTTTCTTTTTGTTTGTGGATGAAAATATGACGTTTTGAGATTATAAAAACATGGATTTGGGATATACGATCATCCAAATGCTTCTGTGAAATTGTGTAAGAGTTAAGAGAGGAGTTTGTGGATTTAACACCATAGCTAATGACCTCTAATTGCTCTGAAATTTGGATATGTTGTTTGTAATATTGACTAGGAGATCGGAGATTGGCATTTCAGAATTAATTAATGTATTTATTTAAAGTAGGAATTTTCTCCTGATAAGAAATTAGTAAAAGAAATATTGGAAAATGAGAATTTAAAGCATGGCAAGATTAGGTCAAGAGTAATCACTTAAAACAAAACTAAAACAATTTACAAGTTACTATATTTACGATAACATGATCATATCTCCGTTAACATATGCATGTCGTATGTTCATTAAGCTGTACTTTTGAGTTATAATTTTTTTGTTAACAAACTAAGCCATATTTTCACTAAGCTATACTTTTGATAGTTATAGTTTTGTTAACAAGCTAAGCCATATGTTTGTTAAGTTATATTTTCTATATCTATTCTTTTAGCAAGACAAGCCATATTTTCACTAAGCTATACTTACAATAGATATACTTTTGTTAACAAGCTAAGCCATATTTTTGTTAAGTTATACTTTTGATAGCTATGCTTTTAGCAAGATATGTCATATTTTCGTTAAGTTATACTTTCGATAGCTATATTTTTATTAAAAAGCTAAGGCATAATTTCGTTAAGCGATACTTTTAATAACTATAATTTTGTTAATAAGCTAAGCCATACTTTTGTTAAGCTATATTTCCAATAGTTATGTTCTCGTTAGCAAGTAAACTGTTTTCATTAAGCTATATTTTTGATAGTTATGTTTCCGCTAACAAATAAACATGTTTTTGTTAACTTCATGTTAATGGCCATATTTTCGTTAGTCATGTTTTCGTTAACAAATTATACCATGTTCTTTGATAGCATGTGGTTGTATCTCCGATAACACATGATTGTATGTAACAGATGCCTTTTTTACCCTCAATATCGACATTAATACATTTACGATATTTACGCGCCGAGCACCCAAGTGTCGGAAAAACAGAACGTTAGGATAAAGAAAAAGAAAAAAGAAAGGGAACAAGAAAGAGGTGAACAAAAACAATAGAATCTCACAATGGAATGATAACATATAATGTAAAAAAATAATGCAAGAAGCTACTCTAATATACATATAGAATTTCAAAGTTACTAATCAAAGTACTATTATCAGTTCGTATAGTTATAATATTCTATCCTTACAATTGTTGATGCACACACATAAGTAATGCAATGAAAATAAATACTATGGTAAGTAAACATCTAACTCTTCTCCAAGGGCCCAATGAACATTAACTAAAACTTATTTTTCTAAGACGACTCGAAAGAGCACCCATGAAAATAAGAAAAATATGAAACCATCGATCAGACAAAAGTCTGCTGTGAAAAACTCTAAAAATATGTGATCAGCAACTTTTGAGACCGCATGAAATGCCGTAATGGTTATCCCCTCAAAACAACCACCATCCAATAAGTATATAAGGCGATATAATAGATAATGTCTAGGGTAAAGAATATAAATAAGAAAAATAGTTGTCGGTGCTTATATTAATCACACCACAACAATATTTATAGGTATACAAACAAAAGTGTTATATAATGGATTTTCCACGAAGACCTCCCCGGCAAAACTCATAAGTAAAACTACGACCGATCTCCTATGGTAAGGATCATAAACTACCTTTCGAGTGCCGTATAGCTCTAGACAAAATATAGCATAAGGTAAACACAACTGGCCCAACATCCTAACAAATTCGTGAACAATGTGAATCAAGTATCAACAACTTCCCATGTGTAACATATCAATAAGCATACTCAAGATACTGGAGTTGATGTGCCCTAAGGGTTAGTTAAATCTAGGATCATGCATTGTAACAACCCGAAATTTAACCCACAATAATTAATTCGTTAATTAATTGAATAATAAAATAAATTTGTAAAATTATCAGAATTGAGCCACTCGAGTCGCATCATTGTATCCGTGGTAATTTTCTGATCAATTTCCATATATAGAACATTAGAATCCGGGTTAATATGAGCAAAGAACGAAATATTCAAAGAAACGAAAAAAATATAATACAAGTCGACCGGCCGGTCGACCTAGGCAAGGGGCGTCGACTCGCCTTGCTTTTTTGGCAATCGAACGAACGTTCGTTCGAACGATTCAGCAATAGTTGAAAACATATTTTGCATTGTTTAGACTGATCTGGTCCTTCCATTCATGCGTTCGAGGGTCCCTATTCACCCTATGACGTGGTTGCATCCTATTCAATCCCAAATCCAATGGTTGGAGATTCACTTCTACCCCTATAAATAGAACCCCAGACCCAATACTTTTTCTCATTCTAAGATTTTCTCCAATTGGGTTCACCTATTCAGAAAGGACCTTAAGCGGAATAATTTTCCAAGGAGGAAATCGATTCGTGAAGGCCTAAAGGAAAGAGCTAAGGACCAGAGATGGGAGATTGTAATTATTTTAAATTTCTATAAGCAATTTAAAATAATAGGGTTTCCAACAGTTGTATCTTTACTACGATTTCTAAGGTAACCTTTTTAGTAATTTATTTACAGTTTTTAGAATAATTTTCAGTCTATTTCTTCTAGCTATTCTTTTCAATTAATTTCATTTCTAGCTTTTCCATTTATTTACAGTATTTTAGCTTATTTACTGTTATTTATGCGTTATCTACATCTTCTTCTTACGTCTTGGACTTTCTTTTATTTTCAGTTTTCTTTTATTTCTCCTTCTTTTTCTTCATGTATGGATTAGAATAGAAATGCCAAATTGGATTAAATTATAAGAAATTCGAAATAATGGAATATAAGATGTAAATTATAAAGACCGTAATATAAATGGAGCTGGACTGAAAATATGCCTAATTATTGAATTAAGAAGATTGGCCTAGTTATAACTTAAAATTATAACTAGAAAGAATAAGAGAAAAAAAGAAGTTTATTTTCACACTTAGACCTTGGTTTAAGTAATAAGCATGATTGTAGCTAGGTTATAATAAGAAATAGAACATAATAAGGCATACTTTAAGGCTTATGATAAGTTAATAAGCACAATAGTAGGAACAAAAGTAAAGGCTTATTTAAATAATTTATTTAAGTTAATAAGCAAAGAATTAAAGTAGGAACTGTACCAAATAGCATTCCCCTATGTTTTCTATGGACACGATGTTTCACATAATCCTGGACTGAGATGAGGGGCACGCTTATGCTAGTAGTGGTAGTAATTGGTCAATATAGAGATGTTCAAATCACTGGGGATTTGGACAAGAGCGCTATTAGATATTGTTTGGATGATGAGCCAGTACCGGCATCATTCCCCTATATTTTCTATGAACACGGTGTTTCACATAATCCCGAAGTGAGACGAGGGGTAGGCTTATGCTGAGTCGAGGTAATAATATGACCCAATAGGTGGAGCAACATGTAGCATGAGCATGGTGGCAGTTACGCGTGCGGCTTCCATTTTGGTGCTCAGTAATCGCTATGAGTTCCGAGCACTTAGTATGTGTGTCTTTCGTAGACACCATTGCCTTCTGTATAGGGAGCTATTTATCATCTAGTCCACAGTGAGTGCTTTTTGGATCTTTCGTAGTTACCATTAGCTGATGTGTAGGGAGTTATATAGCATCTAGTCCGTAGTAAGGTCTATGGAGTAATATGCCGATCAATGGGTAGAATTAGGATTTCATCCCAATTATAGGATTAGGAATTCAGCCTAATCAAGCCGCTATCAGAGATAAGTGCAAACAATCAAAGTTGAGGACCTATCTTATCAATTATAATAGTTTAATCGTATTTTCCAGTTTATCTCTTTCCTATTTCCTTTGTTTTATTTTGTATATACTAGAACTATTCAACAATCTATTACTTTTACTTTGCTTAAAGATTCTAATAGGTACCATCACTCTCGGACTTTTAGTCTGACCCACTCCTCTATTTTCCCTTTTTTTCCCCCATAGGCAATCAAGGAAGAGGACAGTAGATTGCAGTTGCTCGGAGGTTTCTTGGAGAAGATTCTGCTACATATTTCCCTACTTTATTTCCATTTTTCTTTCTTTGTACTGGCACTTGAGAGGGATATTTAAACTCTGATTTTTGTTGAGACTATGAGTTTTTATTTCATGAGAAATATTAGATTTTGAAACATGTATGTTGCATTTGGTATTTGACTTATTTGGTTTATGAAGTAATTATAAAGTTTTTGTTTTGAATAAGTTATTATTTTAGTTTCCACTGTTTTTACCTATTTTTGTCTTATGAATCTTAGTTTCAGTTATACCTACAACGCACTATGCCTTTTAGTGTGTCCTTTTGAGTATATTAAGGCGTGTGAGGGTATTTCATGCATCCTACTCTATCTTTAGTCATATACCAATGGTGAAGTCATGTTCAATATCTTAACACACGAGCCGTCATCACTTGAACAGATCATAATCCCCAAAAGGATTCTAGCATATCGAACAAATCCACTTCCATGGGGGTAAAACACGTATCTCGTCTTGAAGTGGGTTTCTATTAGAAGAATACTTACCGATCCCGGTCTCCTCAAGAATGAATCAACAATTTTCGATTAATTCAATTTCGATTCTTTAAAGGTAAGTAAATGCTAGAGACATTTCATACGAATGCTCCTCCCCAAGGGTGCTCAAAGCGTATGAAGTCGTGAAGCTTTTTGTTACTTCTTAAATTAATTTGGTTACATTAAACAATAATGAAACGATCGCATATGGAAACCAAGTCTCGTATATTTATCACGTTTCCAACCTTTTCAACTTCTACTACCCTCAGTCAAGAGGGAAGTCGGCAAGTTTGAACGCAATCGCTCTATCCTTACTCGAACATTAATCTTGACTCTCATAATAGAACAAAGTGTACTTTGTTGGCTTTTAGTGCTAAGTACACGACTAATGTTTTTCATTTACAAGTAATCACACAAAGTACGATTAATACACACAAAGCACGATCAATTCATATGAACGACTTTTAATTATTTTCTTAATTAATCTTTCATTAATTAAAACATCTTTTATTGTTTGAACTCCTTTATCTAATTAAACTTCTTTCATTCGGTTTAAAACTTCTTTCTTTAAATAAAGACTTATTATTAATTTAAAAATATCTTTCCTTAATTAGAAACTTCTTTTAATTAATCATCTTTCTTCAATTGAAGTTTCGGTTATTTAACTAATAATTTATCTTATTAATTAAATTTCCTATTAAATTAAAACTTGTGTGTAGATTTAATTTCTCTTTACAAAAGATATATACTTGTATTTTACTATTCATTCATACTCTTTTTATACATCAAAAGTATTCATATAATTATCTCAAATGGTATAAGTATATTCACAAATCATTAACAAAATTTACTTACTTTAAAATACAATCAAAGAGGTTAAAAACAAATGTTACTCAAACATTGTTACAATAAACCTCTTCTCTTTTATAAATTAAAGTTTTACTTTTCTTATCCTTTCAAAAAAGATTCCATACTTGTTATTATCTTTAAAACTCCATTAATAAAGATTTAATAATACTCTTATGGATTAAAGACAAATGTTATTTAAACATCGTCATAACAAACCCAAATCCATTTCACACTTAACCATTTCATTAAAACTTGCTTTTAGAGATTTACATTTAAGGATTTACGAAATTTGTTGCTTAAATAATGTCATTACAAACCCAAAACCTTTACTTATAATTATCTTTATAACATTCATTATTAAATATCTAATTATATTCCCAAGTATAATTAAAAATAATGGTTAAAACATTGTTTACCATAACCCAAAACCATTTCTATACTTACAATTATCTTTAAAACATTTATTTTTAAATATCAAAGCATATCCACACTTATTAATTAAGGTAACACACTTATAATTAATTACACAGAACTATTTATTTTAACTTAAGTGTTAAAATCCAAACTGTAGGATCGATTTCACCATAGAGGGGGGGTGAATAGGGTGATGGTGTTAATTATAAAAATTAATTGCGGAAGCTTATAAAATAATTTCAACACAGATCATAGAATATTAGCAGCACAGAAATAAATAGCAGAATAATAAAATGCAGAAATAGAACGATATAGAATTTACCCAGCTTCGGCAAAAACCTGCCTACGTGCTGCCCCAAGGTTTCCACTAGAAATTAAGTAGTCACATGCTTACACACGTAAACTCGCGACACTCGCTACTGACTAACCTAACTCTACGCTCAAAACCCTGCCACAACTCAGCCACCGAGTTGCGAATTCTCAAACTACGCCACGTAGCTTGTTCAATAGTCACACGACTAGTAAATACAACGATTTAGAATTTAAAAACAAATTTAAAAATCAATTTTAAAAATAAAAGCAAAAACCCTAATTGAAAAATGAAAAAGACTTTAAAATAAAGGCCGGCCCCCTTTTGATAATTCGGCCCGATCCTCTTTGCTTTGTTTCTTTCTGTGAATATGGCGGCCGATCCTCTTTCTACAGAAATTAGGGTTTTCTGAAATTGGGAGACTGTGACTGTAAATGTTTGATTTTCTTGCTCTGTTGGTTGCTCGTATCTTGAGATGACTTCGGTTGCTTTATCGAGTTAGTTTCTGCTTCAATACACTTGTTCGCGACTCTTCCTCCTTGATCAAGTTCGGATTTGATTTGGTATGTGAATTTCTCTTTTTGATTTCTGGTTTCAATGCTTGAACTCAATGCCTTTGCCGACGATGTTGATTGCAATTTATAGGATTCGAGGTCCTAAATTTACATCGTATATTTCTTATTTGAATTCGTCAAAACATTTTCTCTACCGCTTGATAATGCTTGAACGTTTTAGATTTAACTGACTTGTTCAATTCGAATATTTCTCTTACTTCACTGTCACGGTTTCATCTTGAAGCCGTTCGACCGATCCTTGATCATTACGGCATCTACTTTCCTAATTTATTTGGATTTGATTTTTAACTTTGACATATGCGTATATTTTGTGATACTTGATTCGCACGGCATTGATTTCGAACTCGTGATTACAGCTTTGAATTCTCTAAATCTTTGACTTTACTCTCTGATTTCATTTTGACTTTGGCTTTGACTAACTTGATTTTTTACTTGATCAACTTCGATGTTGATTTGTGAGTTCAACTCTGTCTTCACTGATCGTGTTTACTTCAGCCATTTGATTTCTTAAACTAAACTTCTAGATATTGATCGAACTGTACACTTGCTCGATTTTACTTGCTGTTCACGGCCATTATATTTTTACTGCCATGTAACACTAGCCGTTCATGTTGCATTATTATTGCATCACCGCTGACTGTTGACACTCTATACATTTGTTTGCACTGCTGACTGTTGACACTCTATACATTTGTTTGCACTGCTGACTGTTGACACTCTAACAATGCAAAGATCCACTGCCAACTATTACTGCTGGGTGCTACTTTTCACTCCTCATTTGATCTACTTGCATTGTTATTGTATTTGAGTGCATCTTTGCACTGTGTTTTTGATGTTGGCCTGCATTTTTGAAACTCTGTTGGTCTGTTGTTGCTGTGTCATCTACTTGGTGCATTTGTTGATCCAATTTTCACTTTATTCGGTCTCTCTTTTATCATGATAATTATACTTCACTGTGGCATTTGTTTTGATACAACTCCTTTATGTATACACAGTTGTGTTGTCCTGTGCTTCCAGTCATCATGTTGTTTGCTGTACATATGAACTTGTTTTTGCGTCATGATGTACTTTAGTCTGATGCCTGTGTCACTTGTGCATTGCTGCTCTACCTGACTTGAAACTGCTTTGGTCAGGTTGTATACATGTGAGTTGTTTTTTGCACATTGTGATCTTGAGATGTTTGCATATTTCTGGTGCACTTGATTCAGTGGTTTGCTTCATTATGGACCTTGTTTGTGCATTGCCTCACACATCTTGTAGTTTGCTTTGGTGCACTGTTTTGGTTTTTCTGTTTGCATGCTTGAAGTCGTAGCCTGTACAACTGCCCTGTGTTGAATCCAGCTAATAGCTCGGGTTTGACCTTGTGCGCGTGTTGTGATTTTACTTATATTGCACCTGAGTTGAACCCGTCCTTTTATTTTGGGTTTGACCTTGTGCTCACCTGTCCCTGTAACATTATCAAGTGTATATCGGTATGCACAGCCTTGTGGCATGTACAGTGATACACTGTGCATGTCACATTGTTCGTGTGTGATGAATTCAAATATAAATCATGACGAACAGCCCAAATAACTGAGGCAAATATTATTTTCAAAATTCACTTTTTATTTTATATCGTAAAAATATTTCCTTTTCAATTTTACTGCTTCAAAATTATTTTTGCAGATTTCTCAGATGCTGGATTCTAACTGAAATGAAGTTGAAGATAAACTACGAGTGTGAGTGATATGTAGTGAGGAATTTATGTAAATTGAATTGTGATGTAATCAGAAATTGTATTGTAATTGAAATTGTATAGTGAACAGTGAGAGCTTGAATTTGTACTATTCAAAATTGTAATAAATATTGTTTGAATAAAATTTCTGTTTGAATTCAAATTCTGTGTTTCAGCAAATATTTATTTAATCTGTGAAAAATGAAATAGTACATTACCAAATACATTTACACGAATATATATATGTTTATTATCATCAAACAAAATCATATAATCGCATATTCAACAATCTCCCCCTTTTGATGATAACAAACATATATTTAAGATTTTGAATATGTTAAATGTATTTGATCATAGATATATCCTAGTTGCTCCCCCTATTTAAATGCTTCCTCTCTACACAAAGCTCCCCCTACATATATGCATACAAATAAAAATTTGCAAATGAGCGTAGATGCAAATAGAAAATTATTTGAGCCTAGCTGCAAATAGAAAATTATTTGACCTTTGCTCGATTTTATTTGACAAAATCTTAACTTTTCTTTCCCCCTTTTGTTATCAGCAAAAGAATAATAGTGTTAGAGAAAATAGAGATAAAGTAATCGATATTAATTCAACATTAAAACTCAATTAAATATAAATATTAAATTTCAATAAAAAATCAAACAAAAAATCATAACTACCCTTGTTAGGCGCATACTCCATTTTTAGAAATAATGGAAATGATGTCATCATATAAAACCATACAGTTGTATCTGTTTGTGGTACATTTATATCAGGAATTTGAATATCTACTAATCATGCATAACCGTTAGGACTTTTAAATGAGATTAGTAGTATTCCAATTTTATTTTAAAAAAATGAATTCAAGTATCTTCTAACCATGCATGACCGTGAGGACTTTTAAATGGGATTAGAATCAACTTGTTTATTTTAAAAATCAACTTTTGATATGCGTTCCATACATGCATAACCGTGAGGACTTTTAAATGAGCATGGAAGCACATAACAAATTCCAAGTAATTCACCCATGCATAACCGTGAGGACTTTTAAATGAGAGTGAATACTTTGGATTTTATTTTGTTTTATAAAATGAAAAACGAATGATTCCTGTTTAAAGTACCACATATCGACAAACTATATTGAATTTTTGATGAGCGATGGTCGATAGAAATATGATAGACATAGAAATGGTCATGGAATCTTTACCCAACAAAAAGTTTTATAACTCTTGTTTGAATCTCTAAAGAAATTTTTCTAAATATACTATCTTGAGTAATGTATGATAAATATCAACACTCGTCACTTTTTCAATCACTATTTATCTTTTCGATAATTATTAGGAAGTTTGACTAGTCAAAATTGTCATTTAAAATCAAATTCAAAAATAATTATGAAATCAATTTTTCAAAATGACTAATCTGAAAATATGGTCAAAAATGATTTTCTCGAGGGGGTTTTATAAGAAAATTTCTGCTATTTGAAAATTATTTGAAATGAAAAATATGCAGCTATTTTCATTGAAAAACGATGCAGTAACTAAATATCTCAAAAATCACGTTCAATTAGTAATTTTTCTATCAACTAGATTACCAGTGTAATCTGCATCTGAATTTCTTTTTCACTCAAAATTATCATTAATTGAATTTGATTGACCAGACCATGAAGTATGCAACAAAATATCTCAAAATTAAATTTAACAGCTTTTCAAATGACATTCTCTTGAATTTGAAATGAAGCCGTGTAAATAATTAAAAACCGTGAAATAGTTAGTCGTATTATAACCAAATGTATTATCCAACAAAACACTATTTTTAATCCAAACTAATATATATGAAGTAATTCAAAGAATCTAGAGAATTTTATAATGTTTTTGGCATAAGAATATAATTTGGCCAACAATTTTAAACAAGTCAGAATCAAAATCATCATCTTTTCATCATCTCAATATTGGCTGATTTTACTTAGATTACTGTGCAGAATATCACATTTAATATGTCGTTCAAACAGATATACCAATACCTGTTTTACCTTTACAATATTTTTCGTTGTTGTCCAATGAGATTCTGTCACCTTTATACGAGGCTAAGGAACTTTACTTTGTCGCCTATTGTGTTTCTGGAACAGCCAGAATCCAGATAACACTGTTTTTGTTCCTTAGCCTGCCACCACACCTACACGGGAAAAGATTTTTGTGACCTATTTGTTTTTATAGGTCCATGGTTGTTAGTGGCAGAAGATTTAGAAAAATAATTTTGTGGAGACCCAAAACTGTTTATATATGTTTCTTTTGGCACCCAAATTTGTTTAACTTTGAGAGATTTTATATTTGTGCCTTTTGGAACCCAAATTGGTATAGTTTTCACATGTTTGGGTCTATAGCAACAATCATTGTGATTGTGTCCATATTTTCTACAAATTGTGCACATAGAATTTTCTTGATTAATATTGCTTTCAACATTTTCAGATTGATTATATCCAAGTCCTTGTCTAATCGTATTACCAGTTTGCTTTCCTAATAGCATATTCAACAATTTTTCACCTTTTGAAAATTTATCTAAGGTCGTCGGCAATTGTTGGACTTGTGTGTTGAGAGATTCATTTTCGTTTAACAATTGTGTGCACTTTTCAATAGAGTTCTCTCTCCTCGTATTTTCACTTTTTTTCAAAATTAGAATTTCATTTTCAAGTGATTTTATATTAATTTCTGATTTTTTGATTTCTTCTTTGAATGTTGGACACTTATCACACTTAGGGATCCTACTTTGATAGGTTTTAACTAATTGGTCAAGTTGATTATTTAAATCTATCAAAGTATTTTTTTGTGATTCAAGTTTGGTATACTTCTCCCTAAGTCGTTCAAAACAGCCATTCACTTCGTGGAAATGTATAAGTAATTCTGAATGAGAAAGTTTTGATACCTCACATGGCTCGTCATCATCACTATCAGTTATTTCACCATGAAGACACATGTCTGCTTTCTCACTCGCACTGTTAGTACTTTGATTATCTTCGTCACTGGTATTCCACGTGGCTGCAAAACTTCTCATTTTTGATTTCTTTTCAAAATCGCATCGATTTTGAGGACAATTGGGCTTGATGTGTCTGGGTCGGTTGCACTTATGACAGATGATCTTCGGTTCTTCTGGATTGTCCAATATTTTATTTATTTTTCTTTTCAATTTTCGATTTAGAGCTGGATTTCCATATTTGTAATTCCACCTTTTGACTTTCTTTATAATCAGGTCTAACTCTGCCGCTCCATCATCATCGTCATCATCATCACTTTTAGTTGTTCCTTTGAGAGCTATAGATTTCTTTCGAGTATCTCCACCTTCACGCTCTTCCTTAAATTTCATTTCTAGCTCATAAGCGGTGAGATTTCCGATGAGTTCTTCGACTTTCATTTGTTTCAAATCTTTTGATTCTTGAATGGCAGTCACTTTGGCTTCAAAACTTCATGGAAGGACTCGAAGGATTTTTCGGACTATCTCCAACTCTGTGTATGATTTTCCAAGAGCTTTCGATTTGTATACGATATTGGAAAGTCGTCCATGCATCTCTTTAACATTTTCTTCCTTTGCCATTGTGAAATTCTCGTATTTGCTGCTTAGCATGAAAAGGCGAGATTCTTTGACTTGAGATGTTCCTTCGTGAGTCACTTCTAGTGTGTGCCATATTTCCTGCAAAGTTAGACAATGTGAGACACGATTAAATTCAAATTAATCCAATGAACAGATAATAGAATTCATAGCTCTAGCATTAGCATTTTGTAATTTATTTTCTAGTTCTGTCCATTGATCCATCGGTTTATCTATTTCCTGATTATCTACAATTTTAGTTGGTGCTCTATAACCTGTCTCAACAATGTTCCAAGCGTCAATGGTTTTCAGAAAAATTTTCATTCTATTTTTCCAATAAGCATATTCACCATTGAACATTGGTGGTCTAACTATGGACTGACCCTCAGCAAAAGCATTATTGAAAGAAGCCATTTTAAAAATTCAAACTTTTAAACAAAAGCTGATTATTGAAAAATGAATTTTTAAAACAAAAATTGACTTCTATTCCTATCTCTGATACCACTTGTAGGATCGATTTCACCCTAGAGGGAGGGTGAATAGGGTGATGGTGTTAATTATAAAAATTAATTGCGGAAGCTTATAAAATAATTTCAACACAGATCACAGAATATTAGCAGCACAGAAATAAATAGCAGAATAATAAAATGCAGAAATAGAACGACATAGAATTTACCCAGCTTCGGCAAAAACCTGCCTACGTGCTGCCCCCAAGGTTTCCACTAGAAATTAAGTAGTCACATGCTTACACACGTAAACTCGCGACACTCGCTACTGACTAACCTAACTCTACGCTCAAAACCCTGCCACAACTCAGCCACCGAGTTGCGAATTCTCAAACTACGCCACGTAGCTTGTTCAATAGTCACACGACTAGTAAATACAACGATTTAGAATTTAAAAACAAATTTAAAAATCAATTTTAAAAATAAAAGCAAAAACCCTAATTGAAAAATGAAAAAGACTTTAAAATAAAGGCCGGCCCCCTTTTGATAATTCGGCCCGATCCTCTTTGCTTTGTTTCTTTCTGTGAATATGGCGGCCGATCCTCTTTCTACAGAAATTAGGGTTTTCTGAAATTGGGAGATTGTGACTGTAAATGTTTGATTTTATTGCTCTGTTGGTTGCTCGTATCTTGAGATGACTTCGGTTGCTTTATCGAGTTAGTTTCTGCTTCAATACACTTGTTCGCGACTCTGCCTCCTTGATCAAGTTCGGATTTGATTTGGTATGTGAATTTCTCTTTTTGATTTCTGGTTTCAATGCTTGAACTCAATGCCTTTGCCGACGATGTTGATTGCAATTTATAGGATTCGAATTCCTAAATTTACATCGTATATTTCTTATTTGAATTCATCAAAACATTTTCTTTGCCGCTTGATAATGCTTGAACGTTTTAGATTTAACCGACTTGTTCAATTCGAATATTTCCCTTACTTCACTGTCACGGTTTTAGCTTGAAACCGTTCGATCGATCCTTGATCATTACGGCAGCTACTTTCCTAATTTATTTGGATTTGATTTTTGACTTTTTCCATATGCGTATATTTTGTGATACTTGATTCGCACGGCATTGATTTCGAACTCGTGATTACAGCTTTGAATTCTCTAAATCTTTGACTTTACTCTCTGATTTCATTTTGACTTTGGCATTGACTAACTTGATATTTTACTTGATCAACTTCGATGTAGATTTGTGAGTTCAACTCTGTCTTCACTGATCGTGTTTACTTCAGCCATTTGATTTCTTAAACTAAACTTCTGGATATTGATCGAACTGTACACTTGCTCGATTTTACTTGCTGTTCATGGCCGTTATATTTTTACTGCCATGTGACACTAGCCGTTCATGTTGCATTATTATTGCATCACCACTGACTATTGACACTCTATACATTTGTTTGCACTGCTGACTATTGACACTCTATACATTTGTTTGCACTGCTGACTGTTGACACTCTAACAATGCAAAGATCCACTGCCAACTATCACTGCTGGCTGTTGCTTTTAACACCTCATTTGATCTACTTGCGTTGTTATTGTATTTGAGTGCATCTTTGCACTGTGTTTTTGTTGTTGGCCTGCATTTTTGAAACTCTGTTGGTCTGTTGTTGCTGTGTCATCTACTTGGTGCATTTGTTTGATCCAATTTTCACTTTATTCGGCCTCTCTTTGATCATGATAGTTATACTTCACCGTGGCATTTGTTTTGATACAACTTCTTTATGTATACACAGTTGAGTTGTTCTGTGCTTCCAGTCATCATGTTGTTTGTTGTACATATGAACTTGGTTTATCTTCATGATGTACTTTAGTCTGATGCCTGTGTCACTTGTGCATTGCTGCTCTACCTGACTTGAAACTGCTTTGGTCAGGTTGTATATATGTGAGTTGTTTTGTGCACATTGTGATCTTGAGATGTTTGCATATTTCTGGTGCACTTGATTCAGTGGTTTGCTTCATTATGGACCTTGTTTGTGCATTACCTCACACATCTTGTAGTTTGCTTTGGTGCACTGTTTTGGTTTTTCTGTTTGCATGCTTGAAGTCATAGCCTGTACAACCGCCCTGTGTTGAATCCAGCTAATAGCTCGGGTTTGACCTTATGCACGTGTTGTGATTTTACTTATATTGCACCTGAGTTGAACCTGTCCTTTTATTTTGGGTTTGACCTTGTGCTTACCTGTCCCTATAACATTATCAAGTGTATATCGGTGTGCACGGCCTTGTAGCATGTACAGTGATACACTGTGCATGTCACATTGTTCGTGTGTGATGAATTCAAATATAAATCATGACGAACAACCCAAATAACTGAGGCAAATATTATTTTCAAAATTCACTTTTTATTTTATACCTCAAAAATATTTCCTTCCAATTTTACTGCTTTAAAATTATTTTTGCAGTTTTCTCAGATGTTGGATTCTAACTGAAATGAAGTTGAAGATAAACTACGAGTGTGAGTGATATGTAGTGAGGAATTTATGTAAATTGAATTGTGATGTAATCATAAATTGTATTGTAATTGAAATTATATAGTGAACAGTGAGAGCTTGAATTTGTACTATTCAAAATTGTAATAAATATTGTTTGAACAAAATTTCTTTTGAATTCAAATTCTGTGTTACTTAATTTTATTCAGCAAATATTTATTTAATCTGTGAAAAATGAAATAGTACATTTCCAAATACATTTACACGAATATATATATGTTTATTATCATCAAACTAAAATCATATAATCGCATATTCAAAACAAACTTACTTTATTATATTTATAAAATACTTAACTTACTTTTAAAACTTATATATATATATATATATATATATAAGTACCTTTAAAACACTTATAATTATGTTTTAGGAGCTTATAGAAAATACCATGTAAAAATACTAAATTTTGAAATTTAACCAAAAAAACACATGTGTTACTTACATAACTTAACTTTGGAAATTCATAACTAATTATTAAAAGTACATTTTAACTTCAAACTGCTTTACTCTTATATAAGTTAAAAAAGTACTTCTAAAAAGTACTAGGAGAAATATTTAAATTTAAACTTGATTATCCAACTTTTAAAGAAAATTAACGAATACCTCATATAGCGACCTTTTTACTTCAAACTTTCTTTACTTTGTTTGACTAGTTTTAAACATTTTTAAAACTTGATATTCTTACATTATTAAGTGATTATATTTTACTTATTAAAATCATAAAGAATTTCTATGGATATCTTTTTAAGTGTTGTTTAAAATTTCTAAAACAATGTCTTTACAAAGTGCTCACACATCGACTATTTCGCTATTACTTTTGCCTCTTTAACCTAAAATTTATACCACTTTCCAAACCAATTATTCACTGTCCAAAACATTTATAAAAGTTTATAGAACAATCAAGATAAATTATAAATGACATGTTCATAAAGCATCAATTTACATAAATAGTTAAGGGATTTTATAGTGCTTTCATAAGGACTTTCTCACAAAGGCACTTTTACATCACATACAACATATCCAAACCTGTATACATCAATTCATGGCCATGTTACAAGTTTTAGAAGGACTACAGAGGAAGGTATAATACATCTATGTTGTCATTTTATTTCAAAAGCAAAAAGGGGTCCAAAAGTTATAACTTGCATCGGTTTTCATTTAACAATTATATTTTTGCACAATATACATTATAACACTTGCAAGATGGTGAGGTAAATCACTTTAAAACTAAGATAACAGACATCACAAGCCACTAGAATCAAGGCAACACTTCCTACCATCACCCAAAGCCCAAAGCTACCTCCTTTAGCTCCACAACCATAAGCCAAGACCTCCCATATGCTCCTATAGCTCACGACCCATGTACAATCTCCCTATTTATCCATCGTTCTTTAATTTCTTTGATGACAAACTATGTTTTAATGATGATGTAAGAACTTTGTAAAAGTTTGAAGGAGAATAGAGTTGGTTTGATATGATTTTAGGAAAGTTAGAGAGGAGAAAGATATGAAAAAGAGTAGAGTTTCTTTAAGAATTTTGAGTGGTCAAATGAGAGGCCTAAAGGGTGTTTAGATAGATTTAGGAAATGTGGCAAATGATCCATGGCCCTCTTCTCTCCATGCTTTGGTACAAATACACCATGCTTCTTACACACACCATACCGTCCCTAAATCACTCCTTGATTTAGGGGTCTTTGTTCCCTTTACTTTACTTAATTAAAATTGCTTTATTTTAAATGTTTGCTTATGAATAAAGATGAATTAAAGATTTGTTAATGTCTTTATTAATTAATATCCATGTTCCAAATAGTTTAAACTACCTTTTTTTATAGCAAAAAGTCATTTATCTATAAAATGATTTTCGAACACATCATCGATATTCCTACGAACTATTTATTTTTGTAAACAAATTTCAAAAATGAATTTTTTAACATTAGTTATTATTTAAAAGGGGTTAATAAGGTTATATAAACATAATTATTCATATTAAATCCAAGACACAAATACTGAAATAATCCAGATATTCAAATACGAAGTGTTCGAAATTCTAGGTCGTATCGATATTTCTGTGAGCTATTTATTTTTGTAAACAAATTTCAAACATGAATTTCCTATCAATAGTTATTATTTAAAAGGGGGTTAATAAGGTTATAAAATCATATTTATTCACATTAAATCCCAAACACAAATATTTAAATAATTCAAATATTTAAATATGAAGTGTTCGAAATTCCAGGTCGTTACATTCTCTCCATCTTAGAATATTTCATCCTTGAAATTCCAATATAACTAACAAAAGAAAAAATACACATCAAAACTTAACAAAATTCACAATCATTAGCAAACGCAGCTCATGGTTTACCCAGGTTCAAGAATCTTCTTATCGTAAATGAACGATAAACAACCTACTAAGCGTACCTTTTTCTCAACGGCCTCCGGTTATTACCTAGTTGCTTATTCATGCCACCTCACACAATTCGAAGGGTCCTTTCCCAAACCCTTTGTAAGCCGACAAACATAGCATATAAATATACTAAATCTCAAAGAATGCATATGTACCATCCGTACGCAATATCAAATCTGAACACTTGCTAGATTACATAAATTTCACTTTCAAACTAGTATATCTCACCTGACCTCTTCAGTGTCAACTCCGATCAGGTTCTTTAATTAGAAACCTTTGTTCTCTTTTCATAGCCATATACTATGATAGAAAACTTTGGAATCATATCAAGAATCTGTATCAAGTGTTCGCCGTCAAGAATCTAGTGAAAAATCCTTGTTCAGACCGATGTAAACCGCCTCAAAATAATCCTAGATCAAGAATTGCCATGCGAATAAAATGACATATGTACAACTTACGTACTTTATTCTATTGGTTTCTTAACTATACTAGTTTCTTTACATTTTAATTTACATTCATTTTTAGAAAAATAATTTCTCATTTAATAATAAAATCATTTATAAAACGTTTCTTAAAACATTACTTCAGTTTATAAACATTTTATAAAGACTTATTTTCCCTTATAAGACATTTCCTAAAACAAAATTTCCTTTTAAAACAATTCAGGACTTATGTTCATTACTCGTATAATACTCCACTATATCCTAAGAGTGTATGCAGAACATTCATATTTCTTTTACTTAACAAGGATGTTCTATAAATTTTAAACTTGCTTTAACTTACTATCTTTTCAAATAAAGAGATGTAAAAATTCAATATTTATTTCAATATTAATTCTTTTAAAGAAACTTCGGAACTAAACACCGAATTTCATTTCAAATCATTTGAAATGACAATATTTACTTTTACACACTAAATCTTACATTTTGGGATTAAACCAAAATCATTTTCTAAACCATTTTCCAAAATATTTTCTTTAAAATCCATAGAAAATATACATATAGATCAAGTAAAACTAAAATGATATAAGGAACCGAGCCTACCAAATAGTACCATATATTCCCTTATTGAGAAAGATAATACTCAAAAGAAGTGCCTACCAACCAAACAAGTCTTTTGCCTATTTTTAGTCACTTTCAAGCCACTCAAAATAAATAACATAAAAATACTTTGGTCCCAAATGAAATTGTCAATTCTGAGAGCAACCATGAATTCGAACAAATCTTAAAAATCCTTTTAAAAACATTAGTATATTAAAAACTGTTTGCGTCAAAAATGGCTACCAACATCCAAATAATATGAAAGCACTACAGTCCAATAACCAATTCCAAATAGAATGAAGTAGCGAATAAATTATGAAGAATAGAAAATTAAAACAGTAAGAAATGGACATAAGATGATTTATAGTGGTTCGACGTACTACACCCTACATCCACTCCAAAGATTTTTCTTTTATTTATGCTGTGGATTATAGCTACATTACACATAACATTCTTAATATAATAATAGAGGAAGAGGAGAGCCAGAGAGAAGATCCCGAAATGAGTGTCATGCCCGTTGTATTTATAGGGGAAGATGGACATATATGCAGCTGGAAATCCATGTGAAGTAGACCAGGGCCATGCTAACATCCTCTTGAAAAAATATGACCCATTCGAGCCTCCCTGAGGGATCGACTCCCATAACAATAGGGGATCGACCGATCCCTAATGCTTGAGAATTGGTGTCGGCGATCCTTAGGGTGGGTCCCCCACCATGCCTTCTTTTGGTCCCTTGAGTTGTTTATATAGTTCCCCAAGTGAAATTCAGAGATGTCGATAGATTCGCATTTTGTTTAACTGTTGAGTTAAGTGTCCATATCCATAGCGATCCAATCCAATCCCCTACCTAGGGTAAGTGCCAATCCATACTTAGCCAATTTTGGTATGCCATTCGTCTTAATCTGCTTGAATATCATCCATAGCCTGGTTTATAACTGATTTCCAAACCTGATGATCATCCCTCCGGGTTTCCTTCCTTGAAGATCACGAAATCGGTTTATCCAAATCCTGCCTTGTCAAAAAGTGGATAATATTTTCCCCTCAAAACATGTCTTACGATAGGAAGATGCATTTTGAATCACCATAAGTCCGAAGCTCGAAATACACCAACAACCAAATATTCCAATCTAGAATCCATTTCTTCACCAAACCGAATCACCTCGAGCCGTCTCGTGATCAACCGGGAGTTAGTATTTGTATGCCGAATCCTCAATCTCTCTCGATTGTTAATGAAATCCACGACTATTTCGAGTCGATAGTCAATTCCAAAACCATAACCATTGCAACTTGGTAGCCGAATCCATGATCTCACCAGATCTCTCAAACCCTCAATTTCTTCGGATCCTTGTCCAAATCCATGATTTCTATAGGTCAATATCTAAATCCATAACTGTTTCAAATCCTAGATATCAATAAGCCAATCTGCAATCTCTTTGGATCGTCGTTCAAGTTCATGATCTCTCTGGACTAATCGATGGTCTCTCTGGACTCTTGCTAAGTCCAATACAAACTTAACAACGAGTTGGCCGATCACGTCGGTCTCCGGGTATGCGACCTCCTTGACTTCGGTTCCGTTAGGGGCATATAGCAATCTCTCGATCCTCGGAGATTGATCAAAGCTTCTCCGAGGTCTCACATGACCCCATCTTATCACTCTTCGGTGAAGGGGGAACAATGACAAGTAAGTTGATCATGTCGCTCTTTGGTGAAGGGACATTACTTCCTGCACTCCAATCCCTAGCTCTCTGGTCAGGGGCATAACGCGATCAATTCCATAACGACTTCCTTTCTCCAGTTTTGACTCTTCGGTCGAGGGCTTAATCCATGACGTACGAACCATCATGTTGCTCTCTGGTGAAGGGACTCGCACCTTGCGGTTATTACACCGTCCCTTCGGTCAAGACGACCGCATCTTGTTTTGTTCATTGCACTGATGCGGATTTAGATCAAGTTATTAAATTTAAATTCCTATGGCCACATAACTAGAAAATAAGGAAAAGCAAACAATACCTTTTCGGGTGTGACGGTTCATCATCATCTCAAAGCATTTCTCAGGACCGACTTCGATCTCGTACATGTGTAAGTGAATTAGCCGTTTTATTGTACAGTTCATATTCATTCCATCCCGATCAAGGGATGACAATTTGTGACCTCGATCCATGGCTATTTCCATTAGACATGGACGGTGGCTGCTCCTATTCCACTACTACAGCCCGAGTCCGCACGTATTGTGGTAGACTGCCATTCCTGACATGTTCCTCAACCATATCCCATAAGTGTTGGCATTCATCTGTAGTATGCCCATCCAGTTTTTGGAATAGGTGATACTTTTGTTGAATATGCGAGTATATGATTTTTGTTTGATGATAATAAACATATATATATTCATTTAAATGTATTTGTTAATGTACTATTTTATTTTTCACATAATTAAATAAATATTTGCTAAAGAAAATAAATAACACAATATTTAAATTCAAACAGATATTTTATTCAAACAAATATTTATTACAATTTTGAATAGTACAAATTTGAACTCTCACTATATATATATATATATATATATATATATATATAAATTCAATGACAATACAATTTCGATCATATCACAATTTCTAATTTACAAATACACCTCACTACATATCGCTCATTCACTCGTATTTATCTTCAACTTTATTGCAGATTGAATCCAGCATCTGATCAATCTGCAAAAATAAAAAGTGACGTGGTAAAATTGAAAAGGAAATATTTTGCAGTATAAAATAAAATGTGGATTTTGAAAATAATATTTGCCTAGATTATTTAGGTTGTTCGTCATCATTTAAATTTGAATTCATCATACATGAACAGCTTATGACATGCACAGTGTATCACTGTACATGCCACCAGGCCGTGCACACTGATATATACACTTGATAAAATTATAGGGACATCTGAGCATAGGTCAAACCCAAATGAAAATCCTAGTTAAACTTAAGTGCAATACAAATAAAGTCACAACACAGGCACAAGGTCAAACCCGAGCTACAAGCTGGATTCAGCACAGATGCTCTTCCAAAAATCAAGATGAAGGTCAACATGTTCACATATGTAAACGACTCAAGACTGCACAATTCATGGACCCAACAGACTCACATAGACAAGTACATCAACAACATATACACACGTGTATATGCATGTGTACATATGGGGATACAGCAAGTTTATATGGATATGCAAGTAGTGCAAGATCAAATGCCACTAGACAAACAAACCATTGTACTGTAACCAAATGAACCTGACAGTGCTACAGAACCAGACCCAAATGTACAGGAACAACAAGTAACAAAAATATGCTACAGAGGCCAAAGATGTGTGGATACAAGAAAACTGTAATTACAAGTGACTTCAGCAAGTTGATATGCAAACAAAGTATGCAGTGACAACACAAGTGTAGATCCAACAATACATGCATACACACAGACAAATATATGTATGCACATATTTGATTACTGCACAATTACGACTTCATGAAGCTTACAATAAATCCACTAATAAAAGAGAAATTACTACTTTAAAAAGAGCTAACACATACATATATGAACATACATGTATGCAATACATAGCAACTCGAATACCAATGGCACTGCCTCAACAGTTAGAGCATCATCAGCAAACAAGAACAAGACTGCATCAAGTAACCAAGTCAAGTAGGCTGTACATATATGTATGCAATTTGAAGTAGTAAAACTCCAATGCAGACCAGCGAACAACAAGTGGCCAAAGCAAAACACAAGCTAGTGGACAATGCATTTATTATTCAGTTATTATCTGCGCTGCTATGCTGATATATCTGCGTTGAAATTATTTTATACAAACTTCCGCAATAATTTTTATAATTGATTGTATCACCCTATTCACCCCCTCTAAGGTGAAATCGATCCTACAAGTGGTATCGGAGCAAGGTTCAAAAGCCATTCGCGTTTTAAAATTTTGACTTTTCAAAAACCAATTTTTGTTTTAAAAATTCGAATTTTTAAAATGGATTCTTTTAAAACTGCTTTTGCTGAGGGTCAATCTATAGTTAGACCACCAATGTTCAATGGTGAATATGCTTACAGGAAAAATCGAACGAAATTTTTTCTTAAAACCATTAATGCTTGGAATATAGTTGAGATAGGTTATAGAGCACCCACTATAGTTGTAAATAATCAAGAAAATTAAAAACCAATTGATCAATGGACAGATCTAGAAAATAAGTTACAGAATGCTAATGCAAAATCTATTAATTCTATTATTTGTTCATTGGATCGTATTGAATTTAATCGTGCCTCACATTGTTTAACTGCGCAGGAAATATGACACACACTAAAAGTGACCCACGAAGGAACATCTCAAGTCAAGGAATCTCGCCTTGCCGTGCTGAGTAGCGAATACGAGAATTTCACAATGGCCAAGGAAGAAAATGTCAAAGAGACGTACGGACGGCTTTCCAACATCATATACAAATCAAAAGCTCTTGGAAAATCATATACGAAATTGTAAATAGTCTGAAAAATCCTCAGAGTCCTTCCACGAAGTTTTGAAGCAAAAGTGACTGCAATTGAAGAATTGAAAGATTTAAAAAAAATCAAAGTTGAAGAACTCATCAAAAATCTCACCACTTATGAGCTAGAAATGAAATTCAAGGAAGAGCATGAAGGAGGAGATACTCGAAAGAAATCAATAGCTCTCAAAGGAACAACTGAAAGTGATGATGATGACGATGATGATGGAGCAGCAGAGCTGGCACTAGTAATGAAGAGATTCAAAAAGTGAAACCGAAAATACGGAAATACAGCTCTAAATCAAAAATTAAAAAGGAGAATAATCAAAGTTCTAGATAACCCTAAATAATGAGAAATCATTTGTCATATGTGCAACAAACTCGGACATATCAAGCCCAATTGTCCTCGAAATGGACACGGCCAAGAAAAGAAATCAAAAAGAAGAAATTTTACGGCCACGTGGAATAAAAGTAATGATGATAATAAATGCACTAGCAGTAAGAGTGAGAGAGCAGATCTGTGCCTTCGAGGTGTTATAACTGATAGCGATAATGAATAGCCAAGCGTGGTATCAAAACTCACTAACTCAGAATTACTTATATATATCCACGAAGTAAATGGCTGTTTTGAACGACTTAGGGGGAAGTATGCCAAACTTGAATCATAAAAAGATACTTTGACAGATTTAAATAAACAACTTGATCAATTAGTTAAAAACTATCAAAGTAGGATCCCTAAGTGTCAAAAGTGTCCATCATTTGAAGAAGAAATTAAAAGATCAGAAATTAAAATTAAATCGCTTGAAAATGAAATTCTGTGTGAAAATACTAGAAGGGAAAATTCACTTAAAAAGTGCACTTAATTATTGAATGAAAATGAATCTCTCAAAACACGAGTCCAACATTTGTCTACAACTTTAGAAAAAAATTCGAAAAGTGAAAAATCATTGAAATGCTATTAGGGAAACAAACTTTCAATACATATTGACAAGGACTTGGGTATAATCATTCTGAATGTGTTAAAAGAAAAATTAATAAAATCAAATCCGAGTGCACAATTTGTAGAAAAATTGAACACAATCAAAACAATTGCTGGTATAGACCCAAACACGTGAAAACTATACCATTTTGGATTCCAAAAGGAACAAATATAAAATCCCTCAAAGTTAAACAGATTTGGGTGCTGAAAGGAACATATGTAAATAGTTTTGGGTCTTCACAAACATATTTTTCAAAATATTTTTCCACTAACAACCATGGCCCTATAAAAACAATTAGGTCATAAAAATCTTTTGTCGGTAAGTGTGGTGGCATGCTAAGGAACAACAGTGTTATTTGGATTCTAGCTGTTTCAATAACACAATGGGCGACAAATCACAGTTATTTAGCCTAGTATAAAGGTGACAGAATCACAACAGGCGACAACGAAAAATTATCGTAAAGGTAAAACAGGTAATGGTATATTGAAGGATATATTAAATGTGATAATCTGCACCGTATTCTATTAAATCAGCCAGTAAAGTGATAATGAGATAAATGTTGATGATTATTCTAACTTATTCAAAATTGTTAACCAATCATCTTTGAACTATTTGGACTATTGATGATGATTGATGATTGCTCTTGATGCACATGGATATATTGGTTACTGCTGACACTATGGTCATTATATGTAAACTTGCGCGGCTTCAATTCAGTTTCATTTAAATGCTGTTAAAAATGATTTCAAGAAATTTGTTGAAACTTCACAGTCTGGTCTATAACATTCAATTAATGATAATCTCGAGTGAAAGAAAAATTCATATGCAAATTACAGCGGTAATCTAGTTGATAGAAAAATTTCTAGTGGAACGTGATTTATGTTGAGACATTCAGTAACTGCATCGTTTTTCAAAGAAAATATCTGCATATTTTTTAATTCAAATAATTTTCAAATAGCAGAAAATTTTTCTTATAAAACCCCTTCTAGAAAATCATTTTTTTGACCTTGTTTCAGATTAGACATTTTTAGAAAATTTGATAATTATTTTTGAACATGATTTTTAATGACTATATTAACTAATCTGACTCCCTGCTGATTATCGTAAAAGATAAATAGTGATTGAAAAGTGATGAGTGTTGATATTAATCATATATTATAACTTGAGACGGTATAATTAATAAATTTCTTTAGAAATTTAAACAAGAGTTATAGACACTTTTTGTTGGTAAAAATTCCATGACCATCTCTATTTCTATCATATTTCTAATGACCATCACTTATCAAAATTCAATATACTTTGTCAATATGTGGTACTTTAAACAGGAATCATTCGTTTTTCATTTTTTTTAAATATCCAAAGTATTCACTCTCATTTAAAAGTCCTCACGGTTATGCATGGGTGAATTACTTGGAATTTTTGATTATGTGCTTCCATGCTCATTTAAAAGTCCTCACGGTTATGCATGTATGGAATGCATATCAAAATTGATTTATTAAATAGCAAGTTGATTTTAATCCCATTTAAAAGTCCTCACGGTTATGCGTGGTTAGAAGATACTTGAATTCATTTTTTATTAAAAAATTTGGAATACTACTAATCACATTTAAAAGTCCTAACGGTTATGCATGGTTAGTAGATATTCAAATTTCCGATATAAATACCATAAATAGACACAACTATACGGTTTTATATGATGACATCATTTCTATCATTCTAAAAGTGGAATATGTGCCTAATATAATATTTATGATTTTTTTTTTGATTTTTTATTGAAATTTAATATTTATATTCGATTAAGTTTTAATGTTGTATTAATGTGTACCGCTTTATCTCTATTTTTCTAAAACTATTACTCTTTCGCTGATAACAAAAGGGGGAGAGAAAAGTTAAGATTTTGACAGATAAAGGTCAAATATTTTCTATTTGCATCTAGGCTCATTCGCATATTTTTATTTACATGCACATATGAAGGGGAAGCTTTGTGTAGAGAGGAAGCATTCAAATAGGGGGAGCAAATTGAATGATCAAATACATTTAACAAATTCAAAATCTTAAATATATGTTTGTTATCATCAAAAAGGGGAGATTGTTAAATATGCGAGTATACGATTTTTGTTTGATGATAATAAACATATATATATTCATTTAAATGTATTTGTTAATGTACTATTTTATTTTCACATATTTAAATAAATATTTGCTGAATAAAATAAATAACACAGTATTTAAATTCAAACAGATATTTTATTAAAACAAATATTTATTACAATTTTGAATAGCACAAATTTGAACTCTCACCATATATATATACAAATTCAATGACAATACAATTTTGATTACATCAAAATTTCTAACTTACAAATACACCTCACTACATATCGCTCATTCACTCGTATTCTTCATATTTTACCTCACATAGCATTTACATTCTGTTTGTCGATTCGTGTGTCCTCCTACCGCAGAAGCCTCTCAGTTTCGTGGAAATATTTCGTGAGATCCATTAGTGGCTCCCACTCCAATAAAATATTAAAATCTGCATCGTCGGCAATCCTGGGTACCATCGCCATTAAGACCATCAATGGATCCGGCTGATCCATTGAAGCAACTACCGCGTTAAACCATGTCAAGAAACTCCTCACGGACTCTCCTGTTCATTGCTATAGTGTCACTAATGTTATTACGCTCTGAGGTCTCGAAATGCGGACCCTAAACTGCCTCATGAACCAATCTATCAACTCGTTCCATGTTTTGATTGAACTATTCTCCAACTGCCTAAATCGGAGTGCCGCTAACTCCGTCAAATAAAGCGAAAAACATCTTGCAATGACTTCCTCCGATGTCCCCAGCACTTCCACATGCCAGATATACCTTATCAAGTGTACTATAGGGTCCAGCCGTCCTTTGTACAATTTCATTGTAGTAATTTGAACTCTGGTAGGTTCCTAGCTTTCCCGATATTCGAAGTGAACGGACTTCGATTAACATCTTTCAGACTCCTATTGGGCAATCTGCCTCACATTATCCCTCGTATTAGCTCATCCATCATTTTATTCTTATCCATTAGTGGTCTGCAATCCACATTACCAGCATGCCCCCTAACTCCTCCAGGGTATTCTAGAACATACTCCTCCAGACGTGCATCCACATTCTGATCCGCATCAAACTGTATAGCACCGACCATTAGCTTACTGACATCCGATCTAGCCTAACTCGATGGTGTGCCCCTAAGCCTAGGGGCTGGTGTCGATCTCTCTTGCTTGCCCGTGGTTCTCCCCGGCTACTCCATTCCGTTCTCCTGTTTGTTAGCTCCTTTTCCATGCACCTAATTTCGATTTTCTACGACTCTGACTACTACAACTTCTTGATTCAGATTCCCAGTAGCTCCTACTCAAGTCTGTTTGATTCGCCTGAGGAAATTCTGCATCATCTCCTCTTGTCTCTTCATTATCCGCTCTTGCATCGCCTCCATCATAGTCTCCATCTTATTCCTAGTGACATAGACGAAGGGTTGATTAGCTCTAGCTCCTTAGAATGCCTCTTGACTCCCTCCATGGCGACTCCAATCTACAAATGGTCTCCTTGCTCACTGTCTAGCTATTGCTTCTTAGATCCAAGTATCCAAGCTTCCAAATCCCAGATTCTAGCTTCCAAATCTATGGGTGCAAGTCTTATTAGTGAAAGCACCAAGCTATTAGCGTCAAAAATGGACACCAACAACCAAATAATATGACAGCACCACAAATCTAATAACTAATTCCAAACAGAATGAAGTAGAGGACAAATTTTGAAGAATAGAAAATTAAAACAATACAAAATGAACACAAGAAGTTTTATAGTGGTTCTACGTACTTTGATCTACGTCCACTCCAAAGATTTTTCTTTTATATATGTTGTATATTGTAACTACAGTCTAGATAATAGCCTTAAAATAATAATAGAGGAAGAAGAGAGCTAGAAAGAAGATCCAAAAATGAGTGTCATGCCTATTGTATTTTTAGGGGAAGACAGAAAAATATCCAACTAAAATTCTGCGTGAAGAGGACCAAGGCCATGCTGACCCCTTCTAGAAAAAATGGGAGCCATCCGAGCCTACCTAAGGATTCGACTCGATACCTATAGAGGATCGACACCAATGCTCGGTGATACTTAGGGTGAATCCCCCTCTATGCCTTCTTTTGGTCTCTTGAATTGTTTGTATAGTTCCCTAAGTGAAATTCGGAGATGCTGACCGATTCTCTTAAGTTAAACTATTGAGTTAAGTGTCCATACCCATGGTGATCTGATCCGATCCCCTGCTTAAAGTAATTGCCAATCCATACTTAGCCAATTTCGTGAGGCCTTTCATCTAAATCTGCTTGACTATCGTACATAGCCTTGTTTATAACTGATTTTCGAACCTAATAATCATCCTTCCAAGCTTCTCGCCTTAATGATCATGAAATCCGTTGAGCCAAATCCATGGTATAGTGCCTTGTCAAAAGGTGGGATAAAAAAATGCTTTCAAGTAATATTGTTATTATTTTCTTTAAACCTTGAAAAACAATTTTCAAAACACCAAGATTTAAGTTCTAAAATTCTCAGTTTAAATCCTTATAGTTTATAAAATCATATTCAAACGAGTTACATTCTTACATCAAATCATTTAATAAATATTATTCTAAAAAGTATCTCATCTTTCTTTTAGATTATAGTAAACAGCTTTTATTAATGTTAGGTTTTACCCCCATATTATCATTAAATGCCTTATACTCAGATTGTGAAACTTAATTCACAAGGTGTTAATTTCAATGTTCCTACAATTTACTATCTACCAAAACCCATGTTGTAAAAAAGTAAATTACCTATAAACAAATTAAATAGAAAAAACAATCAATAAACAATCATCATTGCTCATAAACCGATCGAGCATGATTAGGCTAATAAATAATGAACATCATCAATACCTACATAAATCAATTACATAACCAACTTATACTTATATGTTATACTAAATACATATACGCTCTTATATATATAGATAATACACTCAACCCATGCTAGTACATTCCATTATTCTAAGTAGATATTTGAAGTAGATTTTGAAATATGAGCAAAACAAATTTTCAAAATAGTCACGGTTTGGCAGTTCGAAAACCAAAGCGATAAATTCTTTATTATTAATATTTTTAATTCTTTAAAAATATGGAGTAAATTATATAAATCTTTCAAAATGTTTTAAAGGTGATCTAAGTTATAAAGATTGATTTCTAAATGATAGAAAAGTTGTTTTGATCAAATAAGCCTTAAAAGACTATTCACAACACTTTTTGCAGCACTTTTAATAACTTTGGAAATATGACTTTAAACTTGAGTATTCTTTCCCAAATATTTTACAAATGTTTTCAAATAAATAATAAGTATTTAAAGATAATATGGTGGTTTTATAGTTTATTTTAGAAAAGTTTAAATAAATGATTGAAAGGAAAGTTGTTATAATCAAGTGATTAAATTTTGGCTCTAAAAGCCAATGAGTAGACTGGATTTTTCTGTTCGTGAGATCTGAATGTGTAACAACTAGCAATTCAGCCCTCGAAAATCAATACTAATACATCCACTATATTGCATGCTAGGTGTTTAAGTGCGGGAAAATCGATCATTAGGGTAAAAGAAAGGAAAGATAGAAGAGAAGAACCTAAATAATAAAGAAACTCACAATGTAATGGAACAATATATATTAATCAACATAACATATTACAAAGTCATTTCAAAAATGTTCCATCAGAGTCATACTAATATAAATTTTACCCTATGACAATTATAACAGCCTGTCCTTATCTAACAGATACAATATATATACAATACGGGGGAAATAAGAAAAATAGCTAGTTATCGATGAATCTACCCGCTCCAAGCTCCTCCAAGATGAATCTGTAGAAAAATCTGAATTACTTGGCCGCCCATTCAAATTTTAGCACCCAAGAGTTTAGGAAAAGGGAAAATAAACTCTAGGTTAGATATGGTTCCGGTGTAAGTAAAGCATATATTTTAACTCTATAAAAACCTTCAAAACAAAGGTATCTCGTAAGAACACGTTGCACATAAACACAGGTGGGATTTTACCTTACTATAACTAAACCATTTTTTATATAAAATCCAGTGGTATTATAATAATGTCTAGATTTAAAGTAAACAGAGAAAATAGCTGAAATGCTTGTTTCTCACATTTCAATATAGTTATGCACAACTAAGACTATTAGGTTCGTATTGGAGAATGAATTCTGACAACGGCTGGTACACCTCTAGAAAATGCACATGGGTCAGACCCTGACTTGATCTACCCTTACTAACATAGAGCCGCATGCCTCTTTAACATGGCGAACTGGATTACCTCATCTTTTGACATCGAGGCCTTATACTACTATGGTGCCTACGTGCCAAACAAGAAAATTTAGGATAGGATGATATCTCCTAATGGTAGCTGACCACATAGCTCTACTGCATGCCCTGTTTTCCCCTTTTTTCCAGTTGTGAGGCTTGAGCCTACACTTTTCCTTCTTTCATACCAGCAAACCATCTTGGAATGCTAACACTGCCTTCCAGGCAGATATTAAATGCCAGCATTCATCCATGCAAGTTTTAGAATCGAACAAACATTCCACATTACTATTTTCCATTTGGAATCACCTTCGGGAAGAATAGTATTTTCATTATGATTTAACATCGTTTGTTATTAGTTTGTAGTGGTTCGGATAAATCCGAGGATCGATGTCTCCAAACTAAGTGAAATTTTCAGCTAACTCAATTTTGGTTCTTTTGAAAGTATGACTTAGCAATCGAGTCCTCAATGGGATACTCGAACATACCCGACATACCTCCTGAGTCAAAACTGGTCTAAATTTGATAGTCAGTTATTTAACTATCAAATAAACAAACAACAACTAATTCCATTTGAGATTTATTTATCCATAGCAACCACTAAGCCTCAAAACACATCTTTATTTAGTAAATCTCTTTCAAAAATGTTTATCTGATACATTCATATACTTATCTCTATGACATAAGTCTATTCATAAAACATTTGTAATAGATTTCTCATTTTCAAATCATGTTAAAGGATTAAACAAACATTGCTTAAATTAGAGATACAGACAACCTTAAACACTATTCCATCGATGTTAAGTATGGAATGGATATTTCATATCACCAGTTTAAAGAGTCGGTTTGGAGAAACCCAGATCTCAAATTCTTTTTATTTTTCGATAAATCCTTTTTAGTCAAATTTATTTCATGCGTGAAATCTGTTTTACTTGAAATCCAGATCCATTTCAAAATACTTTTCAAACTTCCAATTCATTTATAAAATCATTTTACAAATATCCAAAATCGTTTATATAAATTTATTTTATAAATATCCATACCTTTTACGTAAATTTATTATAAATATCAAAACCTTTTTATAAACTCCCTTTATGAATATCCAAATCATTTTCTAAAACTTCTTTTATAAATACCCTAAATCATTTATAAAACTTCTTTATAAACCTTTCCTTTTTTAGACAACTTCTTAAATAACCTTAAATCAGATTAGCCTCCATTAATAAGGAAATCCATTTTATAAATCTCCCTTACTTTGAAATCTTCTTTGCTTGAAAACTCAAATCCATTTACCTAAAACACCTTATAAATTTCCAAATTTTTGTATAAAACACTTTATAAAAAATTCTTTTTTTATAAACATACAAATCATTTAGAAAACTCTTTGTAAACTTCTTCTTATAACATTGAAAACCATTTCTATTAGTTAAAACATCTTTAATAAAACAATTTTCCAACTCATCCTTCAAATACCTTGTTTAAAATGGAATAATTTTGAAATGATTTCAAAAAGAAAATGAAATATTTATCCTTACAAAATCAAATGGAGGCTTAATGATCATAATTGTGCTTTCAATTTGATTTTACCTATCCTATTTTAACATGGCAACATATATAATAGGTATATAAGGGATCAACATAACAATCAATCAACTTAAGTAAATGTTCAAGTTAATTGTAATAGCAAAATGGTGTTTTGTTCTGCTAATAGATGTCATTTAGTTTTCCTAATCATATAAGGTTACTTAAGAATAAGCGACATAGAAATCCCTTGATTTAGAACAAACTTGGAAAGGAAACAAATTAAAACAAAACCGATTACTTAAACTCAAAGCTATTTTAAAATAATTAAAATCTTATTAATTAGAATCAAATCCTTGTTAAACAGTAAATAAACTCTAGTTAAAAGTAATTAAACCTTAGTTAAACCTTATTGAAACATAATTAAACTTTAATCAAAGATTAATTAAATAAATTCCTTTAAAATTATAATTAATTAATAATTATCTTAAATAAAAAATTAAATAATAATTAGTTAATCCTTAGTTAAATAATAAATAATAATTAAGTAACAAATCATGATTAACTCAGTTGATTAACATTTTAGTTTAAAAACCATTATTAACTAATGATTAAGTACAAATTACCTTTATTAATTAATTAATCAATTAATAATAATCATTAAATAATTAAATAATTATTATCTAATTAACTAATTAAAGTTAGAAAATATTTTCAAAAGATTTTCAAGCGAAAACAAGTTTCGATTAGAAAACATTTCCAACTATCGCTATACAAGACGTAATTTCAAAACTTGAAATTTTCTTTTCCAACTTTGAAAACTTAAACATTTTGAAAAATTATCCTTTCTAAAACATAAACGATTGTTTTGAAATCCAAAACAAAGATTCAAACTTGAAATAGTTTAACTTTTTTTAAAAATCTATATTTCGAACTTTTAATAAGGGATTTTCATGTCGCTTTGAGTCAGTAAGCGCTAACTTTCTACAACATGAACTAACATACAATAAACTTCACATTCACATCACAATTCATATCATGTCACACAATCACTAGCATTAGCAACATCATTTACAATATTTACTAATTATCTTTCAAATTCAAGTTCAAGTTAACTTATTCCACAAACCAACATACACATCTACAACTAATCAACATCACATCCAAGTAAATCAATGCATAACCATTCAACATCATAATTACACCACACAAGCATCATCTTTGACAACTAATCACACTACAAATTTGAAGGTAATAACTTGGTTTAAAAGTGAGAACTTTACTCACCAAACTCGACTAAACTCTACTTGAACTAGCTCTAACCTAAGATCTTTTTCTCCTAACTAGATGAAGTAGGTTTGTGGACTTTGGAAGGCTAAATAGGCTCGGCATAATGAACAATAGGCATGGCCATGGCAAGAACACGGCTTGGCCTTGGTGGTTTAATGGAGTATAGGGCCTTGTTTAGTAGAGAATAAGTTTGGAAGTGAAAAGGATTAGTCTTTACTAGATTTTTAAGTGAATAAGCTAACGTTTTCTCTTAAGAAAAGAGATGGATGCCATGAATGGAAGAAGTGGATGTACTTGAAAATAGAAAGCATATGAACCAAGGAAAAATAAAGAGAGCGAGGAGGTATTTATAGAAAACGAGGGATAATTTGGTAAAATGACTATTATAAAATAATAATAAACTTTTCATGAAAGCATATCACCATTCCTTCCCCCATACCCTATTATACATGTTACCAACATAGCCACACCCCCACCATACTCTCACATACTAACCTAGGTTGTGTTGGTGATGGATGTGTGATATCTTAGGTTAATTTAGGTTATATAATACACATTTGTAAATAAAAGGACAAATCATGCATGTATGTGTATATATACACTAAGAATTTGTGGTGTATACATGTATATGAATGTATATTTATTTGTAAATGTGATCAACCCTAGTTTTAATAAGTGTGCATGTTGCACCAAATGTGCACAATGTTTCTGACGAATTTCAGGTGTTGAAAATTCGAAATTTCGAAAAACGTTCTACGGTCACATTTATATTTTTATTTGAACTATTTATATTCATATACAAATTTTGAAACTAATTTATCATCATTATTAAATAACTAAAATAGGTTTATTTGCTAAAAATCCATTTAATGATTATATAAAATATATTTAAATAGCCTATTTCAAAGTGGCAAAATCCTGGGTTGTTACAAAACTATTTTACTATCATTTTTATTCTTTAAAGGGGTTATATTTTTTAATTATAAAACCTATTGTTTTAATATTTAAAATTTATGGAATATTCCCAAATCAAGGCGGTGAAATTCTAGGTTGTTACAGGATCTGAGGTGCTTAAACTAAGGAGATGTTCAGGAGCAACTAGTGGCGTGGCTCGTTTGGCCTTTTTCCTAGGTGAGTAAAAGATAAGGTCGAAATGTTGGAAATGAGGCAAGTATAAAAGATTTAATTTTTCAAATTTAAACAACTTGGATTGTATAGAAATAATCTTCTTATACTTTGTATTAAATTCCAAGGAGCGAAACTGTATTATCCGTGTGCATTTAAAAGGTGATTTCAACGTTATTCGATGGGTAGTAAAGGTTGAATACGGAAATTGATGTTGAGTAGAATTAGTACAATTTCTATCAACCCTTTTTAACTTAATAAGGTTTTCCAATATGACCTAAGAAAACAATTTGATTTCAAAGTTAAAGTGAGGTTTAATGATTCTGTATATACCAGAAAGAAATGTCTTAAAGTTATATATATTTCTAGAAGATATTTTTAATAAAAATAAAGTAATTAATCAAATGATAAGCACTTATTTATTTAATATATTTTATCAATGATTGGTTCAAAGGAACCAGGATTAGATTTGCGTGATTCTTATTCAAAAACCACTTCGAACCAATTTACGTATTCGAGGTGAAGACATGGAATGATAATAAATGGAATGAAGGGCTACTTGTCACTGACCCTCAGGGGAAATTTACCATATCATATATATGTGGCAGTAGTATCTTCGTTTGATCTTCAACTCGCTATTAATCCTAGGGATGATTCCTGATAGGATGTGGTAGGACAGTTCCTTCGGTTTATCCTGTTCCTGGACAACTTGTATGGACAAATGTCTGACATTGCATTTCCAACATACACGTACATCGACTTTTACAAATATACATCTGTTTGTTGGTGTAAGAAGTAACTCTTCTATATTTAACACCCTTCTCTTAGACGTACGAGCTCAGAGGTTGTATATTTGTGAAAATCAATGGTGCATGATGGAATTAGAAATGTGGCATTCAAAGTAATGTGCTATATTAAAGGTAATCGTTACATTGGACTTCATCACTCGAAAATGGCTTAAATAGGGCATGCCGCAAGGCTATTTGGCTCGCAACCATTAAGGTATGGTCAAAACCTTTTAGATTACCTTATATGTCGAGTATATTTTTTAAGCAAAGAAAGCTCTCAAATAAGTCGATTACGACCGGAATGATGTCATATTCGGTTCTATACGCCACCAGATGGGTCTCTAGGTAGGCCAGTCTTTCTAGTTGCAGAGGTTTTAAAGGGTGTAGACCCTTGATACATCCCTCTAGAGATGTACATAAGGAAGGTAGTTCCTTATCTACTATTATATACAAATCCATTCTCCAATAAGTGTCTTCGGACTTGATTGTAGAACCTATTATCCTAGAATTTAATCAATGTAACAATTTCGACTAAGTTTATATAAGTTTACTTGGAAAGTGTTTTCAAAAGAATATCATTAAAAATAATATTCTCCGATTTTTCATAGTAATGATTTTGGTTATCATAAGGTAAAACCCGTTCCATGTTTGTGTGTGTCGTGATCATATGAAATACCTTTTGTTTTGTAAATATCCATATTTTGAGTTTCTCTTACTAGTCCCATGATGACCCAAAGTTTATTTTTATTTTCCTTTAAACTTTGGGTGCCCTATTTTTTTCTTGGCAACCAAGTAATCAGGTTTACTTGGAGTATTATGATGGAGCTTGAAGTCTAGAGCTGAAGATATTCTTGCAGACAGTTCTCTATTTCCTTTTCCACTGCATTAGTTTATTGGTTTTATTCAGCATTTGTAAGGAAAGAGATTTATAAATATCTAGGTTGATTTATAAGATAGACTATGATAAATGTATTTAAATTTTCCACTGTAAAGATATATATATATATATATATATATATATATATATATATATATATATATGTATGTATGTATATGTATTGAAATAATATATGTTATTTCTTTCGTGTAAGACTCTGTTCTTCCTTTATTTTCTTTATTGCATGATAATCTACATCTTTGACACTTGGACTTGCGGCATGTGAATACCATGGATGTATTAGTGTTGATTTTCGAGGGTAGAGGAGGTGGATCGTCACATTTGGTATCAGAGCTTACGATTGAGCGAATACTTGAGCCTGCTAGGAGTAAAATCTCATCAAAGGTAAGGTTAGTGATATCATAGGATGAGTAACTCATTAGAGATAGGGTAAGTGACACCTTAGAATAAGTTGAGAGTGTAATATTTGAGCATGTATTTGTTAATGATATATATAAATGATTTTTGTTTTGAAAAGTTTGTAAATGAAACAATTTTACTAGGATTGTATTTTGAATATTGAGAAATATCTTTCAAATGATATAGTTATTTATATAGTGATTTGTTGTTTGATTTAAAAGTTTAAATATAAACCCTTTGTGATTTAAGTTTCATGACTTGACTATAAGGTATTTGATAATAATATTGGGTTAAGCTTAATGAATTTATAAAATAATAAATGAGCATGTTTATAAAAGTGTATTTCACAAGAAAATCAAATGATTTTTTAAAGATGAATTTGGAAGATATTTATAAAGGAGATTTCATAAATCAATGAGATTTATAAAAGAATAAGTTATGAATGAAATTTTATAAATAAAGAGATTTTATAAGAAAAGGTTTTATAAAATAGAAAGGAAATTTATAAACATTGTTTTATAAATATGGAAATGATTTGTGTTGAGATGTAAGTATGGATTTTAAAGAGAAAATACATTCGCGCTTTAAAAAATAGTCTTTTAAAGGAATGTTTTGAAAGTGATCTTTAAATGAAGATTAATGACTTTAATAAGTGATCTAAAATTTACTAAGTTATGAAAACATAAATTTCAACATGTATTGTTGCAGTACATATTTTCGATAAAGTAAGAAAATATCAAATGATAACTAGTTTGAGTGGCTCGAAAGTAACTAAAAATGACCAAGAGATATGTTCGGATGGTAAACACTTCTCTTAAATAATATCCTTCTTGTTAAGGGGGTATAGGATACTATCGGCAATACCAAGTTCCTTGGTATTATTTTAGAGTTGCTCGATCTGTATAATTTTCCTTAAGTTAACCAGATAATTTTGAATTATTGATTAATAGGTTAATATAAAGGTTAGTTAAAAAGGAATATATTATAATGAGAGAAGTTGACTATAATTTTGGAAAATAAAAGATAATCTTTTAAATTCAAATGATTCCTTTGGGATGAAATGTTTTCCTTTAAGAAAAATATTTGAAAGTAAATATTTAGAGTGATTATATATATAAGAGCATCTTTAAAAGATAAATGTTTTAATAAAGATTTTTGAATGTTAATAAGTACTTATGAGAAACTTAGATCATTTCATAATAAGATTTTGATTTAAGATTCAAGTGTAGAATTTTGAGGTGTTTACATCAGTCCGAAAATGGATTTATCACTTGATTCTTGATGGCAAACATTAATGAGGGTATGGTTGGATACTTGAGTTTTCTATCATAGTTGAGAGCTATGCAAGGAAAACTAAAAATGTTGATCGGAAAGCCTGATCATAGTCCGCACTAGAGGATCGGAGGATCAATACTAGTTCAAACTTAAATTATGGATTCAAATAGTAGGAATCTAATATTGCATACGGATGATCTATGTACATCGTACGGGTGCAAGTTTAAAAATAAATATTTTGGGCAAGCACCTTTGGATTTTGTGTGGTAATTTCAAGGACGAAATTCTTTTAAGGTGGAAGCATGTAACGACTAGCAAATTTATCAATTTGATAAATTATATTTATTTTTAAATATTCAGATGTAAGTTTTTTTGAAAACATCGTGATGTTTTGAATAAGAATGATGGTAATCTTATTTTGAATAAGTATTTACGAAAATATGTACTTTGAAGGAATATCAATAAAATGGTCAAAAATTGTTTTATCAATAAACAACTCTATAATTATTAAAAGTAGCACACGAAGCTGGATACACACATTTATTTATCCATTAAACATGAATATAAAATAAAATTAATTACTTTGTTTTTGGAAAATAAAATGAATTTATGACATCATCAATAATGGCATCATATTTAATAATTGATTTATGAGTTTAAATTGAGATTTAATGATTTAATAAATTATTACAATTTTTTAGATAATTGTTTTTAAATGATAATAATTCATTTTAATTAGTTATGAAGTGATAATAAGACATTTATAATAGTTTTATATAGATATATATTTGACTTGAAAATATAAGAATGTTCGTATCACTTTATCGACATAACAGCAGTTTTTGTAAACAATTGTTTAATATTAGTTTTTATGGTTTTATGATTCAAATGAGATCATTTTAATTAATTTACAATGATTGAAAATTAGTTTTTAATTTTTTTTTACATTCATTGTAAATTAATTTATAAGTGAAAATGTGACCGAGAATTGGCTTTCCGATTTTCGACGGTTTAATAAACGGAAGTTATTCAAAGTAGTTGAAACCTTGTTTATATGTTTTGTGCACATATATAACATACATAAGTGTATAGTACCATATACATATGAAATTAACGCATATAGAAAAGAAAAAATGTACTTACCATTTACACTAGAATTTACATATAGTAAAAAGGTATAAATATCTAAGATAATTTCTAACCTAAAAAGCAAACATCAACTCACTTACACACCATCATCACCACATACAAAGAGGCACAAAGGGGGATGGCATTGCCGTGCACCTAGATGGGAGTGGACGGGTGTGGGTAGGGGGTAAAAGGGTAATTACACATTTGGGTATTTATTCCAAAAGTTTTCCTACAAATACCCACCATTCTCTTCTTAATTTTACACACTATTCTACTTCATCTTCTTCCTCATTCTCAAGCTTTTTAATAGCTTCCTACCTTAAAGTAAATTATGAAAAAAACACTGCAGAAAGTAATTAATTTTATATAAGTATATATACATTTGCATTCCACTCAAAAAAAAGCTCAAATCCATTCATTCCCTCTCTCATAACCCATGGCCACCACCTCATACCACCAAGATATCTCCATCCAAGTTAGGCCAAGACCAGTCAAAGGTTCGAGGCTCGATTCCATAGGCTTTGATTATTTTGTAGCCAAGCTATAGTGAACTTTCGTAAAGTTAGAAACTAATGAAGGTGAGAAACTATATATACATATAAGTATATATAATGATGTGATATGATTGCTATAGATGTTTACTATGCTTTGACCATCAAGTATTGGTGTTTTAATATAGTGTTTAATTGTGTAAACAAGTCACGTTAAATACGCGTCGATATTACATAAGGAAATCACTTTTCGAATCAAGTTGACATGGAATCGTCAAACTCTTTATAAATGTTTAAAATGATTTATAAATGTTTTATAAACATTAAAACCCAATTTGGCCAAGTTTGGATAAGTTATGAAAATTGAGTCAAAAATAAGCACGTCGCGTATCGGTGGTTCACGATTTCGCACCGTAAAAAGTTAAATCCATTTACACGATGAATTCATAGTTGAAATTCTTTGGAATAAGAATTTTTTGAAATTTTATAATCATAGTTTTCAAACAAAAGAAAACGATCGAGATTTCGTTTAGTTGATTTTGAAATGTAGGCAAAACAAGTTTTCAAAATAGTCGCGGTTTGGTAGTTCGAAAACCAAAGCGATAATTCTTTAAAAGCAATATTTTTAATTCTTTAAAAATATGGAATAAATTTTGTAAATATTTTAAAATGTTTTGAAGAAGATTTGAGTTATAAAAATGGAGTTCTAAATGATAGAAAAGTTGTTTTGTTCAAATAAGCCTTAAAAACACTATTCGTAGCGCTTTTTGCAGCACTTTTAATAACTTCTGAAAAAAGGCATTAAACATAAGCGTTCTTTTCTCAAGTATTTTATAAATGTTTTCAAATAAATAATTAAGTATTTTAAGGATAATATGGAGATTTTATAATTTATTATAAAAGACTTCGAATAAATGGTTTAAAGAAAAGTTGCTACAATCAAGTGATTAAATCTTTGCAAGTCGATGAGTAGGCTGGATTTTTCTATTCGTGAGATCCAAATGTGAGGTTCTTAAATTAAGAAGATATTCGAGAGCCACCAATGCCTTGGCTTACCCTGCCTTTTTCCTGGATGAGTAATAGATAAGGTTGAAATGTCGAAAATAAGGCAAGCATAGAAGATTTATTTTTTTCCAAATTTAAACAACTTGGATTATATTGAAATAATCTTCTTACACTTGATATTAAATTCCGAGGAGGGAACCCGTACTATCCGTGTGAATTCAAAAGGTGATTTCACTATTATTCGACGGATAGTAAAAGTTGAATACAGAAATTGATGTTGAGTAGAATTAGTATAATTTCTATCAACCCTTTTTAACTTGATAATATTTTCCAATATGACTTATGAAAATGATTTGTATTTCCAAAGCTAAAGAGAGGTTTAATGATTTGTACATATCAAAAACAAATGTTTTAAAGATATATATTTATATATATATATATATATATATATATATATCGAGAAGATAATTTTGATAAAAAGAAAGTAATTAATCAAATAATGAGCACCTATTTACTTAACATATTTTACCAACGACTGGTTCAAAGGAACCTGGATCAGGTTTGAGTGATTCTTGTCCGAAAACCACTTCGAACCAATTTATGCATTCAAAGTGAAGACATGGAATGATAATAAATGGAATGAACGGCTACTTGTCACTGACCCTTCGGGGAAATTTATCATATCATATATATATGGCTGTAGTACTTCATTTGATCTTCTTTGCATCAGCTACTTGCTAATAATCCTAGGGATGATTCCCGATAGGATGTGCTAGGAGATTTCTTTCAATTTGTCCTATTCTTGAACCATGTATGGAAAAATGTCTGACATTGCATTTTCAATATACACATACATTGACTTTTACAAACATACATCTATTTGGTGGCGTTGGGAGTAACTATCCTATACTTAACACCCTTATCTAAGATGTACAAGATTAGAGATTGCACATTGGTGGAAATCAATGGTGTGAGATGGAATTGGCAATATGCCATTCAAAGTTAATTTGCTATGTGAAAAGTAATCGTTGCCTTGGGCCCCATCACTCCAAAATGGCCTAAACAGGGCATGTCGTAAGGATATATGGTTCACAACCATAGGATATGGTCATTACCTTTCTATATTGCTATATATATGTCAAGTATGTTGCGAGCGCTAAGAGAGCTCTCGGATAGATCGGTTACGACCAGCGTGATGTCATATTCAGCTCTATCCGCCACTAGATGGGTCTGTGGGCAGGCTGGTCTTTCCAGGTACAGAGGTTTCTTAAGGTGTTGATCATCGGTACATCCCTCTAGAGATGTACTATATGAGAAGTAGTTCCTTACCTGCCATTGTATGGAAATCCATTCTCCAATAAATGCCTTCACACTTGATTGTAGAACCTATTATGCTGGAATTTAATCAATATAACAATTTTGGCTAAGATTACATAAGTTTACTTGAAAAGTGTTTCCAAAAGAATGTCATTAAAAATAATATTCCTCGATTTTGCATAGTAAATATTTTGATTATCATAGGGTAAAACCCGTTGCGTGATCTTATGAGATACCCTTTGTTTTCAAATATCCGTAATTTGAGTTGCTCACATCAGTCCCATGCTAACCCGGAGTTTATTTTTCTTTTCCCTTAAGCTCTGGGTGCCTTATTATTTTCGGGCAGCCAAGTAGTTAGATATTACTTGGAGCGTTATGATGGAGCTTGAAGTCTGTACCTGAAGATGTTCCTGTAGGTAGTTCTCCATTTCCTTTCCCGCTGCATTAGTTTACTTATTGTTTCAGCATTTGTAAGGATACAAAGTTATTACCGTTCAAGCTAATTTATAAGATAGACTTTGCTAAATGTATTTAGAATTTCCATTATATATATATTGAATAATATATGTTATTCCATTTGTGTAAAATTATGTTCTATCTTTCTTTTCATGTACTCAATGATAATCTCCCTCTCCAGCACTTGGATTTATGGCACGTGAATACCGAAGATGTATTAATGTCAATTTCTGTAGGTCGAGGAGGTAGATCATCACAAAAGTGAAATCTACATGATCGAGCGATCAGATTTCATATTACTTATGGGTGACATATATACATTGTATATGCTTTAATCAATCATCTGCTTTTGTCATGAGAAATGCAAGATGTATATTTGGATATTATTTATATATAAGATGCAAGTTTATGAGAGAAAAGGCTAGTTTGATGCTTCTGATTTCGTGAGTAGAGTTGGTTGCTCCTTATAATTTGTTCAGTTGATGGTTCTATGCCCTAGATTTGGAAGGCCACTTGGCTTTTGTTTTTTTTATTGGTTTAGGCCTGTAGTGGAGATTTGTACTTTTCTAGATTAAGCCGTGCAAAGGAGGTATTGTCGAAATTTTTCTTAATTTTAAGAGACTTAGTGAATTTAGTAATCCATTTCAAGTAATTGATTTTGAAAAGTTAATAGGTTTGGAGGCATTTTTCTTACCTTTGGAGTTTTAGGGACGTAATTCTTTTTAAGGGAGGAAAAATGTAACGACCCAAAATTTTGGTCATTTGATTCTGAATATTTAATTAATTTTAAATATTATGATATTGGTTTTAAACATTAATAATTTGAATATAAAATATAGGGATAATTTAAAATATTTGAATTAGTGAATTTAATATTTGAATGGTGAATTAAATATTTGTATTTTAAGTTGAATATTAATTTAATGGATTGAATAACTTTATTTAGCTCTTTTTAATTAATTAATTATAACGGTGAATTCATTTTATAAATTTAGTTACAATAATAATTTTTTTGAAGAAATAAAAGGAAATCAAACTTCAATATAACGACTCAATATTTATTGATGCATTTCTAATTTATTTTATTTTATTTTTCATAGTTTTTATCTGGAAATTATTCAAATTATCGGTCGACGATTTTTCGACAAAAGATAGTGTTTTTGGTAATTTTACAAAAATGAATAAACAATATATATTATTTTTGTTTTGAGGTTGCGTCACTATTCTGAGCATGGCCATATTTTTGTTTTATGGTTCGGAGTTTGTAAACGAACAAAAATCTATGTAGCGAGATGTCGAAAGTTGCAAATTAAATATAACCTAACACTAGATAATTCAACATAAGGAAAATTCCTTTGCCTTTTCTTGTTTCCCTTCAAATCCATGTCTAGTAAAAAGAAAATGATCTGCTCTCTTTCAAAAATCAAAAACCAACTCTACCTCAACTAAAAAGTGCATATCACGGTTCGTTGGAACCATATGGTCAAGATCTTCATTTTGGCATGAGTATCGTATGGTGCAGATTCATTTTATATGGCTCGACCAGTTTGGGAGTGAGACAACTAGAGTTAAGAATCTGAGGAGCTTGGGAGGCGAGATGGAGATCACCGATGGGTTGCTTGTATCGAGGAGAACCTCCTAGCATATTTTCAATGAGCTCGGTGAAGTATCATGGGGCGCATCTCTTTCCAGGTCGCAGGTGAAACCATATGTCTTGATCGGCATGGGAGGTTCAGACCTTAGGCTATGGTGTGGGTTTGGCTGCCGCGCATGGAGAAGGGTTTAGCTAGTGGTTTCGTTGCACTGCATGGATGGACGGAGGTGTTGTAGGTAGAGGACGGTGGCAACGAGGTTCGTCTATAGGGTTTTAGAGAGGGAGTTTAACAAACAAGAGGAAGAAGGATTAATTTTTGGGTAATTAAAGTTAATGTATGATTAAGGTATTAATTGTTTATTTAAAAATTGATAACTTATATACTGCATAACTTGCTCGTACGAGGTCCAATCGAGATGAAACATTTTGTGTTGCACTTGTAATGGCGAAGGCTACACGATGGAATTGGTTTGGTTGAATTTGAAGCAAGTGGAAATTTGGGCTAAATTCTAATGTCATTCGATTTTAGTTCAAACCGAAACGCTTTGGCGCCAACTGGAATTTCGGTAAGTATAACTCACCTCTTTGGTTAATCAGTATATTATAAAATAGATAGAATTATATTATTGTGGTTGGTTGAAATTATTGGCTGATTGATTAAAATATCCACATTGAAAATCAATTAGTATTTGAAATTGAAATACAAGAATTTTGTTGAGAAATCCATATTTATCGATATTATTAATTTTAATTTCCAGTTATTTACCTATTTATTTATTTCAGTCATATATATCTATGATATAGATTGTTAAATGCGGAACTTAATCATTTGTCATTTTGGATGTGACACCAGCATATGTGAAAATTGAACCTTTATATTAGAAAAGGTAGTTATAGCACTGGCTAAGTGCTATAGTAATTATTTGACCTCGATACAGTATTTTGAAATACTATAAATTTTTGATTTGGTTTGGAAATGATTTTTGATTTAGGAAAATGATTTTAAAAATAACTGTTTTGAAATTTCTATGATACTTTAATTTAAAGGAATTTTTAAACATTTCTATTTTTTTTGAACTTCTTTATTGATATCCTGGAATTTCAAGGAATTTAAAATGCGATAATCCATTAATTAGATTATTTAAAATTAGTAAAATTTGTTATTTTCAAAAATATATATCATAATAATGTGATGTTTTTAAATATAGATATAAATTGGATTTTAAATAGACTTATCATTTTCAATTTAATAAGGGTTGTTTAAATGTATATATACATCTATATTTCTGTAAGTTAATTTTAAAAATAGAATTATTATTTTCAAATTTAATAATGTGTTTGTTTAAAATAATATATATATTTTTAAGTTGATTTTAAATTAGATTTTAAAATTGAATTTGTGTTTGAATTTAGATTTAAATTTGGATTTAAAAGGATATATATATTTTGAAATATTTTGCATATAAAATTATACAAATAAGGCTTTTATTTGAATAATAATTATTTTATATTATTTTCCTTAGAGAGTATTATTTATATAAATTTTGAAAATGTTTATTGTTAACCCGCCTTTTAGCAAGGCCATGGACAGGCGGATCCAACATTATTGGCTGCTCGTTCGTCGAGGCTGGTGTATGATGGAGTTATTTGACTGGATGGATGGATGACGCAACGCGCTTGGAAGATGGAAATTGGATTGGATAAAGATGGATCAACTATAATTTGGGTCTAAGAAATTTGGTTCGGTCTGGAAGTTAGACGCCTCTCTACATTGGACGCCGCTCGGCATTGGACCGCACTCGGCCTTAGACATCGTTCGGCATGATGGATCGTTCGGCATGATGGATCGTTCGGCATGATGGGTCGTATGGCATGAGGGTCGTTCGGCGTGATGGGTCGTTCGGCCTGAGGGTCGTTCGACATGAGGGTCGTTCGGCATGATGGGTCGTTCGGCATGATGGGTCGTTCGGCATGTGGGTCTTTCGGCATGATGGGACGTTCGGCATGATGGGTCGTTCGGCATGAGGGTCGTTCGGCATGATGGGTCGTTCGGCATGATGGGTCGGTCGGCATGATGGGTCGGTCGGCATGATGGGTCGTTCGGCATGATGGGTCGTTCGGCTTGATGGGTCGTTCTGCTTGATGGGTCGTTCTGCTTGATGGGCCGTTCGGCTTGATGTATCGTTTGGCTTGATGGGTTGTTCGACATCAGGTGCGGCTCAGCATTGGGGAGAGGTCGTTGTGACTCGACATTGTGGTTCGGCATGGGCCGTTCGGCCTTGATGGGCTTGGGTTATTCAAAGAGCCCAACAACTACCTGGACATGTCTATAAATACAGCGTGAAGGAGTTCAAAAAAGGGATCTTCTCTTGAGCTCTCTGAATTTCTATTTTCTAAGGCTAAGGCTAGTTTACCACTTTGTAACTGTAACCAATTACGACAGCAATAAAAGTAAACTTCTGGAGCGGACGTAGGCCGGAGTTAGCCGAACCACTATAAAAATCTTTTGTTCTTTACTGCTTAATTTCTATTTTGATTGTTCTTCACACTATAACTCTCTACATATACCCTATCTGTCATCTATGACTGTTAGTTGGTGCTTTCATCTACATTTGGGTGTTAGTGACCAATTTTGATACTAACATTTTGGAGCTTCCACTGAGAAAGCTAGCACTCAGGGATTTTGAAGCTTGGATTTTGGATTGAAAAGCTAGAAAACTCGGATTTTAGGAAGAAATGGGTAGACCACCAACAAGGAAGCAAGCAGCGGAAAGGAGCAATCAGGAAGGAAGTCAAGCGGCGTCTTCTGGATCTAGAGAGAAGCATGCATCCGTCTACATAACTCGGGACGAGATGTAGGTAATGATGAATTCTATGCAGAAGCAGATGATGAAACGACAAGAGGAGATGCAGGCTCTTCTTAGGCAATCTGGACAATCAGGAATTGCAGGTGCTCAAGTTCTCGGAACCGGACTAGAGGGACACAACCAGCAGGTGGATGGAGTAATTCAGCAGGGGGCAAACCCCAATCAACGGACGACTAACAATCCGGAAGGACCTGAACTCAGGGTCGCACCACCAGATAACCCTGAACCAGTTCATGGAGGGGTTCTGGCTAACACCACGTAATAGGATGCTCGCAGGAATGTAAGAGCAAGAGATGAAGAGTATGTACCAAAATTCCCTCGGAGACTCGGGGGGCAACCCTTGATGGACAATGCTGGATTAGCCGAGGTTATCAGGCGAACTATGCACGGACGTTTGACCAATAAAGATCTGGAAGGAGTAAACAAGAGTCCGTTCACTCTTGAAATCAAGATAGCTCAGAATTCGCTAAATTTCAAGCTACCTAACGTGGAAATGTACAATGGCATGGCTGATCCAACAGATCACTTGATGAGATATACCAAACACATGGAGGTGCTGGGGGCATCGGAAGAAGTTATGGCTCGATGTTTCCCTTTATTCTTGACGGACATAGCTGCTATGTGGTTCAGGCAGCTAGAAGAAGGATCTATCGGTACATGGACAGAGTTGGTGGACAGGTTTCTGAAGTAATTTCGGGTACATATCAAGAGGCCAAAGAATGTAATGATGCTGACATCAGTAAAATAGAGGACGAAGGAATCACTCATAGCTTTCTTAACTCGGTTCAATGCAGAGATCGCTTCGGTGGATCGACCGGATCCATCGATGGTCTTAATGGCAGCAGTATCAGTAGTCAGAGAGAATTCATATTTCAAGGTATCTTTAATACGGGACCCACCGATAGATCTCGGGTAATTCTTTCATGAAGCTGAGAGATTCCTTCAACAGGAAGATGCATGCTCAGATGTGAAGGTAAAGGAGGTGAACACGGCTAAGGATGGAGGGCCATCCTGTGGAAGCTTGGAAAAAGATAAAGATAAAGGGAAAAGGAAGCTGGATGATGAATTAGGAAAGGTTAGGAAGCGGTGGAGAGAGCAAAAATTCTCCACCTACATAGGATTGAACGAGACGCTGGAATGGATTTATTTGGAGAGTCGGAATCGCCTTCCCTATAGAAGGCCAGATAGGGGAAAACCCTCCAAACGTGAGAGGGCATCAGGAAAACACTGCCTCTTCCACGATTTGGACGGGCATGATACCAACAGCTGCAGGCACTTAAAGGACATAATTGAGGAGCATGTAAGGAATGGACAGTTGCGACAATACGTCGGAGCTCGAAATGCAGTGGTGGGGCAGCAACAATCACCGTCTACCTCACACAGTGATGGTACGAGGCACCGGAATGATGGTCGATTGGTTATCAATTGACTGGGATATTATGAAATAAGTATAAAACTACAGGCAAACGGCCAAGTTACTTACTCGTGTACGAGGACGGAGATACCCCTTAGACATGCTCTGAGATGATGATAAACCACGACGCTCTAGTTTGTGAAATCTGCTTTCTCTTTTTTGGCATTGGACATTTTCTTTTTCTTGGTTTGGTTTGAACTTCTGGTTTTGTTTGTTTGTTTCCTGGTTTTGAATTTTATTTGGATGATTGTTTTCTAGTTTGGATATTGGTTTGGATTTTTGATACGGATTTATTTTTTTCTGATTTGATCTGGATTTTGGATTGGCTTTCGATTGGATTTTTTATCTGGCTTTTGGTAAATGGTCGTTAGGCATGGATTATACCTGGCAAGTGGTAAGTCGCTTTGTCCACGCATGGCAAATCGACTTATTCAGGTCGTCGAGTACGAACTATGCTCGACAAGGGTCTGGAGAGACCAGGATTCGGCCTAGGACTTAGGCCCCATATTATCGGTTACTATTTTAGGTCGTCAAGTATGGACTATGCTCGGCAAGGGTCTGGGGAGACCAGGATTCGGCCTAGGACTTAGGCCACATATTATCGGTTACTATTTCAGGTCGTCGAGTGTCGACTATGCTGGGCAAGGGTTCGGAGAGACCAGGATTTGGCCTAGGACTTAGGTCATATATTATCGGTTACTACTTCAGGTCATCGAGTATGGACAATGAACGACAAGGGTTCGGAGCGACCAGGATTCGGCTTAGGACCGAATCCATGGCATTACTCAATGTCCAGGGACACTGGCCCATGGTCCTCAGGTGTGGATTACGCCTGCCAAGAACCCGAAGAGGTTACAGATTTGAATACTGATCCGGAGAGGTCAGGATTCAGTTATTGGTTACTGGATAAGGATGGATTAGGACTCAGTTGTATAGTTCGGATGGATATGGAATTGGCTAAAGGCTTTGGTTACTGGATTTGGAATAGGACATCGACTCGGAGTAATCAAGAACGATGCACTGAGATGATATGGTTATGGACTTCAAATATCGAACTTGAAACTACTCAAAACACACCTTCCAACAGCAAGGCATGTTTTGGGGGGCAAGTATTAATCCGCCTTTTAGCAAGGCCATGGATAGGCGGATCCAACATTATCGGATGCTCGTTCGTCGAGGCTGGTGTACGATGGAGTTATTTGACTGGATGGATGGATGACGCAATGCGCTTGGAAGATGGAAATTGGATTGGATAAAGATGGATCAACTATAATTTGGGACTAGGAAATTTGGTTCGGTTTGGAAGCAAGAAGTCGTTCGACATTGGACGCCACTCGGCATTGGACCACCCTCGGCCCTGGACATCGTTCAACATGAGGGTCGTTCGGCATGATAGATCGTTCGACATGAGGGTCGTTCGGCATGATGGATCGTTCGGCATGATGGATCGTTCGGCAAGAGGTTCGTTCGGCATGATGGGTCGTTCGGCATGATGGATCATTCGACATGATGGGTCGTTCGGCACGAGGGTCGTTCGGCAGGATGGATCGTTCGACATGATGGATCATTCGGCATGATGGTTCGTTCGGCATGAGGGTCGTTCGGCATGATGGGTCATTCGGCATGATGGGTCGTTCGCCATGAGGGTCGTTGGGCATAAGGGTCGTTGGGCATGAGGGTCGTTCGGCATGATGGGTCGTTCGGCATGAGGGTCGTTCGGCATGAGGGTCCTTCGGCATGAGGATCGTTTGGCGCGATGGATCGTTCGGCACGATGGGTCGTTCGGCATGATGGATCTTTCGGCATGATGGATCGTTCGGCATGATGGGTCGTTCGGCATGATGGGACGTTCGACATGATGGGTCGTTCGGCATGATGGGACGTTCGGCATTATGGGTCGTTCGGCATGAGGGTCGTTCGGCAGGATGGATCGTTCGGCATGAGGGTCGTTCGGTACGATGGATCGTTCGACAGGAGGATTGTTCGGCATGATGGATCGTTCGGCATGAGGGTCGTTCGGCATAATGGATCGTTCGGCATGATGGGTCGTTCGGCATGATGGGTCGTTCGGAATGATGGGTCGTTCGGCATGATGGGTCGTTAGGCTTGATGGGTCGTTTGGCTTGATGGGTTGTTCGGCATCAGGTGCGACTCGACATTGGGGAGAGGCCGTTGTGACTCGACATTGTGGTTCGGCATAGGCCGTTCGGCCTTGATGGGCTCTGGTTATTCAAAGAGCCCAACAACTACATGGACATGTCTATGAATACAGGGTGTAGGAGTTCAAAAAAGGGATCTTCTCTTGTGCTCTCTAACTTTCTATTTTCTAAAGCTAAGGCTAGTTTACCACTTTGTTACTGTAATCAATTGTGACAGCAATAAAAGTAAACTTCTGGAGTGGACGTAGGCCGGAGTTAGCCGAACCACTATAAAAATCTTTTGTTCTTTACTGCTTAATTTCTATTTTGACAGTTCTTCACATTATAACTCTCTACATATACCCTATCTGTCATCTGTGAATGTTAATTGGTGCTTTCATCTACCTTTGGGTGTTAGTGACCAATTTTGGTACTAACATTTATTAAATAGCAAAATAAATACAAAAGCTTTATATTAAGATTTAAAAATGGATTAAATATATTTTATCCATTTATTTAGAATATAATTAGTTTTTATTTTATTTTATTTTATTTTAAAGGTTTTATTTATATAAAATTTAGAAAAGCATTTATAATTAAGAAATGTACTTATTTAATAGGAAAATAGACATAAAAGCTTTTAATATCATTTTAAAATAAATAAAATACATTATTACAAGTGTAGCCTTTAAAACCATGTTAAAAACATGTGTAAGATAATTAGCATTTATATTGACAAATGTAGTTAATTTGAACAAGTGGCATGATTAGATTTTATTTTCCTTAATATTAAGTAAATCCTAAAATTACATTATATAAACTTATATCTTCCCTTTCCCATCTCTTTTCTTATCTTCTCAATTCTAAAACTCAACCATGTAGAATTATTTTTCAAAACCAAAAAATCAAACAAGTTAAACCTACCACTTTGTTTTCAACCTGTAAGCTATCTTCTAAAACCATAAACTTAACCTGATCAACTATTTCAAATCCACCAGAAAAGAAAAAATCAAAATCCTATAACCATTTAATCTCAAACCTGTAACCTTCTCAAACAAGCAAGCAAGCCCGTAAAAATCCTCAAACCAAATCAAAGTAAACTCAAATTAAAAACCCTGTATTCTTTTCAAAAACCTTTAGTATCAAGCCTGTAACCTTCTCAAAGCTTTTTCAAAAGCCTGTAGCAAAGATTTTGAAGCAAGCATCCTGAAATCAAAGCCTCAAAACATCAAAGTAGTTCCAGTGTTTAAATCAAAAGTTGTAGCTAAAGCATTTAGTTTTAAAGAAATCAAAGCTTCCTAGTAAAATCATGTCTCTGCCTTTTAAAAAACCGGTGAGTAAACATTTTAAATCAAAAGCTAAGTAAATAAATATCTGTTTGCATGTGAAGTCTGAGATGAATGATGCTTTGTTTATGCACATATAAGAGATATATCTGTGTTTATGAATATATGTAAGTGTGCATGCCTGTTGTATTGAACATCTCTGTTCTTAGTTCTGAACTTAGAGGTTTTGATCAAAAATCCAAAATCTACTCACCTGATCTTTGTTAGGCTTAGAAATTCAAACATAATATGTTTGTTTAATCACAAATTAAAATTTAAAATTTTATTTCAAGAAAAATAAGTTTGAAATTTTTTTTGGAATCAAGAATACAGTAGTAGATCTAAAATGCATGTTAAAATCAAGCATTATAATTTGATAATCCAATTACATAACCTAATACTTCTTTGAAAAATATGATTTTTAAGATAGAAATCAAGATTTTAGTTTAGAATCATGGGTGTAATTTTAAGTTAAACGGAGAAGGGTTTTTGGGTGTTCTCTGGTGATTGGCAGTCGATGGGGGTCGGGTTCTTGGCTGGAGGTAGGGAAGGTTCAGGGAGTTCGACAAAAATGGTTTGTAGGGTTCCTGATCGTCGAGGCGATGTCGAGAGAGTAATTTAGGTTTTTAACCCTAATTTGGTCGAGACAGATGATCATGCTGCCGCGCCTACGTCGGAGCATCGAGTGGGGCGGGTCGGTGAGGAATTGAAGCTTGATATCATATCGAAGATATGGACGGAGGGTTGGCATTTCTGGTGGACGGAATCAATCTGACGAGGCGATTCTCGGATGTCAAGTTTGGGTTCAGGGAGTTCTGAGGGATAGATTTTTTTTGTGCTCAATCGTGGATGGTGGATGGTCTGATAGCCAGAGCATGTCGTAGTCGATTTTTTGAAGGTGGTCTGAGGCGCCGGAGTCGTCGCCGACGACGGTGCACGTGCACCTAGTTTCAGTGCATAGTGGGTTTGGGTTCGATAGTTAGTCTTGAAGGAGCTATCAGGATTTGAAGGTGATAACACGGTTTTGTACTCGAGTGGTTTGTGGGGTTGAGCCTATAGGTTTTTAAAACTTAAAATAAATCTAAGTTTTATTAAAAATGGGAAAGAAGATGGTAAACTCGGGGATAGACCCGAGTGATCTTCGGGCTTGACCCGAAGCATCAGGGTGGTGCAGTTTTTAAGGGTTTTAAAATCAATGTTGAAATTTAAAATTTAATCTGGTTTAAACTTTCTTATTTAAACTTACTCTTTTTATAATAATTGTTTTTTAACAATTGATTAATAAGTTTTGAAAATTTGTTTAATTTAAATTTTGTAAAATTTAAAGTGCTTTTGAAACTTAAGTTAGAAATGAAATTTTAAGATTTTTATAAAAGCAAGTTTTAAAATTCAAATTGAAATTTGTTTTAAAAACTACTACTTGATAATGTTTAAAGTATTTAAAGAAGTTTTGTTAACTTTAATTTATCAAGTTAAAATAATTATTTTATTTTAAAACTTAATCAATCATTTGATTAAGTAAAATTAATCATATAGATAAAATGGTGATGGTAATTAAGGCATAAATAAGATAATGTTTTATCTTTACATAATTAGGGCTTTAATGCCTTGAGATTAATTATGTTCATGAAGGAAATTAAGTATAATTAATTAATTTAATTAATTAATTATAAAGGATTAATCAAGAAATTAATTAAGAGTAATTAATTGATTTAATTAATAAATAATTAAGGATTAAAAGTTAATTAATTTAAAGGTTAATAAATTTGTAATTAAAGATCATTAATTAGATAATTAAAGATTATTAATTAATGATTAGAGATTAATTAATTAAGTATTTAAGTGTAATTAAGAATCAATTAAGTAATTAAGATTGATTAATTAAGTAATTATAGAGTTGTTAATTTAGTAATTAAAGATTACTTAACTAGGAATCAAGAAGTACTTAATTTATAATTAAGTTTTATTAATTAATAGTTAGGTTTTATTAATTAATAATTAAAGGATAATTAATCTCAAATTAAAGATTAATTAAGGATTGATTAACTGTTAATTAAGGATTGATTAACTGTTTAATCAACTAGTGATTAAGGATTAATTAATTCATAATAAAGGTTTGTTAATTAATAATTAAGGTTTATTAATTAAAAGTTAATGGATAATTAATTAGTTAATTAGAAATTAATTAATTAATTATAAGGGTAATTATGGATTAATTAACTTGTACTGAGAGATATTGATTAATAATTAAGGTTATTAATTAATAGTTAACGGATAATTAATCAGTTAATTAAAGGTTAATTAATTGAATTATAAAAGTAATTAAGGATTGATTACTTTGTATTGAAGGAGATTAATTAATAATTAAGGTTTATTAATTTAAAATTAAAGAATAATTAATCTGTGATTAATTAATTGATCGATTGATAAAGAAATTAAAGGATGATTAATCAAGGATGATTAATTAAGGTGATGATTAGTTATTTTTTTTGTAATTAATTAACGATAAATTTATTAGGATTAGGTGATTAATTCTTAAGTAATTAATTTAATTTAAATTAATTATGATGTGGATTAATAATTTCTGTTTGTGGATGATTGTTTGTAGAATGTCTGGATTGGTTGATAACTATTGATGATATTCTGTGATGTGACATTGGATATATCAGTGATAAATGTGTGATATTTATCTGTGTTAAATGCTGTGTGAATTCAAAGGATTGAATTGAATTAAATTGAATTGTTTAAACCCTAAACAACTTGGCGTTTAAGATACGTTTGAATTTCGATGAGATCGGGATCGGGTATCAAATTTAATTATCCGAAAATCACATCGATCCAAGTTAAACGTTAGTTCGTGAAATCAAGTGAAGATCAAGTTGAAGACTCGAGGTGTAAGAACTATTTGTCATTAAAAACTCTGAGGGTGATTCCAATCCGAGTATAACGGAGATAGTGCTTTCATGTTTGAGATGGAGTTTCAGAGTGCAAGGGTTATTGTCGTTAACTCTGAGGGTGATTCCAAAATGAGTGTAATAAGATAATGCCTTCGGTTTCGTTCGAACCCGAAACGAACTTGTATGGATTGAATGCTTTCAGGACATCGTCAGGTGGATGATGAGCATTCTAAGATAGATGTGTTCTATAAAGGTAATCGTAGCCTCAAGCCTCATCAACCAAGAATGGCTAAAACAGAGGAGATGCATCAAGGCTAAGTGAGTCTCGCTCAAGTAGGATAAGAGTTTTCCCTGTCTGAAGGTCCCTTTTTATTCGACTTAGTGGGCAGTTGGTCTACAGCCAACTGCGAGGTTGTCTTATTCGGGACTGTCTAGTAAGGGATGGTTTCAGCCTTGTGTTGCAGGGGATTTAGGGTGGATCCTCCATACGATGATCTAGGCCACGTACTATGACGGACGGTACCCCAGTAGCCCTGCCATTGATGGAAACTCATTATCCCTACGTGCCTTTACGGTTTTGATTGTATAACCCACTTTATGGCTAGTATGCTTGAATTTGATCATGTAACAATTTTAGCTATGTGAATATTTATTTAGAAACCCTAGACCCTATTATAATATCACTGGATTTCCCATCAAATGTTTTGGTTAGCGTAAGGTAAAAACTTTACCATATTTATGTGTGGGAAGTCTTACGTGATACCTTTGTTTCCAAATGATTTTAAAGTTAAACAACCTTAACACGTTTACTCACACCAGACCCAAGTTTGACCCGAAGTTTATTTCTGTTTTTCTTAAACTCTTGTGTACTCAAGTTTTTATGAGTAGCCAAGTGATCAGGTTGGCTTGATGAATATTGGATAGCATGGAGAAGGAGTCCAGACGTAGCGATATCTATCTATTTCCACAGTGTTGAAGTCTTTATCTTTTGTATTTGGAAATGTAATAGATTAGACAGAACTTTATAACCGACTAATATGAATGTTGTTGTAATCTGTGTAACTCTGATGTATTGACTATGTAATATCTATATGATATATTATATTTTGTTCCGTTTCCGCTGTGAGATTCTGATATTGTTTAGTTCTTTCTTCTATCTATTCTATTTCTACCTCTTTCTTTCTTATTAATGATGTGTCTTTCTATGGAATGAAAGGCGGGTCATCACACTTGGTATCAGATCATAGGTTGAGATAATACCCTAGCTCAGGAGTAGTATCTATCCTGAGAGCACATATTTGTAATTTTTATATAACTATATACCTACTTAAATTTGTTGGGTATCTATTCAGATTTCCAACATAAGTTCTAGATAAGTTTCATCTTTCTCTTTGTTTGGTTGACCGTCCTATCTTTGTATCTAATCCTATAGGCGAAGCAACTGAGTTAAATAAGATCTGTAGAGGCTTAAGGCTTTCTTATCTCCCCCATAATTTCTCTAATGACCCTTTATGTTGGATTTCAAAGGGTTTGATCTTATTATGAATATGGATTGGATGGATAAGTATAAGGCTGTCTTGATTTGTGATGTGAGGATTGCTTGTTTGGAGATTGAGTTGGGAAGAATCGCAAAAGTGACTTGCGATGATTCCAAAGTTCATTTGAGCATCTTTTGCATAGAAGCGAGACATCTCCAGAAGGCGTAGAGTCCATCGATGTGGTTAGAGATTTTTCGTATGTTTCAAGGAAGTGATAGGTTGTCCTCATCGGAAGATAGAGTTTCGGATCGTCTTAGTTCCGAGAGCAGTGCCTGTTGTTCAACACTAGTAGAAGGATGACACCGAAGGAGAGAGAAGAGTTGGTGTAGCAGACCCAAGATTTCTTTGAGAAGGTTTGATTCGACCTAGTTCTTCCAGTTGGGGTTCAGCAGTTGTCTTTGTGGCTAGGACGGATGAGTCTTTTGAGATTCTGTGTGGGTTTGATGAATCGAGTTTTTTTTCGGGATGTGTGATATAAGTTTGTTCTTGTGTTCATCAATGATTTTCTTGTCTGCTCCAAGTCTGAAGAAAAGCGCAAGCAGCATTTGGGTTAGAGTTAGAGACTTTGAGGAGGCATATGGTTTTTGGATTTGGCAGCGTTCTACAGGTTGTTTATCAAGGATATTTCTAGGATTTCTTCGCACTTAACCAAGCTGACTCAGAAAGGAGCAAAGTTTAAGTGCACCCCGAGTGTGAAGAGATTTTCTTAGAGTTGAAGGCAAGGTTGACCAGTGTGCATGTTCTAAGCTATTTTGTGACGACCCGTAATTTTCGAGCACTTGAAATCGGAATATTTAACTAATTTTAAATATTCAATAGAGCAATCTTAACTTGAATTACAAATATCGCTATTTATTTGATAATTAAATAATAGAATTTAATAATTAGAAATTGAGTAAATTGTTGAATCTTGAATTTTAAGCCTGTTAAAAATAATTTGAAGGCACATAGAATTTATATTGATAACACTGAAGATAATAGAAGTTTTAAAATTGAATTTAATAATGATTTGTTCAGTTTTAAAATTCTATCGTTGAATTTGAATTTAAAAATAGCCTTCCGAGGCACAGTCTCGGAATTCGACGAAACCAGTTCCTTTGGGTCCGTAATATTAAATTATTATCGGATTTCAATTTTCGTAGTGCTGGGGGTTGTGTGAGCGTACGATATACAAACACATTGAAATCTATATCGAAAATTCAATTTAATAACTAAATTCAGAAAGCTATATTCTCCATGCGATCGAATTAGGACTCGAAATATGTTCCATTTCGTTCGGAATAGGGGCTTTACATTATGGACGTCGGGCTGTACGCCTCGATAGGAATTCGAGATTAGAAGTTGCGATTATCTATACAATTGGAAAAAAAATCAATATATAAAATTGTTAAACAGTCAAACATCAGCTGAAATACTTCTCATCAACATACTTTCCTTCACTGTCAAAACCTTTCTCCTCTTTGTCTACCACTGTTGGCTTCCTTTGTACTCCTTTCACTCAATCTTTTTTTCTTCCTTTCTTTTATATAAATACAACCGAAAATTTAAGCTTCGGGAAAAAAAAGGAGGATCGAACGAAGCTCAACAAATAAAAATCGTCTCGGCTTTAAAAAAAAGAAAAAGAAATCGCGTTCCAAACAAAATTCTCGGAATCGAGCCGATCCCTTTCGTTGCCGATGCAAGTCGCGACGCCCTTTTCAGTTTCTGGTTCTAATCCATCGTGTCCCTCAAATCGCCTTTGAGGGTATTCGAACTAGATTGGGGTGCGTTCGTATGGGAAGCGGCGGTCGGTGGAGGGTGTTTCGTTGGTGACGGAGTTTGCATCGATTACAGTGATGCGGCTGTGGCTGAGAAGGAAGCAGAAGAGGTTTTTGGATGGCCGCAGTTTCGTAAGGCTAGGAAGCTAGGCTTTAGGCGTTTTGGACTTCGAGGATCGAGCTCGAATTTGGGTTACAGTGCAACGCCGAGTGCTAGTAGGGATTGCAGCAGGTATAAGTTTTATAATATCGATCAGATCTATTTTAGTTATAGATTTAGCATTCCATCTTTGTTAATTTAAGAAGGAGATGAAATTCATGTTAAATTATAACGCATGTAAACAGAATTGAAAACAGGTTAAGGGTTTTGAAAATATATATATAACTTATAATTAGTTAATAAACTGTTAGGATGTAGAATTGTTTTCTGTTCGGGTAGTTAACTATTTCTAACACCTAAATTCGATGTTACTTAACTTTATTAACTCGGATTTAAATTATTTGGTTAAAATTAAACTATTAACCAATTCAATTTCATTAAAAGGGAATTTATCAGTTTGAATAAGGTTATTAGTAAGTTAACTAATTTAATAATAGGCGATTGTTCGATTATTTCGAATATTAACAAGAGTCATATAAATTGTTTATTCAAGGTTAAAAATCATGGAAAAACAAGTTGAGATAGGATGGATTGCGAGAAAAGAATCAAAGGTGAGTTAATCTCACTCAGTTTAAATTTAAATTTAAAATGATTAAATTTAAATAATTGTTTGAATGGTTGAATCAATTGATGTGATATAGTATGATATTTTGGAATTGGTATATTATATTTTGCTGACGTTTGTGGATGTAGGGAAAAACAGGTTGGAGGGATCCAACTGGATCCTTCAATATTTATTTAAATTATTTAAAACCCTCTGTTGTGATATATTTGATATCCTATGATGATCTTTATTGGAATATTGAATGTCATGGTTAGATTGGATATCATTGGGTATGATGAGTTACCAAAAATATATAAATTGGATTTTGGTAAGATAATAAGAGAAGTGAAATTGTAAGTGAAATAATTATAGAAATTCGATTAAATATTTTAATGAATTGGAGGGAAATAAAGTGACTTTAAAATTCTACTAAATATATCCTGGTATAGAATGGAAATTTGAATAACAGGAAGTTAATGAATTTTAATCTTCAATGATATTAATTAAAAGAATAAAACATTTATTTAAAATTTAAGATTTAAATTTTGAGAAAAAATAAAATAAAGAAGAAGTTGGGAAGAGCTGAAATTTGTATATTTCAGCTGAAAGATTTAAAATCAAATGGAAAATAATAACAATAATAATTAAGTGCATAATTAATGAAATTTGTAATGAATTGAGAAATTAAAGAAACTTATTTCAAATGGAATAAATTAGGAATCAATTTGGAAGATTGATTTAAGTGATTGAAGTTGAAATTCTCCCTGGATAACTAAGTACGTTTTCAAGTAAAAATTTTAAATATAAGTTAATAGTTTTAAAATTGTTTTTTTAAAGGTATGTTTTGAAAAATTTATTATTTAAAATATTTAAATTCTAAAGTAAGTATTTTCTCAAATCCATTATAGTAGTAATTATTTAAAAAAAAAGCGACTTAATATTTTGTTTCAAAAGTGAAAATCTAGTTTTATATTTTATTAAGTGACTTTATTTTCAAATATTCATATAAGATGTATTTTTAACAAATTATTAAGGTAGTTTTAATTTAAATGTTTTAAAAGTATATATTTCAAAGTAAAGTGTTTTAAATTATTTTAAAATCTAGTGTAACGACCCAGGATTTTTATTAATTAAAATTTGAATATTTAATTAATTTTAAATATTAATAAGTGAATTTATAAGTCAAATAAATTTTTATTTGAATTTTTGGATTTAATTGAATAATTAAATCGATAATTTAATACGTTAAATTATGGAAATAATTGAAAATTGAGTTAAATATGATTGAAAATGATTTGTAAAATTTTATTTTATCATATTGGAGTTAGAATGATATTTTAGAACTTTTAAAATCGAATTAAAAGTTAATTTGTGAAAATTGAATATTTTAATAATTTAATCGACTAGTGAAAATAGTCAATTTTTAAACAGTCTCAGAATTGAACGAAACTAGTTCCATTGGATCCGTAATAGTTAGTTATTACCGGATTTCAATTTTCGTGTCAATCGGAGCTATCGTTTGATCGTGGCAGCTCGAAACGCATCGATTTATTTTTAATTTAAATTTGGCGAGCTAAAATAGCCATTTTTCAAAAAGTCTCGGATTTCGATGAAACCAGTTTCATCGGATCCGTAATGTTATATTATTGTAAGGTTTCAAATTTCAAGTCAATTGGATTTACCGTTTGTCCGGTACAAATTAAAACGCCTAGAAAATCGCTTAAATCGGTTTAATTTAAATTGAGCGTTTATAGCCATAACTCGCACATACTTTCGAATTAGCTTCCGAAACCTGTTCCATTGTGTCCGGAACGCGGGGTAAACCCTAGAAACGCTGGTTACGGCGCGTAAATCGGAGTTTGGAATTTCCGGGATGAATAGTGTTCGATTTTCTTCTATAAATAGGCTCATAAATCCAAAAAAATAAAAAAAAGAAACCCTAACCCTAATCAAAACTGCACAGCCGCCTCCCCCCAATGAATGGCCAGAAAACACCCACCTTCCTCCCTCGATTACTCCAAATCCATTCACTTTTAGCAGAAACCCTCAACTAGAGAATTGAAGAGCACAACGAGAGCTTCGATGTGAACGGTGGAGATCGTGTTTGGTGTCGTGTGGAGGGAGATAAATGAGGCCGTTCGCTGCGACTTGCGCACGAAAATCGAGACTACATGGGGGGCCGAGCTTCATGATGTTGGTGGTGGAGGTAGCTCTCGTGAAGAACTTCGATTTGCAGGTGGTTTGATGTGATTTCGTCGAGAAATGAGGTAGTAATAATTAACCCTAAATTGTTGCTAATGAGTTGGTGGTTGCGGCCTTGTGCCTGTAGAGTGTGCATGAGAGGAAGATGAATAGGGAGCGGCTATGATGAAGGGGAGCTTGGTTCGTGTGGCTCTGATTAAATGTAGGGTTTTAATTATAAAAGATAGTTGTAAATTTGTTATTTAAATCGTGTATAATCTTGTAAAAATCATAACTTTTTCATACGAGGTCGAAAACACGCGAAACTAGTTGCGTTGGAATCGTATGGACGAGCACTACGCGATGGAGTTGGTTTGGAGTCGATCGGAGTCAGTGAGAATTTCGGGTAAAATTAAACGCACGTTTAATTTTATTCGAAATAAATCGCTAAAACGGAATTTAAACCAAGGTGAGAACTTCTCACTCAATCGAATCAGTTTCGATTTTATTTTAAATAGTTAGATTTAAAATATTTGAATGCATGTTTGAATGTTGATTGATATCTATTGATTGTTAAAATAGACATTATACGCCGTTAGTAAGCGGATGTTATTTAATAAAAACATATACCGCGAATATTTCATAAACAGTGAAATTGGTATTATAAATAATATCAATATATATATATATATATTGGCATATGTATATATTGCAGTTGTTGATTCCCCGCATTTTTTAGCGGATGAGACCCTATTACACCGTTATTAAGCGGATAATATTTAATAAGAACATATACCGCGATAATTTCGTACTGGAGCGAAATTGGTATTGTGCTAATGTTTGTGGATGCAGGAAAACAGGTTGGAGGGATCCAACTGGATTCCTCAACAGTTTTTATTTGATTTCAGATATTTTGATATTTGATGGATTATCATATTGATATATGATATCGTTGTAGTCGTGATTGACTATTTGGTGTGTAGCATCATTGGACCAAATTTGGAATTTTAAAATGATTTTGAAGTGATTTTTTGAAAGTATACTTTTATACTATATTTTGGAATTGATCCATTATAAATAAATAAACGTTATAATTTTTTAAAGTTATAAAAATTATGATTTTTAAGAAATATAGTTAAAAGCTGATTTTTGAAAATAAGGAATTAATGACTTTATAAAATAGTTAAATTGGGATTTCTGAAATAATTGTGAAAAGTTTAAACATAGGATTTATCAAATTTGATTATTTTATAAATCAAAATGATGAAATTATAAAGGAGTTTAAAGACGTTTTTAAAATATTAATATGAATTGATTTATATTAAGAGATTTATAAATGGATATTTATAAATTGAAAAATTGACATTATAAAACGAGTTTTTATAAGTGTTTGAATGAAGTGAAAATGAATTTCATTAAAGAATGAAATTTATAGAATTATAAACGGTGAAGTTATAAATAAAATTTATAAATAGTAAGATTTATAAATTTGTGAAGTTATTGAAAGAATAGATTTGGTTGAATAATTGAATCTTATAAGTTATAAGATTTATAATTATGAAGTTCAAAGGAACGATTTTGCAAACGAATAAATTATAAGTATTTAACTTATAATATGAACTTTTAGTTTATAATTGAGTTATAAACTGGAATAGGTTAATAAAAGAATTTATAAAAAGGAAGTTTTTATAAATAAATAGAAATGGAATTTATAAACGTTGTTTATAAATTCGCAAACAACTTATTTTGATAAGTTAATTGTTGAAACCTATAAATGGAGTTATATTCACATTTTTGAATAGTGAATAATCCTTTGAATTAAAATGAATAAATGGATGAAATTGTTAATGAAGTATATTCACGTTTTTGAATAGTGAATAATATGTTAAAGAAATGTTTAGAATGTGAATGTTTTAAATAGAATTAAAACGATCTAACGATGTTTTAAAATGTGTTGAGATTCGAAACCATAGATTTCAACATTTATTGTTGAAATAGATGTTTCGAGAAATAAAAGGAAATGGTGGACTATAACACTGTTGTTATAGTAAATGATTTCCGAAAGGAAATGTTTTGTATAGTATTGGGATTTATATATCTATTTTAATTTTGAATCCCTATACTAGTGATTTTGGGACGTCGTAACGATGTTTTACGCAACATTCGTTTTGGCCCAAATAAATATGTTTATGAGAATGATTTCCTTAAAGAATGAAATATATACTTAATCTCGATTTAAGTATATTGAATATTTTCCAAGTGTTGAAAATAAATAAAATTTGTGAATTACTTATGAATAAATAAGTATGGAAATGTTTTCCAATATAAAGTGAATATTTTGAGAATTTATCTTTTTGAAGATAAATTGAAAAGGAATATTGAAATGAATAATTGAAATCGAATATTCATAGATATTTTGGATTGTAAATTCACTATTGAATTTATAAATGAAATTGGAAAATGGGTTTAAAAATAAATGTTGATTTATTTTTGAAGTATTGAAATTATATATCTAGTGAAGATATTTTTGGAAAATAAATAATTTGGAAAATTATTTGGAATCTGGTGATGTGTGCATATCCAGTGATAGTTCAATAACCGACTATCAATATTTCCCTTTGAATGGATAATTGATGTGATTTGTTTGAATGTGAATGCTACACTTATTTTGAATAAGCGCTCACTATTCGGGTTAACCGGGAAAGGACCATGGGGTCGTATAACCCATTCCGAATATGTGATACGTCATTGTGAATTGCATTGAAGATCGGTGTTGAAGACCCGGTATTTGCGAGAGCGATAGGATGACCTGTCGATTTACTCTGCACCGAGTAGCTACGGTATAGAGTTCTCCATATGTGATGGTGAATCCGATCAGGATTGTGAATATCCGGATTGCAAGGACTTCTTTGTAAGTGCCTTCGGTTTTGTTCGATCCCGGAACAGACTTGTATGGATTGTGTGTCTGACATTACAAGTTGAGATATAAAGCCGATTTCTTTCAAATATATTTCTGTTGGTGGCGGAGAATTTATTCTTTTAGCTTAACACCCTTCTCTGAGACGTACGAGCTCAGAGGTTATATAGTTGAAGTTATCAGCGATATATTCCCAATTTGGTAATGTGACATGCTGAGTGTTGCTGTAAATGATCATTGTGTTGATTATTGTGATAGGATCGTTTATTTGATCGTCTATCTTAGTGATCATTGTGTTGATCATTTGTTGACCCAAAGCATGGCTTTTGTATAAAGTATGTTTTTGTGGACGTGACTTCGTCGAACCTCACACCCCGGAAATGGTCAAAACAGGAAAGATGCGGCAAGGTTATGAGGGGTAGCACCCTTCAGGGTATGTACATTTCCTTCTGGATAGAGGTGGTATCATGGTATGGAGCCCAGATATTTAACCTATGTGGTTACTACGAATTTATTACTTTGTGGTTGTTGGTTTTCGGGATCCCGTGAGAAAGGTCGTTTACGATCGGGGAATGGCGTGCTCGTGTCAGTAGTTACCCAGTTAGGGGTAACCCGGCCTTGTGTTGGCAGAGTTCCGGTTTGGTTCTCGGGGATGTCTTTCCAGAGGCATTCTCATGTGGCAATGGGAAGTTCCTTGGCCTGACCATTTGTTGGAAATCCAAAGAAACAATACGAAACTTGTACGGTTTTAGTTGTAGAACCTGCCATCTAATATGGTAGCTATTAGTAGGCATAATATAATGGTACCTATGCTGGCTAAGATTTATATTCTACTTTCGAAATGAATTTTCCTACACTATGCACTAATAATAATATGAAATGTTCTTTTAAATGCGTATCAAGCATGTTTGGCTATCATAAGGAGAAATCTTCTCCAAGTCTGCGTTTGCATTGTGTGTGTGGCAGGAGGTCTTATGGTAGTCTCATTTTTAAAAGCATTGCGAATTGACTTTAAAAATATCCCTCTATTTTGATTTTAAAGATAAATAAACTGTTTTGAATTCTCACACCAGTCACATGACTGACTTGGAGTTTATTGTTTTCCTTCCTAAACTCTGGGTGCCCACCAATTTTCACACGGGCAGTCAAGAGTAAGGTTTATCAGGATATTCTGGATATTCAGGAATTGCTGGAGGCAAGCTGGATGGCATGGCATATTACTTATATAGTATTTCTTTTCCGCTGCACTGTTTGTTGTTGTACACTCTGATGATATGATGAGATGATGTAATGTAATGTATAAAATGTAATAACTGATATAGTTCTTTGTTTAAAGATTATTCATTTATTATTATATGTTGTTCCGCTGCGAATTGTGAGATTCTGATGTTGTTTTCTGTTCCGTCCTATTTAGTTCTGTTGTTTTCTGTTTCCTTTCTCTTCTCTTTTCTTTCTATTTTAAAATTTTTCTATCTTCTGTTTTCTCTCCTCCCTATTTTCTATCTTTCTCTCTTCTTCGTTTTCTTTTCCTAAAATTCTTTTTAAAAAAAAAAACCCTCAGTGTTCGGTTTTCCGTCGTTCGTTTCCTCGGCAGTCGATAAAGTGAGTGTCGATGTCGAATTTTCGAAAGTCGAAGAATCGTGTCCTGACATCTAGTCTTGTGCTTGGTAATTTCAGAGGAGATAGAAAATACTTGGGAAAGATTATTCTGGAAAGAAAGAATGGGTTGAAAACTGTTTTTCAAAAGGTTGAAAATAGAAATATATCTTGTGAAGATATTTGAAGGTAATAAATAATTGGAAAATTAATTATTGTTTGATGGATGTTTGTGAATATAAATTGATAGTTAAATAACCGACTATCAATATTGGCCAAATGCGTTGATCGTTTCGAAGAGACCGGGATCGAGATTCATTTCTCGAAAACCACTTCGATCTGGTTTGTACGTTTCGTGTAAACGATTGTGGATTCGAAGATGGAGCAATGAAGTGCAAGGGCTAGTCGCTACTAATCCTGAGGATATTTCCAAAATGGATGTAGTAGGAATAGTGCCTTCGGTTCTGTTCGAACCCGGGACGGACTTGTATGGATGAATGCTTGCGAAACATCGTCAGGTGAACGATGGGCATTCTAAGGAATTTATTCTAAAAAGGTAACGCTTAGCCTCAAGCCTCATCAAATGGGAATGAATGAAAATCAGGGGTTATGCAGCAAGGCTAGGTGGGTAGCACCCAAGCAGGGTGAGGTCATTCCAGTCTAGATGTCCCTTTTTATTTCGGCTTAGTGGGCGGTTGCTGATCCCAACCGTGGGGTGATCTCACTCGGGATTATCCAGTAAGGGATAGTCCCGGCCTTGTGTTGCAGGGGAGCGGGCGTACTCCTCGGTACGGTGATCTAGGCCCCGTACTGTGACAGGTGGTACCCCAGTGCCTAGTCATTAGTTGGAAATCCATTCTCCCTACGAGCCTTGTACGAGTTTTGTTTGTATTACCCACTTTTGTGGCTAGTAGATGGAATTTAATAGATGTAAAAATTTCGGCTATTTTATAAGTATTTGTATATAGACCCTATTATAATATCATAGGATTTCTATAAAAATTGTTTTAGCTATCGTAAGGTAAAAACCCGACATGTTTATTTGTGGCATGGTCTTACGAGATGCTTTTGTTTTCAAAGGATTTTTTTGAAACTTTAATAATCAATTGGGTGTGATTTTCTCACGCTGGTAATCCAGACTGACTCGGGTGTTATTTAACTGTAATGCTCGGGTGAGACCGAGTATTATAGAATACAGGATATGATGCTGTAGAGTTCAGGAGACGAGCAGGATGTCGATACGTACTACCGTACTTGTATATATAGACATATTCCGCTGTGTTGAGTTGTTATGTATCCATTTGTATGTTATTGATGTGAGCTGTGATTGATGTACTCTGATGATGTAATATGTATAAACAGATATATTTGATTTTGAGTAAAGATTATTTATTATCTATTATATTTTACTCCGCTGCGATGGTTAGATTCCGTTGTTGTTTTCTATTCTCTTCTTCTACCTCTTCTTCTTTAACCCAAATGGTTCATATTTCTGTACAACTTGAGTTGATTTAGGTAGAATAGTGTTGACTCAAGGAGTACGGATTTGCGGGCTGTTACATATTTCTTGATGGCAAGAGTAAGTTGAGATCTACATGGGCGTTTGTGTGTGCCAGAGGTGGATGGATTGAGTCAAGAATGGACAAAGTTCCAGTTTTCAGATTGATGGCCAAGGAACTTTGAGGATCAACAGAAGGATTTGTGTTCCGAATTTCTGGGATTTGAAGCAAGAAGTTTTATCAAAGATTCTTCTGGTGGCTGAGCATGAGGAAGGATGGCTTCCGTCAATGGATGTGTGATCTGTCAACAGGTGAAGGTGATCAACAGAAGACCACAAGTTTGTTGTAGCCTTTGGAAGTTCCAAAGTGGAAGTGGAAAATGATTTCTCTGGATTTCGTCATTGGGTTTGCCAAGGACCAAAGAGAGAAATAGAGGAATATGGGTGATTGTAGACCGGTTAACCAAGAGCACCCATCTTATTCAGGTCAAGGCAACCCGTTCTGGAGCATCTTTGGCTGAGTTTTTCTTAAAGGAGTTTGTCCGACTGCTTGGTTCTTTAGCATTGTTAGCGATCGTGATCCTACCTTCTCCAGCAGAATTTTATGAGGTTTTGTGATCAGCTTTGGACTCGACATTGAGTTCAGCCTATCATCCCTAGATCGACGGTCAGACAGAAAGGCTGAATAGAATTTTTGAGGTTATGCTGAGGGCTGTGTTTTGAACATTAGTGGATCTTGGAAAGACCATCTGCTTTTAGTGAATTCATAGTTATCAGGCGAGTATCTAGATGGCACCATATGGAGTTTTGTATGGAAGACCTTGTAGATTCCCATCCTATTGGGTAGGGTCGGGAGTTCGTCGTGTTCTTGGTCCAGATTTGATCCGAGAGGCATCTGTAAAGGTGGAGCTTATCAAGAAGATATAAAGAAGTGCAGGATCATTAGAAGGATATGTGGACAAGAGACAAAGATAATTGGAATTTGAGGTCAGAGATTTAGTCTTTGTCAAAGTTTCCCCGATTAAAGGAGAAATAAGATTTGGTAAGACGGGAAATTTGCCCCAAGGTATATTGGTTTGTTCTAAGTGCTCGAGAGGATTGGTGATTGTGGTCTACATGATTGATTTGCTAGTTTGATGGCTGGAATTCACAATGTTTTTCACGTATCTCATCTAAGGAAATACGTGAATGATCCATCTTAGTTGGGATCTGTAGTTCAGAAGGATCTGGTTGTTGAGCTGGTTTTTAACCGTGGTCTGATATTTTGTTCAGATTTACGGATCGGAGGAAGAGGAAGCTCTGGATCATAGTGGTATAGCTAGTTAAGGTTCTGTGGAGCGAGGATTCTAGAGTTTGTCTTGAGAAACTCTGGATAGTTTTAGGAAGCTTATCCGGATCTGTATCCGGATAGCCAGAGATGTTTGTTCGAATGAATTGTTTGTTCGAATAAATTGTTTGTTCGGATAAATTGTTTGTTCGGTTGATAGTGAATGGTTGATATGGATGCTTGGATTGTTGAAATGAAATAAAAGTTTTTGGATTATCTTTGTTTTAAATTTCGAGGACGAAATTCTTTTAAGGGGGAGGAATGTGATATCTTGGAATTTCAAGGAATTTAAAGTGTGATAATCTATTTATTAAATTATTTAAAATTGGTAAAATTTGTTATTTTCAAAAAAATATATAATAATAATGTGATGTTTTTAAATATAGATATAGATTGATTTTAAATAGAATAATTATTTAATATGTGTTATTTTATAAATTTGATTTTAATACTTATCATTTTCAATTTAATAAGGGTTGTTTAAATTATATATACATATATATTTATTTAAGTTAGTTTTAGAAATAAAATTATTATTTTCAAATTTAATAATGTGTTTGTTTAAAATAATATATATATATATATATATATATATATGTTTAAGTTGATTTTAAATTAGATTTTAAAATTGAATTTGAGTTTGAATTTAGATTTAAATTTGAATTTAAAAGGATATATATGTATTCTAAAATATTTTAGATGTCAAATTATATGATAAGGTTTTTTTTGAATAAGAATTGTTTTATATTATTTTCCTTAAAGAGTATTATTTATATAAATTTGGAAAATGTTTATTAAATAGTAAAATAAATACAAAAGCTTTATATTAACATTTAAAAATGGATTAAATATATTTTATATGATTTATTTAGAATATAATTGGTTTTTATTTTATTTTCTTTTAAAGGTTTTATTTATATAAAATTTAGAAAAGCATTTATAATTAGGAAATGTACTTATTTAATCGGAAAATAAACATAAAAGCTTTTAGTATAATTTTAAAATAAATAAAATACGTTACAAGTGTAGCCTTTAAAACCATGTTAAAAACATGTGTAAGATAATTAGCATTTATATTGACAAATGTAGTTAATTTGAACAAGTTGCATGATTATATTTTATTTTCCTTAATTTTAAGTAAATCCTAAAATTACAATATATAAACTTATATCTTCCCTTTCCCATCTCTTTTCTTATCTTCTCAATTCTAAAACTCAACCATGCAGAACTATTTTTAAAAACCAGAAAATCAAACAATTTAAACATGTACACCACTTTGTTTTCAACCTGTAAGCTATCTTCTAAAACCAGAAACTCAACCTGATCGACTATTTCAAATCCACCAGAAGAGAAAAAAAATCAAAATCTTGTAACCATTTAATCTCAAACCTGTAACCTTCTCAAACAAGCAAGCAAGCCTGTAAAATTCCTCAAACCAAATCAAAGTAAACTCAAATTAAAAACCCTGTATTCTTTTCGAAAACCTGGAGTATCAAGCCTGCAACCTTCTCAAAGCATTTTCAAAAGGCTGTAGCAAAGATTTTGAAGCAAGAAACCTGAGATCAAAGCCTTAAAACATCAAAGTAGTTATAGTGTTTAAATCAAAAGCTATAGCTAAAGCATTTGGTTTTAAAGAAATCAAAGCTTCCCTGTAAAATCAAGTCACTACCTTTTAAAAAATTGGTGAGTAAACATTTTAAATAAAAAGCTAAGTTAATAAATATATGTTTGCTTGTGAAGTCTGAGATGAATGATGCTATGTTTGTGCATATATAAGAGATATATCTGTGTTATGAATATATGTAAGTGTGCATGCCTGTTGTAATGAACATCTCTGTTCTTAGTTCTGAACATAAAGGTTTTGAACAAAAATCCAAAATCTACTCACCTGATATTTGTTAGGATTAGAGATTCAAGCATAATATATTTGTTTAATCATGAATTAAAATTTAAAATTTATTTCAAGCAAAATAAGTTTGAATTTTTTTTTCTGGAATCAAGAATACAGTAGCAGTTGTAAAATGCATGTTAAAATCAAGTATTATAATTTGATAATCCAATTATATAACCTAAAACTTCTTTGAAAAATATGATTTTTGAGATAAAAATCATGATTTTTAAGATAAAAATCATGACTTTTTGTTTGGGATCATGGGTGTAATATTATGTTAACCAGAGAAGGGTTTTTGGGTATTCTCTGGTGATTGGCATTTGCTGGGGGGTCGGGATCTTGGCTGGAGGTAGGGGAAGGTTCAGGGAGTTCGGCAAAAATGGCTGGTAAGGTTCCTAATCGTCGAGGCGATGTCGAGAGAGTAATTTAGGTTTTTAACCCTAATTTGGTCGAGGAAGATGATTGTCCTACCGCGCCTACGTCGGAGCATCCAGTGGGTCGGGTCGGTGAGGAATTGAAGCTTGAGATCATATTGAAGCTATGGATAAAGGGTTGGCATTTCTGGTGGACGGAATCATTCTAACGAGGCAATTCTTGGATGTCGAGTTTAGGTTCAGGGAGTTCTGAGCGATCGATTTTGTTTCTGTGCTCAATCGTGGAAGGTGGATGGTCTGATGGCCAGAGCACGTCATAGTCGATTTGTTGATGGTGGTCAGGAGTGCCGGAGCCATCGCCGACGATGGTGCACATGCACCTGGTTTCAGTGCACAGTGGGTTTGGGTTCGATAGTTAGTCTCGAAGGAGGGAACATGATTTAAACGTTGTAATTCGGGTTTGTACTCGAGTGGTTTGTGTGGTTAAGCCTGTAGGTTTTTAAAACTTAAAATAAATCTAAGTTTTACTAAAAATTGGAAAGAAGATGGTGAACTCGGGGATAGACCCGAGTGATCTTCGGGCTTGACCCGAAGCATTAGGGTGGTGTAGTTTTAAAGGTTTTTAAATCAATGTTTTTGAAATTTAAATTTAAATCTAGTTTAAACTTTCTTATTTAAAATTACTCTTTTTATAACAATTGTTTTCTTTAACAATTGGTTAATAATATTTGTTTAATTTAAATTTTGTAAAATTTAAAGTGATTTTAAAACTTAAGTCAGAAATGAAATTTTAAGATTTTTATAAAAGCAAGTTTTAAAATTCAAATTGAAATTTGTTTTAAAAAATACTACTTGACAACGTTTAAAGTATTTAAAGGAAGTTTTGTTAACTTTAATTTATCAAGTTAAAATAATTATTTTATTTTAAAACTTAATTAATGATTTAATTAAGTAAATTTAATTATAAATATAAAATGGTGAAGGTAATTAAGGCATAAATAAGATAGGCTTTTCTTAAGATAATTAGGGTTTTAATGCCTTGAGATTAATTAAGTTAATAAAGTAAATTAAGTATAATTAGTTAATTTAATTAATTAATTATAAAGGATTAATTAAGAAATTAATTAAGAGTAAATTAATTAAGAGTAGATTAATTAAGAGTAAATTAATTAAGAGTAATTAATTGATTGAATTAATGAATAATTAAGGATTAAAAGTTAATTAATTTAAAGGTTAATAAAGTTTTAATCACAGATCATTAATTAGATAATTAAGGATTATTAATTAATGATTAAATATTAATTAATTAAGTAATTAAGTGTAATTAAGAATTAATCAATTAAGTAACTAAGATTCATTAATTAAGTAATTAGAGAGTTGTTAATTAAGTAATTAAAGATTACTTAACTAAAAATGAAGAAGTACTTAATTTATAATTAAGTTTCATTATTTAATAATTTGGTTTTATTAATTAATAACTAAAGGATAATTAATCTCAAATTAAAGATTAATTAAGAATTGATTAACTATTAATTAAGGATTCATTAACTATTTAATCAACTGGTGATTAATGATTAATTAATTTATAATTAAGGTTGTTAATTAATAATTAAGGTTTATTAATTAAAAGTTAATGGATAATTAGTTAGTTAATTAAAGATTAATTAATCAACTAAAAGAGTAATTATGGATTAATTAATTTGTATTGGGAGATACTGATTAATAATTAAGGTTATTAATTAATAGTTAATGGATAATTAATCAGTTAATTAAAGGTTAATTAATTTAATTATAAAAGTAATTAAGGATCGATTACTTTGTAATGAAGGAGATTAATTAATAATTAAGGTTTATTAATTGATAATTAAAGAATAATTAATCTGTGATTAATTACTTAATTAATTGATAAAGAAATTAAAGGATGATTAATCAAGGATGACTAATTAAGGTAATGAATAATTAATTTATTTGTAATTAATTAATGATAAATTAAGCAGTATTAGGTGATTAATTCTTAAGTAATTAATTTAATTTAAATTAATTAAATTAATTATGATATGGATTAATAATTCCTGTTTATGGATGATTTTTTGTAGAATGTCTGGATTGGTTGATATCTATTGGATGATATTCTGTGATGTGATATTGGATGTATCAGTGATAAATGTGTGATATTTATCTGTGTTAAATGCTGTGTGAATTCAAAGTATTGAATTGAATTGTTTAAACCTTAAACAACTTGGCCTTTAAGATACATTTGGATTTCGATGAGACCGGGATTGGGTATCAAATTTGATTATCCAAAAACCACATCGGTCCAAGTTAAACGTTAGGTCATGAAATCAAGTGAAGATCAAGTTGAAGACTCGAAGTGTAAGAACTATTTGTCATTAAAAACTCTGAGGGCGATTCCAACACGATTATAACGGAGATAGTGCTTTCAGGTTCGAGATGGAGTTTCAGAGTGCAAGGGTTGTTGTCGTTAACTCCGAGGGTGATTCCAAAATGAGTGTAATGAGATAATGCCTTAGGTTTTGTTCGAACCCGGAACGAACTTGTATGGATTGCATGCTTTCAGAACATCGTCGGGTGGATGATGAGCATTCTAAGATAGATGTGTTCTATAAAGATAATCGTAGCCTCAAGCCTTATCATCCAAGAATGGCTAAAACAGGAGAGATGCAGCAAGGCTAAGTGAGTCGTTCTCAAGTAGGATAAGAGCTTCCCCTGTCTAGAGGTCCCTTTTTATTCGGCTTTGTGGGCAGTTGGTCTGTAGCCAACTGCGAGGTTGTCTTATTCAGGACTGTCCAGTAAGGGATGGTTACAGCCTTGTGTTGCAGAGGATTTAGGGTGGATCCTCGGTACGGTGATCTTGGCCACGTACTGCGACGGGTGGTATCCCAATAGCCCTGCCATTGATGGAAAATCTTTATCCCTACATGCCTTTACGGTTTTGATTGTATAACCCCACTTTGTGGCTAGTATGTTGGAATTTAATCATGTAACAATTTTAGCTATGTGAATATTTATGTGTAAATCCTAGACCCTATTATAATATCATTGGATTTCCTATCAAGTGTTTTGGTTAGCGTAAGGTAAAAACTTACCCATGTTTATAAGTGGGAAGTCTTACGCGATACCTTTTTTCCCAAATGATTTTAAAGCTAAACAACCTTAACCTGTTTACTCACACCAGACCCATGTCAGACCTGGAGTTTATTTCTGTTTTTCTTCAACTCTTGGGTACTCAAATTTTTATGAGTAGCCAAGTGATCAGGTTTTGGCTTGACGAATATTGGATAGCATGGAGCAGGAGTCTAGACGTAGCTATATCTATCTATTTCCGCAGTATTGAAGTCTTTGTCTATTGTATTTTGAAATGTAATGGATTAGACAGAACTTTATAACTGACTAATATGAATGTTGTTGTAATCTGTGTAACTCTAATGTATTGACTATGTAATATCTATGTGATATATTATATTTTGTTCCGTTTCTGCTATGAGATTTTGATATTGTTTAGTTCTTTCTTCTATCTATTCTATTTCTACCTCTTTCTTTCTTATTGATGATGCGTCTTTCTGTGGAATGTAACGCGGATCGTCACATCTTTCATTTTTCTTTTCTAATATATTTATTTAAGCAAACATTTTAATAATTATTTTTGAAAGTATTTGTTTTAATAGAAAACTATTATAGTAAATAGTTGCATCCAAAGTAAATAAAAATGGGTTATCTTTTATTTAAAAGTGATTTTTGTTTTAAAGAAGATGGAAGTATTTCGAAAATAAAAATTTGCGAGACATTTAATGTAAAATGTTGTAAATAGAAGAATAGATTTATAAATGGTATCTTATAAACTTAAAGAGAGACTTATACGTGATATTTTATAAAAAGGAAAAATATTTCCATTTGATAATTTGAGAAGTAAATCACATTTGTGGATTTATAATAATATGTGGAATGGTTGTTTTAGAGAAAGTAGTTGGGTCAATTTTGGAAACTGGATGTCTTTAAAATTTGGAGAGGTATAAGTGGTGTTTTATAAATTGAAATGAATTTATAAAAGGAAATCAATATCATTTTGATAAATTAGAGCAGTAAATTCCATTTGGAAATTTATTGAAATATATAGAAGGATCGTGTTGTGGAATGCATATGAGTTTTATAATGGTATTTGGAATTTGTTTGTATTTGGAGTTTGGTGTTATATTTGAAGTTTGATTTAAAAAGGGAATTGTTAATTTTATTTGGAGAATTTATAAAAGGAATTTTATTAATGAATTTGGAGTTTTATAAAGAGTTGCAAATAAGTCGAGGATTTGTAAAATAAGTTATAAATGGTATTTTATAAAAAGAAGTTTTTGCAAAACATTTTATAAATAGTATAAAAGGTGTTTATAATGGGGACATTAAGTAAAGTTTGGAAATTTATAAAAGGAGGCTGTAATTATGTTACATTTGTATATATTTATAAAGGAATTTATAAATGATATTTTATAAAAGGAATTCTAAAATGAATTTAGAGTTTATACTTATAAAAGGGTTTCATAAATTGTTTTAGAGATTAATAAGGGAGTTTTATTACTTGAAAAGAGACCTTTGAATTTGGGAAGAAGTTTTATAAATGATTTTGGATATCTATAAAAGAAGTTTTATAAATGATTTTGTATATTTATAAAGAAATTTTATAAATGGTTTTGGATATTTATGAAATATTTTTATACATGGACCTGGAGATCTATTAAGGGTTTTATAAATGGATTTGGATTTTTAGTAAAGGAGATGTTCATAAATGAAAGAGATGCATTGAAAGGATTTATTGAAGAAATTTACAAAAGAATTTGAGATTGGATTTTCCCAAATTGACCTTCTTAATTTTAGTGGCATGGACATTCGTTCCATGCTTAATAGAGAAGGACTAGAGTTTGGGTCTATCTTTATCTCTATTTTTTTAAACAGTATTTGTTTTAATTCTTTTGTATGATTCTGAAATAAGAAATCTTTCATAATGTTTTATGAATATACTTACATAGTCGAGATAAGTATATTGAATACATTTTCTAAGTAGGAAAGGTGTATTGTTTTGTTGAATATACTTATACCGTTGAGATTAGTGTATGGATATTTTTCCAAGTATTGAAAAGAGCATAAAGGGATTGTGAATAATATTGTAAAAGTGTTTTGGCACAAATATTTACAAAGTGATTTAATTAATGAAAGGACTAATTTAAGAGATTTATGGTTACTTATATGCTTAACCAATGTTGGTTTCCCTATGAAAATAAATCCCTGATTTGATTGTTGTATTTATTTGATAGTTAAATAACCGACTATCAAACTGTGCCACTAGTTTTAGAACTATCGTTGTCGATTCAGAGTGGCTGTGATTTCATATATTATCCGAAAACCACTTTGAACCAGCATAAGCATTTCGAATTGGAATATCTTGAAGATGATCGAAGAAGGAGTTCTTTTAATTGCAAGAGCTACTTGCTACTAATCTCGAGGATGATTCCAAAATGGATGTGATACAAGTAGTGCCATCGATTTGTTCATATCCTGAACAACTTGCATAAACAAATGCTGGCACTACATTGCTGCTTGGAGAGCAGTGTTAGTATTCCAAGTGTGATTGCTATATAAAAGGTAAAACGTAGCCTCTAACCTCAACAACCGAAAATGACTAAAACATGGGATATGCTTTAGGGCTAAGTGGGTCTTACCAATTAGAGTATTGTCATCTGCATTTCTAAATATATATTTATGGATTTGGTTGTTCACGACAGCTCTCGAGAAGGTTGAAAAGCAACCGGAGTGATGAAATATTCGAAACGATCTAATAAGGTGTAGGACCGATCTTGATTCGTAGGGCGTCCATGTGAGGCCTCGATGCATTTTCTAGAGGTGTATTATAGAAGGTGGTCTCCCAGTAGCCTATGGAAATCCAGTCTCCAATAAGCAGACTTAGTTGTGCCTAACTATGCTGGAATGTGAGGTGTAAGCATTCCAGCTATTTTATTTATTTATTTTCAATCCTAGACATTATTATAATATCACTGGATTTTCTATAGAAATATTTTGGTTATTATAAGGTGAAAATCCAACCGTATTTGTGTGTGGCATGGTCTTACGTGATACCATTATTTTGAAAGTTTTTAAAACATTAAAATTCATTTGAGATGTGTTTCTCACACTGGCTTACTAGACTGATCCGGGTGTTATTTTCTCACAATGCTCGGGTCAGACCGAGCATATTTTTAGATCTAGTTTTGATGCTTGGAGCTTTAAGAGATGAGATGGATGCCTCCAAGACATCTCGTTTATATTTTATTTCCACTGCATTAGTTGTTTTATTTATCAGTAATTGTGAGGATAGGTTATTATAACTGTCCAGGATGATGATTAGTAATTAATGTACTCTTATTGATTGATGTATGTATATTGCAGTCTTTTGGCCAGGCACTCCCTCATCATGTGCACGAGTTGATTGAAATTATAGCATTTGACCTTTAAGATGTCTATCCTACAATCCTTCAAAACCTACACTTTCCTATCTTCTACACTTGATTTCTTACTTCTTAATCTTCCCTTAGGACCCCACTCCGCCTTTGTGTTGATTTTGCAAAGTTGTCTTTCCTCTTGACTTCTTGGGCTTACTTCTCACCTCTTCTTTGGAAATAGTACTCAACAGCGCCATTTCCACCAAACTTTCATAAGTCGCCCCATGGGAACGTGACTAAGAGCCAAATCTTGAAGAAGTTTATTCCTCAGGGGGAGTTATATCATTTTATGTAGAAGAATATTAATGGTTGTCATCAAAAAAAGGAGATTGTTAATACCTCAATTATTGATTATGATGATAACAATCATATACGAAATATAAAATAAAGATATTAATGTTATGCCAAGTCATATAGTATTTAGTGCATAATTTTACATTAGTGTTGAATCGAAGACTGAACGGTTTAAAGACTCAAGAGATAGACATGAGGACTCATAATTTCAAAGATCAAGGTATAAAGTTCTCAAGATTATAATTTAGTGTATAGAGTCATAGCATATATTGTTAAAGTTTTTGATAGCAATCTTTGATCACTATTTCCAATTTTATTATCATTTATATTTTTAAAATTTTAAAATATGTTCGAAAATATTTTCAAAAAGTTTTTCATAGTTTGAAATGTTTATAAACTACATTCAAAATTATTCTACAAAGTATCAAATTACTTTACAAAGTATAGGATTTTCAGAACACTTTAAAAGATAATAATTTTCATTTTTAACAAGTATATGTCAACATATGGCATATGGTATGTTGACATACATGCTGCCAATTAATTTTTCAAATTTTGAAAGGAAGTATCGTTTCGTCATAACTCTTCATGAACGGACACATCTGTTCATTTGCAATATAAAGGGGAGTGCTAACAATTTTTTTGATAACTCATTACTTACCTTCTTCCTACTCCTCACTCTCTTGAAATTCTCTAGAAAGATATACTTTATTCTCTTTAAATTATATAGAATCAATCCGTACTTCGTTGTATTGATTCAGTACTGCTTTTTCACTATTTTGGAAACACTCACTTTCAATTCAAAGATCAAAGTGCTACTCAAGAGGCTGTAGGATATCTTATATCCTAAGTACAACTATTTTTAAAAAAAAATTAACAAACTCTACTCTCATTTGTTTGGGTATGCTTGTAGCCCGTTAAAATCAAGTGGGTGTGCTTGTAGCCTATTCAAATCAAGTGCGTGCGCTTGTAGCCATTCAATCAAGTGAGCCTACCTTGAACTCCGGAATCAGGAGGTCGTATCTCATAGCCTTGAAATCAAGCTTGTAATGGGTTTGTTTGCTACTTGTTTAAAGTAGGCATTTGAAAAGAACTACGTATAAGAAACTGTATGGGACAGGATGTAAGAAAAGTTCGAACCAGTATAATATCCTTAATGCTATCTCTCCAACTCTTTACTTTACTTCTTTGCTTTAATTTTTATCTGTGATTGCATCTGCGATTGATTGCTAGTATAATTTTGTATTGTTATTCTATGATTTAATATCAAACTTGAAATAAAATTAAAAGATTCATTTATGTTAGTGAACACTATCCGCCCCCCCCCCCTCAGTGCTTAGTTACCCATAAGATCCACAATCCACAACCCATATTTGGTCCCTCTGGTGTTTAATTAACCTTAAGATCCATAATTCTACAACCCACATTTATATTATTATGTTAAATGATTTAGAATAAAAACTCAAGTATTTAGTTAAGGAATTCATTATAAAGTATAAAGCAGTTTTATGTAGAGTTGTTTTGATAATACAAAATTTTGATATTAAAAGATTTACGTGTATGCTGTGTTGGGTGCTCAAGTGGTAGTGGCATAACTCGAAAAATTGTGAAACCTTTTATTATTTTCCCTTTTTAGTAAAGTGTGTCTAATAAATAAGTGAAATTTGATAAGTTGTTTTATTGACGCATGTATCCTATGCATTAGCATATTGTGATATTTTCATCATTTCAAGATGTGTTTGTCTGATAGTTTTCATTTGTTAGAACGAAATGAATTTTCGATGATTTTGGATAATCTAGAACTTCCAGATTGTGATAGAACTTGAAGCTAAGTGTTTTTTTAGAATATAAAGATAAGTTTATACAACTTTCAGTTTGAAAAGATAGTTAGTGAACACATGTTTTTAATTGGTTTAAACTTCATGTTATGAAGAACATTCGATGTTATTGGGCTAACAAATAAACATAATTACCTTAGGGTTGTCTAAGGAAAGCAGACTCAAGATTCGAGTTTGGATACAAATTTCATGCCCTTCCTAATTACTTTCCTAACTTGAAAGGTAAAGAAATCAAAAAGATTGACTCTCTTATAAAACCTAGATTTATTTTAGGCCTTCGTCTGAATTTTAGAAAGTAAACTGAATATGATGTTTGGTATATACTCTTAGAATATAGTAGATTATTATATGAATAATAACTTGAAGTAAATTTTTATGAAATGTTTTATAAATAAAGTTGCCTTTATTAAATGTTTATAAACTTGAGTTATGCTTTTATGAAATGGTCTGTAAACGGTTTCAGTATTGAATGATGTACTATTTGTGTAAATAAATGTGATAAAAAAGGTAATCTGTATAGATAGGAATCAAATAGGATAATATAACTAAGTTGAACGTATATTATTTTATTCACATGATTTTTCTTGACCTAATATTTGGGCACAAGATCCCCAGGTGATGTACATTGGTCCGGACAAGGATTTTTCACCCAATTCTCAATGGCGAATGTTTGAAACGGATGCTTGAAATGATCCCGAGGTTTTCTATCATAGTATATGGTTATATATAAGAAATAGGAGTTTCTAATCAAGGGACCTAAGCGGAGTCTGCACTAGAGAGGTCAAGTGATCTATACTAGTTGGTAAGTGAAATTTATATGATCGAGCAAGTGATCAGATTAGATATTACGTACGAATGATCCATACATATCGTACGGGATTAAGTATATGCATATTAGGTTATTTTGGCTTATGGAGGCTTCAAGGAATGACTCTTCGATTTGTTTGGGGTAGTCTGGATATTCTTTTAAGTAATAACCTAAGACTGATGAGCCTTGGGTACGCTTAGTGAATTATTTACCGTCCTTGGGCGATGAATGGGTTTTTGACCTAAGCAAACTGTGAGCTTTGTTTGCTAGTAATTGTGAATACTATTAAGTATTGATGTATTCTTGTTTCTTTTGTTAATTGGTCGTATTGGAATTTCGAAGTTGAAATGTTTTGAGTAAGAGAGAATGTAACGACTTGGAATCTCAAATACTTATATTCAAATATCTAAACTATTTAAATATTTGAATCTTGGGTGTAGTATGATAAAATGGATTTCATAACTTGGTTAAACCTCTTTTAATTAATAACTAATTATGGCAAACTTGTTATTTAAAATGTTTACAAAAATAAATAGTTCGAAGAAATATCAATAACGTGATAGAAAATCGTTTATCGATAAACAGTTTTCTTCTCGATAAAACTTGTCCAAACTTTTAGAGCATGTCTAATGTATTAATGAGTAATTAATTAGAAACTAAAAATATTGTTGTGTTTATGGATAACTAAATGTGAATGGTAAAAAGTTTAGCAAGTGGATTGAGGAGAAAATATTTCCTAAGGGGTGTGAGGTATAAAGCAAGGCACATGAGAGAGAGCATGCATGGTGACTATTCATGGAGGGTAGGAGGTCAGTGTTACCTCTTGTCAACATTTGTATAAGACTCTTCATGTGTTACATTAACCCATTTGTTAATTTTTAATGATAGAAACAACTTAGTCTTAATCCTCTTCCATCTTCACTAATTAATCTTTGATCAAAGTAACTCTTCTTCAGTCTTCACCAAACTCAAGTCTAAATTTTAGCACATCATAGGAGCATGGAAAATCGAAGCAAAAGGTTAACAAATGGAGCACAAACCCCTACCAAAGGCTGGGCCATGAGCATTAAATGGAGGAGGGAGGAGGCCTAGTGCAAAATGGAAGGAAGTATGCATATGATTATAGTGGTTGTGCTAGTATTAGCTTGGTTTTGGGGTGAGTTAACTCACCATTAAAAAGTAATAATGTGTGTGCATATGTTGTGCTTGAATATAATGTTAAGACATTAACTAATAAAGTTATAATTTTGGACGACACTTGCTTTTGAAAGAAAATGACAACTCTATATTGTATATCATCAGTCCTAGTACCCTCTGCAATATCTATTGTAGCCTTGGTTTGTATTTGCATGTTTAGTTTGGTTGTGTGTGGCATTGGAGTGTTTTTGAAGCAAGAAAGGTCGTTATAAGTGCACTTCAAAATCCCTTGTGCTTAACTTGTTCAAAATGGTTATACGTGAATATATTATGAAAGTAAATATCTTAGTTGTAATCTACACTTATAATAACATATGGAACATCAAATAATTGGTTTGAAAAGTTATAGAACTCGTAGAACAAAGTGGTGAATGTTATAGCGAATAGGTCGCTATATGGGCACTTTGAAAATGCCTTGTGTTTGGTGATTTTCAATATGATTCTGAAAGACATCCTTAGGGGTTCCCTTGCTGTTTTAATTAGTACTTTATGTTTATCTATCACTGTAAAATTATCAAAGTTTAAATGTTTCTAAAACTGATCGAACGAAGTTGTAAAATTTAGAAGTGAAATAGTCGCTACAGATGCACTTTGAAACAAATAGTTTCTGATGCCTTTTATAGGATTTTTTTAGATCATCCTTATGGGTTTCTTCACATGGTTATTCAATAATATAAGTACCTACTGTAAAAAAACTGGACTTTAAATCGATTGTTAACTAGTTGAAAACTAGTTGAACTCTAAAGGATTTAAAACCGGCTTTGTGGCAAAAGTATAAAACTGCAATGCTTAGCAATCGAAACACTTTCTAGGTGTTTCTAAACTTTAGATATCACTTTTGTTAATGATGTAATATGTTGTTTGAGACTTTAAATGGTATAAAAATGGTATTTAAATATAGTACTCTTTTGAGATTATTTTAGGGATGTTCAACAAAATTAATTAGAGTATTTTAAAAGTGGTTTTAAGTTTAAATATATCAATAAATAATTACTTATGAATTTTTGAAGCAAAGGGTATTTAAATGTAAAACATGCTTTTTATTAATTTTTGTTAAAATTATAAATTAGTTATTTTAAAGTAATATTTTATATGGAAATTAAAATGTATTTATGAGTATTTTAAAAGTACATATAAGTTTAGAAAAGTAAGTTAAGTATTGTACAAAAGGATAAAGTGGTTTTGTTATAATATTAAGTGGAATGAATGGTTTTGAGAAGTTAAATAAATGTACATTACATTGCTAAATAAACGTAGATATACTTAGATCTTTGAATAAGAATAGTTTAAAGATAATGATAAATATAAAATGATTATTAGTTTATAGTAAAAAGGTTTAAGTAATATTTGTTTTAACCCATTTGAGGATAGTTGTAAAAATATGTAGATATTTAAATAGAATAGTTTTAAGATAATGACAAGTATGAAATGGATTTAGGTTTATAATAACAATGTTTTAATAACAATTGTTTTTAACATATTTGAGTATACTTCTGAAAATGTGAAATCTTGTTAAAAGATTTGTGAATATTCTTACAATTTAGAGATGAAAAAAAATACATATTTAAGGATGTACATAGCAGAAATGAATAGTCAAATAGTAGTATACATGTATATATCTTCTGTAAAGGTATTTTAGATATATAAACAAGTATTTACAAATAATTATTATTTAAATATGGGGATTAGAAGTCGCTTGAATTTCTTAAATAATTTTTTTTTTTTACTCGTTTATGGAATGTAATCCTGTACTTAGCATTAAAAGCCGATAAAGTAGACGTGTTTTATCCATGATAATTAAGAATGAAGTGTTAATGTAGGGTTATAATGCAACCAGTGCTCTAACTTACCTAGCTTTCACTCTTGATCGAGAGATAGTGTAAGTTAAGAAAGTTAGAAGTGATAAGTATACAAGACTTGTCCATATGTGATTGTTTTATTGTTATCGAACTTGACCAAATTAACTTACAAAGTATATAAAAACTTTGCGTCTTCATATGGTTTGAGATCCCCCGAGGAGCACTTAATAATATGAAACGTCTCTTTCTTTAAGAATGAGATATACAACATGCCCCAAGGAGGGCTCCTTTATATTATTTAATTACTTCTAAAAGAACCGAAACCGAGTTAATCAAAATTACCTGATTTAATGTTAAAGAGTCAGAACTCAGATAAATGTATTTATGTATTAAATATAAAAAACCATTAGAAAACTGATATACGAGTTCTATGTTTTCAAAGCGGTTGTGGAGTAAAATATTATAGTGTTGAAATGTTTATCCTAAAATTAAGTCCAAGGGAGAAGTTAGAATTAACATTTGTAAGAACGAATTATGTTGGAATCCATGAAAAGATTTGTGATCTGTTCAGGTGATGAAGATTCGTGTGCCGAGATGCTGAACATGACTTCACCATCCTTTGTGACAGAAATAGAGTAAGCCTCAAAGCCAGGATGTTTAGCTAACCCAAGGTCATATCAACTTCATACCTAGAGATGCCTATGAATGTTGGTACTGAGAATTGATTATATTCGATATCACGTGTTCGGACGTGGACCAACTATGTTTCTCTTTACCGGTATGTTCTAAGAGATGTATGATGCTCGAAAGGTAGTTTCTGACCCTTCTCGGGAGCATCTCCCATAAAGTCCATATGCGAACATACCTTAGTAATTTTTTTTGTACTTCTAATATTGTTGTGTATTGAGATGCAAGCAACTCAACTATTTTTTATTTATATTCTACACACTAGACATTATCTACTATATCCCCTTATGTAATTATTAGATGGGTTTGGTCTTGAGCGAGTAACCATTAAGGTGATTCGAATGGTCTCAAAAGTACCGTTACATATTAGCTGTATATTTTTTTGATTTTCTCACACAAAACTTATGTCTGACTCATGGTTTTTATCTTTCCCTTAATTCCAGAGTGCTCTCTCGAGTAGTATGAGAAAGAAATTGGAGCTCAAGGAGTCGAGTTGGATGCTTTCACCTACCATAATATTTTATTTCTGCTGCACTACTATTTTATATACTATTATATATATATATATATATATATATATATATATATATTAGCATTTGTGAGGACGGGATGTTATAATCATCTAGGTTGATGATAGTACTCAGGATTGTAGCTTTGAAATGTTACATAACTTAGAGTGACATTTAGTATTGTCTTTTTGTTATTATATGTTATCATTACGTTGTGATATTCTGATGATTTGTTCTTCATTCCTTGTTCCTTTTCTTTTTATTTTACCCTGACTATGTTTTCTTATCGACACTTAAATGCTCAATACGTGAATAACGTGAATGTATTAATGTCCAAATTTGGGGTCCAAAAGGTGAATCGTTACATAAAGATCATATTTCTTATTCCTTATTAAGCGATACAAATATTTCACACAATTCTGTTTGCGATATGTCTTCATAAAGTATAACTAATTGTTGACTCTCTCTTCACCCCAACTGTGCCAATGTTATATCACTCTCAAACTTTTTCCTTTTCTTTTAAACGGTCGAGCTGGTCTAAATAAAAACCTTTTAGTACATAATAAGATCAAATTACTTAAGTAAAATGCATTCGGTCACCCTTAACTTATTAAGAAGGTTGAATAAGATACACTTAAGTAAACAGATCATAACTGACATTTTAGTGATCAAATTCCTGGGCTTGTCTATAGGTCTTAGTTTAAAATTGTTCCCAATGTAAAAGGATCCTCAATATTTTCAATCGTATTGAGCACATGATCTCAAACTATGATTTACTTGCTCATTGTGGATGAAATAATTTCATCAAAATTCAATACATTACGAACATAACTGTTCACCATACAACTTTTGCATGTAATCAAATATGGATCGAATATCCATACTCTTATATTGTTTTAGAGTTGAGAACTCATAGTAGAAAATTTATAAGGGAAAATTCACATTTAAGTGACTAAGACTCATAATGGTTGTATTACTTGGCTCATGCATGGTTATTAAAGAAACTACATGCCAAAAGATTAATTTATTATTGTGACAAAATTATTACATTTCTTTATTGAACTTCAATTTATTACATGTTTAGCATATTTTTAATGGATAAACTATTCTATAAATTATAGTATTTATGCACATTTATTATAGTAGATTATTATGCTATTACAGATGTTTCTATACTTACTAGAATGGTATATTATATTTTTCTAATAAGGCTCCCATTATATTTTACATTTCTTAGAAACCTTAAATGAGATGCGAGAATTTCATAAATCAGCAATGAGTGTTAGGATCCATTTATCATGTTATTACAAACTTGATGGTGCTTAACAAAATCATAATCCTCATAAATGGTAAATAACATGTCATAAATGGTAAATAACATGTTACTAACTATATTTTGTATATAACTCTTAGCCGTATATTCTTTGCTCCTAATCATCTGTATGACCTTGAGGGTGCTTAACAAATCATAAAATACATTAGGTACTCATAACTCATCCTTTCTTGATTACGGAAGACAATTTTTGTAACCTTTGAGGGTTCTTAACAAAGTAACAAAATGTTCTTACCAAATCTAGGGACAATATAAACATCACTATATATATTTTATGGCATGAGGGTGCTCAACAACCATAAAATATATCATAAATGAATAAAGAGCAACATTATTTTAGATTCATAATCTCGAAATAATAATGATGAATATTATCGTCTATAAGGAATAATGAGTGATCACAATAGTCAATAGCATCATTGGCCATTTCATATACACATACACACAAAACATACACGCGCATGCATGCATGTATACACACACGAATATGTTTATATGTATGCATTCCTTATAAATGTAATGGATTTTGTTTCAATTTTAAATTTTAAAACGTATTGTTTTATTGTGCTCTATAATCATTATATAGGATTATATTATTTAACTATAATAAATATAATTTAATACTAAATCTTATATTTATGTATACACTATTTTTAACTAAAATTTAACTGATATTGCAACTTTTATGAACTGTAACATGTACAATTCGTAATATAATTTATTTATGTTGTGAATTTATTTATTTATAACTTTATCATTTTAAATTCAAAATAATTTCGGATTTATTTTTTATAACTTTTGTAGACTCAAATTTAAATAATTTTAAATTTATTTGTTTATAACCTTTATGAACATAATTTTAAAACAATTTTAAAATATATTCTAAACACTTATAATTTTAATTTTAGCTTAATTTTTTTTTAAATTTACTTATTTATAACTTGTATGAATACAAATTTTTTGGTGAGAAAATTTTTTTCTAGAAATTTAGGGGTGTTAGCTGTCGTCCATGACATGGTTTATGATAGCCATGATATATTTGCGGCGCATGATGATGGGTTGTTGGATGCTCCCTGCCTGGCCGATACGAATATCCATCTTTCTCAATAAGGCATTCCAGGTGCTCGACAAAATGCTACATCCATTACAGCTTCAGTTCTCGGCCTCCCTCCCTGTATTCCTGCTACCACATATTTTCCATCAGTCACCCCCACTAACCTGGCTCCCTTTGTTACAAGTAACATGATACCTATAGACGTAATGCCTACCATCAACTTTCGGCCAACATCATCATGTGATGTCACTATTCTTATCTCACTGCTGATTGGGAATGTCGTAGAGCAAACTTCTTCATATCCAATTAGAGGGAATGTGGCCGAACCTATCATTTTGATCACAAAAGCAAACATTACACCTCTAGATATTTGGAAATCCTTATTTTCTTCCTTGTTGAGAAATGCAGGAGCATATACTCCACGATCTTTTAAAACAGTTAAAGTAGACAATGTAATGGTTCCACTAATTGAAGTTGTTCAAGTTGGCATTGAATTTTGGGCGGACTATCTCATAGGAATTTTCCTTGACTCCAACTCCTATTATAAATTTGTCAAAGAGCATTACCGATATATTTAACGGCTCAGTGATGGCCTCAAATTTGATTATGACAACTCGATGTTCTTTTTAAATTTTGTGAATATTGAAGAAAAATAGCTTGTTCTTGAAGCAAAGCCTTCTTTCACCGAGGGGATGCCTTTTATTATCACTACGTGATGTCCTTCAGTTGATAAAGCAAAAGAACATATTTTATCCATTTCGGTCTAGGCACATTTCTCTCATATTCCATCAGTACTGCAGCTCATGCTTGGTCTAAACTGGTTAGCTAGCCTGGTAGGAATCTTAAGTGTTTTGATGTGTGTGGCAAGAAGGAAACTATGTGTGATAAGGCTCTCATTGAGACATTCCCTGACAAACCTCTTTTAACCAAAATCAAAGTTCAAGTTGCAGAAGGTCATGTTAAGATAGTTGATGTTAACTATTATTAGGCTCCTGACATATGTACGACATGCCACTCCTTCAGACCTACCTTAGAGACTTGAAAGTATGCACTCGTTTTAGGTTCTACTACATGTGATGCTTCCCTTTTGGTTGTTCCAGATAGGACCCTACTACCTCATCCTCTTACCAGGAAGTGGGACACTAAGGCAAAGCTTGTTAGTGCTATGGAAGCCTCCACAGATAGTATACAAGTTGCTACATCCCCTTCCTTAGACATTCAACCACCTTATATCATTACTACACCTATTATACTTATTATTGTCGATAATTCTATGGTTGATCCCATTAATACTCTTGTGGCGACAAAGTGGAATCCTTATGAGCATGATTGAGTTCGTAATAGCTTTGATATGAGCTTAGATCTTAGATGTGGAAGTTTTTACAAGTTTACTAATGGAAACGAGGGAGAGGATATGCGTCTATCCCACCATGTTACAGGAGTTGGCTTGTCTCTCACATCCTCTAGCGAACTTAGTGCATGGAATGAGGAGATTTCGAAGGATGACAAGTGGGACAAGAGATATCCATATAGTTGTGAGTCTTTAGATTATGTTCCATGTCTTGCGTCATTATTTTCTAGATATTTACTTTTCATTAGGCCTGAACCAACTTCTGGTGGTAGTGACTCCTTGTCATATGTGAGAGGATAGAATTTATTTTTCAATTTTAGTAGTTTAGACATTGTCATCTTATTCATGTGTTGTACTTAGTCTTTGTAGTTGATGAGCCATCTCTGAAAGTAACTAATAAGGCCAGCTATTACTTAGGACCGTGTTATGGAATAATTAAATCTAAATAAGGAAAGAGATGATAATAGCAAACTAAATAAAAATAAAACAAGCACACTAGGAATTTTTATACTGGTTCGAACTTCTCGTTCTACGTCCAGTCCCAGACTCCTTCTAAAATTTCAACTACAACAACCCTCACTTATCCCGGAGGAGCAGATTTACACTGCTTGAGCAACCAAACAGGACTTCACCCACCTGAGCAACCGAATAGGATTTCAACTGCCTGAGCAACCGAACAAGACTTCTTTACAAAAATCAAATGTATCCGACTGTAGTGTGTTTTTAAATAACACTGATAAATCAATTAAGTGCAATCTTCGTATAATCTTCTCCTCTATGATATATATATATATGTATGTATGTATATGTATGTATGTATGTATGTATGTATATGAAAACGTGAATAATAAGGAAGTAATATAATGAATTTGTACGAAACTGAATGCACAAGAGTATTAAAATCAAAGAATATGAGAGTAGAGTAAGAAAAGATTGAATTCTTGTTGTGGAAACATGATTCTAATGTGTTTATATAGATTATAAATAGGTGCATTTGTTTGTGAAGAGTTATTATGAAGAGATATGGTCATATCTATTGAAATGAAGGACGCATCTCTTCATGAAAGGAAGTTCCTATTTGAAAATATAGTCGTTGTAGATATTCATACTTCTGAATTGAATAATTTAGACTTTCGAATTCGCACTAAACAATATTCAGACTTTTGAATTGAATAATTAAGACTTCTGAATTTGCACTAAACAACATTCAGACTTCTGAATTGAATAATTTAGACTTCTAAATTAAGTTGAAATGCAAATAGCAAGAAAATAGGCTATTTCTGGCCTTATTCAGACGTCTGAATATTATGGAACCACAATTTTGTTTCAGCATTCAGACTTCTGAATGAAGTATTTCAGATGCCTGAATTTAGCCTATAGTAAAAAGTATGATAGCTCATTTGGTTAGAGCACTTGCCTTCTAAACTAGAGACCTGGGTTCGAGTCTCGCTCCATGCAATTTTTGAAAACTTGATTTTTCATTAAAAATATGAATGTATATGTGTGTATACCATTTGGAGAAGATTTTAACATTTGTAAACTATAGACACGACACTATATGACTAATAAAACTTTGTTTGTCACCTTCGTCTTGTCTCTATCGTGTATATCTCTTCATGTATCTCCATATACATACTTTCATCCTTTTTTGTACTATATATCTTCATTTTGAACGTATTTGATTATCTCTTTTTTATGCTCATGTACCTGCAAATTAGCTTAAAGTTTCTTTGACATAATTGTATAGTTGTTGTCATTAAAATCCAATAATTAAGGTTCTAACATTCTCTTCCTTTTTGATGATGATAACTATACAATTTTAAGAAAATATTCATTCGATATAAAAAATATATTAATAGGTTTAAAACTCCCCCTAAGTATAACATCTCCCCCTAAGTATAATATCTCCCTCTATCAATATGCATATGAATTTCTCGCCCTTTATCATTATCAAAAAGAATGAGGGAATATAATAAATTATATAAAATATCTTGTGAACAATGGGATAAACTTAATATTGATTATGGAGAAAAATAAAATAGATTTTACCATATTTGCTGAAGTCCATATTTCATTGTAAGTACGTAATTCTATTAAACGTACGGATCATTCTTTAAAATTCCAAAATCTATTCTTTTCCTTTTGTTTCTCCGAGTACCTGCAATAAATAATAATCATTTTCGGTACCCTCTTACTATGTTAGGGTCCAGGGGGTTAAGTCTTAGGAAACCATACCCATTTGGATGTGGTTGAACCTTTACAAATATAATTTTCATTATTAACTACTATGTCAAAATAATCGTTAATGTATTTTTCTCTATTTTTCCAATTATCAGGAACCCAAATACTTAGATAATTTTTATTCATATTTCCGTTAATAATTTTGTATTATAGAAATTATTAACATTATAGTTCATAGCGGTATTTGAATTTTTATAAATATTAGATTTAAGTTTTAATCGAAATTTAGTACTAGCACTAACATTTTTATCATACATGAAAGTGTATCTAGTGCTATTTCTATGATTAGTTCTATTATATCCTAAACCAATTTTATCATGTAAAGGTCTAGAACTAGATAAAATCATGTTTAAATCATTTTGACCTTTATTAAATTTTGTGACTTCAATGTTAAGTTTATCAAATTTAGCTTTAAAGTCACAATTATTATTTTCAAAAGAAATATTACTATTATTTAAAATATCAATTTTCTCATTCAATTCAGAATTGTCGTTTTTTAACGTACGGTTGTCATTCTTGAGAAGGAAATTTTGAGACTCTGGATAATCTAAAGAGGATTGTAATAAACCATTTTGTCTTTTCAAATCAAAAATTTCTTTTGAAAATTTTTCTCTCTCTTTTTCGAATATGGTGTTTTGTTCATCCAAAAAATCTCTAAGAGCCTCAAATTTATTCTTTAAAATACCAAGTTGATTTTCTAAATCTAACTTTTCATTTTTCAAATTCTCATTTTCAAATTCTCATTTTCAAATTCAACATATTTCATCTTTTCTAAAATAATAAAATTAAGCTTTGAAATCTTATTTCTTATACTAAATAATTCATTATTATCTTTTCCTAGAATTTGTAAATCAGAAAGTACCTTTTTGTAGTCCTCACTGGTGGCTTTGACAGGGATTTTTCCTGTTGTATTTCGGCTGGATCGTTTTCTAGTCATTATTCTATGATGTTGTGACGATCAATAGAATTCCAGGCTCTGATACCAAATGAAAGTAACTAATAAGGCTAGCTATTACTTAGGATCATGTAATATGAAATATAATTAAATCTAAATGCGGAAAAAGATGATAATAGCAAAGTAAATAAAAATAAAACAAGCACACCAAGAATTTTTATACTGGTTCGAACTTCCTGTTCTATGTCCAGTGCCAAACTCCTTCTGGAATTTCAACTACAACAACCCACATTTAACCCGGAGGAATAGGTTTACACTGCCTGAGCAACCAAACAGGGCTTCACCCGCCTAAGCAACCAAATAGGACTTCAACTGCCTGAGCAACCGAATAGGACTTCTTTACAAAAATCAAATGTATCTGGCTGTAGTGTGTCCTTAAATAACATTGATAATCTTCCTATAATCTTCTCCTCTATGATATATATGAATACGTGAAGAATAAGGAAGTAATAGAATGAATTTGTATGAAACTGAATGCACAAGAGTATTAAAATCAAAGAATATGAGAGAATAGATTGAATTCTTGTTGTGGAAATTTGATTATAATGTGTTTATATAGATTATAAATAGGGTGCATTTATTTGTGAAGAGTTATTATGAAGAGATATGGTCATATCTATTGGAATAAAGGATGCATCTCTTCATGAAAGGAAGTGCCTATTTGAAAATATAGCCGTTGTAGATATTCAGACTTTTGAATTGAATAATTCGGACTTCTGAATTTGCACTAAACACTATTCAGACTTCTGAATTAAGTTGAAATGCAAACAGCAAGAAAATAGGCTATTTCTGGCCTTATTCAGACGTCTGAATATTTTCATTCAGACGTCTGAATATTATGGAAGCACAATTTTGTTTTAGCATTCAGAATTCTGAATGAAGTATTTCAGACGTCTGAATTTAGCATGTAACAGAAAGTATCATAGCTCATTTGGTTAGAGCACCTTCCTTCTAAACTAGAGACCGGGCTTGAGTCCCGCCCCATGCAATTTTTGAAAACTTGATTTTTCATTTAAAATATGAATGTATATGTGTGTACACCATTTGGAGAAGATTTTAACATTTGTAAACTCTAAATACGACACTATATGACTAATAAAACTTTGTTTGTCACATTCGTCTTGTCTTTATCGTGTATATCTCTTCTTGTATCTTCATATACATATTTTCATCCTTTTTTGTACTGTATATCTTCATTTCGAACGTATTTGATTATCTCCTTTTGATGCTCATATACCTGCAAATTAGCTTAAAGTTTCTTTGACATAATTGTATAGTTGTTGTCATTAAAATCCAACAATTTAGGTTCTAACAATCTCTGCCTTAACCTGTTCATATTTATATATAGAGTGGTACGGGCACTATAAACTGACCTTCCTTGGCCAAAAAATACAAACTTAAATAAAAGTAAAATTTTGTTCATAACCTTTATTACTTTTTAATAAAATTTAACAAATTTTATGTTCAAACTTCTATATATATTATTTACAGTAACATAATAAGAGTTCTGGTACCATTGTTAAATCAAATTATTGGGAACTAGGGAAAAGGGAAAATTTACAAAAATATAATACTTTTAATTCTTTATGCAATAGGTCTTTTACAATGTTATCATGAAAAAATATTATCAACGTTAAATCATATTGTATATTTTACTGTGTGAATTTGATTTTAAGTATTATTATTAACATGAATAACGTTTATTTACATGTGATGTTTAGTTAAAAAAAATCATCGTTGAATTTTATTGAAAAATACATTTAAACTGGGTATTTTAAAATAAATAAATATACTATCAATTTGAATAACGTTTATTCTAATGTAATATTTAACAAAATAAATTTATTATTCTTGGATATTATTCACTTGAATTTAATTTTCAATATATATGTATAATGCAAGTAAATTAATAAATAACCTGTTTTGTTTTAAATGTGAAATTTTCAATCATAATGTGTTATTTTGTTATCTGTATTGATATATAGATAACTTATTTGCTAATTATTATATTAAATTTTATTTATAATATCATATGCTAGTATATATTACATGATTAAATCATAAATGTACAAAATTTTAATACAAACCTAAAGGTACAAGTTGTATGTAAGATGGAATTTGTATGTGGGAGTTATAAAGATTACAAATTTGTAGGGATATATTGTATGAGGGACGTAAACAAAACTTGTACACGCTTTTTCTTCCATAACCATGAAACCCTAGCCATCAAAGCTTCATCCATGAAATATCCTTCAAAGCTTCATCCATGAAACCCTAGCCATCAAAGCTTCATTCAATTACTGTTGCTACCAGACGCTGTGTGTACGCCGCCAGCCACATTAATTCACTCCTCTCAATAATCTTATCCTTCCAGTACTACTAACGTTGGACTTGAACACCCTTTAGCAAAACCATACTTTTTGATCGTCCTATAGCCATTGCCATCTCATGCTTTGTAGCCGGTCATTGTCTCGATGCTAGGCGACTATACGACGAGTTTATTAGATGCTCCTAGCAATCAAACTGTTGTGCAATGTCATGCACTGTGCACGGTGAAGTGTACGAATGTGCATATCACGAAGAATAGGAAAATAATTTTGTAGGAAAGAAAAACTAGTTTTATAAAATAAATATATTCAATTTTTTTAAATAATTATAAGATAGAACTATTTTAATTAAAAATATGCTGTGGGTAATCCAACCGATCATTTACACTTTGAACAGCCAGCGTTGCTATAAGCAATCCTATCTCCAACTCGTAGGTGGAGTTCCAAAGTCCACTAGTTAGCTACAGTTTAATTTGGAGAGAGGGAATAAAGTTTTATGTATGTTGAATGAGGAATCTAGATATATTAATAACACTAATAGGCTATATAAAATATCTTATCTAGATCCACTATTCAAGGTATGGCCAATTTAAGTGAGATTTTGTCTCACTTAACTTTTGCACCAATTATTTAATTCATAACCATATATATATATATATATTATGTATGTATACGTATGTATGTATCTAGGCAAGGTTAAATAGCCTTTATACTAATTAATACATTATTACTTGCAATACTAGATGCAGGCTTAAAGTCAAAACCCGATGTTAACCCGCTTTATAGCCAAGCCGGTTTCAACTAGACTCAAAAGATCACAAAAGGAAGAAATGATTCACGGACTCGGAAAAATGATTGGAAGAGGAAAAGCAACTTCGAAAAGTTTCAACTGAAATGGAGCTATGTACACAACTTAGCCCTGAGTTGTTTAGCTCGACACCGACCTATTTCTTCTCCCCTTCCTACTTTCAAAACTTCGTATACCTCATATACAACTCCATCTATTCATGATAAAGTGATTTTTCTGGAGTTTGGATGAGCGACTTCAAGGATTAATGAAAGAAAATGGGGATAAGTCAAGTATTGTCGAAGTACTCTAGAATCAACTACAAATCGATGGAAAAGAGGCTGAAACACATTGAATAAAAGATAGAAAAAGAGAACAAGTGAAGAAAACCCCTTCGCACCAATAAAAACAAGTCATTGCCAACTCATTTAACTCGGCATTGAGTTGTCTTGAGTCTTGTTCCCTTGAGATTTCTTGTACAACATCGAGCTATCTCCTCGACCTCAGTGCAAGAAGGCTTCTGACGCAATACTTTTATTTTACTATAAATATAAGTCTAACTACAACCAAAAGGGGATTTTTGGATTCTGCTTCACACCCTTATCTTCCTCTTCCTCAAATACTTTAGAAACTCCATTTTAAATCCGAGATCTACTAAATTGTTGTCAGGTCTGATATAATTAGTTGTAATATAGAGACGGAACAAATAATAACAAAGATTAAAACGGACATAGGTCGGTGATTATATCGAACCATTATAAAAATTCTCGTGTCTCCTTTTACTATTGTGTTTTTTCTTTATTCTTATTACAACTGGTGCTTTCATCTAATACTTGAGTGTTGGTACCATTTTTGGCATCAACACCCAAACTCTAGTTGTGGACACTTCAAAAACCTTAGTCGAATAAACTCGTATTTCATTGATTATTTTCCTTGTGCAAATTAAGTTTATTTTGTTTAAATTTGACAGCATGGAGAAAAATTCGTGTCTTTCGATTTTTCAATGATTTCTAAACTTCAAAATGTCCAAAATGTTCAAATCTACTTCACTTTGCCTCTCAAAACTTTATTTAGTTATCTAATTTGATTTGAAATCTCTTAATGACTAGTTTTGCTGCCTCTTTATTGTGATTCGCAATTGCATTACTTCTTTTCTATGTTTGGAACTGAATTACAAGGAGATTTTCCATTATCATTAATGGATATGGAATAAACTTTTTAATAATGACTCATTGTAGCAGATAGGTGCTTTTTGCACCATAATTCTTCATTTTCTATCTTGTTATTTGTTTGGCAATACTGTGATCGTCTATGTGAATATGTAGCTTCTATAACCTACCTTGAAAAGATAGAATAGGCAAACATGAAAATACAAAAGGGTTGAAGTACCTCTTAGAAGAACCTCTTGGAGTGAGCAAGTTAGACATAAAGTATGATTGAAAAATTGCATGGAGTAAGTTGGGTAAAATATTTTCTGTCCACTTACTCGGGTGCATCATTGTTGTTGAAATTGTTTCTGAATTTGGATTTAAAGTTGAGAATTTAGATACAATCTGATACTTCCTCGCACAAATTTCTTTCATTACATGTATTTGAACTGTTAAAAACCCTTTTGTTACTGTCTTTCTGTATGATCCATACACATGTTGGCAGCACTACTCTTGAAATGTCTACGCTCAAACTTTTGTTTGGTTTTTGATGAATGTGATTTATTATGGTAAAACTAGAAACATCACTGTGGTTCATTGCACAAAACACAGCTTGGGGTAACATAAATGCATCTTTAAATTGACCTTTCTTTAATTAATAAAAGATCGATTGTGGCTTTGAAATGGCATATTGTCAATTTTGGACAATGAATTTTATCGGAAACTATTTTTGACCATTGTAGTTTGTTAATTAATTCCATAAATGTGCACCTCCCATTAGTAGTACAAAGCCAAGTCCAGTAGTCTTCTTAGTGATCTGAGTAGATACTGGTTCTTCAAATGTCATCTTTAATGGTGTTTAGAAAGCTACATCTATTTGTTCTCGATGTTCCATTTTCAATAATAACATTGTCTAAAATATTTTTTGATCTGACTCTTATTACATCTCCAATTCCTAGTTTGTAAATTAGTCTACCCTTAGACCCATGGGTTATACTATTTTTATACGCATGCATTGAAAAGATTTTTCTTTGATTTTTAATAGAAATTTAAATGGACTAGAGAAATCATTTTTTATTTTCATTTCACAAAATGACCAATTTTGATGTACTTTTCCTTCATCCATTCTACCTAAATTTCTTCATTATTCATGATTCCAACTGAGTATGATATTTATTGTTTCATTGACTTCCTCAAGTTTTCTAAAACCATGCACTCTTCAATTTTTCATGTTCAAACAATTGCCCAATTTACTTTACTCAACTTTTCTTTCCATAAAAAGTTAGAATATAAAGGGAACAATGCATTTCACAACTGATTTTGGAATTTTGGAATAATCGTCTATAACTCAACTATGGGATACATGGTTTATTTGGTTAACTTAAATTTTCCAGCATGACTAAGTAGCTTGCTTTACCACCCTTGACTTTCGCTTTTTATTTAGTCAAAAAATTTAGAACAATTAACTCTTTTGACGTTGATGCTTGAAAGTGGCATGCTTAAGTATTTGATAAGTCGCTGACCCTCTTGAATGTTTGAAATAGTGCACACTGTGTCTTTATTGGCACACCCTTCTCCAAAGAAAATGTTTAATTTCACTTAATTTCAATCTTGTGGCTATATGAAATTTATGAAAAACTTTTTTGATTTCTCTTGAATTTTCAATGTCAACATTGGCAAAAATTAAAACATCATCAACATAAATTAAGTAAGTGAATTTGATGTTGGTTTTCATGACTATTTTAATTTTGCCTTCCTTTTGTCTTTGATCCATTAAAAGTGTAAAGTATTCGATTACTAATGTAAACAAAGGTGAAAGGGGGTCATCTTTATAATGGCTCTACTATTGGCAATATAGTTCCTTGATTGATATGAGAAACTGGAAGACGAAATCTTTTCATAAATGATTTTGATCCATTTTGAAGTCAAGTTCGTAGTTTGCGTCATATAAATAATAATGTTTATGTTTACCAAGTCATAAGCGACCGTTAAATTTACTTTGGCGCACATTTTCTTATTGTTTTCTATCCAAAATCTCTCATAATTTCATGGGAAACAAGAATACTATTATGACCACCCTACACCTCCAGCACCCATTATACCTGTATAGAGCACCGTGAAGGTACACTGTCGATGCATGACGGTAGCTAAGATGTAAAGTAATGAAAATTAAAGCATAGACGTGTAGAACATCTCATAGTGCACAGATAAAATATGATACAATAATATAAAGTAAAGCAGGCAAAAAAGTGAGATAATCAAATGAGCCATAAATAATAACATCAAAGTGCATCAGGTTCATAAACTATACGTCTCAAATCTCCAAATAAACTATATAACTATCTCTTAAAATACAAGTATTGGCATACTGCACCACAGAATATAAGCGATAGTAAGCTCTAAAATATAGATATATGAAAACTTAGTCTTCTTCTCGTACTTTGGACAGCTCCATGCGCTATCCAAACTTGCTATCCCTAATATACTCCCAAGATAATAAGAAATAAAGTATAAACCCTTGAGTCAGATAATAATCTGGTGTAAGTGATACACCATCTCAAAAATACCATAAAAATCATGTATAGTAAATAGGGGCATAGGGTATGAAGAACCATACCTGACATGTCCTAACATCCCAAGAGTTAGCACATAACAGCTGATATATGCTAATCTACTATTAGTCATATAAGTGTACAACAGTCAAAGTATAATATCTAGTATCTAGGTATACAGTGAAAAATACTTACATCATGTGGCAGCTTGAGTGATAAATAGTCATGACAAACATAGCATCCATTAAACAATCATCACCATCACTCGTGTGCGTTGGATGTATGATAACTCATATGGCACAATCGCAAACCAAGAACCCAATCCAAATCCTAGCTTCATTGGTGCTCGAATCCATGCTACTCCGAAAGGCTAGGACCCAGGCCCACAATCGCAGAGCCGGGGGTAATATACTATCGCAAGATTCACACATAATCGCAAATCAAGGTGGATAACCCTCTATACCCTTTCTTTATGAGCACGCTAGAAGTCTTCAAGTTATCAACGATCCTTTTGCACATATCCCTAGAAATGGAAATGAGGTTGGTTGGGGTGGGTATTTTAAACTCGACACCCGCCCTAGAATTTTTAAACCCTGCCCTAGACTCGCCCCGTAGACCCTATAGATCTAGATTTTTGCCTCAAACTCGAAACCCGTACGGGTCAGGGTAGACCCACCCCTCTCCCAAGACGCGGTAAGGCTCTGTGTATTGATTCAAATTGTGTAGTAATATTCATATTTTTATTTGTAAGAGGGATTATCAGTAAATGATACATTAAGTTTAAATAATAACATATTTACAGTGATAAGGGAAATTAATAAAAATGAGGTGTATAATAATGGCTAAAAATATATGCATATAATATTGTATAATTATTAGTGATGCAACTTAATACTATAATTTTTTTATAGCGTATTGAGTTAAACATTACAGTATCCATGTCATAATCAATTATATCTAAAGTTTTGCCAAATCATCATTATAGTAATAAAGCAATTTAATGTGATCTCATTAGCGTGGGTTGGGTCTGGTTGGGGCATGTCAGTCGATCCCCAACCTGACCCTAAACTTGGAGCTCTCAACCACAGGTCATGGTCTTATCCGCGTCGTTAACCCAATGGGACAGGTTATGGCGGGTTAAAACAGGGGCCGGTCTATAGGATTTGGACCTAAGACTCGATCCATTGCCATCCTTACGCATCTCCATAATGTAACTCGATCGTTATTCCACCATGGCTATCTCCATAGTAGGACACAGTCAAAAACCTGACTCCTAAGCCCTCATTAGTGAACTTGCCCTTGTGGATCAACGTCATGACTCCCACCATTAAGTCATCATTTTTGGAATGCCTCTAAACAACCATCATAAGTTGTAGAGCCATGGTACGAAGGTTTCGAAGTCGTCGTCATCTTCGTCGGCATCATCATATCAAAGCTTCATGCTATCGCTTCAATAATCGCCCCATGAAATCCAAGGTCATCCCGAATTATCCCAGAGTCATCCACCCTTACTCTAAGCCTACTCCCAGAGACCATAAAGTGGCTCGAGTCCTGCCTCGAAGCTTCCGTGACATGCCCTTATGCAACCCCAAGTACCCTCCTTGTTCAATAACAAGGTATGCTTTAGCGGATAGAAAAGTATGTCCGATCGCCTATGGCATCACCAGACAACAAATGTTATCTTGTGCCCAATGATACCACTAGATAGTGAATGCTAAACAGTTCTCCTTTGCCACTACTATAACAACCCAACTTTTAGACCCTCGATTTTCGACACTAAATACATCCACGATATTTGTGCGCCGAGCACCCAAGTGTTAAAAAGGCAGAAAGTTCGATTAAGATTTAAAAAAATAGAATAGAACAAGAAAGAAAGAAAACAACATCATAATCTTACAATGGAAAGATAATATATAACATTAAAATGATTGTACAAAGGGTTACACTGTATATAGGAATTTCAGAGTTACAACATCTAATTACTATCATCAGCCTGGACGGTTATAACGTCTATCCTCACAACGCTGATATATGCACATAGCTAAAATGGAACATCTGAAATATAAATAGATAGATAATGGAAGCCTCCATCTTTTCTTCTGAACTTCGAAGAGTCCAGGGTAAAACTTGATACTCAGTGTACTCTAAAGAGTATGCGAGGAATTTAGGGAAAACAAAACTCAAGTGTTAGACATAAGTCTGGTATGTGAAAACTCGAGATACATGCAACATGTAATGGTAACAATTGAGCGTACAGATTCCCGTAACATTTTTCCCTTCAAAAGAGACCAACCATTTATTAAGTTTAATATAATGATATGATAGATAATATCTAGGGTGTAGAATATAAATCATATCAAATAGCTGTGATGCTTACATTGGCCACACCACAACATATTTAGTTTACATTCAAAATTGCTAAGATACCTTCGCATAATGAAATTTTCACGGAGATCTCTTCAAAGGGGCCAAGTCCGAACTACATGTACAAGGATCAAAATACACCTTTTGAACATCATATATCTCTAGATAAAATATACCATATGGTAAACAGAAAGGCCCATGCATGAGAAAAAACATGAACAACGTGAAACAAATACCATCAACTCATGGTACCAACTTATTGATAAGCATACTCTAGATCTGGAATTGATGATACCCTATCTTGGGTTAGCCAAACCCTAGATTATGCATCCTACTCTATCGTTAACTATTTCTGATGTCGAGGTTATATTCGGCATCTTTCACATGATTCTTCATTACTTGAACAAAGCATGAATCCAAATTGGGTCCTCACATCTCGAACAGATCTTGAAACCACACATGGATTTTCATATCTCAACAGATCTTGGAATCACATATGGATTACTACATCTTAAAAAGATCACGAACAACTGCATGTGTTTGAGCATGTTAAATAGATATTGAATCTCCACATAGATTCCTTTATTCATCTGCTTCCAAAACAGAGAACCTATACACTAGTTTTGAAGTTGTATTCTATAAGTAAAATACTTACCGATCCCGGACTTTTCAAAAACAAATCGATGAATTTTCGATTAACTTGGCCCCAGTTCTCTCAGAAATAAGTGAAAGCTTGATATGTTTCATACCAATATTCCTCCCCATGGGTTCTTATTGGTATGAAATCGTGAAGCCTTTCGATTAATTCCTAAGTTAATATTAGGTCAAGTTCGATAGTCAACTAATTGACTATCCAGTCAAAACACTTGTTTATACAAATCAATATTCATACGCTTAACTCGTTTCCGACATTCCAACTTAACTATTCCTCGCCCAAAAGTGAAGCCAGGTAATTTTATGCATTGGTTGCTCCAAGCCTTGCCTAGGCACTTCATTCTTGAATCTTATAAATAGATAAGTCTACCTCGTTGGCTTTTAGTGTTATTTATAGTAGTAATGTTTCTATAAACAAGTAAGCAATCAACATAATTAACATGTTTCTGACATTTTCCACTTACCTATTCCTCGGTTAGTTTAGAGCTCTATTGCTCCATCCCTAATCGACATCAATCTTAACTCTCATAAATAGATAAGATTACTTCGTCAGCTTATTAGTGTTAAGCATGGTTGATTACTTTTCTAATAAGTAATCTAAACAATCAGACATTTGGTCATTTAGCAATTCTAACCCCTTTTCTAAACCTTTTATATATACTTTTAAAATATGTGAAAATACTTATGATATAATTTTAAAACATTTATACAAAATATTACTTAAAAATATTTTGAAACTTACTTGAAAACATAGAAAACCGTGCTTTTGACAAAACACTCTTTTTATATAAATTCATAACTAACTCTTAAAATTCATATAAATCTGAAACTAGTTTTAAAATATTCTAGTATGAGTTAGAAAATACTTTTAAAAGAATGTAACAAAATGCTTGAACTTAAATCCCATTTTGAAATAGTTGAATTCTAAAAATCAAGTTAAATGGGGCAGTTTTGTACCAGTGATGTTTTGGCCGTTTTCGAGAAGTTACTTAACTTTTTATGATTCAAGCTTTTAATAGCAACAGAATACATATATAACAATATAAATATGGTAAGAAATCCTTATTATCTTTCTTCAAAGTTCCATAACAATTGCCAAAAATAAGGCAATTTTGAACTGCATCTATAACAACTATCGCTATAAGTGCATTTCTAAATCCAAGTCACATTCCAATCTATGTTCAAGTACAACCTATGTGCTTTATTCAAGGCCTATTCATATGTTATAAAAGTTCATTCAAGTCCATATATGGATCCTATGCCACTTGTTTTCAAAACAAGAATCAAAACCAATGTTTTCGACATATGTCCAAGTTAATTCAAACAACTTTAACAAAACAAAATATAGTCATATACGAGTTATATTATCAATCCAAGTGGTGAGTTAGATCACATTAAACCTAAAAGAAAACAAGCTTAAGCACTTAAGTTCAAACCCAAGCTAGCAACTTCCTTTCCTTGCTTTGCCTTGCTCCAAGACTCCTAACTCCTGCAAGTGCTCATGGCCTATGGGTAGTGGGAGAGTGTGGTTTCACTTTTTCACAGTCTAACTTGGTAGAAGGTGTTGTTATGTGGTGATATGATATCACTCCAAATTTTGAGGTGATTTAGAATTGACTTGGAAAATGAATTTCGTTCGGAATTTAAGATGAAGTAGAAGAAGATGACATTGAAAATTTTCTCTTAAGCTTTGAAATATTTGTGATACATTACCTAGGGGTGCAACCCTTCTTATATAGGTTTAGGAATGATGATGGATAATGACCAAAAACCCCTCAAACCCTAATGGCATTTTATCATGACAACTTTATGTCACTTCTCCTTTATTTATTTTACCATTTTACCCCTCTCTTGATAATATCACTTATACTTAAGGAAGCTTATGGATCATTCCATGCTTTATGAAGAGGAGAGTGTGTTAATTAGTTGATAATATTTTTATTTGATCATTAGTTAAGTGCATGATAGTTCAAACAACTTATATCGATCGAAAAGTTGTTTATCAATAAACCGATTTCAGTCACATTATCGATTTTTCTTCGATGAATATATTTTTGTAAACACTTTTCAAAAACAAGCTTATTATCATTTTCTATTAATCAAATGATGTTAAACAAGGTTATAAAATCATATTTATAACACTTAAACATATCTCAAAATGTATCAATATTTGAAGCTGAAGTGTTCTGTTTCCAGGGCACTGCATTCTCCTATACTTAGAATACTTCGTTCTCGAAATGCAAACAAGAACTATAAACAAAGAAGATAGAAGAACAAGAAACATATATATAGCACTACTAAAACTATATATACAACTAAACTGCAAACCAAAATGCAAACTAACATAAGAAAACTCTAGTCTAAGAACAAATCCGAATAGGACTCCTTCAAATTATCCTCCGTCTCCTGAGTACAATCCCAAGCATCCTCGCTTCATTGTACCTTGACTAACTTTGCAACCTTAATCCTCAATTACTTCATACATCTATCAACAATATGAATAGGCTATCTTAATATAGTTAAATTTGGCTCAATCTCTAAATCCTTTTGCCGCGATGCTTCCACTATCATCGACGGACCATGCATAAACTTACGCAAATGTGATACATGAAATACACTGTGCACACCTGATAGCCTAATTGGTGACTTGAATCTATATGCGAGTGTACCAATCCTTTCAAGAATAGGGAATGGTCCTATATAACGAGGATCAAACTTTCCATCCCTTCCAAACTGAACTACACTTCTCATCAGAGAAACCTTTACACATACAAAGTCTCCAACCGAGAACCGCACGTCTTTGCACTCATGTCTGCATAACTCTTCTGTCGATTTTCGCTTCCTTGATTTGCTTTCGAATGTCTATAACCTTATCTGATCCCTCTTGGATCATAACCGGCCCAAGCACAAGATGATCTCAAGGTTCTACCCAACACGATGGAGATTTGAAAGGCCTTCCATACAACAATTTAAATGGTGCTATTCTGATGCTGGTCTGATAACTGTTGTTGTATGAAAACTCAACAAGTGGTACATTCACTTCCCACAAACCTCAAAAATCTAAAATGCATGCTTGAAGCAAGTCCTCCAACACTTGGTTCACCCTCTCTGTTCGCCCAACTGTCTATGAATGGTATGTGGTACTCAAACTAAGGTCGGTCCCTAATGCTTCATGCAAACCTTTTTGAATCTGGCTTATGAATATCAGATCTCTATCACTCACGATATCATACGGAACACCATGCAACCTGACGATCTCCTTAACATATACCTTAGCCAAACTAGAGACTGTTCTCATAGCCTTAACAGATAAGAAGTGCGCGCTCTTGGTCAATCGATCCACAATAATCCACACACCTTTGTTAACCCTCCTTGACCTAGGCAATACGTCAATAAAGTCTATAGAAATATGCTCCCATTTCCACCTCGGAATCTCAACTGGCTGAAGCAGTCCGACTGTCTTCTAATGACCACCTTTTACCTGTTGGTAGTTAGCACACCTGCTAACAAAGATAGAAACATCCGTCTTCCTACCGTCCCACCAGAATGTCCTCTTCATGTCTTGATACGTCTTAATGACCCTAGGATGTATCGTTAACCTAGAATGGTGACTCTCTACTAGAACTTCTTATCTAATCCCATCAGCATTCGGGACACACAACCTACTTTCATTCTCAAAATGTCATGGCTATCCACCTCGAATCCCAGCCCCCTCTCTGGTGTCTCATTCTCACTAAAATTCTGAACTATCCTAGCAAAATGAAGATCTATATGTCGATTCCCTTCGATGCGACTAATCAGAGTCGGGCAAACCTCAATATTTTTCATAACAGCATACCTCCTACTGAGCGCATTAGGTATGACACTAGATTTCCCCAGAATATATTAAATATCTAGATCATAGGCTGCAAGAAACTCCAATCACATTTGCTGCCTCATGTTCAAGTCCTTTTGCATAAAAAGATACTTCAAAGATTTATGGTCCATATATTACTTGAACATCTTACCTAGCAAAGGATGCCTCCACGTCTTCAACGCAAATACCATCTCTAACCACTCCAAGTCATGAGTTGCATACCTCGCTTCATGTAGTTTGAGTTGCCGACTTACGTAAGAGATAACCCTCCCATGCTGCATCAATGCAACACCTAACCTGCTCCACATGCATCGGTTTAGAAGTAAACCCTCACCTCCATTTAGGACAATAAGAACAGAAAAACTAATCAACTTTTCGTTTAGCTCTAAGAATGCTTGCTTGCATTTATTTGTCCATACAAATATGACATCTTTCTTCGCCAAATTCGTTGAGCGAGAGGCAAACTTTGAGAAGTCCTGTATGAACCTCATATAATTACCTGCTAAACCTAGAAAGCTTCCAGTATTTGTCATGCTTTCCTGCCTCTTCCAGTCCTGAACGGCCACAGACTTAGGGGAGTCAAATGAAATACCTTCTATCGAAACAACATGACCTACAAACCTAACTTCCAAACATCAAAATTGGAACTTCGAAAACTTAACATTTAACACATGCTCTCTAAATGTTCCTAGAACAATCCTTAGATGGTGCGAATTTTCCTCCTCGGTCTTGGAATAGACCAAAATATAATCGATAAAAACAAGGACAAACAGATTTGACGCATCTCGGAAAACCCAATTCATTAGGTCTACGAAATTTTCTGGAGCATTAGTTAGGCCGAATGGCATAACTTACCACTCATAAAACTGGTCGGATCTAAATGCGATCAAGGGCACACTCTCCTTTGCAACCCTTAACTGCTAGAACCCTGTAGCAAGATCAAGCTGAGAAAATGCTCGAGCTCAATGGAGATGATCGAACAAATCATCTATCCTAGGCAAAGGATACTTGTTCCTAATAATCCACTTATTGAACTCACGATAATCTACACACAATCTTAAGGAATGGTCTGCCTTCGTAGCAAAGACGATAGACGCTCCCCAACTCAAATGACTTGGTCGAGTAAAGCCCTTCTGCAACAAATCATTAAACTGATTTGTTAGCTCCATCCTCTCCTTTGGTGCAAGTCTACGAACCGACAATATGATAGGCTTTGCGTCCTTTACTAAATCAATGCGAAATTATATCTTTCAATGAGCTGTTAAACCTGACACCTCTTCGAAGATATCTAGAAATTGATAAACAAAGGGGTTCGAACCCAACTCCTCCTCCATCACATCAAGAGAATAAAGAAAACTAGTCATATGCAAGCTAGGCTCTTCACAATATAATGTATGAACTTCCATCCCCTTCTTTAATAACACCATTCACTTATCACAATCTAATACTGCGTTATTCCATGATAACCAATCCATCCTAAGTAGAACATCACAACCCGTAAAACCTTGGACATACATATCGCAAAGAAAGAGTCGGTCAAAATAAGAGATCGGGACTCCTAACCAAACCATACTAAGATTGGCCGAGCCCCCAACAGGGTTCAACACATAAATAGAATCCAAAGCTATAGTTGGTTCAAGTTTCAGTTTGTCAACAAAGGTACAAGAAATGAAACTTAAAGAAGCACCGGTATCAAATATGACATGAAAAGGAATGCCAAAATTATATAAAATACCTTCCAAAACTTGCTTCCCCTTTGCTACGAAGGAAGGGGAAGGTGCTGAAGCTAGTGCAAAATCTAAAGGCTGTTACGCCTTCTGGAGGATCAGATAATCCCTAGCAAAATGGCCTAGCAGATGACAGTTGTAGTAGTTCTTGAGTGCAAACGGTGCCCTGGCTGTCAGTCGCTCTATCTTAGTAATAGGTGCCTTAACCAATGGCACTTTCGCCACTTGTTTCTCCATAACCGATGTAGAATTCCTAACAAGATGCCCCTTCTTCCCACAATTATAACAAGAGAGACCAGAAATATACCTAGGTGATGGAAAATTTCGCTTGTTGTTTCCAGTTGGTGTAGCATTCATCGGCTTTGGTGCCAAGCTCTGAAACCTTAATCCCATATTCTCCAAGTTTGCATATGACCCCAACATGTGATTAGTCATATTACCCTTGAACTCCAAATGCATCCCTACGATGAACATTTTATTCCCCTTCAAGTGTGTATCTACAAAACAAGGTCCATACCGAGATAAGGCAGTGAATCGGTTATCATATTCTGCCACTGTCTTGGCCCCCTGCTTCAAGTCGAGGAAGCTGCTAAACAAAAAAGTCTACCCGGTTTTTGGGACAAACTTCATCTCGAATCCCTTCTTAAATTGGGCCTAAGGAAAATCATTCTCTTGGACATCAGTAGTGATAGAACTCCACCAATCTATAGCTGCGTCCATCAGAAGTCGTGATGCCAACGGACGCTTCATCGTGTCATCCAACTCCATATCTCCAAACATGTAGTCACATAACTCAATCCAAATCTAGACTTCTATGAATATCACCGTACCACCAAACCTCTTACCTCCTAGCCTCTTATAACCACAGTAGAGTGAAGCAAAATTCACATGTGGTTTGACCTACATGATCTCCTCTACAATATCCACCCTTGGTTCCCTAATTGGAGCAACGTCCTTGGTGCTTGATCCCCACCATTTGTGACGGTACTACCTCGATCAACGTTACCTCTCGAGCATTGGTAGCTCTAGTACTCATGATGCACTACCTGCATAGCATATTATATTTAGGATATAAAAGGTTAGAGTTCTAATAAATATATTATTCGTCAGGAAAGCTGAAAATGGGGTATAGAATTATAGAAAATACAAATACCCTATCGTTACACTTGACTCATTCTAGGGTATTTCTATCTATCTCTAATTATCCACACCCAACCAAAGCGAAGGTGTTCGCTCAACCTTGGGCTATGATTCCAAATGAAATGACCTAACTTTTCGACCCTCGAATGACGACACTAAATACATCAATGGTATTCGTGTGCCGAGCATCCAAGTGCTAGAAAGATAGAAAGGGTAAAATAAAAAATAGAATAAAACAAGAAAGAACACAAAATCAGAATCTCACTGTGGAAAGATAATATATAATATCAAAAGGATAGTACAAATGGTTACTTCGAATACAGGAATTTTAGAGTTACAAAACCTAATTACTACCATCAGCTTGCACAATTATAACTTCCCATCCTCATAACGCTGATATATGCATATTACTAAAATGGAACAACTAAAATAGATATAGATAGATAATGTAAGCCTCCAGCTTGTCTTTTGAACTCTGAAGCATCCAAGGTAAAACCTAATACTCAGATGTTTGGGGCAAAATTGGTCACAAACCCCGAATACCGTGAAAGCACCAGTGTATGAATATAAATCAATAATATTCAAGTAAAGAACAGAGACACAAGTTTTATAGTGGTTCGGCTATTTCCGGCCTACGTCCACTCCAAAGTTTTTATCCTTTTATTGATTATCCTTGATGATTACAGATGATTACAGCAGTTACAATGTCCAAAACTTGAAATAAATAGCAGCAATGATGATATGGAATGATTCTGGCAGCGTCCAAGCGTCCTTTCTCTCTCTAGAATCTCCGACCCCTTTTCTGAATGACCAGGGGCTCTATTTATAAGCGTAGGAGGATGATATTTCTCCTAAAATCCGGGAAGACCGCTTCAGGCACGTGAGGGGGCCCACTCGCCCGAAATCTGGAGGTCTGGGCCCACATCAGGATCGATTCGACCCTCACTTCGAATCGATCAAGGAAATGTCCAATCAAGGTGAAATTTGGTGAGAACATTCTTCAACATGTATGTAAGCTTCTGTGAAAATTTCATAGCATTTGGATCAACGGTTTGGAAGATATGATCGATTCAAATTCAAAGTTCCGTGTGCTCTGCCTGGTTCAAACCCATGCTTCGAACCCACCTCGTTTGAATCCATCTCCTTCGAATCCATTGCTTTGAATCCTCCTTCGAGTCCATTGCTTCGAATCCTTCTTCGAGTCCACTTCCTTCGAATCCATGCTCCGAACCCACCTCCTTTGATTCCATTGTTTCGAATCCACCTCCTCTTCGAATCCATGAAGTCGACTTCCTATTCTTCGAATCCATGAAGTCGTCCCCTAATGTATACTTCTCGTGTTCCATCGATCTTCTTCGAATCGGTCCCAGGAGCATGCTTCGAATCGATCTTGTATACACCGATCGATTCGAACATACCCTAATCTGATCGATTCAAACTCTCCTTGACCTCATGGATTCAAAGCATTACGCTTTGTCGTGATTGATTCGAACCTATCCATTTTTGGGTCCATTGCCATTGGGCCGAAATCCATTTATCCTTCTTACCTGATCGATACGAAGTTCACCAGGCCAAAACCATACTGATCGATACGAAGCGTATCGATTCGAACCATCCCTGTGCCTTGCCTTCGATCGATACGAAGTAGCAGTGTCGAACCCAGGTCGATCGATACGAAGTGTATCGATTCGAAGTGAGTGCTACCCCTGATCGATTCGAACAGCATGCCTTTCCTACCTTGAATCGATCATAACTTCTCCATACGAACTCCGCTTAACCTGAAATTTGAAACAAAGCCTTTCCTAATCCTTATCATTATCTCCAATTAATTTCGTCCCGATCGGAGTTCAACCAAATTTTGATGATATCGATCGTAGCCTTGATTCCAACCGATCTCCAATCCTGATATCCATAATTCCCTGCCAATTTGTTGATATTCCAGTTTTGACCAAAAATGGGATAACACTTTGCCCCCCAAAACATGCCTTGTGAGAACAAGGCGTGTTTTGAATAGTCCTGAATCCAATATCCGAAGTCCATAGCCATATTGCCAGAGCATATCATCCTTGACTGTTCCGAGTTGATGTCCAATTCCAAATCCCATAACCGAAGCCTTAGCCAATTCCATATCCATTCAAACTCGCCAGCCGAGTCCTAATCCATCCTTATCCAATAGCCAGTAACCAGATCCAGGACCTCTCCGGGTCGATATCCGAATCCATAACCTCTCCAGGTTCTTGCCAAGCGTAATCCATACCTGACGACCGTGATCCAGTGTCCCTGGACATTGAGCTAACCTCTCCGGGTTCCTGCCAAGCGCAATCCACACTTGACGACCTTGGTCCAGTGTCCCTGGACGTTGAGCTAACCTCTCCGGGTTTCTGGCAAGCGCAATCCACGCTTGACGACCTTGGTCCAGTGTCCCTGGACGTTGAGCTAGGCCATGGCTTAAGTCCTAAGCCGAATCCTGGTCTCTCCGGACCCTTGTTGAGCATAGTCCATACTCAACGACCTGAAATAACAATTGATAATACAGGGCCTAAGTCCTAGGCCGAATCCTGGTCACTCCGGACCCTTGCCAAGCATAGTCCATACTCGGCGACCTGAATGAGTCAATTTACCACGTTCGGGCAAAGTGACTCACCCCTTGCCAGGCATAATCCATACCCGACGACCATTCATCAAAAACCAGATGAAAATCCAATCAAAATCCAATCCAACATCCAAACCCAAAAATCCAAATCCAAAACCAAAAAACCAGAAAACCCAACCAGCATCCAAAACCGAAAAAAATCATCCAAAGAAAAATCTAAATCAAAAGAAAGCAAAACCAGGAGATCGATCCAAACTCCAAAATCAAAATCCAAAAAGAAAAGCAGTGTCCAATCCAAAAGCAAAAGATAGATTTCACAAACCATAGCATTGCAGTTTATCATCATTCAGAGCATGCCTAGGGGCTATCTACGTCCCCGTACATGTGTAAATGACTTGGTTGCTTGCTAATAGCTTTCTACTTATTCCATATTATCCTACTCAATGGATGATCAATCGACCATCGTCCCTGGGCCTCACATCATCACGGCGTGAGGTGGTCGGTGGTTGCTCCTGCTCCATCGTTGCGTTCCATGTTCCGACGTATTGCCGTAATTGTCCATTCCTTACATGCTCCTCGATTATATCCTTCAAGTGCCTGCAGCTGTTGGTGTCATGTCCGTCTAAGTCATGGAAGAGACAATGCCTCCCTGATGCCCTCTCTCGTTCAGAAGGCTCTCTCCTGGCCGGCCTCCGGTAGGGAAAGCGATTCCGAGTATCCATGTATATCCGCTCCAGCGTCTCATTCAATCATGTGTATGTGGAAAACTTTGGATCCTTCCATCGCTTCCTAGCGTTTCTAGAATCATCATCCAATTTCCTTTTTCCTTTGTCTTTATCCGAACCACCGCTGGATACTGCTCCAACCTCGATTGCACTAACCTTTTTCAACTTTAAATCCGTACTTGCATCTTCTTGCCGAAGGAACCTTTCTGCCTCGTGAAAGAATTCGTCGAGATCTTGTGGGGGATCTCGTATCAGAGATACCTTGAAATCCAAGCTCTCCCTGACTCCTGATACTGCTGCCATTAAAACCATCGATGGATCAGGCCGATCCACCGAAGCGACTACCGCACTGAATCGAGTTAGAAAAGCTCTAAGCGATTCGTCCGTCCTTTGCTTTACCGATGTCAATGTCATTACGTTCTTCGGTCTCTTGACATGAACCCGAAACTGCCCCAAAAACCTTTCCACTAATTCCCTCCAAGTCCTGATAGATCCTTCTTCCAGCTGCCTAAACCACATTGCAGCTAAGTCCGTCAACTACAAAGGGAAGCATCGGGCCATCACTTCCTCCGATGCCCCCAGCACCTCCATGTGTCTGGTGTACCTCATCAAGTGATCTGTTGGTCAAACCACCTTGCATAGTTCTTTTGATGATTTCTACTAATCCGGTATTGTCTGTTGGGATCCGGTGCTTTAGTGCTGGTATAATCGAAAGAGTATGTGAGGAATTTAGGGAAAATGAAAACCAAGCTATAGACGTAAGTCTGATATGAGAAAACTCAAGATGCATACAACATGTAATAATAATTATTGAGATTTATGGATTCCCATAATAGTTTTCCTCTCAAAAGAAACCAACCATTTATTAAGTTTAATATAGTGGTATGATTGATGATGTCTAGGGTGTAGAGCATAAATCATATCAAATATCTATGATGCTTCCATTGGTCACACCACAACATATTTAGTTACGCTCAAAACCACTAAGCTACGTTCTCATAATGGATTATCTATGGAGATCTCTTCGAGGGAGCCGAATCCGAACTCTATGCACAAGGATCAGAAAACACCTTTCGAGCGTCGTATATCTCTAGATAAAATATACCATAAGGTAAACACAAAGGCCCACGCCAAACATAAATATAAACAATGTGGAACCAAATACCATCAGCTCTTGGTACCAATAAATTGGTAAGCATACTCTAGATCTGGAGTTGATGATATCCTGCCATAGGTCAGCCAAACCCTAGATTATGCACTCTACTCTATCTTTCGCCATTTTCGATGTCGTGGTTACGTTCGGCATCTTTCACATGAATCTTGATTGCTCAAACAGAACACGAATCCTAAATTGGATCCTCACATCTCGAATAGATCTCGAAACAACACATGGATTTTCGTATCTCAACAGATCTCGAAATCACATATGGATCCCTACATCTTGAATAGATGATGAACAACTTCATGTGTTCGAGCATTTTAAATAGATATCAAATCTCTACATAGATTCTCTTCTTCAGCTTCTTCCAAAACATAGAACTCGTATACTAGTTTTGAAGTGGTATTTGGTAAGTAAAACACTTATTGATCCTGAACTCTTCAAAATCAATCGATGAATTTCAAGTTAACTCAATTCCGGTTCTCTTAGAAATAAGTGAAAGCTAGCGACTTTTCATACGATAGTCCTCTATGGGGGTTCTTACTGCTATGAAATCGTGAAGCCTTTCGATTAATTCCTAACTTAATATTAGGTCAAGTTCGATAGTCGACTAACCGACTATCTAGTCAAAACACTTGTTTATACAAATTAATATTCATACGCTTAACTCGTTATCGACATTCCAAATTAACTATTCCTCACTCCAAGTCTTTCCTAGACACTTCATTCTTGAATCTCAGAAATAGTTAACTCTAACTCGTTGGCTTTTAGTGTTAAGTATAGTAGTAATGATTTTCGTAAACAAGTAAGAAATCAACACAATTAACACATTTTCGACATTTTCCACTTACTTATTCCTCGGTTAAGAGGGAAGCCGGTAGGTTAGAGATCTATTGCTCCATCCCCACTCGATGTCAATCTTAACACTGACCAATTGATAAGATTACTTCGTTGACTTATTAGTGTTAAGCATAATTAACTACTTTTCTAGCGAGTAACTTAAACAATCAACCATTTAGCAATTTAGCAATTCTAATCTCTTTTCTAAACTTGTTTATACCTTTACAATACATGAAAATACTTATAATGTGGTTTTAAAACATTTATAAAAAATATTACTTATAAATAATTAATTTGAAATTTACTTGAAAACATATAAAACCGTGTTTTTCACAAAACACTCATTTTATATAAATTCAAAACCAATTCTTGAAAATTGACATAAATCTCAAACTACTTTTAGAATAATCTAATATGAGTTAGGCAAAACGTTTAAAAAGAATTAAACAAAACGCTCATGCTTAAAGTCCTTTTCGAAACATTTGAAGTCCAAAAATCAAGGTTAAACAAGAAAGTTTTGCACCGATGATGTTTTTGCCCTTTTTGAGATGTTACTTGACATTTTACTATTCAAGCTTTTAGTAAAAACATACATAAATAGAAATACAAATATGGCAAGAAATTCGTATGGATCTCTCTACAAAATTCCATAACAATTGCCAAAAACAAGGCCATTCTGAATGACATCTCTAACGACTATCGTTATAAGTGCACTGCTAAATCCAAGTCATATTACAACCGATGTTCAATTACAATCTATGTGCTTCGTTCAAGGCCTGGTCATATGTTATATAAGTCCATTAAACCCCATTCAAGTCCATATATGGATCCTATGTGCCACTTGTTTTCAAAACAAGAATCAAAATCAATGTTTTCAACATATGTCCAATTTAATTCAAATAACTTTAACAAAACAAAACATAGTCATATATGAGTTATATTATCAATCCAAGTGGTGAGTTAGCTCACCTTAAACCCAACAAACAACCAAGTTTAAGCACTCAAGTTCAAGCCTAAGCTGACAACTTCCTTTCCTTCCTTTTCTTGCTTTGCCTTGTTCCAAGCCTCCTAATCCCTATATGTGCTCACGGCCTATGGGTAGTGGGAGAGTGTGGCTTCAATTTTTCATAATATAACTAAGTAGAAGGTGTTTTTATATGGTAGTAAGGTCTCACAAAATATTTGAGGTTATTTGGAGTTGATTTGCTTTAGGAATTTAAGACGAAGAAGAAAAAAAGGACATTGAAAATTTTCTCTTAAGCTTTGAAATATTTGTGATATATTTCCTATGGGTGTACTCTTCCTTTTATAGGCTTAATAATGACGATGGAGAAAGATCAAAAATGCTACAAAACCCTTCGTGACATTAATTGCTTCTTATCATGACAACTTTATTCTGCTTTATTCATTTTACCATTTCACCCCACTCATGATAATATCCCTTATCCTTAAGGAAGCTTCTAGATCATTCCATTCATTATGAAGAGGTGAGTGTGTTAATTAGTTGCTAATGTGTTCATTTGATCATTTGTTAAGTGCACGATAGTTCAAACAACTTATATCAATCAAAAAGCTATTTATCGATAAACCGATTTTCAGTCACATTATCGATTTTTCTCGAAGTATATATTTTCGTAAACACTTTTCAAAAAAAGTTTCTTGTTATTTTATATTAATTAAATGATGGTAAGAAAGGTTATAAAATCATATTTATTACACATAAACATCTCAAAATGTATCGGTATTCGAAGACGAAGTGTTCGAATTTCCGAGTCGCTACAACTATTGGGCAGCAAATGCTGTTGGGTCCTCCACATCATAACCGGACAAAAAATGCTGTCCAATCTCCCCCAACAACACCAGATAAAAAAATGCTATTTGGTTTTTTTCCAATGTTGGACCAACCTTACCCCGAGCCAACTCCTCCCATGGGCGAAGTCAAAGTCGGGACAATCAATGCCAAACCAAACCCGTTGAGCCTATCCTAGCGCCAAACAGACCTCCCCTGGGCCAAAGCGCTGCAGAAACTCCAACTTCCATTTTCATGGCGATTTCACCGCTGTGCTCTATCCTTCGACCTTTGTACTTTCCTTATGCATCAATACGACTCCTAACATCCTTGGGTTCACCCGTTGAAGTTCAAATTCATGGCTCCTACCTCTAATTTGCTTTGATGAGTGTTTTTAACCATACAAGCATACAAACAAATACCATACATACACTAAACATACAAACATACAACAATTCATGGCAAATTATCCTTTAATATGTTTGTAACATTGCTAAACACATCAAGGCACCGTGCATCAAATTAAGACGATTAAAATGCTTTAGATCATTTTAAATTTGTTTTCACTTTAGGTTTAACTTTAAAAGAGTCCCAAAATATGATTTTGACTTTAAAAATGTGTTTAAAAAATATCAAAACCTACAGATACATATTTAGTAAGATGAGAGATGATAAATACCTCCCCAAACACCCAAAAAGTATAGATTTTCATGTAAATCGTAGAAAATCCAAAATTCAACAGCCAAGCCCCAAGATTTCTTTCCTAAAAATGTAGATTTGAAGATCTCTAATAAACATCCTTGATAATCTACCCTTAATCTATGATTTGGACTTGATTTGGGGGAGTAAAGAGAATGTTTTGGGTGAAGGTCAACTTAGTGGGAGTTTAAATCTATTTGAGAAGAAGTAAAAGTGATTTGAAGATGATGGTTCAACCTAATATAGCCTCTAGACCCGAAATGGGTTAGTAGGCTTGCCCCCAAATTCACTATTTACCCGCTAAGCTGCTCCAAAAAATTTCAATCTTTAAACAGCAATGTCTCCTAGCCAGAAAGTCCAAATCATTATTATGACCACTCTACGAAAATAGAAACCATCATATATTTTCAATGGAAGTGGTCTCGGATGCTAATTTTGCTGTTATCAAAAATATTATCCATAACAAGTTTTCAAAGGTAAAATTGTCCAAAAAAATTCTAAATATAGGAAGTGTGAATAATAGACATTTTCAAAGTTATAGAGTAATAAGACCTCATATGAATTTAAAAGTAATATTTTATGATTCTTTGATACATAAAATACGGGTCGTTACATTCTTTCATCTTTTGAAATTTCACCCCTTGTACCGAAATCCCTACCACAACCAATAAAATTAAACATAGCCAACCCACATGCCTAACATCCATGATCAACCATATCAACCATCAAATATGCACATATAAATAGGTAATGACATCTACGCCTAATGTAGCATGCAGGACACTAAACTACCATATATGTTTGAAAGTGGAATTAAATGTGATAAACTGAAGTCTCACCAAGTAAAGAGCTTCGGATTAGCGGTCCTTATGCTCTCATCTGTCTCCCAAGTACAATCACCTTTGCTCTCACTCCACTGAACCTTCACCAACTCTCTTGTCTTCCTCCTAATCTGCTTCATATCACATCCGACAAAACAAATTGGCACATGAGGTTTCGATGCTTTTGGTTCAATCTCAATATCATCAGGCTAATTTGGATCAACTATCATGCCCAAGCTGTGCACAAACTTCCACAAGTGAGAGACATGGAACATGTTATGCACATCCGCCATCTTCTGAGGTAAGTCGGTTCTATAAGCCAGGTTCCCAATCCTCCCAAGTATCGAAAAAGGACCAATGAATCTCGACACTAACTTCCCCTTAGCATCGAATCGAACAACATTCTTCAGCGGAGAGATCTTGACAAACACATATCGTCGACGAAGACTCTAAATCACGTCTTCTCCTGTAACCATAGCTCTTCTACCTTTCCTGAGCAGCTTTCATTCATTGTCGAATGATCTCTATCTTCTCTAAAGTCTCTCTAATCATATCTAGCCCAAGTATCAGTTTCTTGCCCGTTTCCCACCAACTTGAATAAGCATTGCATGGTCGACCATATAACGCCTCAAATTGTGCATACTGATGCTGGGATGATAACAGTTGTATGTAAATACCACTAAGTGTAAACAATTGCCCCATAAGCCACCGAAATCGAGAGTGCAAACTTCCAAGAGATCCTCTAAGATAAAATTCACGCCCTCGGTCTACCCATCAGTTTGTAGGTGATATGTTGTACAGAGATGCAGTTCCATCCCCAATTCCTCTTGTAAGCTCTTCATAACTCGCTAGCAAACAAATGGTCTCGATCACTCGTAATGATCTTCGACACACCATGAAATCGCACAACCCATTTCACATACAACTCAACCAATTTGGATGCCATCTACTAAACTTTACGGTTATAAATCTAGCACTCTTTGTCAATCTATCGACCATGACCTAGATGTTATCTACTCTCCTATGTTCCTCGACAATCCATCGATAAAGACCATCGAAACTTGTTCCAATTTCCACTCGAGAACCTCGCGCATTTTGTGCGGTTAAAGTAAACCACTAGGCTCCTTCTGCTTTGCCTTTACCAACCTTTAATTCAAGCACTTTGAGATGAATGCCCCAACATCCTTCTTCATCCCTTCCTAATAAAATGTCTGCCTCATATCATAGTACATTTTATTTCCCCTGGGATGTATAGTCAATCTTGAATGATGGCACTCGCATAGCACCTCATTCCTCAACCCATCAACATGAGGAACAAACAATCTCGCGTCCTTACGGAGCCAACCATTATGGTCGAGCTCGTACCATTTATTTTCCTTTGACTTTACCCCTTCCTCTATCATCACCATGATCTTGGCTAGTCTAGCATCTCGCCTCTGATTGGTACCAATATGCTCAATCAAGATAAGTCTATAGTCAAGCAAGCCAACACTTTCGGCTCTAGCTCATATCGAGGTCTAAAATCATAGCCGGCCATAAACTCTAATTAGTTCCACTCTAGGAAGATCACTCTTAAGCTGGCATGTATCCTACTCAATGCATCAACGATCGCATTTCCTTTACCAAGAAAATAGGAATTTTCAAAGTCATATGAAGCTGGGAACTCTAACCATCACTGCTAATGAAGATTAAGGTCCTTCTAGGAGAAGAGATACTTAATGACTTGTGGTCCATATATAACTCGAACCCCTCCCTAAGCAAATAATTCCTCCATGTCTTCAAAGAGAATACTATCGAGGCCAACTCCAAATCGTGAGTCTGATATTTCCTCTTGTGCGGTTTCATCTATCGATTTGCGTAGGTGATAGCCCGTTCCCTCGGCATCAACAACGCACCTAGTCTAATACCACTTGCATTTGTGTATACCATTAGCTCTTCATTCCCGCTATAAATGACTGGCACCGATGCACTCGTCAACCTCGCCTTTAGATTAACTAATGCATGCTCACACCTTGCGCCCCAAATACAAGTCTGATTCTTCTTTGTCAAGTTGGTTAATTACTCTTCTACCATTGAGAAGTTTTGGATAAAACATCAATATTAACCTACCGGGCCAAGGAAACTTCTCATGTTTATAGTGGTCTTGAGTCGACCCTAGTCCTATATTATTTCCAGATTTGTAGGATTTACAGGAATAAACTGCTCAGAAACAACATGACCCAAAAATGGCACTTCCCTCCTCCAGTAGTAACACTACAAAAACTTCGCCTTCAGTCGGTGCTATCTCAACACCTGCTCGAATGCTCCTTGTGTTCTTCTTTCGTCCTCAAATTAGCAAGGATATCGTCCACGAACACAAGTACAAACTTATTTGGCTGATCCTTAAAACCACGGATCAAAAGATTAACAAAGTATGCTGGTATGTGGGATAGCGCGAATGGCATAACCAACCACTCGTTGAATCAAAACGGCGTATAGAATGTTGTAATCGGTACACTTTTCTTCACCACTCTCAGTTGATGAAACCTAATCGCAAGGTCCAACTAAGAGAACACCATCGCACCATGGAGCTGATCGAACAAGTTATCTACATGCGGGAGTGAATACTTATTCTTCTTCATCATCTTGTTTAGCTCATGGCAATTTACATACAACCTAAGAGAGCCATTCGGCTTGATGGCAAATACTATAGGTGCATCCCACTTAGAAATGCTCTTACGATTGAACCCTTCCTTCAAAAGGTCAATTATTTGCACCTTCAACTCCTTCTGCTCTTTGCGAGTCATATGCCTCAAAGGCATAACTATCGGTCTGGCATCATTCACCAAATCTATATAGAACTTTTCTCCCTATGTGGTGGTAATCCGATCACCTCCACGAATATATCCGGATGCTCCCTCGTTATAGGCACAGATGATAACTGGTCATGTAGGATCCTGAGAGAGTATAGAAATCTGATCACCACCTCCCCGTTAGGTAGGCAGCCTATATCAAACCTAAGCCCACCATCCATCCCTATTACCAACATCGCTCCTTACAATAATCCACTATTCCGTACTTCTACAGCCAGTCCATCCCCAAAATAATATCAAACCCTACAAAACCCAAAACATAGCAATTACTAGAAAATAAACCTCCATGACTCAATACGGTTCAATCTCGACAAACCATGCAATGGCTAGTCGATCCTCCAATTGGGTTTGTGACAATTAAAGGTCGGTCAACTATCTTAGGTTTCAATCTCAATCTATCTTCCAAATCACTAGATATGAAGGAATGTGAAGCCCTAGTATCAAATAAAACATATGCATGTGTATTAATAATAGAAAGCATACACTGTACAATGATGCCCTTCCCCTTCTCCTTTTTTCGATGGAGCACTCAATGAAGCTGGAACAACATTCAAAGCGTGAACAAAAATAACCTGCTTAGACCTTAGTGGTTCTAGATAATCCTTCATGGTATTTCTAGGCTTGTTGCAGTTGTAGCACTTTTTACCCTCTTCCTTGCAGTCTTTGACAAGATGTCCCTTCTCCTCACAGTTATAGCAAGTAGCTCCCATTTTTCCTTCTTTTGACAGCTCTTCCAAAACAGCTTCTTCTTCTTATCCCACTTTCACCTGCCTCCCCCGTCGGGTTTTGGCTTTGGCTCTTCCTTGGGAGCAACAACCGACCTAGGCATAGGATACAAACTCTCATGTCAAAGAGCCTTCTCTGTCAGCCTCTCAAAGTTCTCATCGATATGACTTACGAGTTTTTCTCCAACTTTATCATACAAGTCCTAATGAACTTTTCATTCTTCTTGAGTGGAGTATCGATAAAAGATATGCCATACTTCGAAAGTGTGTCGAACTCAGCCACATACTCCAATACAGATATATCCCCTAGTATCAAGTCAATGAACTTTCAGAAGAGCATGGACTTCTAAGCGTCTGGTATATACTTCTCTTCAAACCACACCTTAAACTGCTTCTAAGTAATCTAGTCCTTGGGAATAGCAATTGTAATGGCATTCCACCATCACATAACTCTCTCCTAAAGCTATCTAGATGCCAGCTTCCTCTTCATCACATCCTCTAACTTCATATTATCAAAGACGCATTCACAGGTGTCTAACTAATCTTTTACTTTGATGGTTGATTCCATTTCGAGGAACATTTTGCCTTCCTGAATAGAATAATCCTTGTTTAGTTTGGCAAAGTCGGCCTTCGGTGCTTGCACTAAAGCACCACCACCAATAGCCATTGCAGGAGCAACTTGGGCATTCTGAACCATGTTACGCACCATCTCAGAAACCATTTTCTGCAAGTTGGGGTTAGCAGCACCTAATTATGGCCCCTCCTTGACTCCAAAAATGGAATTCCTAGAAGCACTCCTCGTTAGCCGGCTCATTCTTACAAGCTGTAATAAGAATGATCAATCTCTCTAAAAAGAATAAGTGGTGTCCGTGAATACAATGGGACTTACATACTATGTAAGTATACTACTATATAGTTTCAAAAACCAAAATATAACAAGTAAGTATGCTCTCACATATCTTTCGATCCATTCTAAGGCGATAGCTTCTTCCTTATCCCTAATGGATCCAAATATCAACTTAGGTCGTCTGTGCAACCTAAGCTCTAATACCAAATGTGATAACCAACCTACACCTCCGACACCCAATATACCTGTATAGAGCACTATGGAGGTACTCGACCAATGTAGGATAATAACCAAGGGTGTTAAGTAAAAAAAATCCAAGCATAGAACATCTTACAGTGCATTGATATAATATAACATAATAACATAGATCTAAAACAGATAAGAAAGTTATACAATCAAATGAACCATAAATAAGAACATTAGAGTGCATCAAGTTCATAGGCTATACAAAAACAAAAATAAAGAGTTTACACATCCCAAATCTTCAAAATAAATCTATAATTGTCTCTCGAAATACAAGTACTAACATAGCTGTACAATACTGCACGATGGAATATAAGCGATAAAAGGCTCTAAAGTATAGATATATGAAAGCGTTGCCTACTTCTCGCACTCCGCCTAATTCCATGCACTATCCTGACCTACTATCCCTAATCTACTCATTAAAGGGTACCCAAGAGAATAAGAAGTGAAGTATAAAACTTCAGGTCAGACAATAGTCTGGTGTAAGCGATACATTATTTCAAAAATACCACAAAAATCGTATATGGTAAATAGAGGCATATGGTATGAAGAACCGTACTGACATGTCCCTACATCAAAAAAGTTAGCACATAATAATTGATGTATGCTAATGTACTATCATAGCCATATTAGTGTGCAATAGTCAAAGTACAATGTCCAATATCTTGGTATACGGTAGAAAATACATAGACCGTGTGACACCCTAGAGTGCTAGACAACCATGGCAAACATAGCATCCATCAAACAATCCTTACCATCATTCTTGTATGTTGGATATATGATAACTTGTACGGCACAATCGTAGACCAGGGACCCAATTGAAATCCCAGCTTCATTGGTGCTTAAATCAATGCAACTCCGAAAGGTTAGGAACCAGGCCCACAATCGCAAAGCCCAGGGTAATCTACTATCACAAGATCCAAACACAATTGTAAATCCTGACGGGTGTCCCCACATACTCCATCTGTATGAGCGCACTAGAAGCCTATGAGTTATCAATGATCCCTTTGCATGCATATCCATAATGGAACTCAATTGTTATTCCATCTCGGCTAACTTCGGAGTAGGACACAGTCGCAAATCCCACTGGCAAGCCCTCATCGTTGAACTTGGCCTTGGGGATCACCATCACGACTTCCCTTGTTAAGTCATCATCTTTAGAACACCTCTAGACACCCATCCTAAGTTGTAGAGCCAACGTACCAAGGATCTAAAGTCGTCAGCCTCATCATTGGCGTCTTCATGTCGAAGCGCCATGTCAACACTTCACTAATCGCCATATGAAATCCAAGGTCATCCCCAATCATCCTGGAGTCATCCACCCTTACTAAAGGCCTACTCTGGAGACCACCAAGTAGCCCTAGTCCTACCCGAAAGCCATCCTGACATGCCATGATGCAACCCCAAGTACCCTTCCTTGTTTGATACTTGGTATAGCTCACCATGTGGAAAAGTCTGTTCGGTCTCCTCTGGCTCTGGCATCACCAGACAACAAATGTTTGTCCGCTACCTAATGATACTACTGGACATCGAATGCTATCTGATTCTCCCTTGCCACTATTGGACAGCAAATGCTGTCCGGTCCTCCACGTCATCAGCAGACAACAAATGTTGTTTAGTCTCCCATGGCACCACCGAACAACAAGTGATGTTCAGTGTTTTTCCAATTCCGGCCCAACCTTACCCCAAGCCCATTCCTCCCAAGCCTAAAGTCTAAATCAATCCAACCAACGCCAAACCAAATTCCCCGAGCTCATCATAGCATAGAATATACCTCCTCCTGAGCCAAAGCGCTGTAGAAACTCCAACTTCTATTTTCACGTCAATTTCACCGCTATGCTCCGTCCTTCGACCTTACATCCTCAAGTCCATTTGTCCAAGTCTAATTTCACGGCTCATACCTTTAGTTTGCTCCGATGAGCATTTTCAACCATACAAGCATACAAACTAATACTATACATACACCAAACAACATTCATACATGTAAACATATAACAATTCATGTCAAATCATCTTATAATATATCTCTAACATTACCTAACACATACTAAGGAAACCATGCCTCAAATTAACACGATTAGAACAATTTAAATCATTTTAAATTCGTTTTCACTTTAGGTTTAACTTTAAAACAATCACAAAATATGATTTTGAGGTCAAAATATGTTAACGCCTATAGATACGTATATATGCAGTAAGGTGAGAGATGACAAATCACTCACCAAATACCCAAAAAGTGGAGATCGCATGCAAATCCAAAATTCAATAGCCAAGCCTCAAGTTTTCTTCCTAAAAATGTAGATTTTAAGATCTCTAATGGATTCCTTGCTAATCTACCCTTAATCTATGATCTAGACTTGATTTGGAGAAGAAAAGAGAAGGTTTTGGATGGAGAACTGGTTAATAGGAGTTAAGATTTATTTGAGAAGATGTAAAAGTGATTTGGGGATAATGGTTCAGTCTACTATAGCCTCAAAACCCAAAATGGATCAGTGAGCTTGCCCCAAATTTACTAATTACCCACTAAGCTACTCTAAAAACTTCCGATCTGCAAACAGTAATATCTCCCAGTCAGAAAGTCCAAATCGCTATTATGACCACTCTACGAAAAGAAAACCATCGTATTTTTCCAATGTAAGTTGTTTTGCATGCTAATTTGGGTTCTAACAAAAGTTATAGTCATTACAAATTTTAAGGGTAAAATCATCTAAAAGAATTCTAAATATAGGATATGTGCTAATAGGCATTTCTCAAAGTTATAGAGTTATGCGACCTCATATGAATCAAAAAATAATATTTTACGATCGTCCGATACATAAAATAAGGGTCGTTACAAATACCATTTCCAGTACTTTTGTTTGGAATATATGGATATTTATTATTTAAAACTAGATCATCCATGAACTACTTCAGTCTGTTACATAGAATTTTAGCAAGGACTTTGTAAACAAAGTTACAATATAAAATGGGTTTGAAATCTTTTGCTTTTGTTGCATTTTCTGACTTCAGAATTAAATTGATAAACTTATGATTAATTTCTCTAACCAATTTTTCATTATCAAAGACATGTGAAACAACATCAAAAACTTCATTATACCTTTTCCTAGTGTAGTTTGTAGAACTTAGAATTATATCGATCCGGTCTCGGTGTTGTGTCATCTTCGACACTGCACACTGGTTGCTTTACTTTGCTGTTACCTGTCTAATCATTTAGATAGTTTTGTACATACTTACTAATGATGATTTTGCAAGTAATGTGAGACTATGGGATTTGATTATTGCTTTGATTGTATAAGATCACGAAGTATTGTAATGCTTTCTCATTGATTTTTTTTCTACACTTACATGTTCATTACCATCTACTGCAATCACGAGGTTTGAATTGTTTATGTTTTTTTTATTTGACATTGTGAAATAGAAAAATATAGTGTCTTCGTTACTCAATAACTACTGCTCAATTTTGAATTTTTGTATTGTGTTTAAGTATTTTTGTCATATTGCTATTTACAGCATGCATTTTTCATTATATATTTCTCTTGCATTTTCTTCATTTATATTATGTTTAAGTTTGCATTGCAACTCACCACACAAACTTCTCATCTTTTCCACTTCCTTTGTAGTGCTTTTTTTTATGCTTCATTCTCTAAAAGTATTTTTCATACAATCTATTTAGTTTTCAATTTTTATAATGGACCATTACCTTAAAAGACCAACTACTTTCGACTATTTCATAGCATTGTAACCCGGTTCGATGCATAGTGGGCCAAAAGGGTAAATTTGAAAAAAAATTCTCAATGTGGATCTTAATGGGCCTGTGAAGTCTATTAAATAGCATTAGATCCAATATATATGAATATGTATGTATGTATGTGTGTGTGCATATAAGGAAAATTATATTTCATTTAAAACATTTTATACCTATTTAATTAATCATATTATTCCAATTTATTTTTGTGATAGTTTTAAATATACCATATATATTCATAACACAATAACATTTAGGGTTGTGAAACGTCTAGTTTTTATTTATGGAATGTGAATTAATTGATCATATTGCGACAATAGTGTAATTAAGTGGGAGTTTTTTTTCTTCTGTTGCATTAAATCCAATATGTATGTATGTATGAATGTGTGTGTATGCATGTGTGCGTATGTATATATATGTATGTGTATATATATAAGTGTATATATATGTATATTAAAGGAAAATTATATTTCATTTAAAACAATTTTTACCTATTTGATTAATCATATTAATCCAATTTACTTTGGTGATTGTTTTAAATATATCATATATTTTCATAACACAATAACATTTAGGTTTGTGAAATGTCTTATTGTTACTTATGGAATGTGAATTAGTTGATCATATTATGACAGGAGTGCAAATAAGTGGGAGTTTTTTGTCTATTGATTAGTTAAATGAAAACTCATATTCCTATTTATGGGTAAAAATAAGAGATCATGAATATTAGGGAATTCAATGGTTAGCTGAAAATTCGAAATCCATCAGCATCCATATTCGAAAAGCAGATAAATATCTAATATTTATAAAAATGAATGCGATGTGAATACAAAGAGATCCACATCCGAAAATTATTCGTCCAGTTTTTGTCAAGATTATAATTTAAATTATATGTACTATAGTATAGTGAAAGATATTTACTTATTATTCTATTAAGGTAGTAGTTTAAATTATATGCACTAAACTCTTATTAAATACACAAAACTATTTATTATCATCATATTTTTTTACTTTTAACATTTTTATAATTAACAGGAGTAAAAAAATAATGTTAAATTAAAAAATTTCTACTTATATTTGTTGATTTATCCATCATTAATGGATAGGATAATTATCCGATATCCGTCTGTATCCGCAGATGTGGATATCCAAAAATAATTTCAAATGTTGATGCGAATATAACACTATCCATATCCAAAAGTATCCATTGATAGGCCTTATAAATATGACATAAGTGTGTAGTTAATTGGGAGTTTTATTTCGCATCTTTTGGTATTGGAGAGGTCATATTATTACATATGGCGTATATTACAAAATTGAACATCTGCATGACATGATAATATAGCAATAAAATTAACATGCATATAACTACACACACACATAGATATTGGGATTTATATCTATTTAATATACATTGTACTTACGTAAACAATTTATATGCACATCAGAAGTATAAACGCCTAAGTGTATATTGTATTTAGGTATACAGTAATATATGCATATGGTTTGTTTACACACTAATAATACCATATATATAGTTTAGACATACATACATACATATACATATACATACATACATAGATATATATAATGATTCGAATCAATTAATAAATTCAAGTTTGAAACATATGTGGTTGAATAATTAACAATAGAGCATATTTTAGTTTGAAATAAGGATTGACTTAACCAAATATTTTAATTTATGTTGTAAACTATTTCAAATAACATAAAGATATTCATACAAAGTTCTAAAATTTAGACATCAGATTCATTGTTTGAAATAAATTAAATTTGTGACACACACACACACATATATATTGTCTCATTTCAGCCAATTTCAAATATATATTAGTAATCCATTTTTCTCAAATTTGTGTATGAAATTAGTTTCATGTTTTATAAATTACAAGTATGAACAATTTTAGATCATGTAATAAGTGGAAATAAAATACTTACATATATATGAACTTTGGTCAAGGTTAAACATGTGAATGAATGATATGAAATAGAATCAAACCTAAATAGACCATGTTCCTTGTAACACCTTGATTTGTGAATCGTCTCCTAAATTACTTAAATCACCACTGGACACTGCAAGAATTGAATGAACCACTTGATTTAATTTGATGTTAGTTAGATGAAAATTTTAGCCACGAGTGAGGTAGTGAAAGCCCTGACTGAGGGAAGAAGGAGAGAAGGAAAACTAAAATGAAAATGAACGAGAGAATAATATTTTAAGGAAAGACCAGGAATATTTCCTCTTCTTTCTTTAAAGCTTCCTCATTTAATTTGCAACCAGTTTTTAATTATCCCAAGCCTTCCTCTCTCTTCTATATGTGCTCGGCCATGTATTTTCCTTGTATGGATTAATTTTCCAAAAAGATTCTTTAGTAATTAGTTGTATTTAAAGCCCTGTTTAAATGCATGCCGATATCGTATATCAATAAGAACGTCTATAAATTCCGTATATATACATCCAAATAATTACTAACACCCCCAAAGCATAAAATGAATTAATAATCAATATTCCTTGATTTTTTTTCATTTTTAGGTACTTTGAAAACTTTTTTCCATAAACTCACCTATTCGATAAAATCTAATTGCTTTATTTCCTTCACATTTTGTGTTTTCTACTTATTTTAAGTTTTACATATTTATAAAAGATTTACTAATTTTGAATTAAATACACATATTCATATGTGAGACAATTCATCATTGAATTTAATGCAGTAAGTGAATCCAATTTGGTAACAGTAGACCATGGACAGCATACTTCTATATCTATCGATCCAAAGAGTTCATTAAGTCTTTTGTCACTCCCAATAAATGGTTGTTTGCCCTTAGTCGCTTGAGATACAATTCACTAATGTCGTTTGATTCATAATCATATGATCAAAGAATTATTTCTTAAAAATATGGCATGGCCTATAACTTCAAAATAATTGTTAAAATTTTAGATACTTATGTATTTTCTATCACTAATGCATCACTAATGTTATGAAAAAAATTCCATTATATATTTATTTTATAACGAATACTCATAATATTCATAATAAAATAAAACTATATTTTTTTAATACTAAAAAATAGTTATTGTTTAATAAATAATATTTGATATATATGTATATATGTATATGTATATGTATGTGTATGTACATGTATATGTATATGTATATGCATATGTATATGTATATGTATATGTATATGAAAACACTCTTTCATACCTTGATGCATCCAGTAATAAGTTTTATATGGTAAGGTCGCATTATTTCTACCATTAATATAACAGTGCAAGAAACACGAAGCTCCATTCTAGCACTTATTATGAATCATTTATTTCCTCCACTATAGTCGGGAGTATTAGATGAAATATCTTAAACTCAAAGAAATAACTCTTATGGAAAAAAAAATCTGCAAGTAAAATACATTCGGATTATGAATCACATTTATCATTCCATGTTATGTATCTACTAGTATTTCACACAAATCTTGTTTCCGATGTCTCTTTATAAAGCAGAAGTGACCATTCATCGCTTCATCCTAACCATGCCTATTTGACATTTGCTATCAAACATTCAACCCATATGAAAAGACTGCACTGAACTTTTTACAGGAGTTCATTAGGACATCCTCAACATTTAAAGTTATCGAATAGGTTGCACTTAAGTAAATAGTTCGAAACTGACATTTCTATAATGACCCGCCTTTTCAACCCACAAATGTCGGCGCTAATACATCCACGGAATTCATGTGCCGAGCAGCCAAGTGCTGGAAAGATGAATTGTTAGGGTAAAATAAAAAGAAAAAGAAATAGAACAAGAAAGAAGAGAAAAAATATTAGAATCTCACATGTGGAACGATAATATATAATATCTCAAAAGGTCTTTACTAAAAAGAAAAATTTGATATACGTACATCAATCAAAGTAAAATAACATATTCTTAGCCTAGACAGTTATGACATCATATCCTCATAAATGTTGATGGATACAAACCAATTAATGCAGTAGAAATAAAATACGGTTAGAAATCATCCAACTCCTCTCCAAAAGCTCTAATGAACCACAGTGAAATTTAGAAACATGCTTGAGCTAACCTAAGCATTAAGAGAATAACGCCCGGATCAGTCTAGTAAGACCATGCCGATAATAAACATAGATAGGGTTTTACCTTATGATAAGCAAACCACTTCTACTATTAAATCCACTGATAATATAATAATGTCTAAGGTATGAAATATAAATAATCATATAGCTGCGATGCAAGTGAGTGCACATCACGATAATAATAGGTATACAATCACAGCCGCTAAGGCAAATTCACTAATTATGAATTTTTCCATGGAAGTGTCCTCAGTAACTCAAGGATGGTTCTCCTGGACAAGGATCAAAGATATCCTTCCAAGCATCGTATATCCCTAGATAAAATATATAAGGAAAAACATAGTTGGTCCACGCCCGAACACGTGGCATCGAGTCACATCACTCCCGCATGCATATCCGTAAGTAACACTAGAATTGAGTGCATGCACCGTTTAAGTTAGCTAAACCCCATAGGCTATGTCTACTATATCTGGTTTTCGTCATCACCGATGGTGAAGACGTATTTAACATCCCAGTACACGAGTGATAACTAAAACAGATTTCGACACATGAGTCCCCAACTTGAGAAGATCTGGAACCACATGTGGATTCCCAGATCTCAACAGATCTTGAAATCATACATGGATTCCACAATGGATCACGGAATCACACATGGATTCCTATACCTTAATAGGTCTTGGAATCACACATAGATTCCATATCCCGAATAGATCACAAACAACTATATGTGTTTGAGCATCCCAAAGAGATCTCGAATCTCCACATAGATTCCAGCATCACGAAGCAATCACGAACCTCTTTCAAAGCATAAAACACGTATATAGTTTTGGAATGGTTACGATTTCAAGTCATCTCATATAAGTACACTCCCCTGCTTATCCAGTGCTCCAAAACTAATCGATCGATTTTTCGGGGATCTCAACCTCGATTCCGTGGAAAATAAACATACATACATAAGAGTGGAGATCACTTTTTAACCGTTTGGATTTTCTTACCATTGTCCTAGAAGAGCAAACCGAATTTATACGTACAATATAGTATCACTGAAGATAACTATACCGTATAATTCTCATGTTTCTTCTAGATATTTCCAGAGTATATTTGGTCAAATCAAATAACAATGAAGATAATTACATACAGGAAACTAGTCCCTGTATACTATACATAAGCAAGTAACACACAAAGCACGATCGAAACAAGCAAGCACAATCAAGTTATAAAAACGACATCTAATCCCTTTTTTAATTAATCTTTCGTTATTAATTAAAATCCTCTTTTATTAGTAAAACTCATTTTTACCCAATAAACCCTTTTAGAAACGAAACACCATTTGTTAATTAAACACCACTGCTTAATTAGAACGTTACTATTCAACAACACATTTCAACACTTCCCAGAAGTATTCGTATACTTACCTCAACCGTATCAGTATATTCATAAATCAATTTCATATGGCTTAAGAAAAATGTTATAAAACACGGTCATTACAAACCCAAAATCATTTCACTTTTGATTATCTTAAAAATATTCTTTTCAAAGATTCATTTACGTTTATAAGTATAAACAAAATGGGTTAAAGGCAAATGTTACCGATACATTGCCACAACAAACCCAAAACCATTTCATACTTGTAATTCTCTTTAAAATTCCATTATTAAAGATATAAGTATTTTCCCAAACTCATTTACAATATTTTACCATTTTAAAATATTATCTAAGGGTTTAAAAATAAATATTACTAAAACATTGTTTACGACAAACCCAAAACACTTCACTATTCCGTTATCTTTAAAACTCCATTTTAAAGATCTAATCACTTTTCAAAAGTATAGTTAAATGGGTAAAAACAAATGTTGCACAAATATCGTTACTATAAACCTAAAATCACTTTTATACTTACTACTAGCTTTGAAACATCCATTCAAAGCTCTAAGTACTTTTTTACTAATTAAACGAGGCAATATACCTTTTTAATCAATTTATAAAACAATTCATGGTGACATAAGTGTTATAATCTTAAAACTCCATTTGTATCCCTTTATAAAATATTAAACTTCCTTTTTAAAACTTTTAAATGCACTAGAATGCCTTTAAAAAGGCGCGCACACACATACACACAGATACTAATTTCTTTGTAAAATTAAGTTACTTAATAAAATATTATAAATCATTTGTAAAATATTATAATATAATTTCTTTTATTTATTAAATAAATCTTTAAAAAATTTCTAAAACTATATATATATATACACACACACTAAAAATACACTTTTAAAATGTTACTATATTTTTAAAATATCCATTTTAAAACACCATTTAAAAACTCGTTTATAATTTAAAACCATCACTTTATAAATCCACATATGATTCTTAGAAATACATTTAAACCCAGTTATTTTCTCATAATAAGTACGATAACAGTACTTATTAGTCAATATGAAGAAGCCTTAGGATGTCTTCTGAGGATAACTTTAAAATTGATTTGAAAGTGCATCCATCGCGACCTTTTCGCTTCTAACGTTTCCTATTGTCTATTCCAAGTTTGCCACAAATGTCCAAACCAATCCTATTTAAGTCAAACGCACCAAAACATTACACACACACACACACATATATATATTCACAATATATCACATTTTATTCAATTTAACATATGTTAAATATTATGGATTTTGAAGCATGTTTATAACGGCTATATCATTTCAAACATAAATAATGCACTATCACTTTTCACAAAGCAATATCAAACATGTACATAGCGAGTTTGGGCTATAATACATGTTTACAAAATCAAATGGGAGATTATAATATAATTTAATGTTTCACTTGTTTTGCAGAACAAGGAGGGGTGCAAAAGTAATAAATTACAGTCTGTTATACAGTTTATGTTTTTAATACAACAACAATTATATATGCAATTATTGTACAATCAACTGGTGAGTAAAACTGACCCTGTTCTAGCTAACGCTTTTTCATTTTCGAATGGTCCAAACTCGATGAATCTAACTCTAATGTGTAGCTATCAACGATATGAATGCAACGACAAATACAGCCTCAATGGACATTGTCTGAACAAGATACAATTTATATAAGTTTATGAATTATATAATATTAATTATATTAACTAACCGTTAAACTTAATTACCTTTAGATAATCACCTTCCCCATCCTCAATTAAATCATCTTCTCCTGCATCTCACTGATATGCACGAACCCGTTCCACGAACGTGCATGTTTTGAATGACACGAAAAATTACTAGATATTACCCAAATCTGACCGCGCTACAGTGTTCCTCGTCGAAGACTCTACTCGTAAACCACCACCAAGACGTGTTCGCGCCCTTACTGGAATCTGATCTATAGCCCTAATCTCGCCTCGACCAAAGTCGCTTTCTGATTCTGACCACTAGATCCCCCACAGTCGCACTCCGTTCATCGCTACGAAGTCAACCGTCACTTTGCTTTGACCTCCTACATCGCCAATTCAATTGCGATTTGACACCAAAAAATGACAAGCGTATGTCATGATCACCAAACTATAAGCATACCACCCATGTACACCCCTACATGCTCGCCTACCCTCCAAAAAAACAACGCCACCTATGATTTGCTTTAACGTTGCCTCCATCGACATACAACCTCTGCCCTAGTTCATTGACCACAGTTGAACAACTCCCAGTCTCGACCTACCCAAATCAACACCCACCAGAACCAAGCTATCTCCCCACGAAGCCAATGGATCAAACTATATCCGATTCTGTTGTGTAGAGCTCCAAAAACAGTTGAAGAAAGGGATTAAAATGTAGTGGCAAGCAAATTTTAAAAAAAGAGGAAGAGAAAATTAATAATTTATGTTTTAAGGATTTTAACGGTATATACAGAAAAATAATATTACATTTTATTCTCTTCGATTTTATGTTGCGCGTTTCGAGCATGCACGACCACACAACATGTTCGATCATCATGAAATTCGTCGGTGTATAACAATCCATTTTTCTTTTTCCAATGGCACTGTTTTTGTCAAAATAGGAGATAGTTCCCTAGAATGATAATTTCACACGTTAATTAAAACGAATTATTATTAAAACCAGATTAATCGCTTAAATTATACATTGAAATTTACAATAACCATTTATTATTTAAATAGAATTTAAATAAGCTTTCAATTTTTTTTATCCATATTAAATCCACGATTTAAATATTTAAATAATTCCAATATTTAATTATAAACCATTAAAAATTCGAGCCGTTACAATTTCAGTAATAGAATTTTTAGTTTCGTCTTTAGTCCTCTGTCTTTTGTTGTTTTCAACACAAAAAGATTGCATTCAATTGTATTGAACATGCATTCTTGCATTATGGTCCACTTGCACTTTTTGAATGAACTAATTTCATTGGGATTTCTACTTTATGAACGAACCTGTTCACTATACAACTTTTTATGTGATCAAATATAGGTCAAATGTCCATATTCTTATTTTTTTTACAATTCAAAATTCAGAAGGTAATGTACATTCTCTAGCAAATAAAGATTAAAGTGACCAAGGTACGAATGTATTTAGCAGTTGCATAATTCGTCTCTTGCATTGGTCTTGAAGCGAGAACATGCCAAATAGATTTATTGGTAAGTATATTATATATTTCTTGTTAATCTTAATTCAATTCATCAGTATGTTTCAATTGATAAGCAATTTTATCAATAAGATTAGTTGAACAAATTTATTGAAGTAGATAATTTTAGTTTTACGTACCATGTGTTTTTCAGTATCAGAAAGGAAAAGTGAATCATTTCAGTTTTCTAACAAGGCTCCCAATAGATTTTTTATATTCCTGAAAACCCTAAAAGAAATATAAAAATCTTTTGATTTCACTAATATGTGTTAGGCTTGCTTGCCTGAAGATTCTAAACTTGAGTTTGCTCAACAAATCATAGGCTCATAAGTAATGGAAAAATCTTTATTGATTGCATCATATACAACTATTAACCATGGTCTTTGATTTAATCTCAACCTTAGCCTTGAGTATGCCTAATAAATCAAGAGAGATTGTTCACTTTTACCTATCATTTCTCGAAGGCCTAAGTATAATGCACATACTTTGATTTTGCTCAACAAATATATGCATGTATCTTACCTCATCTAGGAAATATATTAACAATACTACACATAATAGCACTAATTTGAGCTTTCTCAACAACTAGTGCATATGCAAGTAATCTATCAACATATAAATGATAGAGGACAACTTATATTAAGGATTCATATATTTTAATATGTTTTAAGTGATTTTATATAAGGTATAATGTTTCTCTTACAAAACACCTTCACGGTTCAAGTGTCGGACAAATTTGAAATCACAGTATACGTACCATACATATGTATTTATTCCAAAAATGTATTTTGGATTTATGCATATTCCACTTAAATTTAATTTATACAAGTTTAGTTTATTTATAATTTTATAATTTAATTAACTTATATGATATTTATATGTATCTTATTAGTTAAATCATATTAATTAATTTCAATAAATTTTATTTTAAAATTGTAGAAATTTTATTTTATTCATCTTAAACCATACTTTGCATTTAATTAATTATTACAAATAAATTATTTATTTAATTAAGCATTTTAATTAAATATTTTGATAAGTTTAAAAAGATTATTTTATTTGCCTTAAACAGTTTAAGATAAACTTCATAGTTATATACATATATCAATATATACATATATGTATATATATTTTTTTAATTAATTAAATTTTAATCAAACAGGTAAATAGGCACAAGGAAGAAGTTGCAAAAAAATTTAGTTTCAGGGACAACAAGTTTGCTTTTTAGTTTGAAGGACACTTTTTAGTGTAAACTGAAAATGATAGTTACAACTATCATCCTGCGATTTACACTAAAAAATGTCCTTCGGACTAAAAAACAAACTTCTTGTCCCTGAAACTAAATTTTTCTCTAACTTTTTCCTTTAGCCTAAGAACCCCTTAATCAAATATATATGTATACATCAAATTAATTAAATTAAATTTTAATCAAATATTAATTAATTTTTAATCAAATATATATATAATCAAACCTTATTTATTTATAGAAATTTGGAAAAATATTAAGTTAATTTGCCAAAATAGTTTTGAAAAGTTTTAAGTTTATTTGGTAGCATTTATAAAAAAATTTGTTATATTTTAAACTTAACACTTAAATTTAAATGTTATTATAACATTTTCAAATCTCAATTAGAAAATTTGCCTAAGACCAAAATAACTTTGGGTCTTACATCAGGGCCAATCTTTTGGACATACTCCATCTACTAGGTTAGGCCAATAACCAGGGAGCAGAGAATACTTGATTATTCAACCCTAGGCCTGGACACTACTTTTACAGACACACATCAAATGATTGACTAGTTAGCCATAAATGTTGACTAATTTGACTGCATAGATTATTTAGGCTCTGATACCATTATTGGAACCCATTCCGATGCTTAGCAGGTGAAATGGGTAAATTTCAAAAACTCCCTATGTGGATCATAATGGGTAGAAGTCTATTAATTAGCATTGTTTGCAATATAAATACTAAAAAATCATACTTCATTTAAAATATTTTAAACTTATCTAATGAATCATGTTAATCAAATTTATTTTGGTGACTGTGTTGAATATATGATATACACACACGCACATAACATAATAACATTTAGGTATGTGAAAGGTCTAATTGTTATTTATGGGATGTCAATTAATAAATCATAGATGTGACAAAAGTATAATTAGTTCGGAGTTTTGTTTTCTACTGATTATTTAGGTGAATAATCGAATTCCTACTTATGGGCATTATGAGAGGTCATAAATGTGACATAAGTACATAATCAATTCGAAGTTTTGTTGTACTTTTGGTATGCAAAAGGTCATACTATTAAATGGGGTGCATATTGCAAAATGGAACATATGTATGACATGAAAATATAGTAATAAAATAAACATGTGTATAACTATATATATATATTGGGAGTCATATCTATTGTAAATATATATATATATATATATATATATATATATATATATATATTAAACTTATCTATACTACCAATAAAGAAAATTCGTTGAACTAATTTACTCGGTGTCTTTTTGAAATTCCAAAAATACCCTTGCTTTTCGTTTACATATTTGCGCTCAAACAAAATATCAACGTATACAATAACATAAACAGCCCGTATGCGCACCACGGGCCCATACTATATATATAAGATAATTCATATGCATATTAAGAACATAAATGCCTAGGTATATACCTGTGATTAGATGCACTATAATATATGTTCATATTGTAGAAAAATATTTAAAATACCACATATAAAATAGTTTAGACACACACACATAAAATACTGCTACATAATAACAAAACTAGATTTTGTGTGTGTGTGTGTATGATTCAAAATCAATCAATAAATCCAAGTTTCAAATATATATGGTTGAATAATTAAACATTAGAGTATATTTTAGTTTGAATCTAGGATTGACTTAATCAAACGTTTCAATCTATGTGTATCACAATCTCAAATAACATGAAAATATTTATACAACATTCTAATATTTAAACATCAGATTCAGTATTTTGAATAAAACAAATTTATGAAACAAATATATATTATTTCACTTTAACCGTCATCAAACATACATTATAATCGATTTTTCTCAAATGTTTGTATGAAATTGAATTCATATTTTATAAAAGGCAAGCATAAGAAAATTTGACTCAAATATAATAAGCGGTAATAAAATATTTACATTTGTATGAACTTGGATCAAGGTTAAACATTTTGAATTAATGATATGAAATAGAGTTAATCTTGAATAAATCCGGCCCTCTGTAACACCTTGGTTTGTGAATAATTTCCTATATTGTTCGAATCACCACTGCTATTGCCAGAATTGAATTAAACACTTTAATTTAATTCGATGTTATTTAAATGAAAATTTCAGCCATGAATGAGAAGGAAGAAGCCTGGATGAGGGAAGAAGGAGAAAAGAAATTTTGAATTGAAAACGAATGGCAGAATAATGTTTTAAGGAAAGAATATGAGCTTTTTCTCTTCTTCATTTAAAACTTCCTCATTTAATTTGCAATTAATTTCAACTTCAAGCCCTCCTCTATCCTATATATGGTCGACCGTGTATTATCCTTGCATAGATTAATTTTCTAAAAAGCTTGTTATGTAATTAATTGTATTTAAAGCCCTTTTTAAATACACATTGATATCGTGTATTATTTTTAAATTATTTGAGTATTTTCCTATTATATATTTTTGGTTAATTATTTAACTAGATATATCATAATATAACAAAAAATACAAAAGAAAACAAATACTTTCATTACGAACAAGATTTATTACTAAGTTAGATATATGTAATAAGTTACATAATTGCTCCAAGGGCATACCACTAATTTTCTCACATAGTTCTCCTAAAACATGTGCCAATGATTCATGTATTTTAATGGCTTGGGAACAGATATTGAGTCATCAATTTATTTTCAACCATTTTACAGGACCGTAAACTATGCATGACGGGGCAGATAACAATAAAGATATAAAAATGAAAATATCTTTCTCACTGCTAAAATTCGTGTTTAATTGTTATTGATCATTGAAATACAGAACTTAGATTTGTGATCACTACAACCTGATGGTAAGTATTTGCCTTTGCAATTGTTGAAAGTACAAAATCATTTTGTGCTTGCGAATTTTCTGTCAGGCATGGACAATATGTTCTTTTTGAGCTTGACCACCATGTATTTTAAAACCCAAAAGCTAGGATTTTACTAAGGTTGTTATTATACATGCACTTGTTTATTTCCGTGGTTTTGTTGAATGGAACTTTATTGGTCCCATGCTTGTCATTTCAAAGCCTTACGTAATTGAAATCTCCTAAGAGCAAAGATGAAACTTTGATAAAGGTAGCTTCTAAAAGTCCATGCACATCGAGTAGTATGATAATATCTACTAAATTAAAGATTGTTTATAATGGCAGTAGAATTAAAGAACTATAAAGTAAAGTGCCTTAGAGATTTTTATACAGGTTCGAACTTTCCATTCTATGTCTAGTCCCAAACTCCTTTTGGATTTAAACAACAGCCTCACTTAACCTGAAGGAATGGGCACCTGAGCAACATAACAGGATTTTAATACACTTGCCCAAGGAATTGAACAGGACTTAAATACTTTTTCCTGTGCAGTAGAACAGGACTATGACTATGAACAGTAGTAAGTTTCCTGACTGATTGTGTTCTAGATTACACATGTAAGTCTATTATGTACAACCTTCCTCTAATCTCCTTGAGATGATGATTTGAACGTGTAATTGTAGGAAGTAAATTGTTGAGAATATTTGTAATTCACAAGTGTGCATAGATTAGAAAGATAGAAAGAATTAGTCAATTAAAATATGAAATCTTGACTCTATTTACGGGTTTGAAAAGTTCTAAATCAATAGTTGCAACCATTCGAAGAATTGCAACTTTTGGGAAAGAAGACGACTCTTTAAAATTCAAATTTATATAAAGAGTTGCTTCTGTTCGTCAGGTTCAGATGTTTGAGCAAAAGTGCCTAGATGTCTAAGTAAACGAAAAAATTATAGAAAGTATACGAACAAAAAAAAGTGATCTAGACCTCTGGTCATTTTGTATCAGACGTCTATATGGAAATATAAACATCTGCTATAAAAAATCCAAACGGTTGAATATGATCTAAATTATTCATTTTTATTTGGAGGCTCACAAATGTCTGAAAAAATGTCAGACGTTTGAACATGAACCAATTTGTTCATTTTCTTTCAAATCTTATATTTGTCTTATTTTGACTATTTTCTCTGAATAAATATTTATTACAAAATAGTTCTATTATAGAGATAGTTTTTGAAATACATTTGTGTGTGTAATCATCATATTTGGAGGTTTTATATAAAATCTAAAATGACAAAAATAATAGAAAAACTCTATTTCTTTTTCTTCAGTTTTAGCTCAATTTTGTTGTCGATTACCATATCCACTTGTATATATTCCTGCACATATAATGATTATATATATGGAAATGTATAGTTGTCTCACTGAAGCTGAATAAGGCGGGATCTAACATTGTGTTTACTAACTTTGTTCCCTAATCTTTTGGTAAGATATCGAAAATGTTGAGCATAAATGAATGTGCACAAACATAGAGCATCACTAGTGTTTTGCATAGACAAAGTAATGTGTTGTTACTCACGCTTATTATTTAGGCTTTTTATACATCTTTATTTACTAAAATTAGTATTCTACACTTGAAATAAAAATTAATTTTATTTAGTATTTCCCGCCTCTAATCAAAATGAAGATAAAATTTTCTATATCTTCAGCTCTGAGTTTGTTTTCCGCTAATCCAAAGCATGAGGCTTTATTTCTTTGAATTATATTTCTAACATCTAAAATTCTACTGGCTTTGTGTAGATCCCCAACATTCAGTCAATTTATGGTCACTTATGTCGTTTGTATTTTCTTCTAAGATCTCTCCCTTGTTGTGCGATGGAAACACTATCTTCATATTTTCTTTTCTTTTGATACTTAGGGTTTTCCATCACTAGTAAAGAAATTAATATTTTTGCATTCGGATGTAGTCTTGGCGGGGAACTAAGTAGATGAATTCAATGGCTAAGGTTGTTAATATGGTGATGGAGGAAGATCATACTTGCCACTTGAACTATGAGTTTCACTATCAAAAAGTTCTTCAGCTGAAAGTCCATCAGGCACCTACATGTGTTTTGTATTTGTTAATTCTAGTTGTTCAATGCTACTACGTGCTATACTAATATTTGTAAGATGATCATAAGTAAGAGAAAGATATATATGGTCCTATTTGCACAAAGACACATCTAGTAAGGACCCTCAATCTATGTTTATAAATATAAGAGTAGTTGGTTCCATTTCTAATGCAGTTTTAGCCATAGTTGCTCCTATAAAAGTGAGGTTTAATTCTTTAGGTGAAGGGTAATCTCTATAGTTTCAACTGGGTATGTTACTCTCTCCTTCATCGATTTTTCTAAAGATTTGACAGTGCTTGCAATCTTCTGCTTTGTAACCGTGTTTCCATTGTTCTTCATGTCTTTTTCTCTTTGTTGTGGCTCATTATGCTTAGATTTTCCATTGAAAATTCAAAGTTAATTTCTTATGTTTATGAACTTTCTTTACATGCTTTTGCTCTCTCCTTGTTATAGTTGGAAAACAAGGACTTGATTGTTAGTTTCTGCATTACTTTGATTTTTCATTTGATATAATTTGCATGTCATTGTTATTCGTGATGAATTCTTCATTGTTTTGCACAACTTCTGTTTTACTGTCATTTTTTCACTCCTATGACTTTCGAGCATGGTGCCATTTTGTTATTGTATCGTTTGAATAGGATTATCACCCTTCTTTCTCCTTCTATTACTTTATGTTCTCTGATGTTTTTACTTCTTATTATTGTGGTTCTAGTGGCATTTAGTTTCTCGATGGCCAAGTCAATTTCTTTTGGGTATTGTCATAGACGCTCCATTTTTAGATATGAGGCGGTCATTATTTATTAAAAAAGTTTGTTGCCATAAGGTGTGCTAATCAAACTTGTTCCCTCATAAAATTACAACTAAATTAACATAATTTCCCTTTCTTTTATATATTCTATTTTTTTAATTATCATTAACCTTTTCAAAATCATTAATTAAATAATGAAGAATTCAAAATAACCTCCAGATGGAATTGCAAATGAGAAAGAGAAAAGATTGTTTTCTTACTCAAGAAAGCAATCAACACAGTAAAATAAAATCTTACTTTTCATCATAGTTACAAAAAAGCGCAATAAATTAGATTAAGAAATTACCTTTTTATCACATTCTTAATAAACTTTGGACTCGATTGTGAAGATAGAGATGAATTTTTTGTTCTCGTTGTTATTTTCTTTTTCAAAAAAAGAAGGAGAATGAGTGGGTAAGTGAAAGTATTTAGGATTTTGATGTTTTAAGTAAGGACAAAAGAGGTTAAAATATATGTTTGATTAATAGGATGTGTACCCCTCATAATAAATTTAATTATGTAGGGAGTGCTCATAGAATTTGGCCTCCTCATAACCAAAACCAGAGTGTCAATAGAAATACCCTTTCTTTAATTATTTGTTCATTTTGATCGACTAAATTGTCCTTGTAGGTTTTTACTGCTTCATTATTGTTTACATTCTTTTGGTCTTTCTTATTCCATTGATATCTTTGTGACCGCCTCGTATTAAAATAATTTAAGACTTTCCAATATTAAAATAATATATATTATTTATTATATTTAAATAATTATATATTGACACAATAAAAATAATTAAGTAAATATATATAAAATTTATTGAGATGGTATATTATTTATGAAGCAATTTTATTGAGATAGGTTACGATGGTAACATAGCCTACTCTCTCTCATTTAGTTTATGTTTGTACCCCTTTTGTTTTTGTATTTTGTTATTTGGGTTGTGTTGTTTTATTTTTAATTAAACAAATATTTAACGAATATATATTTTATTAATTAATTTTAGACTAATAAAAATTAAAAATAATTATAAATTAACTAACATGACTATAAGATTAATTTCGCCATAGTAATAGTTTATAATTTTTATAAATTGTTTTAATAAATTATTTTCGACCAAAAGATGGGAGTTGTCGTTATGTGACTCCTGTGTGTGAACTCGGCTCTTAGTAGTATATAAACAATTTAAATATTAAAGCATGTATAGATTTTGCTGAAGCATAATAGCACGTACGAGTTCAGTTGCTTGCAGATTATCTGGATGAAATCCAATTTCTTATCTTTTAAAGCAATGTCCATAAGCAATGATATATTGTGTAGGTTTTCTCTTCTCATTACTATATCACTTAGATATTTAGAGCTTAGTCAATGGTTGAAACTCTAATAATACCTGATTAATTGTGAAGTCCAATATTAAAGTCCACGGTTTAATCTGATAACAATTATCGATAAGTGATTGCTTTAACCAAAAACTTTGACTTTAGGTTGACTACCAAATACGATGTTATTAACCTTATATTCAAAGGAGACAAACTTCTCTTGAATATTTTTTCACTTTAAGTGGTTTAACCTATACTCCACTATAGCCTTAACATTATCCTCGTTGTCATGTGATTGACTATGATTAAAGTGTAGTTTAGATACTTAACATTCATGCTATTCTCATGTTAAAAGACTACTACACATCATCACAGAGATCTTCTATTTGACCTTTAACCTATAGAAGACTATTAGTGAACAGTTTGGTGGTTGTTCCAAATAACTGCATAAACGTAACCCCTTGGTGCCCCTAGTCGGTCATGAGTAATTCACCGTCCACCATTTGAAGATCATTATGTATACTAGTCTCAACAAATATATCAATATCCTATTTTCAATACATACCGACTATGAAAATTTAAGAATAAATGATTATTTTATCAATTCAATACTTATGGTGTGACGACCCGCAAATCCGTACCCTCCAAATCGATAATAATCCACACATGTACGACCCAAAAAGCACAAACTAACGGAAGTCAAGAGAAAGAAAAGAAGAGAGAAGAAGAGAAGAGAAGAAAGAGAGAAGATAGAACCAAACAGAATAGTACAGAATCTCACACCGCAGCGAAAAATATATAATATCATATCAATGATCTTCACAAAACAGAAACTGTATATATATACACATCAATCGGAGTTCAACAATCAATCGATAGTTATCAGCCTGAACAATTATAATAACCTATCCCTACAAATGCCGATAATTACAACAACTAACAAAGCACAGCGTATAATCAAAACAGGTACGTGTATACGAAAATGAAGATCTCCAACTCTCCTGCTGAAGTTCCAAAAGCACCAAATCTGAACCTGTAAATATACCTGGTCTGACCCGAGCATTGAAAGCGAAGAACTCTCGGATTAGTCTGGTAAACCAGCGTGAGAAACACACTCATCTGAATATATTAAATTGCCAAATTTTCCTTAGTTTTCAAAACAAAAGTATCTCGTAAGACAAGTCCACACATAAACATGGACATGTTTTTACCTTACGATAACTAAAACATATCATATAAAATCTCATGTTATATTATAGTAGTGTCGACTATATACAAATAATATTAATCATAGCCGAAATTGTTACATTGATTAAATTCCAGCATATAGCTCAATTGGGTAATAAAAGCAAAATGGCGGGTACGTAGTGGAGTTTGGATTTCCATACAAATGACCAGGTGAAGGGACTACCTTCCGGCAGTACAAATCTAGAAGAATGTACTGAGAAACCATCACAAAGTTTCTCCACCAACACAAGACCGGCCCACCTCTATAACTAGTTGGTACCGAATATGTCATCCTCCGTTCATTACCGACCTTACCGAGGGCCTTCATAGCATACAAACCACAATAATCAGATACATGACGTCATAGCGTGTAAAGATATATCTAGAAGAGGATGATCATATCCTACTTGGGAATGACCCACTTAGTCTTGCTGCATCCAACCATGTTTTGGTCATTTCCGGTTGATGAGGCCAGAAGTAACGATTACCTTTTACAATCACATATCACATTGCTTAGAATGCCACACGGCCATTTCCGTTGACTACTAATTGCCTTCCACAAAAATACAACCCTTAAGCTCGTATGTCTAAAGAAGGGTGTTAAGCTAAGAGAAGTTGCCTTCTCCGCCACCACTGATGTACGTTTGTAAAAACCAATGTACGTAATCTGTAGAAATGCAATGTCAGACAAACATCTATACAAGTTGTCTAGCAACAGGACAAACCGAAGGTACTTTCCTACCACATCCTGTCGGAAAATCCCTAGGGTTAGTAGCGAATAGTCCTCGCATTGGATATTTCATAATGAAGAGACCACTGCTACTAGATGTATATTGGGATTTTAACCCCAAACGATCAACAAGCAGTCCCCCACTATGAAAATCCGGAATATCAATATCATCACAAGCAACCTGCACAATCGTCGCATATACGTTGATCCGAAGTAGTTTTCGGACAAATCCGATCCCGGTCTCTTCACACCAACAACGCAAAAGCGTTTCTTAACCTCACACAGCAACTAAGTCTCATAGACTTATCACGTCTCCAACTTTCAACTTGCCATCCTTCAGCCAAGAAGGAAGCTCGATAGATTGGAGTAATACTCCGCACTATACGAATCAACATCCTCAACAAAAACGATAATCAAGCCTACACAAAAGGCTACGTACTAAGTGTACGACTAAATAGTTCCCACATCAAGTCGAGGAACTAAAATTTGGCAAAGTTTGATAGTCGGTTATTTAACTATCAAAACAAACAAACAAATATTCAGCACCATAACAATCACTAGGCCCTTTTAATTAATCTTTTATAAATTAATTCGCTTGCAAAATATTCACTTCAAATTATCTTTAAAAGGATATATTCTCAAAATTATTTCAACATTAGAAAACATTTCCAAATACTTATTTAATAACAAGTAATTCACAATTCACTTAATTTTCAACATTTAGACAATATTTAATATACTTAAATCATGATTAAGTATATATTTAACTCTTTAAGGAAAAGATTCTTTTTAAACACATTTATTTGGGTCAAAACGAATATTGCGTAAAACATCGTCACGACAACCCAAAATCACTAGTATACGGATTCAAAAATAATATAGATATATAAACCCCAATACTATATAAAAAATTTCCTTTCGAAAATCATTTACTATAACAATAGTGTTATAGTCCATCATTTCCTTACTTCTCGAAAATGTCTATTTCAACAATGAATGTTGAAATCTATGGTTTTGATATTTGACACATTTTAAAACATCTTCAAACCATTTAACTTCAATTAAAATATCACTTTCCAAAACATTTATTTAATATATTATTCACTGTCCAAAATCGTGAATATAATTTCCTAACCAAATTTCAATACTTCTACACATTTAATTTAAAGGATATTTCACTGTCCAAAATCGTGAATATATCTCCTATACCAAATTCATTACTATTTCACATTTTTATTAAAGAATTATCCACTGTCCAAAGGCGTGGATATATCTTCTTTGATAAATGTCTATATTTAACTTATCAAATTCAATTGATTTCGGATTTATAAAACAATGTTTATAAATTCCATTTATATTATAAAAATTTCCATTTATTATTTTATAAGAACTTCAACATATAAAATCCCTTAATCAACAGCTTCTATTTATATCTCATTCAAATGCCTAAATCCAATTTATAAGTTAGTTACTTATAAACTGTTTATTTCACAAATTCATTTATTTTATAACTCCACAATTATAAATCTTATTCACTTATAAACTCCATTTATAACTTCATTTTAACACTTATAAAATTCGTTTTATAATTGCAATATTTTAATTTATAAAATACCAATTTTATAAATCTCTTATATAAACCATTTTACAAAATAGTTAACTTCACATTCCAAAAATCATATTCTGGTTTTATTTCATAAAAATCATAATTTCAATTATATTCCCCAAAACATCATAATTTTTATAACATAAAAATTATCGCATTATTTATTCAAAATAAATCAATTCTTAACGATTCAAAAATTCAATAAAACATTTATTTTCAAAATCACTTTTAAAATCCTTTCTCAAAATCGTTATTTAACATTTTTAAATTCCAAAATATAGGCCCAATGATGCAACAACATCAAATACATCAATCACGACATCCAAAACATCATATATCATATGATAACAGAACATATAACAATATCTGTAAATAAATCAATACGGGTGAGGAATCCAGTTGGATCCCTCCAACCTATCACTGCAACAAATATACAATATTAGAATATGTATACATTGACCGCTTCAAGGCAGACGTGCGTACAAAGGGTCGTCCGCTCATACACGGGAACGTATAGGGTCATTTTCTCCACTAGGTAGGTATATATCCAAATATCAATCAATATATTATATATCATCCAAAAAATCATCAATCCTCATATAATAAATTATTTCTCACTTATATAAAATATTAGTGAGTCAGAAAGAGTGAGTTGTACTCACATTGATCGTAGTCGCGATTTCAGCGTTTTATTCCGAATAAAATTAAACGAGCATTTAATTTTACCCAAAATTCACACTAGCTCCAATCAATTCCAATGTAGCTCCATCGCGTAGTATTCGCGAACACGAACCCAATGCAAGTCTTTTCGTGCGAAACGGACCTCGTATGAAAAAGATATCCAATTTTAAAGTTTGTACAATTTATAATATAATAAATTAACAATTTTATTTTTATTTTTTGACCTAATATCAATCTGGGCCGTGCATTCAGCTTGATGGAATCGTGGCCACCCATTCTTTCTTCTCCCACGCACGAAACCTCCAGTTTTGAGAACCCATTGTCTACCACAAGTTCGTGAATTTTCAAGCCTCCATACGACGACTATGCAACGATCGAACGACACCCAGCTGAAGCCCACAACGAACGACACCACCACCATAAACACGGTCAAACTTGGTGCATCTATGGCCAAGGAAATTATGAACGAACGTACGTCTTCAAACGCAAATTGTCGTTGATTCGCTCAGTTAAATCCGATAACAACCGTTGATATCGAAGCTCTCGAAGAGCTCTACAAAGTTGCAGTTGAAAGTTTTTGCTATTGGCTTACAGATGGAGAGATAATTGGAGGAGAAAGTGGGACATTTCTGGCCATTGAAAAGCTTAGTGGTGGCTAGGGTTTCTAACCCTAGGGTTTTTTTAAATTAGAAAAATTGATGGCTTTATATAGAAAATTCGTGCGCACTATTCATTCGAAATTTTTCCGAAATCGAAACGAAGCGTGCCGCCAAGCGTTTATAATATTTTACCCCTATTGCGAATGCAATGAAATATATACCGGGAGCCAATTCGATCGAATTTGGAAGATAGGTTTTCAAATCGAATTATTTAAAATTTAAAATTTATTTAAACTGATTTCTATGTGTTTTAGCTTGCGCCGGACAAACTGTAAATCCGATTGACACGAAATTTGAAATCTTACAATAATATAACATTACATATCCTACGAAACTGGTTTTATCGAAATCTGAGACTGTTTGAAAAATGACTATTTTTACTCGTCAATTAAATATTAAAATATTCAATTTCTACAGTTTAACTTTTAATTCGATTTCAAAAGTTCTTTAATATCATTCTAATTCAAATATAATTTAATTCAACTTCATACAACATTTTTATTCACATTAAATCCAAATTCTAATTATTTTCACAATTTCAAATATTTAATTAACAATTTAATTATCCAATTTAGTTACTATATTCGAAATATTATTTATTCAGCTTATTAAATTTACTTTTAAATATTTAAAATTAATTAAATATATGAATTTCAAATGACTGAAATTCTGGGTCGTTACATTCTCCCCTGCTTAATAGAATTTCGTCCTCGAAATTATTAAGTAAGAAAAAGTCACAAAATCCATTGACTATTCAAAAACAATTCGTTAAAACTAGATTTACCAAATCTCTAAGTGTTTAAATTTCCTAAAATCCATTAGTTAAACTCTTACAAAAACTTTTCTAAGCTTTCAAATCCACTTATAGTTATCTTTTCAAAACCATCTAACCTCGTTTGACTTCCAACTCAAAATCAAAATTATAGTTATCGAAAAATTTCCAGTTTTCCCAAAAATTTTCTAACTCCTTAAATTTTCAAAAAATTTCGTCAACGTCTCCTTTGCGCGGTTCGGTCCCCAAAAAAATAACAATTTATATATCACAAATATACATCTCATCATCGAGGATGAGGCATCCCGAAGGGAAAAAAGTATAAAAGTACGATATGTAATCCGAGATATGTACCTTATATATTATTAGCGAGCATATACGGCTAATATAGCGCGATAGCGAGCTCCAAAAGCGAAGCATGCGCCATCCGCACCTACGAAAAACTCAACAAACAAATGAGAAACATGTATATGTGAAAGTAATATCAATATACAACATATATCAACACAACTACTACACATGCCAATATAGCAAATGCAACAAAAGGCAACAAATCCAACCATCAACCAACTATCATCCAACTTACATCCATAACCAAGCAATATACATTCACTTTTCATTAATATTCATTGAATTGATTTTCAATTTAATCACATTTGATTCATCAACATTGGATTTTATATCAAATTTGTTTATCATAAAAAAACTTCAATTTCAATTTACTATTGGTAGCAAATCCATCACATAGAACTCGAAAATGATACTGATGATGCTGCAGTCATCACCCTTATTATTTTCCAGCAATAGTAGTGAATTCAGTGCCTTATATTCTTTCAAAAATTCTTTCTATTTATAAATCACATTTACAAATTCTCTTTACTTATATAATTTCACTATTTTACTTCACTTATATAAGATTCATTCCAAATTTACTTATCTTGTTTATATTTATAACAATATAACCTCTTTAAACTTTGAAAAATACTTCCAAAATCAATAGGATTCAAATTTTCAAACAATTGTTTTAAATTCATTTTTATTTATAATTCATACTTATAAATATATTCATGTTGTTTCATGTCTTATATATAAGATTATTTCACAATTGTATCATTTTAATTATAATTTCATACTTATAATTCATTTTCTTATATAATTTATTCTTCTACAATTGTTGCTTTTATTTAGATTATTCAAACAACTTTTATTAACTTATATATATATTTACACTTTCAAACAACCAAACAGTTCATTTATTTACACTTTAATAATTCTAAAAAATTATTTCTTTATATATAAAATATAATCGAGGTAAAATTATTTTATTTACCCAATTTAAAATGATACTATGTCGACTTGCCTTGTTTAAATGTTTAGAAATCCCTATCGATAACATAGCGTCCCACATACCGACCAGAATTCACATACAGCTCAACGGATAAGCAAACACAATATAAAACATTTTATATTCACTAACAAATACGCGCTTAAATATATAATACACTCAAACTCAATCTAGGGTGCTACTGTCCCTATATATACTGAGCACACATCAAAGCTTAGGAATAAACAAAATCTAAGCTTTGATACCAAATGTGACGACCCGCAAATCCGTGCCCTCTGAATCGACAATAATCCACACATGTACGACCCAAAAAGCACAAACTGACGGAAAGTCAAGAGAAAGAAAAGAAGAGAGAAGAAGAGAAAGAAGAAAGAGAGAAGATAGAGCCAAACAGAACAATACGGAATCTCACATCGCAGCGGAAAATATATGATATCATATCAGTGATCTTTATAAAATAGAAATTGTATATATACACACATCAATCAGAGTTCAACAATCAATCGATAGTTATCAGCCTGAACAGTTATAATAACATACCCCTACAAATTCTGATAATTACAACAACTAACAAAGCACAGTGGATAATCAAAACAAGTACGTGTATATGAAAATGAAGATCTCCAGCTCTCCTGCTGAAGCTCCAAAAGCACCAAATTCGAACCTATAAATATTCTCGGTCTGACCCGAGCATTGAATAGGAAGAACGCACGGATCAGTCTGGTAAACCAGCGTGAGAAACACACTCATCTGAATTTATTAAATTGCCAAGCTTTTCCTTAGTTTTCAAAACGAAAGTATCTCGTAAGACAAGTCCACACATAAAAACGGATATGTTTTTACCTTATGATAACTAAAACATATCATATCAAATCTCATGTTATATTATAGTAATGTCTACGATATGCAAATAATATCAATCATAGCCGAAACTGTTACATTGCTTAAATTCCAGCATATAGCCCAATTGGGTAATACAATCAAAATGGCAGGAATGTAGTGGAGTTTGGATTTCCATACATATGACCAGCTGTGTAGTTAATGCCCCGCTACAACCCCGCTATATCTCATAGCGGATTTATACCGCTAAGATTTTTCCATATAGCCCCAGAATATAGCCTTTCCGCTTTAATCCCCGCTATTTCCGTTATATCCCGTTATTTCCGCTATTCCCTCTATATCTTTTTTAAGAAAATGAATTGAATAATTGCATTTATACATTATAAAATTATGAAACTAATTTATTTGATTTAATTTTTAATATATTTTCAGAAATGAAAATACTCTAATATTATACCAAATTCAATTATGTTATATAACAGTTTTTTGTTTATTTAAAGTATATTCACACATGTTTTTATTTAAAATTATTTATGTATTATTTATAATTCAATTGAATGCTAATTTTTCATTTAATTACCATTTATATATTTGTAAAAACATTAAGTACGAGTTGTATATGCTATTTTAGAGCCATCCGCCATATCCCGCTATATCCTCGCTGTATCCCCGCTATGACTTTTTACACCTCCACCGCTTTGAATCTACCGAGCGCATTAACAGCACAGATGACCAGGTAAAGGGACTACCTTTAGGCAGTACATCTTTAGAAGAATGTAGCGAGAAACCATCACAAATTTTCTCTACCAACACAAGACCGACCTACTTCTATAACTAGATGGTACCGAATATGTCATCCTCTAGTCGTTACCGACCTTACCGAGAGCCTTCATAGCATACAAACCACAATAATCAAATGCACGACGTCATTGTGTGTGAAGATATATCTAGAAGAGGATGATCATATCCTACTTGGGAATGACCCACTTAACCTTGCTGCATCCAACCCTGTTTTGGTCATTTCCAGTTGATGAGGCCAGAAGTAACGATTACCTTTTACAATCACATATCACATCACTTAGAATGCCATACGGCCATTTCCGTTGACTACTAATTGTCTTCCACAAAAATACAACCCTTGAGCTCGTATGTCTCAAGGAGGGTGTTAAGCCAAGAGAAGTTGCCTTCTCCGCCACCACTGATGTATGTTTGTAAAAACCAATGTACGTAATCTGTAGAAATGCAATGTCAGACAAACATTCATACAAGTTGTCCAGGAACAGGACAAACCGAAGGTACTTTCCTACCACATCCTGTCAGGAAATCTCTAGGGTTAGTAGAGAATAGTCCTCGCATTGGATATTTCATAATGAAGAGACCACTGCTACATGTATATTGGGATTTTAACCCCAAACGATCAACAAGCAGTCCCCCACTATGAAAATCCGGAATATCAATATCATCACAAGCAACCTGCACAATCGTCGCATGTACGTTGGTCCGAAGTGGTTTTCGGATAAATCTAATCTCGGTCTCTTCGCACCAACAACGCAAAAGAATTTCTCAACCTCACACAGCAACTAAGTCTCATAGACTTTTCACATCTCCAACTTTCAACTTTCTATCCTTCGAGCCAAGAAGGAAGCTCGATAGATTGGAGTAATACTCTGCACTATATGAATCAACATCCTCCACACAAACGATAATCAATCCTATACAGAAGGCTACGTACTAAGTGTATGACTAAATAGTTCCCACATCAAGTCGAGGAACTAAAATTTGGCAAAGTTTGATAATCAGTTATTTAACTATCAAAAAAAACAAACAAATATTCAGCACCATAACAATCACTAGGTCCTTTTAATTAATATTTTATTAATTAATGCGCTTGCCAAATATTCACTTCAAACTATCTTTAAAAAGATATATTCTCAAAATTATTTCAACATTGGAAAACATTTCCAAATACTTATTTAATAATAAGAAATTCACACTTCACTTAATTTTCAACATTTAGACAATATTCAATATACTTAAAACACGATTAAGTATATATTTAATTCTTTAAGGAAAAAGATTTTTTTAAACACATTTATTTGGGTCAAAATGAATGTTGCATAAAACATCGTCACGACAATCCAAAATCACTAGTATAGGGATTCAAAAATAATATAGATATATAAACCCCAATACTATACAAAACATTTCCTTTCGAAAATCATTTACTATAACAATAGTGTTATAGTCCATCATTTCCTTACTTCTCGAAAATGTCTATTTCAACAATGAATGTTGAAATCTATGGTTTCGATATTTGACACATTTTAAAACATCTTCAAACCTTTTAACTTCAATTAAAATATCCATTTCCAAAACATTTATTTAATATATTATTCACTATACAAAATCGTGAATATAATTTCCTAACTAAATTTCAATACTTCTACACATTTAATTTAAAGGATAATTCATTGTCCAAAATCGTAAATATATCTCCTATACCAAATTCATTACTATTTCACATTTTTATTAAAGAATTATCCACTGTCCAAAATCGTGGATATATCTTCTTTAATAAACTTCTATATTTAACTTATCAAATTCAATTGATTTCAGATTTATAAAACAATGTTTATAAATTCCATTTATATTATAAAAACTTCCATTTTGTAAAATCAAATTCCATTTATTATTTTATAAGAACTTCAACTTATAAAATCCCTTAATTAACAACTTCTATTTATATCTCATTCAAATGCCAAAATCCAATTTATAAGTTAGTTACTTATAAATTGTTTATTTCACAAATTCATATTTTATAACTCCATAATTATAAATCTTATTCACTTATAAACTCCATTTATAACTTCATTTTAATACTTATAAAATTCGTTTTATAATTCCAATATTTTTATTTATAAAATACAAATTTTATAAATTTCTTTTATAAACCATTTTACAAAATAGTTAACTTCACATTCCAAAAATCATATTTCGGTTTTATTTCACAAAAATCATAATTTCAATTATATTTCCCAAAACATCATATATAATATGATAACAGAACATATAACAATATCTGTAAATAAATCAATACGGGTGAGGAATCCAATTGGATCTCTCCAATCTGTCACCTGCAACAAATATACATATTAGAATATGTGTACAATGTCCGCTTTAAGGCAGACGCGCGTACAAAGGGTCATCCGTTCATACACGGAAACATATAGGTTTATCTGCTCCACTAGGCAGGTATGTATCCAAATATCAATATATATATATATATATATATATATATCATATATCATCCAAACAATCATTAATCATCATATAATAAATTATTTCTCACATAAATAAAATATCAGTAAGTTAGAAAGAGTGAGTTGTACTCACATTGATCGTAATCGCGATTTCAGCGTTTTATTCCAAATAAAATTAAACGAGCGTTTAATTTTACCCAAAATTCACACTAGCTCAATCAATCCCAATCTAGCTTCATTGCGTAGTATTCGTGAATATGAACCCAACGCAAGTCATTTCATGCAAAACGGACCTCGTATCAAAAAAGATATGCAATTTTAAAGTTTGTACAATTTATAGTATATAAATTAACAATTTTCTTTTTATTTTTTTAACCTAATATCAATCTGGGCTATGCATTCAGCTTGATGGAATCGTGGCCATCCATTCTTTCTTCTCCCATGCATGAAACTTCAAGGTTTGAGAATCCATCGTCCGCCACAAGTTCGTGAATTTTCGAGCCTCCATACGACGACTATGCAACGATTGAACGACGCCCAGCTGAAGCCCACCATGAACGACACCACCACCATAAACACGGTCAAAATCGGTGCATCTATGGCCAAGGAAATCGTGAACGAATGCACGTCATCGAATGCAAATTGCCGTTGATTCGCTTAGTTAAATCTGATCACAACCGTTGATATCGAAGCTCTCGAAAAGCTCTACAAAGTCGCAGTTGGAAGTTCTTACTAATGGCTTACAGATCGAGAGATAATTGGTGGAGAAAGTGGGACATTTCTGGCCATTGAAAAGCTTAGTGGCTAGGGTTTCTAACCCGAGGGTTTGTGTAAATTAGAAAAAAACGATGGCCTTATATAGAAAATTCATGCGCACTATTCATCCGAAATTTTTCCGAACTCGAAACAAAGCGTGCCGCCAGGCGTTTATAATGTTTTACCCCTATTCCGAACGCAATGGAATATATATTGAGAGCCAATTCGATCGAATTTGGAAGATATATTTTCAAGTCGAATTATTTAAAATTTAAAATTTACTTAAACCAATTTCTATGCGTTTTAGGTTGCGCTGTACAAACCGTACATCCAATAGACACGAAATTTGAAATCTTACAATAATATAATAGTACCTATCCATCGAAACTGGTTTCGTTGAAATCCGAGTCTGTTTGAAAAATGACTATTTTTACTCGTCAATTAAATATTAAAATATTCAATTTCTACAGTTTAACTTTTAATTCGATTTTAAAAGTTCTCTAACATCATTCTAATTCAAATATAATTTAATTCAACTTTATACAACATTTTTATTCACATTAAATCCAAATTTTAATTATTTGCACAGTTTTAAATATTAAATTAATAATTTAATTATCCAACTTAATTACTATATTCGAAATATTATTTATTCAGCTTATTAAATTTACTTTTAAATATTTAAAATTAATTAAATATACGAATTTCAAATGACTGAAATTTTGGGTCGTTACATATGGCTACTAACAAAATTGAAACTGCAATGGATAAAATTCTTTTCCTAAGGATTTTCAGCTTGTATATATTTAACATATTTATAATATTATTTATATCCCAATATAACAATATATACAATAGAAAATAAAATTAAAAGCTTATTTTATTTCATACAAGGATTGGTATAAACGTTAAATTAAATTACATAATATCCCTAGGGGACAATCTTAACTTTATCAATGATTTATTGGCTTTTTATGGTTTTGGAATATATGTATATGCAAGAGGAGAAAGTAATGCTAATGTGCTTAGCAGAAAAAATCAAAACTTGATATTATCCATGTTACAAGAATGGAAAGATTTGGAGGCATTGCCTTTTTATGGTGTTCTTATAAGGTTAACGACCACTTTTATCCTGCTTACTACAGTGGTCACTTTATTAAAAGTTTGACGAGTGTTTATCGAAAAACTTGCTCTAAAACAAGGAGATAACCCATTACTAGCCTAGTGAACTAAGAGATTGGAAGTGGTGTACATATTGATGACTTGAGAGATTTTTAACTTGATAAAAAATGATGGTTAAGATAGTCGGGACGCTTAAGTGTTCAAAATGTTGACAATCTAAGGAAGGAAGTTCTTAAAGAATTATAACGACCCAGAATTTAGAATACTTCGTACTTAAATATTTGAATATTGTATCTGATACGACTAAATTGATTTAATAATCATGTTAACTCCTTTTAACAAATAAATAATGATGGTAAGCTTATTTTTGAAAAATATTTACAAAAATAAATAGTTCAAAGAAATATCGATAATGTGACCGGAAATTGTTTTATCGACAAACAATTTTTTGGTAAACGAAAGTGAAATTTTTGTGCTTGTCTACTTAATCATTATGTCATAAATTAACAACTAAATTTTTTTTAATAATTAAAGCTTCTAGAAGGAATTTTAGATATTACATGAAGAGGGGTTGTTTGGTTATTGACTAAGGAAGAGAAGATATTTATTTTGATCAAAGTGAGGTGTAAAGCTATGCACATGGGGGGAAGGATGGCCAGCCACAAAAGGGTACAGAGAGGTCATTTGGCTCTTGATTGTATCCACATATCATAATTTATTTGATTCATTATATTATTGCCTAATTTTTGTGCAAAAATTTCTAAGTGTTCATACTCTTTTTCCCCTCTTTAATCCTCTAGACTCATATAAAATCAATTCCAAACCCATCCAAACTTTAACAAAGGCTTTAGATAACCTTAGAAGTATGGAAATTAAGTAATAGTATAAAGATATTGAGCACAAAACCCTAAACCATTTAGAGCAGTGAGCTATAGAAAGGAAGATTAAGCATTGGCTTGGCTTATGTGTGCTAAAAGTGACGTCTTTAGGTATTTGATGATGCTAGGAAGTATTCTTTGGCTTTTTTGAGCTTGATCTTGTTATAAACTTGGATTTGGATGAGTCGTCTCATTATCTTGTGTGTATATTTTGTGTGTGTGTGTATACATGTGTGCTTGAAATATAAAGTAAAAGTTAACTAAAGTTATGACGTTGAACCCCATTGCTTTTAGAAGAAAATGACAACTCTACATTGTATAAAATCACTTCTATTATCTTCTATAACTTGTGGTGTGGCCTTTAATTTGTTTTTAGTGGAAATTAGGTTGAAGGGCTTCTATTTGCAGAGTAATAAGTATTAAGGATGACACTTCTGAAAAATTAGTTTTAAGGACAATTTACAGCATAGTGAAAAATTCATTTATCTTTTTAAGTTATACAGAAAAATAATAAATCTTTTTATCATTATTTCTGTATAACTGAAAATGGTAAATTCTTTTATCTTTTTCCTATAAAATGTCCTTGAAACTAATATTTTAGAAGTAGTGTCCTTAAAATTTATTACCCTGCACAAATAAGCCCTTAAAGTGAAAATCCCCTTGTTTTTATATGGTTGGTTGGCTTGTGTGTTGACTTGAGGTGAATATGAAATTATTTGTATAGCGACAGTCGCTTTAAGTGCACTTTGAATTCCTTGTGTTTAAACTTGTTCAATGTTGTTATTTGTGAATATATTGTGGCATAATATATTTTGGTTTTTCTCTACACATATTTTGGTGCATAGGACAACGAGGAATTGGTTTTGAAGTTGTAGAACTTGTGAAACAAAGTTATGAAAATTGGAAGCGAACTAGTCATTATGGATGCACTTTTAAATCGCCTTGTGTTCGACAATTTTGAAGTAAACTTTGCAAGACATCCTTTGGGATTTCTATACTATTTTAATAAATATTTATGTTTACTAATTACTATAAAAAATTAGAGTTAAAACATTTTATAATTGGTTGAACAAAGTGGATAAAGTTAGAAGCAAAGTAGTCGCTATAAATTCACTTTGAAATATACTTTGTTTTCGATAATTTTTATAATAAATTTGGAAGGTATTCTAGGAGTTCTTTTTCATGGTTTTTATATAGCCTGTACTTACACTAAAAATTTGGGTCAAAAATCATTTGTTTAAGTGGTCAAAATTGGCCACAGAGATTATGCAATTTTACGCTGCTCTCTACCTAGATCTTTAGATAGCATTTATAAACTCTGTCTTTGGTCTACTGCGGCACTTCTAGGCTTGTTATTTAATGTGACATTCTGACTAGCTTTTCATGTTTCAAATGATTCAGAATTTATTCCTTTTGTGGAATATTTTTAGTAAAGTCTAATAACATAGACTTGAGTATGAAAAAAATCAAAAGTTTGAATATATTTTTTATAATTAAATATTAGTTTTTAAAGAAAAAGAATTTCATTAAAGCATTTATAATAAAAAGTTTTTAATATTATAAATTAGTTATTTTTAAGTAATATTTTACATAGAAGTTTAAAACATATTTATAATTTTTTTACAATATTTATATATATATATAAGTTGGAAAAGTTAAATATTTTATAAAAGAATAAAAGAAGTTTTGGATTATGACATTAATGATATGATAAATGGCTTTGTAAAGGTAATTAAAAGTACATTACCTTATCAAATAAGTGTAGGTGTAATTAGATCTTTAATAAGAATGTTTTAAAGATAATGACAAGTATAAAATAGTTTTGGATTTATAGTAACATTGTTTTAATAACATTTGTTTTCAACCTATTTAATTAAACTTTGGAAATGTGAAATCTTCTTTAAGATTTGTGAACATTCTTATAACATTCTGGATAAGGGTATGGATACACTTCTAAGTATTGAAAAGAGTAGAAATGAATAGTAAAAGAGTATGAATGAATAGTCAAATAGTACTATACACGTATATATCTTTTGGAAAAGCATTTTAAAATATATATACAAGCATTTACAAAGAAGTTTTAATTATTAAAAGAATTAGTTAAATAAAAAAGGAATTAGAAGTCAGTTATGTGACATAATCATGCTTTGTGTGACTTAAGCATGCTTGGTATGCTTACTTGTTTATGGTAAGTATTTAATCCTATACTTGGTAATAAAAGCCGACAAAGTAGATTTATTCAACCTATAAGAGTTAAGGATGATGTTCGAGTAAGATTTAAAAGCAATAGTGCTCTAACCCATTGGATTCACTATTGATCGAGGGATGGTATAAATTGAGAAAGTCAAAAATGTGATAAATATACGATACTTGGTTTCCATATGCGATCATTTCTATTTTGTACTCGGTAGTCAATTAATTGACTACCGAGTTAAACCATTAACTTTGGAAGTATATGTAAGCATCATGTATCGATACGGTTTGATATCCAGAGGAGGACTCATTCATATGATTCATCTCTTATTTTAAGAATGTATATATACGAGATCTCCGAGGGTACTGCTTTATATTGTTCATTTACTTCCTAAAGAACCAGAATAAGGTTAGCTGGAAATTCATCGATTTATTTTTGAAGGGGCCAGGATTGGAAAAGTGTGTTACTTACTAAAAACCACTTTAAAACTAAGAAACAAGTTCTATGTTTTGGAAGCGGTTGTGGAGTGGAATGCTATAGAGTTGGACAGCCTATCCTAAGGTTAAATCCAAGGGAGAGGTCGGCATTTGCATTCATCAAGCGACTTATGTTAGGATCCATGGAGAGTTTCATGAATTGTTTTGAGATGTTGGAATCCAGATAGAGATTTAAGATCTATTCGAGCGTTGAAGACTCATGTAAGAGATGATAAACGTAACTTCACCATCAGAAATGACATAAAATAAAGTAGGCCTTATAGCCAGTGGGTTTAGCTAACCTAAGGGTACATCAACTCCAACTATCTAGAGACACCTTCGGTTATGGCATGAGGGAGTTAGTATTTGATGCCACATACTCGGACGTGGACCAGCTATGTTTCTCCTAGTGACACATTTTATCTAGAGATATGCGTGGTTTTGGAAGGCAGTTTTTAATGCTTGTCAAGAGGTCCGCTTTAGATTATGCGGGGCATCTCTAACAGAATTCCTTGTGCAAATACAGCTTAGCGATTTTAGTTGTACTTATAATGTTGATGTGTTGTGAGATGCAAGTAGTACGACTATTTTTTATTTATATTCTTCACTCTAGACATTATCTATTATATCAACTTATGTACTTATTAGTTGGGTTTGGTACTTTTAAAGGGATAACTATTCCAATGATTCTAACAGTCTCAAAAGTACGGTTATATATTGACAACATATTTCTTGAGTTTCTCGTACTAGACTTATATCTGACTCGTGGTTATACATTTCTCTTACTTCCATGGATGCTCTTTCGAGTAGTCTACGAAAGACATATATTCGTTGATATTCTTTGGAGCTTGAGGAGACAAGCTGGATTCTTTCACCTACTATAGTACATATTTTCATTGCATTACTAGTATGTATATATCAGTAATTATGAGGACAAACTATTATAACTATCCACGCAAATTATAGCACTTAAGATTGTAACTCTGAAATGCTATGCATCTTAAAGTGACAGTTGTGTTGTTTTTTAATATTATATGTTATAGTTTCGTTGTGAGATTCTTATATTGTGTTCTTTCTTCCTTATTCGGTTTCTTTTTATTTACCTTAACCATATGTCTTTTTGACACTTGGGTATTTGGCTTGTGAATACTGTGGATGTATTAGTACCGACATTTGAGGGTCAAAAAGGTGAATTGTTATAAGAATGTCATAGATAAAAGTGTGTCATTCATCCTAAAGGTATAAAGATGTACCAAGATATGAAGGGGCCTTTCTCTTGGGAAGGATTGAAGAGAGATGTTGGCTTATGAGTTAATTAATATTTGAATTGCCAACAAGTAGAGGCCAAACATCAAAAACCAAGGGGATTTGAAGTAACAGTAAGGATATGGGACTCTATATCAATGGATTTTCATGAATGGATCATCAAGTCAAGTAGGGAAAATGAAAGTATCTGGATTGTGGTCGATAGGCTGACCATGATTGCACACTTTAACCCCGCTAAGTTGATAAGAACAACACCATGTTTAAAGAAACTGTTTGTACATAATACTGAGAGACTGCATTGGGTACCTAGTAACATTGTAAGTGATCCTGATCTCTTATTTTTCATGATTCTGGAAGATTTTACAAGGAGTATTGGGTTCTAAGCTGAATATGAGTACAGCATACCACTTGTAGATAGATAGAAAAGCAGAAAGGGTTAGTAGATTACTTGAAGATCTGTTAAGGGCTTATGCACTAGACTTTTGGAGGATTATCGAAATATCATTTACATTTTGTCATACACTCCTATGATATATATCAGACCAGTATAGAAATGAGACCTTTTGATGCTCTTTATAAAAGGTTATGCAAGTCACTAGCATGTTGGCTGGAGATATGAAGTAGACCAATACTTTGTTCGGGTATGGTGAAATGGGAAACTAAGATGATTGAGCTAATTGAGGAACTGAAGGAGTTAGCTTAGTCAAGATAGAAAAGTTACGCAGATCGAGTTAATGAAGAGGGAATTGTTATACGATTTGGATAGTCGAGAAATTTGGCTCTTAGATTTATTGGATTGTTTACTATTAAGGAGAGGATTGGGAAACTCATATGCCATATTGAGTTATTAAATACTTTCGTAGGAGTCCATAATGTATTTCATGTTCGTCATCTAAGATAGTGCATACATGATCCTAATAATTTAGTTGAACCAGCAACTTTGGATGATTTTGTAGTGGTAACTATTGTAAGACGACTAGTTCATACCATTGGTCGAGATACGAATAAGCTTAGAAATAAGGTAGTAGGTTTGGTAAAAGATTAGCGGAGCAACGAGGAAAGGGATTGTTCTAGGGAGGTCGAGGATATAGTAATAAAGACTTATCCTGAGCTGTCAGATGTATGATCTATAGTTAAAAATGCCTTTTGACTAATGGTTATGCTTGTAAAAGCTACTTATGTGTACTTGTGTTACAGACTCAAATATATATGTGTGTGTGTGTGTGTGTGTGTACGTAGGTACGAATGTATGTATGTATGTATTATAAAATACCATTTATAAATATAACTTTTTATTTATTAAATAATATTTATTAATCTATCCTTCTATTATATAACATTATATAAAACATTCATAAATATTTATTCCAAAATATTTTTATCTTCCTTTAAAAACAAAGTTATTTTATTTTAAAAGATAAATTCTCCTTTTATTTTCCTTTAAAGTAAACATTCCTTATTATATTAATTTTCTATAAAAATAAATACTTCTCGAAATGCTTTTAAAACATTTCCAAAAAGGTTAGAGAAAATTGAAAAGTACAAAAACCATTTTTAAATAAAATAACTCAGGAAATCCACAAGTTAGATTTAAACCCATTTCTGAATTAAAACCATTTTTCAAATCAAAACGGCAAACCATAAAATTTCAAAATATTATAATGAGGCATAAAGCTACCATAACCAATGTTATTACTACCTTTATCATAAAAAAGTTCAACTTTTTACATATATCAATATCATATCCAATATGGCAAACTACCAAACTCTTAGCATTCAACAATTTATACAATAAGTATAAAACTAAAATTAAAATCAACAACGGCGAGGAAATCCAGATTTCTCTACAAAATTCCCCGTATTTCATTTTATATATCATTCGCTTTTAGAAGCGGATATTTAACCAAACCAATAAATCGTTCAAACATGAAAACAGTAATTTTTATCTATCATATATAATATACTATTCATTAAGAGGTTAGTTAACTCATCGAAATTCCAACGGACACAAGCATTTCAGTTTGACCTAAAATCGAGCGTCGTTCGATTTTATCACAAAATTCCACTTTTTCCAAACTCAGTGAAATCAATTCCAGACGTAGATAATGTTATTCCGAATGCAACCCAAAAGACCTTATCTCAATTGGACCTTGCACGAAGAAGATATTAATTATATAAGTTTTTGATTTTAATACATACATTAATTCACTAATTATTTTAATTAACTATAATTACCTAGCCAAATCCATCTTCCTTCCCAAAATAAACTCCCTATACACGTACATCATGCATGAACCCAAACCACCAAGCATCACCTCCACCAATCTCACTCTCCATTCAATCATTCGAAGAACGATCTTTGTCACAATGCTCTTTTTCGCACAAGCTTTGACCTAATCCTAGAATCATGAGCTCGAACCACCATTTCCCTAAGTGACCTGCTTCGCTCCTCCTCCTCCAAGCAAAAATCTTATGTCCTAAATGGCCATTGAAGCCCACAAAATCGCCATCCCGACCCCCCTTCCCAAGAGAAACATGTTGAAACCAACATCGAAACCTATCCTCGCCTAAATCCCCAAAAAACCCCAAAAATTTGTAACTATCCCGGATTTTTACTAAGTTTAAATTGATAATTAATTTAATTTTTGAATAAAAATTGTGAAATTAATTGGTAAATTGATTGAGTTTCTCTAAATTCGAATAAAAATATGTGTGTTTATTTTATTAAAGTATAATTAAGTTTTAAAAACGATTTCTTTAAAAGTTAAATATCTGTATATAGGAATGCAAATATAAAATAAGACAAAATAAAATATAAATATCTATGAAGCTTGAAAAATAAGATATATATTCAAGTATGAAGGAAAAAAAAAAGATAAGTGTAGACTAGGAAAAAATGATAAGCATAAGCTTATAAAACAAGACAAATATCATTAATCTAGCATACAAAAGAAATGTCATTTCAGCCACCAAAGTGAGAAAATCTGCTAGTCAAACAAAGAACAAGGAAAAAATCTCTGATCATATATTGTACTAAAAAAAATCACCCTGTACGAATATATTATCCTATAAGCTTCTTTCTATATATCAATCATCTTCATTTCAGTTCGACCATTCCAAGCTGAGAAAATCTAAGTAATATCATCTCATAACTTAAACACCAAGTCAACATAAACTACAATACATATCAATACAACTCAGAGATTGAAAGAAGATATTCAGCTAGCAAAATTCAAGCCTGTTCCAAAAAGAAGAACTCTGTTTCAACATAACAAGCTTTGTTCTGCCTTCCCAAATCTGTGAGTAACATCAACTGTTTTAAAAAAAAATTAAAGCTTGACTTTGTTGCGTCTACATCTAAGAATAAGTGTGTTTTTATATATATTTGAATGCTCTGTGTATATTTAAAAGTTGGATATGTTGTGTGCAGGCTGTGTCTTCATATGCCTCTGTCTTAGATTTTTAAGCCCAGATTTTCGAGTCAAAAATCATTTCCTTCCGATTTATTTGATGTTTGGACTTAGGGTTAAAACAAAAGTTGTTTGTTTGATCATGAACTAAGTTTTAGAAATCAATTTAAGTCAAAACAACTTGTCAATGTTTTGAAAATCAAAAGATTTGAGCAAACTTCAAATAAATCAAAAATACAAATTTCTTAATTAATTGATTCAAGCATATAAACTAAATTCGTATACCAAAACATGATTTTAAAGTAAAAATCATATTTTTTAGATTGAGGGTGGAAGAGCAGTTTGGGGTTGTTCCAATTTCTTTGTTTTGGGAATTTCTGGTGATCCACTGATTTGTTGAGGATGGGGTTCTTTGGGGTGGTAGTGGAGTGAACGGTGGTTGTAGGAAAAATACTAGGATGGTGTGTAGTTGGTCGTGGTGGCGGCGGTGAGCATTTGAAGTCTGGAAACCTAGTTCAGTCGAGGCTATGTATTTTGTTGAGTTCGTCGTCGATAGTCGACCGAGTGCGACATGGCTCTGGGAGATGATAGAGGGGATGTTGTCGAGTGTTTGGCCGGAGTTGCTGACTTTCTGGTGGTCGAGGTTGCGGAGGCGATGCATTTCCAGGGTTGATTGAGAAACCTGATGATGTTTCAAGGTTTGGAGGAGTTTCAGCTGCTTTTGTTTCCAGGTTTGAATTGTAAGCTCGATTTGGATTTCGAGGTGAAGGCGGGGTTCTGGTGGTATGGAATTGGGTCGAGGGTGATCATTGACTTGCTCGACGATGTGGAGTCGCCTGGAGTTGATCATCGGCGATGTGCACGTACACCATGCACTAGTATTGGTGATTTGGAATTTTGCTTTGTTGTGGGTGGAAGCAGGAATTGTTCACGAGATTGTCTCGAGTTATTCTCGAGCAAATTTGCGTTGGGCTCAAAGAATCCTAGAGCCAGACTCGAAGCAGGAATTGACAGGGCTCGGGAAAATGTTTTGTACAGGTTTTCAAACCTGTCCAGTTTTCTAAATTTAAAATTCAAAATTTAAATTATAAAGCAAGTTTAATTAAGTTTTAAAAACAAAAGTTTAACCAAAAATTCAAGTTTAGTTCGAAGCCTAGTTTGAGAATAAAGTTTGTAAATTTAAATTGTTTTAATAACTAAAAGTGTTTAAGTTTAAGTGTATTTAAAAAGACTTTGAAACTTAAAATGGAACTTGAAATTATAAAGGAAGCATTTAAAACAAAGTTTAAATCAAATTTTGAAACCTGGACTTAAATCTAAATTTGAAATCTAGATTTTGAAATAAAATTAAGTTTTATAAGTATAAATGTTTAAATAAGTTTTAATTGTAAGGTATATTTCAAATATGTGAATTTAAAAGGAATTTGATTTTAAACACTTTTAAATTTCTTTCATTACAAAAAGATTACTTTAACATGTAAATTTAAAAATTTTGTTTTAAAAAATTAGTTTTAAACTATATATAAGATAAATTGGTATTCACTTTAAACCTTGAAATTTAAAATCAATTTAAAAGTGAATTGAATATAAATGTTTCAACATATTTATAAGTGATAAAATCATTAATAAGAATGAGATTTGTCTGAAGTTGATGAAGATATAATGATGATTTATAATTCATAAATTATTAAGTTAATTAGAATGGTTAATTAATGTTTGGATTAATTAAATTAGTAATTATAAGTTTCAAAGTTATTAATTAAGGTTTAAGTTAATTAATTAAGGAATAATTCATTTGTAATTAAGAATCCTAGATTATAGTGGATAATTAATGATTAGAAATTAATTAATTGTAATTAAGAACTAATTAAGTTAAAATTAACACTTAATTAGTTAAATAATTAGGATTAATTAATGAGTTATTTATGGTTAATCAATCTTAATTAATGATGATTAATGTAAGTAATTTCTTTAGCAAAGTAATTAAAGAATTGTTATTAGTTAATGAAGGTCATTAAATAAGATTATTTAAATGATTAATTAATGTGATTAATTTTAACAATTAATTAGATTAATTAATTTATGATAATCATTTATGAAATTGTGTAAGTGTAATTACCTTATGAAAGTAATTAAGAAATTAATTGCTCATTGTAATTAATTGAGTTTAATTTGATTAATTTAAGTTAATTGTCAAATATTGTGTACTGGATTGATATTTCTAATATGTGATTGTGATGCTATGTAATGTGAATTGCTTTGGGCTGAACTATGATTTGTGATTTGTTTCAATGTGTATGCAAAAACCCTTTTTGCCCGTAAAACAACATTCAAATTTCGATGCGACAGGGAGTCGGATTCCAGTTGGTTATCCGAAACCCACATCGAATCACAATGGTAAATCTTTGCGATTGATGAATTTACTTTATCTGTGAATGATGATAAGTGTTATGGATTATACCGCTTATCGAGATTGATATGATTGAATTTGTGATGATTGATGATGTTGCACCATTGTGTAAAACCCTTGGACTACACCATACACACACAAATATGGATTGCACGAGGAAATCGGCTAAGTCATAGATTTTTAATAATTGAATTCTTGAATCCAAAATTAGTTTCGAAATTGGAATTTGAATTGAAAGCTTTGAAAATGAGTTTCAAAAATAAAAGTTATTTTAAATAACTTGATAAAACTTGAAATTTAAATAATTTGATTTAAATTTGAATTCAATATTTGAAATTGAATTCAATGATTTGGAAATTTTGATCTAAAAAGATTATACAAGTTATAAAGGTATTTATATGGGTTTTAACCATTTAAAAAGTATGGTTTTGGAAATTTAAATTTAAATCCTAGTCTTATACTTGAACGGCTTTAACTTATGTAAATTATAATCAACTTTTCCCAAAACAAGAACTATTTGTTTCAAATAATAATAGCTTTCATAAAAAGAAAGGATTTACTATTTGTATCAGAAGATTTCAAGTTTGAAATGAAATTGTAAATAGTTTGGAAAAACTATGAATTAACCTTTGTGAAGATGATTACACCTTGTTTTGAAACCGAAGAGAACTTTAAATGGTGTATCTTTTATATAAAAGATTTGAATTGAAAAGGGTTGAAAGTTATGAATTAAATCTTTAATTGAAAGATTGGATAGTTAATCCAATTTGAAATGGAATTGTCTTGAAAAGCCGTGAATGAACCTTTGTGGAAAAATTGGTGAACTTTGTGAAATGAATATTTTATTTAAAAGATTTAAAATGGTAATTTGTTTAAACCATTTGAGAGAAAAGTTTGGATAATAAGTTGTGACTTAACGGAAATCCCATTATCCATATGTTTTAAATATTATACTCATTATTCGGTTTAGCTGGGAGAGGACCTTTGTGTCATATAACCCATTCCGAATAATGATACATCGATATGGATAGCATTTGAAGACCGGGTATTTTCGAGAACGAAACGATAACCCGTCGATTGTCTCTGCACTGAGTCGCACTGGTATAGAGATTCCTTAAGTGATGGGGAGTCCGATCGTGATTGTGAATACCCGGATTTGCAAGGGCTTCTCCGGAAGTGCCTTCGGTTCTTTCAAACCTGGAACAGACTTGTATGGATGTGTGTCTGACATTACACTTTGAGATGTAAAGATGATTTCTATCAAATACATTTCTGTTGGTGGCAGAGATTTATTCTCTTTGCTTAACACCCTTCTCTGAGATGTACGAGCTCAGAGGTTATGTAGTTGATGGTAACTAGTGATACATTCCCAATTTGGTAATGTGGCATGCTAAGTGCTGCTGTGTGTTGATGATCATTTATTGATCATTTGTGATCGAAGCATGGCTTTCTGAAAAAGTGTAGCTTTATGGACGTGACTTCGTCGGGCCTCACAGCCCGGTAATGGTCGAAACAGGAATCATGGCAGCAAGGTTATTTGCCTCCTGAGCGTATGACCATTTCCTTCTAGATGAAAAGTGATATCATGGTACGGAGCCCAGATATTTACTTATACTGATTTTTGAAAGTGGTATCATGATATGGAGCCCAGATACTTTACTTTGTGGTTATTGGATTGAGGGCCCTCGGATAAAGGTCGGTAACGACCGGGATATGGCATACTCGTGTCAGTTGTTACCTAGTTACAGAGGTAACCCGACCTTGTGTAGCAGAGATCCGGTTAGGTTCTCGAGGACGTCCCAGAAGTGTTCCATTTTATGTGGAAAGTTCCTTTGCCTGACCATTTGTTGGAAATCCAAACAAAACAATACGCGCCCTATACGGTTTTAGTTGTATAACCTGCCATGGAATGTGGCGGTAACCTTCTATTGAACATGGTAGCAATAGTAGGCATAAGTGTGAAATGCCTATGGTGGCTAAAACTAATATTATATTTTTGAAAGGTTTTCTGCACTATGCACTAATAATAATATCAAATGGTTTTCGCATATTAACATGTTTGACTGTCATAAGGAGAAATCTCCTCCAAGTTTGCGCTTGCATTGTATGTGTGGCGGGAGGCCTTATGGTAGCTTCATTTTCCAAAGGCATTGTGGATTTTAATTTAAATTCTTTTGTTTGTTTTAAAGATAAAAACTATTTTGTTTGCTCACACCAGTCTCATGACTGACCTGGAGTTTATTGTTCCTTTCCTAAACTCTGGGTACCCACAATTTTGCACACGGGCATTCTAGAGTTGGGTTTTTCAGATACTCGAATAGTAGGAATTGATTCGATAACCTTTGAAGCCTTTTGGATCTATGGATCGCATTTGCTACACTTCAGCATTCACGGCTGCACTTTCTTATCTTTGTGAAACGTAATGGAGGTTCGAGCTAGCTTTGGATTGAAGATGGAGTTCGTGGAGTTTGGTATTGAAGTCATTATCTTTCCGCTGCTATTTCTTGTATCTCTGATAGTATTGATATCCATTGTATCATTCTATTATATCATCATTGTATCTCAATATTGTATCAAATGTTGTATATGATATTATTCATTTTCTTCCCTGTGTTGTACTTGATGTGTTATAAGCTCCGGCGAACCAAATTCGATGTTTGAATCTGCGGCATTTGAATATGAGTGTCCTATTCGGTGCTGATTTTCGAAGGTCGAGTCAGGGCCGCTACATTTGGTATCAGAGTTGAAGGTTGAAACTTTAGCTCAGGAGTATAACACATTAAGTAACTCATTAGAGATAGGGTGAAGTATACCCTAGAATGAGTAATCCCTAAGATGTCCGTTCGAATGCCTTAGTAAATTCTCTTACTATCCATTGATAGTAAGTATGAGTGCAAGAAGAGGATGAGATAGGGGATAGGGAAATACCACTGCGAATGGTCAATACCCTGCAACAACGGAAATAATCTTTCTCTATCAATCTCCTTTGATTCAATTTCAATTCTTTGATTGGCTTTGTGGCGGCTCGAGGGAGAAGCTTCGGTGTGATGGTGGCCTTACGAATCGTGTAGATAAGTTTCTATTTCGTATTCTCTTCGTTAAATTTCTGTCAGCTTTTCGTTTTTAACCTTAATGAATTTGAAATTCTATTTGAAATAAATTGGTAAATTAAATATAAAGTTGAATATGAAGAATTGTATTGATAAAACAATTTCGATTAAAACCAAATTCGAAATTCTATTGTAATTTCTTATGAATATCAAAGTCCAAAGAGGGACAAGTTATATATACTTTGGGGTATTCCAACTTGATTTTGGAATCCATATCTAGTTTGATTTGGAAAGATATTTCTCTATCTTTCATCTATCTTTGTTATCTCCCTGGCAAATTTCAAGGACGAAATTTCTTAATGGGAGAATTTGTAATGATCCGGATTTTTACTAAGTTTAAATTGATAATTAATTTAATTTTTGAATAAAAATTGTGAAATTAATTGGTAGATTGATCGAGTTTCTCTAAATTCGAATAAAAATATGTGTGTTTATTTTATTAAAGCATAATTAAGTTTTAAAAACAATTTCTTTAAAAGTTAAATGTCTATATATAGGAATGCAAATGTAAAATAAGACAAAATAAAATATAAATATTTATGAAGCTTGCAAAAGTAGATATATATTCAAGTATGAAAGAAGAAAAAAAGATAAGTGTAAACTAGGAAAATAATGATAAGCATAAGCTTATAAAACAAGACAAATATCATTAATCTAGCACACAAAAGAAATGTCATTTCAGCCACCAAAGTGAGAAAATCTGCTAGTCAAACAAAGAACAAGGAAAAACTCTCCGATCCTATATTGTACTAAACAAAAATCACCCTGTACGCACATATTATCCTGTAAGCTTCTTTCTATATATCAATCATCTTCATTTCAGTTCGACCATTCCAAGCTGAGAAAATCTAAAGTAATATCATCTCAGAACTTAAACACCAATTCACATAAACTACAATACATATCAATACAACTCAGAGATTAAAAGAAGATCTTCAGCTAGCAAAATTCAAGCCTGTTCCAAAAAGAAGAACTCTATTTCAACATAGCAAGCTTTGTTCTGCCTTCCCAAATCTGTGAGTAACATCAACTGTTTTTAAAAAGAATTTAAAGCTTGACTTTGTTGCATCTCCATCTGAGAATAAGTATGTTTTTTATATATATTTGATTGCTCTGTGTATATTTAAAAGTTGGATATGTTGTGTGCAGGCTGTGTCTTCATATGCCTCTGTCTTAGATTTTTAAGCCCAGATTTTCGAGTCAAAAATCATTTCCTTCCGATTTATTTGATGTTTGGACAAAGTGTTAAAACAAAAGTTGTTTGTTTGATCAAGAACTAAGTTTTAAAAATCAATTTAAGTCAAAACAACTTGTCAATGTCTCTGAAAATCAAAAGATCTGAGCAAACTTCAAATAAATCAAAAATACAAATTTCTTAATTGATGGATTCAAGCTTATAAACTGAATTCGTATACCATAACCTGATTTTTAACGTAAAAATCATAATTTTTAGATTGAGGGTGGAAGAGCAGTTTGGGGTTGTTCCAATTTCTTTGTTTTGGGAATTTTTGGTGGTCCACTGATTTGTTGAGGACGGGGTTCTTTGGGGTGGTAGTGGAGTGAACGGTGGTTGTAGGAAAAATACTAGGATGGTGTGTAGTTGGTCATGGTGGCCGCGACGAGCATTTGAAGTCTGGAAACCTAGTTTAGTCGATGCTATGTATTTTGTTGAGTTCGTCGTCGATAGTCGACTTAGTGCGACGTGGCTCTAGGAGATGATAGAGGGGATGTTGTCGAGTGTTTGGTCGGAGTTGTTGGCCTTCTGGTGGTCGAGGTTGCGGATGCGACGTGTTTCTAGGGTTGATGGAGAAACCTGATGACGTTTCCAGGTTTGAAGTGTGAGCTCGATTTCGATTTCAAGGTGAAGGCGGGGTTCTGGTGGTCTGGAATTGGGTCGAGGGTGATCGTCGACTCGGTCGACGATGTGGAGTCGCCTGGAGTTGATCATCGGCGATGTGCACGTACATCGTGCACTAGTATTGGTGATCTGGAATTTTGCTTTGTGGTGGGTGGAAACAGGAATTGTTCACGAGATTGTCTCGAGTTATTCTCGAGCAAATTTTCATTGGGCCCGAAGAATCTTAGAGCCGGACTCGAAGCAGGAATTGACAGGGCTCAGGAAAGTGTTTTGTACAGGTTTTCAAACCTGTCCAGTTTTCCAAATTTAAAATTCAAAATTTAAATTATAAAGAAAGTTTAAATTAAGTTTTAAAAACAAAAGTTTAACCAAAAATTCAAGTTTAGTTCGAAGCCTAGTTTGAGAATAAAGTTTGTAAATTTAAATTGTTTTAATATCTAAAAGTGTTTAATTTTAAGTGTATTTAAAAAGAGTTTGAAATTTATAATGGAACTTGAAATTATAAAGGAAGCATTTAAAACAAAGTTTAATTCAAATTTTGAAACCTGGACTTAAATCTAAATTTGAAATCTAGATTTTGAAATAAAATTAAGTTTTATAAGTATAAATGTTTAAATAAGTTTTAAATGTAAGGTATATTTCAAATATGTGAATTTAAAAGGAATTTGATTTTAAACACTTTTAAATTCCTTTCATAAAAAAAATATTACTTTAACATGTAAATTTAAAAGTTTTGTTTTAAAAAATTGGTTTTAAACTTTATATAGGATAAATTGGTTTTCACTTTAAACCTTGAAATTTAAAATGAATTTAAAATTGAATTGAATATAAATGTTTCAACATATTTATAAGTGATAATAAAATCATTAATACGAATGAGATTTGTCTTATGTTAATGAAGATATAATGATGATTTATAATTCATAAACTATTAAGTTAATTAGAATGGTTAATTAATATTTGGATTAATTAAATTAGTAATTATAAGTTTTAAAGATATTAATTAAGGTTTAAGTTAATTAATTAAGAAATAATTCATTTGTAATTAAGAATCCTAGATTAGAGTGGATAATTAATGATTAGAAATTAATTGATTGTAATTAAGAACTAATTAAGTTAAATTAACACTTAATTGGTCAAATAATTAGGATTAATTAATGAGTTATTTATGGTTAATCAATCTTAATTAATGATGATTAATGTAAGTAATTTCTTTAGTAATTAAAGAATTGTTATTAGTTGATGACGGTCATTAACTAAGATTATTTAAATGATTAATTAATGTGATTAATTTTTACAATTAATTGGATTAATTAATTAATGATAATCATTTATGAAATTGTGTAAGTGTAATTACCTTATGAACGTAATTAAGAAATTAATTGCTCATTGTAATTAATTGAGTTTAATTTGATTAATTTAAGTTAATTGTCAAATATTGTGTACTGGATTGATATTTCTGATATGTGATTGTGATGTTATGTAATGTGAATTTCTTTGGGCTGAACTGAGATTTGTGATTTGTTTCTATGTGTATGCGAAAACATTTTTTCCTGTAAAACAGCACTTAAATTTCGATGCGACAGGAAGTCGGATTCCAGTTGGTTATCCGAAACCCATATCGAATCATAATGGTAAATCTTTGTGATTGATGAATTTACTTTATCTGTGAATGAAGATAAGCGTTATGGATTATACCACTTATTGAGATTGATATGATTGAATCTGTGATGATTGATGATGTTGCACCATTGTGTAAAACCCCTGGACTACATCATACACACACAAATATGGATTGCACGAGGAAATTGGCTAAGTCACAAAATTTTAACAATTGAATTCTTGAATTAGTTTTGAAATTGGAATTTGAATTGAAAGCTTTGAAAATGAGTTTCAAAAATAAAAGTTATTTTAAATAACTAAAACTTGAAATTTAAATAATTTGATTTAAATTTGAATTAAATATTTGAAATTGAATTCAATGATTTGGAAATTTTGATCTAAAAAGATTATACAAGTTATAAAGGTGTTTATATGCGTTTTAACCATTTATAAAGTGTGGTTTTGGAAATTTTAATTTAAATCCAAGTCTTATACTTGAACGGCTTTAACTTATGTAAATTGTAATCAATTTTTCCCAAAATAAGAACTATTTGTTTCAAATAATTATAGCTTTCATAAAAAGAAAGGATTTAAAAATTAGTTTAGTTCTCAACATGGCGACTCTTCCCAATGTCAACCGCACCCTACAATGTTGACGTAGATTTGAAGCCTGTGATCATATGAGTTCAAAGAATCTTGTTTTGCATTTTTTCGTTGAGCGAATTATTTAATTTTGAATTTTGTTTGTGTAGGCCATTAATTTTCCTAACTGTAAAAGAGCACGTGTGAACTTGAAAAGAAGAAAGTGGGAAAAGTAAAGTTGCTGAAAATTATAAGTGTTTAGTTATGTAAATTTTGAAATTTCCAGCATCTCGCTACACAAAATTTTGTTTGCATACGAAACGCTAATAACAAAAAAATGTGATTGAGCACAAAAATGCAACACGATCTCAATACAACAATAATATACACTGATTATCTTATTATGCAAGATTTAAAAAACGCCATCATTTGCTAAAAAATACGTTGACCGATAATTTAAATATTTTCCAACTTAAAGATTATGGAAAAATCCTATAAATTCATTTAAATACACGTCATTAAAAGTCGAGTCATTTTATTAACAATTGATTTTCTTATAATTTATTAAATTTGAATCAAATCTAAAAATATTCCTATTCAAAACGTTAAATGAAATTCGATGTCATTACATTTTTCTCCCATTAAAAAAATTTCATCCTCGAAATTCCTAAAAAAAGTCTCCAAATCTTTAAACTTATAAAATGAATTACTTCTAAAATGTCATATGTTATGGAAAATTTCGACAGCATCTCTTTTGCATGGCTCAATCCAAAAAACTATAACTCGCCACAACTAGCACAAATCGACAAAAAAAAAGCCTGAAAGTAGCCTCCCATATCTGGGCTGCAAAATCATCAACAGTATATACTTATGATATATCATATAGAGTGTGTATGTCACATTGTAAACACGTCTGTTAAACAATAAACATGTACATATTTGTGGAGCAAACAAACCCTACTCATGAAACCAAAAGCAACAAGCTAGACTTTGCTTCCATATACCTATATCTCACTTACGAATGCCATCAAACCATATAACTTGCATTTTCCAATATTAAATGTATATAATTACATCAAAGTCCATATGATATACATATATCATCCATACGCAACATCAAATTTGATCGATTGCTTGGTTGTAAAAATTTCACTTCCAAACTAGTAACTCGACTTCTGTAATGAGGACTACAATCAGGTTCCTTGATTAAAAATCTCCGTTCTCTTTGCATAGCCATATATTATGATAGAAAACTTTGAAATCATATCAAAAAGCCGTATCAACTGTCCGCCATCAAGAATCGAGTAAAAAGCCTTGTTTGGATCAATGCAAATCTCCTTGAAATCCTGTACTCGAATCTGGATCAAGAACTGTCATGCGAATAAAATGATCTACGTACAACTTACATGTTTATACACCCCCTCCCCCTTTGTTTTTTAACTATACTAATTCTTATCATTTTAAACCATATTTATTTACATCAATAGTATTTTATTTAATACTAAAATCATTTATGAACCATTTCGTAAATCTTTTCTTAAGTTTACAAACATCTTACAAAACACAACTTATGTTTATCAACACTTCAAAACTTAAGTCCATATTCATACTGTGATAACCAGGGTTTTTTGGGCATCTATTAATTGGAATTTAACAGGATTTAATTTATTAAAATACTAATTTGTAAATTGATAAATAAATTCTGGCAATTAATAATATCTAGATATATATAATTGGATTTGAGTTATAATAAATACTGGATTACAAATATCAGAAAATTTATAACTCTTGTAGTAAACTAATAAAATATATACATAGATATATGCAAACTTTATGATATTAAAATTGTAAGTGTTTACATATACAAGTATAAGTGTGTGTACATATATATGGTTATTAATTTAAGTGTTAATAACTTAAGCCTATAAGAATCAAATTAATATATGGTTTTAAATTAGTTCTTCTAAATAATATATTAAAAATAAATTTACAACTAATATTTATATATATGATTATTAATTGATTTTAAATTTTTTTCTTTAAAAGTTATAGAGATAAATAAGAGGGAAAAATTTAAAACATATATAAATTTAAAGCAAATGGGAAATATAATGTAAATACATTTGTAAACTTTGTATGCATTTAAATTGACATGTGTAAGCTAAAAGATATCATGCAATTACAAATGGCCTTAGTTTTCTCTAATAAAAAAATAAAAAATATATAATAAGAACTAGGCTGGTGATTTTTTTTGGATCTTCTTTCTTTTTCCTCTAAATAGGCTGAAAAGAAAATAAAAACAAAAACAACAGCAGCCTCAACTTATTCAAACTTCAAACCGATGAATTTCAAGATCATTCAAATCAAGTTCAAGCTGGAATTCAACTCAACAAGGCGGTTTAAATTCAAGCTTTCTATTCAAAAGCAATGTACAAGCTCTCTGTTCAAACATTCAAAGGTGAGTGAACCTTTTCTCTTAAAAACAGATTTTAAATCTATGATTAAACTTAAATGTTTGTGATGGATTTTATAGTAAAATGGTTTGTGTATGTGTATACATATGAATGCATGTTTGAATAAATGGAATGCCTGTAGATAAGTCTGTGTGTATAAATATATATTCCTCTGTTCCATGCCAGGCTTAAACATATTCAAGTTTAATTCCATTCCTCTATATATATTCAGATTTGGGTCTTGATCTCTTAATAGAAAATGATTGAAATAAAGTAATATTCCTTTTAAAAATATTTCCAAGAAATTATATTAAGGAATTATTTCAAGAATGGGAAAATTACAGTAAAGATCAAAATAATCCAAAATTCGATGGCTATAATTTCGCTTTTGGGTTATATATTGTGATTCGTATTGTCTAGTTAGGAATTTAGGAAGTAAGATCTTGATTTTTAAATAATAAATGGTGGAGATAATATGAAATGAATGATTTTGGGCATTTGGTCAATCGTCGGCGACGGTGATGATCTGGAGCTAGGGGTTGATGTTGAAGAAAGCTTAAGGGATGACGACTTAGGGAAAAATGATCACCAGAATTATCGGTCGTCATGGTGGATAGGGGTCGCCGTCATAGGGTTTAGTCGCCTATTCGGGTGGCCTTTTTTTCGTGGCAAACGCAGTGGCGACAGTGCACCGGAGTCGACCGCTTGAGGGGGCTTGGTTCGTCTGGCTGTGGTGAGTCTCTGGAAGGAGTGTGGTGGGTTCTAGTCAACGTGGTCATCATCGGCGTTGAATTCTGTTGTTTGTTTTGAGTTCCAGTCGAAATCGAATGACTTGATATTGATCTGCTAATGCTTGCATCAAACTGAGTAGTCGAGTCGACTTGGGGGCAGATCATCGACTTGGGAATGGTTAGAGCAGGGGTCGGAGGAGGATCGAATAACTTGATTTTTCTTCTATCTCTTTCTTCTTTTCCCTAACTATCTGGAATTTTCAGATCGAAAATTTTGGGTCGTTACATTTGGTGTCAGAGCGAGGTTAAGCGAGAACCTTAGCTCTGATGGGTTTACTCATTAGGGAGGGACAGTGGTAGGCTAGAATGAGTTGGGTGTTTGTGTGTGTGTGTGTCTATATATATATATATATATATATATATATATATATATATATATATATATGAGAGCGCACTTGTTATTTTCTTATATGAAGATTTTTATTGATTTTATATAAAAATATATTTTGATATAAAGCAATATTTCTTTTTAATAAATATTAAGGTAATTGGTTGTTAAAATAGTGGAATTAAAATAAGTGATAATAGAAATACAACCAAATTGAAATTAAATAAAGATAAGTTTGAAATGGATTCTAACTGAAATTAAAATCTTGAATTCGGGGAAGAGTTTCAGAAAAAGATAATAATGAATTTGTTTCCAGATATGATAATCTTGGTTATTATCATAAATAATTGTTGTGTTTAATAATAAAATGTGTATTAATGTGCAAGCAAAATGAAATGTTTTAAGGAAGTAAAACATTTGGTAACTATGACTTATAAATTGGAATTGAAGATGATCCGAATTGTGAAAATTTAAATCTTGGTCCAGAATTTGAAAATTGTTTCAAAGTAATAAAGAAATAATAAATAATGCTATTTAATATATTTGAATGAAGGGTCTGTTTCAGACAAGAGTTGTTTGAAAATTTAAAGAAATTTGTTTTGAATTAAAAACCAAAGGTGGTTTAAAATTTAAGGATAACTAGGTGTGTAACGGAAATAAATATGTATAAATGAGGGATATGCATAGTATCAAAGATAATTTGAAATAAACTCTAAATGTTGAGTTTTGAATTTAGAATGAGATGTGATACCCAAAGTGATAAGTTTTTGAACTTATAAGTGGGAAGATTAATGTGAAGTTTAGAATTTGAAATGAGAATTCAAATTGGGTAAGGTTGGCAGGATTAAGTAAATTGAATTTAACTTTGGGAAAGTTAAATAATTTAACAAAGCAACCTGAATTGGAAATTTCAAGATGAAATTGGGATTTAACTTGCAAAGTTAAATGGTTAATTTGAATTGGGAGTTTGTGTAATCTCAAAATGGGTTTGAGATCTAGAAATTGGAAATGGATGGATGTGTTAAATAATTTGAATGATACCATTCTGTTGTTATTAATAATCTTTAAGCTGAAATTGGATTTGTTTAAGTGAATGAAGAAATGGGTGTGGTAATATATCCATTATTAAGATAAAATGGGATCATTTTTATTTAAGATTTGAATGTTTAAGATAAAACTTCAAAGGTTTGGTTTCAAAACTGAAATTTGATGTTAAATAGAATTTCAAAGATTTAGTTGTTTAAAAAGGAATTGAATAATTATTTGAACTTTGAAATAGGTTAAAAATAGAGTTCGGATTCAGAACTAAATGGTTTAAAGATATAAGTTGATTTGATTTAAAGGATTAAATCGACATCTAAAAATTTAGCTCGGATTTATATCATTTGAGATGGTTTAAATTTGAAATTTGAATTGAATTGAATTAGTTCAAATTGAATTTGATTTGAATTAATTTGAAATTGTGATTGAAGATGGATAAGTTTAAAACTTCAAATGGAAAATTTGAATTGGATTAATTTGAAATTAGTCCAAATTGATTTGAATAATTTGGTATTGAAACTAAAGTTGAATAGGTTTAAAATCAAATAGAATTTGATTAGAATTTGAATAGAAATTGAAGTTAATTCAACTTGAATTGGGATTAAATCAAGTTCACTGGAAATTGAAGTTAATCCAAATTGAGTTGGAATTGAATCAATTTAAATGAAAGTGGAAATTTAAATTGAATTGATGGAAATGAAGGTTAGGAATTGAACTTTTTGACCCTGGACTATTTTCAAAATAAATTGTTTTAATATAAATCTATTTTCCAAACTATTTACTATACAACTTTCCTTTTCGAACCTAAACTATCTTATAATTGTTTTACGATTATTTTTGGAACTATTTAACAATTTTTCAACTGTTTTATAAACTAATTACCGTTTTCAACTACTTTATAACTAATTACTATTTTACAACTATTTTGCAACTATTTAAAATTTCTATAACTATTTGACTATTTTCCAACTATTTTACAATTACTTAACTATTTTACAGCTATTTTAAAACTAATTATTAATTTTCAACTACTAATCTATTTTTGAATTTTTTCAAGCTATTTTCTAAATTTAAACTGGACAGAGTTCGAACTGTTTATGATTGAATACCCAATTGAGATAAGAATTTTAGTGATAATCCAAATGGAGGATTGAGGCAAATGTGAATAAGTGAATGTGAATAGAAAAAGAGATTGATTTGGCTAATAATCAATAAAGATTAATACGTAGGATGTACGTATATTATTCTATTCGCATAGTGATTTGATCCGGATTTGAGCACAGAATTTCGAGGTAGTATATCGTTCCGAGTTAGGATTTTTCACTCGATTTTCGACGGCGAATCTGAATATGGATTGTTGATTGGTTCTGCATATTCTCTATCATAGTTATGGCTATGCAAGGAGAATGATGGTTTCTAATCAAGAAACCAAATCTGAGTCCGCACTAGGAAGTCGGTTGGACGATACTAGTTCGGAAGTGAAATTGTGTGATTGAGTGAGTGATCAGATTGATATAGCATACGAATGATATGTGTACATCGTGCGGTTTTGAATGAAATTGTTACTGGGAATTTGTGGATAATATTTGTGAAATGGTTTTCAAAATGAAAGGTATATTTTGTGAAACATATGATGAAGTAAAATGGAAATTGGATATTTCTAAGGTAAAAAACTATTTTATGGAAGTGAGTAATTTGGTAAGAAACTTTATAGAGTAATCAAATTTGAATATTTAATTTGAATAAACAAAGTATATATCTTTTTTATATAAGATAAATTTCCCCTTGTTGAATCTATTGCCAGAAGAAAAAGATTTTTGAAAGTATTTGAAGTATAAAAGGGAATTTATACAAGTATGAAGTGATTCAAATAGATTTTTCAAGGTTATGTATATCTATATATATATGAAGGATCTTATGAGAATGATTTTGAGGAAAGGTTTTTGGAACCTATGGACGAAAAGGCTTTTGATTTTTGGGTAAAATCAATATTGGAATTTGGAAAGCCTAATTTGATAATTATCGATTTTGGGATAATCGATTTTGAGAAAGGAGATTTATATGGGATTCATATTAGGTGTATGATTTGGAAGATACTATATGGGTATAGTATAAAGTGTTTTGAAAATGGCTCTGGAGAAAAAGGCGCTCCCTAGGAATGAACTTCTCAGGATGCCACAGGGTGGTACTGCCTTGAACCCTAAGGGGGGTTCTAAAGTTGGTCCTGTGAGGAGTCCAAAACTAGTTCCTGAGGATTTTGTGTAGTGTGTAGCGAAAGTCGAGGGCGTTGATGCCTACACAGGCATATGGGTTATGCTGTGACGGTAGTGTAATTCGATGTCACTGCGATCTGCTGTAGATCATAGCGAAAGTCGTGTGTACTGCTGAGAGCCAACAGTCTGTGTTTGATTTTATATCGGTAGACTGCGACCTATGGTAACATAGCGAAAGTCGTGTGTGCCGCTGAGGGCCAACAGTCTGCGTTTGATTTTACATCGGTAGACTGAAACCTATGTGGGAGTGGAGAAGTTTTATTTTTGACAGCGAAAATCGAGGAGGCTTATGGCTACAGTTACACGAACTTTTGCTATGATGGCAACGTAACCCTGGAAGGAAACTGCGATCTGTTGTGGGTTCCATGGTGCAATCGAGGGGCACGGAGTGCCTACGGTTACATGGACTTTTGCTGCGATGGCAACGTAACCCAGGATGTAACTGCGACCATGGATGAGAGTGATGATTTCCAGAGCATTCTCACCAAAGATATTTCCTCTATTTTCAAAAATATTTTCTTTATTTTCAATAAAATTGTTTTTCAAATATTTTCACTAGGTGTTGAAAATTGGTCTACTAAATACTTATAGATTTTCAGTCATATGCCTGATCAACATATGACCGAATTTCTGTGAGAACAAGGATAGACTGGCGGAGGCATCGAGTTATAAAGTATTTTTATAAAACTATTTTATAATATTATGTAGATTTTAAAAGTGTTTTAAAAAGTGATTTAAAATTTCTTTAAAAAAAGAAGTTTATAGTAAAATTTGTCAAAAAGTAATTTTTTTTGATAATTATCATTTTAATAAATTCTGGCGTCGTTCCTTTTCGGGGACGAAAAGATTCAAAGAGGGAGGAATGTGATAACCCGAATTTTTTGGGCATCTATTAATTGGAATTTAACAGGATTTAATTTATTAAAATACTAACTTGTAAATTGACAAATAAATTCTAGTAATTAATAATATCTAGATGTATATAATTGGATTTGAGTTATAAAAAATATTGGATTACAAATATCAGAATTTTTTTAACTCTTGTAGTAAATTAATAAAATATATAAATAGATATATGTTGTTAACCCGCCTTTTTACAAGGCCACGGGAAGGAGGATTTAACTTGAACAACTTCACGACTATCGAAGCTGGAATACGATGGATTCGGTTTAAATGGATGACGACCATTTGGATGGATGATAGTTCGATCGGCATCTATGGGACGTTCGACGTTCAAGAGCGTTCGGCATGGGAGAGAGCGTTCGGCATTGGAGAGAGCGCTCAGCATTGGAGAGAGCGCTCGGCATCGAGAGAGCGTTCGACATGGAAGAGAGCATCCGGCATTGGAGAGACCGCTCGGCATTAGAGAGAGCGTTCGACATTGAATTGGAGAGAGCGCTCGGCATCGGAGAGAGTGTTCGGCACTGGATGGGTCGTTCGGCATGGCTACCTCGTTCGGCCTACGAGAACGTTCGGCATAGTTGCCTCGTTCGGCCTACGAGTACGTTTGGCATCAGGATGGTTCGGCACAAGGAATGGTTCGGCATTGGTTGCTGCTCGGCATAAAAGAGTCGCACCTCCATACCTCGGTACCTCGACACCTCCATACCTCGATACCTCGCACCTCGCTCGGCATCATATTGTTAGGCATGAGAAGATCGTTTGGCATATTTAGGTCGGCACATAGAGTTACTCCATTTGGGCCGAGGTATTCAGCTACCAGGCCCACTAGGGAAGCCCAACCCATCTTCATCTATAAATAGAGGGGCAGAGGCACAGTGAAAGGGATCTTCTCCTTCTTCTCTTCGGCTCTCTAACTTTTTATCTTTCTAAGGCTGCGGCTAGTCTACCAGTTTGTAACCGTAATTGATCAATACATCGATAAAAAGGAAACTTCTAGAGTGGACGTAGGCCGGAGTGGACGTAGGCCGGAGTTAGCCGAACCACTATAAAATCTGTTGCTATTTACTGCTTTCATTTTAATTTTAACTGTTCTTCATATTATTACTCTCTACATAAACTCTATCTGTTATCTGAGACTGCTAGTTGGTGCTTTCATCAATATTTGGGTGTTAGTGACCAATATTTTTACAAGGCCACGGGCAGGCGGGTTTAACTTGAACAACTTCACGACTATTGAAGCTGGAATATGATGGATTCGGTTTAAATGGATGATGGCCATTTGGATGGATGATAGTTCGATCGGCATCTATGGGACGTTCGGCGTGCAAGAGCGCTCGGCATTGGAGAGAGCGCTCGGCATTGGAGAGAGCGTTCGGCATTGGAGAGAGCCTTCGGCATCGGAGAGAGCCTTCGGCATCGGAGAAAGCGCTCGGCATCGGAGAGAGCGTGCGGCATGGAAGAGAGCATGCGGCATGGAAGAGAGCATCCGGCATTGGAGAGAGCGCTCGGCATTGGAGAGAGCGCTCGGCATCGGAGAGAGCGTTCGGCACTGGATGGGTCGTTCGGTACGGCTACCTCGTTCGGCCTACGAGTACATTTGGCATAGTTGCCTCGTTCGGCCTACGAGTACGTTCGGCATCAGGATGGTTCGGCACAAGGAATGGTTCGGCATTGGTTGCCGCTCAGCATAAAAGAGTCGCACCTCCATACCTCGGTACCTCGATACCTCGACACCTCCATACCTCGCACCTCGCTCGACATCATACTGTTAGCCATGAGAAGAACTTTGGCATATTTGAGTCGGCACATAGAGTTACTCCATTTGGGCCGAGGTATTCAGCTACCAGGCCCACCAAGGAAGTCCAACCCATTTTCATCTATAAATAGAGGGGCAGGAGCACAGTAAAAGGGATCTTCTCCTTCTTCTCTTCGGCTCTCTAACTTTTTATCTTTCTAAGGCTACGGCTAGTCTACCGGTTTGTAACTGTAATAGATCAATACATCAATAAAATGGAAACTTCTAGAGTGGACGTAGGCCGGAGTTAGCCGAACCACTATAAAATCCGTTGTTCTTTACTGCTTTCATTTTAATTTTAACTGTTCTTCATATTATTACTCTCTACATAAACTTTATCTGTAATCTGAGACTGCTAGTTGGTGCTTTCATCAATATTTGCATGTTAGTGACCAATTTTGGCGCTAACATATGCAAACTTTATGATATTAAAATTGTAAGTGCTTACATATACAAGTATAAGTGTGTGTACATATATATGGTTATTAATTTAAGTGTTAATAACTTAAGCCTATAAGAATCAAATTAATATATGGTTTTAAATTAGTTCTTCTAAATAATATATTAAAAATAAATTTACAACTAATATTTATATATATGATTATTAATTGATTTTAAATCTTTTTCTTTAAAAGTTATAGAGATAAATAAGGGGGAAAAATTTAAAACATATATAAATTTAAAGCAAATGGGAAATATAATGTAAAAACATTTGTAAACTTTGTATGCATTTAAATTGACATGTGTAAGCTAAAAGATATCATGCAATTACAAATGGCCTTAGTTATCTCCAATAAAAAAATAAAAAATATATAATAAGAACTAGGCTGGTGATTTTTTTTGGATCTTCTTTCTTCTTCCTCTAAATAGACTGAAAAGAAAATAAAAACAAAAACAACAACAACCTCAACTTATTCAAACTTCAAACCGATCAATTTCAAGATCATTCAAATCAAGTTCAAGCTGGAATTCAACTCAACAAGGCGGTTTAAATTCAAGCTTTCTATTCAAAAGCAATGTACAAGCTCTCTGTTCAAACATTCAAAGGTGAGTGAACCTTTTCTCTTAAAAACAGACTTTTAAATCTATGATTAAACTTAAATGTTTGTGATGGATTTTATAGTAAAAATGGTTTTTGTATGTGTATACATATGAATGCATGTTTGAATAAATGGAATGCCTATAAATAAGTCTGTGTGTATGAATATATATTCCTCTGTTTCATGCCAGGCTTAAACATATTCAAGTTTAATTCCATTCCTCTATATATATTCAGATTTGGGTCTTGATCTCTTAATAGAAAATGATTGAAATAATGTAATATTCTTTTTAAAAATATTTCCAAGAAATTATATTAAGGAATTATTTCAAGAATGGGAAAACTACAGTAAAGATCAAAATAATCCAAAATTCGATGGCTATAATTTCAAGTTTGGATTTTACATTGTGATTCGTATTGTCTAGTTAGGAATTTAGGAAGTAAGATCTTGATTTTTAAATAAGAAATGGTGGAGATAATCTGAAATGAATGATTTTGGGCATTTGGTCAATCGTTGGCGAACGGTGACGATCTGGAGCTAGGGGTTGATGTCGAAGAAAGCTTAAGGGATGACGACTTAGGGAAAAATGATCACCAGAATTATGGGTCGTTATGGTGGATAGGGGGTTTGGTTCGTTTTGGTGTGGTGAGTCTCTGGAAGGAGTGCGGAGGGTTCTAGTCAACGTGGTCATCATCGGCGTTGGATTCTATTGTTTGTTTTGAGTTCCAGTCGAAATCAAATGACTCGATTTTGATCTGCTAATGCTTGCATCAAACTGAGTGGTCGAGTCGACTTAGGGGCAGATCATCGACTTGGGAATAGTCGGAGCAGGGGTCGGAGGAGGCTTGGTTGCGTGTGTACATGCATATGGTGCTTGGACATGTGATGTAGCAGTAGGCTTTAGGAAGAAAAAAAGAGGACAAATCAGGAATGAAGCTTTGCTCGAAGTGATACTCAAAGTTGCGGCTGTTTTTACTCGAGTATGAATTCGAGATTTTTTTTGTGAGTGTTGTTCCAGGATTTAAATTTAAAATTTAACTAAGTTTAAAAAAAGTAAGTGTTTTCTCGGGTAAAGACCCAAGTACTGTACGGGTTGGACCCGAAGTTTAATTTTAAACAGCTTTTGAAGTTAAATATAAACAAGTTTTAAAAATTAAAATTAATTTAGTTTAAAACTGTTGTACGGTAAATGTTTTAAAATATTTGATTTAAGAAGTTGTATGAGTGGTTAACTTAAGTTGTTAAATACTTAAGTTATTTTAAACTTAAATTAAATGATTTAATTAATTCAAAACATTTTAAAGATAAAATGTTTTGAATATGATTATGATAATTAGGTGATAAAAAAAGAGATAAATGGTTTATTTTAAGGTTCATTAAGACCTTGGGTGATTAAGAATTAATTAAATTAATCAGGTAATCGAAGAGTAATTAATTTAATTAATTAATTAATGATAAAGGGCAGTTAATTAAAAAAAATTTGAGTTAATTAATTCGTCATTAAAGATAAATTAATTAGATATGAATTGCTTAAATGATAATTACTCAATATAAGTAATTAAAAGATAAATTCGTTAAGGATCAATTAATTTAATTAAAGGTTAATTAAGGATAATTAACCAATGTGATAATTACTTGATGAAGTAATTAATTAAGGAAAATGACTTAATAGAAGTAATTAAGGATTAATTACTTAGAAAAAGTTAACTAAGGATTGATTGATTAAGATAACTAATCAAAGGTTAGTTAGTTAATGAGTAAAGGATAATTGATCAATGTAAATGATTAATTTAAATAAATAATTAATCATAAATAAATCATTGTTAATTACTTTATAAGAGTAATTAAAGGATTATTAAAGGTGATGGTGAAGGTTAATTAATTTGTGTAATTAATTAAGAGTTGATTACTTATTGTAATTAAAGGATAATAAGTCAGGGATGACTAATTAAGATGGATAATTTAAAGATGATTAATTAATTGGTTTGTAATTAGTTAATGTTTAGAAATGGTAATCCAAGTGATTAAAGTTAATGATTAATTTGATTAAAGATAAATTTAAATAATTTTGGAAGTGACAAATCTTGCTTATGAATGATTGAATGATGTAATTCCCTTGAATCGGTTGATATCTCTAATATGAAATGTTTTCTGATATGATATGTTTGGTGGGCAGTGATAGTATGGTTATCTATCATTGATGAATTGCTGTGTATAAAAGTGACAACATGTATATAAAGCTGAAATATATCTCACTTGAATAATTTGGATTAAAAGATGGTATTGAATTCGAAGAGACCGGGGTCGGGTATTAGTAAATACCCGAACCCACTTCGATCTGTAACTTACAATGATTCTTTATAGATTGATATGTGAAATCAATGGATTGGAATGGGAAATATGGACCTTGAAACTTAGGGATTGATTTGTGAAATAGGTATTGACTAGCAAATTGTGAACTTTGAAAGTAGTATGAGTTACCCAGGTTTTAAACAGTCTATATGCATGGATATTTCTTGATAGATGAGTTTACTCATGCTAGTTTCCAGTCTGACCCGGGTGTTACTTTGATGTAACGCTCGGTCAGACCGAGTATTACAGATTTTCAGGTAAGGACGTTCTTGAGCTCAGGAGACGAGCTGGATGGCAGGAACGTATGGAGTGTTTCCACTGTATTATATTGTTGTATATTTGTGACATGTTGATTGTATATGTCCAGTGTTTGTATATGTTGTAACTCTGATGTATTAGTGAAATTTAACAAGTATAGTTTCCTTTGTATAACTGTTATTATTTGTTATTGTATTTTATCCGCTGTAAATGCGAGATGTTAGTGTTTCTGTTTCTTCTTTTTCTTTATCTCTTTCTTCTTTTCCCTAACTATCCGGAATTTTCAGATCGAAAATTTCGGGTCGTTACACATACAACACTCTTCTACGTCCTAGAAGCATATATATACCATATCGGATTTTTTTTTACTTAATAATGATATTCAATAAATTTAAAATTTTTAACTTACTATTTTATCAAATTATAAGTTGCTAAAACTTATCTTGTTATATTTTCACAAACACTGAGGTTCAATTTTTCATTAACTTGGAAGTTTTTAACTATCCAAAATCATCGAAAATTTGATTTCATTTTAACAAATGAGAATACCAAACAATGCATCATAACGATATGCACAAAATAAATTATCCTAATGCATAGAATACACCAGTCCATAAAATAACTTAACATCAAACTTTAGAACAAACATTTAGGTTTTATTTCAGATCTACTAGAAATAGTAATATATAGTTATAATTTTAGTATATCAAATTATACTTTTGGAATTTAAATCAAATTTATTTTACCCAAAATTACTCTTAGCAAATCACAAAGGTAGCATCCCCCACTTAGAAACTAGAAAATGAACGTTGATGATGCTACAATCATCACCAATTTTCCAGCGACAGAAGTGAGTTTAGTGCTTTCTATCTCTTTTAAAATATTTATATTCAAAAATACTTTCAAATAATTCTATTATTAGTTACTCCAAAACTGTGAAAACATTTTCAATAACATCGAGATTTAAGTTCTCAAATTCTTAGTTTTAATCCTTTTTGTTCATAAACCATATGTACATAATTTCACCTTCTTACATAAAATCATTTCACAAATGTATATCTTTGTTTAGATTATAATAAACAACATTTACAAAAATTAAATTTTAACCCAAATTATCATTAAACGCCTTGTAGCCAAGCTGTGAAACTGAATTCACAAGGTGTCCGTTTCAATCTTTCCATATTTACCATCTACCCAACCCATGCAATGAAAAAGTAAAACTACTCATAAATTGGTTGAGCACAATTAATCAAACAATAAATGATAATAACTCAATATTATCATTTCCTAATAAACATACACATCATAAATAATTAAATAAATTTTTTGAAAATTATTATTTTATATATAAAATATAATATCTAACTAAAATTATTTTATTTATCAATTTCAAAAACAATACTATGTCGGTTTGCTTTGTCCAAGTGCTTAGGAACCTCTGTCGATATTGTGGCTTCCCACATCTCAACCATAATTCATAAACCACTAAACAGATAAATGAACACGACATAAAATATTTTATAGCACTAACAAATATGCGCTCTTATTTATAATACACTCAACTCATTTCTAGGATGTCATTTACCCTATCTCAAATGAGTTTACCCCACCAAATCATAGCTGTTCGCTTAACCTAAGCTCTCATACCATGTGTAACAACCATCCTTTTCGATCCTCAAAAATCAACACTAATACATCTACGGTATTGCCGAATATCCAAGTGCCAGAAAGATAGATTGTTGGGGTAAAAGAATGAAATGATAGAATAGAGCCTTACAACATGATGAGTAATATATAATATACAGCAGATCATTACAAAAGAAAATTGGAATACGCATACATCAATCAGAGTAAATTAATCTATCATGAGCTAGACAGTTATAACCTCATATCCCTGTAAATACTGATAAATACAAAACAACCAATGCAGCGGAAAATAAAATACATATGAATAAGTCATAGAGGCATCCAACTCATCTCCTGAAGCCTTAAAGTAACCATAACTAAATTTGAAAATATGCTAGGGTCGACACGAGCATTATAAGAAACTAACACCGGATCAATCTGGTAAAGAAACATAAGAAACATAAACCAAATGGATTTAATGTTATAAACCCTTTCAAAATAAAGGGTTCTCATAAGGCCACACTACACATAAACACAAATGGGTTTTGACCTTATGATAACCAAATCATTTCAACCAGTGATATTATAGTAATATCTAGGGTTTAAAATAAATATATAATATAGCTGGAATGCTTGCACCTCATGTTCCAGCATAGTTGGGCACAGTTAAGTCCATAAGGCAGTTACTAGAGAATGAATTCTATAAATGATAAGGCTACTAGGGTACCACCCACCATAGTGCACTCTAGAAAAATGTACCGAAGGCCTCACATGGACTGTAATACCGTGCAATTTGACATTAGTTATTTGATTAGTTAGTTAATTAATTAGCTTCAAAAAGGGAATTTGTTCAAACGATGGAATTGACCACAAAACTTGCATCATTGCGTTTGTAGCAAAATTTTGATTCAACTTTCATATTTGCAGTTTTCCGATCGACATCTAAATGGAGAAATTATCGACGAAGAACAACTTTGGAATGGAAATAATTCGTTTAAGAAATTAACATTTTTAATTAATTAAATGAGGTCCATAAGTCAACCAGCTTAGTGTGGCGGTCGACCTTCGATAGTCAACCACACGTGAGGGGTGCGGTCAACCGCTCGTAAGGCATCGGCTAGGGTTTTACCTCGCCCAATGCCCCAGATCTATTATGTTTTGATCTAATAATTCTGCTAGATTCTAACGCCTATAAATATAGGCCTAACCCTTCCTTCTCTTTTCATATTTTTCTGAATGGTACAATAATTCTTTGCCATTTCTTCTTCTCCTTCTTTTTTAAATTATAAAAATAAGATATTTATATCTATATTCATACAAATTGGAGAAGAATAGAATCTAATAAAAAGGAGAAGAGAAGAGAATCAACTCTACGCATATTCACGGTAATTTATATATATTTGTATATTTTTATCTATTTTCCCCCATAATCAAAAATCTCTTCTGAAATCTGTAATTTATATATGTATATACCATTTTTATACATATTTCTTAAATTAAAAAGGATTTGGAGATGAATCAAAAGTTCTACTTAAGGTCTAGAGATTTGGATCGCTTTTAAAAGGAGAGTGGGAAATCTTATATATATTTATGATTTTAAATCTATTTTGTCGGCATATGTTTGATTTTTTATGTTTTCTAGAGATTTGGCCAGGCAACTTAGTATTCGACATACCAAGAAGCGTTTGGCATGAGGGAACCTTCGGCATAAGATAGCGCTCAGCATCTAAGGAACGCTCGGCCTAAGGCATTGCTCGGCCAAAGATAGCGCTCGACCAGAGGCTTCGTTCGGCCAAAAGCATTGTTCGGCCAAATGCCTCGTTCGGTCAAAGGCTTCGGTCGGCCAAGGGCCTCGTTCGGCCGAAGGCTTTGGTCAACCAAAAACGTTCGTTCGGCCAGAAGCCTCATTCAGTCAAGATAGCGTTCAAACATCAAGCTCCTCGTTCGACACCCAGACCGTTCGGCACCATGCCGTTCAGCATCAAGGAGCATCCGGTATCCATGAAGGCTCGGCATTCTCACTCGGCCTCCCGAGATGTTTAGCAATCAAGGATGGTTCGGCATTCTCCCTAGCACCGTCAGCTTCGATTATCGCTCGCCCTGCTCTTCCCACACAACGAACGGCTCGTTCGGCATAAAAAGGAGGGTTCGCCATTCAACTGTTCGGCCTGTTCGGTTCGGCACACAGAGCTTGTCCTATTTGGACCGAGTTATTCAGCTAGCAGGCCCACCAAGGAAGTCCAACCCACCTTCGCCTATGAATAGAGGGGCAGGGGCACAGAGAAAAGGATCAGATTCTAGAGAACACTCGGGAAACTCTGCCATTTTCAAGATTCATTCCAGACTTATTTCTTTTACTTGCAATTGTATTCAAGTAACAAAAAATGGATTGTATCTATAATCAATAGTCCAGGAAATCAATGGAAATCAACTTCAAAGTGGATGTTGGCAGTTACGCCGAACCACTATAAATTTGGTGTTCTTACTTTCTACATTTAAATTATGTTCTCTTCTCTGCTTTAATTTGTTTTCTTCATTAATCTCTCTATACAATCTTTCTGCGGTGTTAATGACCAATTTTGGTGCTAACATTTTGGTGCTTTCACTGAGAAATGAACTCAGGCTATTAGGATCTACTTTGCAGCTACTGGATTGCATAAATCCTTCGAAGGAGATCCATAATCATTTATAAGGCATCTGTTGATTCTACTCAGAGTTACAACCAACAACTCTACCATGGGAAGACCACGAACTAGATCAGCCTCTCAAAATGCAGATGCCCACGAAACCGCTAGTGTGCAACAACTGGGAACTAGCAATCAGCAAGCGATTCGAGGCGCAGGGCCCTCCAACCAAAACCAAGCGGAAGTTGTTTCCTGAGCAGAGTTCAATGACTTGATAAGAGAGCTTATGGAAAGTAGAAGGCAAATTGCTGAGCAAATGCAAGCCAACGCTAACCTCATAACTCAGCTTACTCAGCAGCAGCATCAGAACGCTGGAGGTAGCCCCGTCCCTTACTCTGAAGATGATAGTTCGACTTCAGCTGATGAACCTCCTAGGCATAGACGCCGCAAGGATAAAAATACACAAGCGGATGCCACTGATCGATCTACTAGAAATCATGCCCATGAGGAGACCGGACGCCCGAATCTCCAAGACCCAAATCGGACGGGACATCAACCTGCACGGTCCCGTAGAACGGAACCCAACCTCCCATCTTCCATACAAACCCCGGATTTGACGGCTATGGTCAGGCAGTTGATGAAATAAAACCAAGGTCTAACTAATGAAGACTGGGGAGTGTCTAAGAGTCATACTCCGTTCATGGATACCATTCTACAGGCCGAATACCAAAGAAAGTTCAGCATGCCCGTCATTCCAGCCTACGAAGGAAAGACTGACCCCAGGCAGCATGTGATGAGGTACGGATGGATGATGGATTCTGCAAGAGCTAATGACGCAACCAAGTGTAGGTGTTTCCCAATCACCTTGTCCGGGATTGCCACCATGTGGTTCACTCGACTCCCACCACGATCTATATCCAGCTTCGACGAATTAGCAATGAAATTCGTAGAACAAATCAGGATACACACCACTCGTCCAAAGGATGTGATGTCCTTATCAAGTGTAACTCAAACTCCAGGAGAGTCATTGAAAGCATACTTGCAAAGATTTCATGTTGCTGCTACGGAGGTGAGCAATCCTAACGACCATGCCATTTTGATGGCAGTAATGCGTGGAGTGGATCCGGATTCTGAATTTAGAGATTGGTTGGCGGGGAAGCCCCCAGCTACGCTGGAACATTTTTATTCGAATGCTCATCAGTTCATAAGAAGGGAGGAAGCTCGGTGGGCAAGGCGAGACAAGGCATCAGGGCCCGTTCAAGAGTCTGTGAAAAGTAACATCATCGTGAAACAAACCAGAGATAATCCTGGAAAAACTCAAGTTAACATCCAGAACAAGCCCGGGCAGTCTAAAGGATCCGGAGGTGGAAATCTCGGAAAGAAAAGAAACAGGGAAATGGAAATCAAGGATCCCAACATACAATGAATACACCCCGTTGAACGCATCTTTTGAAAACATCTATCTATCAACTTGCAACACTTTCCAATATAGAAAGCCGCGTCCAAAGGAATCGACGGAAGAACAGAAGCAGACCAGGATGCATTGCCATTTCCACGAGTCTTAAGGGCACAACACGGAGGAGTGCAGACACCTCCATGATGCTATAGAAAAGCTGATAAGACAGAAAAAGCTGCAGGAATTTGTCAAAGACCCACAGGATGGGAGACAAGAAACATCGGACCCTGGATGCAGGCCAGCCCCACACCAACCGGAACAACCTAGTCAAACTGTGGGTAGATTGGTTATTAACACGATTGCTGGCGGACCTTATCCTACAGATAAGAATTGGCAGGAGATGGAGAGATATGCTAACTCCTTAAGACATGCGGAGTAGAAGTGTTGTTCGAACGTGGAGGATGGGACTCCTGCAAAGCAGCAGCGCACGATGAACGATGATATCGTATTCAGGAGCAAAGATGCGGATAAGGTAAAAGCTCTACCATTGACCCAATGGTCATATCTGCAACCATCGGGCCGATATTCGTAAAGAGAATTCTAATTGATTGCGGAAGTTCCATTAACATCATCTTCCGGAAGGCATACGACCAAATAAAGCTGAAGACCAAGGATTTGAAGCCATCCAAAGCCAGAATCCATGGCTTTAATGGCGCAGCGACTGATGCAGTGGGATTTGTGGAATTACCAGTTGAATTGGGACGAGGTGAACGCAGAAGGGTGCGAATCTTACCATTCATAGTACTGGATGTTGATTCCCCATAAACGTATTTCTGGGTCGTCCAGCCCTGGCGGAATTTAGGGCAGCTTTGGCCCCTTGGTTTTTGACGTTAAAAGTTCCAACAGACAAAGGGGTTGGAGTGGTACATGGCGACCAGGCAACCGGCCATGCATGCTATGTAGCTGAACTCAGGGAGGCACGGCGTAGAGAGAAAGGAAAGGTTGTGGACTGCTCCGTCCGCAGCCGAAATGCTGATGATTGACAAGTAGCGCCCGAGCCCTGGCTCGGGCAACATTCTCAGATCTATAGGGACATAGATCCGAGAGACGATGATGAGGAACCCTGGGAAACTAATGCAGCACCGGCTGAACTCACAATTGACATCCCAGTTAGCCGAAGCGACCCATCACGAGTCCTCAAAATTGGGTCGCAACTCGACCATTTGGCCGTTGAGAACCTTCTGATTCCCTCCGAGCGAATCTTGATGTTTTCGCCTGGACACATTTTGATATATGCGGGATTTCTCCTGCGATCGCAAGTCATATGTTGAACATAGACCCGAAACATGTACCTGTGAAACAAAAAAGGAGAGGCATGGACCTGGAGAGGTCCGTGGCTCTCAAAGAGGAGGTAGACAAGCTCAAAGCCAACAGTTTCGTCTGCGACGCCCTCTACCCTGAATGGGTATCTAACCCGGTGCTAGTGAAGAAAGCGAATGGAAAATGGAGGACCTGTGTTGATTATTCTGATTTAAACAAAGCGTGCCTTAAGGATAGTTTCCCGTTGCCTAGGATTGACTAGCTGATCGACTCAACTGCCGGACATGAGTTATTATCATTTATGAATGCGTATTCAGGATATAATCAAATCCCAACGCACCTCCCAGACCAAGAAAACAGCATTTTTGTCACGAACATGGGATTGTATTGTTATGTAGTAATTCCATTTGGATTGAAGAACGCAGGAGCGACTTATCAACGCCCGGTGAATTGGATGTTCAAAAATCAGATTGGTAAAAGAATGAAAGTCTATGTGGATGACATGCTAGTGAAGTCGCGGCAGTCAAACGACCACATCAGAGACCTAGCGGAGATGTTTGACATACTCAGGCATTATGGAATGAAGATCAATCCGTTGAAGTGTTCATTCGGCATAGCATCGGGAAAGTTTATGGGATTCATTGTGAATGCCCGAAAATCGAGGCGAACCCAGAGAAGATCCAGGCTATCCGAGATATAAAAGTACCCAGAACCATAAAGCAGGTGCAAAGCCTGAATGGAAAAGTGGTTGCGCTAAATCGATTCATATCCAGAGCTACATACAAGTGTATTCCCTTCTTCGACATTATAAAGAAAGGAAAGAGAAACTTCGAATGGACATCCTAATGTGAGGAAGCATTCCGGACTCTGATAAGGCACTTGGAACCCCTGTACTGTCCAAGCCGATAGACCACGAAATGTTGTATGTATACTTGGCGGTATCCCAGCACGCTATCACTACAGCCTTGGTCGCGAGGAAGATCGGATTCAAAAGTCGGTTTACTATGTCAGTAAACGCTTGACAGGGGCGGAAAGAAATTATCCAAAGATTGAAAAACTAGCCTATTGCTTGGTGATCGCATCACGCAAGCTTCGCCCCTACTTTCAGGCACACTCAATCAGTGTCTACACTAACCAACCCCTACGGAAGGTACTCCAACGACCAGAAACTTCCGAAAGGATGCTAAAATGGAATATTGAGTTGAATCAGTTCGATATCTCCTATCTACCGAGAAGGGCCATACAAGGACAAGCACTAGCCGACTTCGTTGCTGAATTCACTCTGCTAGATGAATCGAGCAGTCACAGAATCATACCCCCCGTTCGATGCAAGATGTACACCGATGGGGCATCTAACGACCGTTTCTCGAGGGCAGGTATAATCCTCGTAACTCCTAAAGACCGATCGATCCGCCATGCTTTGAAGCTCGAGTTTGCAGCAACAAATAACGAAGCCGAATATGAAGCATTGATTGCTGGCTTGAGACTTGTTATCGAACTGGGAGTGAAGTCAATCGAAACCTTCTATGACTCGCAGCTGGTAGTATATCAGGAGCGGGGAGACTATCAAGTGAAGGGACAGAGAGTTGCTCCTTACCTTGCTCGGGTTCAAGAGCTGCTGGCGAATCTGGAATACTACGACATCTCGCATGTCCCACGCGAACAAAACAGAGAAGCCGATTCGTTGGCAAAATTTGCAAGCACTGGTGATGCACAGCAAATGGGATTGTTCCCTGTTGAGACCCTCTATGCTCCAAGTATAAACGTAATGGAGACAGATTTCGTGTTAGAGATCAAACTTGAGAAGGAATCGTGGTTGACCCCAATCAAGCAGTACCTGCTACAAGGGGATTTGCCTGAGAAGAGGAGCGAAAGACGCTAAGTCCTTCGTAAGGCTTCACGTTATGTAATACATGACGGGGTAATGTATCGGAGGGGATTCTCGACCCCCTTACTCCGGTGCATAGCCCATGATGAGATAAAACAGGTATTAAAGGAAGTCCATGAGGGAGAGTGCGGTGATCATACCAGGGGTCAAACATTGGCAAAGAAAATCCTCCGCTATGGATACTATTGGCCAACCGTGAATCGGGATGCTGTAGACTATGTGAGAAAATGTGACAAATGCCAATTATACGCAAAAATTCCAAAAGCACCGCCGACAAAACTCACACAAATGGTTAGTCCCTGGCCATTTGCGATGTGGGAGATTGACCTGATTGGCTCTTTACCCATAGCCAAAGGAGGCGCGAAATATGCAATAGTTGCAGTCGACTATTTTACTAAATGGGCAGAAGCAGAGCCTCTGGCCACGATAACCGCCAAGAAGGTTATTAATTTCATCGTACGAAATATCATATGCCATTTTGGCCTTCCACGGACCATCGTCACAGACAATAGAACTCAATTCGAGAGCAAGGAGTTTAAGGAATTTTGCCAGAAATATGGCATTGAGAAGAAATTTGCAGCAGTTGCTCAGCCAAAAGCAAATGGACAGGTAGAAGCCGTAAACAAAATAATCAAGTCCATATTGAAAAAGCGTTTGGAAAAGGATAGAGGCAAGTGGGTAGATGAACTCCCGTCGACGCTTTGGGCCTATAGAACCACCCATAAGACCGTGACTGGCCATACTCCACTCGCATTGGCATATAGCACGGAAGCTGTCATACCCGTGGAGCTTGAAGTTCCATCTAATCAGGTAACTCACTACGACCCTGCATCGAACTGGGATCTCTTATTGGAATCATTAGACTTTATTAATGAAAAATGCGAAGAAGCCGATTTGAGAGCGACCTCATACAGACATCAGGTCGCCAGATATTATAACGAAAAAGTCCAACCGAGAATCTTTGATGTGAGAAATCTCGTTTTGAAACGAGTTTTTCCATCCCCATCTCATATGAACCCCGCATGGGAAGGTCCGTACGTCATCGAACGGAGGCTTGGAGAAGGAACTTTTAAGCTAGCGACCGTCGATGGTGCGACACTCCCCCGAGCACGGAACAGCGAGCACTTGTGACGTTATTACACTTAGTCTATTTCCTTCATGCAATAGTTGCATTTATTTCCAATACGTTTTCATTTCTAGTTCTTGGCATGTAAATTCTAGCTGGCATACGAACGCTATGAACAGTTCAAAATCTCTAAGTCCCTGGAGTGCGGACTGGAATACTCTAAGTCCTCGGAGTGCGAACTCGAGTATAAACGAGTCAAAATCTCCAAGTCCACGGAGTGCGGACTGGAGTACTCTAAGTCCCCGTAGTGCGGACTCGAGTACAAACGACTCAAAATCTCCAAGTCCCCAAAGTGCAGACTGGAGTACTCTAAGTCCTCGGAGTGCGGACTCGAGTATAATCGACTCAAAATCTCCAAGTTCTCGGAGTGCGGATTGGATTACTCTAAGTCCCCAGAGTGCGGACTCGAGTATAAACGATTCAAAATCTCCAAGTCCCCGGAGTGCAGACTGGAGTACTCTAAGTCCCCGGAGTGCGGACTGGAGTATAAATGACTCAAAATCTCAAAGTCCCCGGAGTTTGGACTGGAGTACTCTAAGTCCCCGGAGTGAAGACTCGAGTATAAACAACTCAAAATCTCCAAGTCCCCGGAGTGCGGACTGGAGTACTCTAAGTCCACGGAGTGCCGACTCAAGTACAAAACGACTCAAAATCTCCGAGTCCCCGGAGTGTGGACTGGAGTACTCTAAGTCCCCGGAGTGCGGACTCGAGTAAAAACGACTCAAAACTCCAAGTCCCCGGAGTGCGGAATGGAGTACTCTAAGTCCCTGAAGTGCAGACTTGAGTACAAACGACTCAAAACCTCCAAGTCCCCGGAGTGCGGAATGGAGTACTCTAAGTCCTCGGAGTGCGGACTCGAGTATAAACGAATAAAAACCTCCAAGTCCTCAAAGTGCGGACTGGAGTACTCTAAGTCCTCGGAGTGTGGACTCTAGTATAAACGACTCAAAATCTCCAAGTCCCCAGAGTGCGGACTGGAGTACTCGAAGCCCTCGGAGCATGAACTCGAGTATAAACGGTAAAAATTCTCCAAGTCCCCAGAATGCGGACTGGAATATTCTAAGTTCCCGTTGTAGAGACTAAAAAAGTTCTAGGTTCTTGAAGCATGGGAGGAAAACGAATAACTCTCAGAGAATCAACGGGCTATATGAAGACAAACCAAGAAGTCAATGTTATGCACAACAGCGTGAATTCAAATCACAATCACAGAGAAAACTGAATAATGAGAATCTTTTGAAAAGACAGAAAAGGAAACCAAACTTTATTCAGGAAAAGTTTTCTGCTACGAGCGCTCCAAAGTTCGGAGTCAACAGTCTATATACAAAAATTACAAAAATTATTACGTGACTTAGACTAACCCTCGTTGAACGAAGACAGTAGTCACTTCTTGTGCTTCTTTAATTTCTTCCTAGACGACTCCTCCCCAGAGCGTTTACCCTTGAGATCCTTCCTTGATGGAGGGTAACCACTGAAGAAGTAGGGGGAACATCCATGGGCATGGACCTGCCAGGCAGGATGGCCTTCAACGGTTGGTTCAAAGGGTCGTCCAGGTCCACCGTTCGGGGCTCGGCTTTTATTTCGACCGCCTTCTCCTTTTCTTTCTCGAGCTGCTCCACCATGCTCAAGTTTGATGTGTGCCCAGAGGCACCGGTGACTTCTATTTCATAACTCTAAGAGGAGGAGTCGGACTTGCCTTCGTAAAGCGCCCCGATCACTTGAGCATCTGGCCCAGGAACTTCACCAGCATGAGCATCCCCACCAGTCTTTTCCACCTCCTTAGCGACATCGCTCCTCGGAGTGGGTTCAAGATCAGAACGACCTACACAAAGTCACGAAAAGCAAATATTAGAATACGACAGCTTCTAGGGAAACACTTGGGATGTTAATGAAAAAGAATTTCCTACCAGGTTCCGGCTGGATTTCAGCCGTTAGGGGGGTCTCACCATCCGGGATAGGCGATAAAACATGAAAGCCCAGGCCTGGGGCTTCCGGATCGTAGCCAATGTGCCGTTGAAAAGGATCAAGTATCGACCGACTGGCCGGCTGGGTAGGCACATGAACAAGAGGCTCGACCCCAGATGGACCGGCGATAACTTATTTCCCTTTTCTAGAGGGGGAGTCTTTGCAATAAAGGGTCGTGGCCGTTGATAGGTCCGAAGGCTCATTTCCCTTCAGAAATTCTTTTATCAAAGCTCCCTCGTCAACCTCCTCGACACTGCGCTCGGCCTTCCTGATCTGAATTAAGGTTTCCCATGCCTCGAGCAATGATTCAAGAAAGCCATCGCCCAAAAAAGTTAAGTGTGCATGAGCACGCGGGCGTTGAATTCGGCAATGAGTGGGTCGAACGCGGTTTTGATCTCTTCTCTACATTCTTCCCTGGCTGCCTCAAGATGGGAATCGATGTCCGTCAACGCCATCTTCTTGCCCTCATCACGGGACTCGCTCTTTAACATCTCAACCCTGGAAAGCTCGCCCTCAAGTTGTTCTTTTAAAAGTCGGGTGGCGACAATCTCGTCACAATATTGCTGTGACTCTTCTTGGGCAGTCGTTTTCTCCACTTTCTCTTTGCGGAGAAGCTCCTCAAGTTCCTTGACCCGGGTGCTGAATGCATCCCTCTTCTTTTGAACAGAGTCTTTCTCTAAGGCCAAAGCCCCACATCGTTGAACCGCCTCGTCAATCTCTTTCTTATGAGTTGATTCCAAGCAAGCAACGACCTCGGCAGTATCCCTGGCACTTCGATGGGCGACCTCGAGCTCAGACTTGTAAGTGGCGATTTCTTTGTCTTGGGCCTTAATGATGTCTTTATCGTGGATAGCCTCAAGCTTCAAATGGTCGATCTCATGTCGGTGCTTTACAGAGACTTCAGAAAGTTTCTCCGCAAGGTGAACAAATGCATCATGATGAACATAGACGTCATTCGTACAGGCAAGAGCGCTCTGTTTAACATGAACGGGAATAGGATGAATCGCCGGAAGGAATTTCAGGCCATCGAAGCAGATTCTCGGAAATTTGTCTTTAAGCTCAGCCAGCATCTCTGACACTGTTGGGTCTGTCGCAGGAGCAGGGGGTGACAGCTTTGAAAGTTCGCCCCTTCGGTGAGAACCTTGGGACTGTCTAGTAGAAGAGGAGTCAGAGTGTTGGTCCCGGGGAGCGTCGGGTTGCGACCTCTTATGGCCGTGCTTGTCTTTGCTGTGCTCCATGTGCAACGAAGTATCCTGGCAGTGCTTTGGCTGACAGTAAGTTTTCCTCCGGGATGAGAAGTCCCGGGAATGATAGTCTTTATCGCCATATCCATCTCGACGTCTTTCGAAACCCGAATCCCGTCTTAGTTGATGAAAAATGGACGAACCGCGAAGACGATCGAATCCACGTGAGTGCCCCATGTCACCTGCAAAGAATTCAAATAACAACGAATCAGCAAGGAGATAGTGTGACAACGAAAACTAAGTGCAAATGGAAGTGCGAGTGTTTTGTGTCTGTCCTAGTGTGTTTCCCCCTGACGGACTGGTCGCTTTGCTAACAGGAGTTTTCTCTCCTTGGCTATGGGATAAGATGCCTGTATCGCCTCCAACGGGCGAGTGAAGCTTGAATTCCTCCGGATCATTGAAGTCATAGTTGAGCGGATCTTCTGGAATGGAGAGGTTCGAGAGGCCCTTTAGCGAACTTTCAACGTGCTGTGAAGAAGCCTCCTTCTCTGACGGGATGAGCGTAACTTTGGAAGTTCCACCAACCTTCTCCTTCCTAATCTTACATGTCACTTTCTTTTTCCCCTTCAAAGGGGAAGATGACATTTCAATATCATGCACTTCGACCAGTGGATCCTGAGTAGGACCCTCATTCTCACTTTGTGTTTCGGGTGCTTAACTCTCTTTGATTTCCCTCTCCTCCTGTGCACCGGGGGTGTGGCGTGACGACGATCCAGCCAACTTCTTCCCTTTATCGGATGTGGGCTTGGGGATGGAGACGCCCTCAGGAAGGCTCATCCGATGACCTTCTGCTAATAGTCCGAACCTTGACAGTGACTCATTTGAAATGAGGGTTCGGATGTCTCGTTCCTCAGCGGGAAGAGCTCTAATAGCCTCAACAGCCTATGAATAGACGCGGCCCTCAGGACATGGATTGATATCTGAAAAAATGAAACAAGAGTTAGAAAAAGCATCGCCTCGACCGAAATATGAGCATCGCTCCAAGAAGAAGACTTACTTCCTTCAACCCATCTCCTCGCGAAACCAAGAGGGCAGCGCACGTAGAACCATTCCTGTTTATACAGGGAAAACTTGCTCCACGCTCCGGTTAGAATTTGGAACTTGTGGTGCGACTCGAGAAACACGAAGGAGGGGCTATCTCTCCGCTTCTTGATTATATAAATATATCTGATGTAGCCGGGAGTTGGAGGCCTGGAGAAGACAACCATGAAAAGGAGGTAGGTCCCATAAATGAACGCATGACCGTTTGGGTGCAGCTGCGACGGGGCGACGTCTATGTATTGCAACACGTCTTGAAGAAATAAATTGAATGGAGGCTCACTGCCCACCCAGCACATAAACTTATTGCAGACGGTGTATCCGACTGGGGGCAGGTGTGGACGATCATGGCCCGACGAAACCAACACGTCGGCAAAAGGGATTCCGTGGATAGAACATATTCGCCGGAGCGCGGCTTCGTTAATCTTCGAAGCCCGTTAATCGATCGGATTATCCAAGAGAATCGCTGACTCCAGGGCATCAGGAGCTAAGTTATGAGCGGGGGAGGTCGACGGATTAGAAGCGTGTGCATCCCCTTCTTTGGAAGACGGCCCGGGTTTGTCTGAAATTGTGGCGGAACCAGATTTCTTAGACATTTTTGATGGAAATCGAATTCTACAGAGCACTTGTGTGAACTATACTTAAAAAATGATCAGTGTTAGACGTAACAACGTAAATTTTCCCCCTATGCGGTGTATGAGCTAATGCAATCAATCGTGGATAAGCGTTGAAAATCTGGAAGTCACAAGGTTACTGATATAAAATCAAGCTTCAAAACATCGCCTTCGAAGACCGTCATCGCTGACCGTCTCCAAAAGCCCGCCAAATGGCGATTATAGTTTCAAGTTCAAGGAACGTTAGAGGAAGTTATCCGATTACGTCAAGTAAAGTTCAGATTTATAGCTACTGAAAATAGAAGGTTATTAGTCCAAATCGGTTTGATATGATAGAATGTTAGAGTCATTGTTCTTGCTTTACGACCGTTCGGCATGCTTTAGTTCGGCATTTATGTGTTGTTCGGCTAAATATCGTTCGGCATGTTTAGTCTGACATTTATGTGTTGTTCGGCTAAGTATCGTTCGACATGTTTGGTCCGGCATTTATCTGTTGTTTGGTGTAAGATTGTTCGGTTTTGATACCGTTCGGCATGTGAGATTGTTCGGCCTTGATATGGTTCGGCATTTGCGTTTGTTCGGCTAAGCTGTTGCTTGGCGAAGTTATCGATCGGCCTAAAACTCGCGGTTGGCCTAACTACAGTTTGAACCAGTTAGCTCTCGGCAGAGTATCGCTCGGCCAAAATCCCATTCGGCCGAAACAAGACTCAACATCCTCTCCGCTAACTCATGCCTCCTTCCAAACCTTCCCTCCTACCGTCCGACATGTGATGAGTCACACCAAACCAGAATTATACCGAGCTCCAACGTTGGGCACTCCACCCTAAAATCCTTCCCTCTTTTCCACCGTCCTCGACCGAGCAACGAGGGTCGATCGTTTGGCAAGTCGTACCAGGACATGCCATTCGGCATCCCAACTACCTCCTGCTCCTCCATCCTTTCTTCCTCCAATCTCGTTCGGCACGAGGGAACTATGTCAAACCATCACACATCTAATCACGGCTCTCTGCCGAACTCGTCTCAAATTACTCCTCCTTACCTACAGTCCTAAAGATCGAAGTTCGATCCACAAACCTTTTCGACTACGGCTCTAAGTTTAACCATGGATAGAGGCTAGATAAAGGAGATAATACCTATCCGCTAGAGCGAAGCTTAGGAGGAATTGATCAGACTCTTGATATCTGGTTAACAAGCGAAATCGTGAGTTCTTGGAAGATAGCAGAAATAAAAATGGAAAAGAAGAGAAGGGGGAAGATGCCAGGTTATATAGGGAAGAAGGAGAAGATGAAGAGGCTATGGCCGGTGAAACCGGTCAAAGCCACACCGTTCGGTTCGTCCCCTGCATTACGTTCGGCACGCGAGGACCGCTCGGTTTCATCCGGACCGTTCGGCCTTCTACACTACGTTCGGCTAAGAGAATCATGCAACCCCCAAGAGTGATGACCAAGGTTCGAAGCAAAGCATGGAGGATGTGTAATTCAAAGCATATCACGTTTGGTCACGTAATACACTTTGGGGGGCAAGTGTTTCTTGGAGATTTGGCTAGGCAACTTAGTATTCGGCATACCAAGAAGCGTTCGGCACGAAGGAACGTTCGACATAAGATAGCGGTCGGCATCTAAGGAACGCTCGGCCTAAGGCATTGCTCGGCCAAAGATAGCACTCGGCCAGAGGCTTCGTTCGGCCAAAAGCATTGTTCGGGCAAAGGCCTCGTTCGGCCAAAGGCTTCGGTCGGCCAAAGGCCTCGTTCAGCTGAAGGCTTCGGTCAACCAAAAACGTTCATTCGGCCAGAAGCCTCGTTCGGTCAAGATAGCGTTCAAACATCAAGCTCCTCGTTCGGCACCTAGACCGTTCGGCACCATGCCGTTTGGCATCAAGGAGCATCCGGTATCCATGAAGACTCGGCATTCTCACTCGGCCTCCCGAGATGTTCGGCAATCAAGGATGGTTCGGCATTCTCCCTAGCGCCGTCGGCTTCGATTATCGCTCGGCCTGCTCTTCCCACACAACGAACGGCTCGTTCGGCATAAAAAGGAGGGTTCGACAATCAACTGTTCGGCCTGTTCGGTTCGGCACACAGAGCTTGTCCTATTTGGACCGAGTTATTCACCTACCAGGCCCACCAGGGAAGTCCAACCCACCTTCGCCTATAAATAGAGCGGCAGGGGCACAGGGAAAATGATCAGATTCTAGAGAACACTGGGGAAACTCTGCCATTTTCAAGACTCATTCCAGACTTATTTCTTTTACCTTGCAATTGTATTCAAGTAACAAAAAACGGATTGTATCTGTAATCAATAGTCAAGTAAATCAATGGAAATCAACTTCAAAGTAGATGTGGGCAGTTACGCCGAACCACTATAAATTTGGTGTTCTTACTTTCTGCATTTAAATTTATGTTCTCTTCTCTGCTTTAAATTGTTTTCTTCATTAATCTCTCTACACAAACTTTCTGAGGGTGTTAGTGACCAATTTTGGTGCTAACATTTTATGCCTAAATCAATTTAATTTATGAATTGTAGACTTTAATTAGTGCAGAAAACGATTGCCTACATATTCTTGTTTTAGATCTAATTTGAAATATGTTCACACTTAGATCTGGAAATCAGTCCCAAAGGTTTTAGAATTTGAATGTTGTATATTTTTATTCTAGATCTGTACTCAGATGTAAGATAGGATTTTTGGATTATTGCCCAAATTTTGCTATATCATGGATTTTCCATAGTTTAATTCACAGGAAGAACATCCATTTGGTTTTTAAAAATTTGTTTACTTTTCCTCTCATTCAAAAGGGCAACGTTTGATTTAATAAGGAATACCCATAAAAAAAGAAAAGAGATATGTAAAGTATAGATTTATTTTCCGTATTTTATACCATTTATTCCAATTAAAAAGAAACTATTCATTCCTTGTAATTTCAAATGGGGTCAATCTTTCCTTTTTGGGATAAATCAATTTATGGAAATCATAGCGTAAAACCTTCCTAAGGAATTTAATTCCTGCAAATTAGATATGGAAAGCATAATCTAGTTATATGCTTATGAATAGAATATATTTGGTTAAGAATTAGTTGTTTTATTATGTAGTTTGGAAGTATTTACTGTGTTAATAAAGAAGAATAAAGTTTACTTGTGCGTTATTTTATGCGCAATGATCGTTAGTTATTATTATACTTAGGGAAGCGAATAGTTAGAATTAGAAAAGATAGTAATTCTATTAATGGAAATAAATTAGGAATTCATATTAGTTAATTAATAGGAAATAAAAGATTGTAACCTAAATTAATGGCCAATTAATGAGAAATGATGGATAGTATTAAAGTTAATAACTAATTGAGACAAATGGATTATTGGGACTGATAAAAATAAAATAGATATAAAAACGTAAATAATTATAAATTAGTAATACATTAATGTCTTCGAAAGTGTCCGTTGGGATTTTATGGACAAATTGACATTTATGAGCATTAAAAGAGGATTTATGGGTAGATAAGTATTTAATGTAAATCTTATTGCCGTAAATAAAAAGAGAATTAGTAAGATAAGTCTAATATCAACCTAAGATGGTATAAGTATAGACTTAGGATGGTTAATTGGACTTAGTAGGTTAGTGATGCAAGGTCAGTCAAGTCACTCGATAAAAGACTGCCCTTCACTTTAAGGCTACCAACAGACTGGCACACTAACTACTGATGTGAGATATCCCTAACCTAGGAACCATGAAGACGTGAGAGATTGGACATGATTTCTTAATTGGAAAGCATTAAATGATCCAAATGTGGAATTAGGAGCTGCGAGGGATATCTCTAAAAATGTTTACTTCAATGTTGAGGTATAAGTGGCTATCTTAGGGCCCACCTCCCTATCTTAAGAACTAATTTAATGAGATTCCATATTTATATGAGTGATACTAGATATATTGGAAGAGGTTCACTTTAGGTTTGAGGTATTAAGCGGTTGTAAGGTCCGTCTCTTTCCTATAAAAGAAGTGTTAAATAGCGCAATGAGATTTCCAAGCAATATCAGTTAGATAGTAGCAGGTTGGAGTCTTCCTTGGGGTTAGGTATTAAATGGAAAATGTCTACCTATAAATATGTATTAAATGGTCCGAGGCATGCCTAATCCTTATTAATGAGGTATTAAGTGGCTTCGGTATAGTCTCCTACATTGCTAAGACTTCAATAACGATAGACACGCTAGTAGTATGGCTATTATAAATTATAAGGTCATATATGGTGGTCAAAGGTCTATGTAGTTAGGACTAATAGACCAATAATGATGATGCTAGAAGTCTACCTTGGGAATACGCCTTAATTGGTAAAGTCTACCTTGATTTAGGTCTTAAATGGCAAAGTCTGCATATTTCTCTTTTAAAAGTATTATGTGGCGATAGTAGAAGCCTATTTCATATTTAGAAGTATCAATGACTAGTTGGTATGAAAGTATTAAGCAGTCGAAAAGGCTTCGTTGGTATTCGTACCTTGGGAATGGGTATGTAGGTAATCGTATGTGCAATGCAAAGTTAGATTAGAATTGCTAACCTTAATAGACATAACAATTAAATGAAAACCAATCAGTTTAAATTTATGTTATAGACAGTTTATAGATTTTTCCAATCACCTGACCTTGTTGGCATGTTTATGCTTACGAGATAGGGGTTCTCGTATTGTGAACGGTGGCAAAGCTTTGTCTCTTTCCCCTACATGTCATGATGGGTTGGCAAGCTAGTGTTATTTCCGTTGTGAGTTTAGATTTCTATCAATATTTGATAGTTCTCATGCTTATTTGCAGATACCAAATCCAATAATATGTGCTTTGATGTACTTGGGTTTTTATTTTTGTCGAAATTTAGGCCTATTAAGGTATGCGTTGTTACATTCGGTATCAAAGCCCAAGTTAGTAGATCGGAGGAATTAGGATAAATTAACAAAATGCGTTTATAATTTCCAATCTGGTATTATTATATTTTTACGTTAGATTTTGAGAATTTCAACTATAGAAGTAGTTGTATTTCCACTCTGAAAGAATGGGAAAAGCAATTGTGGGTTTGGAATATCTTAGAATTAAGATTTTCATACTAATTCCGAAGTACCACATGGAGTGATGGCGATGCGTAAGGCGCTATTGATAAAGAGCATGAGTATGACGTATGGCTGAATCCCAAATACCGAAGGTGTTCGACTAGATGGCTGAGATCTAGCTACCATGTGATTTTGGATTTTGATGAGGAGTTCCAATCGGAGACACATTTATTCTAGATGGATGGAAAATTAGAGTCTATATGTCGCAAACATCCGGGAACTAGTTTTGGTAAGAGATTGTCTATTGATCACCTCTTTGATGGAAAATCGAATTTTTATTTGGAGAATTAATGTCAATACCCTAGGTTTAAACCTATGAAAGAGCTTTTATAAAGTATATTTTTAAAATGCCTTAGATATTGGAAAAAGGGTTTTCAATGGATTTCTTTCCCATGGACTTATTTTAGAAATACTTTCATGGGAAAGTTTTGAAATTTTAATTTTCACGTGTACTACTACGTTGGTAGTGTTAAGAAATTTTTAATTTTATAAAAGATTAATTTTTGAAATCCATGAATATTTATATGTATATATTAGTAAATGCTTGATTTTGATTTTTGGTAAGGAAATAGTTTTCAAATTTGGGAAATTTATGTCTATTAAAAAAAGGTTTTTGGAAACCCTAATATATATATATAAGTTTGATTTTTAAGGGAAGTTTTGGTATGAAATAGTTTCTATTATTCAGAAGCATTATAAAGGAGCATATATTTAGCTCAATGATTTTTTAGTTTATAAAATCAAGGTTTTTAAAATCTTCTCTCTTTAAGTTATAGACAAAATAGGAATGACATTCAATTTTATTGGGATATGTAGTTTGAAGTGTTATTGTAACACCGGCTATTGGAAGAAATATTTCTATGTGAATAGGCTGGAAATACCAACTGGAATATTTTTTAGGTTTCTGGAATTGTTATTGGTCGTAGCGGTTTTGCTGGTACCACTGTGAATTGTTGGAGCATGGTTCGAGACTAGGCGTTAGGCTTTGAAACCACCGTGATGAGGACGGGAATTTTTCAGATCATGTCGAATCAAAGGAAACGTCCCCAAATGATTATAACCATTTAATCTGACCCTAATTGGGTCTAGGTTCAATTAATGTTTAAAGCTCATCTAGCAGTTGACCGCGTAGCGGTAAACTTAGGGTGTTCTACTAGTTAACGAGTTTTTGCACAACTTGAACCTAAAGTGAGACTATAAAAGTCTTATTTGAATTCCCCCAGTTGCCTTCTTTCGTTCCTTCTTCCTCAACAAGCCGAGCCCAATCTACATCATCATCCTCCTCCAAGTATCAGCCTCTCTTTCGTTCCTCCCTTAAGTGATGTCGTTTTTCCCTAGGAGCAACATCCTTGCCTCCCCTCGTATTGGTTTTGCACGTTCGATCTCGCTCCATCACCACTCCAGATCAAAATCCTATTTCCTCCCTTCGACTACTTCTTATCCCATAATACCTTTCCGCACTGCCATTATTTCCTTGCATCATTATGGTCTCAACCCTAAAGAGGCCACTTAGCTGGTTCGGAATGAGAAAAAGGTTTCGCCACTTTTGGACTAGAAGAGCTATTCATCGCGATAGGATTTGCACTGATCCTCTACTTCGAGACCTTTGTGCAAGAATGTTACCCGTGTTGCATCTGCCTTTTCGATATCCTATTGGCATAGAATTTCGATTGAGGCAACAGTTTGATTCATTCGGAAGTAAAAGTTGTCTTGATTGAGCTGACCAATGATGATCTCACCGAGATTTTGGAGGCAACCGCGACGGATGCAAATTTGGATGATTTTCTAGTGACTGGCTCAATGATTTTGAAGTAGATCTTTTCCTAGGATGTCGGTATTTAGAAGATAGATAATTTAGTCTAACTGCCAGTCAATTTGTGTGCATCATTCAACACAACGTCATCCCTAAGATGGGAAGTTACAATAGGATTTATCCCATGGTGTGGAATACCGTGAATGCTAGTATTGGCGGCATCACCATCAATTGGACCCACACCCTTATGATGCAATTTGTTGATCAAGGATTAGCTTTCCACAAAGTCATTTTTTATATTTTCACATATCCACTTTCGTCTTTAGGTAATACTGTTGAACCTCCATCGAGAGGCAGTTTAGTAGAAGGTTCCCTCTACCATCATTAGATCCTTCCTCAGGAAGATGGCAATTCTGATGCCGTCAGCAACACAAGCAGAAATAGCAGCACAAGGTTAGACGTATTGCCACCATGCTATGACCATTCAAGAGTTACAACAATGAATCAAGCTCCAACTGTGGAGCAAGGCAACTCGTCGTTTGTAGGCATTATTTTAGAATTTATGGTGTTATGGCTTTTCGCTTCCAACATTTGTCCTTTTTCTTTAGGTTTGTTTGGGTTATAAAATTGTTGGCTGTCTCATTAAAGTACACGCACGATGTTATGAGAATGTTCCTGTTTATCTAAACCGCTCTTATTTACGCATATGGAAGAAATAGTGTAAAAATATGAATGCCATAAGAGACACATAACCAGCAGTAAATGCAACATAAGAATGGAAATTTAGCATAGTTTGAAAATTTTAACGAAGGATATAATAAAGTTGGTTTAGTATCATGGGTCATTGCTCATGTTCCTTAAAAGCTAAATTTTTGCGTAATTTGGCATGATGACATTTTACAATAAAATGTTATGTTTTAAGGGTCAAGGTTAGTTGTAGAATTTCAGAATTTGATTTATATGTTTAGCGCATAACCGACTTCCGACTACGTCGAAATTGTGGGTTGATTTGTCAAATTTTTTGAAAAGGAAATGTTTTGAAAGGTTTCTCTTTTGAAAAAATGTTTGTAGGTTTTATTTATTTTTGGCTCTTAAATTAATTTTAGAATTTTTGTCCAAAAATTTGATTTTAAGGAAAAATGTGAGTCTAAATATTTTGGAATTTTATTTTCCAAATGACATGCAAATTTGAAAAGTGAGAAAGATTTTTGTGAAATATTTGATTTTAAAGGCCGTATATTAAGCGTGAGGAAGGCAAAGCGAGTTAGAATTTGTGGATTTAGCGATGCATTAGGACCGACAATATGATAAATGCAAGCGGTAACAAGAGAAAAGTTATCTTAGGTTTGAAATTTCTATTTCCATACCTTCTCCATGATGCGTGCGAGTCTATTTTTAGAATCAATTCGTTTTAGAGCTTGAAAATAAGCCTCATTATGCATTTTGTATGTGGAAAATTTGGAGTAAATCCATGACGCAAGAAAATTTCCACTGTACTACAGAAATAAGAAGATAATTGAGTGGTAAAAATGTTAAATTCTCTATCCAAATTCCTTTTTTGGCATAGGAGTAAAGTTTATGAAGCGATTTTTCAATGCTTTAGATTATTGGATGGTAGGAAGTGGATGCAAAATTAGTTGCTTCATATATCAATTCGTAGGAGTATGGAGTGTTTTGGTTGAAAAGATTTTTCAAAAGCTACATATATATAGAACTTCCATTATATATATATATGTGTGTGTGTGTGTGTGTGTGTGTGTGTAATTTGCATCATATTTTTCTACAATGTTTTCAAAGAAATGCACTCATATAAGAGGATCTAATTTAGAATTATTCTACATACATATTTCCTATGTGGTGATATAACAATACGCAATGCCGTTGTGCACATTTGGTGCAAAATTGTTTGTACACTCATTGATTGTGTAGTCTAGGATAATTATGAGCCAAAACCATGACTTGGTCATTGGTGAAATTTCGAGGGAAAAATTCTTTTTAAGGGGGGAAGAATGTATCACGCGTAGTTATTTAATTACTTAGTTAGTTAACTAATTCAGCTCCAAAAATGGAATTTGTACAAATGATTGAATTTGACCATGAAACTTGCACCATTGCATTTATGACAAAACTCTGAGCAAATTTCATATTTGGAGTTTTGCAATCAAAGTCCAAACGAAAAAGTTACGGACGAGAAATGGATTCGAAACGGAAATAATTCTTTTATGAAATTAACGTTTATAATTAATTGAATAGGGTCCATAGGTCGACCCGCTTAGTGTAGCTATCGACCTGGGACTATAAACCCCCATAAAGGGGCAGTCGACCACTCTTAAGGCGGCTGGTCAGGTTTTTCCTTGCTAAATGTCTCGGATCTATTATGTTTTGATCTAATGGTTCTAGTTGATTCTAGTGCCTATAAATATGGGCCTAACCCTTCCTTCTCTTCTCATATTTTTCTAAATAGAGCAATGGAGCTCTACCATTTCTTCTTCTCCACTTTCTTTTTAAACAGTAAAGATAAGATATTTAAATCTATATTTATAAAAACTAGAGAAGAATAGAAATCTAATAAATAGGAGAAGAAAAGAGAATCAACTATACGCATATTTGAGGTAATTTATATATATTTGTATCAATTTTCTCTCCCAATCCCAAGTCTCTTCTTAGATTTGTAATTTTAATATATGTTTATACCCATTTTTTACATATTTTTTGGATTAAAAAGGATTTGAAGATGAATCAAAGGTTCTACTTCAGATCTGGGGATTCGAAACGCTTTTAAAAGGTGAATGGAAAATTATTTATACCGTTTATGATTTTAAATCTATTACGTTGGCATACATTTGACTTTTTATGCCTAAATCAATTTTATTTTTGAACTGTAGGCTTAAATAGGTATGGAAAATATTGCCTGCATATTCTTGTTTTAGATCTAATTTGAAATATGTTTACACCTAGATCTGGAAATCAGTCTAAAAGATTTTTGAATTTCAACATTGTATATTTTTATTCCAGATCTGTACTGTAGTGTAAAAAAAGGATTTTTGGATTATTGTCCAATTTGTCCTATGTTGTATATTTTCCATAGTTTAATTAATGGGAGGAACATCCATTTGATTTTTGTAAATTTGTTTACTTTTTCACCTTTCATCAAAAAAGGGGACGTTTGACTTAACATGGAATACCCATAAACAAAAAGGAAAGAGATGTGTAAAGTATAGATTTATTCTCCGTAGTTTATAATGTCGATTCCAATTAAAAAGAAATTATTCATTCCTTGTAATTTCAAATGGAGCCAACCTTTCCTCTTTATGTTAAATCAAATTGTGGAAATCATAGTGAAAAATCTTCATAAGGAATTTAATTCTAGTAATTAAATATGGAAAGCACATTATGGTTACAAACTTATGACTAGAATATATTTGGTTAAGAATAGGTGGTTTTATTAAGTAGCTTTACATATTTATTGCATTAATAAAGAGGAACAAGGTTTATTCATGCGTTATTTATGCGTAACGTACGTTAGTTATTATTATATTTATGGGAGGGAATAGTTAGAATAAAAAAAGGTATTAATTCATATTAATGGGATATAAATTAGGAATTCTTATTAATTAATTAATAGAAGAAAAAAAGATTGTAATCTAAATTAATGGGCAATTAAGGAGAAACAATGAATCGTAGTAAATTAAGGGTTATAGTTAAAGAGACAAATGGATTAATGGGACTGATAAAAATGCAATAGATATAAAAAGTTACTAATTTGAAATTAGTAATCATACGTTAATGTCTTAGGAAATTTCCATTAGGATTTCATGGACAAACTGACATTTATGAGCATTAAAAGGATAGGTAGATAAGTATTTAAGTAAATCTTGTTACCTTAAATAAAAAGGGAATTAGTAAGATAAGTCCAATGTCAACCTAAGATGGTACAAGTAAAGTCTTAGGATGGTTAATTGGACATAATAAGTTTGTGATGCGAGGTCAGTAGAGTCACTCGAAAGAAGTCTGGACTTCCCTTTGAGGCTACCAGTAGTCGGGTGCACTTACTACTGATGTAAGATATCACAAATACTAGGACCCATGACGAGGTGAGAGATTGGACTTGATTTCTTAAATGGAAAGTAGTAAATGGTGCAAAATTGGAATTAGGAGCGATGAGGGATATCTCTAAAATGGTTTACTTCAGTGTTGAGGTATTAAGTGGCTATCTTAGGGCCTGCCTTCCTAACAAAAGAAGTAATCTAATGAGATTCCATATTTATAAGAGTGATATTAGATATCTCGGGAGAGGTTCACTTTAGGTTTGAAGTATTAAGCGGTTGAAAGGTCCGCCTCTTTCCTATAAAAGAAGTAAGCAGCCCAATGAGATTTTCAAGCAATGTCAGCTAGATAGTACCAGTAAGGAGTCCGCCTTAGGATTAGGTATTAAATAGCAAAGGACTATCTATAAATACGTGTTAAATGATCAGAGGCCTGCCTAGTCCTAATTAATGAGGTATAAAGTGGTTTGGGTACAGTTTCTCACTTTCTGAGACTTTAATAACAATAGATGTGCTACTTGTATGGCTGTTTTAAATTGTAAGGCTATATATAGTGGTCAAAGGTCTCTATAGTTAGAACCAATAGACTAATAATGACGATGCCAAATATTCACCATGGGAATAGGTCTTAATTGACGGAGTCTACCTCGATTAAGGTCTTAAATGGCAAAGTTTGCCTATTTCTCTTTTAAAAGTAATATGTGGCAATAGTACAATCTCGATTCATATTTAGAAGTACAAATTGGCTAATGGGTATGGAAGTATTGGGTGATTGATAAGGCTTTGTTAATATTCCATGCCTTGGGAATGGTAGGTAAGTAATCGTGTGTGCAATGTAAGATTGGATTAGATTTGCTAGCCTTAATAGACATAACAATTAAATGGAAATTAATCGGTATAAATTTATGTTATGGACAGTTTTTAGATTTTTCGGTGATTGAAACGTTGTTCTGACCCCCTCCTCATTACAACTTACAAGATAGATTTAGAAGAACTGGTCATTGGTGCTGGATGTTTTTAGTTGTTGGAGAAGTCTTCTTTCCTCTCATGCTCGACAATCTACTATTCAGGGAATACCATTAATTCCAAGGTAGTAGTCACAATTAGTATTTTTATGCTATTAATGTTTCCACTGTGAGTTTAGATTTCTATCGATATCTGATAATGCTCATGCTTATTTGCAGGTACCAAATCCAATGATCTGTACTTTGATGGACTTGGGTTTTGATTTTTGTTGAAATTTAGGCCCATTAAGGTATGGGTTGTTACATGGACCCCTGCCAACATGGAACCAGCCTACCCCTTATTGGATAATACTAAATCTGTCATTATCTCGGTTGCGGACCAACAACCGTCTTGAGTAACTAGCATACATAAATGGGCCAATATCGATCTAGATCAGGTGATGATCATACTTTAATGGTTATGAATCACATAGCCCTACTGCATATCCCATCTTTTAGTCATTACCGGATGTGAGGCTACGTTTTACCTTTTTCAACTCCCACGTGGAATGCTAACACTACCCTTTAAGCAACAATGCAATGCCAACATTCATCCGTACAAGTTGTTTAAGATATTAACAAACTGAAGACACTACTTGTATTTTATCCTCAAGATTAGTGGTAAGTGGTATTTGCACTTCAAAGAGCTCAATCTTTGATTCCATCATCTTCAAGTTGTCTTCAATACAGATGCTTATGCTAGTTCAATTTCGTATAATATATTTGAACGAGGTCTCTCCGAATCGACAATGATAGTTTTCAAAACTGGCCAATATTTGATAGTCGGTTATTTAACTATTAAATAAACAAACAATCACATCATAACTTTAATTTCACATGTAAATCAAGCACGGTTAAGCACATAAGCAACCACTAAGCCTCTTTAATTAAACCTTTCATTTATTAAAACCACTTTTAAATATTCATATTAAAATATTTTTTACAAAAGATATATTCACAAATCCTCTCTACTCTTTTCAATAATTTGAAAAATATTTAATACACCAATCTCAATTGTATAAGTATACTCACAAAATATTTCACTTTAAATATATAGAAAACTTTTACATATACTTATATCAATAATATAAGTATATTCACAAAACACTACATTTCCGATACTTAGAAAATTTACCCACATATTTATCTCAACAATATAAGTATATTCACAAATCTTAAGAAAGATTTCACTTCCAAAACCATACTTAATTGAATTAAAACAAATGTCAATTAAAACATTGGTAACAATAAACTCGAAACATTTTTCTCTTTTTGGTGTTAAGTATGAAAATAATACTTTCGATACCACCCTAATTTAAAATGATTGTTTATGGAAATCAGGTCTCATTCTTTTTATAAATCCCTTTTATGAAATTCCTTTATTAAACCCCCTTTTATTTATAAATATTAAAATATTTACGAACTCCTTTTACAAAATATCATTTATAAATCTCCAAATTTATATTTATATCCAATTAAAACTCCTTATCCATTTATAACTATTTTTTTATAAAACATTGTTTACAAAACTCTTTTATAAATCTCTTACAAATACTCGGTTTCAAGATAGAACCAAATTCTTCCCACAAAATGATCATTCCGCATATTACTATAAATCTACAAATGTGATTTATTATACCAAATTATAAAAATGATATCATTTCCCTTTTTACAAAATACCATCTATAAAATATTATCTATAAAATATCATCTATCTTTTGGAAATGTTTTAAAGGTATTTCAGGAAGTATTTATTTTTCAGGAAATATTTCTGAAAGTAGGACGACCAGTTCATACCACGAGTCGAGATTCGAGTGAGCTGAGAAATAAGGTAGTTGGCTTGGTAAAAGTTTAGTTGAGCGATGAGGAAAGGGATTGTACTTCAGGAGGTTGAGGATATGGTTAGATGTATGATCTATAGTTATATAGCCTTTTGACTAATGCTTATGCTAGTAAAGGCTACTTTTGTTTATTTGCGTCACAGACACTGATATATATATATATATGTATGTATGTATGTATGTATGCATGCATGTATGTATGTATTTATAAGGACGAAATTCCTATTAAAAGGGGAGCATGTAACAACCATGTTTTTAGCATATATTATTATGAGTAATTAATTAACAATAACTAACTAATAATGCAAAGGAATTGAACAAGTATAGAGAAGTTCCCAAATTGTTGATTTAAAATTTTATCTATAAATGGAAAGTGACTAATGATATTTTACTTAATAATAAATGAATAAATTGTTTGTTTAGTCTATAGTAGGGCTAGGAAGGGGATAAGGCCAAATCCACTTAGGAAATTCCCTAACCTCCCTCTCTCGTATATTTCTGTTAGTTTTTTCATCTGAAGGAAAAGGAAAGAAAAGAGAATTATCTTTATAATTTTCATTTCATTAAAAAAATTAAAGAGCTTGAAGAAGAAGTTTAGGGGACATCTCTCAATTCTTAAGCAAACAAAGGTGAATAATATTACCACCCTTTTCATTTTATGTTTCCATTTTCATTTGTTGATGAAAATATGACATTTTTAAATAATAAAAACATGGGTTTGGTATATATGATCAGTAAAATGTTTCTACAGAATTGTATGTAAACTTTTTAAGCAAAGAAAAGGGTCTTTGAATTTAAAACCATATTTAATTACATCTAATTGGCTGTGGGCCTGTTTGATAAGAAAATAGTAGAGAACAACAACAAAAGTTCTAGCCAGCAGTCACTAGAATAGTCGGTATATCGAGTTATGTATAATTGGCTTTTCTAAGAGGTGAACAACTTAAAGTTAATCGCACCATAAGCGGCAATGAATAGAAACCAAAAATAACTGAGAAAACTAGAAGCTTAAATAATTAAATAATCCAATCAAGATACACAATAACAATATGAATGATTTATTACATATAATTCAAATAGTAAAGGTGATTTTTAAGGAAGTATAGAATCATGCAAGGTTACATTTAAATAAGGTAAATTGGCCTAAAAATAATTGGAAAAAATAAAGCAAATCCAAAATATTATTTTGACTATATGTAACCCAAACTAAATATCCTTGTAAGGACAAACTTATATATCAAGGTATGATCATTGATAATACATGTGCTATGCAATAAAAAGGAAGAAACTTTAAAACACTTGTTTTTTTGCATGTTACTTTACCAATTATATTTGGGATCAGGTTCGAATGAAACTTGACGATATGATTTTATCAAGTAATTCCGGTCAAAACATAACATTAGAAATTGAATATTTTGCAAACACATATTAGAGAGAATCGAGAGTTATAGATCTAGTCAAAAATAGTTTGGCTTCCGCAGTACGGATGATTTGGGATGAAAGAAACAATAGAATGTTCAATCAATTTTATTGATAAAAGAAAATTTTATGAAGTAGCTAACACCAAATCCAGAACCCTCACTCTAAATAATTTTATAAAGGCAAAGATATCTCCGAGTTATGGGATATGATAGAGTAAAGTGTGCCCTAGAGGTAATTATGTAAATAGTTCTGTAATTTAACTCTGTAGATTAACTTGTTCAAAATAAAGTATGATTTTGGTTTTACTTTTTTTCACATGTATTGTAATATAAGGATATAAATAATGAAATTAATACATTAAACGTATATAAGTAGAAGATCCCTATAAGAAGTATTTTATTGATTATAGTTACAAATGTGTTCGTAACAATGAGTAGTGAATCATATTTTAACGCTTCTTCCTTAAATGTTTATAGTTAAGATGTGTCAAGAAAGGGTATCGAAATTTTCTTCGAGACTAGTGTACATAATGCTCTCCATACGATGGACATTGAATTATTCATGACCCTTGGGGCATGAAGAGGTTATGTACTTATGGTTGTTTAGAACAATCATATAATGTCTTAATAAGAGTCTTTTATAGATTAATACAGCTAAGTCAAAATAGAAAATCTCATTGTAACAATGTGAGCAGTCTTTAGACTTAAGGGTACTGTCGATCTTAAATAGCTATGTTATACTTTGATTATGGTCAACCACATGGCATCGCAATCCTATTGCGACCATAATTGGGTATGCGTTGAACTACTTGAAGTGAAACACTACTCAAGAGATGATTCCTATCCTTGGTTATAGAAGGTTAGTATTACCATAATTGTTAATCAGCTTAAAGTCAAAATCCTTTGCCAGATTTAATGGTTAATAGATAAATGTTATTGAATTGAACCAAGGACTTTAAAGCGGTCTATGTAAGTAACTATGGATATTAGTATAGTTTTTGACTATTAACCAAACTCTAGATATCTTACTAATACAGTGATGATGAAAAGAAAACGTGCATAGAACACCATTACAAGGTATAGCTTAATAAAGATTAGAAACTGGATTTTACCTAAATGATCTATAAGTGACTAGACTTGTGCCTGATATTATACTTTAGCAAAGTCCGTATAGGCTTCAGCATTTAAATTGTTTGAACATTGATCTAGGACCGAGTTCGCACCAGACAGTGAACACAACCATATTGTTAACTAATTTTTGAGCTTGACTAATTTAAAATTAACTTATATAATATATAAATTAATGATAAATTTAATGAAAAAATGTTGTATTGAATTTTATGGCATTTTATTATTTATTTAAAGCCTACAATTTAATTAAAATGATGTATAATCATTATATATTAATTCAACTAAGGTATATGCTTAATAGATTAACTTAATTATTAAATTACTTAGGCTCAAAATCTAAATACCTTAGATAAGGGGGACATGCAAAAAAATGAGAAAAGGGGCTAGAGACTTTATCTCCAGATTTAAGAGAAGGGTGCAAGTTATTTGTTATCTGATTTTCTATAAATAGCTACACCTTCATGTTCTCCATACACCATCAAACCCTAGCCTCCATTGACAATAATTGGTGATGCCTTGTAGATCGAGTTGCAACCCACAGTCGAGGACATAGAACCTAGAGTTCAAAGAAGGAGAACGCTGATAGCCAAGGTTTTGGCAATGGCAATATCAAAAAAGGTAAAACTCTATTTCAAAACTAATTATGTATATGTTCAGTGTAAGATTGATTTCATCCTAGAGGGGGGTGAATAGGGTAATACTATTAATTATATAAATTACTGTGGAAGTTTATAAAATAATTCCAACATGGATATAGCAGAATTATAGCAGCACAGATAATAGTAGAATAATAAATGCAGAAACTAGAACAACATAGATTTACCCAGCTTTGGCAAAACCCTGCCTATGTGCTACCCCCAAGGTTTCTACAAGAAATTAAGTAGTCGGACGCTTACACATGTAAACTCGCGACACCCACTATCGACTAACCTAACTCTACGCTCAAAACCCTGCCACAACTCAGCCGGTGAATTGAGAATTCTCGAACTACACCACCGTAGTTCGTCCCCTAGTCACACGACTAGAATTTACAAAAGATGAAAATAAAAATACAATAAAAAAATTAAAAAACAGTGAAATCCTAGTTTTAAATTTTAAAGTCCAATATAAATTTAAAAGAAGCCAGCCTAAAAGCTAAGTGCTAAATCCATTTTGTTTTCTTTCTATATTTCTTTGGCCTGCTTTGCTTCTGTAAAAAAAAAGGTTTATTCTTCCTTTGCTTGTTCGTTCCTCTATGCAAAAGCTAGGGTTTTGTCATAATTGAATTAGGCAATTGTTTGTTGGTCGATTACAATGACTATTCCTTTGATTTGCTTCGGTATTCGGCTGCTTCTTCAATTCGCATACGGCTCCTTCAATTTGATCGAGTTCGACTATGAATTGGTATATGATTTATGCTTTTTGCTTTATGTTAATATTCTTGAACTCGATAATCTGGTAGTCGATGATGAGATGGATTCAAATAGGATTTGAATTCCTATAATTTCATTCGTCTGATAAGTTGCTTGAATTCATCTCGGCCACTTGATTATGATTGAATGTTGTGATTTCTTTAGAATTGTTTAATTCATACATTATTGCTTGCTTGGTTATCTTGGTTATCACAGCTTTGACTTTGGCTTTTCTTGGTCATTACAACTTTGATTTTTCTGGCTTTTGACTTATTCGAATTAGTCCTTTGCAAGTTGAATTCGGCCATTTCTGAATTTTGATACGAGAATTTTACTTTGTTTGAGAATGCTGATTTGAAATTGCTGTTACATTTGACTTCGGCCATTTTTGAAAATTCCAGTTTGATTTTGTCTCAGCCTCTGTATACCTATATCCTATACTTGTGCATTACATTTTTCACTATGACTTTGATACTTTGATTCAGTTGACTTAGGTTTGAAATCTACTGTTGACATCGGTTTCTTAATTTTTGCTTTGTTCGAACTACTTTGACACCCACGGCTTCTTTCTCTGTCTTTGTTCAACGCTGCTGCTTAAACCTGTTCTTTTTTATTCTTGTTTGCTTCTTCATCAACACTTGTTGTTGGTCTTCACTTTAGTTGATCACTGTACTGTGTTGGTGTTGCAGTGTTGTTTTGATATTGTGTTTATTTTGTTCCACTGGTGACATTGTTTTGCATTCTTCGAGTTGTTAGTGCACTTGTATTTCATGGTTATTGTTGCCAATCTTGTTTATGTGCATGCTGTTTCATTCCTGAAATGTTGGTTGATGCTTATTGTCATTGTTCATTTAAGTTTGTGGTTCGGTTGGATATTGAACTGCTTCACTGTGTCACTGTTATCTTGTTGCACTGGTTGATTTCGACCTGATGCTTGAAGTTATGTGTGATATACTATGCCATTGCAGTCTTATTCACACTACATATATGTTGTTTCATGTGCTTGTTGCATCGAGTCGGTTTGCATTTGAATTTGATTGTCTTTGTAACGACCCAGAATTTTGAACAATTTAATTTGTAAATATTTGATTTATTTTAAATATTTAAATGATAATTTGACTTAAATTTCAAATTATCAGGATGAATTTGTGATTAAAATTTAGAATTTAATCTATTTAAAAGTTGAATAGAAATTTGAATTTTGACTTTGAAGTTGAAATTTAATATTGAACTTATATTTTAAATTTGAATTTGATGATTTAGAAAAAATAATTTGGATTTAAAATAAGAAAGATAAAATAATATAAAAAATAAATAAAAATATATATATAATAAATAAAGAATATATACTAGTTAAAATTTTTAACAACATAAATTTAACAAAATAAAAACAAAGCAAACAATTAACAAAAACTAATTAAATTTAAAAGAAAATAAAATAAAATAAAATAAAATAAAATAAATAAAAAAATAAGTAAACATTACCTTACTTACCTTACCTTGTTCCATGCCGTGACCCATGCTCAAAACCACGTTCTTCCTTCTGTTTTATACCCGGCCCTCTCCCCTATTTCATTCATACGAAATAAAAAAAAAAGAAGAAAGAAAAGAAAAAAAGAAAAATGGCGATACGCGCGCGTAGGAGCGGCGATTGGAGGCAAGTGGCGGCGGCATGGAGCTTGCACGTGGTGTCACGATTTAGGGGATTCGTTTCCCAGCCAATTCGATATGATGCCGGCTTGGATTTGGGGATCTATGCTCGCGTGAAGGTGGACATTGAGGCGAAGGAAGGCGCTCGACCTGGAGGAAGCAACTCGTGACTGCGATGGGTGAACGCGAGGGCTTAGGGCTTCGGCGGCGCGCGAGAGAAGGTCGAAGGGTGCGACGGCGATGGTGGCGATTCGTGGAGGTGCGCGCGACAAACGATGGCGACGATGGAAGCGGCGGCAGCTCGTGAGAAGGTGCAGTGGCGTTCGACAGTGAAGGTATTTGAATTTTATTTCTTAAAATTTAAAATTTAATTCAATGAAAACATATATACATTTGAAATATATAGTTTAAAATATAATGAAGTATTTAAATTGCAGTGAAGTATGTAGTTTTAAATATATATAAAAATGTTTTAAAGAAGTTGAAAAAAATAATAATAATAAATAAATACAATTTAGTAAAAAGGAATTTAGTTTTAAATTTAAATCTTTAGTTAAACAATTTATTAAGAGAAAATTTGATTTAAAGAAATTTATTTAAAGTAAAATTTTAGTTAAAATAAATTTATTAAACAAAAGAAATATAATTTTATTTAAAGAAAAATTTGTTGATTTGAATTTATAAAAAAGGGAAATTAGTTCAAATTGAATTATTAGTTGAAATTAAATAAATTTATCTAAAGAAATTTTTATTTTCGAGAGGATTTATATAAGTAGAATTTTTGGAAACCTATTTTTAACTGTATAGGTATTTAAAAAAAAAAAAAAAAGGAATTAAATTACTAGTTTAGAATTAAAGTAGTAGTTGGATTTAAATTTTTAAAATGGAAATTGAATTGTTCGTTTGTTAGAATATTAATTAAATTAAAGTTAGCAAATAAGAAGATATGTTTAAAATTTAATTTATTTGTTAAAACCAAAATCTATTAGTTGATTTAATTTATGAAAAGGAAATTTAGTTCAAATTGGAAATCTCTAGTTAAAATTATTTTCAAAGAAGGAAATTAGTTTAAATAAATTTATTAAATGAGAAATTGGTTTAAAAGAAAATAATTTTATTAAAGAAAAAAAATTGTTAAAGATAAATTTAGATTAATTTATTAAAGAGAAAGAATGCTTCGAATTAAATAGTTAGTTAAGAAAATTTATAAAAGGAAATTGATATAAGGATATTAAACAAATATGGTTAGTTCAGTTGTTATAAAATAAATAGTTTACGATAATAAATTTGTTTTATCTACTATAGTTACTAAAAAGGAAATCTTTAGTTAAAATTAAATCTATAGTTAATTAAATTTAATTTTTTAGTTGAAATAAATTTTTTTTTTAAAGAAGAAACGGATTTAAATAAAACTATTGATTTATTAAAACAATCAAAAATGAAAATTTATTATTCGATCTATTCGAATATTAATAAATTGTATAAAATTGTTATACAAGGTATAAATGAAGAAATCAAGTTGAATTGGAAGTGGATGGCAAACAGGAATAAAATGTGAGAACTTCTCACTCAAAAGGAATTTCTATTGTTTATTTAAATTTTAAATAGATAGATTTAAAATTGATTGACTGTGTTGATTGATTGCTTGAATGATGATTGTTATATATATTTATTGGATGTGAATAGACCCTATACGCCGTTAGTAAGCGGAGGTTATTTATTACACACATATACCGCGATATTCCACCTTGAAGTGGAATTGGTATTATATTATATATATAACAATATATATATATTGGCATATGTATATATTGCAGTTGATTGATTTCCCGCATTTCTTTTTAGCGGATGAGACCCTATTGCGCCGTTAGTAAGCGGATATATATTTATAAAATCCCATATACCGCGATATTCCGTCTTGAAACGGAATGGTATTGTGCTAATGTCTGTGGATGCAGGGAAACAGGTTGGAGGGATCCAACTGGATTCCTCACAAATATTTATTTGATTTCATATATTGTGATATTTGATTTTTATCATGAATGATATATGATGTTTGAAAGTTGTGATTGAATATCGATGTGTCGCATCATCGGGTCCAATTTTGAAGTTTAAAAATAACGATTTTTGATTTCTAAAGTGATTCTTGGAAATATACGTTTATAAAATATTTTTGGAATTGATTCATCTTAAATAAATAAACGTTATAATTTTAATATTAAAAAAAAAATTATGATTTTTGAGAAATACAGTTAAAAGTTGATTTTTGAAAATATGGGATTAGTGATTTTATAAAATAGTTTAAACTGGGATTTCTGAAATTATTATAAGAAGTTCAAAAATATTTTATAAATCAGAATGATGAAACTATGAAAGAGTTTAAGGATGTTTAAGGTAATAATATAAATTGTTCTATATTAAAAAGATTTATAAATTGATATTTATAAATTAAAAATATTGGAATTATAAAACAAGCTTTTATAAGTATTAGAAAGAATTGTGAATGAATTTCACAAATGAATGAAACTTATAGAATTATAACGGTGAAGTTCTAAATAGAATTTTATAAATAAAATTTATAAAGTTATTTAGGAAATAGATGTGGATAAATAAATGAATCTTAGAGGTTATAAGATTTATAGATTTGGGAAGTTTGAAGGAATGATTTTTGTAAATAAATAAATTATAAATATTTGACTTATAATATGAATTTTTAGTATATCATTGTGATATGAATTAAGATAGGTTAATAAAGGAACTTATAAAAAGGAGTTGATATAAAATAAATAGAAATAGGATTTATAAACGTTGTTTTATAAATCCGCAACGACTTATTTTGATAAGGAATTGTTGTAATTTATTTATGGAATTATATTCATGTTTTAGACAGTGAATAATTCTTTAAAATAAAATGAATATAAGTGATGAAATTTATTAACAAGTGTATTCACGTTTTTGAATAGTGAATATTTTGTTAAAGAAATTATTTTAGAAGTGATGTTTTAAATAGAATTAAAACGATCTAAAGATGTTTTAAAATGTATTGAGATTCGAAACCATAGATTTCAACATTTATTGTTGAAATAAATGCTTTCGAGAAATAAAAAGGAAATAATGGATTATAACACTGTTGTTATAATAGATAATTTCCGAAAGGAAATGTTTTGTATAGTATTGGGATTTATATATCTATTTAAATTTCGAATCCCTATACTAGTGATTTTGGGTTGTTGTAACAATGTTTTACGCAACATTCGTTTTGGCCCAAATAAATATGATTAAGAGAATGATTTCCTTAAAGAATGAAATATATACTTAATTCGATTTAAGTATATTGAATATTTTCCAAGTGTTGAAAATAAAAAGATTTGTGAATTACTTATTTAATAAGTATGGAATTGTTTTCCAATATGAAGTGAATATTTAGAAATTATCTTTTTGAAGATAAATTGAAATGGATAATTGAAATCGTATATGCATGAATGTTTTGAAATATAAATTCATTATGGAATTTATATGTGAAAGTGGAATTTGTTAAAAATAAATATTGATTTATTTTTGAAGTGTTGAAATTATATATCTTGTAAAGATATTTTGGAAAGTAAATAATTTGGAAAATTATTTGGAATCTGGTGATGTGTGCATATCAATTGATAGTTCAATAATCGACTATCAATATTTCCCTTTGAATGGGTATTTGATGTGAATTGATTGAATTTGAATGCACACTTATTTTTGAATAAGCGCTCACTATTCGGGTTAACCGGGAAAGGACCATGGGGTCGTATAACCCATTCCGAATATGTGATACGTCGTTGTGAATTGCATTGAAGATCGGTGTGGAAGACCGGTATTTGCGAGAGCGATAGGATGACCTATCGATTGTCTCTGCACTGGGTAGCTCCTGGTATAGAGATTCCATAAGTGATGGGAAATCCGATCAGGATTGTGGATATCCGGATTGCAAGGACTTCTTTGTAAGTGCCTTCGGTTCTGTTCGAGCCCGGAACAGACTTGTATGGATTGTATGTCTGACATTACAAGTTGAGATATAAAGCCGATTTCTTTCAAATATATTTCTGTTGGTGGCGGAGAATTTATTCTTTGCTTAACACCCTTCTTTGAGACGTATGTGCTCAAAGGTTATATAGTTGGAGTTATCAGCGATATATTCCCAGTTTGGTAATGTGACATGCTGAGTGATGCTGAAATGATCATTGTGTTGATTATTTGTGATAGGATCATTTATTTGATCGTCTATCTTAGTGATCATTGTGTTGATCATTTGTTGACCCAAAGCATGGCTTTTGTATAAAGTATGTTTTGTGGACGTGAATTCGTCGAGCCTCACATCCCGGAAATGGTCAAAACAGGAAAGAAGCAGCAAGGTTATGAGGGGTAGCGCCCTTTAGGATATGTGCATTTCCTTCTGGAAAAGGGTGGTATCATGGTATGGAGCCCAGATACTTACTCATGTTGAAACACTTTGTTTTTATGATTGTGTGAATTGATTAGAGAGCGCTCTCGGATAAAGGTCCCAAAGGACCGGGGGATGGCATATTCGGTCAGTTGTTACTCAGTTAGGGGTAACCCGGCCTTGTGTTGGTAGAGATCCGGTTTGGTTCTCGGGGATGTCCATCCAGAGGCATTCTCATGTGGCAATGGGAAGTTCCTTGGCCTGACCATTTGTTGGAAATCCAATTCCCAATACGAAACTTTTACGGTTTTAGTTGTAGAACCTGCTATTCACTTATGGTGGTCACCACTGTTTGGATAGTAGCTATAGTAGGCATACAATAATGGTCGTATGTTGGCTAAGATTTATATCTTTATTTTCGAAATATTTTACTACACTATGCACTAGTAATAATATCAAATGTTATTTTAAATGCGTATCAAGCATCTTTGGCTATCATAAGGAGAAATCTCCTCCGATTCTACGTTTGCATGTGTGTGTGTGCGGGAGGCCTTATGGTAGTCTCATTTTTAAAAGCATTGCGAATTGAATTTAAAAATATTCCTCTATTTTGATTTTAAAGATAAATAAACTGTTTTGAGTTCTCACACCAGTCACATGACTGACTCGGAGTTTATTGTTTTCCTTCCTAAACTCTGGGTGCCCACCAATTTTCCACACGGGCAGTTAAGAGTTAGGTTTATCAGGATATTCTGGATATTCAGGAGTTACTGGAGGCAAGCTGGATTGGCATGGCGTATTACTAGTATATAGTATTTCTTTTTCCGCTGCACTATTTGTTGTATGTTGTTGTACACTCTGATGAGATGATATGATGTAATGAAATGTGATGTAATGTAATAACTGATATAGTTCTTTGTTTAAAGATTATTCATTTATTATTATATGTTGTTCCGCTGCGAATTGTGAGATTCTGTTATTGTTCTGTTGTTGTTCCTTCTTCTCTATGTTCTATTTTAAAATTTTCTATTCTCTTTTTCTATTTTCAAATTCTCTATTTTCTATCTTCTTATCTACTCTTCTCTCTTTTTCTTTTCTTAAAATTCTTTTAAAACCCCTAACTATTCGGTTTTTCGGCAACGAAAATCCGCTATACGTTACATTTGGTATCAGAGCTGATGGTTAAGCGACAACCATGGTTCTGATGGGTATTACTCGTTAGAGATAGAGTCAGCAGTACTCTAGAATGAGTTTGAGTGTAATAATAGATATGAGCGCGTATTTGTTGGTGAATATAAAAACTAGTTTTTAAATTGGGTGAATAAGATAATTTTGCCCAAAACTATTTTTGTATAGAAAAAAATGATTTCCTATGAATTGTTAGAGTATATGGAATTAAATGAAATTGAATGAATTGAAATATTGAAATGAATTAGTGAATAAAACTAATTTAAAATAGTAATATGAATTAGCAAATGAAAGTAATCGATAGAATTCAATATTTAGAATTTAGAATTTAATTCAAATAGAATTTAAATTGAGAATTGAATTAGAATGAATTTGAAGTCGTGAATTGAATTGAAACGTGAAATTGAATGAAAATTAATATGTAACTTCAATACTGAAGTAAAAACATATAAAGAAGCATATATTGGAAATTTTGTAATAAAATTGGCAAAATAGTTTGAATATTGGATTTGGATGCTACTACTAGCAGGTTATACAGGTTATACAGGTGTATAAAAGAATTGAAATTTTGATTTCAAAGATAAAAATTGAATTGCTCGACAAAAAGGTACGTATTTCAATTTCAGTATGAGATTTGATGACTTTCTTCTCTAGCCACTTGGCTTTTCTCTTTTCTTTTTGATTCTGAGGGGCCGTGGTGCCATTTTGTAGTCGTACCGATCGAGCCGCGCAAAGGAAACGCTGGCGAAATTTTTCGAAAATTTAAGGTGTTAGAAAATTTTTGAGAAAAATTTGGATGTTTGAATTTGAATTTGAATTTAAACTTGAATTGTTAAGGAGAACAATATTGTAGGAACCTATAATTGGAGTTGGAAAGATAATTGAAATGATAATGAATCTCTAGTAAAAAGATTTAGGCTAGTAAGTTGATAAAACTATTTAGATTGTGAAAAATAATAAACGGGATAAGGGCATTCTTCTTAACTTGTAATTTCGGGACGAAATTCTTTTAAGGGGGAAAGATTGTAACGACCCAGAATTTTGAACAATTTAATTTGTAAATATTTGATTTATTTTAAATATTTAAATGATAATTTGACTTAAATTTCAAATTATCAGGATGAATTTGTGATTAAAATTTAGAATTTAATCTATTTAAAAGTTGAATAGAAATTTGAATTTTGACTTTGAAGTTGAAATTTAATATTGAACTTATATTTTAAATTTGAATTTGATGATTTAGAAAAAATAATTTGGATTTAAAATAAGAAAGATAAAATAATATAAAAAATAAATAAAAATATATATATAATAAATAAAGAATATATACTAGTTAAAATTTTTAACAACATAAATTTAACAAAATAAAAACAAAGCAAACAATTAACAAAAACTAATTAAATTTAAAAGAAAAGAAAAGAAAATAAAATAAAATAAAATAAATAAAAAAATAAGTAAACATTACCTTACTTACCTTACCTTGTTCCATGCCGTGACCCATGCTCAAAACCACGTTCTTCCTTCTGTTTTATACCCGGCCCTCTCCCCTATTTCATTCATACGAAATAAAAAAAAAAAAAGAAAAGAAAAAAAGAAAAATGGCGATACGCGCGCGTAGGAGCGGCGATTGGAGGCAAGTGGCGGCGGCATGGAGCTTGCACGTGGTGTCGCGATTTAGGGGATTCGTTTCCCAGCCAATTCGATGCGATGCCGGCTTGGATTTGGGGATCTATGCTCGCGTGAAGGTGGACATTGAGGCGAAGGAAGGCGCTCGACCTGGAGGAAGCAACTCGTGACTGCGATGGGTGAACGCGAGGGCTTAGGGCTTCGGCGGCGCGCGAGAGAAGGTCGAAGGGTGCGACGGCGATGGTGGCGATTCGTGGAGGTGCGCGCGACAAACGATGGCGACGATGGAAGCGGCGGCAGCTCGTGAGAAGGTGCAGTGGCGTTCGATAGTGAAGGTATTTGAATTTTATTTCTTAAAATTTAAAATTTAATTCAATGAAAACATATATACATTTGAAATATATAGTTTAAAATATAATGAAGTATTTAAATTGCAGTGAAGTATGTAGTTTTAAATATATATAAAAATGTTTTAAAGAAGTTGAAAAACATAATAATAATAAATAAATACAATTTAGTAAAAAGGAATTTAGTTTTAAATTTAAATCTTTAGTTAAACAATTTATTAAGAGAAAATTTGATTTAAAGAAATTTATTTAAAGTAAAATTTTAGTTAAAATAAATTTATTAAACAAAAGAAATATAATTTTATTTAAAGAAAAATTTGTTGATTTGAATTTATAAAAAAGGGAAATTAGTTCAAATTGAATTATTAGTTGAAATTAAATAAATTTATCTAAAGAAATTTTTATTTTCGAGAGGATTTATATAAGTAGAATTTTTGGAAACCTATTTTTAACTGTATAGGTGATTTAAAAAAAAAAAAAAAGGAATTAAATTACTAGTTTAGAATTAAAGTAGTAGTTGGATTTAAATTTTTAAAATGGAAATTGAATTGTTCGTTTGTTAGAATATTAATTAAATTAAAGTTAGCAAATAAGAAGATATGTTTAAAATTTAATTTATTTGTTAAAACCAAAATTTATTAGTTGATTTAATTTATGAAAAGGAAATTTAGTTCAAATTGGAAATCTCTAGTTAAAATTATTTTAAAAGAAGGAAATTAGTTTAAATAAATTTATTAAATGAGAAATTGGTTTAAAAGAAAATAATTTTATTAAAGAAAAAAAATTGTTAAAGATAAATTTAGATTAATTTATTAAAGAGAAAGAATGCTTCGAATTAAATAGTTAGTTAAGAAAATTTATAAAAGGAAATTGATATAAGGATATTAAACAAATATGATTAGTTCAGTTGTTATAAAATAAATAGTTTACGATAATAAATTTGTTTTATCTACTATAGTTACTAAAAAGGAAATCTTTAGTTAAAATTAAATCTATAGTTAATTAAATTTAATTTTTTAGTTGAAATATTTTTTTTTTTAAAGAAGAAACGGATTTAAATAAAACTATTGATTTATTAAAACAATCAAAAATGAAAATTTATTATTCGATCTATTCGAATATTAATAAATTGTATAAAATTGTTATACAAGGTATAAATGAAGAAATCAAGTTGAATTGGAAGTGGATGGCAAACAGGAATAAAAGGTGAGAACTTCTCACTCAAAAGGAATTTCTATTGTTTATTTAAATTTTAAATAGATAGATTTAAAATTGATTGACTGTGTTGATTGATTGCTTGAATGATGATTGTTATATATATTTATTGGATGTGAATAGACCCTATACGCCGTTAGTAAGCGGAGGTTATTTATTACACACATATACCGCGATATTCCACCTTGAAGTGGAATTGGTATTATATTATATATATAACAATATATATATATTGGCATATGTATATATTGCAGTTGATTGATTTCCCGCATTTCTTTTTAGCGGATGAGACCCTATTGCGCCGTTAGTAAGCGGATATATATTTATAAAATCCCATATACCGCGATATTCCGTCTTGAAACGGAATGGTATTGTGCTAATGTCTGTGGATGCAGGGAAACAGGTTGGAGGGATCCAACTGGATTCCTCACAAATATTTATTTGATTTCATATATTGTGATATTTGATTTTTATCATGAATGATATATGATGTTTGAAAGTTGTGATTGAATATCGATGTGTCGCATCATCGGGTCCAATTTTGAAGTTTAAAAATAACGATTTTTGATTTCTAAAGTGATTCTTGGAAATATACGTTTATAAAATATTTTTGGAATTGATTCATCTTAAATAAATAAACGTTATAATTTTAATATTAAAAAAAAAATTATGATTTTTGAGAAATACAGTTAAAAGTTGATTTTTGAAAATATGGGATTAGTGATTTTATAAAATAGTTTAAACTGGGATTTCTGAAATTATTATAAGAAGTTCAAAAATATTTTATAAATCAGAATGATGAAACTATGAAAGAGTTTAAGGATGTTTAAGGTAATAATATAAATTGTTCTATATTAAAAAGATTTATAAATTGATATTTATAAATTAAAAATATTGGAATTATAAAACAAGCTTTTATAAGTATTAGAAAGAATTGTGAATGAATTTCACAAATGAATGAAACTTATAGAATTATAACGGTGAAGTTCTAAATAGAATTTTATAAATAAAATTTATAAAGTTATTTAGGAAATAGATGTGGATAAATAAATGAATCTTAGAGGTTATAAGATTTATAGATTTGGGAAGTTTGAAGGAATGATTTTTGTAAATAAATAAATTATAAATATTTGACTTATAATATGAATTTTTAGTATGTCATTGTGATATGAATTAAGATAGGTTAATAAAGGAACTTATAAAAAGGAGTTGATATAAAATAAATAGAAATAGGATTTATAAACGTTGTTTTATAAATCCGCAACGACTTATTTTGATAAGGAATTGTTGTAATTTATTTATGGAATTATATTCATGTTTTAGACAGTGAATAATTCTTTAAAATAAAATGAATATAAGTGATGAAATTTATTAACAAGTGTATTCACGTTTTTGAATAGTGAATATTTTGTTAAAGAAATTATTTTAGAAGTGATGTTTTAAATAGAATTAAAACGATTTAAAGATGTTTTAAAATGTATTGAGATTCGAAACCATAGATTTCAACATTTATTGTTGAAATAAATGCTTTCGAGAAATAAAAAGGAAATAATGGATTATAACACTGTTGTTATAATAGATAATTTCCGAAAGGAAATGTTTTGTATAGTATTGGGATTTATATATCTATTTAAATTTCGAATCCCTATACTAGTGATTTTGGGTTGTTGTAACAATGTTTTACGCAACATTCGTTTTGGCCCAAATAAATATGTTTAAGAGAATGATTTCCTTAAAGAATGAAATATATACTTAATTCGATTTAAGTATATTGAATATTTTCCAAGTGTTGAAAATAAAAAGATTTGTGAATTACTTATTTAATAAGTATGGAATTGTTTTCCAATATGAAGTGAATATTTAGAAATTATCTTTTTGAAGATAAATTGAAATGGATAATTGAAATCGTATATGCATGAATGTTTTGAAATATAAATTCATTATGGAATTTATATGTGAAAGTGGAATTTGTTAAAAATAAATATTGATTTATTTTTGAAGTGTTGAAATTATATATCTTGTAAAGATATTTTGGAAAGTAAATAATTTGGAAAATTATTTGGAATCTGGTGATGTGTGCATATCAATTGATAGTTCAATAATCGACTATCAATATTTCCCTTTGAATGGGTATTTGATGTGAATTGATTGAATTTGAATGCACACTTATTTTTGAATAAGCGCTCACTATTCGGGTTAACCGGGAAAGGACCATGGGGTCGTATAACCCATTCCGAATATGTGATACGTCGTTGTGAATTGCATTGAAGATCGGTGTTGAAGACCGGTATTTGCGAGAGCGATAGGATGACCTATCGATTGTCTCTGCACTGGGTAGCTCCTGGTATAGAGATTCCATAAGTGATGGGAAATCCGATCAGGATTGTGGATATCCGGATTGCAAGGACTTCTTTGTAAGTGCCTTCGGTTCTGTTCGAGCCCGGAACAGACTTGTATGGATTGTATGTCTGACATTACAAGTTGAGATATAAAGCCGATTTCTTTCAAATATATTTCTGTTGGTGGCGGAGAATTTATTCTTTGCTCAACACCCTTCTTTGAGACGTATGTGCTCAAAGGTTATATAGTTGGAGTTATCAGCGATATATTCCCAGTTTGGTAATGTGACATGCTGAGTGATGCTGAAATGATCATTGTGTTGATTATTTGTGATAGGATCATTTATTTGATCGTCTATCTTAGTGATCATTGTGTTGATCATTTGTTGACCCAAAGCATGGCTTTTGTATAAAGTATGTTTTGTGGACGTGAATTCGTCGAGCCTCACATCCCGGAAATGGTCAAAACAGGAAAGAAGCAGCAAGGTTATGAGGGGTAGCGCCCTTTAGGATATGTGCATTTCCTTCTGGAAAAGGGTGGTATCATGGTATGGAGCCCAGATACTTACTCATGTTGAAACACTTTGTTTTTATGATTGTGTGAATTGATTAGAGAGCGCTCTCGGATAAAGGTCCCAAAGGACCGGGGGATGGCATATTCGGTCAGTTGTTACTCAGTTAGGGGTAACCCGGCCTTGTGTTGGTAGAGATCCGGTTTGGTTCTCGGGGATGTCCATCCAGAGGCATTCTCATGTGGCAATGGGAAGTTCCTTGGCCTGACCATTTGTTGGAAATCCAATTCCCAATACGAAACTTTTACGGTTTTAGTTGTAGAACCTGCTATTCACTTATGGTGGTCACCACTGTTTGGATAGTAGCTATAGTAGGCATACAATAATGGTCGTATGTTGGCTAAGATTTATATCTTTATTTTCGAAATATTTTACTACACTATGCACTAGTAATAATATCAAATGTTATTTTAAATGCGTATCAAGCATCTTTGGCTATCATAAGGAGAAATCTCCTCCGATTCTACGTTTGCATGTGTGTGTGTGCGGGAGGCCTTATGGTAGTCTCATTTTTAAAAGCATTGCGAATTGAATTTAAAAATATTCCTCTATTTTGATTTTAAAGATAAATAAACTGTTTTGAGTTCTCACACCAGTCACATGACTGACTCGGAGTTTATTGTTTTCCTTCCTAAACTCTGGGTGCCCACCAATTTTCCACACGGGCAGTTAAGAGTTAGGTTTATCAGGATATTCTGGATATTCTGGAGTTACTGGAGGCAAGCTGGATTGGCATGGCGTATTACTAGTATATAGTATTTCTTTTTCCGCTGCACTATTTGTTGTATGTTGTTGTACACTCTGATGAGATGATATGATGTAATGAAATGTGATGTAATGTAATAACTGATATAGTTCTTTGTTTAAAGATTATTCATTTATTATTATATGTTGTTCCGCTGCGAATTGTGAGATTCTATTATTGTTCTGTTGTTGTTCCTTCTTCTCTATGTTCTATTTTAAAATTTTCTATTCTCTTTTTCTATTTTCAAATTCTCTATTTTCTATCTTCTTATCTACTCTTCTCTCTTTTTCTTTTCTTAAAATTCTTTTAAAACCCCTAACTATTTGGTTTTTCGGCAACGAAAATCCGCTATACGTTACAGTCTTGTTGAGTTCATCCTGGTTCAGTTGCATATGTATGCACTTTGTATTTTGTATCACAGTGGTCATTTTTGTAATCTAGTTTGACCATGCTTCATTGATGTTGACATGTTGAGGCCTGGTGAACTCTTTTGATACAAGTCTGTACTTTTTTCATTTGAAGTGATTTGGTTGAGTCTGTAGCTTTTTTTGGACTGGGTTTACTTGTTATCTTGTAATCTGGTTTATCCCAGAACAGCTTTGACCAAATTGCATGTGCATATACATATGTCATTTTATTTTCTGCTTTGGTCTTGTTCATTTAAAAGCATTTGACTTTGATTGCTTGTTTCTATGACCAGTCTGGGTTCAAGTGTACATTCGAATTTTGGCCGAGGCTGTGTTGTATGTATCTTAACCCATAGTTTTGTATTGCACCTGAGTTGAATCCAGCTTAAAGCTTGAGTTTGACCTTGTGCTCATGTCGTGACTTTATTTGTATTGCACTTGAGTTGAACCCGGCTTTTGATTTGGTTTAGACCTTGTGCTCACCTGCCCTGTAATTTTATCAAGTGTATATCGGTATGCACGGTCTTGTGGCATATATAGTGATACACTGTGCATGTCACAAATTGTTTGTGTATGATGAATTCAAAATAAAATGATGACGAACAACCCAAATAACTGAGGTAAATACTATTTTCAAAATACATTTTATTTTACACTGCACAACTATTTCTTTTTCAATTTTACTACATCAGTATTTATTTCGCAAATCACTCAGATGCTGGATTCTATTTGGAATAGAGTTGAATATCAAATACGAGTGAACGAGTGAAATGTAGCGAGGTGCAAATGTATGTACAGTGAAAAATGTGATGTGATTGAAATTGTATTGTAATTGAAATTTGTGTATATACAGTGAGAGCTCGAATTTGTACTTCAAAATTGTAATAAAATATTTATTTGAATAAAATATATATTTGAATTCAAATTCCGAGTTATTTATTTTATTCAGCAAATATTTATTTAAATATATAGAAAATAAAATAGTACATTAACAAATACATTTAAATAAATATATATATATATATATATATGTTTATTATCATCAAACAAAAATCACATACCTCTCTATAACAAATCTCCCCCTTCATATATGCATGAAAATAAATACAAATATATAAATGAGCCTAGATGCAAATATAAAATACAAATTAAAACATTTGACCTATTATTTGCTAAAATTTTAACTTTTCTCTCCCTCTTTTGTTATCAGCAAAAGAGTAATAGTGGTAGAAAAATGGAGATTAAGTGATAGACATTAATTCTCATTAATACTCAATCGAGTATAAATATTAAATTTCAATATAAAATCAAACAAAAATCATAAATACTCTGTTTGACACATATTCCACTTTACAGTGATATGGATGATGTCGATAACAAAACCATATGGTTGTGTCTATTTGGGGTATATTTACAACAGGAATTTGAATCTCTACTAAGCATGCATAACGGTTAGGACTTTTAAATGAGATTAGTAGTATTCCCAATGTTTTTATAAAAAAATGAATTCAAGTATCTTTTAACCACGCATAACCATGAGAACTTTTAAATGGGATTAGAATCAACTTGTCTATTTAATCAATCAATTTTGATATGCGTTCCATATATGCATAACCGTGAAGACTTTTAAATGAGCATGGAAGCACATAATCAAAAATTCCAAGTAGTTCACCCATGCATAATCGTGAGGACTTTTAAATGAAAGTGAATACTTTGGAAGTTTTTATTTATTAAAAATATAATGGAATGAAAAACGAATAATTTCCCATTAAAAGACCGCATATTGACATACTATATTGGATTTTAATGAGTGATGGTCGATAGAAATATGATAGAATTAGAAATGGTCATGGAATTTTTACGAACAAAAAGTTTTTATAACTCTTGTTTAAATTTTTAAAGAAATTTACTAATTATACTGTCACAAGTTATCATATATGATTAATATCAACACTCATCACTTTTTCAATCACTATTTATCTTTTCGATAATTAGTATGGAGTCAGATAGTTAAATAGTCATTTTAAAATCAAAATAATTATAAAATCAAAATTTCCGAAATGACCAATCTGAAATAAGGTCAACAAAAACGATTTTCTAGAAGGGTTTTTAGAAAAATGTCTGTTATTTGAAAATTATTTCAAGTGAAAAATATGCAGATATTTTCTTTGAAAATGATGCAGCTACTATATATCTCAACATAAATCATGTTCCACCAGTCATTTTACTATCAACTAGATTACCAGTGTAATCTACATCCGAATTTTCCTTTAACTGAAGATTATCATTAGTTTGATGTTATAGAGCAGACCATGAAGTGTGCAACAAAATACCTAAAAATCATTTCTAATAGTTTTAAATGAAGTTCTCTTGAATTTGAATTGAAGCCGTGTAAATAAACAAACTGTGACCATAGTGTCAGATACCAAAGCAAAAAGATAAGCAAATATATCCATGTGTATTATGAGTAATCAGCAATCAATAAAACATCATCATTTGTAACGACCCGTAAATTTTCGATAATTTAATAAGATTTCGTGATTTAGTGTTAGAAAATTTTTTGTAATTCGTTTAGAATAATAATAACTGGAATGAATTGCAACAATAATTATCCAAGTAATGAAAAATAAAAGTTACTTAGTGAATGCCTTTGCAATCAAAAGTTGAATAGGATAATAAATGTGGGATTCATTGGGTATAATAGAGAAATTGATGGATAAGTAAAATCTATTTAAGATCAAATATTGAATATTGAACAGGTAAATTGTTTAAATTAAATATTTAAAACTTATTGAATAATTGAATAACTGTAAAATGAAAATAGTGTTCTAAATTGTGAATTGTTATAGGTTGAATCTTATAAGTTCAATTTCAATATTTCAAGAGAAAATGAATTATTGGATAAGCGAAATTGTTTAAATTTAATATTTGGAATTTATTGAATAAATAAATAATGGGAATTGAATAACCGTATGATGGAAATGGTTGTTCTATAATTTTAATTCATTTCAAAAAGTTAAATTTTAAAGTTTATTTTGAATATTTCAAAAGATAGATTTAAGACTAATCAAATTTGTTAAATTTAATATTACAAATGTTTGAATAATTAAATTTCGAATTTGATATGATTAATTTGATATTGAAATTTAATATATGAAAATAGAGTGAATAATTTAAATTGATTTAATATGATTCAAATTGGTTTCCAAAGTGAATGTAAGTTATATCGGGATTTTAATAGAGTTAATAAAATTTTAAAAATTGGAATTTATTGGATAAATTGAATAACGGGTTTAATATGATTAAAAATGATTTGTAAAATTTTATGTTATCATATTAAAGTTAGAATGATGTTGTAGAACTTTTAAAATCGAATTAAAAGTAAATTTGTGAAAATTGAATATTTTAATATTTAATTATCGACTGGAAAATAGCCAAATTTTGAACAGTCTCAGAATTGGACGAAACTAGTTCCATTGGATCCGTAATAGTTAGTTATTATCGGATTTCAATTTTCGTAGCAATCGGAGTTATCGGTTGACCGTGGCAGCTCGAAACGCATCGAAATTGTTTTAATATTAATTTAACGAGTAAAATTAGCCATTTTTCAAACGGTCTCGGATTTCGATGGAACTAGTTTCATCGGATCCGTAATGTGATATTATTGTAAGATTTCAAATTTCGTGTCGATTGGATTTATCGTTTGTCCGGGGCAAGCCAAAACGCCTAGAAAATCGTTTAATCGGTTTAATTTAAAATTGACCGTTTATTGCTGTAACTCGCACAGATGATCGAATTAGCTCCCGAAACCTGTTTCATTGTGTCCGGAACGCGGGATAAACCCTAGGAACGTCAGTTACCGCACGAAATTCGGAGTTTGGAAAAGCCGGATAAATAATATTCGCCGTTTCCTATAAATAGACCCCCTTTTTTTCACAAGAAAAAAAGAAAGAAAACCCTAGCCGCCTCCTCACAACCAATGGCCGAAAATGTCAGATCTTCTCCCCTCAGCTTCTTCAAATCCGTAAAGCGATTCAACAAATTTCCAACTGCAACATTGAAGAGCGTATTGAGTTCTACGAGTTCAACGGTGGAGATCGAGTTTGGGCGAACGATTCTACGGCAATTGGGGCTGGAACCTTGGCCGTTCGGCCTCGTACCGCGTGCAGTAGGGAGGGCCGAGCTCCTTGGCTTTGCAGCCGAGCATAGAGGAGGTGATGGCGCTTCTAATGGTGGTGCCTGATCTGCGTGGAGGTGCTCGTGGGTGGTGCGTGATTTTGGGCATAGGGCCGGCTATGGGTTTCGAAATCTCGTTCGTGCCTGGGCAGAAGAAGAACGCGTGAAAGGAGATGGGTGCGGTCGTGATTCATCAAGGGGATGGACGGTCCTGATTGCTAGGTTATAAAATATAAAGAAAATTGTAAATTTGTTATATTATAAATCGTGCAGTGTTTAAAATGCGATATCTTGTTGATACGAGGTCGGATTTTGACGAAACAAATTGCGTTGCAATCGTTTTGTCGAGCACTACGCTATGGAATTGGATTGGAATCATTTGGAGCTAGAGAAAATTTTGGATTAAATCGAACGTCGTTCGATTTGATTTAAAATCGTGAAAATCAAGGTGAGTGTTTTATAACGCTCACACCGTACTAAATATCTTTATGCTAGTTAAATTTGACATTATGATTTGATATGAATTTTAGTAGTCGTTGTTTGATAGAATTTAATTGTCATATAGATTGTCATTTGAATTAACCGTTGAATATTAACTGACAGTTAAATTGAAATTAAAATTGAATTGCGATTAAATTACCTGACATCGATAACTATGAAATTGCCATGAATTGAATTGCCTATTGGATGATGTATTTCGATGGATGCTATTGGTTGATATTTAAATGTTTGGATGTTTATTTGCTTATATATATCCTGTTATGCATACATATGATACTGTGATTTAATTTAAGTAATATATACTCATCCCTGACATTTAATTGAAATAAATAATTACTTGGCATTAGGATAGAAAATTATATACGGACACCGAATTGGCTAAATTAATAATTTTAAATCGTCGATCTGAAATTTTATTTAAATGTTTGATTTAAAAGTTATAAATAGAAATAAATTTATAGAAATCGAATTTATTGGGAAATTGAGTTTGGAATGTTGAAATAAATTTTGGTAAAAGAAAATTGTTAAATAATTTAAGTTGAGACTTTGAGAATAAAATTTGGGGTATGATTGAATTTCGAAAATCTATTTGATTTAAAGATTAAACATTATTTCGAACTTTGAGTATTACTACGTAAAAGCGACATAAAAATGATATTTTGGAATTGAGCTTGAAATTGAATCATATTTGAAATTTAGATTTAAATTTGAGTATTGAAGGATAATTAAGTAAAAGTGAGATATAAACGATATTTTGAAATCGAGCTTGGAATCGAATCATGTTTGAAACTTGGATTTAAACTCGTATATTGATGGATAATTTTGTAAGTGTTCTAAATGGATATTTTGAAAAACCAAGCTCTAAATCGATATAAATTGAAATTGAACTAATTGAAAGTGAATATAAAATTGAATAAATTTGAAGTCAAAGTTGACGTTGAATTGAAATCGAAATTGAAATCGGTAGAATGGAAATTGAAATTGATTTGAATTGGGAAGATATAATTGAAATGGATTGGTTTTGAAGCTATTTTATTTTGTTTTACAAATTACTCAGCTATATATACTATTTTTGAATGCTTAAACTATTTTAATCTATTTTAAATCTACTTAACCCAATTTAAATTACTTTAAACAATTTACCTATTTCAAATCCATTTTAAGATTTTAAGTATTTTAACTATTTTCATTATGAAAAACTACTTTTAAACTACTTAAAACTATTTTCTAAAAATTCTAAGCCGGTCAATAAAGTGGAATGTTTATATTTAAATCTTGAATTTAAAATACGAATTGAGTTAAGTGAAGTTGCAACCTAAATTGAAATTCGAAATGATTTTGAAATCGAAATGAGATATTGATGCGAAAATTGATTTTGAAACGGAATCTGATATTTTGAAAGATACGATGATATTTGAAATGGATTTGATTTTTGAAGCGAATATGATATTTTGATATCAATTATGAAGCGATTTGAAATATAAAGAGCCAAAGGTGTAAAAATACGTAGTTATTAAAGAGACCGGGATCGGATATGGACATACTCTCTGTCGATACCGAAAACCACTTTAATAACTATTATACGCGGAGTGATGATCCAGAATGAAGTGGATGGTTTGGTGAACGCGTTGACTGAAGAAAGAGAACGATTATTGGATGACCCCTGACATGACTAAAACAGGAGCCGCGCCGGGCCATTGAGGTTCGCCACCTCTAGCGGACACACTTCTTCGATACCATATCTATTACATTTGTGATGCGATTTGGGTGCACCGCTTGATTTCGGAGTGTTGTTTCGCGGTGTTGGGGTAGCTGCTGGCTATGCCCAACATCAGTCCGGATCACGCAACTACTAGTATCCTAGTTGGTATCGCCTCATGTACCTTGTCATACTGATTATCCTATTCGCGACCACTACGTTTTGATTTGTACCTTGAGTATATGGATTGCCCTCTGGTGACTTTCGGTTTTGGGGAAACTACGGTCTTGTATATGCTTTTGGGAATATAAAATGTGTTAAGGGGGATCATGGTAACGCCTTAATGCTATTTTGATACTTTATATTACTGATAGGCATTATCTACTTAGCGTATATTACTACATAGTAGATAGTTTAACGGATCCTTGAGAGATGGAAAATCCCGTAACATCTCTTGAGTTATTGCACGCACGTTGACACTGGATAGGAGATGTAAAACCCCGTAAACATCCCTGACGCCGTTACACTCATATTTATTTACGATTGATTTCACTTTCATAAGGATATTTTAGTCCTGACTCGAGTGTTTTGTCTTTTCATTACGCTCGGGTCGGTCCTGAGTTTTTTCAGATTTTTGAAGATCTATTCTGGAGGATGAAGACGAAGATTTGGTATACTATTACTATTATTACCCTTGCATCATGTTATCTGCTGCATTATTTTAATTGTTCTGTTGTATATGTATAACTCTGATAAATGTTGTATAAATAATTGTCAAAGTATAGTAAGCAGCTTCATGAACTGTTTATTTGACTATTATATTTTCTCGTTCCGCTGCGAGATTCGGTGTTGTTTCATTTCCTTTATTTCTCTTCCTTTTCTTTTCTTATTTACCCCAATAACTATCTGCCCTTTTGAATGGTTTGGAATCGACATATATATTTGATCGTCGATTTAGATTGTCCAAAAAGGCGGGACGTTACAGTTGGTATCAGAGCTTTGGTTTAGCGATAAACCTTGGCTCTAGTGGGGAATAACTCATTGAAATAGAGGTAAACTATATGAATGAGTTGAGTGTATATGAGAGAGCGTATTTGTTAGTGATATAAAATGTTTTATATTGTGTCGGTTGATTTGTTGAGCGGCTTATGGATTCGGGTCAATACGAGTAATTAACATCATTGACAGGGATCTCTAAACACTTAAACAGAACAATTCGACATAGTATTGCTTTGAAATTGGGTAAATGAAATAATTTTGCCCTAAATTATATTTTGTATATAAAGAATTTATTTCAAAATTTATTGTGATCAATCTAGCTTATTTGGTTGTTGGAAATGAAATATTGGCTATTAACATTAATTGGATATTGTGATTTAATAAATAAGATGAACTACAAAATGAGCGGCAATAAAACAACTTGTAAAATGTTTTAAGAAAAAAAAAATCCTATAAGATATTTTATAAAGGTGACTTATAAATTTAAAAATAGATTTAAATTGGAAAATATTGAATTTAAGGCCCGGAGATTTTGAAAATGGTTTTCAAAGTTTTGAGGAAATAAATAGTAATATTAGTTGGAAATGGTTTATGGAAATATTTTGAAAGGATTTTAAAGGAAAGAATGAATTCAGTATTCCTCTCTTATGTCGCTGGAAAATAATTTCGGTGATGACTGCGTAGCATCATCGACGTTCATTTTCGAGTCTCAAAGTGGGGAGGCTTCTAGAAAGCTTTGCTTTTCTTCGAAATTATTTTGCGTAAAGGGGTTTTGGTTTAAACTCCAAAGGTATGATTTAATATATTAAATGTATAAGTATATATATTTATTTCAAACGATTTGAAAAGAACCGGGCATTTAAATTTCTAGGTCCTGTTAATTAATAATTTTCAAATTATTTGAATAAATTGTGAATAACCAGAATTTATAAAATAAGAGGATTAAGATATCTAAGATATTGTTTGGGAAAACTTTAAAGTTGAAAGGTAAAGAGGATTTAAACAAATTAAATTTGTGAACATTCTAGTTAACTAAAATGAAATTCTATAAATTTGTATAATACCAAAATTACATTATGATAACATATAACAAGACTTACCAAATGTTAAAAGTTAAAATGATGTTTTGGATATGTAATGAGATATTGTACAATTAAACAGAACCTGAAAGCAATTGAAATATACAAGTAAGGAAAACTCAAAAAGGGAATTAAAATGTATATAAATGAAAATTTTTGATTGTGATAAAAATTATATATACTTAAATATAGCATGAAATTATGAACGGATAAATGGAACAAGTAAGTGAACTTAAGTAAGAAGATAAATGAATCGTATTATATCTTTATAAATTGGTTATAGAAATAAATATAAATTGCAAAGGATTGTAAGAAAATTAAATTTGTAACCTTTAAGATAACTATAAACTAAGAAAAGTCATATATAAGAAGTTAGGCTTTTATGGAATGACTATAAATTAAAGTGATGATTAATAAAATGTTCTGCGTTAATAAATGTTCCACAAATAAATTTGTATTAACTGAAATTATGAAAATGAAATAAATGTAAACAAAGGAATTTCTTATAGCTAAGAATCAATTGGAAATGAAATTGAATTTAATTAAATCACATGGAATGTTTAAAATGAACTTGAGTAAGAAAATTCTTTGATATGATGTTAAGAAAAGATAATGTCAAAGAATATGCTATGTAAAGAAATGAATATACTAACTGAATAATGGATTGTGAGTAATTAAGTGAAAAAAATAGAAGTCAATAAAATAATTTAATATAGATAAATTGGATAGAAACAGATTGTAGGTATATTATTTTATTCGCCCAACGATTTGATCCAAATTCGAGCATAAAATTTCGAGATGATTTATATCGATCCAAGTTAGGATTTTTCACTCGATTTTCGACGGCGAACCCTAGATACGGATTTTTAATTTGACTCTGGAATTCTCTATCATAGTATATGGCTATGCAAGGAGAGTAACAGTTTCCAATCAAGGAACCAAATCTGAGTCCGCACTAGAGAGTCGGGTGAACGATACTAGTTTGGAAGTGAAATTATGTGATCGAATAAGCGATTAGATTGATATTGCTCACGGATGATATATGTACGGCTTACGGACTTAATTAAAGTTAATATTGGAAATATATGATGCCAAATATAAAATGATTCTTTTAAAATTATGTAACAGAATATATATATAAAAGAAATAAACCAAATCGAATGTAAAATAATAATTTGGTTATGTTGGGTATGATTTGGTTGTTATGTTATTGTTAGTTGATTGTTAAGTGTAAATTGAAGCTATAAATCATTGAAATCAAATTGGAAGTTAAAGGAATTTAAATAGAATTTAATTTGATTCAAATTGGAAGTGAACTAATGTAAATATAAATTAATGAATGTTAACTAATTGAATTGAGAATGAATGTTAGTAAAATCCAACGTTAATGAATCAACTGTGATTAAAATTGAAAACCAAGTCAATAAATATTAATGAGAAGTGAATTTATATTGATTGGTTATGGATTTGTTGGATGGTAGTTGGATGATAGTTGATTGATGGTTGCAATTGTTGTTTTGTTGCATTTGCTATGTTGGCACATGTAGTTGTTATGTTGCTATATGATGTATATTGATATTATTTTCGTATATGCATGTTTCTCATAGTTTGTTGAGTGTTTAGTAGGTGCGGATTGCGCTTGCTTCGCATTTGGAGCTCGCCTTCGCGCTATATTATTCGTATATGCTCGCTAATAAAAATATAAGGTACATGTTTATTTTATCATTGGATTTGGTGATTTTTGATGAGCCACTTGGCTTTTGGATTTTCTTTTTATGGTTTGGGGCCCGTAGAGGCGTTTTTTAGTTGTACCGATCGAGCCGCGCAAAGGAGACTCTGCCGAAATTTTCCGTAAAATCCGGGTGTTAGAAAATTTTTCAAGTTTTAAAATTTTTATAACTTGTTTTGATAACTAACTTTTAAAGTTAGAAGGGCGTTTGGAATAACTTAGTAAAAGTGTAGTAATGGCTTTATAAGTGGAATTACATTGTTTTATAAGTTTGTAACTTTGAGATAAATATACCTAATGTTGAATTCTATACTTAGTTCCTTTTTCCTTTTTGGGGACGAAAAGTTTTTAGTGGGGGAGAGTGTAACGACCCGTAAATTTTTGATAATTTAAATACCTAATTTAATAAGATTTCATGATTTAGTGTTAGAAAAAAATTTGTAATTCGTTTAGAATAATAATAACTGGAATGAATTGCAACAATAATTATCCAAGTAATGAAAAATAAAAGTTACTTAGTGAATGCCTTTGCAATCAAAAGTTGAATAAGATAATAAATGTGGGATTCATTGGGTATAATAGAGAAATTGATGGATAAGTAAAATCTATTTAAGATCAAATATTGAATATTGAACAAGTAAATTGTTCAAATTAAATATTTAAAACTTATTGAATAATTGAATAACTGTAAAATGAAAATAGTGTTCTAAATTGTGAATTGTTTAAAGGTTGAATCTTATAAGTTCAATTTCAATATTTCAAGAGAAAATGAATTATTGGATAAGCGAAATTGTTTAAATTTAATATTTGGAATTTATTGAATAAATAAATAATGGGAATTGAATAACCGTATGATGGAAATGGTTGTTCTATAATTTTAATTCATTTCAAAAAGTTAAATTTTAAAGTTTATTTTGAATATTTCAAAAGATAGATTTAAGAATAATCAAATTTGTTAAATTTAATATTACAAATGTTTGAATAATTAAATTTCGAATTTGATATGATTAATTTGATATTGAAATTTAATATATGAAAATAGAGTGAATAATTTAAATTGATTTAATATGATTCAAATTGGTTTGCAAAGTGAATGTAAGTTATATCGGGATTTTAATAGAGTTAATAAAATTTTAAAAATTGGAATTTATAGGATAAATTGAATAACGGGTTTAATATGATTAAAAATGATTTGTAAAATTTTATGTTATCATATTAAAGTTAGAATGATGTTGTAGAACTTTTAAAATCGAATTAAAAGTAAATTTATGAAAATTGAATATTTTAATATTTAATTATCGACTGGAAAATAGCCAAATTTTGAACAGTCTCAGAATTGGACGAAACTAGTTCCATGGGATCCGTAATATTTAGTTACTATCGTATTTCAATTTACGTAGCAATCAGAGTTGTCGGTTGACCGTGGCAGCTCGAAACGCATCGAAATTGTTTTAATATTAATTTAACGAGTTAAATTAGTCATTTTTCAAACGGTCTCGGATTTCGACGAAACTAGTTTCATCGGATCCGTAATGTGATATTATTGTAAGATTTCAAATTTCGTGTCGATTGGATTTATCGTTTGTCCGGGGCAAGCCAAAACGCCTAGAAAATCGTTTAATCGGTTTAATTTAAAATTGACCGTTTATTGCTGTAACTCGCGCAGACGATCGAATTAGCTCCCAAAACCTGTTTCATTGTATCCGGAACGCGGGATAAATCCTAGAAACGTCAGTTACCGCACGAAATTCGGAGTTTGGAAAAGCCGGATAAATAATATTCGTCGTTTCCTATAAATAGACCCCCTTTTTTTCACAAAAAAAAAAGAAAGAAAACCCTAGCCGCCTCCTCTACAACCAATGGCCGAAAATGTCAGATCTTCTCCCCTCAGCTTCTTCAAATCCGTAAAGCGATTCAACAAATTTCCAACTGCAACATTGAAGAGCGTATTGAGTTCTACGAGTTCAACGGTGGAGATCGAGTTTGGGCGAACGATTCTACGGCAATTGGGGCTGGAACCTTGGCCGTTCGGCCTCGTACCGCGTGCAGTAGGGAGGGCCGAGCTCCTTGGCTTTGCAGCCGAGCATAGAGGAGGTGATGGCGCTTCTAATGGTGGTGCCTGATCTGCGTGGAGGTGCTCGTGGGTGGTGCGTGATTTTGGGCATAGGGCCGGCTATGGGTTTCGAAATCTCGTTCGTGCCTGGGCAGAAGAAGAACGCGTGAAAGGAGATGGGTGCGGTCGTGATTCATCAAGGGGATGGACGGTCCTGATTGCTAGGTTATAAAATATAAAGAAAATTGTAAATTTGTTATATTATAAATCGTGCAGTGTTTAAAATGCGATATCTTGTTGATACGAGGTCGGATTTTGACGAAACAAATTGCGTTGCAATCGTTTTGTCGAGCACTACGCTATGGAATTGGATTGAAATCATTTGGAGCTAGAGAAAATTTTGGATTAAATCGAACGTCGTTCGATTTGATTTAAAATCGTGAAAATCAAGGTGAGTGGTTTATAACGCTCACACCGTACTAAATATCTTTATGCTAGTTAAATTTGACATTATGATTTGATATGAATTTTAGTAGTCGTTGTTTGATAGAATTTAATTGTCATATAGATTGTCATTTGAATTAACCGTTGAATATTAACTGACAGTTAAATTGAAATTAAAATTGAATTGCGATTAAATTACCTGACATCGATAACTATGAAATTGCCATGAATTGAATTGCCTATTGGATGATGTATTTCGATGGATGCTATTGGTTGATATTTAAATGTTTGGATGTTTATTTGCTTATATATATCCTGTTATGCATACATATGATACTGTGATTTAATTTAAGTAATATATACTCATCCCTGACATTTAATTGAAATAAATAATTACTTGGCCATAGGATAGAAAATTATATACGGACACCGAATTGGCTAAATTAATAATTTTAAATCGTCGATCTGAAATTTTATTTAAATGTTTGATTTAAAAGTTATAAATAGAAATAAATTTATAGAAATCGAATTTATTGGGAAATTGAGTTTGGAATGTTGAAATAAATTTTGGTAAAAGAAAATTGTTAAATAATTTAAGTTGAGACTTTGAGAATAAAATTTGGGGTATGATTGAATTTCGAAAATCTATTTGATTTAAAGATTGAACATTATTTCGAACTTTGAGTATTACTACGTAAAAGCGACATAAAAATGATATTTTGGAATTGAGCTTGAAATTGAATCATATTTGAAATTTAGATTTAAATTTGAGTATTGAAGGATAATTAAGTAAAAGTGAGATATAAGCGATATTTTGAAATCGAGCTTGGAATCGAATCATGTTTGAAACTTGGATTTAAACTCGTATATTGATGGATAATTTTGTAAGTGTTCTAAATGGATATTTTGAAAAACCAAGCTCTAAATCGATATAAATTGAAATTGAACTAATTGAAAGTGAATATAAAATTGAATAAATTTGAAGTCAAAGTTGACGTTGAATTGAATTGAAATCGAAATTGAAATCGGTAGAATGGAAATTGAAATTGATTTGAATTGGGAAGATATAATTGAAATGGATTGGTTTTGAAGCTATTTTATTTTGTTTTACAAATTACTCAGCTACATAAACTATTTTTGAATACTTAAACTATTTTAATCTATTTTAAATCTACTTAACCCAATTTAAATTACTTTAAACTAATTTACCTATTTCAAATCCATTTTAAGATTTTAAGTATTTTAACTATTTTCATTATGAAAAACTACTTTTAAACTACTTAAAACTATTTGCTAAAAATTCTAAGTTGGTCAATAAAGTGGAATGTTTATATTTAAATCTTGAATTTAAAATACGAATTGAGTTAAGTGAAGTTGCAACCTAAATTGAAATTCGAAATGATTTTGAAATCGAAATGAGATATTGATGCGAAAATTGATTTTGAAACGGAATCTGATATTTTGAAAGATACGATGATATTTGAAATAGATTTGATTTTTGAAGCGAATATGATATTTTGATATCAATTATGAAGCGATTTGAAATATAAAGAGCCAAAGGTGTAAAAATACGTAGTTATTAAAGAGACCGGGATCGGATATGGACATACTCTCTGTCGATACCGAAAACCACTTTAATAACTATTATACGCGGAGTGATGATCCAGAATGAAGTGGATGGTTTGGTGAACGCGTTGACTGAAGAAAGAGAACGATTATTGGATGACCCCTGACATGACTAAAACAGGAGCCGCGCCGGGCCATTGAGGTTCGCCACCTCTAGCGGACACACTTCTTCGATACCATATCTATTACATTTGTGATGCGATTTGGGTGCACCCCTTGATTTCGGAGTGTTGTTTCGCAGTGTTGGGGTAGCTGCTGGCTATGCCCAACATCAGTCCGGATCACGCAACTACTAGTATCCTAGTTGGTCTCGCCTCATGTACCTTGCCATATTGATTATCCTATTCGCGACCACTACGTTTTGATTTGTACCTTGAGTATATGGATTGCCCTCTGGTGACTTCCGGTTTTGGGGAAACTACGGTCTTGTATATGCTTTTGGGAATATAAAATGTGTTAAGGGGGATTATGGTAACGCCTTAATGCTATTTTGATACTTTATATTACTGATAGGCATTATCTACTTAGCGTATATTACTACATAGTAGATAGTTTAACGGATCCTTGAGAGATGGAAAATCCCGTAACATCTCTTGAGTTATTGCACGCACGTTGACACTGGATAGGAGATGTCAAACTCCGTAAACATCTCTGACGCCGTTACACTCATATTTATTTACGATTGATTTCACTTTCATAAGGATATTTTAGTCCTAACTCGAGTGTTTTGTCTTTTCATTACGCTCGGGTCAGTCCTGAGTTTTTTCAGATTTTTGAAGATCTATTCTGGAGGATGAAGACGAAGATTTGGTATACTATTACTATTATTACCCTTGTATCATGCTATCTGCTGCATTATTTTAATTGTTCTGTTGTATATGTATAACTCTGATAAATGTTGTATAAATAATTGTCAAAGTATAGTAAGCAGCTTCATGAACTGTTTATTTGACTATTATATTTTCTCGTTCCGTTGCGAGATTCGGTGTTGTTTCATTTCCTTTATTTCTCTTCCTTTTCTTTTCTTATTTACCCCAATAACTATCTGCCCTTTTGAATGGTTTGGAATCGACATGTGTATTTGATCGTCGATTTAGATTGTCCAAAAAGGCGGGACGTTACAGTTGGTATCAGAGCTTTGGTTTAGCGATAAACCTTGGCTCTAGTGGGGAATAACTCATTGAAAAAGAGGTAAACTATATGAATGAGTTGAGTGTATATGAGAGAGCGTATTTGTTAGTGATATAAAATGTTTTATATTGTGTCGGTTGATTTGTTGAGCGGCTTATGGATTCGGGTCAATACGAGTAATTAACGTCATTGACAGGGATCTCTAAACACTTAAACTGAACAATTCGACATAGTATTGCTTTGAAATTGGGTAAATGAAATAATTTTGCCCTAAATTATATTTTGTATATAAAGAATTTATTTCAAAATTTATTTTGATCAATCTAGCTTATTTGGTTGTTGGAAATGAAATATTGGCTATTAACATTAATTGGATATTGTGATTTAATAAATAAGATGAACTACAAAATGAGCGGCAATAAAACAACTTGTAGAATGTTTTAAGAAAAAAAAATCCTATAAGATATTTTATAAAGGTGACTTATAAATTTAAAAATAGATTTAAATTGGAAAATATTGAATTTAAGGCCCGGAGATTTTGAAAATGGTTTTCAAAGTTTTGAAGAAATAAATAGTAATATTAGTTGGAAATGGTTTATGGAAATATTTTGAAAGGATTTTAAAGGAAAGAATGAATTCAGTATTCCTCTCTTATGTCGCTGTAAAATAATTTCGGTGATGACTGCGTAGCATCATCGACGTTCATTTTCGAGTCTCAAAGCGGGGAGGCTTCTAGAAAGCTTTGCTTTTCTTGCCTGGAACAGCTAGAATCCAACTAACAATTGTTTTTGTTCCTTAGCCTGCCACCACGTCTACACGAGAAATGATTTTTTTGACCTTTTTGTTTTTATAGGTCATGATTGTTAGGGGCAAATAATTTTGAAGAATATGTTTGAATAGACCCAAAACTATTTATATTTGTTCCTTTATGCACCCAAATTTGTTTGAGTTTAAGAGAATATACATTTGTGCCTTTGGGAACCCAAATTGGTATGGTTTACACGATTTGGGTCTACACCAGCAAATATTGTGATTATGTCCAAATTTTCCACAAATTTGCATTTTGAATTTACTTGATTAATTTTGCTTTTAATACATTCATAGTGATTATACCCAAGTCCTTGTCTATCTGTATTAACATGTTGTTTCCTTAATAGCATATTTAGCGATCTTTCTCATTCGAAGAATTTTCCTAATATTGTAGACAATTGTTGGACTTTTGTTTTGAGAGATTCATTTTCGTTCAATTATTGTGTGCATTTTTTAATAGAGTTTTATCTCCTAGTATTTTCACATTCTTTCAAAATCAGAATTTCATTTTCAAGCGATTTAATTTTAATTTCTGACTTTTTAATCTCTTATATGAATGTTGGACACTTATCACATTAGGGCTCTTAGTTTGATAGTTTTTAACCAATTGATCAACTTGTTTATTTGATTCTATCAAACTGTTTCTTTGTGATTCAATTTTGGCATATTTCTCCCTAAGTCGTTCAAAACAGCCATTTACTTCGTGAAATATATAAGTAATTTTGAGTGAGTGAGTTTTGATACCTCGCTTAGCTCGTCATCATCGCTATTTGTTATATCACCTCAATGGCATAGATCTGCTTTCTCACTCTCACTGCTATTACTTTTATTATCATCGTCACTTTTATTCCACGAAGCTATAAAACTTCTCCTTTTTGATTTCTTCCCTTGGTCGAGTCGATTTCGGGAGCAATTGGGCTTGATATGACCGGGTTTATTGCACTTGTGACATATGATTTCCTGCTCTTGTGAGTTGTATAGTGCTTTTATTATTCTGCTTTTCAATTGTTGATTTAGAGCTTGATTTTCGTATCTACGATTCCACTTTTTGAATTTCTTTATTAATAGTACTAGCTCAACTACTCCATCATCATCACTTTCTGTTGTTCCTTTAAGTGTTATTGATTTCTTTGGAGTATCGTCTCCTTCTCATTCTTCCTTGAATTTCATTTCTAGCTCGTAAGTGGTGAGATTTCTGATGAGCTCTTCAACTTTGATTTGTTTCAAATCCTTTGATTCTTGAATGGCTGTAAATTTTGCTTCAAAATTCCGTGGGAGGACTCTAAGGATTTTTCGGACTATTTCCAACTCTATGTGTGATTTTCTGAGAGCTTTTGATTTGTATACAAGATTGGAAAGTCGTCTATACATCTCTTTAACATTTTCATCCTTGGCCATTGTGAAGCTCTCGTATTTGCTACTAAGCATGGCAAGGTGAGATACTTTGACTTGAGACATTCCTTCGTGAGTCACTTAAAGTGTGTGCCAGATTTCCTGTGCAGTTAGACAATGTGAGACACGATTAAATTCAATTTGATCTAATGAACAAACAATAGAATTCATAGCTTTGGCATTAGTATTATGTAGTTTATTTTCTAGATCTATCCATTGATCCATTGGTTTATCTATTTCCTAATTATTTACAACTAAAGTTTGCGCTCTACAACTTGTCTCAACAATATTCCAAGCATCAATGGTTTTCAGAAAAAATTTCATTCTATTTTTCCAACAAACATATTCACCATTGAACATTGGTGGTTTAACTATAAACTGACCCTCAGAATAAGCGTTATTAAAAAAGGTCATTTTAAAAATTCAAATTTAAACATAAAACTTTATTTTTGAAAACAAATCAAATTTTTAAACAAAAATTGACTTCTGTCCTAGCTCTGATACCACTTGTAGGATCGATTTCATCCTAGAGGGGGGGTGAATATGGTGATACTATTAATTATAAAAATTATTGTGGAAGTTTATAAAATAATTTCAACACAGATGTAGCAGAATTATAGCATCATAGATAATAACAGAATAATAAATGCAGAAAATAGAACAGCACAGATTTACCCAACTTCGGCAAAACTCTGCCTACGTGCTACCCCCAAGGTTTTTACTAGAAATTAAGTAGCCAGATGCTTATACACGTAAACTCACGACACCCGCTATCGACTAATCTAACTCTACGCTGAAAACCCTACCATAACTCAGCCACCGAGTTGCGAATTCTCGAACTACACCACCGTAGTTCGTCCCCTAGTCACACGACTAAAATTTATAAAAGATTAAAAGAAAAACAATATAAAAAATTAAAAAATAATGAAACCCTAGTTTTAAAATTTAAAGCCCAATATGAATTTAAAAGAAGCCCGCCCAAAAGACTAAGTGCTAAATTCCTTTTATTTTCTTTCTATATTTCTTTGGCCCACTTTGCTTCTGTAAAAAAATGGTTTCTTCTTCCTTTGCTCGTTCGTTACTCGGTGCAAAAGCTAGGGTAGTTGAATTAGGCGATTGTTTTTTAGTTGATTACAATGACTATTCCTCTGATTTTCTTCGGCAATCGATCGCTTCTTCAATTCGCACACGGCTCCTTCAATTTAATCAAGTTCGACTATGAATTGGTATTTGATTTATGCTTTTTGCTTTATGTTAATATTCTTGAACTCGATAATCGGGTAGTCGATGATGAGATGGGTTTAAATAGGATTTGAATTCCTATAATTTCGTTCTTATGATAATTTGCTTGAATTCATCTTAGCAACTTGATTCTGATTGAATGTTGTGATTTCTTTAGACTTGTTCAATTCGTATATTATTGCTTGCTTGATTATCATGGTTATCACTGCTTTGATTTTGGCTTTCCTTGGTCATTACGGCTTTGATTTTGCTAGCATTGTGACTTGTTTGAATTATTCCTTTGCAAGTTGAATTCGGCTATTTCTGAATTTTTGATACGAGAATTTTACTTTGTTTGAAACTGCTGATTTGAGACTGCTATTACATTTGACTTCGGTCATTTTTGAAAATTCCTGCTTGTTCTTGTCTTGGCCTTTGTATCACTGTATCATGTACTTGTGCATTGCATTTTTCACTGTGACTTCGATACTTTGATTTTATTGACTTGGGTTTGAAATCTGCTTTTGACATTGGCTTCTTAATTTTTGCTTTGTTCGGACTACTTTGACACCCACGGCTTCTTTCTCTGTCTTTGTTCAACACTGCTGCTTAAACCTGTTCTTTTTTATTCTTGTTTGCTGCCTGATCAACACTTGTTGTTGGTCTTCACTTTAGTTGATCACTGTATTGTGTTGGTGTTGCAGTGTTGTTTTGATATTGTGTTTATTTGTTTCACTCGCGACATTGTTTTGCATTCTTCGAGTTGTTGGTGCACTTGTATTTCATGGTTGTTGTTGCCACTCTTGTTTATGTGCATGTTGTTTCATTCCTAAAATGTTTGGTTGATGCTTCTTGTTACTGTTCGTTCAAGTTTGTAGTTAGGTTGGATATTGAACTGCTTCATTGTGTCACTGTTATGTTGTTGCACTGCTTGATTTCAACCTGATGCTTGAAGTTATTTGTGATATAATATGGTATTGCGGTCTTATTCATATTGCATACATGTTGTTTCATGTGCTTATTCCTTCGAGTCAGTTTCCATTTGAATTTAACTGTCTTGTTGAGTTCATCCTGGTTTGGTTGCATATGTATGCACTATGTATTTTGTGTCACGGTAATCATTTGTGTAGTCTGGTTAGACCATGTTTCATTGCTGTTGAACTTCATATTGAGGCCTGGTGAACTATTTTGATACAAGTCAGTGCTTTATTTCATTTGAAGTGATTTGGTCAAGTCTAGAGCTTTTTGTTGGACTGGGTTTACTTGTTATATTATAATCTGGTTCATCTCAGAATAGTTTTGACCAAATTGCATGTGCATATACATATGCCATTTTATTTTCTGTTTTGGTCTTGTTCATTTGAAAGCATTTGACTTTGGTTGCTTGTTTCTCTGACCAGTCTAGGTTCAAGTGTACATTCGAATTTTGGTCGAGGCTACGTTATATGTATCTTGACCCATAGTTTTGTATTGCACCTGAGTTGAATCCAGCTCAAAGCTTGGGTTTGACCTTGCGCTCGTGTCATGACTTTATTTGTATTGTACTTGAGTTGAACCCAGCTTTTGATTTGAGTTTGAACTTTTGCTCACCTATCCTGTAATTTTATCAAGTGTATATCGGTGTACACGGCCTTATGGCATGTACAGTGATACATTGTGCATTTCATAAGTTGTTCGTGTATCATGAATTCAAAATTAAATGATGATGAACAACCCAAATAACCGAGGAAAATACTATTTTCAAAATACATTTTACTTTACACTGCACAAATATTTCTTTTTTAATTTTATTGCGTCAGTGTTTATTTTGCTGATTGCTCAGATGTTGGATTCAATCTGGAATAGAGTTAAAGATCAAATACGAATGAACGAGTGGAATGTAGTGAGGTGCAAATGTATGTATAGTGAAAAATGTGATGTGATTGAAATTGTATTGTAATTGAAATTTGTGTATGTATATATAGTGAGAGCTCAAATTTGTACTATTCAAAATTGTATTAAAATTTTGTTCGAATAAAATATCTGTTTGAATTTAAATTCTGATTTATTTATTTTATTCAGCAAATATTTATTTAAATATGTGAAATAATGTAGTACATTAACAAATAAATTTAAATGAATATATGTATATATGTTTATTATCATCAAACAAGAGTCATGTACTTGCATATTCAACATTCATATGTATAATCCCTCCATTTTATGTTAGGTCATTAAAAAATTTAAAAAATATATGTGTGTGTGTGTACTAAACATTTAAATAGTATGTAATATATATATATATATTAATTCAATCTTTTGTATTTTTTTGCTTGTGGCACAAATTTACACACACGCATATATACGTACATACATACATATATGAATAGTGAATTTTAATTAAAAAAATTTGATTCTCGAATTTTTGAAAAAGGGTTTAAATTTCTTATTTTAAATAGACATTTTTTTAAGTTATAAATATACACACACACACACACTTATGTATGCATATTGCAATTTAAAAACCAATTATGTTAACCTAGGAAAGCCTAAAACGATACCCACAATTTGATTCAAAGTAAGTGAAAGAAGGCTAAATAGTAGTATTTCCTTAAGAATTATGTGTCATAGCGGGATTGAATTAGTGATCTCCCTTGTCTTATTCCCGTGCCTTACCGCTTAGCCACCCTAAGTGGTTCTTTATATAAACATATTTTTGGATTATTATATTAATATATTTAAACATTTTAAAAAAAGTCTATTGGTTTTGTTTTATAATTTTTTTAAAATATTTGAATAATTCAAATATATTATCTAATTTGTGAAGCATACTTAAATTTTGAATTTAAAGTAAAATGTTTTATAATATATATACACATAATTATGTTTTAACATTTATAAATACTTTTTTAAATCGAGCATAAATTATAAATATAACTTAATAAATATAAAACTATATATATTAAACTAATTCATTTTTGATTTTTTAAAATAAATTACAGTTATACGTTTACATAATTATTCATTATATATATGACATATTTATGTTAAAATTACCTTGTCGTTGTGTTTATTAATCATAGATCCTAATTGTTAATTTTACACCTGTGACATTTATTCATCATTTATACCCTAGGTTAGTATACCATATTTATTATAAGTTATAATGTTTGGGCCGTGAATGCAAACTTATTATAAACTTGAACATAAATTAAATTTAAATAAAATAAAACACTAACATATATTATAATTTAATCATAATAAATACAAGTTAATTAAATTGAAATTAAAACTTCAAACTCAATTATTAATTATTATAAATATTCTTTATTACAATAATATTATTTATGTAAACACAAAATAAGATCTACTATAAATTAATAAAAGTAATTTTTTTGAAATTTCCTCCTTTTACCCCATTGTCAACGCACCTAATCCAACATTAATACCAGAGCCCACATATGTTCACATTTACAATTAACCAAAAAAATTGGCAGTCGTTTATAAAAACTAACTAGATCGGTATCTAAGAAAAATATGATTTTACTATGGAGAATATCACTATAATTATGATATGTTTTTATGAACGAAAAAACTCCAAATCTCCTAGCTTTTACCTGACGTGTTGAAGTGATCAGTTTCAAGGGTTGCCAAAGCTGAAGGCTCAAAAGTATTTTGCACCTTAGGTTAATTCAAATAAGAGTATTTGAATATTGAAAAATAAATTTAGAATTATTATAGATCCAAATAAATTATTACAAAAATTTATAAAGAGATATGAATTGCAAATTTAAAATTGTTTTAATTTTTATAAATATAAATGTTATATTTATAACTAACTAAAAGTATAATTAATAAATATATATAAACAAATAAATATATATATAACATAATTAATAATAAATGTTATAATAAATATAATAATAAAATATGTACAAAGAAAAAGAGGATTTAAATGAATTAAAAGCCATATAGACTTAAAAGGGAGTACACATTGAATGTAGATACATAAGATGTTACGAGTTTATACACATCTTCCTAATAATGTTGGCAATACTCAATAAATATTATTTTGAATTATGATTTTAAAATAAAATTGTTCTCCATTATCCACAATAAAAATAGTGTAAAATACATACATATGGCTTGATATTTAAGGGGATATGCCCTAGGGGCAATTATGTATTTTTTTACATATCCTAACTTCGAAACCAATATCGTTTGAAATAAATTATGCTTTTGGTGTTCATTTTAAATTATATATATATGTTATATCATGGTATAAATAACTGGTAAAATAATCATTTAATGTATATAAATAGAAAATCCTTAAATAAAGTAGTATATGATTGCATTTACAAATGTAATCACCATGAGTATCGAATTGTAAGTCAAAAATACATTGTTTTAAATGTTCCTGTTTAAGCTGTTTTGAGAGAAGTATATTGGTACATACATTAAGATTGGAGTATGTAATGCACTCCAAATGTCAGGCAGTGTAACACTCATTGTTGTTGAGAGCACCAAAGGTTTACTTGTAGTTATTGGATGACTATAGAATGGCTCGACCAAGAGTTTCATATTGGTTGATAATAAATAATTTCAAAAGGGAAATCTCGAGGTAATGATATTACATGGTTCTTTTGATTTAAGAATACTTTGGAACTTCGATATCAACACTACACTTAGATTATATTTAAATCATGGAAAAGTGACCATCGAATGACTATAGCAGGGTCTGAGTCGAATCCTAGGAAGTGACATGTTATTCAGTAGAGAATTTGTCTCCTCTATTATGAGAGGTTAATATCACGGTCAACTGTGGTGAGGCATATGAATCAATAATAATAATTATTATTGACCCTAGGACATTAAGGATGGACCAAACAGCTGTGTGCGGATATTGTTGGAGTTTTAATCACGAGTAAACTCCAAACATCAAAGTGATATTGTGGTGATGAAGAGAATGTGGGCATAATATATTGTAGTTTAAAGATGATGCTTAAATCAATCTAAAATATGATTTTATCGAAATCTATGTATGAATTAAGCCCAAATTATCACACTATCAGCTAAGGTGAAGTGTATACCTTAATATTTGAATTGTTCAATATTAATCGCTATTTGAATTCACACTTATAAGTCAGATAACTGAATCTGTGCAGTCTCCAAATATCACCCGATCTAACTAGTTTTTTATGTGTTATAAATTAATTATATTAATTAATACATAAGTTATATGATTAAATTTTTGTAGTTTGAGTGCCATTAGTAATTTTGGTAGCTCTTGGAAATTTTTATGGATGCCTTTAATTATCGTTTGGGTGTGTGTATAAGCATTATACATGCACATATTAATATATGTAATAATACATGATTAGATGAGATTTATGTGCAAAAAGCAACAAATATAGGGGAGAAAATGGGGTGACCACATTATAGAGATGAGGAGGTTTCTTTTGCTTTGAATTTTTAGAGTCATTATTTGCAACAACCCAAAATTAATAATAATTAATTATTGAAATAAGAAATTATGAGTGAAAAGCTATAAAAATAAATAATAAATACGGTGAGCATTTGTATATACAGTTGCTTACCGTATGAAGCCGACCATGTATGGAAAATTAAATAAGAAAGAAGTCAATGAACAATTAGGGCAAAAGGTTGTGAGGCCCAAGGCCAAAACTATTGTGGGACAACAAATATATCTCTTTCCTCATTTCTTTATTTTATAATACTCAAAAGTAGAATAAAAGTTTAAAAATCACAATAATGGAGGAGACCTCAAAAAAAGAACACGAAGAAGAAAACGAAAGCCAGAAAGGGATTTAGAAGATTAAAACAAGATTACATAAAGATCTAGGTGAGCAATACTGAGCCAATATACCATTCTCATTGTGTTTGAATTCGTTTATGATTTGATATTTTGGTGTTCATATGAGTTGGTGTTTAAATGAAATAATGATGTTTTAACGAATTTTTAGGGAAAAATAGTTAAACATGGCATGTTATGATGTACTTTCCTACTCTAAAGATTTTGAAATGCTATGAAAATTTGATATGATGTTCTAATCATAATTTAAAATATATTTTAAATTGGAGAATTTTCCCATGTCAAAATCATTAGTTATGAATTTTTTAAGGAGAATACCTAATGAAAAATAAAAGAGAAATGAGTGAAAATGGGGAACATAATTAAAATCTTAAGGTAATTATTTAGAATTTTCTATAAATTTTAAGTGCTTTTTGCCTAAAATTTATCATCATCGAAGTTAAAGCTGCGCAGACTGATGGAACGAAACATGGTATGTACATAAACATGTTGAAATTAATGTTAAATGATTAGGGGACAAGATCTCATATAAATTCTGGAAAGATAAATAAAGCATACTATCACCGACAAAAAGTGGAGTCTGAGCGTATCATATGGTGGTACATGTAAAAATTGGTAACAGACGTGTCTAACATAATCAATACGAGGCTAAGGTGGCTACCAAACATTAATAAAATAAACGAAGTACCTAAGATGGAAGGTAGTTGTAACATCCCAAAAAAATACAAATAACTTATATTCATATATAAGGATCATTTAAATATTTGAATTATGAATTAAATATTAAATAAATAGTTTTAATAGCTTTATCTAACACCTTTTAATTAATAAATAATAATGGTGAACTCATTTTGTAAATTTATTTACAATAATAAATAGTTTGAATAAGTAATAAGTAAATCAATTGTTAACAAAAATACTTTAATTTTATTGACGTATTTTTAAATGAATTATAGGATTTTTCCATAAGTTTTAATTTGAAAAATATTTAAATTATCGTTTGATGTATTTTGGAAAATGATTTTATTTTTGAAATTCTATAGAATAAGATAACCAATGTATTTATTATTGTTTTGTAATCGAATCGTACTGTTATGAGCAATCATATTTTTGTTTTGTAGTTCGCGGTTCATACGCAAACGAAATTCTGTGTAGCAACATACTGGAATTTTAAAATATAAAAACCTAGAAAAAGAACCTAATTTCAACGTTCCCATTTCCCTCTTTCTCTTCTCTTTCTATTTTCCAAAAGCTTATAAAATTACCGCCTCAAACAATAAATTAAATCAAGAGATTTAGTCAATGAAAATTAAAACCGTCATATTCATTAAATTCGTATGGAGATTAGCTTCAAATCCATGCTAATTTGATGAGGTACGACTGCTGTTAGGGGAGATCATTTTGTCATGAGCTAGGTTTATAAATAATGCTCGACTTAAGCGATGATTGGCAAAACAGGAATTAGTGCTTTTCTTGGCATAGGAAGTCGAGTTGGTGGCTACAATTTGGTTTGGTGCAATGACGTGTTAGGTGGTCCAACATTTTCATGTCATGGCAACATCTTTCCCAGATGGCAATTTTCCTTAGTTGGCCGAGCTTCAAGTCGATAGGTGTACGGTGTAGAGAAGGTGGGAAGGAGTTGAAAGGAGCAATCAAAGCGTCATTCCGTCGAGTAGAGAGTGACCTTAGGGGAGGAGCATGCACGACAATGGATGGTATCAATGTTAATTTGTTATATAGGCAGGAGAAAATGTATTTTGGGGAAGAAGTGTTTATTTGGATAATTAGTTGATTAATAATGTTAATTATTTATTTAATCTTAACATTTTACAAAATCAATATCTCACTCATACGAGGTCGGATTTGGACGTGGACTTTTGCGTTGAACTCGTATCAATGTTATCTACGCATTGGAGTTGGATTCATTGAATTTTGAGCTGAATCAAACGCCGTTCGATTCTAGATCAATCCGAGACACAAAAGCATCAACTAGTGTTTTGTTTAGTTTGCTCACCTTTGGATGAATTTCATATGACATACGGTATATATAAATTATTATTTGCATGTTTAAATGTTTGATTGTTTGGTTTGGTTGAATCCCCACTTGAAAAGGAGATTACATAAATAACCATTGTTCTGCATGGGACTTTTATAGGGAGACCCTAAGGGGTTTCTTGCCATTATTAATTTATTGTTATATGCATCTTACTTATATTCTTATGTAGCTTATATTGATGTTTGGTTGAAATATTTATGAAATTATATAAGTGTCGTTATAGCAATTATGGCTATACCGACACTTATGAAATACCATCTCTTTATACCCCTGTGTGCGTTGAACTTATGCTTATATTTTTATAAATAAATGTTTGGTCGCATTTTTGCACTTTGAAAGTTGTTTAAACTATATTTTCAGTATTTTTGAGAATTTTGAAATAAAGGATAAGTGTTGTTTTAAATTTATAAAAAGATTATAAATTTGATTTATCATCTTTCAGGATAACTAATGTTGTTTTAAATTTAAAAAGATTATAAATTTGATTTATAATCATTCGGGATAATTGATGTTAAGTTAAATTTATAAAATGATTATAAATTTGATTTATTATCTTTTGGGATAATTAATGTTGCTTTGAATTTATATAAAGATTAAAAATTTGATTTATTATCTTTAAGGATAATTAAAGTTGTTTTAAATTTATAAAAAGATTACAAATTTGATTTAATATCTTTGGGGATAATTAAAGTTGTTTTAATTTATAAAAAGATTACAAATTTGATTTATTATATTTCATGACAGTTAATGTTGTCTTAAATTTATAAAAAGATTAAAAATTTGATTTATTTTCCCTTGGGATAGTTATTGTTGTTTTAAATTTATAAAATGATTAGAAATTTGAATTATTATCTTCCAAGATAATATATGTTGTTTTAAAGTTGTAAATGATATTTTATAAATGGAAAAGTCTTTAAAAATGATTTTTTTAAATTAAGTTAAGTGTAAATGAGTTTTTTGTCTATAGTAAACAATATTTTAAGGATATTTTATTTTGACCCTTCCTTTTAGTACACTTATAAATATAATTTTCTCCTTAAAATGAAAATTTTAAAAAGTGTTTCTAAAGTGTTTTTTAAATATTTGTAACGTGACAACCAAGCACAAGTGTAAATCAAATGTTCCAAAAGTTTGATTCATTTATTGAAATATTTAGGCTTACACGTAGCACTTAACGTAGGAGGAACTCTTGCTATTCTGAAAGTTATGAATGTTGTCGTGACAAGGTAGTAAGCAATCTGCCCTTACTTGTCCGGCTTTGTTGATTTCCCTAGGGTAGTGCTAATTAACATGTTATGAAAAGTGTAAGAGATTTAATTTTCATATACAAACATTTCGTTACTCTCGATAATTGAGTTATTGACTATTGATTCAACTATCTTCTCTATATTCGTCGATTCAAGACGATTTTGTTGCTTGTTTGAGCATTTAAACTCTTGCTATTCTCCAAGTTAAGAATACTTTCGGGTCAAGATAGGAAGCAACACTATCCTAACTTGTCCGGTTTCATTGTTTCCCTGGGGTAGTACTAGTTTGTTTCTAATAATTCATTCATCGATTATCAATTTTCATATCTTTTGCCAAAAACGACTAAAGCCAAGGATCGAGTGGAGGTCAAGCTATGCAGGGTTGCTCCCATTAGGGTATTTTCACATCTACTCTAGATTGGATTTGATTGTGTGCGTACGAAGACATGAATACTCGGATTCTCGGTAAGATTGGCGAAATCTGGTTCATACATTATCCAAGAGCCATCGTAGTTCTCAAGAATATTTTCTAGATGTATACTTTCAGTAAGAGGGGTTCACCCTCCTAGTCATTGTTGAAAAATTTTCCTTTCCTTTTTTTGATTCAAACCTTTGATTTGTTTTCTTAATTGCATCGAGAAGTGCATGGAACTCTCCTCTATTTTTGATTATTTATGTCCATTCTTTAAAGTCTTTTCCGACTTGTTTCCATTCTATAGATGTTGTTCTTGTGAGATAAAACTCGTTCCATGTTTAACGCCATGGTCTCAGAGAATTATTACATGTTCACCATATTTCTTGAGTTTTCTCACACTGGTTTTCTAAACTAATTAGGGTGTTATTTTATTATAATGCTCGGGTCGGACTGAGTTTTCCCAAGTTTTCGTTGGTGGGACATGAAGCAGAGCTGGATGTTCACCTGTTGTGGTATTTTTATTTTTCGTCGTATTATTATGTATACCCATCGGTAGTATAAGGGTAGGATGTTATATCTATCCAAGCTGATGAGGTTTTTTTAACTCTGATAGACTATATATCTTAGAGTGACAGCTTTTGTTGTCTATGCTATATTATAGTTGTCATTCCACTATGAGATTTGGTTTCCTCATGTTCTTTTTCTTTTTACCAAAACAATCTGCCTTTCCGAAACTTGGATGCTTGGCATTTGAATACCGTGGATGATTAAGTGTCGACTTTTAAGGGTCAAAAAGGCGGATCATTACATAATGGTCTTAGAGCTGAAGGTTAAGCAAGAAATTTAGCTTTGGTAGGATATGGCCCGTTTGAAATAAGGCAAGTGACACTCTAGAATGAATTAAGAGTATTATATACATGAGAACACATTTGTTATTGCTGTAAAAACATATCATGTTAGTTGGTCTATTAAGTGTGAATTTTGAGTTCTAGTCGAGATGTGGGATGCCACGGTGTCAATAGGGATTCTAGAACACTTGAGCAAGGCAAATGGACACGATATTGATTTTTTAGAATGGGTAAATGAAATATTTTGCCTAGGATTATATATTATACATATGTAAAGCAATAATTTTCAAATTTGTATAGTTATTCAAGGTACATTTGTTTGTTAACAATGCTATCTTTTTATTATCATTATTGTATCATTTTTCATGCTCAAGTAGTATAGGAGCATTGAGTGTTGTTTGTTGATTGTTAATTTATGCTTGACTAATTTATGAGCATTTATTATGTTGATATTATGAGTACGTTAAAATGGACCCTTGTGAATTAAGTTTCACGGTTTGATTATAAGGTGTTTAGTGAAAATGTTAAGTTAAAAGTCATCTTTTAATATAATTGTTTAATTTAATCTAAATGGTAAGATAAGACATTTAGAGGATAAATAATTTTGAAAAGTTTACAATTATAAAAGGAAGTTATTGTAATATAAGATGATTTTAAAAGGTACATTTTATATGAGTATGGTATATAAAATGATTTGTATGATTTATAAAAGGTGTTTTAAAAGTAAAAAGGGTTAGTATTGCTTGAAATAATTTCAAAAGGATGTTTAGAAAAGTAATAGTAGTATTACTTGGAAGTAATTATAAGTATAAATCTTATGGAAGAGAAATTTTAAGTGAGATATATTTTCTTTGGCTGGTTTGGGGGAAAATATCTCAATTAGTTTTGTGGTAATCTCAACAATCTTCTAAGTGATGATCAAGTGTTTTCTTAGGCGAATGTTGTTGTGCACTTAGTAAATTATTCACTTTATCATTGTGAGCAAAATGAGTTCTAATCCGAACGAATCCAAAGTAAGTGTTAGTGAATAAATTGTTAAATTTATTTTATATATAGTAATGTATGTAGTATGATTTCAAAAAGGATTTTGAAATATAAACCGGGTATTTAGTTCTAAAGTTTCCTTAAAGGGAATTGGTTTAAAATAAAAGGTATTTTGATAAATGAATGTTTTGATAAATGTAATTTTAAACTCTTGGATAGAGAAGAGATAATTTAACATAATGTTTTAAATGGATTAAATTTGATATGAAAGTTTTAATAAGAACGATTTTGTTAAAACGGTAGTTTTCATTTCAACGCCAGATTTATGTAAAGTATTTGATGTTATAAGGCTAACCCATAAATATCTTTCCATAGAACACTCTAAGGCAAAGAGATCGAAAGGATGACTCAATTTTAAGACCCGTATTTTATATGAGCCTTCATTTGAATTTTGAAAAAAAAAACTAAAATTGACATTTTGTATATACTCTTAAGAGGTACAAAAGTATTATATAAGTAAATGAAAATGGAGTAAGTTTCTAATTTAATGTTTTATAAAGATGTGTATTTATTAAATGTTTATAGACTTGAGTGAAAATTGATGAAGTAATTCATAAATAATTTTAGTATTGAATGAAATGCAATAATAAAAATGAAAGTGATTTGGAAAGAGATTGGTGTAATTAAGAAACCAATCAGATTAAGTGTGTAAGTTATATGTCGATCATTTTATTCGCATGGTTCTTGATCTAGGATTTGAGTACATAACTTTGAAGTGATTCACACCAGTCCGAAAAAGAATTTCTCACTTAATTTTTGACCTTGAACACTTGATTAGGACTCTTGATATGATGCTGATGTTTTCTATCATTATGGGTCTTTAAGGAGAATGGAGGCTTCTAATTAAGAACCCTGATCGAAGTTCGTACTTGGGAGGTCGAGTGAGCGACACTAGTTCGAAAATAAAGTTTATGTATTTAAGGGAGTGGTCGGATCAGATATTGCGTATAGATGATCCATGTGCATCATAGGGCTAATGTATATATACTATGTTTTGTTGCTTAGGAAATTTTAAGGAGTGACTTTCAATTTCGTTTGAGGGATCTTAGACAATTTTCTAAGCAATAACTAAAGGCCGATAAGCATAATGGTACCCTTAGAAAATTATCTACGTCCTTAGATGAACATAAAAGTTGTAAACCTAAGCAAAATTATAAATCTTGTTTGTTAGTCATTTAACATTTTAAATAATGCTAAATGATAGGTTATTCCTTTATGGAATTTGATTTGATTGGTAGCATGATTTTATATACTATGGTTTATAAAGTATGATTCTATAAGCAAAGGATTTTTAAAGTTGTTATCTATTAGGACTTAAATCCTGATGCTTTTGAAAAAGTGATTTCGAAAGAATTTGAGAATAAATAATAATTGTGTTATTTTGAAATATTTGATGAAGTTATTATTTCAGGATATTTGAAAAGAGTTTTGTGAAGTGATTTTTTAAATATTTTGTTATGATTAAAATTAAGCGACTAGGATATTTCTGATATAAAAGATTCACCGGGTATATTTGTTTACTTTAATTTTTTTTAGAAGGAACTGAAATACTACCAGATGCTCTATATTGTTTTGATTTTAGGGTAATACGGTGCTTCGATAGGCGGATCTCCTTCTTGCCATAATTAATTTTGGTTTTGATATATTTCTCTTTGGAGGAATTTGAAAATATATTTTGAGAATAAAAATCAGACATTTGGTCTGAATTTATCTTTTAAAAAGATTGGATGCATAGTATTTTATTACAAAGTATTCTCTGTACTTTTTTTGCATATGGTTGTTATATGCTTTTGGTTGCATGTGGCTTTATGTCACACTAAAATTGTATCATTATTATTAGTTACATCATATTCCCTATTGCATATGATTGTTATACTGTTTATGTTGCTTGTGCTTATGCTAGAAATAGCTAGTATATTGCTCTTTTGTCGGCATAATTCGCTTTTAAATTATGTAAGTACATGATAGATACAGGGAGGCAAGTGGTTGCTATTTGATTTCTTGTGCACCTACATTGGCATTGAGATAGTAAGTTGCTTGCCAAAAATCAAATGCAAAAGAGGTATGTAGTAGACTTAGATTTGGTGATTAAGTGATGATTTTATGCTCCATATATGGGAGACCACCTTTTAAGTTCTTGTTTTTTTGTTGATTTGGACCGCTTGCAGTGAGTCGTAGTTTTTTTCGAATCTAATCGCCCAAAAATGGTGCTATAAAAATTTTCCATCATATAAGAAACTTTAAAAGCCTAAGGGGTAGAGGAATTTTCTTCCTTAGGAATTTCAAGGATGAAGTTCGTTTAGGGGGGAGAATATAACACACTGAAAAAATATGTATAACTTATATTCAAATATAGGGACTATTTAAATATTTGAATTATTAATTAAATGGATTTAATAGCTTTATTTAGCTTCTTTTAATTAATAAATAATAATAATGAACTCATTTTGTAAATTTATTTATAATAATAAATAGTTCGAATAAATAACAAGAAAATCAGTTGTTAATAAAATGACTTGATTTTTATTGACGTATTTTTAAATGAATTCATTGTATTTTTCCGTAAATTTTAATTTGAAAAATATTTAAATTATCGATTGATGTATTTTTGGATAAATGATGGCACTTTTGAAATTTTATAGAATAAGATAACCATTGTATTTTATTATTATTTTGTGATTGTATTGCATTATTGTGTGCGATGGTATTTTTGTTTTATCGTTCATGGTTCGTACATGAACGAAATTTTGGGTAGCAACGTACCCGAATTTTAAAAATATAATTACCTTTAAAAAATAACCTAGTTTTAACATTCACGTTTCCCTCTTTCTATTTCCCAATAGCTTATAAATTGGCCGCCTAAAATAGTAAATTAAATCGAGAGATTTAATCAATGAAAATCAAAACAGTCAGATTCATTGAAACCATACAGAGATTAGCTTTAGATCCATGCTAATTTGATGAGTTTTGATTGCCATTAAGGAAGATCGATGTTTTTGTCATGGGCTAGGGTTATAAATTGTGCTCGATTTAAGCGACGATTGGCAAAATGGGAAGTAGTGTTGTGCCGGTCGTGGAAAGTAGAGTTGGTGGCTATGGTTTGTTGCGGTGACGTTTTGGGTGGTCCAACATTTTCAAGTCGCGGGAACATCTTGCATAGGTTGCAATTTTCTTAATTGGTCGAGCTTTAAGTCAATAAGTGCAAGGTGTAGAGAAGGCAGGGAGAAGTGGAATGGAGCAATCAGCGCATCTTTCCATCATGTGGAGAGTGAGATTGGGGAGGAGCATGCACAACATTGGATGATATTAGTGTGTATTTATTGTACAAGAGGGAGGAAATGTATTTTAGGGAAGTAGTATTTATTTGGGAATTAGTTGATTAATAATGTCAATTATTTAATCTCAACTTCTTATAAAAAACAATATTTCAATGATATGAGGTCGAATTTGGACGTGGACTTTTTTGTTAGACTCATATCGATGTTATCTACGCAATAGAGTTGGACTCGTTGAATTTTGATCCAAAATCGAACGACAAAACTAGAATGTGGAAGCGTCAACTGGAATTTTGGTGAGTTGCTCACCTTTTAATAAATAGTATATGGTATATGGTCGATGTAAATTATTGTTTGCATGTTTAAATATTCACTTATTTGGTTTGGTTGAATCCACACTTGAAAAGCGAATTACATAAACAACCATTGTTTTTAAGCTGATTTTTGTAGAGAGAACCTATGGGGTTCCTCACCATTATTAATATACTGTTATATGCATCTTACTTATATTTTTATGTTGCTTACACTACAACAAAAATACTCTATTACAACGTTATTTTTACAACGGTCCAATTTTGCCCGTTGTAATAGATATTTATTACAACGGTCCATTTTAGAACGTTGTAGTAGTTATTTTATATTGGGTATTTTACAACGGTCACCTTTCTGACCGTTGTAATAGGTATATTTTACAACGGCCATTCTTTTGCCCCTTGTAAAAGGTTTCATTTTTACAACAGGCCTAAATTGCCCGTTGTATAATGTCAAAGGGTTTTTCCACACCTTCTCATCTAAACACGTAAACATCCTTTAGCCTTTCCCTTTCACTGTCCGCCTTTCCCCAAATTTGAACGCCAAACCCCAAATCGACTAACCATATCCCTGTAATCATTCGCTTCGCTTGTTCTCAAAATCGAAGACTATCCAAATTCGAAAGGTCTGGACATTCCAAAAATCGAAGACTATCATTCGCTTCTCTGCAATCGTTCGCTTTGATGTTGAGGTATTAGATTCGCTTCGGATTCTCTTTGGATTTTTATTATAAAGTTTCATCAATCATAGCATAATAATGCGAGAAGCAGTAGCGTAGAGTAGTTGAAATCAAGGGTTTTAGTTATTTATATTTGACACTAGAGAGTTACGAGAAACTGTAACTGAGTTAATATTGCAGTATATGATTCAATGGTTTAGCTTTAAGGAATTGTAGTAATCTGGCAAACATCAACGGTCCAAACAACTGGCAACCGCATGTTTCAGAGTAAAAAAGGGCTGATTTTTAATCATTTTGATCTCTTCCCATTTTTTGATTCTAGAGCATTTGTTTGGTAGTTTTTTACATGTTGTTTGAACCGTTGATGTTTGTGAAGTTTTCTAATTTATTGCTTGTCAATAAAATGTGTTTGCTTGATGAAATTCAACATGTTATGTAATTTTGATGATTCCTTTTTCTAGTGGTGCAATGCTTAATTTTATTAATTATTTGTAAAATTAGTGAGGTTACGTATTCAGTGCCTGTTTTGGGGGTGCAGCATGTTATATATTTTTTGTTTTTTAATCTATATTATTTCCATTTGTGCAGGCACATCTAAGTTTTGTTCTATTCAAGCTCTATCATTCCATAGGATTGACATATCCACCACTACTAGATCCTAAACTTGAAGCTTTGGCAGCTGGTAAGTGCTATAAATAAAATAAAAAATCAAACCATAATTATCGTTCTTTTTTTATTGGATATCAGAGTTGTATGCTAATATTATTTATGGAAACCACTTGAATCCAAGTAGTTAACATTAGATATATAGTAGTAGTATCGCATCTTGGACTTGACATGATAATTTCCAAAATGTAGCATGCCAATGCCTGTGTATAAATTGCAAGTGTATTATACATTCTGTTATGATATGAGTAGAATTTAAATTTCATATCCTACTTTTTTGTAATCAACTATGGAGTTGGAAATATGTAATTTCTTTGCAGCTATAAAAATATCAATATACTATAATTATATCATCCATAATAAATACTAAAAATCCAAGTGCAAAAGAGCTAATATGCATATTGATGTGTATTTGAACATTGCTGCAAAAATCTAGTATGCAGTGGACACGTGTGTAAAATGAGATGCATTTACTTTATTTCTGTGATCATGACATTTTTAAAGTTTGATATTAAGAGTAAATGGATTGAAAGGTATAAATGCTTGAGTATAATTTGGTCATTAAGTGACGTACTAATTGTTAACTGATACTAAATTATTATTCATGAGTTCTGTATGCTTTTCTTTCTAATCTGTAATTAGAAAATTATGTTCGGATAAAAACTGACCAAGGGGCATTTTAGGCTATCCCAAAGATAATTATATAATTGTTGTGTTAATGTTATTTTATTTCAAGTTATATGTCTTGTTTAATTTAGATTGGTGAAAAAGGAGTCAAAATATCAATACTTGATTATTATAATTATTTTATTTCATTTTGGGTAGAAACATTTTGATATTTTGCTATGATATTCAAGGTGAATTTATGGAATGATTGATATTTACTCTTATGAAATTGTCAGGCTCAGATGAACCTATCCCCATCCTTAGCAATTATAATACTATATTTGACATTTTAATCATGGAAGATCCTTACAAGCTCTCTTTGTTACAGTGATTATTTGTTCAAGCTTTTGCTTATTGGGGACTCTGGTGTTAGTAAATCTTGTCTTCTTTTATGATTTGCGGTGAGTACCAAAGAATTTTATTATGGTTATTCTTGTTTTGTAAGTCTGCATATTAAATGATGCACACATACATACATGGGTTTCTAGTCTTGCATTTCTTCAGGGCTTAATTTATTAATTCAAACAATTGAAAATGCATGCGATGAAGATATTAAGCATAAAATGTATTAAATTAATGGATGTTATGTTATATGTGTTATTAATTGAAAATGTATACCGTTCCAAATCTTCTAGTAATTATGTCAAAAGCATTATGAAGATCTACTTTGACACATAATGTAGAATTTCTTAATCCCTGTAGTTGTTGCAGATGACTTTTGAGATGATTTTATATAGCATATTGCAGACGACTGTGGAGTTGGGGGTAAATGTAGGGTTAATTATTTGGTGCTCTGAAATTCGCAAGGGGTTTTGATGGAGTGCTAAAATTGAATTTGTTGATGGATTGGATGTTGGCGTTTTATCAACAGCAGTTGCAAAAAGGGATCGTGTGCTTTGCTGGTATGTTAAAAAAGAAACAGAGAGAGATGTAGAAATCGAGTATTTTGAAATATGGAGCACCAACGTGGACACGTAAGCAAGAAGTAGATCCTGCTTTAAGACATAAGTAATAGATACTGATTAACGACTGCATAATCAGATCAAAAGTCCATCAAAACGAATGCTTCAGTGGATCAGAATTGAAAATCAAAATTTGGCTTTTATTTTCTGAAATGGTATGCACATGCACATGTGCACAACTGTGGTGCATATGTATAAGAAAACTCACGCCAACTAAGCTGAACTAACTTCATCTGCTTCATCAATCCAGTGTCTTTGGTTTGCTCTCACAGCCTTTGATCCATCAGACCTAGTGGTGCAACTATTTGCAATAACTAATGGCGACAATCTGTTTCTGTAAATGCTGCCAAGGTTAACATTCCCCACACCTTCACTTGTCTCAAGGTTAGAGATTAGAAATCTCTTCGCTAAGCCACAGTAGTCTTCCCATATAGTTTCGTCAGCTGGTATCTGTTTCCATTTGACAAAAGCTTGAATTACTACCTTGTTGTTCTTAGGGGAAATTCTTCTCTCCAGAATACTTTCAGAGTTTCAGGTTCATCTCTACTGGTTCTTCAGTGAATGATGGGACATATTGCTAAATAACCACCCCAGTACCAACCCATTTCTTGAAATGAAAAACATGAAATACTGGGTGGATTCTTGCATTAGAAGGCTGCTCCAACTTATATGCAACTTCACCAATTTTTTTGAACAACTTTTCATGGCCAAAAAAAGCAGGTCATAGTTTTGTTGTCTTAGGATTTTTTGTCGTTATTTTTCTCCAAGAATGTAATTTAAGGTTATACATCGAAATACTCAATTCTAACTGTCTTTCTGTCTTCTTGTATCAGCAATTTTTTTCATTCTTTCTTGAAAGAGTTGAAGATTGACTTTCAGTAATTGCAGCACCGTATCTCTTGAACATAATTCATTTCCAACTTGAGGAACTTAGCTGTGTTAGGCAGATAAGAGAGTGAGTTGGGCGGTGGTATTCCATAAACTGCAGGTTTAAAGTGTTGTGTGAATGGAACCTTCCAGTTTGGGTTATACCAATATTCAACCACTGTGAGCCATCTTGACCATTCTTGTGTTTTGTGGTACACAAAGCATTCTATCTTCCAGTTTGTGTTATACCAATATTCAACCACTGTGAGCCATCTTGACTATTCTTGTGCCAATATTCAACCACTGTGAGCCATCTTAACCATTCTTGTGGTTTGTGTTACACAAAGCATTCTCGAAAATAACATTCTAGAATTTTGTTAATAGCCTCATTTGCCCATCTGTTTCGAGAGTGATATATGCTTAGCTGACTTTGAATGAACAACCTACGATTTGAAATATTCTTGACCAGAAGATACTAGAACATAATGCATCTCAATCACTAACAATGCTTTTGGGCATGCTATTAAATTTAAAAAGGACAATTTCGATATAGGCATTCAATAAAACGTATTCTAGCTTTAGGCATCACTTAAAACCAATTGCAAATATATACCTACTTTTGCATAAGTTGCACAATTTTAAATTAGACAAACTTTAAACTGGTATTATAGTTTGCAAAATTTAGAATCATGCATGCTACAATTTACTTTTAAAAATAAAAAAAATTGTACTTACGCTTTTTGAAATTGCGCAAGTTATAAAATGTTTTATATGTACTTGGGCAATTTTGAATTGCTCAAATACATTTTCAAAGATAAGAAAAACAACTGTATATTAACTTCTCCCATATTCTTTTGTCTTCTCTTTCATTTCATCTTTCCCAATTTTCAACCCATTTTACCTCCATTTTCAACCTATTTTACCTTCATTTTCAACCTTCTCTTCCTCAATTCCATATTCAAATTAATCTCAAATCTGAATTGACTTCAATTAATTTGTTATTTGTTCTAAAAATGAAAGGTCCTACTTCATCTTCACAAATTAAAGGTACAAAAATTTAATTTGAACTAATTGATTTTTCTTGCACCAAAAAACATATATCTTGCACCATTTGCATATTTCATGACTTTTAAGATAGGTGCTCAGTTTGCATAATTGAGCATGTGCTCAGCTTACAATAACCGAGCATAGCTCAGTTTACATAAACTGAGTTGTGCATGTACCCAGTTTACACAAGTGAGCTATGTCTGTGCTTGTGCTTATTTGCTAAACAGAGCATGCGCCCAGTTTTCTAAACTGAGCATGTGCCCAGTATGCATAAAACTGGGTTGTGCCCAGTTTGCATAACTGAGTTGTGCCCGATTTCCTAAACTGAGCCGTGCCCGGTTCCTTAAACTGAGTCGTGTGCCCAGTTTCCTAAACTGCGATGTGCCCAATTTGCACAAAACTATGTTGTGCCCAATTTGCAAAGAACTAAGCTGTGCTTGGTTTATATAATTGAGCATATGCTCAGTTTAGATAAACATATTTGTTCATGCAACAAGTTTAGTTATAAGAATATAACCCATAACATATTGTTTGTGCACCAAGTTATCCTAATCACTTATTGGTTTAATTGTAATTTTTTCGACATCTCTTAGCTAAACTTTTAGCTTCACCACTGTCTATATGGTTTGGGTTCTTCCTATGCAAAAATACTTGTACATTATCATTTTTTCTTATGCAACTAAATAAAGGGTGACTCTATATCCTATTTGTTTTATCACCGTCCCTCTTGTAAACATATGACTTTATTCTCTTATGGCCATGTTCATTACAACAAAAATACCATTTTTACAACGGATATACATCTTTTCATTAGATTCTAACATCAAAGGATTATCAAGATGGACAAAGCATGGATTCATCTACCAAGGTTTTGTCAATTTTATTTTATCAGTTTTATACTTGCAATTATTATAGTTGATTATTGATCCCTTTGTGTTATAGAATGACCGAAGAATACAGGCAAGCTGTTCGAAAATTTGTGTATGGGCATGCAGAAAGGAAGGGAAATCCAGAAAAGATTATTTGCCCTTGTTCAAAATGTAGGAATCTTATCCGCCATCCGTCAAGGGAAGTTGTATCACACTTGGTTTGTTTTGGAATTGACCCAACATATGATGTATGGATTTTTCACGGGGAAGCACGCCCTTTAGAAAATGAAGGCGATGATGTGACAAATTCATATAGAATGTACTTAGACACACAAATATGTAATGACGAGATGGTAGATCATTCTAATGTAAGACAAGGGGTAGGGAATAAGGAGATGATAGAAAATTCTGAAATTCCTTTGTATCCTGGTTTTACAAGCCACACAAAGTTATCAGCTACAATACTTCTTCACAAACACAAGGCTCAAAATGGTGTATCTGACACTGCATTTACGGAACTTCTTAAACTTCTTAACGATATGCTGCCTGTGGAGAACACGCTTCCTGATTCGACGTATGCAACAAAGAAGCTGCTTAAATCATTTGGTTTAGGCTATAGACAAATACATGCATGTGTAAATGATTGTTGTCTTTTTAGGAAAGAGCTTGCACATAGTGATATTTGTCCAAAATGTGGAAATTCTCGTTGGAAAAAGAACAAGACAAATGAAGATGGAAAGCAAACCAAAGTACCTGCAAAGGTTTTGAGATACTTTCCAATAATAACAAGACTAAAAAGAATGTTTATGTCCGCAGAAACATCAGAGCAATTAAGGTGGCATAACAATCATAAGAGTGAAGATGGTAAATTACGTCATCCAATAGATTCTTCTCAGTGGGCTACAATTGATAGGATGTACCCTTCCTTTGCATCAGATCCACGAAATTTAAGGCTTGGTCTTGCAAGTGATGGCTTTAATCCCTTTGGGGATTGGAACTGTGCGTATAGTTGTTGGCCAGTATTTCTTGTTGCGTACAATTTCGCTCCGTGGCTTTGTATGCACAAAGATAATATGATGTTATCATTATTAATTCCTGGACCACGACAACCAGGGAATGATATTGATGTGTATCTACAACCACTTATTGAAGATTTGAAAAAATTATGGGATAAAGGGGTGAAGGCGTATGATGCATACACTCGCAACGAATTTAGATTAAATGCAATTTTAATGTAGACGATAAATGATTTTCTAGCTTATGGAAATTTAGCAGGTTGCACCGTAAAGGGTAAAAGGGCATGTCCTGTTTGTGGCGTTAATACATGCTCAATATGGTTACCATTTAGTAAGAAGTGTGCATATTTAGGCCATAGGCGATTCCTTGATCCTAATCATGAATATCGCCAACGAAAAAACTTGTTTGATGGAACTATAGAGACTAGGCAAAGCCCTCCAATACAAACCGGTGCTCAAGTCTTTGATATTGTTAAAGATATTTGCAATGATTGGGGGAAAAAACCAAAGGAGGAAGAGAAAGAGAAAGAAAAAAGGAAAAGAAAAAGGGGAGATAAGAAGAAAAAAGGAAGTCAAATGTGGAAGAAGAAGTCAATTTTTTTTTATTTGCCTTATTGGCAGGTAAAGTTTAATCAGAAACAAAAATTGCTTCTTCTTTTCTATCTATGTAATCAATACTTTATTATTAATTAGTTATAGTCTATTTTTTGTTTTCGTAGGTACTTCCTTTGCGTCACAATCTAGATGTAATGCATGTTGAAAAAAATATTGGTCAAAGTATTCTTGGTACGTTACTTGATATTAAAGGAAAATCAAAAGATGGCATTAATTCACGTAAAGATCTAGAAGTACTTGGTATTAGGAAAAAGTTACATCCTATAGACTTGGGAAGCAAAGCATTACTTCCAACCGCCCCATGCACCTTAACTGATTCGGAAAAAGAGATCTTTTACAATAGAATGAGGAATTTGAAAGTACCCGATGGCTATAGCTCAAATATTGGAAAATGTTTTGCAAAACAAAACAAAATGTCAAGTCTAAAGTCCCATGATTATCATGTTTTAATGCAACAACTATTGTCTGTATCACTGAGAGGACTTCTACCTAAAGGGACAAGGAATGCATTACTACGACTATGTTCTTTTTACAACGACATTTGCCAAAGAGTGCTTGATAAAGATAAATTAGAATCCATCGAGAATCAGGTCGCATTAACACTATGCGACCTTGAGAGATTTTTTCCTCCTTCTTTTTTTGACATCATGATTCATTTGACAATACATTTAGCGAAGGAAGCAAGAATTTGCGGACCAGTACAATATCGGTGGATGTATCCATTTGAGAGGTAAAATTTGGCATTAGTACCTTTAGTAGTTAATAATATATGTGCTTATGAAGATATTTTACTTATGCATCTTGATTATAGATACATGAGAACACTGAAGGGGTATGTTAAAAATCAAGCACGGCCTGAAGGATGCATAGTCGAGCGTTATTCTGCTGATGAATGCATGAAGTATTGTGCTGGATATATTAATGGTGCATTAGGAATTGGACAAAGGAAAAATAGAAATGGAGTGGAACAAAGTGATTCCATACTCGAGGGGCGTCCTATTTCCAAAGGAAAATCTATGGTAGTCACTAAGGAGGTGATTGATGCTGCTCATCGGTATGTGTTGTTTAATACCGAGGAAGTGGAGCCTTATATAAAGTAAGCATAAGTTCAATTCAATTAATGTGTGAAATAAATTAGATTTTGACATGAATGTCTACGTATATAGGATGCACAATGAGGAACTAAAACTTTTGCATCCCCGGCTTTCACGAGATGATTTGAAACTTTCAAAGCTGCATTCAGAGACTTTTAGTCATTGGTTTAAAAAAAAGGTTGACATTGTTATATATTTTAAGATGGATAAGTTCGACATAGAAATATATGTTATTGTGATTAGTCTTTATATATAACATTATGCATTTTCAGGTTCAAGATGATAGAAACACATCTGATGTTAGTGAACTAATAAATTGGCTTTCATATGGACCTCGCCATCAAGTAATTTCTTATACCGGCTATATAATTAATGATCGTCGTTTTCATACTAAAGACAATGATAAATCTACACAAAATAGTGGTGTTTCCATTGAGGCAAATACTGTTCGTATGGATGGATCCATTGAGAAAGTAATATATTATGGTGTTTTGCGTGAGATTTTGTTGCTCGACTATCGGCAGTTTCAAATTGCCTTGTTTAAGTGTGATTGGGCAAATATTGATCCTGGAGTTAAGGTCGAAGATGGATTTACGTTAGTCAATTTACATCAATTCCAAAATCATTTCGCAAGCGACCCTTTCATCTTGGCAACGCAAGCCGTACAAGTGTTTTTTTGTAGAGAAAGTAGTTTTTCAAATTGGTATGTTGTGCTAAGAGCACCCCCTAGAGGTTTTTCATGAGTTGGAAAGCTATGATGAGGAGGATGAGTCAAGTAGCAAACCGGTAGATGAGTCACTACTTGATGATAGAGATGTCGATGATGGTGATGAAAGTTATATAAGGAAGGATTGTGATGGTATTTTGGTATGATATAAGCATCCTTTATTGATATTTGTGTTACATGTATTTATATTCGTAAAGAGTGTAATTATACAGTTTTATGCATAGCTATATTAATTATTCATGAATTATTAACCATGAATTGTTAATCATGAATTATATATGTTATGTTTTTTTTTCTAGGTTCCTCCCTTAACAGAAGATATTTGAACTTGAAGCATCAAGAGTAAAATGGAGCAACATCAAAGAGAGGTAAAATATTAAAATCTTAATATGCACTTCAATTTTTTTAAACTGACATTTCTTCAATTTTTTAAAACTGACACTTCAATTAAAATGGAGCAACATCAAAGAGAGGTAAAATATTAAAATTTTGTCTTCTTCTTCACAGTAAAAAAAAAAGACAGAGAAACTCAAAAAAAAACATTTTGTGTTTACGTTTGTATGCCACGTAGTTTACATTTCATCTCTTGTTACAAATACACTGCATTTTGCTTCCAGGCTCTCTTAGAATCAATGAATATACTTATGTACATATCCAGAAACATCAAATAAAAAGGAACATTTGTTTTGCTGGGTTTTATTCATATCCGTTAGCAGACAAATTTCAGTCCACATATCCGATAATACTAGCTGCCTTCTCTTTATTCTGTTGCGTTCTACCATTGTATTTGTCTTCACTTGCCCTTCTTTTGAGGTTTTATTCATCCTGATTTTTGAAATGCAGTTTTGTTGTGGTAGAGGCGAGGAATGTTGAGTTGGTGATATGTGAGGAAGGTGGATACGCTTCATCATTTTACTGTACACGTAGCATAAAAACTCAGAGTTTATAAGTACAGAGCTTTGTTTACAATTTTATAGAAAGTATGAACAAAATTGGATTCTAAACAGGCAAGCGATAGAATAATGCATTTTAACCTTCACGAATAGAAATAATAAAGATAATTTCACTCAAGGGATGGATATACATCGTATTGAATCGTCTCCTTATAATTTTAAAAATAATAATGTCTGGTAAGAATTTATGTACAAAAAAAGACAACTACTTTTAACTATATTTTTATAATATATCAAAATTATACATAAATACTTTACGTTTTTTGTACTTTTATCGCAATTTCTTGCGGATCTTTCTATCCAGATCAAGCGACAAAATGTAAAATGTAACCACTACCATACATTCATAAGGGCAGGACAAAGATATTTTGAACAAGTGAATGCACAAAACAGAATCAGCAAATTATATTTGACTAAAAAATTGCCAAGTGAATGTACATACTTACACTATCTCACACCCACTCTTCTATTCGTGCCCCTAAAACATCATATGTATAGAGGAAAAGAAAGAGGTATAAGAAAAGAAAGTGTGTTTATTTGCATGTAGTAAGTAAAAAATGGAAATGTGAATGTGCCCCCTGCTCTTTTCATGCATGAGTATTCCGGTGTTTTCATGCATCTCCCCTCTTCTTCTTCTTTTTTTGTTTCAGACGTGAATGTGTGTCCTCTTCCAAAAGGAAGATGAATTTTGAAATATAAATGTGTGCATGTCTAGCTTGGAGCGAGAGAAAAGAAAATAAATGAACTCTCTGTTCATTTCAATGTGCACAGAACTAAAAAAGAAAAGTAAATGTTTTTTTTTGTTTTTTGTTTTTGTTTACATGCGCGTGTCTTCTTTCATGCATGCCTCCCTTATTTCTTATGAACAATAGCATCAAATCTGACTCCCAATCTCCTACATGCTTGCACATATGACTTCGTGGCATGCACACACGCGAGAATATATGCACCCACAATAAACATACACATGAATGCAATTGTTTAATACTCCGTCTGAGCATGAAACAGAGCAATTTCCAGAAACTGTGATAAAACAAGAACTGGATCATCAATTTGGAAATGTACATTAGAGCAATTTCCTGAAACTTTATTCTCGTTTTTTCTAAAAGTACATAATGTTCTGCCTTTTTTATAACAGAAGCATAACCTTCTTTATCAAACTTTGCCTGTATGCTAATTTCAGATATCAAAGGTAGCAGCGAGATATGCAAAGAGGCAATCCTTAGCTGCAGTTGCAACTTTAAATGCAAAAGATAAGCCTGCTGGTGTGAAAATCAATGAAACAAGACATGTTGATGCAACTCATTCTCTTCAAAGTTTAAACAGCAATATTAGAAGATCCCCTCGGAAGCGTAGTGAAATGCAGCCTCCACCCGATAAAATCAAGTCTCCAAAGCTCAATCTTGTCCGTACTGCAATGCAGCCTCCACCCGATAAAATCCAGCCTTCAAATCTCAATCCTGGCCCTAATTCAACTGGATCTCCAAATATCACTCCCGACGCCATGGATGCCTCGAACAAACTAGATTCTAATGATGAAATTCAACAAAAGATGGCAAGGAAAAAAAGAGGGAAGACGATGATGACTTGTATGCGGAATGAAAAGGCTGAAATTGAATTCAACGAGCGAGGTCAACCAATAGGCTCCAACTCCAAGCACTTATCATCCTATCTTGGTACCTTAGCAAGAGAGATGATACCTTTGATGATTTCAGAGTGGAAAAAAGTCGATGCAAACTTAAAGAAAGATTTATGGACTTGTATTCAGGTATGAAAAATGTGCTGAGAACTTTTTTATGAATAACTGGCCAGATGGAATTCACTGGAGTTGAATTCTTGTCTTTCAGAAAAATATTACCTCCATAAACTACTTCCAATGCTTACAAACAACCATCATCGCATTTTCTTGCCCACTTCTGCCTATATCACCACATATTACTGCCTTTAATTCATTCATGCATCACCACATTCATCTCCAAACTGCTCTGCCATTCATATCCACCCCATACTCCAGTGCACAGTGCCAACTGAACACATTCACTGACCCCAAACTTCACTCATCAACTTCCCCTACAACTCTTCCATCACTACCCAACACTTTCTACTGCTACCACAAATCCTCACATTCCATCTCAAACCGTCACCATTCCTCTGACCAACTGTTACCTTACACCCTCAACCACCCTCAACCTCTACAAATACTTCACTGTCTCTTCTCCCATGCTTCTGTAAATAAACTGTTACACTCCATCCTTCACCCGCAATCACCATCCCACAGCATACATACATCTCATTACCCCTACCATTCATCTAACTGCATACACTGCCTATACCATATACACTGCCACCACATACACTACTGTCTCATCCCACAGCATACATACACTACTGTCTCATCTCATTACCTATTTACCTCGAAGCATGTACACTGCCACCACCAGCATCATCCACAACAAACTCAACAACTCCTCTGTCAATACAAAACAGTGCCACAAACTTTAAATACAACCATCCCCATCACCCTTCCCTGTCAACCTGTCACACATACAAACCAAAAATCCTACCAATAGGATCATCTGTTGGCTGAAACTTCTCAGTTTTTCCACTGTCCACTAAAACAGATTCAGTAGCTTCAAAAAACTACTCTGATTTTAAAGTGTGTGTGAATATACAGTGCAATTGCGGCTTATAGACTAAGAAGTGTGTGAATACAATGCTTTTGTCCACAATAGTGTGTTCTATTTTTTACTTATATCCTTGAAATATCTCATGTAATTTAGTCAAGCATTAAGAAATTTCAGTGCATCCCAATAATTTTACCAAGTACAAAATACATGACATTAACATTAGTTTCTTTTAAACTTGACACACCCTGTCAACAGCTTCCTTAGATTGCTTGCATGACGTATATAGGTTTTGCTTATATTGTTAGCAATCTGTTCCAAACAAATGCTTAGCTAATAAGATTTCAAATTGTATTGTTTGATCTAGTCGAAAATCAAAGCAAGACTTATCACCTTTACATTGTTAAAATGCAGTCCTCAAACTATTTATAGATCTACAGAATATATATACAACATACGAGTAGTATGTTGACACACGAGTTAGTAATAACTATGAAATGTAACAATATATGTTTATCTGGTCCATCAATTTTCTACACTCTCTGTTAGACTCTCTGTTTTTGGGTTTAATGTGTATGGAGCAGTACAAGTAGAAATTTGTGCATTGACATTGTAGACATCCATATCCAACAAATGCATGACTAATGAATATCAATGCTAATTACAAAATTGTATGAAATTTGAACATTACCATAAACATGTACCTTATTTGTTACCTTATTTTTGTTGTGCAGTCAAGATTCATGGTGGATGAAGCATACAAGGGTTTAATGTTTAAGATGTTGGGATTATGATGGAGAGAGGCAAAGTCGAGGTTAGTTTCCACTATTAAAGTAGCTTCTACTTGTCCCGACGCTTCCTCTAGGCTAGCGATGCTAAAACCGAATACTACAGAAAATGTTCAAGAGTGGAACGACTTTGTTAAAGAAAAATTGTCGGAGAAATTTGGGGTAACAAGTTATATTTTATTCATTATAATTTTTTTAACTATACAGATTTAAATATAAATATGTTATCCCTGCATATTTTGTTCCTCTAGGCTGAACATGCATAATTTATTAATGAATTTCTCCTACGTAGGAAACTAGCAAAAAATTCAAAGCAATGAGAGATAAAAATAAAATTCCACATACAATGAGTAGAAAGGGATATGCGAGATTAGCGGAAGATATGGTAAGAAATGCATGTACGTTTACATCAATAATTTTTTTTCTTTGGTTCGTCTTCTTACTATTATTACTTGCAGAAAAAAGAAACTGGAATATCAAACATTAGCAGAGATGAGCTATGGTGCAAAGCCCATACAAAGAAAAATGGAGACCCACCAAATTCCGTTGTTGTCGATTGCATCGTAAGTTTTTTTATTCTTTTGAGATAGGACTGGAGATATTTATTCAATAGTTTATTCATATTTCTTTTTTCTTGAAATGGTCTATTTTAATTTGTAGGCTAAGATAAAAGAGCAGAGTAGTGCTCAGAATTTTCGTGGAACAGCATCAGTAAGTGGAGATGGAGTGTCACATGTTTTTGGAAATGAACATAGGGGAAGGGTGAGGGGATTGGGTTTTGGTGTAGCACCATCTCAAATAGGTGTTTATGCACATAATTCAAAAAAGGTGGTTGCATTGGAAAATCAAGTAATAGTTCAAAGGGATATGTTAACTAATTTGGAGGCAAGAGTAGACTATTTGACTAATTTGATCATGACAGTAAGTTTATAGTTAATTAGCTATTGTTAATAAATATGTGATATGTGCTTATGAATTACTAAGTATTCTCTTGTACTTTTACAGAGAAGAAATGATAATGTGGCAGATATGGAAATGCCTCAGACTCATACACCTCAGGTTAGAATATATAAATAATCATGATTGCTTGCTTGACTTGCTTGTCGTTTCCTTGAAACTGAATTACCAGAACATGATCGCTTGCAAGTTTTACGTACTTGGTAATGTGTGTGTAATTATTAAAGTAAAATCTATAACTGCATGCTGTTATAGATTTTATATCCATCATTTACTTGTTGACAATTAGTTATACAATCTTTATCCTATGTTTTGTGAGGGGTAAAGGAATTTATATAGATAGAGAAGAAGACGAGGCTTGGCCTTTGGTACATAGATTAGTTAGGACGGCTTGCTTTTGTAAGTGAGAGACGCAGACTGAGATGAGAAGGCTCAACAGCCACTTTTTTTGAATGCTGGTGGACCTACTATTTCTTTTTCTGCTGGCTTCTTGAATTCGAACTCAATGGGAACTTGTACATCTTTTTATATTGATACTTGAAAAATGGAGATATTTGTAAGTGAGAACGTAAGGGATAAGATCCAAGGAAGGAATTGATAGACTAAAAAGGATAACCGCAGATACGAAAGAAGCGTTCAACTTGAGGTATTGTTTAAGTATGCCAGATGTTATAAATATAGGGGTTAAAGGTAAGAATTGATGGTTACGAGTAATCCATGGTTGTGATTACATGATTACATGGTAGTCGGTTACGGCAACTTGAGTGCACATCATATATGTATGATGCAACTAACTTTCATTGCCAACCTATTTGAAATTTTCATTTTACTGTGACTGAGTTTGCCAAACGTATTTTTGAAACGCTTTCAATGTTAGAAGTCTGCCTATGTTCAACTAATAATTTTTGAAATATGGTAGACTGCTGACTATGAAATTTCGTTGCCTCAAAGTACAGTCGACAATTCAAGCTATTTCAACTGCTTCAAAGTCCCAAGAACTGAATAAATCTGGAGCTGGATTGAGATACATTAAATGTGAATGCTCTGACTTCATCTTGTCTGATATTTTTATTTTATGGCTATGTTTTTTTTTGCCCCCTTCCAATTTGAAAGGAGGAATTTAGGCCAAATATTTTGACAGTAACAATTAAATTTTCCAAGAGGGAAGAAAACTGGAAGGAAAGAACCAGTGGACGTGGCTAATAGATCTTACGCACGTTCAAATGCATGCTACAATTTCGTTTACATCGGTATTAAAAGTAACATCAACGGACCTCCTAACATCCACCAATTAAATTGGATGACCTAAACAATAAAACATGTGAAGTGAATGAAACCCGTCAATAAAATTTATAGTTATGTTGGCAACCTCAAAACAAGATATTCAAAAAATTGAATTGTAAAGGCATACTAGTATAACTATTTTTCTTGTTATGATTTCACTAAAACAATTTACTCCATGCTGTTTTATGAGTTTTGCCAGCCTAGAAAATGTCCACACATATTTTACGCTGTTTTATTGAAGTTATTTGGTAACATATCCAGTCAATTTAGAATGATAGAACATGCTGTAGCACCACCAATGTGCTAGTTTTGTCTTGCAATTATGAAATTTGAAGAACGACACATGCCAGAATTGCATGCTGGTTTTGTTTGTACATTTCTCGCTGAGATTGAATCAAGTTGGGTAAGTCCATTGAAAACTAAATCTTGCTTCAATTAACATTCTATTTTCATCATTTCACCAGCATCAAGCACAATACTTAGTATACTTCCTTATTTTCACTCTAGTGAGGTATATATCATAGAACTATGTTATTTCAGGAGGCTTAATTTATACCATCGAAACCACTTCTAGAGTTCTACAGTGAGACTGACACCAAAATATATAGACATCCACTTTGAGGCTTACTTGTGTGCATGTATTTCATACCAAGTTTTTTCTGTAAGTAAGAATGTTTTCTTGTACTCACATGTGGACGGAATAAAGTAGAAACTTATTATTGATAAAAGGTATTAATACATATATCAATAGAAACAGCATAATTGATTAGAACATACCTCTTTAGAGACTTTACAGTTATTAACCATTATTCTGGAAAATTATATGTCTCTTAACCAAAAATATTTGTTACACTGCAAATTTTGGTAGGATCAAAACATTCTTCTTATGTTATCTTATAAGTGACTATATGCAAGACTTTCACTACCGGTGTCTATGCCTTCAGTATCCATAAACAGATAAACCTAACCCCAAATAACCTACTGTAGTAGCATGTTATTAGTTTATAATCTAAAGTATTTGATGGCTTATAACTCTTGGGATTAATGTGATAAACGTATGATCATGATTATCATATTCACTAAAGTCAAATTTATTTCCTTGCAGTCACACCGCGATAGCAACAATACGCAGCAGGTTCAAGATCAGCAAGAATGAGTTATTGTGGATGGTTTGATGAAAAAAAAGTGCAGGCTATTAAGTTGGGAGAAGAACGTAGTTGCAGAGGGGACAATAGCAAGCACTGATCCTGATGCGTCGGTACATTTTGTAAAGCTTGGAGCAGAAGCTTGGAAAGTATGGGTGGATGTAGCGGTGGAACCAGAAGCTTTTTTATTTAGGCCAAATTCAGAGATGTCCACTATTAAAGAGGCCGTTGGATCAACCGTCGCGTGGCACAAAGACTTTATATCCTTAGTCTAGTATGATTGTACTTAGAAATTGATATTTGTGACTGTTATGTATTAATGCTTTATGAATTTGGGAGGTAAACTTATCTAACTTTTTGGAGTGTTGGAATTTTATGACTATCTTTTAGTCTTTTCGCATGTGATTTTGGTTGTTTGTGCGTAATATTTATTACTGTTAAATTATTCATTATTTGTATGGATGTGCTACCTATACGCTGCTGTAATTTTTTTTTAATTTGCATTTTTTCTGCAACGGTCAAAGCGCGTTGTATTACAATCTATTACAACGGTCAATGAACGTTGTAAAAATAAGTCTACAACAACGGTCGACAGCCGTTGTCAAAAGCTTTTTTACAACGGTCAGGGAATGTTGTGAAACATGCTATCCATCTTGTATGATAGTATTTTGCAACGGGCAAAGATGCTTGTATTAAAGTCTATTACAACGGCTGAAAACCGTTGTAAAAAGCTTGCTACAACAGTCTACGCCCGTTGTAAAATATTGTTGAACCGTTGTCAAAAGCTTTTTTACAACGGTCAGGGAATGTTGTGAAACATGATATCCATCTTGTATGATAGTATATTGCAACGGTCAAAGAAGCTTGTATTAAAGTCTATTACAACGGCCATTGACCGTTGTAAAAAAGTTTACTACAACGGTCATTGCCCGTTGCAAAATATAGGTGACCTTTACAACATCGCATATTACAACGGTCGGCCGCCCGTTGTTGGAGCCATATTACAACGGACTTTGCCCGTTGTAAAAAGCCTGTTTTGTTGTAGTGTTATATTGATGTTTGTTGAAATATTTGTGACATACTGTTTGATTTGTGTAAGTGTCGTTATAGCAATTATCGCTATACCTACACTTATAAAATATCATCTCCTTAAACCTATGTTTGCATTGAACTTGTGCTTGTATTTTTGCAAAATAAATGTTTGATTACAATTTTGCACTTTGAAAGTTGTTTAAACTATATTTTCAAGTATTTTTGAGAATTTTGTAATAAAGGATAGGTGTTTTTTTAAATTTGTAAAAAGATTAAAATTTTGATTTACTATCTTTTGGGATAATTAACATGTTTTAAATTTATAAAAAGAATAAAAATTTGATTTATCGTCGTTGGGTATAATTGATGTTGTTTTAAATTTATAAAAAGATTATAAAATTGATTTATTATCTCTTGGAATAACTAATGTTATTTTAAACTTATAAAAAGACCATAAATTTGATTTATTATCTTTCGGGTTAGTTAATGTTGTTTTAAATTTATAAAAAGATTATAAATTTCATTATTATCTTTTAGGATAATTAATGTTGTTTTTAAATTTGTAAAAAGATAATAAATTTGATTTAATATCTTCGGATAATCGATGTTGTTTTAAATTTATAAAAAGATTATAAATTTGATTTATTATCTTTTGGAAGAATTAATGTTGTTTTAAATTTATAAAAAGATTATAAAATTGATTTATTTTCCTTCGGGATAATTAATATTGTTTTAAATGTATAAAAAGATTAGGAATTTGTTTTATTATCATCCAGGATAATAAATGTTGTTTTAAAGGTATAAAAGATGTTATAAATGAAAAACTCTTTAAAAAAGTATGTTTTAAAAATAAAGTTGAGTGTAAATGGGTTTCGGGTATATAGTAAACAATGTTTTATAGATATTTGTTCACTTAGAAATATAATTTTCTCTTTAAATAGAATATTTTAAAATGTGTTTTTAAAGTGTTTTACAAATATTTGTGATGTGACAATCATACACAATTGTGAATCAAATGTTTTAAAATTGATTTATTTATTTAAAAAAATTAGCTTTACACTTAGCACTAAAAGTTGAAGGAACTCGTGCTATTGTTAAAGTTAAGAATATTGTAATGACAAGTTGGGATGCAACACTGCCCTTACTTGTCTGGCTCTATTGTTTTCCCGAAGGTAGTGCTACTTTAAGTTCAACGAGTTATGATAAGTGTAAGAGATTTAATTTTCATATATGAATATTTTTTATTCCCGGTAGTTGACTTATTGACTATCAATTCAACTATCTTCTTATATTCTTCAATTCAAGACGGTTTTGTTGCTCATTTAGAGCATTTAAACTCTTGTTTTTCTTAATGTTAAGAATGCCGTCGAGTCAAGGTAGGAAGCAACATTCCCCTAACTTGTCGAACTTCATTGTTTTCCTCGGGATAGTACTAGTTTGTTTCCAATAGTACATTCATCGATTATCGATTTTGATATCCTTTGCCAAAAATGACTAAAACCAAAGTGCAAGTGGAGGTCAAGCTATGTGTGGTCGCTCATTTTAGCGTATTTTCACATCTACTCTGGATTGGATTCAATTGTATATGCACAGAGATATGAATACTCAGATTCTCGGTAAGGTTGGTAGAGTCATGTTTGTACATTTTCAGAGAGCCATCGTAGTTCTCAAGTATATTTTCTAGGGGTACACTTCCAGTAAGGGGAGGCGCCCTCCTAGTCATTGTTTAAAATTTTCCCTTTCTTTGTTTTTGATTCAAACTTTTGATTTGTTTTCTTAATTGCATCGAGAAGTACGTGGAGCTCTTCTTCAGGTTTAATTATTTGTGTCCATTCTTTTAAGTCTGATTTTGTTCTGACTTTTCTCCATTCTTTCATCTATCGATGTTGTTCTTTTGAGGTAAAACTCGTTTCGTGTTTAGTGGTGTAGTCTCAGAGAATTATTATAAGTTTACCATATTTCTTGAGTTCTCTCAAGCTGGTTTTCTAGAATGATCCGGTTGTTATTTTATTATTTGCTTAGGTTACACCGAGTTTTTCTAAGTTGTCTTTGGTGGGACATAAAGCTAATTGAGTAGAGCTGGATGTTCACTTGCCATAGTATTTTTATTTTCTACTGTATCATTATGTATACCCATCAGCAATTGTAAGAGCAGGATGTTATAATTGTCTAGGTTGATGAGGTTAGTTTTTAACTCTGATAATCTATGTAACTTAGAGTGACAAGTTTTAATGTCTTTGTCATATTATATGTTGTCATTTCTCTATGAGATTCCAATTCCCCTTGTTTTATTTCTTTTTACCCTAACAATCTGCTTTTTTGGCACTTGAAAGCTCAGCATTTCTATGGTAAATACCAATTTTCGAGGGTTAAAAAGGCAGGTCGTTACGGTAGTGAATTGCTATAGGACCTTATTGACTTTCAAGGAGGGTCGATATTGTGTGGAGAAGTACTGTGCTAAAAGATTAAATGTTGGTTAAAGTCTAAAGGTATAGGCAAGACCTACACTGAAAGGGGGGAACTACACTGAAGTCGTTATGTCATTTGAGCTAAAAATGTAGCTAGATATACCAAGCTAAGGCCGAAAGAGGGGCAATATGAATGAAACAATCCACGTCCCAATACCAATGAGGACAGGGTTAAACTACATTGAAATGAATTTGAAACCGAAGTCTAATACATGATAGGTACGTAAAGCATGATAGATTAAGTTGACTAAGTACAAAAGAACCTCACAAGAGTGCAAGTTCGGAAGGGCTATAGAGCTGAGTGAGGAAGCTTGCTTAAATGCACACCTTGGAAAGATGAGGAGAGGCATTCTACTTCCTAAGGGACATAGGAAGTCCAAGCAAGTTGGATGCTCTTGAAATTGCATGTGGTAGACTCTTTGCAATATAAATTAAAGAAATATGAAATTGCATATGGTTGATTCTTTGCGGTATAAACTAATGGAAGTCAAAACTACAGCGGGTGGTTCTTTGCAGTATAAACTAAAGAAAGACAAACTACATATAGTTGATTCTTTGTGGTGTAAACTTGTAATACCCCAAAAAAATTGTACCATACATATATAACAATAATAAACAATGATAAATAAATTAGAAATTTAATTGGAAGGTATTTTGGTAAATTTCAGTGGAAAGGCACAAAGATAATTTTTACAAAGAGTTGAATTTGCTAACGGGAGTTGCACCATTGTGATGTAATCATGTTTTTTGGTCAAGGCGGAGTATTTATTTGTCAAATCAGATGTCATATGAGTGAGATATTGTAACACCCCTAATTTTTAATAATATATTTCAGGAGATTTAATTAGATAAATTAAATAAAATAATGTAGAGTGATAAGGGGATTGAGATTTGTAAATAAATTTAGTGGCCATGCTTATCACAAATGAATGGGCTTATAAATGGTTAAAATGTTACGTAATAAACATAAGGCCATAAGGGTAATTTTTCGCCACATGTATGCCACCCTTATACTCACGTAACCAAAACCATAAACATTTTTTTTATCACAACAAAAATGCAAACAAAAGAAGAGGAGCAAGCTGATCATTACTTCAAGGAAAAGAAATTCAAATCAAGATAAGGAATTAAAGAAAGGGAAATAAATCTTAATCTCAATCCAATCTCCTTGTCCTAATCAAGGTGAATAATTACCCTAATCATTTCCATTTTGTTTCAATCATATATTTTTGGATTTACGAATTAATACATTTTATGTTGATTTGAATGATGATATGCTTGGTTTTATAACATATTTGATTAAAAGTCAAATTGTTTAAGTATGATATGAACGAATTTAGGACAAAACCGATAGCAAATGATTGTCAAAGCCGTGGAAAAATTATATGTTATGCGAAACATGATTTTGGAGTTGGGTTTCAATTTTTATAGTTTCCAAGCCATGGAGAATTTAGTATGAATTATCAAAGGAAAATACGTATTATTGGGTTTAGAAATTTATTTCAGTTATTATATGGTGAATTTAGGTCTGAAATTTATGTATATTAGATAACATATTAAAAGTAAATTTCTATGATTTTTGGAGATTTTTACTAAGAGATTTGTTATGAAAATTAAATTATTTCAAAAGGAGGACCTAAATGATTTAATTGTTGTTAAATGGGAAGGGCTTATTAGTTAGAAATTAACCATGTTTTAGATCTGAAAATATGTGGCAATTATTTGTAAATTAATTTGAAAAGTTAAGGCAACCAATCAATTATTTACATGCAGGCAAGTTAGTTACAAAGAAATTACTGTATTTGGTGAAAACAACCTTTTACCTAGAAAAGTAGCTTCCACCTCCATTAGAAGTAGCTTTCGACCCAGAGCTTCTGCCTTCAATCAAGTCAAAACCATCTAAGTCGAGATTAATGAAGCTGAAACCAATACACATGGTATCACTTAGTTGGTACGTAGTTGACTGGAGAAAAGGGTGGAAGGTAGGGTGTCGAAACATAGTTTCTGATGGGGTTGATACCATGGTTTTGTTTCCTAAAGAAAATCGCTTGCCTGCTTTATTACATGCTTTCGAAGGAGTTGAGGCCGATTCTTTTGAAGGAGTTTCCTAAACTAGCTTTTGAAAGAGAGTTTTCTCCTTATTATTTAAAGAAGTAGCTTTCGAAGAAGCTACTTAGTTTTCAAAATTGAAGTGTTCGGAAGAGGTAAGTTTGACAAAGTCGGAACCCTTCTGCCACTTTATATCTTTCAAAGGTATTGAAGATATCAATGCTTTTGGAAGGAAGCCTTTGTTTAAAAACATAATCCACTTTTCATATCTTTTGAAAGGGGGTTAATGGTTTAGAAAGGGGTTTCGAAGCCAACCTTCAAACATTTGACATATATAATATAAGCTTTCAATAGGATGGTGTCGAAGCCATCAAATTTTCCCCAAATAGTTTTATATGATGAAGAAAGATTCCAAAAGGGGTACTTTCGTTTATGTTCACTTTGTCCCAAATGATATTTTAAATATAAACCCAATGGTTTCAAAAGAGGGTCTTTTAATGGTTTCGTAAGGGACACTGCCAAATGTTTCGAAAGGGGTACTTTCAATAGTTTCGAAATGGGTAATTTCAATGGTTTCGAAAGGGGTACTTTCAATTGGTTTCGAAACTATGCTTCTAAAGTTGAATGCTAATACTTTAGTACATTAGAAAGAAAGGTTTAAAGTGTTCGAAAGGCAGGAGACTAATGTTTTGAGGATAGATTTATATGCTCTCAAAGGGTGAGGTCGAAAGCAAGGTTTCGAAAGGCTTTTCTTTTCAAAACAAATAACCCAAACTCATTTTTAAAGGGAAAACCCAGGGCTAAACAAAGGGGCTTTTAAATTGTTTAACGAAGAAGTTTTCCTTGATAAAATAATACGTTAAAGGGATTAACCATGTTTATATGAAAATTATTTCAAGGACATTAAACCTACAGGAGTGGTATCGTTATTATGGTTGCTTCTTCAAATATAAAAAAATTCACATTACAAAGGACACATAACTGCATTTTGGGGAAAAAGGGTAGAAGGGCCATCTAGGTTGACCCAGTAGTGAATATAAATTGATAAAATCCTGAATGAGTAGAATTGCATTCAGGAGGTCAGGAAAATCAGAATATAGGATGTCTAAATAAAGAAGTTGTCAGGGAGACAGTCTCATAGTGTAGCCATGAAAACTATGATGAAGAAGTTATTGGAGTAACTAATATGTTCATAGTGATCCTATGAAAACTATATTTATAAAGAGTAGTTGGTAGGGGCCAATTGGTGTGTAGTGCACCCATGAAAACTATATCCAGATTAAGTTATTGACGGTTGTCAATTGGTTCCTAGACAACCCATGAAAACTAGGGTAAGAAAGAAGTTATTAGAGTCACCAATAGGTAGGGGAACCTATAAATTAATTAAGTTAATTGGCAAGGGCCAATTGGTTCATAGTGCACCCACGAAAACTATGAAATATGACAGGGTGTCCAGAGGATAAAAACAGGTTATTAGTAATCCCGTGAAAACTAATAGGTTAATACTGAGCTAGAAACTATAAATATGATGGGGAGTCAATTAAACAGGAGATGGGAAATCCATAAAGTTTTTAACTTGTATCCATATCATCATAATAATTTGAATGTCTATGATTTAACCATTGTGGATGCAAGAGCACAGTAGATGGTTTTATAAAGGCTTTAAGATACTAGTGAGGTAAAAACCCGTTTCGCTAAGCGGCGTGGTCTCACTTGATATCTAAATGGTTTGAGATGTTTGATTATTATCCATACCAGGCTTTATGTCTGACTCGATGTTTAGGTTTTCCCCTTAAACTCTCTGGTGCTCAATTGATTTTGAGCAGTCTGAGGGTTGAGGTTTTCAGGTACCTCATTAGACGAATAAGCTTATGGAGAAGTGTAGGAAGAAAAATAGATATTTAGAGTACTTTTCACTTTGATTTCGTTGTGCTAATTTGTAAAGGCAAAGTTTTTTAAGTGCCTTGGTAAATATTCTGATCAACCAAGGGGGCATCTTCATATGTCGCTCTTGGCATATTTATAATATATAGTTTTGAACGTGGTTTGCAATTACAGGATAATGTAAAGAATGTTGAAATAGTTTTTTGGAATTGAATGAGAATGTTGTATAGAAATTTAAATTTTTCTGTATCCATGTGTTTTTATTATATCGATGTGTCTAACATTAACATATTTGGTCGCCAAGAATTAATAACTGTGGATGACTACAACATCCGTAATCATTAATTTTGGGCCTTCAAGTGGGGATGTTGCAAGTTCGTATCAGAGCATAAGTTTATGAAAACTTAAGCAATTTAAAACTAAAAAGATTTTTTAGAATATAATCCAATGAATCATAAATATGATCAGGGTTTGTGATAACACTGTTATAGTGTACTTGTATTTCATATATAGTTATGTGTGTGTATATATAAGCAAGTATTCCCTTCTCTCTTAGACCGTTCTTCTGTATCTTACTAAGACTCATATGTAGGTTTATGAGAAAGAAGATGTAGAAGCATAAAACAGATTATTAAATCTAGGTGGAGGAAGCACCACAACCAATGGAAATTCTCGACCTAACACTCGAAGGAACCAAGGTTGATAGGCTAATGCTAACCAAAACGCTGAAGCAAATGTGGGTGCAGGAAATCCGCCAATAGATGCGGGGATAATGTATCAATTCTTTGTTAATTTGTTGCAAGCAATAGCTGCTACTGGAGTTGCTGGTAATGTAGGAGGAGCTAATCATGTGGCTCTAGTTGCGAATAATTATGTTAAGTTGAGCAGAGCCTACACGAGTTTGGGTGGAAAGCCGTTTTTGGGAACGGAGAATGCTATTGAAGTTGAATATTAGCTGTTGCACCATGAGAGAATCTTTGTTGATCTAGGCTTAGATGATTAAAAGAAAAGGAGGTTGGCCTCAAGATAGTTGCAAGGGGCAACGCTTCACTGGTGGAATAGTGTGACTGTCGGAGTTTCGGAGGAAGAGTTGACATGGGCTAATTTCAGAAAGAGATTCGAGCAGAGGTTTTTATCTATGGTTGCTAACTCAACATTGATGAGGAAGTTCGTGGATCTGGTTCAAGGAGATATGTCGGTTATCGAGTTATGCCAATAAGTTTGATGAGTTATTTTGATATGGATATGCTACTATAGACATTGACATTTCGGGTGACCTTGCCACATATCCGTTATCTTTGTAATTTGGTTATGGAGATGGCAATTCGCCATGAAGAGATGCTTGCTGTTTGTGATAAAGAGAATCCAGTTGAATCCCAGGGTCCTTAAGGAAATAAAAGGAAGTTCTTTAAGAAGAAGGGAGCCAAGAAGGGAGATGCTGTCAAATAGGCAAAGGCTGAGTTAGTATGCTTCATATGACAGGAAGAGTCATTATGCCCATGATCGGCGGACAAGCAAGGGGAAGGAGTCTGTAGATAAGAAGGATGTGAAATACTACAACTGCGATCAAGTTGGGCATTACAAGAACCAATATCCAAAACCAGTCAGGGCGGGCAAAGGAAAGGTTTTGGCCATTGGACCACCATCTTCTTCAAGACCTTCTACAACAGACAAAGGAAAGACTGTGATGGAAGGTAAGCTTTCTGTTCAGAGTATTCCAGTTATGGTACTGTTTGATACCGGTGCATCATATTCATTCATATCATAGTATTTGGTTGATAGGTTATGCATAGAACCCACATAACTTGTTACTTTCTTATGGATTGCAAATCTAATAGGAGGGTATGAAACTCTAGGGATGAGATGTGACCAGTTAGAACTTGATTTGTTAGGTCATAAGTTTTCATGCAATATGTATGTTTATGATTTTGTAGATTTCAGAATCATTTTAGGTATGGATTGATTGGGTAAGTATGATGCTAGGATATTTTGCTAGTATAGGGAAATATCAATGAGACACCTAGATAGTCATAACCGAATCATCTTCTCAGTGGAAAATTCTGACCAAATTTTATGTGCTTGTTAAGTGCTACGGAAGCGGGAGAAGAGTTAAGTCAAGGTCGAGTAGCAAAAGAGTTTGTAGATGTCTTTGAGCTGGTTGCAGGATTACCACCGAAATGAGCTATTGAGTTTCGGACAGATCATGTACTAGGAGCTGAGCTTGTCATTAGACCACCTGACAGGATGACACCGATTGAGATGAAGGAATTGAAGGTACATCTAGTGGATCTGGAATAAAGGAATGTTATTAGACCAAGCAGTTTTCCTTATGGAGTGGCTGCGGTTTTCATGAAGAAGCCAAATGGGTCCTTAAGAATGTGCATCGACTTTCGTCGGTTGAACGAAAGGACGATCAAGAATAGGTATCCTTCGTCTAGTATAGATGATCTATTCGAGCAGTTGAGTTGAGCCGGAGTGTTTTTCCTATTGGATTTGGCTAAGGGGTTCCATCAATTAAGGGTGGCAGAGGACAGTATTTCTTTGACATCATTTTGGAATAGGCATGGTTCGTATGAGTGGTTAGTAATGCCATTCAGGTTAAAGTATGCATCTGCTTTCTTCATGAATCTGATGAACCGAGTTTTCTGAGAGTACTTGGATAGTTTCATATTGGTATTTATAGATGACATTTTAGTACACTTGAAGGATGAAAGAGAGCACGAGGATCATCTAAGAGTAGTGCTTGAGACGTTGAGGCATCATCGGCTAAAGGCAAGTTTTCTAAGTGTCATTTTTGGAAGAAGGATGTTAATTTTCTTGGTCACCTAGTTTTAGAGGAGAGCTTGGCAGTCGATGCAGTTAAGATCGAAGCTGTTAATAATTAGAAGAGACCAGAGACGGTAACCGAGATCGAGAGTATTCTTGGACTTGCTGGCTGTTACCGGGGATTCATTAAGGATTTCCCATGGATAGAAACACCTCTGACTAAGTTGACCAGGAAGGATGTGAAGTTCATTTGGTCCGACAAACATGAGGAAGGGTTCCTTAAGTTAAAGCATTTGTTGACTAAAGCACCAGTATTAGTTGTTCTGGACAGAAACCAAGGGTTCCTAGTATATATTGATGCGTGTGGGACTGAATTGGGAGCTGTGTTGATGCAGAAGGGTAAAGTGATTTCCTACGTTTCACGACAGCTTCGACCATATGAAGAGATTCCTACTCATGATTTGAAGTTGGCCGCGGTGATCTTCGCATTGAAGATATGGGGACATGATCTCTTACGGTAGAGGTTTGAGCTATACACAGATCATAAATTTTGAAGATACTTATTTTCCCTTAGAAGGAATTGAATATAAGACAGCCGAGGTGGCTGGAGTTTTTGGTTGTTTATGATTTTGGTATAGAGTATACACCAGGGAATGGTAATAATGTGGCGGATGCTCTTAGCAGGAAACATCGAAATGTGGTGTTAGCTATGTTAGTAGAATGGAAGGATTTAGAATCTTTGACTACTTGTAGTGTGTAGTTAAGATCGAATGCTAGTTCTAGTTAGAGTGCCGCTATGTTGTCCTGTTTAGAAGTTCTACCAGTGTTGATCGAAATGACTGCTTCTAAGAAGAAAGACAATCCAATATTGTCGAGAGGATTAGAAGGCTTGAGGTTGGATTAGAGATCGATGATTTAAGAGATATTAGTCTTGACCAGAGAGGATGGCTGAGAAAAAAGGGACGATTATGTGTTCAGAATGTTGAGGACTTGAGGAAAGAAATTCTTAGAGAATGCCATCGATCTAAGTTTACGATTCATCCTGGAGGGAACCAGATGTATCATATGAAAAGGAGATTCTATTGGGAAGGCATGAAAAGGTATGTTGGATTGTGGTTAGGCAGTGCTCAAATTGTCAACAAGTGAAAGCCGAACGTGAAAAGTCTAGTGGATTTATTCAACCTGTAGAGATTCTAGTTTGGGAATGAGAATTGATATCCATGGATTTTATAGACAGGTTTTCAAGGTCGAATAGGGTAAATGAAAGCATATAGGTTATAGTGGACAGGTTGACCAAGAGTGCCCATTTCATTCCAGTCAAGTCAACCAGAACGACACCTGTTTTGGTGAAGTTATTCATGAAGAACGTAGTTAGAATTCATGGGATTCCTAGTAGCATAGTCAGTGACGGAGATGCATTATTCACTAGAGAATTTTGAAGAAGTCTACAGGAGGTGTTATGTACCAAGCTCAAGATGAGTACAACTTATCACCCACAGATAGATGTGCAAACAGAGAGAGTCAATAAGGTACTCGAAGATTTATTGAGAGCTTGTGGATTGGATTTTGGTGGATCTTGGGAGGATCACCTACATTTGATTGAATTTTTCTATAATAATAGTTATCAAACTAGTATATGAATGGGGCCTTTTGAAGCTTTGTATGGAAGGTCATGCAAATCAACAGCATGTTGGTTGGAGACCTGAGATAGATTAGTCTTAGGTCTAGATATGGTTAGAGAGGCGTCAGAAAAGATTGGGATGATTCGAGGATGGATGAAGGAAGCTCAATCCAGATAGAAGAGTTACGCAGATAAGAGGCATAAAGATCTAGAGTTCTCAGTGGGAGATAGGGTTTTCATTAACGTATCACCAATGAATGGTGTGATATGATTTGGAAAGTCAAGGAAGCTGGCACCGAGATATGTTGGTCTATTCCAGATTATAGAGAGGATTGGTAAACTCGCATATAGACTAGAGGTGCTGAGCAGTATGGCAGATGTCCATAACGTATTTCATGTGTCTCGTCTACGCAAGCTTGTGCATGATCCAAAGACTACTATTCCTCCGAGAGGGTTGGCGAATTTGGTAGTAGAGCCTAATTTGACTTTTGTTAGACAACCTGTTCGGGTTGTAGCGAGAGATGAGAAAAGACTGAGGAACAAGACAGTCAAGTTGGTGAAAGTTTAGTGGAGTGACAATGAGAAGGACTATACTTGGGAGACAGAGGACATAATTCGAGATACTTATCATGATCTGCTTTGATGGTATGTCTATATTAGCTTTATATACATAGTTGCTAGTCAGGTAGGCTAGTATGGTTGTTAGAAGTCATTACATATGATTGTTATATTTAGTATTTAGTCCTTACTAAATTTTGAGGACGAAATTCTTTAAGTAGGGGAATCTGTAACACCCTTAATTTTTAACAGCATATTTCAGGAGATTTTGAAAGAGGGGGCTAAGCATAGGATCGTGTAATATGGAATAAAGGAATAGTCTAGGTAGATAAAGTAAGTAAATGTAAGGAGACACCAGGATTTTATACTGGTTTGGACCTCTAGTCCTATGTCCAGTCCCTAAGCTTCACTTAGGAATTTCACTAACTAACACCCTCACTTCACCCGGAGGAATAGGTTTACAACTTACTCGAACAACCGAACAAGATTTCTTGCCTCAACTACCGAAGAGGACTTCAACTCAATTACTAAAATACAATATTCGACTTGTTGTGTTCTTGTCAACACTAATGAGTCTAATGTAGTATAATATTCCTATAATCTTATCCTCGAGAGTATGCAATGTGTTTTTGAAGATTGCAGAAATATGAATTGCTATGAATCAAAGGAATGTTATAAACAAAAACAGTGATTCAAGCAATGGATTGATGATTGCTTTGAGAATGTTTAGAGAATATGATCAAGAAAATAGTAAGATTAAAACAAGAGAATTCGGTTGTTTGAATGATGTTAGAATCATGTATATATACTTGTAGAACAGGTGCATTTGTTGTCAAAGGTTACAAACAAGAGATGCTTCCATTTCCATTGGTGAATGGTTGCAACTCTTGGGAGGAAGAAGGTGTCCGTTCATAAAAAATTCGCAGGTTCAAATTCAGTCGACTGAACAGAGAATTCTGTCAACTGAAAATATGAAGTAAAATTTTCAGGAACAAATTCAGTCGACTGTGCAGGGAATTCAGTCGACTGAAACTGTGCATATTTATATATTTGTACCAGTTTCGGTCGACTGGCTATTCCTGTTCAGTCGACTGAACTTATAAAATATGCACAGTGAAATCTTAAATAAGAATGAAGTTTATAAAATGTTTTCTAGTGTTCATGCAAGCCTCTTGAGGATAGATTTTAACAACAAATCTAGACTAAGACCTATATAAAAAATCATACTTATGTTTGTTTGGTCTTTATCGATCTTTCTTTAGCTTTGCACATATCTCTTCTTTATTTGTTGAAGCACGTTGTCATTAATCAAAATCTTCGCGTATCAACATTCTCCTCCTTTTTGATTGATGACAATACTGATTTATTCTAGAGATGTATGTACTAATTTTCTCCCCCTGAATGTATGCACTATCTTTCTTACAAAACAAAGTTAGTACCACAGATTTTCTCCCCCTTTGTCATCGACAAAAAGGAAGAACTAACAGAAGAAATGTTTTATCAAAATAATCACTGAAGCATAGAGAGTAGAAATATTTGCATATCCTTGGATTGTTGAAGAACTAAAAGTTAAAATGTTGCGACGAATAAGCACAAAATGGCTATTTATACAAGCCATTAAAAAGTTTTAAATAATCTTCAAACAATACTTAAAATTACTCATCTCTATCCCAGTCATATGAACCTTCTCTTCCTGTTGGTTCGCGTATGACGGGTCCTCCTGTTGGTGGTCTGTACGCTCTTCCTCCTTGGCTACCACTTGCTCCACTTGTGGTGCTACTTATTTGCTCTTCGGATGACGTCCATGTAAACGTAGGTGCTGGACGTTTGCCGCGAGATGTCGAAGCAGCAGTGGTGCTAGAGCACGAGATTGCATCCCATATCTTGTTGAAGAATCCTTTGATTTTGTCAAGCTTGTGATCTACCTTTTTAAGACGAGTGTTAAGAATTTGTTGATTCCTTGACAATATCCCTAATGATTGGTTGGTAGTAAAGCTTGGGTCAACAAGACGAATTTCATCATATTCCTCGAAATGTTCTTCGTGGTGAGGTTGAGGAGGTTGTTGTTGTTGTTGTTGTTCTTGATGCCTTGCTTCACATTCAGCGAGTGATATTATTCGAGGAGGTCGAGATGGGAGTTGCATTAGGCTTATGGTCCGGTGGTTAATTTGATGGACCATTGTATTCTCTGACTCGGGTAATGGCGTAATGACATTGAGGAGAAGTCGCATGATGTATTCTCCAAAATAGATAGTGCGCATTTTTCCATTATTAGAAGTGAGAAACTCATCAAGAATAAGTTGTACCCAATTGACTTGTATATTGCCAAAAATAGCATATAGAGCTCGATAGTTATTTGGGTAGACAATTTCGTACGACCGTGCGAGGAGTAATTGTTCTCATTAGGGCTTTGTGAAGGATTCTTGCCATAGGTCGAAGAGAGGTGGACTTAAAATCTCTGAAGTTGATATTATCATCCATAAATCGATGGTTTATGTTATCGCGAATATGTGGATTGAATTCTATCTCTTCTAGCTTTCTCCCAACATTTGGTGATTCTAGAATGTGTCCTATTCTATCCAAGGAAAACCAAACTTTATTTCCACATACCATACTCCAAACACTATTGTTTGGGTTTCTTGGAGTTTGGTGTCCAAGATTAAGGTTAGCATAAAATAATTTGACCATTACATGATTTATGGCATGGTCATTTCTTTTCAAATCCAAACGAGAAGTTAAACCTGCTTGATCGGTTAATGCTTGGATGTTGTAGGTTTAAAAGCTTTGGAAATCAACGAAGGAATGCTCGAAAATTCGAGAATTCTTCATCTTATTCCATCTAGTGACAGTGGTTCCATCGTAAAGCCATTGTGCTATTTGAGCATCAATTGGCTCAGAGAATGAAGAAGAGGAAGCTCTTGATCTCTTTGGAGCCATTTGAGTGAGATTTGAATGGATTTTGAGGAATTGGGGGCTTGGGTTTCGAAAATAATTGGGGAAGAAAGTTTTTAGGAAGTAAAAAGTGAATGGATAGGGTAAAAATTGGTGGTTAAAAAGGGGAAAGTTGCCTGGGAAGTGGCATTCAGTCGACTGAATACACTGTTCAGTCGACTGAATACACTGTTCAGTCGACTGAATACACTGTTCAGTCGACTGAATTGAAGGCCGAAAATTTTCTGGGTTGAATTCAGTCAACTGAACAGGGTTTTTAGTCGACTGAATGTTTGTCTGAAAGTTTCTGTTAGTATTTCAGTCGACTGTGCAGTGGATTCAGTCGACTGAATTATAAAAAAAAATTGCTTTCTGCCTTGAGTCCAGTCGACTGAACAGGGGGTTTAAGTCGACTAACCCATGTAATTTGTTGTTCTTTGTTAATTTTGAATGTAAACTCTTTATTCAAGGCAATAATTACAATTATATAAATGTAATACCATAAATAGATTTCAAAACTAACTATTTCTTAGTGGATGGACTCAGAGTCTTTTTCCCTTCATTCTTCATATAATTTATATCGCATGAATTTGGACTATATTGAGAAGTCTTAGGAGACATCCAAGGATTCACAGGATCGACTGATGTACGGTAAGATGAAGACGGATCAAGTGAACTAACGGGGCGAGGTAGGGGTTCAGGCACTTCGTTCTTTTTTGATCCACAAAAGCGTAAACCGATTTGCTCTAGGAAGCTTAATCGTTTAGCCGTAACTTTTTGTTCGAAGTATAATTCTCATTGAAGATCTATTTATTGTTGTTGAAAGTGATGAATTTCATCAATCTTTCTTTTTGTGTCTGGGGAAATAAAGAGTCCACGTTTCGCTTTCTTGGATTCTGGTGTGTAGCTAGTACGATAATTGTTCCATTTGTAAACTGGCTCATGTGTCGGTGTTGGAGTGGGAAGTTTTGGAGACGTTGGAGTGTTATCGACTGAAGAGGTGATGTTGATCGGGGAAAAAGAGTTGTTAGACGACATGTTTATAATGAATTTTTCAAGCTTTTATTTGTGAGAATGAGTTGTGAAAAAGAATTATTTTTAAAATATATTTATAGGGGGGATTTTCTAAATATATAGTGGTTATAATTCTTTAAAGTTTTTTATCCACTTAATGATTTAATGGTTACCATAATTCAGTTAAAAATATATGGTTTACAGATGACTACTATTTTATATTAATATATCATGTAACATGTTAAAAAAATTAATTAAAAATCTCTTCTTTTTTTTCTTTATTCAGTCGACTGGTCATATAGTGTTAGTCGACTGAATTGTATAGATTTTTCTAACTTTCTCTATTTGATATCCTTAAAAGCCATTATTCCTAACTCTCTCGCAATTTTATGAAGGAGTTTTCTAACAGAGATTTAGTAAATATATCGGCAATTTGATTTTCGGTAGAAATATGTTCTAAATTAATTATTCCTTTTTCGATATTGTCACGTAGAAAATGGTGGCGAATATCTATATGTTTTGTACGAGAGTGATTAACCGGATTTCTAGATAAGTTTATTGTACTTGTATTATCACAGTATACTGTAAAATTTGTTAAATTTATATTAAAATCTTTAAGTGATTGTTGCATGTATATAACTTGAGTGCAAGCTAAAGCTGCTGATATATACTCTGCTTCGTAGGTGGAAAGCGAGACACAATTTTGTTTCTTACTAAAGAAAGATACAAGTGATTTTCTAATGAAATGACAAGTACCACTTGTACTTTTTCTATCTGTTCGAGATCCACCAAAATCAGTATCGCTGAATGACACTAACTCAAATGGACACTCCTTTGGATAGAAATGACCGAAATCTTTAGCGTTGTTAAGATATCGTATAATTCATTTTACCGCTCTTAAGTGTGATTCTTTAGGATTAGATTGAAAACGTGCACATAAACAAACACTCATCATTATGTCAGGTCTACTAGCGGTTAAGTAAAGTAAAGAACCTATCATACTTCTAAACAATTTTTGATCTACACTTTTGCTATTTTCGTCTCGATCGAGATGTGTAGTGGTACTCATAGGAGTAGGTTTAGCAGAAGTGTTTTCCATACCAAATCGTTTAATTAAATTAGCAGAATATTTTTCTTGGTTTATAAAAATTCCATTTGATAATTGTTTAATTTGAAGTCCGAGAAAATATGATAATTCTCCCATATGAGACATTTCGAACTCATTAGTCTTTATATTTGAAAATTCTTTACATAAATTTTCATTTGTTGAACCAAAAATAATATCGTCTACGTATATTTGAATTATTAATATCTTTGGTAGTATTTTTTAATAAAAAGCGTTTGATCTACTTTTCCAATTTTAAATCCCGAATTTAACAAATAACTTTTAAGACTTTCATACCAAGCACGAGGTGCTTGTTTAAGACCATATAGTGCTTTCTTTAATTTAAATACATGATCCGGATATTTTTCATGTATAAATAAAGGAGGTTGTTCTACATATACATTTTCTTTAATAAAACCATTTAAAAATGCACTTTTAACATCCATTTGATAAAGCTTAAATTGTGAAAACATGCAAAGGCTAATAGTATACGTATCGCTTCAAGTCTTGCAACGGGAGCAAAGATTTCTTCAAAATCAATACCTTCTTCTTGATTATACCCTTGTGCTACTAGTCTTGCTTTATTCCTTTTTATATTACCTTGTTCATCTACTTTATTTTGTAAATCCATTTTGTTCCATTTACTGATTGATAATTAGGACGGGGAACTAATTCCCAAACATCGTTACGTTCAAATTGGTTTAATTCTTCTTGCATTGCGATAATCCAATAATCATCTATTGATGCTTCTTTAGGATTTTTAGGTTCTATTGATGAAATGAAAGCTACATGTCCCATTTGATTTAGTTGATTTCTTGTCCTAACTTGAGAATTTATTTCTCCTATTATATTTTGACTTGGATGATCTGGTAATATTTTAGGAGGAGACCTTAGTTCATTATTACTATTTTCAAGGTTTGTTTCTTCCATATTCATCAATTCTTCATCATCTTTTATATTAAAAATTTTATTAAAATTTTCATCAAAAGATATATGCAAGGTTTCTTCAATTATGTTTGTTCATTTATTAAATACTCGATATGCTTTACTTCGTTCTGAGTATCCTACGAAAATTCCTTCGTCAGTTTTTGGATCGAATTTTCCTAGTTGATCTTTTGTATTTAAAATGAAATATTTTGATCCAAATATTTTAAAATAAGATATATTTGGCTTTTTATTATTAAATAGTTCATAAGAAGTATTTTTAGTTAATGGTCTAATTGATATTCTATTTAATACATAAAATGCAGTAGCAACGGCTTCTGCCCAAAAATGTTTTGGTAGAGAACATCCATTTAATAATGTTCTTGTGCATTCTTGTAAATTTCTATTCTTTCTTTCTACAACTCCATTTTGTTGAGGAGTTCTAGGAAATGAGAAGTTATGATTTATTCCTTTCTTTTTACAAAAAGTTTCAAAAGCTTCATTTTCGAATTCGCCTCCATGATCGCTTCGAGTATTTTTAATTTTCAAATTTTTAGTGTTTTAAATTCTTTTGACAAATGTTTTAAAATGCTCAAAAGTGTCACTTTTATTTTTCATAAAAATAGTCCATGTATATCTTGAAAAAATCGTCAACAATTGATTAATGGATTGAACTTGTGTTGGTCCAAATAAATCTATATGTAGTAATTCTAAAGGTTGTAAAATCGAAATATTTTTCTTAGATTTGAAAGATGATTTCGTTAATTTTCCTTTTTGACAATCATCACAAAGATTATTTATTTTAAAGTTTATTTTGGGTAAACCTCTTACTAATTCATTTTTAGAAAGTTTTCTAATAGTTTTAAAATTTATATGACAAAATCTTTTGTGCCATAACCAAGGATCATTATCTTTGGCTAGTAAACACATACTTGTATTATGATTAATATCCATATTTAGAACATAAATATTTCTATCTCTATTTCCTTCAAAAACAAGATTTTGGTTTTGATCAAAATACTACATTTATTATCCGATAAAGTTATTTTAAAACCTTTGTCACACAGTTGACTTATGCTAAGTAGATTATGTTTTAAATTTTCAACTAATGAAACATTTGTTATAAAAAGTAAATTTGATGTACCGTAATTGTTCACATCTCCTTTGCCAATGATATAGCCTTTTGAATTATCTCCGAAGGTAACTGAGCTACCATCAAAGTATGTGATGTTTGTAAGCATATCTTTGTCTCCGGTCATGTGTTTTGAACAATCACTGTCTAATATCCATTTCTTCTTTTTGAGTGGGACCTGAAAATAAATATGAAATTATTGGTACCCACCTTTTAATAGGGTCCTAAAAAGTTAGAGTTTAGGAAACCAAACCCAATTTGGTTTAGTATCCATTTTATAAATATAGTTTTCATTATTATGAACATTATCCATAAATATTTTAATATATTTATTTCTTATTAGTACATTGTTAGTCTTTGGTACCCAAATTTTAACTACCTTGGTTTCTTCTTTTATTTTCATAGGTTTCTTTAGTAATATTTGTTGTTTTGAATCAACATTCCTGTTAAGTTTTATATTTTTCTTATTAGGAATTTTTGACTTCTTTTTATAACCTAAACCTTGTTTGTTTGAAGATGATTGAGAATTTTCTAATATCTTAGATAAATTTTCTCTTCCTTTGTTAAAGTTAGAAACATTTTTAGTGATGTTATCTAATTTAGCTTGAAGACTATTATTTTCTAATTCAACATGTTTAATCTTAATTTTTAACTCGTGATTTTCAGAAACAAATACATCATTCTTTTTCTTTCGAGTTTCAATTTCTTGACTTAAAAGTGATAATTGAGTTTCCGAATTTGAATAAGATTTTTGAACTTTTTCATGTTCTTCTTCAAGAATTTTCTTTTCATCATTTAGTATATCTCTTTCAAACTCAGCTTTGTTTTGATTTTCACGAATTTCCTTAATTTTATTTTTAAGAACTTTTATTGTGCTTAAAAGTTCAGTGTTTACTTCGATTAAATCATCAAAAGTTAAATTACTTACCTCAGAACCTTGAGCCATGAAACATACATTTGCATGTTCATTGTCGCTATCACTATCATTTTCGGATGAAGATGAATCTGAATCGTCCCATGTTACAGAAAATGCCTTCTTTTTGAATTTATCCTTCTTGTTTTTGTTGTTGAAGCTTTTCTGATTTTCCTTCATTTGTTCTTGACAATCTTTTTGCATGTGTCCCTTCTTGTGACAATTGAAGCATTCTACATTTGAGGATGAAGGTTTGTTCAAGAAATTCTTTTTGAATCCGTTTTTGTTTCCTTTTTTATACTTTAAGAATTTCTTGAAATTTTTGGCTATAAATGCTAGATCCTCATCTTCAGACTCTGATTCTTCCTTTTCCGCATGAAAAGCAACATTCTTTCTTTCTTGAGCTTGACCTTTCTTAGCTTGCAGATTTACTTCATACGACATAAGATTTCCAATCAATTCTTCTGGTTTCATTGTAGATAGATCATTTGCTTCCTCGATTGCTAGTACGTTTCTTTCCCATTCATCAGTGAGTGAATTTAGAATTTTAGACACAATGTCAAAATCCGTGTATCTTTCTCCTAGTCCGATTAGAGCATGATGAATGTCTTGAAATCTTGAGTACATGTCATTGATGGATTCATTTTGTCGCATCCTAAAGTTTTGGAATTGATTCTTCAGAATGGATATCTTTGTTTGTTTAACCTTGTTTGTGCCTTCATGTATGACTTTAAGTGTTTCCCATATCTGATATGCAGTAGTACATATGCTAACACGGTTGAATTCATTTCTATCCAGGGCGCAAAATAGAATATTCATAGCTTTGGCATTTGCACTAGCTTCATTCTTCTGAGTTTGTGTCCATGTAGGATAATCGGTAGTGGGTACAACGAACTCTGCTTGAGTAGCATTCCAGGCTTCAAAACTTGTTGCTTGCATATAAATCCTCATCCTTGTAGCCCAATAGTTATAGTTTAGTCCATTGAATAGAGGAGGTCTTTGGGTAGATTGTCCTTCCGCAAATGTAGAACTATAGGCAGATGTTGTGCTTGTACTTGCGTTATTTTCCATATTATCAATATGTCTAATAACGGTGTTATGGTTATAGGACGGCCTTGCTCTGATACCAATTGAAAGAGGGGCTAAGCAGTAGGATCGTGTAATATGGAATAACGGAATAGTCTAGGTAGATAAAGTAAGTAAATGTAAGGAGACACCAGGATTTTATACTGGTTCGAACCTCTAGTCCTACGTCCAGTCCCTAAGCTTCACTTAGGAATTTCACTAACTAACACACTCACTTCACCCGAAGGAATAGGTTTACAACTTACCCGAACAACCGAACGGGATTTCTTTTCTCAACTACCGAAGAGGACTTCAACTCAATTACTAAAATACAATATTCGACTTGTTGTGTTCTTGTCAACAATAATGAGTCTAATGTAGTACAATATTCCTATAATCTTATCCTCGAGAGTATGCAATGTGTTTGTGAAGATTTAGGAAATATGAATTGCTATGAATCAAAGGAATGTTATAAACAAAAATAGTGATTCAAGCAATGGATTGATGATTTCTTTGAGAATGTTTAGAGAATATGATCAAGAAAATAGTAAGATTAAAACAAGAGAATTCGGTTGTTTGAATGATGTTAGAATCATGTATATATACTTGTAGAACAGGTGCATTTGTTGTCAAAGGTTGCAAACAAGAGATGCTTCCATTTCCATTGGTGAATGGTTGCAACTCTTGGGAGGAAGAAGGTGTCCATTCATAAAAAATTCGCAGGTTCAAATTCAGTCGACTGAACAGCGAATTCAGTCAACTGAAAATATGAAGTAAAATTTTCAGGAACAAATTTAGCCGACTGTGCAGGGAATTCAGTCGACTGAAACTGTGCATATTTATATATTTGTACCAGTTTCAGTCGACTGGCTATTCCTGTTCAGTCGACTGAACTTATAAAATATGCACAGTGAAAGCTTAAATAATAATGAAGTTTATAAAATGTTTTCTAGTGTTCATGCAATCCTCTTGAGGATAGATTTTAACAACAAATCTAGACTAAGACCTATATAAAAAATCATACTTATGTTTGTTTGGTCTTCATCGATCTTTCTTTAGCTTTGCACATATTGTTTATTGAAGTACATTGTCATTAATCAAAATCTTCGCGTATCAACAGATTTAATTAGATAAATTAAATAGAATAATGTAGAGTGATAAGGGGATTGAGATTTGTATATAAATTTAGTGGTCATGCTTATCATAAATAAATGGGCTTATAAATGGTTAAAATGTTAAGTAATAAACATAAGGGCATAAGGGTAATTTTATGCCCCATGTTTACCACCCTTATACTCACGAAACCAAAACCATACACATTCTTTTTTATCATAACAAAAAAGCAAACAAAAGAAGAGGAGCAAGCCGGCCATTACTTGGCGGAAAAGAAGAGAAATTCAAATCAAGCTAAGGAATTAAAGGAAGGGGAATAAATCTTAATCTCAATCCAATCTCCTATTCTAATCAAGTGAATAATAATCCTCATCTCTATTTTGTTTCAACCATATGTTTTTGGATTTATGAATTAATCCATTTTAATATGATTTGAATAATGATATGCTTGGTTTTATAACATGTTTGATTAAAAATTAAATTGTTTAAATATGACATGAATGGTGATAGGGCAAAACCGATAGCAAATTATTGTACAATGCCATGGAAAAATTATATGTTATGAGAAACATGATTTTAGAGTTGAGTTTCAACTTTTATAATTTTCCAAGTTTTGGAGAATTTAATGTGAATTTTCAAAGGAAAATATATATTATTGGGTTTAGAAATTTATTTCGGTTATTATATGGTGAATTTAGGTCTGAAATTTATATGTGTTAGATAACATATTAAAAGTGAATTTTTGTGATTTTTGTGTATTTTTACTAAGAGATTTATTATGAAAAAATAAATTACTTTGAAAGGAGGACTAAATGATTTAATTGTTGTTAAATGGGAAGGGCTTATTAGTTAAAAATTAACCATGTTTTAGATCTGACAATCTATGGCAATTATTTGTAAATAATTTGAAAAGTTTAAGGCAACCAATCAATTGTTACATGTAGGCAAGTTAGTTACAAAGAAATTACTTTATTTGATAAAAACAACCTTTTACTCGAAAAAGTAGGTTCCGCCTCCTTTAAAAGTAGCTTTCAACCCAGAGCTTCCCCTTCAATCAAGTTGAAACCATCTAGGTCGAGACTAGTAAAGTGAAACCAATACTCATGGTATCACTTAGTTAGTACGTAGTGGGTTGGAGAAAAGGGCAGAAGGTAGGGTATCGAAACATAGCTTTTGATGGGGCTGATACCATAGTTTTGTTTCCTAAAAAAAGCGCTTGCCTACTATATTACATGCTTTTGAAGGAGTCGAGATCGATGCTTTCGATAGTGACTTTTGACTAGCTTTCGAAAGAGAGTTGCTGCCTTATTATTTAAAGAAGTAGCTTTCGACGAAGCTACTTAGTTTTCAAAATTAAAGTGTTCGAAGAGGTAGTTTCGACCAAGTTGGAAACCTTCTGGCGCTTTATACTTTTCGAAGTGAAGATATCAATGCTTTCGGAAGGAAGCCTTTGTTTAAAAACATAAGCCACTTCTCATAGCTTTCGAAAGGGGGTTAATGGTTTCGAAAGGGGTTTCGAAGCCAACCTTCAAACATTTTACCTATAATATAAGCTTCCAAAAGGATGGTGCCGATACCATTAAATTTTTCCCAAATAATTTTATATGATAAACAAAGATTTTGAAAGGGGTACTTCCATTTATGTTCACTTTGTCCCAAATGCTATTTTAAATATAAACCCAGTGGTTTCGAAAGAAGGTCTTTCAATGGTCTCGGAAGGGATACTGCCAAAGGTTTCGAATGGGGTACTTTCAATGTTTTCGAAAGGGGTACTTTCAATGGTTTCAAAAGGGGTACTTTCTATTGGTTTCGGAACATTTCTTCTAAAGTTAAATGCTAATACTTTAACACATTCAAGAGGTTTCGAAAGAATGGTTTTAAAGTGTTCAAAAGACAGGAGCCTAATGTTTTGAAGATAGATTTATATGCTTTCGAAGGGTGAGGTCAAAAGCAAGGTTTCGAAAGGATTTTTTCAAAACAAATAACTCGAACTCATTTTTAAAGGGAAACCCATGGCTAAATAAAGGGGCTTTTAAATGGTTTTAAGAAGAATTTTTCCTTGGTAAAATAATATTTTAAAGGGATTAACCATGTTTATTTGAAAATTATTTCAAGGACATTACACCTATAGAAGTGGTATTGTTATATTGTTATGGTTGCTTCTTTAAATATATGAAAAATTCACATTATAAAGGACCCATAACACAATTTGGGGATAAAGGTAGAAGAGCCATCTAGGTTGACCCAACGGTGAATATAAATTGATAAAACTCCTGAATGACTAGAATTGCATTCAGGAGGTCAGGAAGACTAGAATATAGGATGTCTAAATAAAGAAGTTGTCAGGGAGACAGGTTCATAGTGCACCCATGAAAACTATGATTAAGAAGAATTGGAGTTCCTAATAGTTTCATAGTGATCCCATGAAAACTATATTTATAAGAGTAGTTGGCAGGGGCCAATTGGTGTGTAGTGCACCCGTGATTAAGAAGTTATTGGAGTCACCAATAGGTTCAGGGGAACCCATAAATTAATTAAGTTGATTGCAAGGGCCAATAGGTTTATAGTGCACCCACGAAAACTATGAAATATGATAGGGTGTCTAGACGATAAAAACAGCTTATTATTAAGCCCATGAAAACTAATAGGTTAATAGTGCCCCTAGAAACTATAAACATGACAGGGAGTCAATTAAACAGGGGATGGGAAATCCATAATGTTTTTAATTTGTATGCATATCATCGTAATATTTTGAAATGACTATGTTTTAACCATTGTGGATGCAGGAGCACGGTAGATTGTTTTATAAAGGTTTTAAGATGTTAGATTATTATTCATACCAGGTTTTTTGTCTAACTCAAAGCCTATATTTTTTTCCTTAAACTCTCGGGCGCTCGATTGATTTTGGATAGTCTAAGGGTTGAGGTTTTTAGGTACCTCATTCGACGAATAAGATTTCGGAGACGTGCAGGAGGTAGAATAGATATTTAGAGTTCTTTTCACTTTGATTTCATTGTGTTATTTTGTAAAGGAAAAGTTATGTAAGTGCCTTATTAAGTACTCTGATCAACCAAAGGGGCATCTTCATATGTCACTTTTGGCATATTTGTAATAATTACCTATTTCTGAACATGATTTGTGATTATGGAATTATGTAAAGAATGTTGAAATTGTTTTTGGAATGGAATGAGAATGCAGTTTAGAAATTTAAAAAATTTCTCCATATCCGTGTGTTTTGTTATATCAATGCGTCCAACATTACCATATTTGGTCGCCGAGGATTAATAACTATGGATGATTGCAGTATTCGTAGTCATTTGTTTTGGACCTCCAAGTGGGGGATGTTACATATATCTAGATTTTATTGAAATTGGCTGGGTTTATGTGCAAGCAGTGGGCCTAGTTTGGGTTGAGTTGGGCTAGGCCCATAGTTTGAATTCAAATTTGAGACATTGATTCAGTTTTTCCTCCTAAACCTATTTAAAAACTACGTACACTTCAGTTTATGTTCTTTATTGAAAATCACTAATCATCCTTCTCCCTCCTCCAATCATCCAAACACAAGAACCACATTTCTCAATGAAAATTTACGAGATAAAGTGTGTTGGATTGTACTGGATTCTCTACACCTGGATTAATAATCATAGGAAATTACGGAGATTCGATCCTATAAATCAGAATAACAGGAGATGTGTTCTTTTGGCTTAATTAGGTGGGTGTGGCTTCTCCAATCCTCATATAATTCTCTAATAATGTTATAGGATGTTTTAAGGCTATATTAGGATTTAAATATGTTTTATATGAATCTGAAATGAACCCAGAAACTAAGTAACAAAGAAGAATGTATTTAATTTGAAATAAACTATGAAAACCTAGTTTAATGTTAATTTGGACCAAAACCTTATACAAACTTCAATTATGTTGTATATGAACCTACTAAGATCTTATAAATATATTGAAATTGATATATAGGATATATGATCTCTAGGTACCAAGAATGGAGTAAAAATCAAATTTGGAAATAAAAATAATTAAAATAGGGAAGAAACCCCATATTTTTCTTATTTATCGGTGCAGCGATGGTGCACACTGTTCTATCGATAGGAAAGGCCAATATGTAATTTCGAGCTTTCTAAATGCTCGAATAGTAGGGTGTTGATTTGATCTTTTGCGTGAGTTTTCCTAGCGATTATATGTTGACTTTTCACTTATGAAATTGCAGTTTGGAAGTGTAAATGGACGATCGTATTTGGGATAATAATGTAATACATGGGATCTTGGAATGGTTGATGGACGCGCGAATCATATGGGAGCGTAGTTTGGAACTTTGCAATGTAAGAATGTAGTCTACGCGGACTTGGATAACAGACGAGTATGTATAGCCTTGGTGAAAATCAAAGAAATGGGTTTAGCGAATTTGTCTTTAAATCGAGTAGTTGGCGATATGGTATAGATATATGGCCTTGGAACGTATAGTTCGATGATTATATATGTGTAGTTTGGACAATGAACAAGTACCTAAATCTTATAGCGCAGTCGACGGGTCCTTGATTATTGTATTAACGAGGCATTCTCCTATAGAGCATTGGGACTAGTCCAGGAAAGTTTTGGTAGGACAAAAGTCGATCTACAATGCATGTGGTTGGACCAGGCGTGAGTCCATTATGTAACTATCCTTTATCATAGGTGGCGAGACTATACAGTTCTAGATGTGTAATCCTTTACCGAGAGTGGCGAGACTTGATTTTGTAGATGTGAAATCCTTTACAGTAGGTGGCTAGACCTGATTTCGTATAGGGGATCATTTATCGTAGGTTTTCAGAACTGGATCAAATTTAGATAGTATCATGGCACGGTCAGGTCCATAATGTATTATACTAAGGCTTAAACCATGTTATATCACTATTATGGTAGTACATAAGTTTTAGATTGGCTTCACTTACTCAGACATATATCTAACCCAATCCTATAATTTTTATGGGTATTATTCAGGTTGATGGACATTGGAGACATGACAGACCTGGAGAAAAAATCAGTGAATATTGTATATAATTTTTGTATAAATAATCTGTATTTTATGTGTGGGCATGAATTAATGTTAATCATACAGCTTGCATTGTGGTATCAGAAATATAATTAAACATCTTTATATTTGTTTAATATAGTATTAGGTGTGACCATTTGCCGTGAGACTCTGAAAAGTTAGAAGTTAGTATAGTTTTTGTCTTATGCTCTCTCCATGTATCAATATGAATTATCTTCCAATGACACGCCGTTTCGAGACTTTGTTGTATAGTTATAGGGTTCTGAAATGGTGGGTTGTTACATTCGGTATTAGAGCATAGGTTATAGAATTAGGGACGTATTGAGAGAGTGTACTTGTATATTTTATAAAATACATAATATATAATATATAAGAGCTAAGTTTAATGTATTTGTAAATTCACCGTAGCCTATTCCAGTCTTTAATTATCTAGTTATCTATTGAGAATTTGCTAACGAATCACACTTACAGATAACCGAAGTATGAATAATTTATAGGAAACTAGAATGGGAACCAATAGTGGTGGAGTTAATACCAGACCAAAACCAGCACCCGAGTTGATGACCCTAAGATTTCTGGTATAAACATGCCCAACTAGTTCCATTGGTATCTCCAAGAAAGTACTCAGACTAGTACCACTACCACCTCCACCGAACCAGTTGTTGGGGCCAAAGCTATAGTTGTTGTTCCACCACCGATTGTTGACTTCCCGATACTCTGAAGATATTTTGCCAATTTGGATGGAAAGTTATATACTTGGAAAAAATCATATGTCGTGACTAAGACATGCTAGAAAATTGTGAGAAAATATTTGGCTTACTGGGATTGAGTGATGGAACTAAGAGGCAGCTGGTAGTTTGGCACGTATAGGAAGAGGCAGCAAATTGTTATAACCAAAACGGAGGAGAATACCATCACTTGGGAATTTTTCAAAAGGAAGTTTGAATTCAAATTATTTCTAAGGCTGAGAGAGGGATGTTATTAGAGGAGTTTATTCAGATTAAACAAGGAGATATGACCATAAAGGAGTATTTCAACAAATTTAATGAGTTGCGAAGTTCGAATTCAAATTGATCAATACCTATGAAAAGAAAGCTAAGAAATTTGCTGAGGGATTAAATTCCCCACAGAAGGAGTTGGCTTTGAATCTAATACCATTGGGAGTGACTTTTGAAATATTAGTTGAGGGTTCTTTGTTGAATACTATGAGTGGAAATTTAAACAAGGAGAAAGTATCGGATGGGGATCAGAAAAAACGTAAGAATGAAGGAACGAACAATAGGCAAAATAAGAAGCATGTTACTGTGTGTAGAGGAGGTGTAATAAGACATGAAATTTTGCTAAGATTTGTAGGGTGAACCTCAAGAAGGGAAACAAATGTTATCAATGTGGTGAAGTGGAACATTTAGCAAGAGATTATAGGTCGAGATCGTCAGGACAACAAGGACAATCGGGACAACATGAATGGTTGAAGGGAATTAAGTGCTATAATTATGACCACATGTGATTTTATAAGAGTGAGTGATTAACTTTACAAAAAGAGGGTCAGATCATTAAGGCTTTTGCGTCGGAAGCTATACCCACCACAAACATTGCACCCCTGGCCAAGGAGAAACGAAATCGGTTATAGAAGGTGTGTTTGATTTACCTACTTAGTGTTTTATTTGATATCGGTGCATCGCATTCATTCATAGCCAATGCATAGTGGAAAGATTAGGAATAACCCTTGATTTTGTGCATGAGATCATTATTGTACCAAATCCTGTGGGGGATCGACGCATTTGTCTACTATTTTCCATGTTCTTAAGTTGGTCATAAATGGTGTAGAGTTAAGTTGTGATGCATAGCTGCTTAGTTTTGTGGGATACAGAATAATCTTGGGAATGGATTGGATTGCTCGCTATAGAGTAGTTTTATATTGTGATAGGAAGGTTTTTCGTTTAAGTAGTCATGGGAAGCGTGATTTGATAGTTCTGTATGAGCCTGATGTTTCCATGATGAAGTCATATTTGTATTCATTGGACCTATTACATGATGAGTTGGTGTTTGTCCTCGTGGTTAAATATTTTTCATACATATCCGCTGATGTTTCCGAACTTCTTCCCGGTAGAGAAATTGAGTTTAGGATTGACCATGAGAAAGATGTTAGGCCTGTGAGGATGCCTATGAGACATATGGCTCCGAAGGAGAAGAGAGAGTTGGATAAACAAGTTTTGAAATTGTTATATAAAGGGTTTATTAAGTGAAGTTTTTCTAAGTGGAGAGCGCTTGTCATTTTTGCTACTAAGGAAGACGGTCCTCTAATGTTTTACATCAATTATTGAAATTGAATAAGCTAACAAAGAAGAACTGTTATCCATTGCCTCTCATTGACAACCTCTTTGATTAACTTGTCAGGGCAAAGGTTTTCTTACAACGTGACCTTGCTATAGGATTCCATCAGTTAAAAGTTGCTAAGGGCAGCATTCCGCGGACTTCTTTTCATACTTCAAATGGGTTGTTTGAGTGGGTAGTGATGCTGTTTGGGCTGACTAATGCTAAAGCACATTTTATTGATTTGATAAATAGGATCTTTTGGAAGTAGCTGAATAAATTTATAGTCATATTTGTTGATGATATTATAGTGTTTTCTAGAGATGAGAAGGAGCACGAGTTACATTTGAGAGAAGTACTGGACGTACTAAGGAGGAATCAGTTGAGGGATAACTTTTCAAAGTGCCATTTATGGAGGAGTGACGTCTGATTTCTAGAACATGTTGTATCTAGTAATGGGTTGGCGGTAGACCCTGCAAAAGTAGTTGCTGTTAAAGATTGGAAGGTTTCGAGAATGCTTCAGAAGTACATAGTTTCTTAGGATTTGCCAGTTTCTCTCAAAATTTTATAAAGGATTTTGCAAAGATATCTGTACCACTAATGAAGCTTGCAAAAAAGAATATGGTTTATGTTTGGAATTCAGAGTGTGAAGAGGCATTTCTCAAGTTGAAGGAGATGTTGATGAGCATATCTGTTTTAGTTATCCTGGATGGTATCAAACCATTTACCTTCTACACGGATGCTTATGATACTGGTCTTGGTGTTGTCTTGATGTAGGAAGGTAGGGTTGTAGAATATGTGAGTCATAAGTTAAATATGCATAGAAGAGCTACCCTACACATTATTTTGAATTAGCTACGACTATATTTGCTTTGAAGTCATGGACACGCTATTTACTGTGAGAGGGATTTGAATTGTATACAAAGCATAAGTTGTTGAAATATTTATTCTCATAGAAGGACTTGAACTTGAGACAACAGAGGTGGATGGAATTCTTAGCACCTTATGATTCCGGTATGGCTTATACTCCTGGAAAGGGTAATGTTGTGGCTGGTGCATTAAGAAGGCATCATACGTTGTTGAATGCTATGATGTTAGAGATGCAATAGCTCAAGTATACTTCTAGATTTAATTTTCAACCATGGATGTTACCTCTGGATTATTAGCAACCTTGGAGATTCGACCTATGAAGATAGATAACATTGGTATAAATCGTTGTAAGAATGCAGAGTTGGTTGAGATTATAGATTAGCTTGAGAAAGTAAAAGGTTGAGCCATTTGGAGCGATGTATAAAAGATGGGAAAGGATACTTGAGGAGGGACGGAAGGTTGTGTGTGCCAAGGTTGAAGGAACTAATAAATAAGGTTTTAGAGGAGTGTCATTATTCTAGAAAGACCATTCATCCTAGGGGTGACAAAATGTATAGGGATATGAAGAGGGTTTACTATTAGCCATGAATGAAAATAGATGTAGCAAGATATGTGGCGAGATGTCTCACTTGCCATAGAATTAAAGAGGAGCAGAGAAAACCAAGTGGATTGTTGATGCCTTTAGATGTTCCACAATGGAAGTGGGAAAGTGTTTCTATGGATTTTATAGATGGGTTGCCAAAGAGTAGAAGGGGTAATGAGAGTATTTAGGTAGTGATGAATCGACTAACGAAGAGTGGACATTTCATTCCGATTAAAAGTATGAGGACGATAACATCTTTAGCAACATTATATATTAAGGAGGTGGTGAGATTGCAAGGTATACTGATGAATATTGTGAGTGACCGAGATCCACTTTTCATGAGTGAGTCCTAGAGGAGTCTACAAGATATCTTAGGTACAGAATTGAGTTTGAGCATGGCATATCATCCGTAGACGAACGGACATACTGAAAGGGTAAAAGGGTGTTAGAAGATTTTTTGAGGGCATGCATTCAGGATTTTGGAGGTGATTGGGAAGATAATTTTCCATTAGTGGAATTTACATATAATAACAGTTATCAAGCAAATATTTAAATGTTACCATTTGAATCATTATACGAAAGGCCATGTAATTACCTTCATGCTGGTGGGAGTCGACCGATAAGGTGATACTTGGACCACAAATAATAAGGGATACGTCAGAGAAAGTAGATTTGACAAGAAAACTAATAAAGGCGGCATAAGACAGGTAGAAATCTTATGTGGATAAAAGCGAAAAGAGTTGGAATTCGAAGTTGGTGTTCTTATACTTGTAAAGATATCGCCGCTTAAGAATGTGATGAGTTTGAAAGTTCAGGAAAGTTAACATTGTGCTTTGTTGGACTATTTAAGGTGTTGGAGCGTATTGGAGGTTTAGCTTATATGGTGGAGCTACCATAGCTGAAGTTCATAATGTATTCCATGTATCACATTTATGGATATGTGTACATAGCTCAGCTACAATAGTGGAGCTTAGTCAGATGGAGGATGTGGAAGTAGAAGCTAAAATGAGTTCATTTAAAGGCCTGCATGGATAGTGGAGCATGGAATTCGAAGGTTGAGGAATAAAGCAATCAAGCCAGTGAAGGTGCAATGGGGAGACAATCTAGTAGAGTGTATGTTGGAGCATGAGGAGAAAATACGGGCTTCCCATCCCAAGATCTCTTCCAGTACGTTCTTTTATTTGGTGTAATTTGTTAAAAATTAGGTTTTAGTTACTTAGATTGGACGTTAGGATCTGTATGCGATGTTTGTTAGATGCTATATTATATGCCATCTAATATCACTAAAGTTGCATCCATATAGTACTACCAGTATTTATACTAGGGTTGTTATGCATCATGTCTACTATGCCATAATTTTGCATTCATATAGAATGCATTTACCACATTTGTTGTATTATGTTAGATTTTCACGAGTTATCATGATTATGCTCATTGTATGCCATATTCGATTGCTAGTGTTTTGATTCGGACCTGTATGTATGTATGTTAGAATAGCTATGGATATGGATGGTAGCTTTATTTAAATGATTGTGTGTTCGCGAGTGTTATAGGTGTGTAAACGAAAGAGTTAGTTTCTATTGTATTTTCCGTTCCTTTGGAAATATTGGGACGAAATTCTGTTTAGGGGGGAGAATGTAATACCCTAAAAAGTATATTTATATCAAGCTTAAATAACAATAATAAATAATTATTAATAAATTTGAAATTCAAATAGAGAGTATTTTGGTAAATTTCAATGGAAGGGAAAATGGTAATTTTTATAGGTGGTTGAATTTTCTAACTGGAGTCGCCCAATTGCATAATTCTTGTTTTTTTGGTCAAGATGGAGTATTGTTTGAATCGGATGTCTTATGAGTAAGATATCGAGATTTTATTGAAATGGGATGGGTTTGTACACAAGCAGCTAACTTGTTTTGGACTGTGTTGGTCCAGGCCCATAGTTTGAATTCAAATTTAAGACACGGATTCAGTTTTCACTCCTAAAGCCTATTTTAAAACTACATACATTTCAGTTTCTATTCTTTCTTTCTCATTTTTCAAAAATCACCAAATCAACCTTCTTCCTCCTCTAATCATCCAAACACCAAAACCACATTTCTTAATGAAAATTTATGAGACAAAGTGTATTGGATTCGGAATGGGATTTTCTATCATCTGGAGTAAGAATCATAGGAAATTAAGGAGATTCGATTTTCTAAAAATCTGGGACAACTGGAGAATTTGAGTTCTTTTGGCTTGATTTGGTAAGCATGGCTTCTCTGATCCTTATATAGTACTTTAATAATGTTATAGAATGTTTTGGGTTAAAATAGGATTTAAATATGATATATACATATATATATATATACATGAATTTGAAATGAACCCAGAAACTTAGTAACAAAGAATAATGTATTTAATTTTAGAAAAATATGAAAACCTAATTTAATGTTTATTTGGACCGAAAGCTTATAGAAACTTCAATAATGTTGTATATGAACTTATTAAGATCTTAGACATATAAGGGACACTGAAAGATAGGGTATACGATCTCTAGAAGCCAAGAATGCAGTAAAAATCAGATCCGGGAATCAAAGTAATTAAACAAGGGAAGCAAACCCATATCTGTCTTGTTCACCAGTGGGTAAGCCAGATTTGTAATTTCACGCTTTTTAAATGCCCAAATCGTGGAGCGTTGATTCGATATTCGGTGGGAGGTTACCTAGTGATTCTATTGTGATTTCTTGACTTGTGAAGTTGCAGTTTTGGTGCATATATGGATGATAGTATTTGAGATAGGAATGTAGTAAATGGATCTTTGGAATGGTCGATGGACATGGGAGTCATGTATGGGTGCATAGTTTGGAATTTTGCGAGTAAGAATGTATTCTATGCAGATCTGGATAATAGGCGAATACGTGTAGCCTTGTGATAATGAAAGAAATGGGCATAGCGAGTACGACTTTTGATCGAGTAGTAGGCACTGTAATATAGATTTATGGCCTTAGATCATATAGTTCGATTTGATAATTATATATATAGTGTTTGGGCGATGAAGAGTACATGAATCTTAAAGTGCACGTGGTGGGTCCTTGATTCATGGTTTTAACGTGGCATTCTCCTATAGAGCATCAAGGCTGGTCTAGGAGAGATTTGGTGTGGACAAAGCTTGACCTATAGCACGCGTGGCCGGACCAGACATGAGTCCATTACATAACTACCATTTACCAGAAGTAGAGAGACTAAATAGTTGTAGACGTGTAATCATTTACCGTAGGTGGCAAGACCAGAGTATATAACTTGAAATCCTTTACCGCCGGTGGCATAACCAGATTTCGTATATGGGATCTTTTATTGTAGGCATTCGGGACCTTTAGATAGTATAATTTCGTTCTACAGCGCGATGCAGGTGGGTCCATAAGGTATTATACTTTGGCTTAAACCATGTTATATCATTGTCGTAGTAGTATATAATTTTAGATTGTCTTCACTTACACAAACATATGTCTGACCGACTCCTATTTTCTCTTTATCGATATTGTTTAGGTTAATGGACTTAGAGACTTGATGAACCTAGAGATGAGATCTGTATATATTGTAAATATTCTATATAAATGTTGTATAAATAATTTGTATATTAAAAACATGATGTGACAGGGTGTGTGTAAGCTTGAATTAGTGTGGATTTGTGTAGAATTATGTTATGGTAATCAGATATGTAATTAAATACCTTTATGCTTATGTACTATAGTATTTATGTAACCATTTGTTGTGAGACTTTGAAAGTTGTCATTTAGCATAGCTTTTGTCTTATGCTCTCTTTGTATATTAATATGTATTATCTTCCAACGACCCACCGTTTCGGGAATTCGTTGTTAGTTATGGGGCTCTAAAATGCTGGGTTGTTACAAAAATAAAGGAAAATGCGAAATGGCATGTGACTGATTCTTTTTAGTATAAATTAAAGAAAATTAAATGCTTTGGATTATGCTTTATAGTTCAAATTAAGGTGAAATCAAACTACGCTAGGGTGCATTTTGGTGTAATGAGTTTCGAGTGTTGAACTATGCAAAGATGGACTGCGCATTTCGTAATTAAGGTAAACGTTGGGTGTTATTGACAACCTTATTGGTAAGGGTAGTACCTTTGGTAGTTAGGTTCTCATGCGCAATTTTAAAGGGAGGGTTCGGTCAGGGCTTGCCGAGACCAAAATCATATGGGGGTTTCGAGGATAGCCTAAATTTGACATATGTATTAAAAATGTTGCATGTATATTCTATGATTATGCTAGTGAGGGGAAGACCCCTTCCGCATATGGCAGAGTAATCTCACTACATGTCATGTTTTGGGTTATTATTCACACCAGGCTTTGTGTCTGACCCATGTTTTTATTATCGTTTTCCCCAGAAACACCCAAGTAATCATTTAAGTAGGTTGAGTTTATTGGCATAGGTAGGTTATCTTAGGAACCGAAGGACAAAGACTATGGACGAAGTAGTAGGCTTTGTTGGCAAATAAAGAATGTTATTTCCACTATTTAAAGAGTTCAATGCGGCATCATCATGTGTCGGGTTTGAAACTCTATATGTTATTTTCTACTATACTTTGGCCCCTTCATGGGTAAGCCTTTGGAACTACTTTAAGAAAATGCATATAGTGGATATTAAGACAATTTACATGTAATGTAAATATTTTAGCTGCTATGTTTATTGAGACTATTGTTTGTGTGTTTGTATACAAATTTACATTTGTCGCTTGAAAATAATTCTGGTGATGACTAAGACATCACTGACATTTATTTTTGGGTCTCAGAGTGGGGGATGTTATAGTTTGGTATCGAAGTTTAGGTTAAGGGACACTTAAGTAAAACAGAGCTAATAATTAAGAATGTTAATTAGAGTAAAGCAAACATGTGCGGGACATTTATGGTATGAATGATGAGGGACTTTCTTAATAGAAAAGGCAAGATGGAAACAAAGAGTGGAGGAGTCACGATAGTAAGAGCAGATGCATGGAGGGAGACTGACAGTAAATAGACTAATGGAGAAGTGAAAGTGGGAGGGTGATAGTAGTGGAAGCTGAAGCTACACCTCCAGCTAATGTAGTATAAATGGATGTGAATGCCTATTTTATAAGTTTATGTATGAATGATGAGGAAGAATATGGTGGAGGATGTAGAGCCAAGTCTCTCTGTAGTAAGAAAATATTTCTCAAAGATAAAGAAAGACTATCCAAACTTGTGAGGGAAGATGTTTACGAGGAAGGAGCCCGCAATTGAACTGTTGAACTGGCTTTGAGTTTGTGAGCGCGTATTTGGAGACTTAGGGTTGAATTGTGCACAAAGAAGAAGGCTGGCTACGAGGCAACAACATGAAGATGATTTGGACTAATGAGAAATAGTAACTGCTAAGACTTATGAGGAGGAAATTACTTAGGCGTGGTTCAAGAAGAAGTTCGAGAATCGGTTCATATTAGAATTTCAACGGAGTGCGCTATTGTGGGAATTTATAGACTTGAAGCATGATGAACTTACGGTGGAAGGGTACATCTATAATTTCGTCTCTTTGATAAGTATGGCAGGGAGATCATTAACCACCTACTAAAAATACTAAGAAGTTTATTAAGGGTTTAAAGCATGGCCATGACCATAAGATGTTGGTGCACTTGTCATCTCCTTTTAAATTTCTTATGGATGTGACCCGAAGGTATGATAGGATGTATGAGGAACAAAGGACAGTAGAGACTATGCTTAAAGTAGTGCAGAAGAATAAGTCTACCACATATATCAAAGTCAAGAAGGGCATGCCAAAGGGAAGGGGTGGAGAAGTTGTTGTTACCGAGGTAACTATGGGCAGAAGGGACACTATGCGACAAAGTGTCCAACATCAAAGAATCTTGGAAGGGTAAAGTGCTTCAAGTGTGAAAGATGGGACATAGGAACAGGGACCATCCGAAGCTCAAAGTGCAGGTTTATGTTTTGGAAGGTCTGGATGGAGGTCCGTTTGCTTTGGAGAAAGGCAAGAATATTACTTTGTAAGATATGAATTTGATTTCTAGTGTTTCAACTAGAGTACTATTTGATACCGATGCTACTCACTCATTTATATCTAAAGACTTGGTTGATTGGTTGGGCTATGGGTTACCTATTTTGTCACTTCCATATATGTAGTAGATCTGATAAGGGAATATGCCACTCTTGTATTGAGATGCATTAACTTAGTAGTTGAGTTAGGCTATAAGTTTTTGTGTGATTCCTATATGTTTGACTTCATAGGTTTTAGAGTAACTATAAGGATGCATTGGTTAGAGCGCTACTGTGCTAGGATATACTAGGCAGAAACGATAATAAGCTTGAGCAAAACGAAAGAGTAATTGTAGTTTCGGAAGCACTTAAAATTGGATGTAGAGGTGTTTTATTCGCTTTAGTTATAGAGGAGGAAGGTCTTAGTGCAATATAAGTAGTAAGGAAGTTTCCTTATGTGTTTAAACCAGTCTCGAGGTTTCACCCCGAGAGTAGTAGAGTTTTGTATAGAATTGCTACCGAGAACCAAATCACCTAGTCATGCACTAGCAAAATGTCTTAGAATGAGATAGAGGAGTTAAAGAAATGATTGGTGGAATTAGGAGGGAAGAGCGTCGTAAGGTCGGGTAGCTCACCTTGGAGCTATGTAGTTAAAGCGCTTAGCGGTTCCATAGCGGTGGATGTGTAATAGCAGGGATAAAGCGAGGATATAATGGAAAATAGTGGAGGCGCAAAAAGCTTAATTAGATATGAAGCGAAGTATTTAAATTTAATTTATTCTTATTCTCCATCATTTGTGTAGGAAAAAGAAACACTATTTAACTTATATAACAAAACCGAAGAATATTATGATTTATACAGTCCAGATTTGGTGATTATAATGTATTTCTACCTTATATTGAGCACTTATCCCTTAAAATTAGGTCTTTACCCTAAATTTGTTGATTTGGTTTAAAAGAGAACTAATCAAATCAAACTTTTTATATTATTGTTGCTAAAGCGGGTGCTAAAAACCTTAATTTAGCGGATATAACGGAAAACTACGTGGCTTAAAGCAGATCTACTGGTCCTTCGTGCTATATTGAAAAAAGCATAGCCGTCGAAGAGCGCTGCATGCTATAACAGGGATTTTTGGGGGATTTAGCGGGGCTTTGATTGCACAACCTTGGAAAGCTGCAGCAATATTTGAGTAGAAGTCCGATGGGCATTTAAGACTATGTATTGACTATCGAAAGCTAAATGAAAGAATGGTGAAGAACATATATCCTTTTCCATGAATTGATGACTTGTTCGACCAACTGAATGGAGCTAAGGTGCTCTTGCATCTAGATTTGGCTTCGGGGTTCCATCAACTGAGGATCACGAAGGAAACTGTTCCATTGACTACATTCAGGATGAGGTATGGTTCACATAAATGGTTAGTAATGCCTTTGGACTAAATTATGCACCTGCATTCTTTATGGACTTGATGAATAAAATTTTCTAAGACCAGGCGGATTGATCTGTGTTAGTTTATATAGAAGACATCTTAGTATACTCAAGAGATGAGGAGGAGCATACAGTGGATCTAAGTCTTATGCTGGAGACGTTAAGCCAGCATAAGTTAAAGGTGAAACTTTCTAAGTGTCATTTTTGTAAAAGGGAAGTGAAGTTCCTAGGCTATGTGGTTTTGGAAAGGGGTTTGGTGGTAAACCCTTCAAAGGTTGATGTAGTAAATAGGTGGAAGAGACTTGATAAGTTGACTAAGGATCCCAGCTTCTTAGGTTTGGTTGGCTACTACTGGAGGCTCATTAAGGACATCTCTCGTATGGCAGCATAACGATGAAACTGACTTGGAAGAATGATAATTATGTTTGGACGAAGGACTGTGGGGCGTCAACTCAAGAGTTGAAGTTTTAGTTAATGGATGCTCCCATGCTATTGATACTCGAGGGGAATGATGTAATGACCATATATACAGATGCTTCAAGTTCGCGGCTGGGAGCAGTGTTAATGTAGAGGGGCAATGTAATAGCCTGTGTATCTAGATACTTGTGACCCTATGAAGTTCGATAGCCTACTCATGATTTAGAGTTTGTGGTTGTTGTCTTTGCTTAAATATTTGGAGACATTATTTCTTAGGAGAGAGATTCAAACTATTTACTGATAATAATTCCTTAAGATACTTATTCTTTCAAGAGAAGTTGGATGTAAGGAAGCAAAAATGGTTGTATTTTTTAGCATTACATTATTTTAAGATAAAGTATATCCAAGGGAAGGGTAATAAAGTGTCTGATACCTTAAGCTAAAAGCAACAAAATTATGTTTTGGCAATGATCAAAAGTGGAATATGTTAGTCATTATCTTCGTGTAATATGCAGTTTCGATCTAGTGCAGGACCGGATAGCGTTTCCAGAATGCTATCCTACTTAGAGGTTTGGCATGCATTAGTAAAGAAGATTACCGAGCTGCAAAGGAGGATCATCTGCATCGACCAAGTGAGAAGCCTAGGGTCATAAACCGATGTAGTTAAGCTAAAGGGGATTGACTTTGATAGAGAAGGCAGACTACGGAATAATGAAAGGTTGTATATTTCGGGTATAGGATGCCTCCAGAAGAAAGTGTTGGACGAGTGTCATCATTCAAAGTTCACTATTCACCCCAGTGGTACTAAGATGTACTAGGATATGAAGATAAAGTTTCTTTTAGGAAGGGATGAAAAAGGATGTGGGAGAGTATGTAAGGAGACGCCTCCCATTCCAATGGGTGAAGGCAGAACATTAAAATCTGAGTGGGCATTTGTAGCCTCTAGAGTTTCCGATCTAGAAATGAGATTTAGTGTCCGTGGATTTCGTTGATGGATTACAAAGGTCGAGTGCAGGGAATGCAAGTATTTGGGTCATATTTGATAGGCTAATTTAGTGTGCTCGGTTCATTTCGGTGAAGGTCGTAAGAACTGCATTAAAGTTAGTCGATATATATATATATATATATATATATATATATATATATATATATATATATATATATATATATTAAGGTAGTAATGAGACGACACAGAATGCCTACCACTATTATCAATTATCCAAACCAACTATTTGTTAGTGAATTTCGGCGCAGTTTGTATAATGCTCTAGGGTTGAAGTTACGCATCAGTACTACATACCATCCACAGACCGATGGCCATACCAAAAGGGTCGGCAGGGTTTTAGAAAATTATTGAGAGCCTACATTTAAGATTTGGAGGACCTTGGGAAGATCACCTTCACCTTATAAAGTTTTCATACAGTAGCAGGTAATAGAGTAGTATTAGGATGGCACCATTTGAAGCATTGTATATAAGGCCGTGTAAACCATCCACGTGTTGGTTAGAGACAAAGAATAGGGTTATATTAGGGATGGATGCGGTGAAGATGTTAATTTGAAAGCGGAGATGATCAGACTAGAAACAAGGTAGCACAATCTAGAAAAAAGAGTTATGCCGACATTAGAAATGAAGAACTAGAGTTAAGCGATTATGTGTTTGTGAAGGTTTCACCGATGCGAGTTGTAATGCACTTTGGGAAGCTAAGAAGTTAGCACTTACGTATGTAAATCTATTTCTGATTATAGAGAAGGTCAAAAAAGTAGCATACCGAATAGAGCCGCCAAGATCTTTTGCAGGGATCCGTTCCTTGTTTCCTATATCACATTGGAGGAAGTGTATTTGGACTTCAGAAGCATTTGTAAGTCCGAGAGCGGTGGATGAATTAATCATAGAACCAAACATGACTTATGTGAAGAAACTAGTTTGAATAGTAAACCAGGACAAGAAGCGGTTTCAGAATAAAATAGTGAACCTGGTATTCGTCCAGTGAAGTGAGGGCCAAGAGGATTGTATATTGAAAACGGAGGATAATATTAAAAGACTTATCTATTTGTTTTAGTATACATATACGTTAGCTTTGTATTGTTGTAAACTATACATACTTGGAATTTGGTACACTTTATTTCATCAAGAAGAAGCTATAGAGTACAAAATATACATTAAAATCCTTCTTACATAGCATTGCCTAAAACAAAAAAGACAAGATACATTAGGTCTACAGAATTAATAACATAAACCCGGCCCATAATTCCAACCCGTTTCCATCTTGGAACAATCGAGTATGGTAAACCCCACATATGAAGCTATTAATCTAACTGCCACAATCACGTGAGATACACAAATTGCTTCATCTTACTGAGCCATCTACGTCTTCTATAACATCACTTCGCTTGGCCAGCTGTTATTTTGACTCGATCACGTTCTAGGCTTCTTCTTCCTATTCAAAACCATTTACTAACCCACTTTCGCTGTTTCTACACAACGGTCCTCCACCCACCACTGTTTCAATAACCGCTTCCTCCACATAACATTAACCGCATCCTTCCGTTTATAATTTCATCCACGCCTTGCAATTCGCAAATTCGGCCGTCCATCATGAACAACCACTTTGATAATCGCGATTTGACCCTGAGAATCCCAAATCTGATATCCTGGAATAACCCACCTCAGTGTTTCTGAACCAGATCGAGTCTTATAGAACATCATAGAAAAATTCCAAAATTGGTACACGGAACCTCTTGCTTGCGATCCTTGGGAATCTTGATCTAGGAAATTATTTTGCTCGTCTTGAGATCTGGCTCTCCTTGAGATGCAGATCAGGAACTGTACAGTTGAGGAAAATCCCTAATCTTTGTTGTGCCAACTAGCAACAAACCCTCCAAAATTAATCTACGAAGCTCCATAGGTGCAGCAGTATTTGTTGCGATGAAATTAGGGATTTGAGTTAGTCTGATCTAATTGTAGATTTAAAATTGTGCTAATTGTTCTCTTCTTTGGTGGCTTTTGAAAATCATCGTTTATTCAAACCACTTGTAGACTTTTCTACGTAACATCAAAACCAAAATTTTAAAGAATTATCGCCGCCTGTACCTATTGTTTTTGATATTAATGGGAAAAACCTTATTTTGAGTATGTTTCCCATCTTTACCCGTTACTTTGAGGAGTTCCTCTCTTGTGTGTATGTAAGTATTATGGTTTACTGTTTTGTATTGGCAGATGCACTAGTACATTTCTGTTATGACATATGGGTGGGAAACTTATGTGGGTATGGTAGAAAGGGCATTAAATAATTTGGTAATCACCACGTACTTTAATTGAATTTTGAGGGCAAAATTCTTTTAAGGGGAACCAAATAATAGTCCAAAATTAATAATTAATTAATCAAAGAACTAAGAAATGAGAAATTATATGGGAAAATGTTATAAAAACAAATAAGTAATATGGTGAGAAGTTGGATGTGCACTTGCTTACCATATAAGACCGGCCATATGCATAGCCAATTAAGAAAGAAAGCGAGCAATGAACCAGTGGAGGAAAAGGTTATGAGAGCCAACGCATAAATTATTGTGGGGCGATAGACATAATTCTTTCCTCGTTTCTTTCTTTCATACTACTCAAAAATAAAATAAAAGCTTGAGAAGCACATTAATGGTGGAGGCCTAAAAAGAGAAAATAATAATAAGAAGAAGAAAACGTAAGCCAAAAGGGATTAAGAAGGTTAAAAAAAAGATTATCCATAGATGTAGATGAGTAATACTAAACCCATATACCATTTTCATTGTGTTTGGATTCGGCTATGATTTAATATGGTGATGTTCATGTGAGTTAGTATTTAAATAAGATAAATGATGTTTTAACGAATGTTCTAGGGACAAGTAGTTAAACATGGAAAGTTTAGATGTGTTTCCATACTCTAATGATGTAACAACTCTACTTTCTATGCTGTCAAAATAAATTAAATTAAATTAATAAAATGATTGAATTCTATTTTGAATAATTTGTTATCTTTGACAAAAAATTTATGGAACTAAAGTTTATTTTGATAAATATCATGTTATAGTAAATTGAATTAATTAATAAATTATTTTCAAAAAATACATTAGACTCAAATAAAATACAGCGAAAATAAAATACTTTTATATGTAAATGATTTTTATATGATTAAAACAAATGAAAAGAAATATTATAATATATTAATAAATCAATGAACATGAACAATTGTTGAATTCAAATGTTTGGTATGAATTATTGCAATACACTTTGTAAAACAAATATCAAAATAATTTAAATTATAAATATATTATAAATAAATGTTAAAATTAGTCATATATATATAATGATTTGATTTGCAATTAAAATGATATATGGGTTTATTTTACTTGAAGGTCTTAATGGAAAAATGGTAAAAGAAGTGGAAACAAATAAATCAACATGTTCTTTTACCCCTTTTGTTAGGCTCAAAATTTGTTTGCTCTTCAATACTGGTTCTTTTTTTTTCTTTCCCCCAATTCCTTTCACCACTCACTTCAATTCAAATTGAAGAAGGAAAAAAAAATGCAACATGGGAAAAATTATAGATGGAAAATACAAGGGGCGTGTGTGACTTTGTAGATTGGCATCGGAGATGAGGCGGAGGAGGCATGCGAACCTCGAATGGCAACATGCGTTAGCGCAGTCAGCTTATAGGCGTAAGTGTGCACGACGTCTAGAGCTGAGCGTGGTTGAATGCTCATAGAGAGTGATGCGACGTCAGGCCGTGAGATGGTTTTCTAGAGGCATGCAATCAACTATATGGGGTTGGTCGTTGTGCTTGGTAATGGCGGAGCAAATGTTGAAGGCTATGGAAAACTTGGGAATAGAAATATTTTCGGTGAGTTATTTCAACTAACAATGATTTAGTCTCTTTTGTCTTAATTTCCTTGCATTGCATGCCTTTATTTGCTTAACATTATGATGCATTTGGTTGATATTAATCAAATCTGGATGGAAAATTGGTTGAATTTGGCTAAAATAACTTTGTTAAATTTAATTTCAGCAATACGAATATCCTTTTTGATAATGAATGTTGTTCCTTATTTGTTTAGTTAGATTGGTTTAAAATTGTATATACGATATTTACATGTCCTTGCTTTGCTTTGTAATGGCCGAACATTGCAATTGAAATTGATCAAAATGTGAAATTTGAGTTAATACTTTTGGAAGTACTCATAAATGAGAAGAAAATTGCTTGAAATGAATGATTTTATATATATTATATAGTATAATTTTATCATATAAAATTATACTATATAATACACACACGCGCGCGCGCGCACACACACACACACACATATATATATGTTTATATGTGTGTATATATATTAGAAAGAAATTATTTTAGAATATTTGAAAATAAATTAATTTTTATTGAATTTTTTTGTAAGTGGACTAACGGAAATATATTTATTTAACTATGATTATAAAAATATTACTAACCCGTTTTTAGCCAAAGCAGATTCCAACTGGACTTAGAAGATCAGAACAGACAATAATTCATAGACTTGGAATCACGATCAGAAGTAGAAGAAAAGCAACTTGGAGAAGTTTCAATCGAATTGAAGTTAAGTTTATAAACTGGCACCGAGTTATATAAGACGACACCGACCTATTTATCCTCCTTATTTTGCTTCTCGAAATCTATCTCCTATGCTACTCCAACTACCCGAGATCAAGTGATTTTTCCCAGAAGCTGGATGAGAATTCTAAGGATCAATGAGGAGAAAGCCAAATAAGTATTTCGATAGTATGAATTATTTACTTTAAAGGGAATATAACGTTTTTGAAGTTTATAATTAAATAAGAGGTTTAAAATAAAGAATTCGAAAAGAATATTAGAATTTAATAAAATAAACCTCTTAGAGAGGTTTTAAAACCTTATATAAATAGCATCTCAAACTCCCTTTTTCTTGTAGAAAAAAAAATGAAAATAAACTTAACCTCCACTAAGGCCTGCCGCCATTTACTCCATTTTAGAATTCTAAAAGCCTCCTCACTTTCGTTAGTGATAGTTCTTTGATCTTTGCAAGATCACGAAGAAGGAATCAAATTCCCAAAGGACATATACAGATCAAGGTACGACAAGCGACATTAAATTCTTAGGACACATATACATATAAAGGTACGACAAGCGGTGGAATCACAAAATTGGTAAACATTGTCTTTTATTGATTTCACGATGCCAAAACCCAATATATGATGATAACTCATGTTTATAATTTTATTTTATAATTGTTAAATTTAATAACTGATTAAATATAATTTATGTACATGAATTGATTTATTATAAAATTAAGCCATAATGAAAGTTACATCATACTTAATAATTTATTATGCAAATCATATAAACATAACATTTAGCTATCGATATTAGAATTTAATGGTTTTATAGCTTTGACTTTTAGGTTTTTATGCATAAATTAGAATTTGTACTTGTATGTAAATTATGTATGTAAATTATGCCTTTGGAATGCTAAATAAGATTATTTTTGATTTTCTGATTTGCATACATAAATTAGGTTTTGGACTTGTACGTAAATTATGATTTTGGAATGTTAAATAAAATTATTTTAGATTTTATATCTTTAGGCATAAAAAAAATTATGATTTATTAATTAACATATACATAAACTAAATAATTTTGGTTTTTATTAATTAAAATTTTAAATTAATTCAAAAATGGAATATATTTATGTGTCTATTGATTATAATTAAATCACTGTTAGTTAATTAAGGTTGATTACAAAAAATTAGGATGTTAAGAGTCTTAGGCTTGTCATTTTGAGTTTGATGTATGAATCACCTAATTATTTATCGTTTATATATGTATATATGCGTATACTAGTTTCAAATCCCAACAATTTTATGTATGTATAGAACTTCCTTATGATTTGAATTTTTTATTATGTCATTATGTTGTTAAAAACACACACACACACACACACACACACACACACACACACATATATATATATATCACAGTCGTTCTATTATCATGCTATGTATATCAATATGACTTTTCACATACCTAAAATAATTGGATAAACATCTCATTATGACTAGTAATTGTAAAATTTTCACATGTGGAATGTGAAAGGTTTGAATTGATGTGCATGTATATATTATTCACATGTCATATTATTATTGTTTTTATTACTAAATACCATGTTATATGCATGTCAATTCTGTAATATACACCTTATACAAATACATTAAATTGGATGAACAACTCATTGTGAATAGTAACTGCGGAAGTTTCACATGTGGAATGTGAAAGGTTTAATTTTTTTAAATATAACATAAAAACATTTAAACTAAAATAAAACATTAACTTACAAAATTAGATTGAATCTAAATGATAACTAGTTATTCATGTAGGATCATTAAGATCCAATTATGTTTTTTTTGAAATTTATCCTATTTTATCCACTGCCAAATATATTTGAACCAACATGGTTGTTAAGTACCCTCAAGCCATAAAATTATCTATAGTGATGTCTATATTGTCACTAGATTGGTAATATTACATAACTTGGTTGAGCACCCTCAAGTGTTACATAATTACCCTTAAGCTACTGCAAAATAATGGTCTAGAGTGTCTATTGTACTTTATGATTTATTAAGCACCCTTAAGGCCGTAAAGTCGATTAGGAGCAAAGTAAACGTGTATTAGGAATTAAAATGATATATAATTAGCAAAGAGTTATTTATTGTTCATGGAAATTACAATATGTTAGGCACCATCAAGGTTATCGTAACATGGTAAATGGATCCTGACACTCATCGAAGGAGTCTATGTAATTCTCATATCTCTTTTATGGTTTTTGAGAGATGCAGAATTCAGCGGAAACCTTATTAGATAAATATAATAAACCAATCCAATAAGTACTTATGTATTGCTATTTAATTTTTCTCTAATGAATTTGCGCATATCAAATGGCAACCACGATAAAGTTATTTCTAGATAAAGTTACACTAGCCGATGCAAAATATAAGGACAAGTGAAGGAATGTTAAAATTATGCTCACCTATGAGAAACTTTGGCATATTGTCATAAATGAGTCGATAAGGATGCCATACCCAAAAAGATTAATTCCTATGAATCATGGTTGACCGTTATACTGTGAACTTTCTCGATGCTTAGTGTTGTCAATTATAAGCATCTATCACCAAAGGCAGCATGAGAATATGGATGTTCAAGCTATATTAAAACACCTACAAAGGTTGTATGCTGGGTATTCGAGTACCACAAGGGTATGAGATCTCATGAAAACTATACCATGCGAAGATGAGCAAGAGTACCCTTATTCAAGGTCACGTACTTAGTATGATTGGGTACGTTGAGATATTAATGGAATTGGGAATGACTCTTGGTAGTAAGCTACAAACAGATTTGATTATTTGATCATTGACTCCACAATTTGATATGTTTACAGTGAACTTCAACATGAGTTTATTGAAGTGTACTATATTAAAATTCCTCAATATGTTAAGGACAACCCAAGAGTACATTCATTTATGTTCATGAAAGAACTGAGTGCAGTGCTTGCTGTCAAGGGTGCTTCTTCCTCGAATAGTTCAAAGAAGAGAAAATGGAGGTTAAAGCAAAGAAAGGGAAAAGCTAGGGCGAATCAAGAGAAAGGTAAATGTCACTTTTTCTCTAAGAAAGGATACTTAACGGGAAACTATCTGAACTCTTTGAAGACACTCAAGAGGAAGGAATTTGATTCTTCTCCTAAAGGTATTTTTTATAGAAAGTTGTTTATCTATAAGTGCTTCTAGTCGGGTTATTGATGCTAGATCTTGGAACTCATATCTGTTGGGGATGCGGATTAAGGATCTTAAGGCAGAAATAACACTAGAGGGGGGAGGGGTGAATAGTGTTTTAAAGAATATATGAACTATATGACTAAATTAAAACTTTCAACACAAATCTAAACAGAATTCTAACACAGAGTGATCACAGAACATATAACAAATGCAAATAGTAAAGTAAAGCAAGTAAAAGGAAAGAACACACCGGATTTTATACTGGTTCGGAATCCTCCTACATCCAGTCCTGCACCAAGGCAATATCCTTGTACAGATTTTTATAAGCCAACATCCAAATTACAACCCTCAATTTCTAAGGCCTTGAGGAACCCTCCTATCTACGAGTCTGGGGTAAACTCTCTTGATTTACGGGAGACAAGATCACCCTAATACTTTCTAATAACAATCCTTTTGAATGGATAGACTCTATGGACTTTTTGAATACAAATTAATCCTATAACTCTGAATAGCACTTTGATCTTTAGTAGAATGATGGAGAATCAAATAGAGAGAGTATCTAAATGATTTCCTATTGAGAATTTGGTAGAATGATGGCACGATCTTGAAAATATGAAGTTTTATGGATATGGAATGGTGGAGAAGAAAAAGTGAAGAAAATAAGAAAGTAGTTGTTTAAAAAATTCGTTTTGGAAGCCTTTATATAGATGCACAACAGTCATAACCATTGGCGAAAGGTTTTTGAACGAATGGACACTTCTTTTGAAATTTGAATTTTGAATCCAACTGTCACCATGTCGACATGGGGTATCCCCATATGTCGACATCCCTCAGTTCAAAATTGTAGAGATGTTGTTTTGTAAAAGCATTTGAATTTAAAACAAGTTGAAACTTCTCTGAAGCAAAATAAAGTGTTTAAACAATATTTTGAGATAGAGAATGAATATAAAACATTATTTTAAATATATATATATATATATATAATTGATATAGACCGTCAATTATATAAGTAATATTTAAAATCAGAATAAGTTTTGATGTTCTAAAAATAGAAGTTTTTAAAATCAGAATGGAGGAATATTTTAAGCCTAAAACAAAGTTTGAAAACATTTTTGAAAACATGATTTTGAAAGCTAAAACATTTTGAAAAACAGATTTAAAAACATTTTGAAAAATCTATTCAAACTGAAATTGTAAGAACCTTCCTACAGAGCTCCTCCATAGGACTCGAGAACTTGTACAAAGTAGTTTAAATGATTTTGATTTTCGTGGGTTTGTAAGCCACTTGTCGTAGGTTTGTAAGCTACTTGTCGTGGGTTTGTAAGCCACTGGTTTCGATAGAAATTGGGTTCCATCCCAAAAGAAAATTGGAAGAAAGATGAGAGTACTATTATGAAGTTTTAACAAAATACTAGACACTTACCTTGAGATCTTGAAATCTTGATTCTCTAGAGTCTTGAATCTAATCTTCATCTTGATGCTTGAGTCTTTATACTGATCAGTTTTCGATAATACCTGCATATACTTCCTATATACATATATATATATATATATATATATATATGAAATGTTAGTATATATTTTATAAAGTAAAGTATAATAACTATATAAGGTTGTTGTCATCAAAACATCATCAACTCAGTTCCTAACAATCTCCCCCTTTTTGTTGATGACAACGTTTATTTATAAAATATTCTTACCATACCATAACTCTCCATAACTCCCTCTTACTCCGTGACTTCTTCTCAAAACTACAACTCCCCTTTATTCCATGACTCCCCCTTACACCAAGCACATATATTTTTATAACTTTCTCCCCCTTTGTCATCAACAAAAAGGAATAAAAGATTTACTTGTTCTAAAGTATATATAGAATAAAAGTGTAAAGTGAACGTGTAAGTGATCAAGTGTGTGTGCATATATATAAGTGTAACTTGACAATCAAATCAATATCATACGTAGCAAACCAATCATGTATAGTATATGGAGTTATATACAAACCAAATCCAAATCAAACTTAAGTAAACAATCCAATCAAATCCTAATCAAATCTAAATCAAATCAAATCAAACAAACAAACAAACATACATAATGATCAGACATTCCTTGGAACTTCCACCCATCCATCTTCTCCAAAGATAGGATCAGTTTTGATAACATCCCAATTATCTTTGTCGAGAGTGACTGGTGCATTTGCTTCGGGTTCGTCTTTGCTAAGGCTTGAGATTATCCAACGAAGTGCGTCGAAGTGTTTCTCTTGCTCTTTGATCATCTGCATTTGGCTTAATTCTAAGTGCCTTTGATTTCTAAGTATAAAAGAAAGAATATTCTTGAAAGAAGTAAGAGTTTCTTCAAGATTTTCACTTAAATTCTTAATTGGAGAAGCCATAATTTAAGAAATAAGTTGAAGTATGAGAGGAGATGAATAGAAATGGAGGTAGAGAAGTTTTTCTGGAAGAAATAGGTATTTATAGGAGTTATCGGCCGTTCAAAATGAATTGTCACTTGGTAGTTACAATAATTTGAAGTTAGAAATTGTAACTACTTTTTGACTGTTATATGTCGACATGGGGGGATGGGACATGTCGACATGGTCTAGACAGAATGAACAAGTTGAGTTATTTTTGATTTTTAAGTTTATTTTTATACTAGTCGACCTATATAAACTTAAAATAAATAGCTATCAGAGATATATAAAGCTGGAAAACAGAGAATAAGATAGCATTACTTATATTAGTTAACATTACATAATCTTAACTAAAAAAGTAGAAAATACAAAGATAGATAAACGATAGCTAGAGAGATAATGGCTAGGATTAGTTTGATGAAGATGATGATGAAGACAAGCCAAGTTTCCTGCCTATCTTCCCAAAGAACTTGTCGATCTTGTTGGAGATTTTATCCATTTTCTTGCTAATAGATCTCTTAAGAACCTTTTGGTTTTGAGAAAGTATCTTTTGGTTCTTGAGTATGGTTTTGTTGGATGGATTGGCGGGGGTATGTGGATAGTCTATACTTTCCAAAGATGTTTCTTCATCTTCCTCTTCTTCTTCAATTTCCATTCCTTCCCCTTCTTCTTCCTCTTCTTCCATCTCTTCATGAGCAAGTCTCTCTTCCTTTTCGGCAAGTGTTTCATATGGTTGAAACATGAGTGGGATTTTCATAAGAGAAATGTTCCCATGATTGAACACTTTTCTACTTACAAACTCTTCCTTTTTAACATCCACACCAAAATAATTGAAAATCCGAGTAAGGTAAATTCCATGATAAAGAGTGTTTTCTCCCATATTAAAATTTTTGGGTCTTTACTCATCCAAAATAGTTTGTGCCCAACTAATATCATATTTTCCAAAAATAGCAAAAAGAGCTTTACACACTTTTGAGGTGGGATTATTGTAGTTTCCCGACCTAGGAATAATTGTGTGTTGAATAAAAAGGTTGACAATTCTTGCTTTTGGGCGGAAAAAGCGATTCTTAAAATCCATGTGGTCATCGCTTTCAAAAATGTGATGAAAAGTCTCTCGATCAGTTTCATTGATTTGAAATTCCAAGAAATTCATACCGGTAGATTTGCAACCCAAAATAGTACCCAAAATATCGGAATCCAAAACAATAAGTGTTCCTTTAACACTACTCCAAATTTGATCTTCATTTCCATTATAAAATCCACGATTTAGGTTTGCATAAAACATTTTGACAAGGTTTGGATAACAAGCGAATCATTTTGCTTGTTATCAATCAAGCTAAGAATGGAGTTTTCTTCAAAAAGTTGATTGATTTCATAAGAAGAAAAATCATCAAAAATGGCAAATTTTCCCGTATTGACTTTACCATAGTTTACATAGTTTATGTAAGCTTTGATAGCCTCCGGGTCATTGAAAAGATCATTTTTGATGGATTTGGGCAGCCTCATAGTTGATGGGTTACTTGAGGAAGCCATTGATGAGTGTTTGAGAGGAGTAGAAGATAATGAAGAAAGTTTGAATTATGAGAATAAAGTGAAAAGAGATGATAAGAGAAGTATATTAAATAGATTCTCTAAAGTCATGTTCTCTGGTCAAGAGGTGTCTTTTCAGAATTTTGAAGTAAGTGAAAAGGTGGAGGGAAATTCAAAAATTTGAATTCAAATTTTGAAATCAAATTTCTGAGAGGCATGTCGACATGGGGTATCATGGCATGTCGACATGTGCCTGTTGAATTTGAAAAGAGGTGTCTTTTTCTAAAATCTAATAAATTCCTAAAATCCTAAGAAAACTAATCTATACTCTATATCTATATTTAATTCCAGTAATAATATTAAATATAATAATATTAAAATATTTTAGTATTTAAAATAATATTAAAATAATATTATTTTGAATTTAAAAGTTCAAATTTCAAAGGGTGGTTTTGAATTTAAAAATTCAAGAAATTGCAAACAAAATCAAATCAAGCAAGCATCCAATAAAATTAAAATAAATGTGTACCTATTTTTAGATCCAAACTTCGATCGTCTTCTGATTCGAGAATAGCCGTGAAGCACAGATTTGAATTATCAGTTTTCTTCTCATCATCACTAGATGAATCTGAATCGTCAAGAGTTGCTGCATATGCCTTCTTTCTTTTCTTTGGTTGCTCGTTGTTTGGTTGAAATGTCTGTTTGTCTGGATATGGACAATCCATCTTGTAGTGCCCTGTTTTATTGCAGTTATAGCATCTATCACAATTATTGTTGTTGTTGTAGTTCTCCGAAGTATTTCTGGAATTTCTTTGATCATTTCTTTTAAAGTTATTCATCTTTCTATACTTCGGAAATTTCCTGAAATTTCTGGTCATGAAAGCAATTTCTTCATCACTCTCTTGTTCTGAATCTCCAGTTTTTGCTTTGAATGCGATCGATTTCTTTTCCGTTGCCTTAGATTCTTTTCTCCCTTGTAGTTGAACTTCATAAGACATTAGATTACCGATTAACTCTTCGATCTTCATTTGACTAACATCATTTGCCTCTTCAATAGTAAGTGTCTTTTGATCCCATTCTGGAGCGAGTGAATTGAGTATTTTTCTGACTTGATCTTCTTCTGAGAAACCCTTTCCTAAAGCAATCAATGAGTGTACAATGTCTTGAAATCGACAATACATGTCGGAAATAGACTCATTTTCATGCATTTTAAACAATTGAAACTGGTTAGTTAATATGGAAATTTTAGTCTGTTTAACTTTGCTTGTTCCTTCATGAGTTACTTGCAAAGTTTTCCAGATTTCAAATGCAGACTTACAAACAGAGACTCTATTAAAATCATTCCTGTCTAGTGAACAAAATAGTATATTCATAGCCTTAGAATTGTTTTGTGCAACTGTCTTTTGCTCAGTAGTCCACTGGGCAAAATTAGTAGTTGGTTCAACATATTCGATTTGTGTCATATTCCAAGTATCTAAACTTATGGATTGTAAATAAATTTTCATCCTACATGCCCAATATGCATAATTACTGCCATTAAAAAGTGGTGGTCTGACAGTAGACTGACCTTCTATAAATGAACTAGTGTTAGTGCTTGTGTTGAAGAAGTAGTAGTGACAGGAGTGACATTACTAGTGTGTTGTGCCATTAAAACTTTTCAAAATTTCAGATTATGAAAATAGTGAAAGCCAATGCTCCGATACCAATTGTTGGGGATGCAGATTAAGGATCTTAAGGCAGAAATAACACTAGAGGGGGGGGGGGGTGAATAGTGTTTTAAAGAATATATGAACTATATGACTAAATTAAAACTTTCAACACAAATCTAAACAGAATTCTAACACAGAGTGATCACAGAACATATAACAAATGAAAATAGTAAAGTAAAGCAAGTAAAAGGAAAGAACACATCGGATTTTATACTGGTTCGGAATCCTCCTACATCCAGTCCTGCACCAAGGCAATATCCTTGTACAGATTTTTATAAGCCAATATCCAAATTACAACCCTCAATTTCTAAGGCCTTGAGGAACCCTCCTATCTCCGAGTCTGGGGTAAACTCTCTTGATTTACGGGACACTAGATCACCCTAATACTTTCTAATAACAATCCTTTTGAATGGATAGACTCTATGGACTTTTTGAATACAAATTAATCCTATAACTCTGAATAGCACTTTGATCTTTAGTAGAATGATGGAGAATCAAATAGAGAGAGTATTTAAATGATTTCCTATTGAGAATTTGGCAGAATGATGGCACGATCTTGAAAATATGAAGTTTTATGGATATGGTATGGTGGAGAAGAAAGAGTGAAGAAAATAAGAAAGTAGTTGTTTAAAAAATTCATTTTGGAAGCCTTTATATAGATGCACAACAGTCATAACCATTGGCGAAAGGTTTTTGAACGAATGGACACTTCTTTTGAAATTTGAATTTTGCATCCAACTGTCACCATGTCGACATGGGGTATCCCCATATGTCGACATCCCTCCGTTCAAAATTGTAGAGATGTTGTTTTGTAAAAGCATTTGAATTTAAAACAAGTTGAAACTTCTCTGAAGCAAAATAAAGTGTTTAAACAATATTTTGAGATAGAGAATGAATATAAAACATTATTTTAAATATATATATATATATATAATTGATATAGACCGTCAATTATATAAGTAATATTTAAAATCAGAATAAGTTTTGATGTTTTAAAAATAGAAGTTTTTAGAATCAGAATGGAGGAATATTTTAAGGCTAAAACAAAGTTTGAAAACATTTTTGAAAACATGATTTTGAAAGCTAAAACATTTTGAAAAACAGATTTAAAAACATTTTGAAAAATCTATTCAAACTGAAATTGCAAGAACCTTCCTACAGAGCTCCTCCATAGGACTCGAGAACTTGTACAAAGTAGTTTAAATGATTTTGATTTTCCTCTATTTGTAAGCCACTTGTCGTAGGTTTGTAAGCTACTTGTCGTGGGTTTGTAAGCCACTGGTTTCGATAGAAATTGGGTTCCATCCCAAAAGAAAATTGGAAGAAAGATGAGAGTGCTATTATGAAGTTTTAACAAAATACTAGACACTTATCTTGAGATCTTGAAATCTTGATTCTCTAGAGTCTTGAATCTAATCTTCATCTTGACGCTTGATTCTTTATACTAATCAGTCTTCGATAATACCTGCATATACTTCCTATATACATATATATATATATATATATATATATATATATATATATATATATATATATATATATATATGTATATGAAAATGTTAGTATATATTTTATAAAGTAAAGTATAATAACTATATAAGGTTGTTGTCATCAAAACATCATCAACTCAGTTCCTAACAATATCTGTAACTCATTACAGAGACATAGGAGCAAGAGGTCTATAGCAAGAGGGAGCATGCAATTCCAAGCTTCAAATGGAGCAAATGTAGCTACCATCGGAATGGGAGATTACCATGTGAAGCTTGCTAGTAGACATGATTTAATTTTAAATAGTTGTTATTATATACCAAAATTTATTGGTGGAACAATTTATGTTCCACATTTGATGCAAAACAGAAATCGTTTTATTTATAATGACAATGTTATGATAATAAAACTCTTTGCTTTATTACTTCAAATAACTTCATACATATATTTAATCATATTCATGTATTTGCTATTGAAAATAAAAATGCACCTGAAATAAATGATAATCATCATTGGCATTGTAGACTAGGCCACATTAGTGAGAAATGATTGAATAAGTGTTATGCCGCCTTTTGGTTAAGGCCAGGATATCAACAAATAGGCTAAAAAGGATGGAAACCAATATTAGAGATCGATTGAAAACAAGGCTATGATCGATATCATAAAAATTTGACCGAGCTCCAATCAAGAAAGGATCGATTGGAATGATGAACAAGGCTAGAAAAGGCAACATTTCAAATTTCAGGTCAATCGGAGTTCGTATGCTTGAGATATGGATGTATCAATATTGGTAAGTAATAGTTCGCATCGATGTTGGTTCGCATTGATGTGGTTCGTATCGATCTAAAGCAGGCTCGACTATCTACTTCGGATCAATACTTTCGTATCGATCAAGCAACATACTCAATATCGGTCAGGATGGAAATAGCAGCAGGCTTCGAATCGATGGTTTCACATCGATACAACGTGCATCGAATTGGCGGGACTCTGGATTGATATGAAGTACGAGTAGGGGTTTGGAAGAGCACTTCGTATCGACAAGTATTGGAGCAATACAAAGGATGTATGCATAGATCAATATGAACAGAGGAGCGGCCAAAGGATATAAAGGAACAAAGCTTGATCGATACTAAGAGTATCGATACAAAGAAAGAAGCGGCTGGATGAACCCGAATAGGGATAACATACATGGACTTAGATCGGTGGTAGTTCGTATCGATTAGGGATGTACTCAGTGATTGCATACCGATCGGCATTCGGTATAGATTGGCAAGTCTTTGTATCGTTGCATGTCGTATCGATTGAAGCATGAGATCGATATGAAAGCAGCGGCGCTAGATGGATACGAAATATAGATGGGTACGAAGGCTTTGTACTTCGAACCGATGGATGCTGTGGAAGCGATCAGCATGGAGCGAAGGATATGGATCGAAGCACGTGAGGTTCGGATCGATGCGAAGGTTACGGCTATGGATATGAGACTGATGGATACGTGGATGAGGGATACAAAGGCAACCAACACGAACAAGTATCGATACGAACGGTTCAGCCTTCGTACAAACAATACTTACACCGATCATAGCTGACAACCTACAACTCCAAACGCAACGAAATTTTTAGAGGAGCTTCCTGATGCACTCAAGAACCTCCATGATCGATATTGGCTCGATTAGACCACTTTTGGATCGTTACGAATTGAACACGCATCGATCCCAAATCGCTCTGGATCGGTCTAGTGGGCCCATCTGCGTAAGAGAAGAGGTATTACAGGTTTTAGGGGCGGATATTTTTGGATCTACGCCTATAAATAGGAGTCTTATGGCAATTAAAAAGGAGATCTTCTTCCTCTCTGACGTCGAAACTCTGCCTTTTTTTCGATCGATATCAAAGGATCGTAATTGTAACTACAGTACTAAAGGAATAAAAAGGATTGATTCAAAGTGGACGTAGGCCAGATTGTCGAACCACTATAAACCTTGTGTTCTTTCTTGCTTTCTTCCATTTTAATTTTATTGTTTCTTCATTCTTATTCTCTACTTTATCTAGATCAAAGATTTGTGTATGAATATTGTGAATCTGTGTGTAAACTTTAGTGCTTTCACGGCTATCGGGGGTTGGGACCAATTTTGGCGCAAACATTTTAGTGCTTTCACTGAGAATACTAGCACTTGCTATCTCGGATTCGGAGTTTGGATTTGAAAAGCTAAAGGATCAGATCTAAAAGGGACTATGGTTAGGCAATCGCTGGAAGACAAAGGACTGAAAGAAGTCAGCATGAAGGGAGTCAGAAGACTTCCTCGGGAGCGAATCAGCCATCGATCTTCATCGCCAGAAACGAGATGGAGACGATGATCAAGAGATAAGAGGAGATAATGTAGAACCTACTTATACAAGTAGGAGTGCAGAATCAAGTTAACGCAACTACAACAGATGCTGAAGATATGGATCAGGAGCACGGAGCAACCAGAGTTCAGAATAGAGCAAGACCATCCGGCACAGCACCAGAGCTAAGGGGCACTCACTTAGAGCAAGATCCAATCCCGGGCAGAGTACCAAGTGGAGTTGAACAGCATGCCACTGATGGAGGAATGAATGCTCGTCCAGGAGAGCAGATTCCAAGTTTCCCTCGTGAACTCCGGGGGCAGGTTGGAGGCAACGGAGGAGGACTGCAGCTTGGTGACAGCGATAGATTGGCAGAGATGGTTAGGCGAGCCATAAGAGGTGGATTGGTGAATAGAGACTTGGAGGATGTGAATAGGAGCCCTTTTGCTCCCATGATCAGGCAAGCTAGGAACCTGTCGGATTTTAAATTGCCGACACTGGAGACGTATGATGGGAGAACGGGTCCCACTGTTCACTTAACAAAGTACATGAGGCATACGAAGGTGCTGGAGGCATCAGAGGAGGTCACAGCATGATGCTTCCTTTTGTATTTGACAGATATTATAGCACTATGGTTCAGACAGCTGGAAATTGGCTCTATTGGCATATGGATGGAGCTAATTGAAAGGCTTATGAGATAGTTTCGGGTCCACATAGTCCGACCCAAGAATGTGATGACCTTGACATTGATGAAATAGTGGAAGGGAGAATCGCTTAGAGATTTCTTGACTAGATCAATAAGGCAATGGCTTCGGTGGATCGACCTGATCCGTCGATGGTTTCGATGGCAACAGTTTCAGGAATTGTAGACAATTCAAATTTCAAGATATCGTTGGAACGGGACCCACTGAGGGAAGTTCTACCATGAAAAGGAAAGGTTTCTAAGGCAGGAAGATGCACAGGCTGAGAGAGAAGGAAGAGAGGCTGAAGCTTATGCAGTAAGAGTGGAGGTCCACTTAGGGAGGAGTCAGTCAACGATGATAAAGGAAAAAGGAAAGTGAATGACAACAGTAGCACTTCGAAAAGCCCATGGAGAGAGTGAAAATTTCTTCTTACATGGACCTAACTGAAACTCTAGAAATGATTTACTTGGATACTCGAGGGCGCCTCTGGTATCGAAAGCCGACAAGAAGGGAAACTTCTGAATATGAGCGAGCGTCGGGAAAGCATGGCATATTCCATGAGCTAAATGGGCATAACACGAACGACTATCAGGAATTGAAGAAAATCGTTGAGGAGCATGTAAGGAATGGTCATCTACAACAATATATAAGGAATCGAGCAGTGGCAATGGAACAGGAGCGACCACCGCCCACCGCCCACCTCGAATGAGGATGGAATTGGATCTAGAAATCGCCAGCTTGTCATCAACTGAATGGATCTATGACTTTAAATAAGTAATAGAACTCGAAGTAATGCAGGTAAGTTACTTACACATGTATGGGATCGAGGACGGTCCCTAGGCATGCTCTGAGGCGATGATGAACCATGTTGCTCCAAGTCTATGAAATCTTGTTCTTCTTTTCGTTTTTTTGAAAACTTTGGTTTTTTCCTTAGATGTAAAAATATTTATTTGGTTTTCCCTGGATGTGAAAACTTTTATTTTGACTAATTGGATTTGGATCAATGTAATAAACGATATAGGTCTCGCGATCATGGTCCCGACCGGAGAGACGGGGCAGTGATCGCAAGTTACGAGTCCCTCCGTCGGAGAGCATTGGAATGGGCTCGAACAGAATATAAAAGTCCTTGGCTGGATAGCTAAGGCTGGAGAATATAAAAGTCCTCGGTCGGAGAGCCAACGCCGGAGAATATAAAATCCCTTGGCCAGAGAGTCGAGGCCGGAGAATATAAAAATTCCTTGGCCGAAGAGCCGAGGCTGGAGAATATAAAAGTCCTTGACCGAAGAGCAGAGGTCGGAGAATATAAAAAGTCCTGGGTCGAAAAGCCGAGGCCGGAGAACATAAAAGCCCTCGATCGGAGAATTGGAGTCAGAATAGGATAATGCAACCCGAAGAGGTCTTGGATTTAGATTTTGGCATGGGATAAATGAACCCGTCGAGATCCTAGATTCAGCAAAGGGCCCCGGAGCGGTCCCGAAATTGGATATCAACCCAGAAAGGTTATGGATTTGGTTGGTGGTCATTAGATAGATTAAAGCTTGGTTGATGGATTCAGATAGCTACGGAATTGGCAAAGGATGTGGTTACAGGACTTCGAATTAGACATCGACTTGGAGCAGTCGTGGACTTGGATATAGCTGTGGCACTTGGATAGGATAGCTTAATAATATATTGGATTATGGATCAGATGGAATGACTATGAATGTAATATGGATTTTGGAGGTTAGATTTAGGGCTATTCAAAACACGTTGTCTTACTACAAGACATATTTTAAAGGGCAAATGTCATCTCGGCTTTTGGTCAAGGCCGGAATATCAACAAATAGGCTAAAAAGGATGGAAACCAGTATTAGAGATCGATTGGAAAATAAGGCTATGATCGATATCGTCAAAATTTTACCGAGCTCAAATCAAGACGGGATCGATTAGGAATGATGAACAGGGCTAGAAAAGGAAACGTTTCAAATTTTAGGTCAATCGGAGTTTGTATGCTTAAGATATGGATGGATCAATAGTGGTAAGAAATGGTTGGCATCGATGTTGGTTCGCATTGATGTTGGTTCGCATTGATGTGGTTCATATCGATCTAAAGCAGGCTCGGCTATCTACTTCGAAATGATACTTTCGTATTGATCAAACAACGTACTCAATATCGGTTGAGATAATAGCATGATGCTTCGAATCAATGGTTTCGCATCAATACAAGGTGCATCGAATTGGCTACGGGATTGATGCGAAGAATGAGCAGGGGTTTGGAAGAGCACTTCGTATTGATCGGGTATTGGATTGATACGAAGGATGTATGCATAGATCGATACGAGCAGAGGAGCGGCCGAAGGATATGCAGGAACAAAGCTCGATCGATACGATGAGCATCAATATGAAGAAAGAAGCAGCTGGATGGATGCGAATAGGGATAACACACATGGCCTTAGATCGGTGGTAGTTCGTATTGATCAGGGATGTACTCGATGATTTCGTATCAATCAGAATTTGATATAGATTGGTAAGTCTTCGTATCGATGCATTTTGTATCGATCGAAGCATGAGACCGATACGAAGAGCATAGTGTCGATCGATATGAAAGCTGCGATGCTAGATGGATACAAAATATAGATGGGTACGAAGGCTCTGTACTTCGAACCGATGGATGCTAAGGAAGTGTTCGATGTGGAGCGAAGGATATGGATTGAAGCACTTGAAGTTCAGATCAATGCGAAGGCTACGGCTATGGATATGGGACCGATGGACACGTGGATGAGGGATACAAAGGCAATCGATACGAACAAGTATCGATACGAACAATTCAGCCTTCGTGCAAACGATACTTACACTGATCATAGCTGACAATCTACAACTCCAAACGCTACGAAATTTTCAATAGAGCTTCCTAATGCACTCAAGAACCTCCATGATCGATCTTGGATCGATTAGACCACTTTTGGATCGATATGAATTGAACACGCATCGATCCCAAATCGCTCTGGATTGGTCTGGTGTGCCAACCTGCGCAAGAAAGAGGTATTCTAGGTTTTGAGGGTGGATATTTTCGGATCTACACCTATAAATAGGAGTCCTATGGAAACTAAAAAGGGGATCTTCTTCCTCTCTGACGTCAGAACTCTTCCATTTTTTCTGATTGATATCAAAGGCTTGTAATTGTAACTACAGTACCAAAGGAATAAAAATGATAGATATAAAGTGGACGTAGGCCGGATTGCCGAACCATAATAGACCTTGTGTTCTTTCTTGCTTTCTTCTATTTTAATTTTATTATTTCTTCATTCTTATTCTCTACTTTATCTAGATCTAGGATCTGTGTGTGAATATTGTGAATCTGTGTGCAAATACTGGTGCTTTCATGACTTTCGGGGTTTGTGACCAATTTTGGCGCAAACAATAAGTTATGAAACCATGGGTTTCTACCATCATTTGAAACTGAATCATTTGATACTTGTATATCGTTTCTCAAAGATAAAATGGCCAAGCACTTATTTAATGGGAGCAACGAAAGAGTTACCAAACTCTTTAGGCAAGTACATAGTGATGCACGTGATCCTATGTCTATAACTACCAAAGGTGGAACCTCTTATTTCATTACATTCATTGAAGGTTTATTTGGATATAGATATGTGTATGTTATAGAACAAAAATAAGAGGCCTATGATGAATTTATAGATTAAAAGAATAAAGTAGAAACCAAACGAATAGGAAAATTAAAATACTTTTATCTGAACTAGGCGATGAGTACATTGGACATGAGCTCAAAAAACACCTAAAAGAGAATGAGATTTTACCCCAACTCACTCCTCCCTATAATCCTCAACACAACTGTGTTGCATAAAGAAAGAATTAAACATTGTTAGACATGGTTCGATTGATGATGAGTATTACCCAGTTCCTTCTTTCTTTAGGAGATATGTACTAGAAACAATGGCATATATGTTGGATTCCATTACATCTGTATATATTCCTATAACCCCATACAAGTTATTCACAAGTAAGAAAACCCACGTTAATTATCTTAAAGGTGGGGTTATTCGGCTTACCTTAAGAATGTATGCCTCGGTAAACTTGAGGTGAAATTAGTTTTATGTGTGTATATGGGGTATCCAATAAATTCTCATGGACACTAATTATGTCAAACCGAGTAATAGAATGTGTTTGTTTCGAGACATGCCGCCTTTTTGCAAAAGGAATTTCTTTCACGAGAAATCAGTGGAGGTAAGATAGACTTGGATGAGATCCAAGAAACCTCCATAGAAACTGAGCATTTAGATAGTAATTCAACATAAATAGAAGATATATGGCCTAATAGAAGGTCTAACAGGGAGCCTTGTGCACCAGAGAGATACCATGGGTTTCTCAGTGATGGCAAGAATACGGATTTCATCAATTCATGATGATCGTCCTCTCACATTCCAATAACCTTAAAGAGTGAACACCCTACTTGTGGCTTAATGCGATTAAATTTGAAATGGATTCCATGTTCAAGAATAAAGCTTGAACTTGGGAGAATGCACTCAAAGGTATAAAATCCATTAGCTACAAGTCAATCTTTAAAGGCAAGATCGACGCAGATGGAACGGTGGAGACCCATAAAACAAGGTCGATGGCTAAAGGTTTCCATCAAACTCTAGGTGCTAACTGTGATTGTAATACTCTGGAAATTTAAATAATAATATAAAAAGAATATTTGGTTAGGGTAAAATGGTCATTTTACAAATAATAGAATTTGACGAAAGTTGTGTCATTGTGTAGATTTGGTCTTTCTAATCAATTTTGACTGTAATCTTGTCTGAATCGAAGATCATGTGAAGGAAATACAAGGGATACGGGTTCCAAATTTGTAATGGGCTAAACAGGTTTAGCCCATGATTTAAATTTTGAATCTCAACGGTAGTTTTCTCCATTGGAAACAAGGCCCAAAATTTAAATATACATTACTTTTCATTTTTGTTCCTTTTCCCTGTTCCTTTTCTTCCCCTCTTCCTCTTTAAAATTTCAAAATGCGGTAAGTTGTCCCATTCTCAATGAAATTCAATGAATTATGTATCAAAACGATTAATGAAGCAAAGGGTATGAGAAGATATATATTCGGAGGGTATTCGATTTGATTTTTATGCGCGTTTTTTGGACAATGAAGGATTGTAGTGTTCTTCTTTGAAAACAACGATTTGGTGTTTTGATTTGGTAAGTGGAGTACTTATATATATAAAGCAATTATATTGATTTAATATTGTCTAACAAGGGCCTAATTACGAATTTACATTGGATTTTGTTGATTAAATAGGTTGATTAACAGATAATTTGTGTAAACATTACCTTGAAATCAAATAAAGAAAGTTATACAATTTATACAGTAGACTAACCAAATTAAATAATGAACTAGCATTAGTATTAGTGTATGATTGAAGTAGAATAAAGTAGTAATTGAGAAGAAATGAAATATAATAAAAAACAAGGGTGAAAAATGAGGCGAAACAGGTTAGAAAAAATGATGAACAAACGCGTAGAGAAAGGAAAGATGCACGTCGATTGGTCTACTAATAGGACCACCACATGTGCATCGATTGGGATCGAACGACGGTGGTGGACCAACTAGTAGATCGGTTGGCCGCTGTTGGACCCAAAATAAACTTGTACAAGGCTTGCTCGATTGAGAGTTTTTAACAGAACCGAGATTTTGTGCATGCTTCAAGCTATTTCGAAGATGACTAAGAAAATGACCTTGATGTAACGAGGCGTACAGACTTATTGTGAATGCATGAATGTTATATATGTAAGAATCTAGTTTACGTAATGGTATTTTATGTTTGGACATCACACCATATTCGTTTTGACATTTAGTGGCTCCTATGACTTACCATGGCATCATATGTGACATATCCAATATGTGGACCTTTAGAGGATATAAATGTCCATATTGCATGCTTGTATAACCTTTAGTAGAGGTATATGTGCTTAGGCTATGGGACTATATGAGTAGTAAGCATAGGGAATGCTTTTTGTGTCATCGATATATCATATGGTTTGATGTAACATAACTGTAATAGGGAAGTCGACTCTAATGGATATTGTAGATATTACTCTTTGAATTCATGTTGGGAAGGCTAAGCTATGTTTACATATGTTATAAAACACTAATGATGTTATACCGGTACATATGTGAAATAGACTCAGTTCACTCCCCTCAGACGCATGTCTAACCCCTCTAATTGTTTTTATACTTGTTACTGATATGTAGATGGTCAATAAAGTCGAGTTGACATAGGTGATGATGAAAGTAAGGATGACAGAGACATTACCTATGCACAAATTATATATATTATCATCTAACCTTAAGTGTGTTATTGTGGATTTTATTGATGACTGGTATTGTATGAGTCAATGATTATGAATATATATTATTAGGGATTCATTTTAATATATGGTTGTTTGATATTGCATATTTGTTCCTTTTGTTGTGAATCGAAAAGATACAGTAAGAATCTATTTTGTGTCTTGTTATTGTCTCTTAAGATTCATCGTTTTCCATATTCATGATTTGAATGTTGATTTAGGGTTAAACCAGAGGGTCGAAAATAGTGGGTTGTTAAAAGGACGAAATGTTTTCACCAATCGCTATGCTTAAATCAATTTGGATTCTACTTGTAGTTACTTCTTATTATGACCATAAAATATGGTAGATGGATATTATAAAAGCATTTCTAAACTGTCTTTTAGAATATACAACTTATATGTTACAGCCAAATGGTTTCGAGGTCAGTGGGAGCGGCGACAAGCCATGTTGACTCTTAAGATCAACTTTTGGTCTTAAGAAAGCATTTGGGAGTTATAATAGTTATTTTGCTAAGGTAATCAAACAGTTTGTTGTTAGTCAAAACACAGAGGAAGCATGTGTATATAGGAATGAAGAGAATAGTGCTATATGTTCTTAATTTTATACATTGACGACATACTACTGATTGGTAACAATGTACCAATGTTGCAATTTGTGAAAGCTTTGTTGTTTAATAATTTTTCGATAAAGGATTTATGAGAGGCATCTTTTATACTTTATATAAATATTTATAGAGATAGATATAAAAGGTTATTGGGATTTTCCTAATCGATGTACATAGATACCGAGCCAGGAAAATTTAGTATGGAATATTCCAAGAGTGCAAATGTTCCAGTTCGACATAGAATTATTCATTTAAAAAGGACTCCCTATCTACGGATAAGGAAATACAATTCTTATGCATCAAAAACAGGATCCATCATGTCTGTTATCCTATATACTAGGTCAGATGTCGCTTTTGCGCTTGGTGTAGTAAGCAATATCAATCGAGTTCGGGTGAAAATCATTGGACAGTAGTTAAGGTCACCCTTATATATTTAAGAAATACCGAGGATTATATATGGAAACAATAAACTCCATACGAAGGGGTACTCAGACTTGAGTTTTAAAAGTTATCGACAAAAACAAATCTGTCTTGGGCATCGCATTTATCCTCAATGGGGGAGTTGTTGGAAGGAAAATTTTGAAACAAGAATTTGTGTGTGATCTAACCATGGAGGCTGGTTACATCGTCTTGAACGATGTTGCAAATTAAACAGTATGGCTTTGTGAATTCGTTAAGGAGCTAGGAGAAATACCAAGCATTGAAGGTCTGATGCTGACATATTGCAATAATAATTCAGAAATACAGTTTGCCAGCGAATCATGAGTTCACCTGAAGTCGAGGCACATCCTCCGTAAGTTCAATGTGATAAGGAAGTTTATCAATGATAGAGAGATCGTAATTGAGAGGGTAGATAATAAATATAATATTGTAGATCCATTCACTACGGCACTTTCTTGGTCTAATTTAGGTCGTCTGGTTAAAGGCATAGGCATGAGGCTCCATAATTAGCCCTAAGTGCAAGTGAAAGATTAATAGAGTTAAGTGTGTGCCATAAGAGAATTTATGTAATAGTTATGTAACTTAACTTTAAGTAATCTTGTTCGAAATAATGTATGTTTTTGGTTTTATTTCCTTTATTTGTGTTGTTAAATAAATATATAAATAATGAAATTAATACATTAAACATATAGTAGTATAAAATCCTCAAGGAAAGTGTTTTATTGATTGTACTTACTAACGTGTTCGTAACCATGAGTATCGAGTTAATATTCCAATATTTATTCCTTAAATGTTCCTAGTCAAGATATATCGAGAAAAAGATATCCATACACTAGTTGGGACTAGTATATGTATCGTTCTCCATATGATGGACAATGAATTACTCATGACCACTGTGGACACGAAGAGGTTACATACGTGTGGTTGTTTGGAACAATCACCGAAAACTCAAGCGAGAGTCATTTATAGACTAATACAACCATGTCAAAATAAAAGATCTCATTGTAACAATATGCAGTATTCTTCAAACTTCAAGGTGATGTCAATCTTAAGTAGTTAGGTTATACATTCATTAGGTCAATCACATAGCTTCACGATTATGTTATGACCATAGTTGGGTATATATTGAAATACTTGAACTGAAACACTACTCAAGAGAGGATTAGCCTCTTTCATTGTTGAAGGATAATATCATCGTAATTGGTAGTTAACTTAACGCTAAAATATTTGGTTAGAATAAAATGGTTAACTATAAATGTTATAAAATTGAACCAAGATCTTTAAAGTGGTTTATGTGATCTATTAAATAATAGTAAAACAGAAGAATGTCTAGCCCTCTTATTAATTCTAAGAGTTTTCTCCACTCTCCTTACTTCTCTCCAAATATTTTATTTTTAATTTTTAATAATTATCAATTCTCCTTGAATATTTTACATTCAAGCTCATACATTTAAATTAATTACATAATCAAATATTTAAACTATTTGATGTACTTAGTTAACTAACATTTAATCCATAAAATAAATCCTTAAAGATGATAATTTCAATGTGTATACCATACCCACATCAACAAACTGAGATACAAAGATTAACGATAATAACAAATTTATTTTATAATTTGTTTATCTCGATGAAGTTATCATGCATCGCACTGAAGAAAAAACTCTATTTTTATGTTCAAAAACATACATTTCAAATTTTCTATAATTAATTTTTTTCGAGTTAGGACTTTAATTCTCACAGGGATACATAGTTAGCGAGGATTGAACCCTCTACCTTACACATAAGCATTGTATCATTCTAATTTATAATTCATCTATCTCAATAAATTTATAGTATATTACATAATGAAATTATGGTTATAATGTTAATTAAAATATAAATATATTCCAGTAACATTATCATGTGCAGTACACGAGTTACACACTAATTAACTATGAATGTTAGTAGAATCTCTGATAATTGATAAAACTTTAGATATTAGTGATACAATGATGATGAAAAGAAAGGTGCACCAAAATATCATTATAAGGTATAGCTTAATAAACATTCAAAATTGGATTTCACTTAAGCAATCTATAAAAATTAAATTTGTACCTAATATTGTACTTCACATAGTTTGTACAAGCTTCGGTATTTAAATTATTTATATATATTAATTGAGGACCGAGTTCGCACAAAAGAGGCAACACAATCGTGTTGTCAATTAGTTTCCAAGTTCGACTAATTTAAAATTAACTTATAAAAGTTATAAGTTAACAATAAAATTAATAGAAATGTTGTGTTATATCCTTTGCATTTAATTTATCTATTTAAAGCCTTAAAATTAATTAAAACAAAGTATAATTGTTATATATCAATTTAGCTAAGGTACATGCTTAATAAATTAATTAAGTGATTAATTTAATTATTAAATTAATTATGCTCAAATTCTAAAAATCCCAAACAAGGAAGGCTGACCAAAATAATAGAAAGAAGGGTTACAGATTTAATCTTCGCTTTTGGAGAGAATGGTGCAAGATATTTGGGATTTGGTTGGCTGTAAATAGCCACATCATTCATGTTTTCCATACACTATCGAACGCTAGCCTCTATTGATAATAATTAGTGATGCCTTATAGATGGAGTTACAACTTATAACCCATAATTGAGGATATGGAACCTAAAGTTCGAACAAGGATATCGCTAACATCCAAGGTGTCCGCAATCAACATTGTCTAAAAAATGTATAACTCCACTTTTAAATTAATTCATATATGTCCTAATGTAAGTTTCATACAATATATATATATATTAACAATTAAATAACATATATAATATAAATATAAATATTATTTCTAATTTGAGTTTAATTATAATAAATTACTAGCTTAGATTTAAAATTATATATATACATGAATAATGAATTCCTAATTTAAATCAAAACAAAAATTGATTTTCGAATTAAGAAAAATTATGCTTATTTTCTTGTTTTAAATAAAAAAGTGTAGACTTAAATTATATATACATACAATTATTATATATATATATATATATATATATTCAGATTATTATATTAATATATTTATGTGTTTAAATTCATACATTCGTTTATATATCTGTGTATATATATATATTGTTGTCAGTTTTAAAATATAAAATATATATTTAAATAAACCAATTATATTAAATACCTAATTAATCAAACATATTAATTTTTTAATTTAAAATAATATGTTTTATAATACATTAGTGTATATATATACATAAATATATTTCGCCATATATAAATAATAAATTAAGTGATATATAATAAATATTAAATTAGATTTTAAACTAATTCATGGCCAAAAAAAATTAAAATAAACCAAGTCTATATGTTTACGTACTTGCTCATTATATAAATAACATACCCATGTTAAAATTACCGTGATACTATATTTATTAACCAAAGATCCCAATGGTTAATTATACGCCTATGATATTTATTCATCATTTATAACCAAGATTACGATAACATATTTATTATAAGTTATAATTCTTGCATTGTGAATGTGAACATATTATAAATTAAAATACAAAATTAAATCAAATTAAAATAACAACAATATATATTATGATTAAATCATAATATAAACTTAAATTTTAATACAATTAATTGAATTTAAATTTAATTTCCATACTCATTTATTAATTACAACCAAGTAGGATTTAGTATAAAGAATTATTCGAAGAAAAAAAGAAGATTTGATGAAAATAAATAAAATGTTTTTTTTTTAATTTTTTCTGTTTACCCCGCATCCCAATGCACCCAATCCAATAGGAAATACGTAGCCTCTCTTCACCAACCTCCCTTACTATGACCTTCAATAATGCCTCACCTCTATACCCATATTACTTAAGAATATTACCAATAATATTGTAGAGTAATACAAACAATAAGGCTAGATGTAAGCGACCATACATGTCTATTCCATTGGGCAAACTCTGTCACGCTTTTACCTTTATATCTGAAGATATATAATGGCATGACCAGTCTCGACATGAAGCAATTAAGACATCGCCTAATATAGATCAGAATAATATATTACATAATATAGAACATAGAATCACATATCACATCGGAAATTATAATACAAGCCAAATATATTACATAGTGTGAGTCTGTAAAAGAGAATACTAGGCTCACATATATATGTACAAGTCATTATCTCTCATAAACGAGTCATACAAAACATATATACAAGGATTAGAGCCTAAATGATACAAATAACATACATATCTATCTCCAATGCTAGCCCAACATCTGTAATGACCCACCTTTCTGACCCCTAGGAACGACACTTAACACCTCCTCGGTGTTCGTGTGCCATTGCCCATGCATCAAAAAGATGAATAATCGTGGGGTGAAATAAAGAACATAATAAAAAACCTCACAACGAAACTGTTAAATATAACATAACAGTAAATAGTACATCATGCTACTCCTTAATAGAGTTGCACAAGAGTACTACAGAATCAGCTTAGGCAGTTATAACATCTTGCATTTACAAATGCTAAAACAAAATACACTTACACAACTTAAAAGTACAACGGAATAGAGGAATAAGAAGATTAAAGGCCACTTTCTTGGACGCCGTCTTTAAAAGAGCTCAAAAAAGACCTGCTACTCTCGGGCTACTCAAATAAAATGAGTATTTGAGAATTTATGGAAACGAACAATTCAGGTCAGATGATATTCTAGTATGGGTAAAACTTTAAACAAAGACATATAATTAAACACAAAACATGTGATACCACACCACCGTAAATGGAACGGGTTTACTCTCACATAATCCAACATCCAAACGTAAAGAATGGATATATAATTAAACACCACGAAGAGTGGTTGACACTTTTCGGTGAAAGTAAGGAGATGAAATTTGAGGGTTCGAATCAAATAAGAAAAGGAAAATCTCCAAAAAAAAAAGACTATGATAGTGCGGTCCGCTTGAAGTATACCCCTAGTAATATATTTTTGAGAAGGTCATATACTCGGTGACCTCCTCGAGAAAAGTACCAGCCGGACCCCGCTAAACCTTCAAGAGAATCTGAATATTTCACATCTAAATGCATAAATAGAATCCAACCTAGATGAGATGTGAAATACCCTTTTAATGGGAACAACCCCACATAGCTGGATGCCCATGAGCTCTTTGGATTTAGTCATTTCCAATAAAGAATAACAAAGCTTAAAAGAGCAGCACATCGTCTTAGAGTGACGAAAAATAAAGAAGCTGATGTAACCGATAGCCGAGGAAACAATTATCGAGGATATAAAACGATCGTATATGGAAATTAAGTCTTGTATACTTATCACCACTCATTGAATCCAAACTTGTGCTTTTTCTTGGTTAACAACAATACCGGACAGGTCGAGGTAGTGTTACCTTAAAGTCATGTCCAACGATTATTTTCAACTTTGGAAATAGCAACAAGTTTACTTCTTCGATGTTTAGTGCTAATTATACAAATAAATCATTTCCGTATAAGTGAATTTCTTTACAGAAATTAGTTCATTTCCATAAACAATTCGAACTCTTTTATAAACCAGAACTCGTACTTGGCTTCAGATTACAAGTATTAGTTTTAAAACACTTTGTTAAAAAGGTTTAATTGTTTTTGAACATAATTATAAAAAGGATTTATCCACTTAAAACATCCTTATTATATTTACTAATCAACTTCAAAACTTCATTAATTGAGTTGATAAATTGATATCTATGCGCTTTAATTAAAAAGGGTAAATTATGCATAAATCATCACTAATTCAATTTATTAATAATATAATTAATTAAATTAAATTAAATAATAATTAAATATCATTATTTAAAAGTAATTAATTAATTTAAACTTTATTTAAGAAAATATTTATTTAAGGGTAAACAGATTTATTAACCTTTAAAAGTCGTTAGTTACAAGGGGTTAATTAGTTTTCAAATATCATTAATTAATAGATTAATTAATCTTAATCCATTATTATCCAAAGATTAATTAGCCTTAAATATCATTAAATAAAAAAATTATTAATTAAAATTAAAACACATTAACTAAGTAATTAGTTAACTAAAAAAATCATTAATAAGTTAATTTGTTAACTTTAATCCTTATTTATTAAATAATTAATTAATTAATCATTACTAAAATAATTAATTATTTTTAGAAACATCATTAATCAAAAATTTGCTTAACTTATAACACAATTCCGAGCACGATAATGAAACCAAACGGTTTCGATAAAAGGTGATTTTCTGAAAGTAATGATATAGCTACTATCGTTATATGGGCGGTTCGGAATTCGAGCATATAACATTCGCAAAACAACCACACATCGCATAATAAAGGTATGAGCATAAATACGTGATGATTTACAATAACATAACACATATTAAGCATTTAATAACAACGCATTAGTTTGACTACTTAATTTCCATATAACCAAAGATTTGCTTACTAACTTTCAATTGCGACTATCTTTTTAAGCAACAAACCGAACATCGACCAAACCATCATTACAATTATATAATAAGCATTTAATAGCTACAAGTATGGGCATGAATATGGTTTAAATTTTATGGTTCGAAGGTGGAAGCTTTACTCATCGCAATGCTTACTAACTTTCATCGAACTTGCCTAAGCGTTAAGCAAACTTCCTTAACTCAGATCTTTACGCTAGTGTGAGCTTGTAGGATGCAAAGTGGCTCGCCTAAGGCTATTTTGGGCTCGACCTTGGCTATTTTGGGACCGGCCTTGGAGCTATGAGGTGGAGATGGCCTTGGAATTGGTGTAGAAGCGTTTGTATGTGAATATATGGAGTTTTATAGTGAAGAAAGCTATATTTTATCAACTTAAAACATAGACTTGAAAGCCATGGATGTACATGAACATGAAGAAGAGAGAAGTGGGTATGTAAATGAATGTGTAAAGTGAGGAAAAAGTGTGTGTATGGGTATTTATAGGCAAAGAGTATATGATTAATTAAATTTAAATTAAACATTAAAATACAATATATGTTGTCATGAGAAATGAAGGCCATGCCTCACCATACCCATAGTGCGCACACACCCTCTTAGGCCCTCCCTTTTCACCATGCTTTGCACTCTCCTAGCCTGCTTAGGTTATGGAAAATACTCCTTCAGGTTACTTAGGTTTTGTCTTATATTTTTTCAGTATAATCTTGTTTTACTTTATTTTTAACATGGTTTAATTATTTTAACAATATCATTAACCTATCTAATGACATATGTGCACGTGTGTTATGTGTATATGAGTGATACAAAAATATGCACAATGTTTCCGACGACTTACCGAAGCAGATAAGTCAAAATTTCGAAGAAAAAAATTTGGCCACATTTTCTATTTTTATTCGGACTATTTATTTTGGTAAAGAAGATTAAAAAATGATTTTAATATCATTAATTAACATTTGAAATATGTTTATTTGGTTATTAAATTTCATTATTTAAATATTTAAAAATTATTTAAATATTCAAATATAAAGCAATTAATTTACGAGCCGTTACAACATCCAAGGTCACTGAATCCCCATACCCGACAAGCTCGGTCTAACCAAGTCATCTCATGTCCAACATCGGCCATCATTTCAAATATGTTGAATATATATATAAAATCAAAATAAAAGACCGCACGATAGCAAGTCATCACCTAGGACATCATATATCGCATAATAGCGAGTCAATCCTCAAAAGCATAAGACTACATTACAATAAGTCATAATAAAAAACATAAGGTTGCATGATAGCAAGTCGACATGAAAAGACAAGCACGAAGCAAGTCAGGGTCCACGGGATACTTACAAGACATGCTCCAGGAGTTCAAGAAGGACTGACACCGATAAACCCCTACAGTCATAATATACTTGAACTTCATAACACGAGGCAAGCCTGTGATACTGACCGTTGGTTTTGGTGATATTAGGCTAATAACTGACGAAGTTACCAAGACTCGAGGTGCGTCCACTACAGTCAGCTGCTAGAGTGGTTACTAGCCTACAATGTCAAGCGTTAGGATGCACTTACGAATGTGACGAACTATAGAAATAGAACGCATTTCTCAAGATACTATTTAATAAAAAATTGTTATATACTTTCCAATGCTAAATACTTGAGTGTTCCCTAATGTTCCATAACCACTTGGTGACACTTGAATATTTATTAAGAGATAGTAGATTCCTCTCGAGTAAAATATTCTATCCAATGAGTCAAACAATTTAGTGAAAAAGTGAAACAAGTGTTCTATACCTCTTGTATTACTAAACCGTTTAATTAGAATTCTCATTTCATATAAAACTTACTTCTTTTTGAATCATTTACATATTGGTCTAATGACCATAAATTTCTATATTCATAAGATAAGCTACTATATACATATAGAAATCTATTATATATATATATATATATATATATATGTGTATATGTATATGTATATGTATATATGTATATATGTATATAGTTCTATTGTTATATTTTAAAACACTTTATTATTAAAACTCTATTATACTCTTCCTTCATCAAAATATTTTTAAAGATATTTACAATTCATACTCATATTCCAAAACTCATATTTTTGAAGCTATACACACACACATATACATACATACATATAATTTTATAATATTGAAAACAATTTTCAAAGAATAATTTTTGTAATATTGGACGTGTAAATAATTTGCAAAATTGGATATACATTATTTAAATAACTTAAATATTGAAATTTCCAAAACATGAGAAGAGTTCAAAATATCATAATTTTATTGGAATGAAAGGAATAGAAGAAAGTAGGAAGAAATAGGAGTTACAAGCAAAATGTAAGTATAAGGTAACTGGAGTTTATAGGCTCTAAGATCATCAATGGTCGACCGTGGCTTTCCAACAATCGACCGTTATCGTTCGATGCGGTCGATCGTTAGTAGAGGTTGGTCGACCATGAATAATGCCTGGAGCATATAACTCCAAGCAATCAATTCTGATGAGCAACGATTGTATTCAAGCAACAAAATATAAACTATATACATTGAAATCTACTAATGCAAGCGCATGCAAACCAAATAGAATCATCAAACCATTATAGGCATTTAATTAGCAACTTACAGTAAAGATTTAGACGGGGAATAAACTATCAGGTTTGCAAATACGAAAGCAACACAGAAAGAACAATCACTGTTCCTATTCTCAAACATCACTGTAAATTTATAAACATGTAGAATATGTAACAACCCAATTTTTCGACGCCCGAAAGTCAATATGTCCACTGTATCCAATGTCGAACAATCGATTGCCGAAAAACCGAACCGTTAGGGTTAAAGAAGAAGAGGATAGAAGAAGAAACAGAAACAATAACAGAATCTCACATTTCGCAGCGGAACAAATATGATAGATGAATGAATATCTTTAAAACAAAAGCACTATATCAGTTTATACATACATCATCAGAGTTTACAACAACAAACAGCGGAAAAGAATATAACATATACAAGTGATACGCCTCACCATCCAGCTTGTCTCCAGATCCCCACAGCATACTTTTCTGACTTCACTCCAGAACAACTGCTAACTTGACTCTAGGCAGCCCGTGTAGAAAATTATGTACGCCCAGAGTTTAGAAAGAGAAAAATAAACTCCAGGTCAGTCATGAGACTGGTGTGAGATCTTAAAAACGGTTATTTTCACAAAGAAAATAAAACAAAATCCGCTATGCTTTTGGAGAATGAAACTACCATAAGACCTCCCGCCGCACACACAATGCAAACGCAGAATTGGAGGAGATTTCTCCTTATGATAGTCAAATATGCTTGATACGCAAAATTCTTTTTAATATTATCATTAGTGCATAGTGTGGAAAACATTTCGAAAGTATAATATAAATCTTAGCCAGCATATATACCATTATAGTATGCCTACTATCAGGCCCGACCCTAGGGTAAGGCTGCTAAGGCAGCCTCCTAGGGCAGCAAGCCGAGGAGGGGGCAACTATATGAGGTTTTACATAATTAGTATGCTTCCAGTAGAAAAGTATTGTTAAAGTAGTTGTAGCTAAGTGGTTGTTTGCTTTGTTTGTGAATGAAATGTTGCAGGTTCATTCCATGCTCGGTCCATTTATATGTATTTTTACTGTTTTTCTTATGTCTTGTGTTTGGTGCTTTGTTTTCTCCAGGGGCAACCAAGTTAGTTGGACCGGGCCTGCCTACTATAGCTACCATATTAGATGGTAGATTTTACAACTAAAAATCGTACAAGGTGCGTATTGATGATTGGATTTCCAACAAATGGTCAGGCTAAGGAACTTCCTGGGCCACATGGGTACGCCTCTGAAGGGACGCCTCAAGAACTTAACCAGCTCTCTGCCAACACAAGGTCGGATTACCTCTGTAACTAGGTAAATACTACACGAGTGTGCCATCCCTCGGTCGTTACCGACCTTTATCTGAGGATCCTCAACCACAAAGCAACAACCACAAAGTAATAAATTTGCAGCAATCACATAGGTAAAATATCTAGGCTCCATACCATGATACAGCCTTTTTCCAGAAGAAAATGGACATACCTTCAGGGGGCTCTCCCCCCAAATAACCTTGCCGCATCCTTTCTATTTTGACCATTCCGGGTTGTGAGGACCGACGAGGTCATGTCCACAAAGCAACGCTTTACACAAAAGTCATGCTTCGATCAACACATGATCAGCAACACTTCGTATGCTACACTACCAAATTGGAAGTATATCACTATTAATAACTACATAACCTCTGAGCTCGTATGTCTTAGAGAAGGGTGTTAAGCTAAGAGAATAAATTCTCTGCTACCAACAAAAATGTATTTGATAAAAACCAGATTCACATCTCAAAGTGTAACGTCAAATACACATCCATACAAGTCCGTTTCGGGATCGAACGGAACCGAAGGCACTTCAAAGAAGCCCTTGCAAATATGAATATTAACTAATCACGTCTGGAATCCCCATCATAAATGGTGATAAAATGTCTATACCGGAGCAACCCAGTGCAGAGACATTCGACAGTAATCCTTTCGTTTTCGAAAATACCCGGTCTTCAACACCATCTTCAAATGCAATCCCATTTCGTCGTATCATTATTCGGAATGAGTTTTATGACACAAAGTCCTCTCCCGGCTAATCCGAATAACGAGCGTGTATTTTAAAAATAAGTGTTATATTCAGATTTCAAATAAATCACAACAAATTTCCACCTTTGATTTTTTAAACAAAAGATCCATCACAAAGATTCGATGTGGTTTTCGAATATCCATTTGGAATCCGACCCTCGGTCGCGTCGAAATTCAAATGTCATTTAAAGGCCAATATTAATAGTCGGTTATTTAACTATCAAACAATATTCACAACAATCACCAAGATTTAAATAATTTCCCCTCGCCCCCAATTATTTACTTTCCAAAATATCTTCACAAGATATATTTTAATACTTCAACCTTTTGAAAACAAATTTCAAATCACTTTCCTTACGCGGAATAAATTTCAAATATTTATTCATTTCCACTGAAAATTTTTCCTAGTCCGAATACTTCAAAATAATTTTAAATAATTACTATCCCAAAAATATACATAGGAATACTTTAAAATGAAAACTATTTTTTAAACACTTTATTTTAAAACATTAGTTATGGAATTTTATATTAATATCTCACATAAAACTCAAGTCCAAACAATTTTAGAATATAAAATTATTAAATAAAGTGTAATTATTAAAATACCCATATTCTAAATCAAATACCAATTTAATCTTTAAAATAACCATTTCTATAATCAACTTAATAATATTCGTTTTAAAATTTTAAAATTATTTTCGAAAAATAATCTCTCCAACAATATTCTTTCAAAACCAATTCTAGAACTTTTAATCTATGCTTTGAAAGCTACTTTGAAAACATACTCGGCTTTCCAGGGAAAATATACTTTCCATTTCAAAATGGTCCATTTATATCAATCAATAAATTCTTCTTGATTTATTCTAAATTTACATTCTAAATCTGTAAATTCCGTTCCACACTTTTGAAAATAACACAATGTTTATCTTTAAAACAAATTTCCCTTTCCTTTATAAATTCCCATTGTGAATTTAAATTTTCAAATATCCACTGATAAATGATTTTCAAATCGATTTCCAAATATTCATTTTCAAACACCAAATCAAATTCTAAATTGATTTCCAAAATTATTTTTAAACACCAAATCAATTTCAAATTGATTTCCAAATTATCTTCAAACACAAAATCAAATTTTCAAATTGATTTCTAAAATTAATGCCTTTTAAAATAAATTCCTTTATTTCTCCAAACTATTTAAAAATCTGAATTTTAAATAAATTCTTCAATTGTTACAATATTACTTAAAATCTCTTTATTAAAATCTTTTCCCATATTTTGGAATTTATTCGATAAGATTTCAAAAATAAAACTTTATCCTTTTTAAAATTCCTCCTTTTAAATTTATCCAATTCTTTAGAATGAATTTACTTAAAGTTTTCTACTTTAATTTCCAAGAATCAAATTTTTATATTTATGTTATCCTACGATACCAAAAATATATTCGGCTAAACCATAGCCTTCAACGATTTCAATCACAAATATAATCATACACAGATTATAAATAAATCAACACACAATATTGAAACAAATTCAAATATTTGAGGAATCAGTTGGATCCCTCCAACCTGTTTCCCTGCATCCACAGATGTTAGCACAACAATTTAATAGCGATTCCACTTCGAGGTGGAACATCGCGGTAAATGGGATTATATAAAATCATCCGCTATATAATGCGGGAAATTAGTCACTCCAAATATATATGTGTATACACACACACACACTACTATATATACTATCATAAACAGATAATCAATCAATAGCTGAAATTTTAATTTCAATTGAGTAAGAAAATCTCACCTTTGCTTTTATTTTGCAATCCATTTCCATCCCCGCTTGTTTTCACGATTTCTAGACCTTGTATAAACATTAGATGATTTTATTGATATTCGAACCAATCGAATAATTAAATCTTATTTAATAATTTACTAAACAAATGATTTTAAATTTTTAAACTAAAAATTTAACTTAAACTAATTTTCCTTTAATAGATTATTTTTAGTAACTAAAATAATTAAATGAGTTTATTAATCAATTTGGTCTCTGTAATACATTATTTTAAAAATAAACCAGTGGATTTAAAATTGTTTACATCTATTTTCTTTCCTAACTTATATGCATGCATTCATATATATATATATATATATGTGTGTGTGTGTGTGTGTGTGTGTGTGTGTGTGTGTGTGTGTGTGTGCTAAATTAAATTTAAATCAAATCTGTATAAACATTTATTTATTAATAATAAATATACTTTACTATTCAAATCATTCTTTCTGCCATTCCTCGAAAATTCAGCATATATGTGTTTCATTTATATATTTCCCTGAACATATAAAAATCTGCACCTGTAAATTCTTCACTGTACATTTACACATATACAGATTATTTAATTTAGTTAAAATGTTAATTGCATTGCCGCTCAGACCTAACTCGAGATGCTCGAATCACATCGCGGCACCATCATTGTAACGTCCCGCCTTTTCGCACGCTTTAAATCGACACCCGTGACAATTCAAACCATACGGAAGGGCGGATTGTTATGAGGTAAATAAGGAAAAACAGGGAAAGAAAAACAAAATAGAATCTCACAGTGGAAGGATAAAATATAATAATAAATGTACAGTTCATAAACTGTTTACAAACATTTGATTCTTCTTTATACAATAAATATCATAGTTCACATTCCAATCATAATCAATGCAGCGGAATTAAATAGTGTAGTGGAATATAATTAATAATAATAGTAGAAATCTCCGTCTTCGTCCTCCAGATCTAAAGTCTTCGATCCTGAAACGCTCGGACTGACCCGAGGGAATTTGAAAAGACAAAACACTCGAGTCGGAACTAAAAGATCTTATGTAAGTTAAATTAACAGAAATAAATATGAGTGCAGTAACTCAAGAGATGCTCGGGATTTACATCTCCTAAGGATCCGTTAAACTATTTACTATATAGTATATTGCGCTATTACAATAATGTCTATTTGTAAAATAAACTTACTTTTTAATAGCGTTAAGGGGTTACCCATATAGCCCTTAACACAAATAATGCCAATAGTCTATACAGTACCGTAATACCTCCTGATCGGGAGGCTACCAGAGGATACTCCATAGGTACGATACAAATAGAAACTCATACAAGGCGCGATAGGGTAGGTGACACGGCACAGCTAGGCAATGCCAGGGTAGATATACCAATTACGCTTCTGGGTCGGTGGTAACGCGTAGCGCGCAGTTACCGCCCACCTCGAGCCACACCCCCAAATAAAATCAAAAGTGGCCACCGAATCAATCCAAAGTCAAAGTATAATATCGAAGGGATGTGTCCAATCAAAGGTGATACCTTATTAACCCGTCGATCGCTCCTTTTTTATCCCCTTATGCCAACTCACGGGAGTCGGGTCCACGTATTTACCTTGAAGGAAACGTCACCCCCATCCTACTTCATTCTGAAATCTCCACCGCGTACACGGTTGTTAAAGTGGTTTTCGGGGTTGGCAGAGAGTACGACAACTTCCGATCCCGGTCTCTTCAACAACCAAACGTTATTATAACACCACGGTCTTTAAAATAGTTTATACTTTAAACTAGAAAAAAATTATCCATTTCAAAACCCATAAATACGATATCATTCCCATTTCGAAAACAACTCATTTTGATATTATTTTTATAAAACCCTAATCAATAATATCATTTTTATTTCAAATATATTTCTTTTCCAAAATCATACTGCTTAAAATTTATAATATCTGGAAAACAAACATTTGGATTATAACTTTCAAAACATAATACTTCGAAATTCATAGCTTTAAAACCGTAACTTCTAAAACTTGAATGGTTTTGGATATTCAACATTATATAGAATAAATTAGTTGATTTTATATTACTTTATAAAATAAAATAATTTCCGCGACTTACCATTTATTTCATTTAAGATTAAGTCAAAATCCATAAATTTAAAATCGCTTTCAGTTTCAATAAACCACTTCAGCTTCAATATATTTCAAACTTTGAATACTAAAAAATTGGAACTAAGGTTGGAAATTTCTATTCAACAATTTAAAAGTCCTATTATTTATTTTGAAATATTGGCATAATAAATCCAAAACCATTTTAAATAAACTCAAATTACTTTTAACTATCAAAATTTCCTCTAATTTATTTATACTAGAAATATTCATTTAATCCATCTTGAATAAAATTTCAGTTATAAATATCATACCTTTTAAAATTTCAAGTTAATAAATTCCACATCAACTTATGAAGTTAAATTCTTAATTAAGCTCGATTCCAAATGAATTTTCAACTTAACTCCCAATATAAATTGATTTAAAACATTAAGGACTCTATATATTCTCAATATCTTAACATGTACTTAACATCAAACTCCATTATTCATCTTGTTAATTTTATTTAACAAATTTATACACAGCTTAAATTTAATAATATAACCATATATGTACGTAAAATAAGATTTTATATAAGGTCAAAAATTAATATTTATTGAACCGTATCCTATCCAAAACCATAAAATGCTTTCAAAAAATAATTTTATATATATACCGCGGTGCCTGTATATAATTTTCTACCCTATGGTCAAGTGATACGGATATTTATCATTTCAATCCGCAATTTAATAATAAAAATGCGGTTGTATATCATTTCAAACCGCAACCCCGAATGAAATGAAATGCATAACAACTTGCAGTTAATATAAATAAACATTCATTCATCCAAATATCAATCGTCAACCATTTATTACAAATCATCATCCAATTTAAACAAACATCAATATAGAGCATATAAAATATAACAGGTAATAAATACAGGTATTAACTAACAGTTTATATTCAATAATAAATTTAATAACTGTTTAACTAGCAGTTTATATGCAAATAAATAAATTTTAACTGTCAAATTTTTATGCAATAATAAAATTTATTCACAGTTAATTTAAATAAATACGATTTAACTAAGATAATGAATAAAACATGCCAAACAGTCATAAATAAATTTCTACTCATATCTAAAATCAATTTAACAAACACAAGAAATTTTAGAAGTTGCGAGTGGGTTAAAACACTCACCTTTTGAATTTAAATCCAATTTAAATCCAAAAATTCAATGGTCTCTAAATCTGTCCAAACTAGCGTCAAAGCGTCCGGAATTTTACTACGATCCTAACAAAAAAAATTCGCGTGAAACGGAGTTCGTACGTAAAAGTTATTCGAGTTAAAAGATTTAAATTTTAATGTAACATAATTAATTAATACATAAAAAATATAACGTACCATCCTCTACTTCCTTATCCACGAACCTACTAACTCATCACGCACGCGCCACTTTCTTCCGTGCGCACGCAATTCGAGACATAAAGAGTTCGATCAGTGACTACCAGTGTATGCGCCAACTTGAGAGCCACCTACGGACCAAGTTTCACATCACCACTCGCTACTCTTTGCACGCAATCCAAGAAAATACGTCCATGCTTCCAAGCCAGATTCTAGCGAATCTGTGGTCCAATGGTATAGATCAACCGTATGGATTTGAAGAGCTCGCCGAGATCTACAACTTTGCTTTTGAAAATTTTCGATTTCGTTGAACGGATTGAAAGATATTGAGGAAAGAAGATAAGTAATTTCTGGCCATTGAATAAGGGGCGGCCAAGAATTAGGGTTTCTGAAATAAAATAATAATAAAACTGTCTCGGTTTGCATGCGTATTTATATAGTTCAACGTCAAAAACGGGTTAGAGTCCAATTTAAGCGTGCTGACAGGCGATCCTAACATAAAAAGGCCTTCTGAACGCAATGGTACTGGTTTCGAAGCCCAGTTCCATCATTTTCATAGGTTACTGTTCAAGTCAATTTCTTTGAATGACAAAAATGCCCCTGAAAAGTCCCTTTCGGCTCCGGAACGAAAATGAATCATTCCATATATCAAAATAGATGTTTTTAAATATTTTAAACGCAATGGAATAGGTTTCATGTGCAAATTCCATCGTATGCAGAAGCTATGCTGAAAACAATATTTTCCAAATTGATTTCAATTGCATAAATTTCAAGGCGTTTCTAGTCCGTACTATCAAACAACAAGTCCGATCGCTACAAAACTTGAAACACTATTATAATTCACCGTTACGGATCCGATGAAACTTGTTTCGTCGAAATCCGAGTCAGTGGCCAAAATGGCTATTTTCCATTAATTAAATAAATTTAAAATAAATTAATTAAATCAAATTTCGCGTTAAAATTCTAAAATTTGAAATCTTTATCACTTTATAATTCTCAAACATTTACAATGATTTAACAATTTTTAAATGTAAATTTACTAAAGATTAACCAATAGAAATCTTCAATTTCATAAAATTCACAATTATAGATAAATTTCCGAAATTTTCATTAAATTGAATTTACCCATAATTATTCCATTCATAATTCAAATATAAGAGTTTACCATTGGATTTAAAATTATCACATAAATATTTTCCAATTTTCAACTTAATTTTTAAATTAAAGTAATAATTATATATTTGATTTTATTCATTTGCAATAAATCCAACTGTTGTAAATTAATAAATTAACTCACGATAAAAATCCAAATTCTATAATTCATAAATTTTATCATCTTGATTTACTTATAAATTTATAATTCTTTAACCAAATTCCCATCTCAAATTTTAAGTGTAAATTATTTCACCAATTATAGTATTTATTTCAATTTCTTAAAATAATCATTTTATTACACTTTGAATCCAATTTAATTTAATAAGTTTCCAATTAAACGGATTAGATTCAATTTCAACCTTTTACTTACACTTAAGTTCAGGTTATATTTAATTTATAACGTATTACTTCCCTAGTTATTACTTTACATATTCCCATATTAATTTCACAATAAATCATAATTATTAAAGTAACGCTTAAAATAAATACGATCCTATAATTACTCAACATTTAAACGAACGTTATTCCATTTTCCATTAGTGTAACATTCATTTATTTTATTATCACTTATTACAATTTCTAATTCCATTAAAAAATAAGCAGGTAATTTATAATATATGTTATAAGAATTGAATTAATCACTATTCATTATTATTGACTTTAATTTAGCATTAATTACCTTGCATTAACATTGTTACTAAAAATCCCTATCCAATTGCAATTAATATTCTAATGAGTACACTTACTCTTTCCGTTATGTTATAAATTATCAACAAAGAAACGTTTATTACTTTCAACAACATTGTAATTACTAATTACCTACATTGATTGTATACGTTTTCCATTATTATCATTTATTAGAATTCTATTCAACTTTCCATCTTATGCATATAGTTAACCTTTCTATTGATTTTACCTTCAAAATTTTCAGTTATTTTCTTAACTTACAAAAGGCAATGATTAATTACATTTAATCGCTATTAATTAAATGCATTGGTAACGAACAATAGTTGTCACCATTATACAATTTATAACATTTGTAATTTATTCTCTACAACAATTATTTCAACAGCTCTCATTAAATACATTTATTCCAATTTCTGTTTCAACGTTTTTATTACAAAATCAATTAAATACTTTCCTTTCTCGCATTAAATTATACACCTGCATAATCCTTTCCACTATTCATTATTTAGAATTCTATTTAAGTTTCAATCTCATGCAATAGCTCATTTATTATACATTCGCATATCAATAAACAAGGTTCCAAAAAATAGGATTTATTCAATTCACCTTTTGTACAGGTACAATGCTTACCATTTTATTTATTGAAATTTTATTCATATTACAAATAAAGGCTTTAATTACCATTCATATATTTTATTTAGCCTTCATTTCAATATAAATTTACCCCCTTTACTATTTCTTTTAAAAATTAATTACAAAATCCTATTAAATTAACATATTAAATTGTCGAAATTTTTGGGTCGTTACACTCTCCCTCACTCAAAACTTTTCGTCCCCGAAAAGAAAAAGAAGGGAAACGAAGAACTAAGAAATCAATATACTTTATTCACAAATTAACTTTATAAGCAATTAAATTTATAAAATTAATTAATTTAGATAAAATATCTCAATTTATAACCATTAAATCTTTTTTTTTACTAAGGTTTGGAAAACATTTTTAAAATATTTCTAAGTTCACAATTTACGGAAAATTTTGGCAGAGTCTCCTTTGTATGGAGAGGCTCGGTAGAAAATAAAATATTAAATATAACAAAATATCACATATAATACCCAAAATATTATATCCCAACACAGGAAAACATATAAAATATCGCTATAAACCGTAATCCAAAAACGTACCTATTTGTCGGGCAATATACGCTTAATTTATGGAACCAAAAGCAGTAGCAATTGCTTCCATAACCTGCATTTTCACTTATAAACTCCAAAGGGTTAACAATTTATATAAAGTGAAATATTTATGTGGTTTCAACCACTAACAACAAATGAATACAACAACCAACGTTTCAACAAATAACATACACAACAAATACAAAACAACCATACAATCAAACAAACACATAGTTGTTCGGATTCAAAACCTTTAAATTGTACGGAATTAAGAATAAACCATCAAGTGCATTATTTACTCAACAGTCTTAGATTAAACACAATGGATTATTCATCCATCCCAACAAAATTAAAGTTTCCTTACCCAATCAACCACAAACCACGACAAAGAACAAATTTTAGCAATAGATTTAGTCTATTCTTATTTATTCCATTCATACATTTGTTGTTTGATTCTTTTCATTCATATAACGGTTTATCTTTTAATTTTCATTTATTACTTTCAATTTTATTTTCATTTTGTTTCTTTCAATGTTATTTAGAAATAACTTCAACCCTTTTTCTTAAGTTTACAATTTCTCTTTATTATATTACATTCATTTATAATTGCATGACCTCATCTATCTACACTTTAATTACTTAAGTTTATAATCATCTGTTGTCATACTTACCTTTAATTATATTTACTTGGTAAAATTTCAATTATAACTTAAGTTTATAACATTAAATTCTCATTTAATAGCAATTTCGTTGAATACTTTCATTATTTCAAATTTCTACTTGTATAATATTCTATTACAATCTTTTGTTAAACATTTCAACTTTTAATATTTGGTAAGTTATATATATGTTATTTAAGGGTGTAATTCGAAAGTTATACAAGTTTTCCCATTTCTTTTAATTAATTCATTGTTCAATAAATTTTTACCTTTTGTCTTATAAGTTACCATTTTCAACTTACTTTTTATTTCCTTTATAACTTAGCCTTAAATCTTCTTTCCTAATTTAGAGGTTTCATTTATTAATTACTTACCTTTCATTTTACTACAATAATTGAAATAATTAATTAATGGAAATTTAAGAATTTAATACCGGGTTAAATTTCAAATTATTTTAAAATAATAGATAAATATATTCTTACAACTTATATATCTCTAATTATATTTAAAACAATTCAAAATTTATATATATTTTTTCAAAAATGAATCTGCAGTAAAACTACTACAGTGGCCTTCCCCCTTCGAAACTCGAAAATGAAAGTCAATAATGCGGCCGCCATCACCGAAATTATTTTCCAACGACAGAGAGGAAATTACAAAACTTATTTTCTCCAAAATCTTCTTTAAAACAATTCTTCCGAATTATATTGAAATATTTATATCAGAAAACACTTATAAATAATATTATTATATTCCAAAATTTATTCGAAAGAAATTTCAAAACCCCGGAACTTAAGTTCTAAACTTCCAAATTTCATTTATTTATTTTTCAATCTTATTTCTATTATTATTTATACACTTTATTACCTAACAACCAATCTATTGCAACCAAATATAGATATCATTTGAAATTTTTTATTTTATATATAGAAAATATAATAGGAAAAATTATTTCATTCACCTATATTAAAACAAATATTATGTCGGTCCGTCCTATTAAGTGTTTAGAAATCCCTATTGATGTCATAGCGTCTCATGCATCAACCAGAATTTATAAATACAAAACGGAACAGATTAACTCAATATTAAAACTTTTTATAACACTAACAAATATGCTCTCTCTCATATATACACTCAACGACTCTCATGCGGTATTACCACCCTATTAATAAAGAGTCAAACCCCACAAAGCTAAGGTTTATCGCTAAACCAAAGCTCTGATACCAGATGTAACGTTCTGCCTTTTCGCACGCTTTAAATCGACACCCGTGACAATTCAAACCATACGGAAGGGCGGATTGTTATGGGATAAATAAGGAAAAACAGGGAAAGAAAAACAAAATAGAATCTCACAGCGGAAGGATAAAATATAATAATAAATGTACAGTTCATAAACTGTTTCAAACACTTGATTCTTCTTTATACAATAAATATCAGAGTTTCCATACCAATCATAATCAATGCAGCGGAATTAAATAGTTTAGTGGAATATAATTAATAATAGTAGTAGAAATCTCCGTCTTCTTCCTCCAGATCTAAAATCTTCAATCTGAAACGCTCGGACTGACCGGAGCGAATTTGAAAAGACAAAACACTCGAGTCAGAACTAAAAGTCCTTATGTGAGTTAAATTAACAGAAATAAATATGAGTGCAGTAACTCAAGAGATGCTCGGGATTTACATCTCCTAAGGATCCGTTAAACTATTTACTATATAGCATATTGCGCTATTATAATAGTGTCTATTTGTAAAATAAACTTGCTTTTTAATAGCGTTAAGGGGTTACCCATATAGCCCTTAACACAAATAATGTCAATAGTCTATACAGTACCGCAATACCTCCTGATCGGGAGGCTACCAGAGGATACTCCATAGGTACGACACAAATAGAAACTCGTACAAGGCGCGATAGGGTAGGTGACACGGCACAACTAGGCAATGCCAGGGTAGATATACCAATTACGCTTCCGGGTCGGTGGTAACGCGTAGCGCGCAGCTACCGCCCACCTCGAGCCACACCCCCAAATAAAATCAAAAGTGGCCACCGAATCAATCCAAAGTCAAAGTATAATATCGAAGGGATGTGTCCAATCAAAGATGCTACCTTATTAACCCGTCGATCGCTCCTGTTTTAGCCACCTTATGCCAACTCACGGGAGTAGGGTCCACGTATTTACCTTAAAGGAAACGCCACCCTCATCCTACTTCATTCTGGAATCTCCACCACGTACACGGTTGTTAAAGTGGTTTTCGGAGTTGGCAGAGAGTATGACAACTTCTGATCCCGGTCTTTTCAACAACCAAACATTATTATAACACCGCGGTCTTTAAAATAGTTTATACTTTAAAACTAGAAAATAATTATCCATTTCAAAACCCATAAATACGATATCATTCCCATTTCGAAAACAACTCATTTCGATATTATTTTTATAAAATCCAAATCAATAATATCATTTTTATTTCAAATATATTTCTTTTCCAAATCATACTGCTTAAAATTTATAATATCTGGAAAACAAACATTTGGATTATAACTTTCAAAACATAATACTTCGAAATTCATAGCTTTAAAACCATAACTTCTAAAACTTGAATGGTTTTGGATATTCAATAGTATATAGAATAAATTAGTTGATTTTATATTACTTTACAAAATAAAATAATTTCCGCGACTTACCATTTATTTCATTTAAGATTAAGTCAAAATCCATAAATTTAAAATCGCTTTCAGTTTCAATATATTTCAAACTTTGAATATTAAACATTTGGAACTAAGGTTGGAAATTTCTATTCAACAATTGAAAAGTCGTACTATTTATTTTGAAATATTGGCATAATAAATCCAAAATCATTTTAAATATACTCAAATTACTTTTAACTATCAAAATTTCCTACAATTTATTTATACTAGAAATATTCATTTAATCCATCTTGAATAAAATTTCAGTTATAAATATCATACCTTTTAAATTTTCAAGTTAATAAATTCTACATCAACTTATGTAGTTAAATTCTTAATTAAGCTCGATTCCAAATGAATTTTCAACTTAACTCCCAACATAAATTGATTTAAAACATTAAAAACTCTATATATTCTCAATATCTTAACACGTACTTAACCATATAATATAAATAATCAAACTCCATTATTCAGCTTGTTTATTTTATTTAACAAATTTATACGCAGCTTAAATTCAATAATTTAACCATATATATACATAAAACAAGATTTTATATAAGGTCAAAAGTTAATATTCATTAAACCGTATCATATCCAAAACCATAAAATCCTTTCAAAAAATAATTATATATATATATATATACCACGGTGCCTATATATAATTTTCTACCCTATGGTCAAGTGATACGGATATTTATCATTTCAATCCGCAATTTAATAATAAAAACGCGGTTGTATATCATTTCAAATCGCAACCCCGAATGAAATGAAATGCATAAAAACTTGCAGTTAATATAAATAAACATTCATTCATCCAAATATCAATCGTCAACCATTTATTACAAATCATCATCCAATTTAAACAAACATCAATATAGAGCATATAAAATATAATAGGTAATAAATACAAGTATTAACTAACAGTTTATATTCAATGATAAATTTAATAACTGTTTAACTAGCAGTTTATATGCAAACAAATAAATTTTAACTGTCAAATTTTTATGCAATAATAAAATTTATTCACAGTTAATTTAAATAAATGCGATTTAACTGAATAATGAATAAAACATGCCAAACAGTCGTAAATAAATTTCTACTCATATCTAAATTCAATTTAACAAACATAAGAAATTTTAGAAGTTGCGAGTGGGTTAAAACACTAACCTTTTGAATTTAAATTGAATTTAAATCCAATTTAAATCCAAAAATTCGACGGTCTCCAAATCTATCCAAACCAGCATCAAAGCGTCCGGAATTATATTACGATCCCAACAAAAAAAAATTCGCATGAAACAAAGTTCGTACGTAAAAGTTATTCGAGTTAAAAGATTTAAATTTTAATATAACATAATTAATTAATACATAAAAAATATAACGTACCATCCTCTTCTTCCTTATCCACGAACCTACTAACCCATCACGCACGCGCCACTTTCTTCCATGCGCACGCAACTCGAGACATATAGAGTTCGATCAACGACTACCAGTGTATGCGCCACCTTGAGAGCCACCTACGGACCAAGTTTCACATCACCACTCGCTATCCTTTGCACGCAATGCAAGAAAATACTTTCATGCTTCCAAGCCAGATTCTGGCGAACCAGTGGTCCAATAGTATAGATCAACCATATAGATTTGAAGAGCTCGTCGAGATCTGCAACTTTGCTTTTGGAATTTTTCGATTTCGTTGAACGGATTGAAAGATATTGAGAAAAGAAGATAAGCAATTTCTGGCATTGAATAAGTGGCGGCTAAGAATTAGGGTTTCTGAAATAAAATAATAATAAAACTGTCTTGGTTTGCGTGCGTATTTATAGAGTTTAACGTCAAAAACGGGCCAGAGTCCAATTTAAGCGTGCTGACAGGCGATCCTAACATAAAAAGGCATTCTGAATGCAATGATACTGGTTTCGGATCCCAGTTCCATCATTTTCATAGGTTACTGTTCAAGTCAATTTGTTTGACTGACAAAAATGCCCCTGAAAAATCCTTTTCGGCTCCGGAACGAAAATGACTCATCCCATATATCAAAATAGATGTTTTTAAATATTTTGAACGCAATGGAACAGGTTTCACGTCCAAATTCCATCGTATGCAGAAGTTATGTAGAAAACAATATTTTCCAAATTGATTTCAGTTGCATAAATTTCAAGGCGTTTCTAGTTCGTACGATCAAACGACAAGTCCGATCGCTACGAAACTTGAAACACTATTATAATTCACCGTTACGGATCCGATGAAACTTGTTTCGTCGAAATCCGAGTCAGTGGCCAAAATGGCTTTTTTCCATTAATTAAATAAATTTAAAATAAATTAATTAAATCAAATTTCGCGTTAAAATTCTGAAATTTGAAATCTTTATCACTTTATAATTCTCAAACATTTACAATGATTTAACGATTTTTAAATGTAAATTTACTAAAGATTAACCAATAGAAATCTTCAATTTCATAAAATTCACAATTAAAGATAAATTTCTGAAATTTCCATTAAATTGAATTTACCCATAATTATTTCATTCATAATTCAAATAGAAGAGTTTACCATTGGATTTAAAATTATGGCATAAATATTTCCCAATTTTCAACTTAATTTTTAAATTAACGTAATAATTATATATTTGATTTTATTCATTTGCAATAAATCTAACTGTTATAAATTAATAAATTAACTCACGATAAAAATCCAAATTCTATAATTCATAAATTTTATCATCTTGATTTACTTATAAATTTATAATTCTTTAACCAAATTCCCATCTCAAATTTTAAGTGTAAATTATTTCACCAATTATAGTATTTATTTCAATTTCTTAAAATAATCATTTTATTACACTTTGAATCCAATTTAATTTAATAAGTTTCCAATTAAACGGATTAGATTCAATTTCAACCTTTTACTTACACTTAAGTTCAGGTTATATTTAATTTATAACGTATTACTTCCCTAGTTATTACTTTACATATTCCCATATTAATTTCACAACAAATCATAATTATTAAAGTAGCGCTTAAAATAAATACGATCCTATAATTACTCAACATTTAAGCGAACGTTATTCCATTTTCCATTAGTGTAACATTCATTTATTTTATTATCACTTATTACAATTTCTAATTCCATTAACAAATAAGCAGGTAATTTATAATATATGTTACAAAAATTGAATTGATCGCTATTCATAATTATTGACTTTAATTTAGCATTAATTACCTTGCATTAACATGTGTTACTAAAAATCCCTATCCAATTGCAATTAATATTCTAATTCGTACACTTACTCTTTCCTTTATGTTATAAATTATCAACAAAGTATTACTTTCAACAGCATTGTAATTACCAATTACCTACATTGATTGTATACGTTTTCCATTATTATCATTTATTAGAATTCTATTCAACTTTCCATCTTATGCATATAATTAACCTTTCTATTGATTTTACCTTCAAAATTTTCAGTTATTTTCTTAACTTACAAAAGGAAATGATTAATCACATTTAATCGCTATTAATTAAATGCATTGGTAACGAACAATAGTTGCCACCATTATACAATTTATTACATTTGTAATTTATTCTCTACAACAATTATTTCAACAACTCTCATTAAATACATTTATTCCAATTTCCGTTTCAACGTTTTTATTACAAAATCAATTAAATAATTTCCTTTCTCGTATTAAATTACACACCTGTATAATCCTTTCCACTATTCATTATTTAGAATTCTATTTAAGTTTCAATCTCTTGTAATAACTCATTTATTATACATTCGCATATCAATAAACAAGGTTCCAATAAATAGGATTTATTCAATTCACCTTATATACAGGTACAATACTTACCATTTTATTTATTGAAATTTTATTCATATTACAAATAAAGGCTTTAATTACCATTCATATATTTTATTTAGCCTTCATTTCAATATAAATTTACCCCCTTTATTATTTCTATTAAAAATTAATTACAAAATCCTATTAAATTAAAAAATTAAATTGTCGAAATTTTTGGGTCGTTACAATCATCTCAAATGAAGCAGTCACGCGTGCCACTATGGCGATGCCGAAGACAAAGACGTCGAAACCCCCTCCAACTCGCGAAGCTCGATGCCGCCGGTCTCTCCTCTAAGTGCTTGCGAACGTGCCAGCCACCTACCCGCATCTCATGACTTAAAACCCTAGTTGTGGAATACTTTAAAATGAAAACTATTTTTTAAACACTTTATTTTAAAACATTAGTTATGGAATTTTATATTAATATCTCATACAAAACTCAAGTCCAAACAATTTTAGAATATAAAATTATTAAATAAAGTGTAATTATTAAAATACCCATATTCTAAATCAAATACCAATTTAATCTTTAAAATAACCATTTCTATAATCAACTTAATAATATTCGCTTTTAAAAATTTAAAATTATTTTCGAAAAATAATCTCTCTAACAATATTCTTTCAAAACCAATTCTAGAACTTTTAATCTATACTTTGAAAGCTACTTTGAAAACATACTTGGCTTTCCAAGGAAAATACACTTTTCCATTTCAAAATGGTCCATTTAAATCGATCAATAAATTCTTCTTGATTTATTCAAAATTTACATTCCAAATCTGTAAATTCCTTTCCACACTTTTGAAAATAACCCAATGTTTATCTTTAAAACAAATTTCTCTTTCCTTTATAAATTCCCATTGTGAATTTAAATTTTCAAATATCCACTGATATACGATTTTCAAATCGATTTCCAAATATTCATTTTCAAACACCAAATCAAATTTCAAATTGATTTCCAAAATTATTTTTAAACACCAAACCAATTTCAAATTGATTTCCAAAATTTATCTTCAAACACCAAATCAAATTTTCAAATTGATTTCTAAAATTAATGCCTTTTAAAATAAATTCCTTTACTTCTCCAAACTATTTAAAAATCCGAATTTTAAATAAATTCTTTAATTATTAACAATATTACTTAAAATCCCTTTATTAAAATCTTTTCCCATATTTTGGACTTTATTCGATAAGATTTCAAAAATAAAACTTAATCCTTTTTAAAATTCCTTCTTTTAAATTTATCCAATTCTTTAGAATGAATTTACTTAAAGTTTTCTACTTTAATTTCCAAGAATCAAATTTTTATATTTATGTTATCCTACGATACCAAAAATATATTCGGCTAAACCATAGCCTTCAACGATTTCAATCACAAATATAATCATACATAGATTATAAATAAATCAACACACAATATTGAAACAAATTCAAATATTTGAGGAATCTAGTTGGATCCCTCCAACCTGTTTCCCTGCATCCACAGATGTTAGCACAACAATTTAATAGCGATTCCACTTCGAGGTGGAACATCGCGGTAAATGGGATTATATAAAATCATCCGCTATATAATGCGGGAAATTAGTCACTCCAAATATATATGTGTATACACACACACACACACTACTATATATACTATCACAAGCAGATAATCAATCAATAGCTGAAATTTTAATTTCAATTGAGTGAGAAGATCTCACCTTTGCTTTTATTTTGCAATCCATTTCCATCCCCGCTTGTTTTCATGATTTCTAGACCTTGTATAAACATTGGATGATTTTATTGATATTCGAACCAATCGAATAATTAAATCTTATTTAATAATTTACTAAACAAATGATTTTAAATTTTTAAACTAAAAATTTAACTTAAACTAATTTTCCTTTAATAGATTATTTTTAGTAACTAAAATAACTAAATGAGTTTATTAATCAATTTGGTCTCTGTAATACATTATTTTAAAAATAAACCAATGGATTTAAAATTGTGTATATCTATTTTCTTTCCTAACTTGTATGCATGCATTCATATATATATATGTGCTAAATTAAATTTAAATCAAATCTGTATAAACATTTATTTAAATTGAATTAATAATAAAAGGGATATGCTTTACTATTCAAATCATTCCTTCTGCCGTTCCTCGAAAATTCAGCATATATGTGTGTCATTTATACATTTCCCTGAACATATAAAAATCTGCACCTATAAATTCTTCAATGTACATTTACACATATACGAATTATTTAATTTAGTTAAAATAAACTGTTAATTACATTGCCGCTCAGACCTAACTCGAGATGCTCGAATCACATCGCGGCACCATCACCTCAAACGAAGCAGTCACGCGTGCCACCATCGCGATGCCGAAGACAAAGACGTCGAAACCCCCTCCAACTCGGGAAGCTCGATGCCGCCGATCTCTCCTCTAAGTGCTTGTGAACGCGCCAGCCACCTACCCGCATCTCATGACCTAAAATCCATCTTCGATCGGGCACACCAATCTTCCTGAATGACAATCTCGATTTGAACAGCCCTCTCCTCGCGAATCCCAACCTCACGATGTTCGCAATCCCTCTCGTTAATTTTTTTACACGAATTGGTCTGCTATTTTCTTCTTGAATCAAATTGGATGGTGGAGTCGATTTGATTTTATTAAAGAAGATGATTTTCGGTATTGAAGGAAAAGAGGCTCGTGAGTTTTGAGCTGCGAATGAGTGAAGGAAAAAGGAATTCGTGGATTTCAAAAGGAAAGGGGCGGCCATTTTTATTTTTTTAACAGATATCGATTTCTTATTATTTTTATTGTTTGCGTTAACATCATTATTAATGTAGAGGACGCGTGTGCACTATAAAGGACACGTGCTTTAAGTCTCAATATGTGTTGCAAAGGCTGCTACATTATCAATTGCAATTATATTTTAAATTTAAATTCAAATTCAAATTGTCTCCAATTCGAAGCTCAAAGTTTCGAACTACTATCGAGGCATGCCGCTAGGCGTTTATAATGTTAAAACCCTATTCCAAATGCAATGGAAAAGGTTTCGAGTCTAAATTCAATTGTATGTAGAAGACAGCCTTTTGTGCCAGTAATTATATTAAATTTTTGATTTAAATTCAGCGCTTTATCGATCGTAGGGTTACACAACAACTTCAAATGCTACGGAATTTGAAATCCGATAATAAAACACTATTACGCATCCAATGGAAGTGGTTTCGTCGAATTTCGAGACTGTGCCTCGGAAGGATATTTTTAAATATCGATTTAAATGATATAAATTTCAAAACTGAACAAAACATTTCCAAATTCAATTCTGAAGCTTCCAAATATTTAAAAAAAATCAATTAAATATTTCAATTTTGAAAACTCAAAATTTCGGGTCGTCGCATTCTTTCCCTCTTAAAAGAATTCTTCCCAAAATTACGAGTCAAGAAGAATGATTCTTAACCCGTTAACCATTTTCCCAAAACCAAACAGTTTTATCAACTTGCTAAAACAAATCTTTTTATTTAAGGCCCTTTATCACTTTAACTAACTTTGAAAATTCTCCATAGTTTCCAAACAATATTGTTTTCTCAACAATTCAAATTTAAATTTTAAATTTTTAAAATTTTCTCAAACTTTTTCTTACTCCCTAAATTTTCAAAAAAATTCGCCAGCGTCTTCTTTCCACGACAAGCTCGTTACGACTACAAAATGCCACGACGGGTCCACCGATTTCAAAAGAAAACAAAAATCTATGCGGCTAGGCAAGAAAATCATCAAATTTCATATCAAAATTCAAATGCATACCTTTCTGTCGAACAATTTAAATTATCTTTGAAATCAAATCCCAATTTATCTTTTGCCTTTAACGCACCTGTATATCCTAATTAAAAGTAATGTCCAATCACAACATTCAAAACCTTCTTATTCATTTCTTTACCAAAATTTTGATATCTATTTTATTCAAGTCTGTACGATATACATACATCATTCGTATGCAATACCAATTTCGATCGCTCACTCGATCACACAATTTCACTTCCGAACTAATATCGTCCACCCAACTTCCTAGTGCGGACTCAGATCTGGTTTTTTGATCAGAAACCGTCATTCTCTTTACATAGCCGTAAACTATGATAGAGAATTTCCAGAATCAACCAAAAATCCATATCCAAGTTCTTCGTCGAAAATCGGATGAAAAATCCTTACTCGGATCGATATAACTATCTCGATATTCTATGCTCGAATTCTGGATCAAATCGCTATGCGAATAAAATAATATACATACATCCTACGTATTTATTCCAATTGATTATTAGCTATATCAATTCTCTTTTCCTTTATTCACATTGATTTTTCATTCACTTATTCACAATTAACATTTCACAATTTCCAGTTTAACCTTCACTCAATTATTTACTTTGTATATTTCCAATATGAAATTTACTTAAGAGTTACATCATTCATTTTCTTAAGTTCAATACAAGTATTTTACATATTTCCTATATTTATTTTCAATTTTCCACTTCGGTTAATATCTACTTATATTTAAACTGAATTTCAAATTCCATATGAATTAATTCATTTCAAACCATATTTATTTTATCGTTCCTTTAATTAGTTTCACATACTAATTTTATTTCAGTACTTCGCTTTGTTTATCACAATTCAAATTCAATTCTAATTCCAGTTCTATTTACTTACAAATTCGAAATGAATTTCAACATTCATTTTCACTTTCGTTTACTTGCAATTGTAATTTATTTATTCATTCACAATTTTATTTTCGACCTTAATAAATTTTATTCCATAACTTATTTTTATCAGATACCAGAGTCTTTCAAACATTTCAAAACCATTTTTGAAATCAATTCAAATTATATTTTGAATTTCCCAAACCAACCTCACTTTTCCAAACAACTTACTTTTAAAATAATTCAGCAGCAATTTCTCTCTTGGAAACTCGAAAATGAATACTGATGATGTGCGGTTATCATCAGAATTATTTTCCAGCGACCGAAAAAAGTTTAGTGCTTTTATCCCTTCAAAAACATTTTTCCAAACTTTTGAAAATCATTTCCAAACTCCAAGGGAATTTGATCCTTTCCGAGTTTCAAAATTTTCAAATCCTTTCTACTTTATTTTCAAATATTACACTGGAATTCTATTTCAAATTATAAATCACATTTACATTTATAATTCAAATCCCATTTGTATATGAATTTATTACTGAGCTATTGGTTATCATTTCAATTTCTTATTTGATAATGATAATTATGTAATATTATCACCTCCTAACATCCAAGCAACCATATAATTTACGGAAAATTATTTATTTTACATACAAAAATAGTTTGGGTAAAATTATCTCATTTATCCTATTATAAAACAAAACCGTGTCAGTTTATCTTGTTTAAGAGTTTAGAAACTTCTATCGATACAGTTGGTCAAACTACACCGACCAGAATCTACAAACAATCAACCGATAAGTCAACACAATATAAAATAATTTTTATATTCATTGAAAAATACGCGCTCATATCTATTATTACACTCAAACTCATTCTAGAGTACTGCTGACTCTATCTCTAATGAGTAATCCCCATCAGAGCCAAGGTTGTCGCTTAACCAATTGCTCTGATACCACATTGTAAGAACCCAATTTTTCGATGCCTGAAAGTCGACATCGATACGTCCACTATATCCAATGCCGAACAATCGAATGCCGAAGAACCGAACCGTTAGGGTTAAAGAAGAAGAGGATAGAAGAAGAAACAGAAACAATAACAGAATCTCACATTTCGCAGCGGAAAAAATATAATAGATGAATGAATATCTTTAAAACAAAAGCACTATATCAGTTTATACATACATCATCAGAGTTTACAACAAACAACAGCGGAAAAGAATATAACATATACAAGTGATACGCCTCGCCATCCAACTTGTCTCCAGATCCCCACAGCATACTTTTCTGATTTCGCCCCAGAACAACTGCTAACCTAACTCTTGGCTGCCCTTGTGGAAAATTATGGGCACCCAGAGTTTAGAAAGGGAATAATAAACTCCAAGTCAGTCATGTGACTGGTGTGAGATCTTAAAAACAGCTATCACAACGAAAATAAAAAGAAATCCTCTATGCTTTTGGAAAATGAAACTACCATAAGGCCTCCCGCGCACACGCAATGCAAACGCATAATTAGAGGAGATTTCTCCTTATGATAGTCAAACATGCTTCACACGCTAAATTCTTTATAATATTATCATTAGTGCATAGTGTGGAAAACATTTCGAAAGTATAATATAAATCTTAGCCAGCATACGTACCATTATAGTATGCCTACTATAGCTACCATATTAGATGGAAGGCTCAACAACTAAAACCGTACAAAGCGCGTATTGATGATTGGATTTCCAACAAATGGTCAGGCTAAGGAGCTTCCTGGGCCACATGGGTACGCCTCTAGAGGGACACCCCGAGAACATAACCAGCTCTTTGTCAACAAAAGGCCGGGTTACCTCTATAACTATGTGACCACTACACGAGTATGCCATCCCCGGGCCGTTACCGACCTTTATCCGAGGATTCTCAACCACAAAGCAACAACCACAAAGTAATAAATTTGTAGCAACCACATAGGTAAAATATCTGGGCTCCATACCATGATACAAACCTTTTCCAGAAGGAAATGGACATACCCACAGGGGGCGCTACCCCCAAATAATTGTCGCATCCTTCCAGTTTTGACCATTCCGGTTGTGAGGTCCGACGAGGTCACGTCCATAAAGCTACGCTTTACACAAAAGCCATGTTTCGATCAACACATGATCAGCAGCACTTCGTATACCACACTACCAAATTGGGAGTATATCACTAGTAACCATCAACTACATAACCTCGGAGCTCGTACGTCTCAGAAAAGGGTGTTAAGCTAAGAGAATAAATTCTCCGCCACCAATAGAAATATATTTGATAGAAACCAGCTTTACATCTCAAAGTGTAACGTCAGACACACATCCATACAAGTCCGTTCCAGGATCGAACAGAACCAAAGGTACTTCAAAGAAGCCCTTGCAAATTCGAGTATTCACTAATCACGTCCGGAATCCCCATCACAAAGAGTGATAAAATCTCTATACTAGAGCTACCAGTGCAGAGACATTCGAAAGGTAATCCTTTCCTTTTCGAAAATACACGGTCTTCAACACCATCTTCAAATGCAATCTCATTTCATTGTATCATTATTCGGAATGTGTTTTAAGATACAAAGTCTTCTCCTGGCTAATCTGATTAACGAGCGTTTATTTTAAAAGTAAGTGTTACATTCAGATTTCAAATAAATCACAACAAATTTCCACCTTTGATTTTTTAAACAAAAGATCCATCACAAAGATTCGATGTGGTTTTCGAATATCCATTTGGAATCCGACCCCCGGTCGCATCGAAATTCAAATTCCATTTAAAGGCCAATATTGATAGTCGCTTATTTAACTATCAAACAATATTCACAATAATCACCAAGATTTAAATAATTTTCCCCCTAACTATTTATTTCCAAAATATTTTCACAAGATATATTTACTTCAACCTTTTGAAAACAAATTTCAATTCACTTTCCTTACGTGGAATAAATTTCCAAATATTTATTCATTTCCACTGAAAATTTTTCCAAGTCCGAATACTTCAAAATAATTTTAAATAATTACTTATCCCAACTATATATTGAGGAATACTTAAAATGAAAACTATGTTTTTAAACACTTTATTTTAAAACATTAGTTATGGAATTTTATATTAATATCTCATATAAAACTCAAGTCCAAACAATTTTAAAATATAAAAATATTAAATAAAGTGTAATTATTAAAATATGCATATTCTAAATCAAATACCAATTTAATCTTTAAAATAACCATTTCTATAATCAACTTAATAATATTCGCTTTTAAAAATTTAAAACAATTTTCGAAAAATAATCTCTCCAACAAGATTCTTTCAAAACCAATTCTAGAATTTTTATCTATACTTTGAAAGCTACTTTGAAAACATACTCGTTTTTCCAGGGAAAATACACTTTTCCATTTCAAAATAGTCCATTTAAATCAATCAATAAATCCTTCTTGATTTATTCTAAATTTACATTCCAAATCAATAAAATTATTTCCACATTTTTAAAAATAACCCAATGTTTATTTTTTAAACAAATTTCCCTTTTCTTTATAAATTCCCGTTGTGAATTTAAATTTTCAAATATCCACTGATATACGATTTTCAAATCAATTTTCAAATATTCATTTTCAAACACCAAATCAAATTCCAAATTGATTTCCAAAATTATTTTTAAACACCAAATCAAAATTGATTTTCAAAATTTATCTTCAAACAACAAATCAAACTTTCAAATTGATTTTAAAATCAATGCCTTTTAAAATAAATTCCTTTATTTCTCCAAACTATTTAAAAATCCAAATTTTAAATAAATTATTCAATTATTAACAATATTACTTAAAATACCTTCATTAAATTCTTTTCCCATATTTTGGAATTCATTCGATAAGATTTCAAAAATAAAACTTTATCCTTTTTAAAATTCCTTCTTGTATATTTATCCAATTCTTTAGAATGAATTTACTTAAAGTTTTCTACTCTAGTTTCCAAAAATCAATTTTTTTTTATTTCTAGTATCCTACGATACCAAAAATATATTCGGCTAATTCATAGCCTTCAACGATTTCAATCACAAATATAATCATACACAGATTATAAATAAATCAACATACAATATTGAAACAAATTCAAATATTTGAGGAATCCAATTGGATCCCTTTAACCTGTTTCCCTGCATCCACAGATGTTGGCGCAACAATTAAATACCAATTCCACTTCGAGGTGGAATATCGCGGTATATGGGATTATATAAAATCATCCACTATTATGCGGCGCATAAGGTCTCATCCGCTATATAATGCAGGAAATCAATCACTCCAAATATATAAGTATATATATACACACTACTATATATACTATCACAAACAGATAACCAATCAATGGCTGAAATTTTAATTTCAAGTGAGTGAGAAGATCTCACCTTTGCTTTTATTTTGCAATCCATTTCCATCCCGCTTGTTTTCACGATTTCTAGACCTTGTATAAACATTGGATGATTTTATTAATATTCGAACCAATCGAATAATTAGATCTTATTTAATGATTTACTTAACAAATGATTTTAAATTTTTAAAATAAAAGTTTAACTTAAACTAATTTTCCTTTAATAGATTATTTTTAGTAACTAAAATAATTAAATGAGTTTATTAAACAATTTGATCTCTATAATACATTATTTTAAAAATAAATTAGTGGATTTAAAAATGTGTATATCTATTTTCTTTCCTAACTTATATGCATGCATTCATATATGTGTGCTAAATTAAATTTAAATCAAATCTATATAAACATTTATTTAAATTGAATTAATAATAAAAGCAATATATTTTACTGTTCAAATCATTCTTTCTGATGTTCCTCGAAAATTCTGCATATATGTGTTTCATTTATATATTTCCCTAAATATATTAAAATTTGCACCTATACATTCTTCACTGTACATTTACACATATACAAATTATTTAATTTAGTTAAAATAAACTGTTAGTTACCTTGCTGCTCACACCTAACTCGAGATGCTTGAATCACATCGCGGCACCATCACCTTGAACAAAGCAGTCGCGTGTGCCACCATCTCGATGCTGAAGACAAAGACGTCGAAACCCCCGCTAGCTCACGAAGCTCGATGCCGCCGATTTCTCCTCTACATGCTTGCGAACGCGCCAGCCACCTACCCACAGTTCGTGACTTAAAACCCATGTTCGATCGAGCGCACCAACTTTCCTAAATGACAATCTCGATTCGAACAGCCCTCCCCTCGTGAATCCTATCCTCGCGATGCTCGCAATCCCTCTCGTTCATTTTTTTTACACGAATTGGTCTGCCATTTTCTTCTTGAATCGAACTGGTGGGTGGAGTCGATTTGATTTTGTTAAAGAAGATGATTTTTGGTATTGAAGGAAAAGAGGCTCGTGAGTTTGAGCTGCAAATGAGTGAAGGAAAAAGGAATTCATGGATTTCAAAAGGAAAGGGGCGGCCATTTTTATTTTTTTAACAGGTATCGATTTTGTTTTGAAGATGAAGAAAATCTCCGGCTTATTATTTTTATTGTTTGTGTTAACATCATTATTAATTTAGAGGACGCGTATGCACTATGAAGGACACGTGCTTTAAGTCTCAAAACGTGTTGCAAAGGCTGCCACATTATCAATTGCAATTATATTTTAAATTTAAATTCAAATTCAAATCGTCTCCAATTCGAAGCTCAAAGTTGCAAACTCCTATTGAGGCGTTATGCTAGGTGTTTATAAAGTTAAACCCCTATTTTAAATGAAACGGAAAAAGTTTCGAGTCCAAACTCGACCGTATGGAGAAGATAGCTATTTGGACCAGTAATTATATTAAATTTTTGATTTAAATTCAGCGTGTTTATCTATCGTACGGTTACATGACAACTCCAAATGCTACGAAAATTGAAATCTGATAATAAAATTATGGATTCAATGGAACTGGTTTCTTCGAATTCCGAGACTGTGCCTTGGAAGGCTATTTTTAAATATCGATTTAAACGATATAAATTTCAAAACTGAACAAAACATTTCCAAATTCAATTCTGAAGCTTCCAAATATTTATAAAAAATCAATTAAACATTTCAATTTCAAATATTTAAAATTTCGGATCGTCACAGAATATGGTTAGAGATAACTTGTGTGAGAATTAACTCACATTTCTTCTTTAATATAGTAGCTAAAATAACTAAATCAGTTTAATCCTTCTTAATTAGCAAAACCCAAAATAATATCTCAACCAAAAAGAAGAATACAAGGATCAAAACACTGTAGAAACTAAAATCAAACACCCAAGAAGGTGAAAGAGGATTTTCTATCATTGCCTTGAATTTATTAGATTTTCTAGAAATTTATTTTGAATTAAAATGTGGGATTTAGTTTGGTTTTAGGAAGAGAATCTTGAAATTCCTCTTATATTTTCTTTTCCTATAATTGTTGAACGCACTCCACTAAGAGAAGGGGAGAACTTCTCTGTGGTTTTTTTGAGCCTTGGACAGAAATAAACACAATAAGAAAAGAAAATAATAGAAAATTTAACTCTTTTTTATTTCAACCTTTAAACCCAATTCCTTTCTTTCATATTTTGTAAAAATAAGTCGCAAAGCAAATTTTCTATCCAACGCTACTAATAGATATCTAAATTCATCCATATATATATATATATATATATATATATATATATATATATATATATATATAATATAAAATCATAAATTATAACACAATTATTTAAGTCAAATTCATACACACACACACACACTCTTTAAATTGATTATTTATAAAATAATCATTTCTTAATTCTTCTTTCAAACAATTGAATAATTTAACAAATTAAACCCTTGTAGGTCTTCTTAAAAATTAATTACTTATAATTTAACACCTCTTAACTACTCTTTATAATAAATAAAAAGGATTTACCAAAATAAAATCTCTATTCTTGTTTTAAAAATATACTTATTCATCGATTTCAAAATGTTCATTCTATATATTAATTTCCCAATATTATATGACATAGAATCCACATTCCAAAAGAATTCGTTATCTTTCATAAAACAACACAAAATTCAAATTTCTCCATATTTCAATACTTGAAAGATTAAATTTCTCATTTAAATCTCTAATTTAATTCATTATTTATTTTATTAAAGTAATTCTAAAATCAAGGTTGTTATAGACCCCCCAAAAGATGTTGCGTCTCCATAATTATTCTTCAGAGAAAGGTCTATAATAGGTACATATTATATTTTTTTAGATATACATTACAAATACAACAATCAACCATTTAAAACAATCATACAATAAAATCATTTTCAACCATAACGCAGAAAACACCACATTTGCTATCCCCATCTGGCATGTATTGGAATTTACGTTGACCCGTCAAGTATTAAGTGGAGCAATCCAAAAACACCTATTAAACCCTTTTATCGATGGCTTCTTTAGACTCAAAAATAACTTCCCTGCCCATTATCTATTATCATGGACTATGAGTTTTACATAAACTATTTGGGAAATTTTTACTACCAGCACAAACAATCACAACATTTACTTATTCCAATAGTCGAAATTTTCGAAAAAAACTTTAGAGTAATCTTCATGGTACAAATTGTATTCCAAAGATCCACAACACTAAGAATATATTATAAATCCATATTTTTCTCCACAATAATTTCCTTTGTATTTGTACTTTTAAAATCATTTAATTTCTTTCTTAAAATAATAAAACATCTAACTTACATATCATTTCTTTGAAGTATAGATGTATAATGAATAATAAATCTACTTTCTTCTCAAAATATTTTTTAGGAACCTAATTTCATTTATTCAACTTTTATTTTGAAATCTTAGTACGGAGTAATAATTAACTCATTCCAGATATATTTTAAATTTTAGATTTACTTCTTGAAAAATCAAAATTTATAAGTTTTGTTAGAAGAAAGTCAATTATTAGAGCTAGTGGAGTTCCTTTATCAAAATCAACTTCTTTTAAATACTATTCCAAAATGTTTTTCTTAAATTCAAAATACTTCATCTTATCTAAATATTCTTCCAAATATATATTTCTTAAAAAAATGCACCTTTACAAATGGTACAAATATTTTCTACTTTAAGAAATTCTTTCAATATGAAATTTTATCATTTAGTTTTTTTGACCTTCTTTATATATTTCTGAAAAAAATATTTCTTTCAAATCCTTCTTCATTCTTTGCTTTTCGATAAACTTCATTAATACAAAACATTCTTTCAACTCAGCATGTCAATTTACAATTTTTTTCTTTTATATACTTTCTTACTCATTAATTTGAAATTTTGTTTACGTAAATATTTTACATCCTTTAATAATATAAACACCTTTTGCAAATGTAAAATACTAAACACTTTAAGGTATTTTAAGACATTCAACTTATATAATACCTGTTAAAAAATTCGGACGTAAAATAATTTATAGGCTTTCCTTAATTTAAATATTATAAACTTCACCATGTAATTCGTCTTATCACCAAAATTCATTTCCTAAATAATTATTTTCCAAAAAATGAAAAATCATAAAAATACAATCATTGTTCAACTTCTAAATTTCTTTCAAGCTAAATTTCTATATTTTTGAAATTAAAGAAAATTGGGAAAGCCAACTTCTAGTAAGAAGTTGTAAATATAAAACCTAAAAGAATTTCCTTTTCATTTACCAAAATATTTATCTTATCAAACTTCATCTTAAATACCATTTGAAAATTTTCCCATCATACTCATAAAACATGTTTGAGTATATATCAAATAATTATGCTAAAATTCAAAAACTCATTTCATAAATATCTTTTCTTTTCTTTATAAAAGAATTTTTATATCTCATCATTATTATTCTATAAAGCCATGTGAAATCAAAATATTCTTTATTTACCAAAATTAAAGTATCTAGAAAATCGGTAACCTATTTCAACCATATAAAGTTAAACCTACAAAGTTCAACCTTTTAATAAAAGATATTTATAAGGCGAAATGCCTTTCTTCATTTCATAAGGCTTAATGATTTTCTTTATTCTTACTTTAATCCCAATGTCCTTTTATCATTACTTCTACATTCAACAAAATTCCAAGAATACTTCTTAAATTCTAAATATCTGATTTTGGATAAATCTTTTCTCTAATAATAATTTCTGACGTTTACATTTTACAAATAATATAATTTCTTTCTAAGGAATTTATTTATACCAAATATTATTTACTTGTCATTCAAATAAACCTCATTAATATACTTTATCCTTTTGATTTCAAATCATCAAAATACAAAGTTTCGTTCTTCAGTTATTTCCTTATTTGAAATTTCCAAATTTATTTACACAATTACCGTACATCCTTTATAATAGAATTATCTCCTATTTCAATTTTTTTTAAGTTAACACCATGTATAAAATTTAAATATTTGTTTAAATTGCAATATGTTATACACAACCAATCAAAAGCATTCCACACAATTCATTTTAGCATTTACCTTATAAATGAATATACCCAAATTTACATACATCAAATAGTATGACAATGTTGCATTGCCATCCATTTATAGCGAATTGCTTTGTCGATTGACTACAATGCTGACCATGTAATCAACATTTGACCTCAGCTATCGTAACGTTCGATAGCTGCACTAGTCATCTAAAATGTCAATATTTAAAATGTATCCTTATTTTTTTCCTTATAATTACCTTTAATCATCAAAATTTTAAAACACATACGGATATATATATATATATTATGACTATTTTCATAATATATATCTATTTTTCTTCTCAATTTATTTACGAAAACATCTTTCTAAATAATATTCTATCTTTTTAAATAGTATTATTCAATCCTAAATCTATCACTTAATATTATTATTATCATCAAAACTACATATAATATCTTCTTTCAAAAATAAAATATATAGCTCACAATGCTTCTTTAAAATATTATTATCTTCAAGTCATTTTCTTTCAAAAATCACTGTATGCGTGCGCGTGTCTTTTCCAAAATGTTATTTCATTTTGAAATAATATTTAGCTCACTTCAAAACTTTATTTCCTCATTTAAATATTATTTATAACTCTTTTATAACTATTTACAAGGCTTTCTAAACATTATACTTCAAAGTACTGTTTCTGGCTCTCTCATTCTAGTGTCTAGGAACCCTATCGAGAACGTTGATCAAATGCCTCGACCAGAATTCTTAAGCATCCAATGGGCAATACACAAAAGATAATTCCAAAATTTTCTATAAATACAATATACATATATCCTTTAATAATCTTGCCTTTACAAAACATTAGCATGCTGATACTGATCATAATTAAATACCATATATGCATATTTTTTATCAGAAGAATTTAATTTAAATAGATGCTTGCTTTTGTTAAAATACTTTCAATTAATCTTTTTATTTAGATACAAACAATAATTCACTAGTAACAATTCAATTATACTCTCTTTCATATATGTGTACATTAAGCAACCATCAATTTTTAATTTCAAATTAGTATTTAATTAATCATAAATATGGATTAATACTCTATTTTTATAAAGGAACAACTTCAAATTTCTCTTCCATTAGCTACACCACCAAAGACACCGCAAGGTCTTATTATTAATATCAAGTTGGTTTGAAACTCTCAAGTGTTGATTCCTACCCAATTTAAAATTTATTACTAATAATTTTAAAACAACTAAGCATCCATCAACCAAAAAATCAAACATATAAGAGAAAACTAATTAATGTGCTCAATGGAAGGCAATCCATTAGTTTCTGCTGCATAACTCTGGTCATAACGGATCAGGACACAACAATATTCGATTCTAAGCCGTCTACGATCGAATTTACGCAATCCATTATATCTCACTCTCGAAAAAAAGTGAGTTCCAAACTTAAGCATCATTTCATAACAATTATTTGTGTACTAATTCAAAAAATTTACTAATACATCTCGGTGATTATTCCCAGTAATCATTTATATCTTTATCCTAATTAGGAAATAAATTCTAAATTCTACACTGCACACCCAATGAAAGGGATTCTAAGTCTGTCTTCGCCAAGATTTGTGTCTCTTACATTCTATATTGTTCCAAGCCTCGGCTCTGATACCAAGCTGTAACCCCCTACCTCTATACCCATACCGCTCAAGAATATTACAAGTAATATTTTTGAGTACTACGATGAATAAGGCTGGATAGGAGCGACCAACCATGCATATTTCATTGGACTAACACTACCATGCTTTTACCTTTATATCTGAAGAAGTATAATTGCATGACTAGTCATGACATAAAGCAACAAATGCGTTGGCTAATATAGATCAGAACAATATATTACATAACGTGGAACACAGAATCACGGTGGAAATTATAATACAGGCTAAATATATTATATAGTGTGAGTGTGCAAAAGAGAATACTGGGCTCTAGTATATACATATAAGTCATTGTCTCTCATACACGAGTTATACAAAAACATATATACAAGGACTAGAACCTAAATGATACAAATAACAGGCATATTTATCTCTAATGCTAGCCCAACATCCAAGGTCATTGAGTCCCTATACCTAACAAGTCTCAATCTGACCCTAGTATTATAAATTAACGGGGCAGACTATCTCTAAATAAAGTTGAGTGAGATCGCATAATATATACGCATATGACAAGATGATAGAGTATACACTAAAAAGTACGCAAATGATCTCATCAAATAGATATATCATAAATAATCATCGTGTCATAAAGTCATCTCATGTCGAACATCAACAACATTTGAAATATGGTGAATATGTATATCAAATCAAACTAAAAGATTGCACGACAGTAAGTCATCATCTAGAACATCATATATCATACGAAAGCGAGTCAATCCTCAAAAGCATAAGACTGCACAACAGCAAGTCAAAACAAAATACATAAGGCTACATGATAACAAGTCGATATGAAACGAAAAGCACGAAGGAACTTAAGGTAAAATAGCTGACCTTACAGATATCTTGACTATAAGGGATTTCATAGTGTGAATTGCTATATTCCAAGCGGAGACCTACAACGCATGCTTCAAGAGTTCAAGAAGGACCGACACCGATAAACTCCTACAGTCGTAATATACCCGAACCTCATAACATGAGGTAATCCCGTGGTACTGAATGCGGACTTTAGTGGTATTGGGCCAATAACTTATGAAGATACCATCACTCGAGGTGCGACCCCGACAGTTAGTTGCAAGAGTGGTTACTAGACTACAAGCAAGGTCGATCTTTGGGCAAAGGGAGGAATGCAACCGCTTTGGGCCTCATCCAAAACTAGGGCACCGCTTGTTAAAAACTTTTGCACAGCATTAAAAAAAGAAGCAAATGGTGATAGCCGATTGGACGCGGAGGTAACCAGAATTGATAGCAACCCAATCAGGCGATAGCAAATTACAATTCACACAGCGACGTCGTGGTGAATCGATGACGATGAAATCATGCAATAACTGCTCCAATCAGAGTCTTAGGCTTCGACTGGTGTAGGTGGGGCTGCGAGTAGCAGTTGTCAGATGTTACTTGATCTTGTTCGTGGATTATGAACTGTAGACATTAAAGCAAAGAAGGATCTAAATCTTAAAGGTATACTATTAGTTTCGGTAAACAATAATTAAAGTTTATAATTCTAGTAATTATGTATGTATGCTTACATTTACGTTTTTTTGTTGAAATATTGAATTCGTATAATATTAGGATCAAATTTCTATCAGTGTTAAGGTTTAAGTAATAAATATTTATTTTTATTTTTTGTAATGGTTGGTTATGTAAAATTGGTTGGTAAATCACTACGTTTGTGAAATTTATAGCTAATGTTTTAAGTTGAATCTAACAGTAAAAGAGAATTTTTGTTGCAAATTATTTACTGTAAATATTTCTGGTAAAATATACTCATAGATAAGATAATCGATTATTTTTTTGTTGACGGCATTTTCTTGAATGGTTTGGCACTATTATTGATTGAACAAAATATGGTTAATGAACTTGAGTATAATAATATTATTAGTAATTTTCAAAGCCAGAGGACTAAAAAATGTTCATAAGCAATAATATTAATTTTGTTGTTTAGTTTGACCTACTGGTACAAAAAGTCATTTTTTGTTCTTCTTTTCATTATTTATAAATAATACAAATCATTCTGATGAATTAATTAACGATAATAACATTAGACTTTATATAAGGCCTTGGTTTTGTAGTTGGCTTTAGGTACCAAAACTTCTAGGACCGGCCATGCGGCTATAAGGTCCAGCGATAGGATGCACTAGAGAATATGATGAACTATAGAAATATAACATTTTCCCTAAGATACTATTTAATCAGAAAGTGTTATATACTTTCCAATGGTAAATAGTCAAGCATCCCCTAATATCCCATAACCATTTGGTGAAGCTTGAATATTTACTAAGAGAAAGCAGATTCCATTCGAGCAAAATATTATATCCAATGAGCTAAAGAATTAAATAAAAAGCTGATAAAAGTGTTCCATATCACTTGTGCTACTAAACCATTTAATTATAATTCTCATTTTATAGAAGTAATATTTTTGTATTAAACTTACTTCTTTTTGAATCATTCAAATATTGGTCTAATGACCACAAATTTCTACATTCATAAAATAAGCTACTATATACATATATAAATGTAATATATATATATATATATAATTTTATTGTTATTTTTTAAAACACTATTATTATTAAAACTCTATAATACTCTTCCTTCATTAAAATAATTCTAAAGATATTTACAATTAATACTTGTATTCCAAAACCCGGATTTTTGAAGCACTATATATATAATATTGAAAACAATTTTCATGATATTGGATGTGTAAATAATTTGCAAAATTATATATATAATTTAAATAAACAAAATATTGAGATTTCTAAAATACAAGACAAGTTCAAAATCTAATAGTTTTATAGGAATGAAAGGAATATGAGAAAGTAGAAAGAAATAGGAACTACAAGCAAAACGTAAGTATAAGGTAAATGGAGTTTATACACTCCAGGATCGTCAACGGTCGACACTTGCTTCGCAACGTTCGACCACTACTAGTCGATCGTTTGTAGAGGTCAGTTAACTGTGAGCAATGCCTGGAGCATATAACTCTAGGCAACCAATTCTGATGAACAACGATTCTATTCAGGCAATAAAATATGAACTATATACACCGAAATCTACTAATGCAAGCACATGCAAAAGAAATAGAATCATCAAACAATTATAGCTGATTCAATTTGCAACTTATAATAAAGATTTGATAGGGAATAAACTATCAGGTTTGAAAACACAAAAGCAACACTGAAAGAACAATCACAGTTCCTATTTCTCAAACATCATTGTAAATTCATAAACATGCAGAATATCGATTAAATATAGCTTTGCGTGAGAATTAACTCGCCTTTCTTCCATTGTATAACAGCTAAAATAACCAGAGCAGTTTAATGCTTCTCAATTAGCAAACCCTAAATAATACCCCAACCAAAAAGAAGAATACAAGGATCATAACACTGTAAAAACTAACATCAAACTCTAAAGAAGATGAAATGGTGTTTGATATCAATACCATGAATTTATTGAATTTCCTAGAAATTTATTTTGAATTAAAATGAGGGATTTAGTATGTGTGTTTGAGGAAGAGAATACTAAAATTCCCCTGCTATTTTCTTTTCCTGTAAGTGTTGTACGTACTCCAATTAGAGAAGGGGTGAACTTCACTTTCGTTTAATTTTTAATTGGGCCTTAGACTAAAATAAACCCAATAAGAAAATAAAATAAAATAAAATTTATCTATTTTTATTTCAACCTTTAAAACCCAATTCTTTTCTAATTCATATTTTTTAAAATAAGTAATAAAGCAAAATTTCTAAGCAACGCTACTAATAGATTTCTAAACTCATCCACACACACACACATATTCTATAATATCAAATCATAAATTGTAATAAAATTATTTAAGTCAAGTTCATATATATATATACACATTAATTTGATTATTTATAAAACAATCATTTCTTAATTCTTCTTACAAACAGTTGGATAATTTAGTAACCCAAACATATATTTTTAAAAATTATTTACTTACCATTCGACACCTCTTAACCCCTCTTTATAATAAATAAAAAGGATTTACCAAAATTTGAATTTTGTATTCTTTTATTAAAGATAATGAATTCTTTTGGATTGTGGATTCCATATTATATAATATTGGAGAATTAATATATAGATTTGATTTCTCATTTAAATCTCCAATTTAAATCCTTATTTATTTTATTAGAGTAATTCTAAAATTAGGGTTGTTACACCTTCTCTGAACGAATCCACTTGATTGTGTACTCTTCGGCAATGCATATCACATCTTCGTCTTCTCCACTAGCATAACGAGCACCGGCAAGGAGAAAGTTTAAGTATTTTCTTGAAGGTGACGGAGTGAATATCAACCACTTGAAACCCTAAGGGTTTCCATTTTCAAACTCATTTGATAATTATTAGGATACGTAAATATTGAACTTGCACTTTCTTCTCACATTGTATAAGATAACATTAATTACTTTTGGGTCGGGCTTGGGCCAAAAGATGTAGTGTTTTAAATATTATCAATAGGATATACCACTTTTAAAGAAAGGGTTTGATAAATAAACATAAAATCAAATATAAGTTGGTTCAATCTGCAAAATGATTTTGTTTTTTAAAAAAACTTTTTTTAGATATTCTAAAACAACTCGGGTGATTCATATATTTTTGTAAGGTCAAAATTGTTTAAAAAAGTTCGTACCTTAGGTAATAATAATATTTTTTAGGTATTTAAGAAAAAAGAACCAATTTTTGCAGGCAATATCGTACATAGAAAAACAAAAATGTCAAGGATTCAATTTTAAAATATATTGGCATTTTTTATCAAGATAATTACTATTATTATTCCTTTATTTTGGAGTAAATTTCGACATATTAAAAATAAATTATAGAATCTACAGAAACTGTAAATTTTTGTTTTCATTAAACGTAAAGAAAATGTGAGCGATTAGGTCATTTCCAAAAATACTAGAATGCCAGAATGTTATTTTATCAAAATATCGATTTGAAATCCAAATTTATTCTTATTAAAATTTGTTTCTAACCTAGTTTACTCGAAATTATATTTTTAGGGGATTGTTAAAGGGATTATCATTATAGCTAAGGGGCATAAGAAAAGGGGAAACATTTTTAAGAAGTTTGACTTTTTGTTGACAAAATGAGTGGTCTTCTATTAGTAAAGGAGAGCAATCATGTAATTTATTCTACACTTAAAAATGAAGCTGTCGACATGCCTGACGGTAGCGATACTCCCTGTGCAAAATGAAAGGAAAAATGAAAAACCCAACCCTATGTAAATAAAGTCCATAATTGAAAAATACAATAAAAAATTCCATAAAATGCGATAAATGCTCGTATCCTAAAAATCAACGGAATCCATTCAATCCGGTAAAACAATACCAAAAATGTAAGATCAAAACATATGTGTATATATAAATAAATATAAATACATATTTACACACACACACATATGTATATATATATATATGTGCAAAATAAAATTATACTAAGGGGGAATTAATTTAAAGGACAAAGATTTGTATATTTTTTGCCTCAAGGACACGACCTCGATATTTTTACCACAAGGACAAACATTCTTCTAAAAATTATTCATAAGGACAAACATTTTTCAAAATTATTCATAAGGACAACAAAACTGCTACCGAGCTAAAAACTAATACCTAAAAACTGCTACCGATAACTTCAAATTGATACCTAAAACTGCTATCAATAACTAAAAACTGATACCTAGAGAAAGTTGTCCTTCATGATAAAATATTGAAGGTCTGTCCTTGAGGCTAAAAAGTTGTGAAATTTTGTCCTCGACAATGATTTCCTGTTATACTAATATAAAAAAACATAGAAATAAGCAACATTATAACTAACACTGTATAAGGAATGAAAATCCTCTATCACATTAAAGTGTGATAAGGTGCAAAATCCACAATCACGGTAAGAAAATGAACAAACCCAAAAGCTATAAGAAAGATACAATGGGTGGAATAAAACATTAGTTGTATACACCTTGATATATAAACATGTAAGATATAAAATAGGGAAAATAAAATGTGAATCGAAGAATGATAAATCTATATTAACATAGCAGAGGGGAAGATCTATATTACCAAGTGACATTGATTTCATAATGCATCTCACAGATATATTAGAGAAAATAAATTAAAGAAGAATATGGTGTGAATAATGTTTGGTGATTTTACCAGAAATCGCTAAAGATGTGATTTAAGAGCACATTATCACAATTTATTCAAATATTTCCATGGTCTATAAGAGGCTATTTAATAATCTATGCATATATATATATATATATATATATATATATATATATATATATATATGACATTAAAGTTTGCCAAATCACGAATATCCAAGCCATACTTTTGTTAAACATAAATCATAATTCATCAGAATACCATAATCAAATATGTGCTTATAATTCAAATAATATAAGAGGTTGTTCACTTGCACGAACAGTGCATGTTATACTTATAGCAAAGTAGCTACTTGGAATGCTGAAAGCATAACATTTAGAGCCACATAAGGCCACTGGCAATATCAAATATAGAAATATCATTATGAATGTATGAGGTATTTGAAAATTTGAAAATGGAAGAAGTCAGACTATTATAGTAGGAACCAAGACAAACTTGATCTTTAAAACCATAGAAGAGCATATCAGTAACCTCAATCAACATTATCCAAGTGAAGAGACTACCTTCTCACATAAAAAGAATCTAATAAAAAAGAAACCAACAAAAATAAAACTAAAGAGAAATTTATTTCAAGGCTAATGTCCTAATAAAAACGAAGAATCAATGGTTATCATAGTAAGATTATCCAAGGAAATTACATTTAGCTTTCTACTACTTTACCTACTATTTAGAATGACTTTGTTCTTTAAAACTCAATACGAGCTTTTTTTATGAAGCATTTTAAAACTTAAAATTTATTTAAATAGGATTTGAAATCCAATTAAAACTAAATAGAGAAATTACATATATTAAATTTTCCAAATCAATGCTAATACTATTAAACACACGTTGGTTTCTTGCAAACAAATATACCAACATGTTATTGTGTAAATAATGTTAAGTAAAAACCTTTTCTGACCCTTATAATAAAATCTAAGATTATTCCAACATAATTTATTTGTCTACAATTTAGATTAAAGTCGAAAATATTGAGAATATTTACAAGAATAAATCTAGTAATATTACATTCAAAATATAAGTGTATAATATTTTCCATTTTATTATTACAAAAATAATATTTTTTATCATTAAATTTCTTTTTCTTTTTCAAAAGTTCTATAGTATTCAATTTACCATGTAAAATTAACCACATATGCACTTTAGCTTTTGGTGGCACACTAACTTTCCAAAGATATTTAAACATTTTCAACTTAACTACCAAAAAAATTATAAAATTATAAAATGAATGAGATGTATATTTCTTACTTTTATCCTAATACCATGTTTTAATATCTTTCTGATTATTGATATTATAAAAATCCAGTTTAGCATACAATAATGTGTGCTAAAGTAATTCTCTCCCGCGTACGATTAAAACTAGATTCTCATGGAAAATTTAAATTTGTTCAATAAATATCTGAAATTAAAACATTTTTGAAATTTCATATTTCATATAACTCTTGTAGTTCCACTTTAAGTGGAATGGCCGATATCCAATATTCATGCTAAAAAGTGTTGTTACCAGAATGAAAAACATTTTTAACTCCTAGATTATAAATATCAAAGTTTAATATTATCGATTTCCAAAACTGAGATATATTATTTATATTATTAATTGTAGAGTGATGAAATTCAAAAGCTCCTCCATATCATTGTTGATATTAATTCTTTCCATAGCAAATTTTTGTTACTATCGTTGAATTTCCATACACGTTTTCCTAATTAAGATATATTTAAGTTATGCAAGTTTATAATTCCCAATCCCCCATCATTTTTAGACTTACAAACCATTTCCTAATTAACAAGATATTTAGAACTACAATTTGGATTATCTTCACTCCATACTAAGTCTTTTCTAATTTTTTCAATTTTATCGATTTTGAAAAAAGATAAAATGACATACAATAAATAGGTAATGCAAATAAATCTGAATTGATGAGAACTATTTTACTTTCTCTCGATAAGTATTTATCCTTCCATTTAGAAAATATTTTATTAATTTTATCTATTATAGTAATCCAATCATCATTTTTAAGTTTTTGTGATCTAATTAAAAAACCTAAATACTCAATAAGGAAATTCATCATTCTGCAATTCACTGTATATGCAATTTGGTTTTCAATATTATCTATGTTATTTAAAACTAGTACTAAACTCTTATCGAAATTAATCTTTAAACCAAATAGAAGTTCAAAACTATATAAAATAAATTTAAGCGCAATAATATGTTTAGGCAAATGGGACGTAAAAATCATAGCATCATCAGCAAACTAGAGAACAAAATGGCCATTACTCATGGTCTCATTTCTTATAATGTTTGACATCCTATTACTAGTGGCCAATTTGATAATTCTAGAAAAAATATTAGCTGCTAAATTAAACAATAAATGTGACGATGGATCATGTTGTCTAAGTCCATATTTCAATTGAATTTTATTTCCTAGTATGTCATTAACCATAATACTAGAATTACCAGTTTTCAGTAAGGACGTAATCTATCCTACTCATCTAACAGTAAAGCCCCAAACCATTAATAGACCCTTAAGGAAAATCCAATCAACCAAATTAAAAGCTTTAGCAAAATCAAGTTAAAAAATCTCACAAGTGATATTATTTTACAACAATAATTAATATAGTCTTAAGCTACTGCTACACCGTCTGTGATATTTCTACTCTTTATAGATGATGTTTGGGTATTATCTATTAATTCATTCATTTTAGTATTTAACATGTTTGCTAAAACCTTAGATATAATTTTAAAAGAACAGTTTGATGAAGACATAGATTTGAAATCTTTTAATTGATTAACACCTTTTTCTTATGTAATAAGATTACATTTGTGAAATTAAACCTACCTAATTATGATGAACCACCATAAAATTCATTGAACACATTTATTAAATTATCTTTCAAAACATTCAAAAAAGTTTCATAGAGTAATATAGAAAATCCATCCAGACCCAGTGCCTTATCATTAAACATATCCTTTATAGCCTTCCAAATTTCCTCTTCTGTAAATAGAATATCCAATCTAACTAAATCAATCCTTGTATCTTCAGTGGAAAGCATATCTCATTTAGCGCTAATTATACGCCTTTTATAGTTCCAATTTTTTTTCTATAATAATTAGTAGACTCATAGTTTAGTATTATTTGGTTAAAAATCTCAATATTATTAATTAAAATGGAATTAATAGTATTACTTCATTTCCTACCATTAGCTACTTTATGAAAAACTTTGGTATTCATATCTCCCTCATCCATCCGGTTGAACTTAGATCTTTTTTTCCATATTACTTCTTCTTGTACAATAATTTTATTTAATTCTTCTTTTAAATTTGAAAGCATATTTTTTCTAAAATATATAAATTCCTCAAATATATTTTAATTTAAAATTTCATTTATTAAATTTCCCCTTTTTATTCTAATGTTACCAAAAACTTCTTTGCTCCATTTCTTGAGAAATAACCTTAAATCTCTATGTTTACTAACCAATACTTTGGCTATGTTTCCTGAAAATCTATAATTGTAATTATTATATAAAGCCATTTCTTTACAACTAAGTTTTTAAACTTATTTTCTAACAACCGCATCTTTTCAAATCTAAAAGTTATATTTCCAATATTTAGGTTAGTAGAGAATATGATAATCGGGCAATGATCCGAATAAATATTAGGAAGACCGACAACCATACAAGTAGAAAATTTGTCTTCATTTCATCAATGATTAAAAAATCTATATAATAGTGATATTGATGGATTTTCTCTACTATTTGACCAAGTAAACTGTCTATTACTTAATTTTATCTCAATTAAATCACAGTTAATAGTAAACTTGTCGAATTCCTCAATAGCATCAAAATCCCCTTCCTTAGGAGATCTTTCTCCAAAAAATCTAGTAATATTAAAGTCACCTCCCATAAACCATGGTCCTAGAGGAGCGATCTAAATTCTAGATACTCATTCCAAAGACCCCTATGATCTATCTTTGAGTTCGGCCTATAAACATTTGAAATATCTAGGATTGAATCATCCTAATGTAGAACATATCAAATGCATTGAATGATATTTAATAACAGATTGCAATAGTCTAACACGTTGACCTTTCCAACCCAACATTAGTCCCCCAGCATTAACCCTGGCTGGAAGGTAGGACAAATGATTTATATATAGAACCCCTAAGCAACTATAAATATGATAATTAGTACTCTATTTTAGTTTCTTGTAATAATACTATATCAATATTATTATCCTTAAAAAAGATGTAATTTTGCTACACTTTCCTAAATCATGTATACCTCTTACATTCCAACAATTGAATCTCATTGTAACAACCCACATTTTGGATCCCCAAAAGTCGATACTAATAGATCCATAGTATTCACATGCCGAAAATCTAAATAGAGGTTATTGGGGTGAAGGAAAGAAAATACAGAATAGAATCTCACAAATGTGACAAGTAACATATAATATACTGATGTTCTTTACAAAAAGAATTTTTTTTATATACATAAACCAAATCAAGTACTGACCAATCATCGGCCTAGACAGTTATAATGACCTATCCCTTCAAATGCTGATAAGTACAACATGAAAAAACATCGAAAGACAAAATACGTGAATACGCCTTGAAGGATCCAACTCGTCTTTTGATGCTCCATGGCCAGCTAAATCTGGAAAATATGCTTCGGTTGACCTGAGCATTATAACAAAATTAGTGCCTGGATCAGCCTGGTAAACCAGCGCGAGAAACATAGATCAAAAGGATTTTTAAATGGATTTTTAAACATTATAAAATTCTTTAAAATTGAAGGTATCTCGTAAGATCACGCCGCATATAAACACGGATGATTTTTTAACCTTGTGATAATCAAACTATTTTATTAGAAAATTCAGTGATATTGTAACAATGTCTAGGGCTCAAAAAAATGAATCAAAGCTGAAATTGTTACATTAATTAAATTCCGGCATAATAGGTATACAACTAAATCTGTAACGATCCCGAATTTTAATCACTTTTAAATTGAAAATTAAATGAATTTTTGAATAGAAGTGTAAGATAAATTGATTTAAATGGAAGCGAGTTTCCCCGATTCGACTAGAAAATATATAAAGTCATATGGATTTGACAATTTGTATATATGTGAATATATATTTAAATTTGATTTGAAATAAAATCTTAAATAAATGGTTTAAATATATATATATATATATATATATATACATACATAAGATAACTATAAAGTAAATAAATTAGATAAGATTTAAACAACGAAATATAAACCTAGAAATTCATCTACATTTTGAAAATGAATATATATATATATATGTAGTTTTGTAAAATATCAAGTAAGTAAACATACTAAATAAAAATCTAACATATAATAATAAAAGACACTTCATTAGATTTCAAAGTATAAGACCAAACAAAATATATTTACATTTACACTTGCACTACAAGAAAATGCAAACATATCAGCCGAGCAAATACATGCAAGTAGAAAACAAATAAATAAAAATAATAACAACAAGTAAGCAAGCATAGAAAACAAAAATATAAATAAAAGAATTAAGTCATAAGCTTATAAAAAATAAAGTAAAATATCTAACAAACATAATTAAAATAGAAAATTATTTGCAAGACAAAGTAATACACTCAAATGAGAAAAGTAAAGAATAGAATTCATTTATATTATAAAGTATGCAAGACAAATTAAATTTGTACAAAAAAAAACAATAAAATAAAATATAGGTGATAAGTTAAATATTAATAGTATAAACTATGAATAGAAATGAAATTTGAAATGTATGTTTGTAACAAAATCACAAAAGAAAAGACATACATTTTAATATAAGTGTGTAGAAATATAAAGGTGAACTAGATAAATAGGTTGTAAACCAAACTAGAGTAAAGTGTTGTATTCAGCCAAAACAAAGAAGTATATAATATCATTAGCTGTAATCAGGTACAAGCAAATTGTGACTTCTCCATAATGCAAGCAACTTCACCCATGTTATTGTACAAACAAGCATACCCTGCTGCACAAAACAGTATAATATCACCAGCCTGTACAATATGAAATCCCTGTACAAAACATAAGATATGATCCCCTGTAAAACTTCTCTTCTTTATATATATCACCTCGGCTTCTCCATTTCAACCTGAGACAATGAAAGCAAATACATTCAAATCAGAGATCAGGGGGGGTTTTCAGCTTGTATTTTCAAAAGCCTGATTCAAAGTAAAAGCCCTGTTCAATCTAAGCAAGTGAGTAACATCACTCTTCTAAAACTTAAGTCTCTGAACTTGTTGCTTGTAAATATTTAGAAATATGTATATATGTGAATGGGGGGGGGGGGGAATCTGAGTATGCCTGTAACACTTTGATACCTCTGTTTCTATTTCCTGTTAAAAATCCAGATTTGCAAATAAATCTTTCTCTCTTAATCTAATAACTATTAGAATGTAAAATACAAACATAGATTGTTTGTTTGTTCAGAAATTAAGCTTTAAAATTTTATTTCAGATAAAACAATTTGTAAATATTCCTGTACATCAAAACGTCTGAGCAAATCTTTATACAAGTCAAAATGCAAACCTCTCATTTCATGAATTCAGGTATGTAAATTTAATTCTCATACAAAAATATGATTTTTAAAGCAAATCTCATGATTTTTAGATCAAAGAATTAAGTGCAGTTTATTTTTGTTTGGAATTCGGGTTTGAATCAAATGCTGTTGATCGGAGGATGATCGGTGGTCAAAGCTTTGTGGGGAGGTAGAGGAGCCTACGGGGCATCGGAGAAAAATAGGAGAGGGTCGCCTAGAGGCTGGTGCTGGCGATGGGAGGTCGTTGAAGTTTGAAAACCTAGTTTTACTGGGTTGGAGAAAATTGGTCACTTCGGCATTTGTAGATGATCGAGTTTGACGTGCTTGTGGGAATTGGAAGAGGGGTCGATGGCGAAGTGGTGGCTGATGGTGCTGGTGCTCCGGTGAAGTGAGCGGTGGCGGTGATGTGGTTTTGTCATTTGGGTTGATGCAGTAGGGTGGACCGAACTGTTAGATTTCGAATCGAAGTTTGAGAAGGTGAATCGAGTTTGTTTTTCAAATGGAGGGTGATATCATGACTTGTTGGAGGTGCGGAAGTTCGCCAGAACGTTGGCGATGGGTTGTGCACGTGTACGACGTGGGTGATGGTGTCAGAGCGTTCGACCGGGAAGAACTCGAGAGGGCGATCGAGTAAAATAGGTGTTGGCTCGAGTCTTGTATCGGGTCGAACGCGAGTATATAGCAGTTTGAATTGTTGAGGGAAAAACAAGTTTTTGAAAATAAAAAATAAAAATAAATAAATAAAAGAGGGACAAGTACAGGGAGAAGAAGAAGGAAGGTTTGGGGAAGAATGTGACGCGGGGGAAACAAGGTGGAGACACGGGTTTCACCCGGGTAAACCAAGTGTTTGCCTCGGGTCGGTTATCTTTGCAAATTAACTTAATGAACTTTTAAGTTATTTTGCTAAGTAAAGATTAGTAATAAATAAACTGACTATGTTGTCAGGTTTTTAGTTAAGTTTTGATTTAAAACTTATGAAGAAAGTTGGATAATGTAAAGTGTTTAATTAATTTAGGTAAGTAAATTTAAAAATATAATTAATTAATGACTTGTAATTTAATAAGTAATTAAAGGTTCAAATCACTAATTAAAGTAATTAATTTGAGAAGAATTTATTCACTAAAGGTTAATTAATAAATGAAAGTGATTAAGAAATGATTTTAAGGATTAATCACTTATTGAAATTAATGTTGGATATTTTGATTTAGTAAGGTTAATGAATTATGAAATTGGTTTAAAGGTTAATTTAATTTAATTTCTTAAAGTTATATAATAAATAATAGTTAACTAATTAAGGGATAATTAAGGTAATAAAATGATTTAATTAATAAGTAATTAAAGAATGATTCATTTAATTTATAAATAAATAATTAGATTAAATTTTAGTTAGAAATGATTAATAATGAATTTATCTAAGATAATTTCTTAAGAAAGTAATTAAGAAATATTATTAGTTAATAAGATAATTAACTAAGGATTATTAAGTATTAATTAAGGCGATTAATTTTAATAATAAAGTGGATTGATTAGTTTAGATAATCAATTATAAATGGTGTAAGTATAATTACTTTATGGTAAGTAATTAAAGGTTAAATTTCTTTAACTAATTAATTAGAGTTAATTAATTAGGAAATTGGTTTAAGAGTTGATTTAATTAATGTGATAAATTAAGAATAATTTAATAAATTAAAGTGTCTGATAAATTAATTTATATCAAATGATTTGGGATTAATAAATCAGAATTGGATAATAAATTCACAAGTAATTAATTTAATTGGAGATAAATTGAATTAATTAGGATTAAACAATCCTGTTTATAAATGATCATTGAATGCTTGACCTTACTTATGAATGATCGTATTATATGCGATGCCTTGAATTGATTATCCTATCTGATTTGTGATATTTTGTTCTGTAGATTGAGCTGTGTATATTTATTTGCTTCTGTACATTATCTGTGAATCTGTGAATGGGCGGTGAGCGTTATAGTTTATATCGCTTATCAACTATATTTCTGTGTTTTGAATCTATGATGATTGAATGTTGTTGCACTATTGTGTTAAACCCCTGGACCACACTTACACACACACAATTATGGATTTCACGAGGAAATCGATTTAAGTCACAAATTTTGAAACGATTTTAAATAGGAAATTTAAATTCAATTGGTTTGAAAATGAGATTGGGGTTAAAGTGAAAAGCAATTGAAATGGAATTTCAGAGATGAAATTTATTTTGAATAACTTAATTGAGTTTTGAAATTTAAATATTTTGATTTAAATTTGAATTCAATATTTGAATTTAATTCTATGATTTGGAAACTAGGGTTTAAAAAGGGCTATTCAACTTATGAATGAGTTTATATGGTTTAAACTATTTTAAAGGTATTAATTTGAGAATTTGAAATTAAGGCTGTAACTTGTACAAATGAAAATTTGATTTTTTCTGAAACGAGAACTATTTGTTTTCAAATAAATAAAAGTTTTCACATAAGTAATGAACTTCCAATTGGTGTTAAAAGATTTTCAAATTTAGAATGAAAAGGAAACGTTTTGAAAAGCTATGAATAAATCTATGGAAGCGAAATTGAAAATTGTAAGATAAATCTTTAATTTAAAGATTTAATGAATTAATCCAATTGAAATGGAATTGTTTTGAAATACAGGAATGAATCTTTGAGAAACTGGGTGAACTTGTGAAATAAATCTTTTTGTAAAAAGAATTTGAAATGGTAAATTGTTTAACCATTTAAAGAAAGTTTTGGGCTTTAAGTTGTGACTTAATTGAAATCCCAATATCCATATGTTTTTGAAATGTTTCGCTCACTATTCGGTTTAGCCGGGAAAGGACCTTTGTGTCGTATAACCCATTCCGAATATGTGATATGTCGTTATGGATAGCATTTGAAGACCGGTGATGAAGACCGGGTATTTGCGAAAGCGATAGGATGACCTATCGATTGTTTCTGCACCGAGTCGCGCCGGTATAGAAACTCCCTAAGTGATGGGAAATCCGATCGGGATTGTGAATATCCGGATTGCAAGGACTTCTTTGTAAGTGCCTTCGGTTCTGTTCGAACCCAGAACAGACTTGTATGGATTGTATGTCTGACATTACAAATTGAGATATAAAGCCGATTTCTTTCAAATATATTTCTGTTGGTGGCGGAGAATTTATTCTCTTAGCTTAACACCCTTCTCTGAGACGTACGAGCTCAGAGGTTATAAAATTGAAGGTTATCAGCGATATATTCCCAATTTGGTAATGTGACATGCTGAGTGTTGCTGTGAAATGATCATTGTGTTGATTATTTGTGATAGGATCATTTGTTTGATCGTCTATCCTGGTGATCATTTCTATGATCATTTGTTGACCCAAAGCATGGCTTTTGTATAAAGTATGTTTTTGTGGACGTGACTTCGTCGAGCCTCACACCCCGTGAATGGTCAAAACAGGAAAGAAGCAGCAAGGTTATGAGGGGTAGCGCCCTTTAGGATGTGTGCATTTCCTTCTGGAAAAGGGTGGTATCATGGTATGGAGCCCAGATACTTACTCATGTTGAAAACACTTTATGATTGTGTGAATTGATTACGAGATCTCGGATAAAGGTCCCAAAGGACCGGGGGATGGCATATTCGGTCAGTTGTTACTCAGTTAGGGGTAACCCGGCCTTGTGTTGGTAGAGATCCGGTTTGGTTCTCGGGGATGTCCATCCAGAGGCATTCTCATGTGGCAATGGGAAGTTCCTTGGCCTGATCATTCGTTGGAAATCCAAAGAAACAATACGATCTTGTACGGTATTAGTTGTAGAACCTATCATTCACTTATGGTGGCGCCCTACTGTTTGGATGGTAGCTATAATAGGCATACGATAATGCTCGTATGTTGGCTAAGATTTATATTCTACTTTCGAAATGAATTTTTCCTACACTATGCACTAGTAATAATATCAAATGTTTCTTTTTAATGCGTATCAACCATCTTTGACTATCATAAGGAGAAATCTCCTCCGATTCTGCGTTTGCATTGTGTGTGTGTGTGGGAGGCCTTATGGTAGTCTCATTTTTAAAAAGCATTTCGAATTGACTATGAAAATCTTTTGTTGAATGTTTTAAAAGATAAACTGTTTTTGTTGCTCACACCAGTCCCACGACTGATCCGGAGTTTATTGTTTCTTTCCTAAACTCTGGGTGCTCATTATATTTCTACACGAGCAGTCTAGAGTTGGGTTTTTCAGATAGTCAGATTAGTAGGTTATCTGGAGTTAATTCAGTCTTTGGATCGCACCAGTCTTGCTTAGCTTGGTGCATCGTTATTGGGGATTCGAGCTTTTGCTGGATTGATTCTTGGAAATGGAGTTGCAGTTCTCGGAGTTCTCTTTTGAAGACTATCTCAGAGTTATATTGTTCCGCTGCTAGATGTTATCTATCGTTTTCTTTTCCGCTGCTATTTTATTGTATCATGTCTCTGATGTATATTGATATCTATTGGATCATCCGTTGTATCAAATATTGTATCAAAGCTGTATATCAATATATTATTCTTTTATTCCGCTGTGTTGTTTACTTAATGTTGTTATAAGCTCCGGCGAATCGGATTTGAACGATCGGATATATGGCATTCGAATACGATTTGAAGTATGGATGTCGATTTTCGAGCGGGCAAAATCCGCGTCGTTACATTTGGTATCAGAGCTAAGGGTTGAACTTTAGCTCAGGAGTGTAACACATTAAGTAACTCATTAGAGATAGGGTGAAGTATACCCTAGAATGAGTAATCCCTAAGATATCTGTTTGAATGCCTCAGTAAATTCTCTTACTATCTACTGATAGTAAGTATGAGTGCAAGAAGAGAACGAGATAGAGGACAGGGAAATACGACTATAATTGGTCGATACTCTGTAACAACAACGGAAATAATCTACTCTATCAATTTTCTTTGATTCGTTCCAAATTCTTTTGATTTCTTCGTACCAGCTACAAGAAGAAATTTTGGTGTGGTAATGCTCTACGAATCGTTGTAGGAAATTTTTAATTCGTATCTTCATCTGATTTCTTATCAGTTTTTGATTTAAACCTTAATGAATTTGGAATTTGAAATTTTAATTGAATTAAATTGATTAATAGAATATGAAGAATGATTAGAATTGTATCGATAAAATGATTTTGTTTAAAACCAAAATTTGAAATTTTATTATAATTTCTTGTATCTATTGTTGATATTCTGATTTGGTGAGCCAAATGCAGAATTGATATCCAGTTTGATCAGAAAGATATTTCTCTATCTTTCATCTATCTGTGTTGTTTTCGTGCCTACGAATTTCGAGGACGAAATTCTTTTAAGGGGGAAAGTTTGTAACGATCCCGAATTTTAATCACTTTTAAATTGAAAATTAAATGAATTTTTGAATAGAAGTGTAAGATAAATTGATTTAAATGGAAGCGGGTTTCCCCGATTCGACTAGAAAATATATAAAGTCATATGGATTTGATAATTTGTATATATGTGAATATATATATTTAAATTTGATTTGAAATAAAATCTTAAATAAATGGTTTAATATATATATATATATATATATATATATATATACATAAGATAACTATAAAGTAAATAAATTAGATAAGATTTAAACAACGAAATATAAACCTAGAAATTCATCTACATTTTGAAAATGAATATATATATATATATATGTAGTTTTGTAAAATATCAAGTAAGTAAACATACTAAATAAAAATCTAACATATAATAATAAAAGACACTTCATTAGATTTCAAAGTATAAGACCAAACAAAATATATTTACATTTACACTTGCACTACAAGAAAATGCAAACATATCAGCCGAGCAAATACATGCAAGTAGAAAACAAATAAATAAAAATAATAACAACAAGTAAGCAAGCATGGAAAACAAAAATATAAATAAAAGAATTAAGGCATAAGCTTATAAAAAACAAAGTAAAATATCTAACAAACATAATTAAAATAGAAAATTATATGCAAGACAAAGTAATACACTCAAATGAGAAAAGTAAAGAATAGAATTCATTTATATTATAAAGTATGCAAGACAAATTAAATTTGTACAAAAAAAACAATAAAATAAAATATAGGTGATAAGTTAAATATTAATAGTACAAACTATGAATAGAAATGAAATTTGAAATGTATGTTTGTAACAAAATCACAAAAGAAAAGATGTACATTTTAATATAAGTGTGTAGAAATATAAAGGTGAACTAGATAAATAGGTTGTAAACCAAACTAGAGTAAAGTGTTGTATTCAGCCAAAACAAAGAAGTATATAATATCATTAGCTGTAATCAGGTACAAGCAAATTGTGACTTCTCCATAATGCAAGCAACTTCACCCATGTTATTGTACAAACAAGCATACCCTGCTGCACAAAACAGTATAATATCACCAGCCTGTACAATATGAAATCCCTGTACAAAACATAAGATATGATCCCCTGTAAAACTTCTCTTCTTTATATATATCACCTCGGCTTCTCCATTTCAACCTAAGACAATGAAAGCAAATACATTCAAATCAGAGATCGGGGGGGGGTTTCGGCTTGTATTTTCAAAAGCCTGATTCAAAGTAAAAGCCCTGTTCAATCTAAGCAAGTGAGTAACATCACTCTTCTAAAACTTAAGTCTCTGAACTTGTTGCTTGTAAATATTTAGAAATATGTATATATGTGAATGGGGGGGGGGAATCTGAGTATGACTGTAACACTTTGATACCTCTGTTTCTATTTCCTGTTAAAAATCCAGATTTGCAAATAAATCTTTCTCTCTTAATCTAATAACTATTAGAATGTAAAATACAAACAAAGATTGTTTGTTTGTTCAGAAATTAAGCTTTAAAATTTTATTTCAGATAAAACAATTTGTAAATATTCCTGTACATCAAAACATCTGAGCAAATCTTTATACAAGTCAAAATGCAAACCTCTCATTTCATGAATTCAGGTATGTAAATTTAATTCTCATACAAAAATATGATTTTTAAAGCAAATCTCATGATTTTTAGATCAAAGAATTAAGTGCAGTTTATTTTTGTTTGGAATTCGGGTTTGAATCAAATGCTGTTGATCGGAGGATGATCGGTGGTCGAAGCTTTGTGGGGAGGTAGAGGAGCCTACGGGGCATCGGAGAAAAATAGGAGAGGGTTGCCTAGAGGTTGGTGCTGGCGATGGGAGGTCGTTGAAGTTTGAAAACCTAGTTTTACTGGGTTGGAGAAAATTGGTCACTTCGGCATTTGTAGATGATCGAGTTTGACGTGCTTGTGGGAATTGGAAGAGGGGTCGATGGCGAAGTGGTGGCTGATGGTGCTGGTGCTCCGGTGAAGTGAGCAGTGGCGGTGATGTGGTTTTGTCATTTGGGTTGATGCAGTAGGGTGGACCGAACTGTTAGATTTCGAATCGAAGTTTGAGAAGGTGAATCGAGTTTGTTTTTCAAATAGAGGGTGATACATGACTTGTTGGAGGTGCGGAAGTTCGCCAGAACGTTGGCGATGGGTTGTGCACGTGTACGACGTGGGTGATGGTGTCAGAGCGTTCGACCGGGAAGAACTCGAGAGGGCGATCGAGTAAAATAGGTGTTGGCTCGAGTCTTGTATCGGGTCGAACGTGAGTATATAGCAGTTTGAATTGTTGAGGGAAAAACAAGTTTTTGAAAAAAAATAAAAAATAAAATAAAAATAAAAGAGGGACAAGTACAGGGAGAAGAAGAAGGAAGGTTTGGGGAAGAATGTGACGCGGGGGAAACAAGGTGGAGACACGGGTTTCACCCGGGTAAACCAAGTGTTTGCCTCGGGTCGGTTATCTTTGCAAATTAACTTAATGAACTTTTAAGTTATTTTGCTAAGTAAAGATTAGTAATAAATAAACTGACTATGTTGTCAGGTTTTTAGTTAAGTTTTGATTTAAAACTTATGAAGAAAGTTGGATAATGTAAAGTGTTTAATTAATTTAGGTAAGTAAATTTAAAAATATAATTAATTAATGACTTGTAATTTAATAAGTAATTAAAGGTTCAAATCACTAATTAAAGTAATTAATTTGAGAAGAATTTATTCACTAAAGGTTAATTAATAAATGAAAGTGATTAAGAAATGATTTGAAGGATTAATCACTTATTGAAATTAATGTTGGATATTTTGATTAGTAAGGTTAATGAATTATGAAATTGGTTTAAAGGTTAATTTAATTTAATTTCTTAAAGTTATATAATAAATAATAGTTAACTAATTAAGGGATAATTAAGGTAATAAAATGATTTAATTAATAAGTAATTAAAGAATGATTCATTTAATTTATAAATAAATAATTAGATTAAATTTTAGTTAGAAATGATTAATAATGAATTTATCTAAGATAATTTCTTAAGAAAGTAATTAAGAAATATTATTAGTTAATAAGATAATTAACTAAGGATTATTAAGTATTAATTAAGGCGATTAATTTTAATAATAAAGTGGATTGATTAGTTTAGATAATCAATTATAAATGGTGTAAGTATAATTACTTTATGGTAAGTAATTAAAGGTTAAATTTCTTTAACTAATTAATTAGAGTTAATTAATTAGGAAATTGGTTTAAGAGTTGATTTAATTAATGTGATAAATTAAGAATAATTTAATAAATTAAAGTGTCTGATAAATTAATTTATATCAAATGATTTGGGATTAATAAATCAGAATTGGATAATAAATTCACAAGTAATTAATTTAATTGGAGATAAATTGAATTAATTAGGATTAAACAATCCTGTTTATAAATGATCATTGAATGCTTGACCTTACTTATGAATGATCGTATTATATGCGATGCCTTAAATTGATTATCCTATCTGATTTGTGATATTTTGTTCTGTAGATTGAGCTGTGTATATTTATTTGCTTCTGTACATTATCTGTGAATCTGTGAATGGGCGGTGAGCGTTATAGTTTATATCGCTTATCAACTATATTTCTGTGTTTTGAATCTATGATGATTGAATGTTGTTGCACTATTGTGTTAAACCCCTGGACCACACTTACACACACACAATTATGGATTTCACGAGGAAATCGATTTAAGTCACAAATTTTGAAACGATTTTAAATAGAAAATTTAAATTCAATTGGTCTGAAAATGAGATTGGGGTTAAAGTGAAAAGCAATTGAAATGGAATTTCAGAGATGAAATTTATTTTGAATAACTTAATTGAGTTTTGAAATTTAAATATTTTGATTTAAATTTGAATTCAATATTTGAATTTAATTCTATGATTTGGAAACTAGGGTTTAAAAAGGGCTATTCAACTTATGAATGAGTTTATATGGTTTAAACTATTTTAAAGGTATTAATTTGAGAATTTGAAATTAAGGTTGTAACTTGTACAAATGAAAATTTGATTTTTTTCTGAAACGAGGACTATTTGTTTTCAAATAAATAAAAGTTTTCACATAAGTAATGAACTTCCAATTGGTGTTAAAAGATTTTCAAATTTAGAATGAAAAGGAAACGTTTTGAAAAGCTATGAATAAATCTTTGTAAGCGAAATTGAAAATTGTAAGATAAATCTTTAATTTAAAGATTTAATGAATTAATCCAATTGAAATGGAATTGTTTTGAAATACAGGAATGAATCTTTGAGAAACTGGGTGAACTTGTGAAATAAATCTTTTTGTAAAAAGAATTTGAAATGGTAAAATTGTTTAACCATTTAAAGAAAGTTTTGGGCTTTAAGTTGTGACTTAATTGAAATCCCAATATCCATATGTTTTTGAAATGTTTCGCTCACTATTCGGTTTAGCCGGGAAAGGACCTTTGTGTCGTATAACCCATTCCGAATATGTGATATGTCGTTATGGATAGCATTTGAAGACCGGTGATGAAGACCGGGTATTTGCGAAAGCGATAGGATGACCTATCGATTGTTTCTGCACCGAGTCGCGCCGGTATAGAAACTCCCTAAGTGATGGGAAATCCGATCGGGATTGTGAATATCCGGATTGCAAGGACTTCTTTGTAAGTGCCTTCGGTTCTGTTCGAACCCAGAACAGACTTGTATGGATTGTATGTCTGACATTACAAATTGAGATATAAAGCCGATTTCTTTCAAATATATTTCTGTTGGTGGCGGAGAATTTATTCTCTTAGCTTAACACCCTTCTCTGAGACGTACGAGCTCAGAGGTTATATAATTGAAGGTTATCAGCGATATATTCCCAATTTGGTAATGTGACATGCTGAGTGTTGCTGTGAAATGATCATTGTGTTGATTATTTGTGATAGGATCATTTGTTTGATCGTCTATCCTGGTGATCATTTCTATGATCATTTGTTGACCCAAAGCATGGCTTTTGTATAAAGTATGTTTTTGTGGACGTGACTTCGTCGAGCCTCACACCCCGTGAATGGTCAAAACAGGAAAGAAGCAGCAAGGTTATGAGGGGTAGCGCCCTTTAGGATGTGTGCATTTCCTTCTGAAAAAAGGTGGTATCATGGTATGGAGCCCAGATACTTACTCATGTTGAAAACACTTTATGATTGTGTGAATTGATTACAAGATCTCGGATAAAGGTCCCAAAGGACCGGGGGATGGCATATTCGGTCAGTTGTTACTCAGTTAGGGGTAACCCGGCCTTGTGTTGGTAGAGATCCGGTTTGGTTCTCGGGGATGTCCATCCAGAGGCATTCTCATGTGGCAATGGGAAGTTCCTTGGCCTGATCATTCGTTGGAAATCCAAAGAAACAATACGATCTTGTACGGTATTAGTTGTAGAACCTATCATTCACTTATGGTGGCGCCCCACTGTTTGGATGGTAGCTATAGTAGGCATACGATAATGGTCGTATGTTGGCTAAGATTTATATTCTACTTTCGAAATGAATTTTTCCTACACTATGCACTAGTAATAATATCAAATGTTTCTTTTTAATGCGTATCAACCATCTTTGACTATCATAAGGAGAAATCTCTTCCGATTCTGCGTTTGCATTGTGTGTGTGTGCGGGAGGCCTTATGGTAGTCTCATTTTTAAAAAGCATTTCGAATTGACTTTGAAAATCTTTTGTTGAATGTTTTAAAAGATAAACTGTTTTTGTTGCTCACACCAGTCCCACGACTGATCCGGAGTTTATTGTTTCTTTCCTAAACTCTGGGTGCTCATTATATTTCTACACGAGCAGTCTAGAGTTGGATTTTTCAGATAGTCAGATTAGTAGGTTATCTGGAGTTAATTCAGTCTTTGGATCGCACCAGTCTTGCTTCGCTTGGTGCATCGTTATTGGGGATTCAAGCTTTTGCTGGATTGATTCTTGGAAATAGAGTTGCAGTTCTCGGAGTTCTCTTTTGAAGACTATCTCAGAGTTATATTGTTCCGCTGCTAGATGTTATCTATCGTTTTCTTTTCCGCTGCTATTTTATTGTATCATGTCTCTGATGTATATTGATATCTATTGGATCATCCGTTGTATCAAATATTGTATCAAAGCTGTATATCAATATATTATTCTTTTATTCCGCTGTGTTGTTTACTTAATGTTGTTATAAGCTCCGGCGAATCGGATTTGAATGATCGGATCTATGGCATTCGAATACGATTTGAAGTATGGATGTCGATTTTCGAGCGGGCAAAATCCGCGTCGTTACAAAATCCGTTGGGGAATGCATTGGACATTGGATTTCCATCAGTGACTAGGCTATTGGGGTACCGTGTGTCATAGTACACATCTGGAAAAATGTACCGAGGGCCACATAAGGACCCCCGCCAAAACAAAGCAAGCCTTTCACTTTAAAATAACAAGCTGGATTACATCATTCCTTGGGTACCAAGGCTACAAAATATGTGCACCAGCCCTGGCCCCACTTTTTCCATGCGCACGCATACCAAATTCATAATTATTGATTCAAGATCAAGGAATGATTGCACCTAATGGTAATGAACCACATAGCTCTGCCACATATCCCATATTTTAGTCATTACCCGGTAGTGAGTCTTGTGACATCATGATTACATTTTTCCTCTCTTAGCAAATCTCACTTGGAATGCTAACACTACCTTCCAGGCACAATGCAATGCCAACATTCATCCATACAAGTTGTTTAGGATAAGAACAAACCAAAGGCACTACTTCCACTACATCCATGTTGGAATCACCCTTATGATTAGCAGCTAGTTGGCCTTGCATTTTAGAAAGCTTCACTTTCTATCATCTCGAACCAGTCTTGAATCTCTTCAAAAGCATTGAACATGCATATGGTTTTGGAGTGGTTACTGTTTTGAGCCATCTCAGATATGTACACTCCCATGCTTATGGTCGCCCTAAAACCAAATCTATAATTTCGGTAAACTAAGCCTCGGTTCTTTTGAAAATAATCAGAAAATACATAAGAACAGAGATCGCCTCTTAGACGCTTAAGTGGATGGATTTTCCTATCATTTGTCCTAAGAGAACATAATGATATTTATACACATGGTACAGTATCATCAAAGATGATTGTGCCATATAACTCCTGCGTTTCTCCTAAATATTTCCAAAGTTATATTTTGACCAAGATTTGATAGTCGGTTATTTAACTATCAAATAAACAAACAATCAAACATAGATTTAATTCCATGTAGGATCCACTAAGCCTCTATTCATTAATCTTTCATTAATTAAATCACTTTCCATTATTTGATTTAAAACACCTTCATAAAAGATATTTTCACAAAACCCTTATACTCCTTTCGGTACTTGGAAAAAATATTCATATACTTATCTCAACGGTATAAGTATATTACAAACCATTATATTTTCAATACATAGAAAATATCCATATATTTGTCTCAATGGTATACACATTAACATAAACTTAAGGAAGATTTCCTCTTTTCCAAATACATATTTAAATGGGCAAAAACAAATATCATTTAAAAGCATTTCTTACTATAAACAAAACCACCCATTATTCGGTGCTAAATATGAAAAGAATGTTTCCATACCACCATAATTAAGAAGGGTTAATTATCAAAATCAAATCTCATTTGTTTTAAGAATTCACTTTTTTATAAGCCCATTTCATATTTACAAATCCTTTTATAAATCTCCAGATTAATTTATAAAACTTCTTTTATAAATATCTAAAATTATTTAGAAAATCCTTACAAAACTCCTTTACCAAATATCATTTAAAATCTCCTCTACAAAATATCATTTGTAAATCTCCATTGCAAAATATCATTTGTAAATCTCCTTAAATAAATCCTTTTTACTGAGTAAATCCTTTTTTATAAAATAGTCTATCACTTATGAACACCTTTAATTAATTAATTAAATAATTTTAAACATCATAGATAAATATTTAACTAACTTCAAAACATCTTTAGTAAAATAATTAATTAACTTTGAAATGCATCATTAATAAAATAATTAATTAACTCCAAACAAAAACTAAACCAATTAATTAACTTAAAACAACATTAATAATAAAATTAAATAACTTAAAATATCATTAATAATAAAATTAAATAAATTAAAATATCATTAATAATAAAATTAAATAAATTAAAATATCTTTAATAAAATAATTAATTAACTTTCTTTAAAACATCATTTATAAACACTTAACCTCAAACTGTTATACAATTGAAGTTATTTTAAATTCATAACTTTACAAATTCGAAAGGAAGCTTAGTGACTATAATGGTATTAAATCAAGTTATCAATTAATTCAATTTGACTTTCCAAGTCACATAGCTGATATTCACATAAGCAACATGCATGTAAATCAAATCTGTGATTAACAATCCATAGTTAATGTGTCTTTTCTTCCCTATAAATCAACTAGCATATAATTAAATGTCTAAATTAATTTAATAGCACAACGAGGATTTATTCTGCTAAATAGATGTCTATAATAATATATAAATTTTAAATACAGCAGAACGGTGATTTATGTTGGTAACGGAAAGTTAACAATAAAATATAATTAACTAACTACGTAATTATTTTCTAACACAATTTATTTATCAATATTTCACACTTCAAAAAATCCATCAAACAATTACCTAAAGTATCCTACTAGTTAATACAAACCTAGCATCGAAATCTGCAGGTCAAACAGACTTCCTAGCAGTGTATGTGTGTGTTGTAATTTCCTGAAGTTTAAACTATTAAATTTAAAAACTAAATCAACTGAAATCTACAACTTAAAGCTTAACTGGCCCAAACTGCCCCTACCAAACCTAAACTAGCCAAAGCTTCTTCTCCCTAGCTCATTCCTAATCAACATCCAAATCAATTTCCAAAATTCCAAAAACTAGAGCCAAAAACTCAGCATACACGTGCACGTGTGCACCTACACGTCGTCCCCCTATCGCTGATCATTGCTTTGATCCCACCCAGAAGTTCCATGGACAAGCTCGACACGATGGCACCAGCGCCACCTCCTCCAGTGCCATTTAGCCAAAATCAACCCTCAGCCCAAAGTTCAAAAATGCATGCCCATGTTTCAATTGAACACACCTTGACAAAACCCTATCGCTACCGCTACGGTCATCTAGGGGTAACCGCTCCACCGCCATTGAGACCACCACCACTTGACCTGACACCACCCCTACCTTGATGAATTCGACGTACCTAGCTAGCCACAACCTTCAAATTTCAAACCCATCGTCCACTCGATTGCCTCCACTCCTCCGCTTTCACCCAAGGCTGCTCTAGAACCCATCGTCGACCTCCTTGACCTTCACCTCATCGAAAATCATTTTTTGAACCAAAACTGTTCATCTCTAAGACATGACGATTTCCGACCACCTAAAATAACCCGACTACCCTTAAAAATCATGGTTCATAGATATGAACATGATTGTACCATATGTTCGTCGTTCAGAGCTCGATGAAAAACTAACAATGTTCGATTTTCTACTGATTTAAACCTATATCTCACACATCACTCGACGAAATATCCTCGATTATTTTTAAAAATACTAGAGACCAAACTTTACAACTTCATAGTTGAAACCTTGGCTAATTCTAAACATTTTGGGAGTTATGGATTTTTAAATCAAGAGATGGGTATGATTTTCTCAAAATAATGGAGAGCAGGAAGGTGTTTTTTTAATATCCTGTATATGTTTCCTTATAGTAACCATACTTTTCCATTGCAAAGAAACGAACAAAAAAAATTAATTTTTAATTAATATGATAAAATGTTTCCATACCAAATCAAAGTTACTTAACAGATTCACAACATTTATTATTTATTAAAAATACTAAATAAAGATTAGTATCTTTTTGCAGCCAAATTGGTAACAAACACCCAAGGATAGAATTATATAGAGAAGTAAATGCAGAAAGTAAAACTTAAACTGAGGAATGGAATAAACCAATAGGCAATCAAAACAATAATCAAGGGCACAGGAATTTATAGTGGTTCGGCGTTGTATGCCTACGTCCACTTTGGAGATTATCTTTATTGATTCACTAATAGTTTGATTATAGTAGCAAACAACAAGAATTAAGAAAAAACTTGATTACAATAAAGGTTAATGTAACCAGCAGTGTAGAAGGTCCTCCGAATGACCCCACATGCTAGTATTTACAGGTGAAGATGACTACCAAGCTCTCTAAAACTTCGGCTATAGGACCTTCTAATCCATATGAGCCCACCATAGGGGTCGCTAGTCCCAAATCCTAATGAAGAGGGATCAGTACCGATCCCTTCATTGGTCGATTCTTAGGCAACGATCCTTATGGGAGTTCATGCTTAGATATGCTGGATCTTCAAATATCAAGTAATTTAGACCAGTGGAGCACATGCTATTGATGGATCTTTGGTTCAACTCCACTTGCAAGCTATTTTCTGTCGAACCCTTTAAATGGACATATGCTGGTCCCTCGTTCTTAGGCCATTTGATAGGCGATCCCTAGGGTAGGTCCATTAAGGTCCATATACCTTGCTCTCCAAATCTCAACTGCCTTGGACCTCCAGATCCCAAATATTGTCTGCTAAAGGCAAGAGTGCACTTAGTTTCTTACATATTCCAACTCCTCCTTGGTGGACAAACATATGCCAACCCCTTGCTAATTATTAGGCTCTATCGATCCCTTTTATATGTTATGCCGATCCACCCCTCATAACTTTCCAGATCAATAAAACATGTCGATCCATCTACCTTTATTTATGTTGATCCCTCCATTGCTTCACCCATGTTGATCCCTTGTCTAACCAACCATGTCGATCCCTTGCTTGTCCAAGCTAATATCCATATTTCAAACATCCTGCATCGTCTATCTACAAACTCCATCCAGGTCTGACTTTGTATAACCATCTGTACTTTACTTTTGAGTCCTACAACCATTGCTCCATGGTCATCGTCCTTAATAATTGTTGAATCGATCATCTGCAATCAACCCAATATAGCCGGGTCAGGATACTGGGTAACACTTACCCCCTCAAAGTACGTCTTATAAATAACACGACGTGCTTTGAATCGAAACAAGTCTGAATTGTCAGAAAGAAGTTTATCTATCCTCTTGAATGGATTATTATTCTTTTGTTAAATCGTTTTTTCATGGCATTGAATTCTTCGTTGATTGCCATGTCGCTTGGTCGATTTCAAATAATATAAATCCAGCGCCATATTCCATCAACATACATAAATCCGATTATGCGAGATTCATAAAAAAAATTCATATCTGGTCTGGCCTTGAACTTGAAAGTTTCAGATTTGATTTCAATTTCTGCTGATTTCAAAAAGTTGAAACTTTAAACCACTCCCATGCATATTCATATACATGTTTCTATTGTTGGCTCTTGGACATGTTTGAACATTCATGGGTCATTGCTAGTTTCTATAATATTTCATATAGTCACGTTTATAACCAAACCTCCACAATCATTTTTCCTTTTTTTTAAATTCATAGGGATCGACATTCATCATGCTGATCCAACTTTTTAGCTATGCAAGGAGGGAACGACAAGGCTCCACGCCGAACCCTCACTTCCCATCACAAGCTCCATACCTTGGGCCGAACCCTCTTCTCTATACTAGCTTCCTTTCTTACCCTCTCTGCTTTTCTTTATTCACTTGCCTTCAGACCGAGCCCTTGCCACAACAACACTCCGATCCCTTTCCTTGAATTCACTCGTGATTTTAACTAGTCTACAAATCAGCCCCTCAACCCTTTTCGGTTCGGTTACCTCCAAATATTAATCCCTGTTTTAATTCGAACATTCATACTTCTACATAGGTAAGATCCAACCATACTTCCTTTAATTATGCGACAAGATTCTTAGCCCTGAGTTGTTAGCGGGTGTTTAAGATTGACGATTACTGAATAGGGGTTTGGTAGGTTGAATTAGGTGTAGGAATAGGAGGAAAATAAGAGAGAAGAGGGTTCGGCTAGGATTTCTAAGGGAAGAAGAGTAAATGAAGGGATCGGCTGACTACAATATGACAGTGGTAAGGATCAGCTATTTGGTTGGTTTAGTTAAGGATAAGGATTGGTATAGAAGGTTTGGATAGAGGGATCAGTAAGGAAGGTTGAGGAGAAGAATCGGTAAGTAAGGTTTGAAGAAAGGGATTGGTAAGGGTGGTTTTGGAGAGAGGGGTTGGTAAGGAAGGTTTAAGACAGAGATTGGTATAAAGGCTTTGGATAGGGATCGAAATCTCCTTTGGGGATCAGCATAAATTCAACATTTGGTTTTCTAAACTAACATACTCATCTGACTTAGTTTATTCGAACGACCATTACTAGTTTTCTTGCTGACCTCGAACATATGATGACAATGGACAAACTAACATGCATACTTAAACTATCGAACTTGAAATTTAACAACCAAATTTTGGGAACTTTCGATATGGACTAAATGACAAACTTGCAAATGAACTTAAGTAACAAACTTCATACTTCAACATGTCGATGGTCGATCCAAAATATTTCATAGTCGATCAACTTTCTTACCAGCTGAGACTGTCAGTGATGGCAATCTCTTTGGACATAATTCCCAAGTCTCGTCATTTTATTTCGTTTTACTTATTTCAAACTGTTTATATTTATTATATACTGCACTACACTACACTAGTTCACACTTAGCACCGAGGGGGAGAGGGCAGGTTATTTTTCTAATCTCGATTATCTATTGAGTATAACCGATATAGATTCTAGACGCTCAAAGCATTCAACTGATATGTTTTCTGATTTGGAGATGCAACATATTAGTTTTGAAGCGAAGTCCAATTCCACAACTATATCCGGCAGGCCTTCTCCAAGCCATCATATGGAACAAATAGAAGTTTTTAACTCTCAAGCCAATCTTTTCTTAGATATTCCAGTCCTTCCAACGGAAAACATAAGCCCTACTCCTGATGTTGTAGAGGGCGCTATTCTTCTAGATAATCCAGTGGATTCATTGGCTTCTCGAATTGGTGAGACTGCTCTCTACCGGCTATGTTGTATCCACAGAATTCCGTCGGGGGACGTTTTTGTTCCCTCCAAACAAGATAGACCTCACTTGCCCCCAACGGGGTATACAGCATGCAATAAGTTTATGTGTTGGCTTAGATGCGTACTGCCCTTTAATTCGTTTATTCGAGAAATGCTGAGGTATCTTGGGATAGCCCCTACACAACTTCATCCAAATAGTTATGCTTTTTTACATGGAACCTTCTTGTTATTCATGAATGTCCTATTTCGTTCGCCTACTCTCGAAGATATAAGATTTATCTACAATTTCAAATGATGATCGGGGAGCCCTTCTTATGTCTTTCTTGAATAGATGTCAAATTGTTAAGTTCTGATGGGCGCTTGGAATAAAATTTCACTATTTAAGCATGAATGGTTTTATGTTCGATGCCCTTCGGGACTTGTGAGATGATGGTTAGAAGAAAGTATTTCCTTCACTTCTCTCTCAAGTTCACTAATCCAAATAATAACTTTTCCTTTGAGTCTACTAACATCCGGAGTTCTTTCTGGTGTTTGCCCATGTCCTGAAGGTGCTGATTTTTCAAGAGCAGTCGTTGTCGTCCGCGCTATCACTGTTGAGGGTAGGGGGATATCAAACTCCTTGTAACTAACGAGTTACTATCTTTTTTTAGATTATTGTAAGATGGCCATAGTATTGGACTTCTTGGAAGTGCAGAATTATCAAAGAATGTTGCTGAATAACGAATGGTACCGCAAACCCCGTCATGCCACCTACCGAAGGGACTCGGGACGAAACCAAGGAGGGGGAGACTAAGGATTCTCAAGCTGACAAGCCGGGACATGCCGATGCAGGCCCTGCGAGAGCGTCAATGGTTGAACCATCGCAAGTCGCATAATCATAGACTCCCACAAAGAGAAAGAAAAGGTTGGCATACAAGTTTCGTAGAAGAAAAACCACCGCGGATCCAGAGTTCATTATTACTCCTGTTAAAGAGGAATCATCCTCTCAACACTTGAAAAGTTCGTAAAAAGAATTTTTGAATCTTCAGATTCTGGATGAAATTATGTCCTATGACTTTCGGAACATTAACATTGAAGGAATCAACTCTCCCACTAGAAGTGGCGAAGGAATTCGACCTTCTGATAAAGGAAAGAAAATGCCAATGAGCAAGGCTATTGTAACCGGTCTGTTGGGGGAACATTTGGACACTTATAACCACATGCACTTCAATATATACTTTTCGTTAACCTTTCGTGTGACAATTACTAATATGCTCTCATTAGGTCTTTACAGATGCAATTTTTCAATCCAAAACCTTCGATCACCTCTGAAGCTCTTTAGCATACCACTGTTCTAGTTGAGATTCAGAGTCCACCTGGTGCAAAGGGAAGGACGAGGGACGGGATAAGAATTATCGCTCTAGGGAATCTTCTTCCTTTTCCAGACACAAATCCCAGTATCAAACATTTCTTAAGGCGAACAGTTTGACTTTCATGCTCAAAGGAGAGACTAGCCTTCCTATCATATCCCTTATATCACTGCATCTCACAAGCAACATTTCGGCACCTCAAGCTCCAGACCATCTTATGAGCGTCGATCGGGAAAACATCCACTTGCAACCTCTGATCCGCCTTTTGTCGACTACCGCTTCTGACGTTTCCATAGTAGAGAAATTAGCCGAGCTCAAGGCCACTTTGTTAAAGATTTTCTTTGATTGTCTTAAATTTCTTCCTTCCATTCACATAATTCTGGGGCATGCCAAGGAAAGTTCTCTCGTGTGCGTCAATGATGTATTTGTACAACACGAATCATTTATACACTTGGTGGAAAAAATCTCTGAAGTATCCATCGAGCATCAACATGAGATAGATTGCCTCAAGTTGGAAGCCATACACGAAGTATATAATCATGCATCAAGATGCTTAATTGTTAGAATTTAAAACCCAACTTGTTGAAGCGGAGAAGAACGCCAAGGAAATAGTAGAGGAAGTAAGCCGTTTAGAAGTTTCTCATAAAAAGGAACACAACGCGGCACTTCATCGTATCGGGACATTTGATTTAGAAAATGACTTCTTGCACAAGGAGAAAGACGCTCTATCTTGCCGCATCGAGTAACTTCAAGAACTTTTAAAGAAGGAAAGGGAAGAAAAAATCGAAGCTGAAGAAGAATCGTAGAAGTACTGCGAGGAAGTTTTTGAGGCCAGGTTCTTAAAGGCTAAACTCGATGAGCAATTTGCCAGAAATGAAGCTCTTAAGGAAGAAGCTTGAGAAGAGGGCCGAAAAGAGATCATCGAACAAGTTCATTTTAAATGAAAGCTGTCATGGAGTCTAGTAGAAATGAGATTAAGGACTTATTCGACCTGTTGATTATTGAATACAATTCCAAAGTCACGATCCATCGTAATGTAAGTTTTCACAGAGAGGGTTATCTCGAATTGCTCGCTAAAGCCTGGGAGCACATTGTCGAGATAAAGAAAAAGAACTGGGTAAAGATAAGCTTAACGAAGAAGAATTGGTGAGAGAAATTTTTCATAGAAACAAGACTTCGGATCTGGCTACCTCAAAGCTTCAATTTTTCAATGCTTCTGCACCTAAAGAAGGAGGAGAGAATATTGTTGGGTCTTCAGGGACAAATCCTAAGGGTCCTTCTCCATCGCAAGTAACTGGAACATTAATCTCTCTTGAAACAGAGCAGGATCTTAGCTATGATTCGGATAGGCCCGAATTCGAATCCAAGATGTTATCCCCCATTTTAGAAGAAGGCACGTCGGCAGCTACAAAGAGTCACCCAGATGCTAGTATTTCGCTTTACTCCTTAGTATACGAGAAGTTTTCATTCTTCACACACAATGGTTTTGAGCTAATCTCCCTGTTTTATCAAATGTTGTAAGTCTTTCGGGCCCTCGTCAAACTCCTAGAAATGGTGTTGCTGCAGATCAATATGAGAAAATGGTTGAAGATCCAATTGCTACTAATGTTCTGGGACCAAATGCTTAAGTCATCGGTGCCCTTGATGAAGATAAGACAGAGAATCCACCCCTGGCGGATGAATCTGATGATGTAATAATTATTGGTGCCTCGAAACGCACTGATAGGACCAACATGAAGGAGCAGATCGAAAAGGAAGAACTGTTGAAAACAAAGGTTAAAATTTAACTTGCTAAGGTAGACGTTGATGATCTTCATCTTGTGGCATTGTAAATTATTCCATCGAGCGGTCGATCCCTGATGAAATTCCTCATGCATCCACAAATTCTCTGGCCAAAGGCGGCAAGGGGTCCCGAAGGGGAAGCATAAGTGGCTCTAACCCCGAGAAATCCAAAAGAGAGAGGAAGTCGAAGAAGTAGTTGTTGCTTTGGCTTGATGTATATAGTTTGCATAGTCGTTTCTTACAGGTATGAAGCCTGATCTTTTGGAATAACTTGTACTGAAATTTGGACACACGTTATGTAAATAAAAGCTTTTTTTCTGTTATGCTTCATGTGAATTGTTATATAAGTAGTTAAATGATTGCTTTCCATTCAATGTACTTGTAATTCATGCTTGTAAGTTTTGGTAACAATTCACCAAATGCATCCCAAGGCCTCCAAATGGTCGTGTCCTCGAGTCATATAAAACATTAGGCTCAGGCCTTAGTGTTACACTGTCAGATTCAGCGGTTTTTTGAATAATTGTGCTTCTGCCCCCGACATTGATTTGGTGAGGCCATAAGTCGAAAGGTCGAATTCCTCCTTAGTAAGTTTATACTCCTCCTGTCATTTCAGGCTGGAGTTTATGGAATAGAGAACGGTCGAAGTCCACTCATCTACTTATTCATGATTATATCCACACTCTAGAATAAGGTTTAGTTAATGGTTGGTCGATTCACACCTAGTTTATGTTTATACTCCAGTCCACACTCAGGGGAGTCAAAGTTGTTCCACATGTGGTCGATTTCCACCCAGTTTATGTTTATACTTCAGTCCACACTCTGAGGCTCGGATTTATTTGAAGATGGTCGATTTCCACCCAGTTTGTGTTTATACTCCAGTCCGCACTTTGGGTGCTCAGAGTTGTCTCACGGGCGGTCGATTTCCACCCGATTTGTATTTATAGTCTAGTCCGCACTCTTGGGACTTAGAGTTGTTTTGGAGAGCAGTCAGGTCATACTCTTTTTTGGTTGATTAATCCCACCATAGAATTTAGGGTTTTTATTTAGAGAGTGATCGTTCATATCTCAGTAACTTTGATTTTTCATTTCAGTCCCACAGTCCAGGCAGAAATTTTTAAATCTCCATATTATTGGCCACATTTATCCTTATTATGCATCCCATTCTTTGGACAATAAATAGGAATTGTTAAATGAATAAGTTGATTGAACTCATCTTGTTTGATCCTAGTGGGTGTTAGCATGATTGATTAATTCCAAACTCTAGGAGCATGTTCATACACATCGATATCAATCAATTTCGCTAGTAGTTATCTGGCAATGTAATGGCAAACATAAATACAGAGGAAGCCTGAAACTTTATTCATCAAATGGAAAGGAACAACATACACTATCTTATTACATACTCGAAAAATCAAATAATAAAGAAAATTCTAAATATAAACACAACTGGAATGTAAACGAAATAAACTATGTGAAATAGCATCGTAAATATTCACTATTCCATGCTCTTGGAAGTGTAACGCCATCGTTGGTCGCTAGCTTGAAAGTTCCTTCTCCAAGCCTTTGTTCAATGACATATGGTCCTTCCCAAATCGGATTCATATGTAACAGGGTATGAAAAACCCGTTCAGGACGACATCACCAATTTCGAGCTTCTCGATCAAATTTTAGTGTTATGATCCGGGCAACTCGATGTCGGTGTGTAGCTGCCTTCAGATTGGCTTCTTCGTGCTTCTCGTCTATAAAATCCAAAGATTGCAAGAAGAGAACTTGATTTGTTTTGGTATCATAGTAAGTCACTCGATGAGAAGGTACTTCAAGTTCAATAGAAATAATGGCTTCTGAACCGTAAGTAAGGGTGAACAGAGTATGGCTAGTCGTAGACTTGTGAGTGGTTCTGTAAGCCCAAAGTGTCGTAGGTAGTTCATCCATCCACTTTCCTCTAGCCTTCTCCAAATGCTTCTTTAGAATTAACTTAATGATTTTGTTTACAGCTTCAACTTGTCCATTTGCCTGAGGGTGAGCGACTGCGCCAAATCTCTTTTCAATATGATATCTTCTACAAAAGTGTTTAAATTCAGCATTATCGAATTAAGTCCCATTATCAGTTAAATAGTCTGGTGGAGACCGAAATGACAATGAATTTTATTACTTTCTTGTTTGTGATCATAGCTAAAGGTTCTACCTCGGCCCATTTGGTGAAATAATTTACTGCCACAATAGCATACTTCGTGCCACCCTGAGAGATTGGTAATGAACCGATAATTTATATACCCCACATGACAAATGGCCATGGGATGGCCATTTGCGTGATTTCTATTGGCAGAGCACTCGAGACTTTTGCATATATCTGGAATTTATCATATCGTCTTACATAATTAGTGACGTCTCGATTTGCGGTTGGCCAATAATACCGATAATAGAGTATTTTCTTTGCCAAAGTTTCCCCTCAGTGTGATCGCCACATTCTCCTTTATGAACTTCTTTAAAAACACGCTTTATCTCATCATGAGCGATGCACTGGAGTAGAGGAACACAGAAACCTCTCCTATACATAACTCCTTGCATAATATATCGTGAAGCTTTGCGAAGGACCTGTCACTTTTCATTCTTTTATCAGGTAGGTAGTAAATAGTCATTAATTGGAGTCATCCACGATTCCCTTTAAATTCTACCTCCAGTATTTGATCGATTTCCATTATGTTTATACTTAGGTATCTAATACTTTGACCTATACCAAACTCATCTGCCATGCATCGTAGGTACTAGCAAACTTTGCTAATGAATCAACCTCTTTGTTTGATCGCATGGAATATGTGAAATATCATAGTATTCAAATTCTATGAACAACTCCTAAACTCAGGTAAGATATGGGGCAAGTCGTTGTCCCTTAGCCTGATAGTATCCTCTAACTTGATACACCACCAATTGCGAATCAAAAAGGATTTCAAGAGATTTGACTCCAAGTTCTTTAGCGAGTTTACGTCCGACAATCAAAGCTTCATAACCAACCTCGTTTTTTTATGTTGGGAAATCAAGCTTCAAAGCATAACAAATCAACTGGTTTTCAGGAGTTACAAGCACAATCCCAGGTCCAGAACAATGATCATTAAATGCTCCATTAGTACATAATTTCCATCATACAATGAGGATTTCACTTCCTTCTAGGAGATCATCTTGCACAGTAATCTCTGCTACAAAGTTCGCCTAAGCCTGTCCCTGGATAGCTCTTCGAGGGAGATAAGTAATGTCGAATTATTTGAGCTCAATTTTCCATTTGGGTAACCTTCCATATGTCTCAATTCGTTGTAGGACCTGTCGTAATGGCTGGTAAGTGTAAATATTGACGGATGCGCTTGAAAGTATGGACGAAGCTTCCGTGATGCAATTAGCAAGCACTATGCCAATTTCTCTATTTTCAGTTAGTTCCTTTCTACTCCTTTCAATCATTTATTAATGTAATACACTGGCTTATGGATCAGATACTTCTTGTGAATCAAGGTAGCACGTATAGCATGCACTGATACAGCTAAATATATGTACAACTCCTAATGATCTACAGGCTTTGACAAGATATAGGGCCTCACCAAATGATTCACAAGAGCTTGGAACATGTCTTTACAATCCTGTGTCCATTCGAAGTTTTTTTTCCTTTCCTAATCAAATCAAAGAAAGGAATGCATTTGTCAGTAGCTCTGGACATAAATCAACTTAAAGTGGCAACCTTCCCATTCAGACTCTGCACTTGTTTAATGGTCCTTAGTGCTTCGATATCAGGGATATCCTAAATCTTCTATGGATTAACTTCTATTCCATAAGCATTGAAAATAAAGCCCAAGAACTTTCCTGATACAACACCAAATGAACACTTCAAAGGATTGATTTTCATCTTGTAATATCGAAGAATGTCAAACATTTCTACCAAGTCTTTGTGTGGTCGTCTCGACCTTCGAAAATCGGCACCGAATACGACACTCGTATTCCAATGTCGCAGATCCAAATGTCGAATCTGGTTCACCGGATCTTATAACACACTAAGTATAACAATACAGCGGAAGAAAAAGAAATGAATATCATTAATATACAACATTCGATACAACAATGATACAACATGAATCAATATTAGAGATACAAGATAACAATGCTACCGCGGAAAACCCAATGAACTGGCAGCGGAAACAAACAGAAATTGAAACTCCAGAAGAAACACCAATATCAGCAATCTCCATAGGTAGCTCAAACCACCAACAAGTTATATTAAGCTAAGCAAGGCCAGTCGTCCTAACCAAATACTTCAATATCCAGAATCTCCCAAGAATACCAAAGAGAAAGCTGAAAGCTACTGAATCGATATCTACATCTACAATCTGAAAAACCCAACTCTAGACTGCCCGTGTGGAAAATTGTGGGCGTCCAGAGTTTAGGAAGGGAATAATAAACTTCGGGTCAGTCATGGGACTGGTATGAGAAAACGAAAACAGTTTATCTTTAAAACAAACAAAAGATTTTAAAATTGAAATCCGCAATGCTTTTTGGAAAATGAAACTACCATAAGGCCTCCCGGCACACACACCATGCAATCGCACACTTGGGGGAGATTTCTCCTTATGATAGTCAAACATGCTTGATACGCGAAAACCATTTGATATTATTATTATTGCATAGTGGAAAACATTTCGAAAGTATAATATTAATCTTAGCCAGCATACATACCATTATAATATGCCTACTATTGCTACCATGTTAGATGGCAGGTTCTACAACTAAATCCGTACAAGGCGCGTATTGATGATTGGATTTCCAACAAATGGTCAGGCCAAGGAACTTCCCATTGCCACATGGGTACGCCTCTGGAGGGATGCCCCGAGAACCTAACCGGAATTCTGCCAATACAAGGCCGGGTTACCTCTGCAAAAATAGGTAACTACTGACACGAGTATGCCATCCCTCGGTTGTAAACAACCTTTATCCGAGGATCCTCAATACCAACAATCACAAAGTAATATATATTTGCGATATCCACATAAGTTAAGTATCTGGGCTCCATACCATGATACCACTTCTATCCAAAAGGAAATGCACATACCCTAAGGGGTGCTACTCCCTATAACCTTGCTGCATTCTTCATGTTTCGACCATTTCGGGGTGTGAGGTTCGACGAAGTCTCGTCCGCAAAGCTACGCTTTTCACAAAAGCCATGCTTTGATCAACAAATGATCTGCAGCACTTTGTATGCCACATTACCAAATTGGGAATGTATCACTAGTAACTATCAACTACATAACCTCTGAGCTCGTATGTCTCAGAGAAGGGTGTTAAGCTAAGAGAATAAATCTCCGCGACCAAACAGGAATGTATTTGGTAGAAACCAGCTTTACATCTCAAAGTGTAACGTCAGACACACATCCATACAAGTCTGTTCCGGGTTCGAACAGAACCGAAGGCACTTCCAAAGAAGCCCTTGCAATCCGGATAATTTCTAATCACGTTCGGACTTTCCATCATAATGGGTGATCAAATCTCTATACCGAGGCCATTCGGTGCAGAGACATTCGACAAGAAATCCTTTCGTTTTCGAAAGTATCCGGTCTTCATCACTGGTCTCCAATTGCTATCCATATCGTCGTATCATTATTCAGAATGGGTTATATGACACAAAGGTCCTCTCCCGGCTAAACCGAATAATGAGCGCAATATTTAAAAACATATGGATAATGGGATTTCAGTTAAGTCGCAACTTTAAAACCTAAAACTTTTCTTTCAAATTGTTTAAACGAACTACCATTTACAAATCTTTTAAACAAAAAGATTTACTTCCAGAAATCTTTCAACGGTTTAAACAATTTCCATACTTAAATCTTTTAAACAAAATATTTATCTTTAGAACCCCTTTTCAATTTTAAACAAAGTTTAACAAGCTTTCACAAAGATTCAATTATAGCTTTCAAAACCATTCTATTTAAAACTTGAAATCCTTTCAACACAATTTGGAAATCCTTTCTTTATATGAAAGCTATTATTATTTGAAAACAAATAGTTTTCGTTTTTGGAAAATCCGATTACATTTATATAAGCTAAATCCCTTCAAATATAAAAACTTGGGTTAGATTCAAATTCCCAAACCAATAGGATCAAATTTCAAATCTTGAATTTAAATTCAAATCAAACTGTTTAAATTTCAAAACTTAATCCATTTATTCAAAATAACTTTTATCTTTGAAAACTCCTTTTCAAAAGCATTTCATTTTTAACCCAATTCCATTTCCAAAACTGTTTGAATTCAAAATTCAACTTTTAAAATCATTTCAAAAATCTACGACTTAACCAATTTCCTTGTGAAATCGATATTTGTGTGTGTATGAGTGTGGTCTAAGGGTTTTACACAATAATAGTGCATCATCATCAGTCATCACAGATACAATCACAGCAATATCGATAAGCGGTATAATCCTACAATGCTTATCTATATACACAGCATCACAGATAGATAATATAAATGCATTATAAATAAATAAATAAATAAATTACACACAACTCAATTCACAGAACAGAATATTACAATCCATAGATAATAATCAATTCAAGGCATTTCACACAATACAAACATTTACAAGCAATCCAAGCATTCAATGGTCATTTATAAACAATATTGATTAATGGTAATTAATTCAATTTAAATTTGATTTTTTTACTTATGCATTAATTACTTAATCTTGATTAATTAATTACAAATCATTTGGTACTAATTTATGAAATTAATTAATAAATTAATCCTTAATTATCAATCTTAATTAATTACCTTTAGTTTATTAATTAATCCTTAATTAATCAAATTAATTAATTAACCCTTAATTAATTACCATTTAATTTATTATCTATAATTAATTAAAATAACTAATTATTTTCCAATTAATTACCTTAATTAATTGATCGCATTAATTAATTACCTTTAATTAATTACAATAAATGATTATTCTTAATCACTTAATCATCTTTAATCATTAATTAATTACTTTTAATTAATTATTATTTATAAGTAATTAATCACCTTTAATTACTTATATTAATTTAAATTTCTTTAAACCAATTTTTTTTTAAATATTTAACATTTTATACTTTGAAACTTGTTAAACTTGTTTTAAATAAATTAACTTTGAAAACTAATTCATACTTACCCTTAAAACGAAGATGGTTCATTTATTTATGGAAACTTGTAAATTTTCATTTAGCTTTGAAATTTAAAAATTTTACTTTTGAAAACTTGTTTAAATAGTTTCACTTGAAAATTTGGTTAGCATTTTACTTTAAAACTAACATTTCATGGTTGTTTCTAAATCCATAGTACAAAGTTACTTACCAGATTTCAAAACATGTATACAAATTTATTTATTTATTATTATTATTTTAAATTTTAAAATCCTGAAACTTATTTTTTTTAAAAGGCTCAGGCTAATCAACACAAAACCTAAGCCCAAATTTACTCATCACAAGGAAATCAGGCCGAAGCCCAAACCGAAGAGAAACAAACCCAAAGCAGAAAATAATTCCACCTTCTTCCCTAATTTCAACCTAGACACCATCCATTGCTTGTGCACAGTTCATGATGCACAGAAATCCAGCCACCTCCGATCGATCTCGCCACCACTTACAAGTCGAAAACGACCATCCCAAACTATCCGACCAACAACCTCAAACTCGCCAGAAATCGGAATTGAACAACTCGCAACCACGGGAACCCAAAACTGAATCAACAAAACCACCTCGTTCTGACAAACCTGACCACCAGAAACCCTGAAATTCTAGCCACTGCCTCTCCATTCAACCATGCTTCGAACCCCCACTGACCGATCGCCCTAAAACTTTATCGACGTCACAATTCCCTCGCAAACCTGATCGACCACAACCCCAGTTCAAACCCTAAATTGATCTCTTCCGATCACTACGATCCACAAAAAAAATTTGTGAATATTTCTCCCATGATCGAGGATGCTTGTTCCACCTTCTGACCAGAACTCGAACAACATAACCACGCCGATCATCGTAATTTGACGAAATTTTCATCTCAATGCAACTCACAAATTCTCGAAATTCCCAACTCTAAATTTTTTGATTTAACCTTTAAAAATCACGGTTTTTGATGGTGATTACATTTATATAAGTGAATCAAATAATTAGGGAAATCGAATTTTTGATCATACATTGAACTTTACTGTATATTCTTTTCCAGGTTAAAATTTCTTGTTAACCATACTAAAAATTATTTTTAAGATTAAGATTTAATGAATTTGACACATTTTATTTTAACATCTCAATCTAACGATGATTATTCTTTTTCTTTTTTTCTTTTGAATATGTTTTACCCACTGTAACCTGGAACAGAACAATTGTTCATGTTTCCATACATACATACCCTACTTCATATATACACATACAAATATACTTGCAGATATATATACTCATTCATCAACATTCTCATCATAGACATAAGAATCAGGAGAAAAAATGGTTTTAAAAATAAAGTTTGCTCACCTTGTGTTGATGAAGACAGAGGAACAGGTTTTTATTTTTTATATTTTTTTTGAAATTGGAAACTAGTTTTGTTTATGAATCTGATCTGTAGCTTTGGTCGGCACTTGCTTTGTACTGCAACCTGAGTTTGAACTTGATCTTAATGCTTTAAAGTTGCATTTGATTTTCAGGTTGAATTCATTTCCAGTTTGAAAACTCTGAATCCAGGTTTAAGCTTTTGAACATTTGAATTTGGTTTTGATTTTTGTGTTTCTAGGTTCCCCTGTTTCTTTCTTCTATTTCTAAATTTGTTTCAAGGTTTTTATTTTGATCTGAAGCATTTTGATTCGGTTTTTTTTAACATGAAAGAAAATAGGTCTGTTTTCTTTTTTTTTCCTTTTCTTTGATATTTACATCTTTAAAAGAAATAGCATGACACTTGTTTTTTTTGCATTAACACTTGTAAACACTCATTTTCAAAGATTACAAATGTCATTTTGTACTAAATTTATGTTTAGACCTTGTTTTTAATATATTTACAAGTTATGCTTTAAACCTTAATTTATTTTGTATTTACAAACTTATATTAGGAATCATATTTTAAAATGGTTTAATTCCAATTTATACTAATTATGGTTTTAAATGTTATGTACTTATAAATTCATGTATATATATATATATATATGAATACAACCCATTTACATATATATGGTTTCTTATTAATTTCCAAAGATATGTACATCTTAAAATTCTTATTCATTCATATTTTATCTTTTATTAACTTTAAAGTTTTCAAATTCACTTATTTTTATTTATTTAAAACCACATTTTATAATTTACGAACCAATTTTACATTTCTATCAATCTAAAGGAAATGATTTTAAAACTAATTATACCTTAATACATATTATATATATATAGAATTTAACTTCTAAAACTGTCTCTTATGTTTATGTACTTTCATATAAATCTTATATACATATCTATTCCCAATTATTCAAAGAAATACTCATTCAATCCACACTTAATTCCAAATTTTTCTTGAATTTTCAATCTCACAATTAAATTTAAAATAAATTTTATATACAAATATCTGATTAGATTTGGGAAAACTCAAATAAATCCACAATTTAATTCAAAAATTAAATTAAATTGTCAAATTTATTCTGGCTAAAATCCTGGAATGTTACAGATTCCCCCCTTAGAAAATTTCGTCCTCGAAATTTGTAAGGGAGACTACAAAGGAATATAGAGAGATAGAGATATGAATTACCAGATCAAACTGAATATTTGTTCTGCATTTGGCTTACCAAACCAGAATATCAACAATAGATGCGAAAACGAATTAAGATGCTCGGGTCACCACAACTACGAAATATACATGGGTATTGGTTAGTTCGAAAGATAACTAACCACTCGTATAATATATCTGGACCCAACAGAATAAACAGATATATGGATGCAATCCAAAAAAATTTAGTTTAAACAACCAAAATATACCTATCAACCATAGCAACCAAAGGAAAAAATTCATCCAAACAAACAATTCTAACCAATCTGGAGTTTGTGTCCCAGGTAAATATATCAAAGCTTCTTCCTGGAGCTGCTAGGAATCATCAAAGAATTTGAAAAGACGAATTAAAGGAGATTGATAGAGAAAGTTGTTTCCGCTATTGCAGGGTACTGACCATTTGTAGTGGTACTCCCATGTCCCCTATCTTGTCCTCTTCTTGCACTCTTACTTACTATCAGTGGATTGTAAGAGAATTTACTGAGGCATTCGAACAGATATCTTAGGGATATATTCATTCTAGGGTATACTTCACCCTATCTCTAATGAGTTACCTAATGTGTTATACTCCTGAGCTAAAGTTTTAACCTTTAGCTCTGATACCAAATGTAGCGACCCTGACTCGACCTTCGAAAATCGACACCGAATACGACACTCGTATTCCAATGCCGCAGATCCAAACGTCGAATCTGGTTCGCCGGAGCTTACAATACAATAAGTATAATAATACAGCGGAAGAAAAAGAAATGAATATCATTGATATACAACATTTGATACAACAATTATACAATATGAATCAATATTAGAGATACAAGATAACAATGCCACGGCGGAAAACCCAATGAACTGGCAGCGGAAACAAACAGAACTTGAAACTCCAGAAGAAACACCAATATTAGCAATCTCCATAGGTAGCTCGATCCACCAACAAGTTATACCAAGCTAAGCAAGGTCAGTCATCCTAACCAAATACTTCAATATCCAGAATCTCCCAAGAATACCAAAGAGAAAGCTGAAAGCTACTGAATCGATATCTACATCTACTATCTAGAAAACCCAACTCTAGACTGCCTGTGTGGAAAATTGTGGGCATCCAGAGTTTAGGAAGGGAACAATAAACTCCGAGTCAGTCATGGGACTGGTATGAGAAAACGAAAACAGTTTATCTTTAAAACAAACAAAAGATTTTAAAATTGAAATCCGCAATGCTTCTTGGAAAATGAAACTGCCATAAGGCCTCCCGGGACACACACCATGCAATTGCACTCTTGGGGGAGATTTCTCCTTATGATAGTCAAACATGCTTGATACGCGAAAACCATTTGATATTATTATTATTGCATGGTGGAAAATATTTCGAAAGTATAATATTAATCTTAGCCAGCACACGTACCATTATAGTATGCCTACTATAGCTACCATGTTAGATGGAAGGTTCTAAAACTAAATCGTACAAGGCGCGTATTGGTGATTGGATTTCCAACAAATGGTCAGGCCAAGGAACTTCCTATTGCCACATGGGTACGCCCCTGTAGGGATGCCCCGAGAACCTAACCGGATCTCTGCTAACACAAGGTCGGGTTACCTCTGCAAAAATAGGTAACTACTGACACGAATATGCCATCCCCCGGTTGTTTACAACCTTTATCCGAGGATCCTCAGTACCAACAATCACAAAGTAATATATATTTGCGATATCCACATAAGTTAAGTATCTGGGCTCCATACCATGATACCACTTCTATCCAGAAGGAAATGCGCATACCGTAAGGGACGCTACTCCCTATAACCTTGCTGCATTCTTCCTGTTTCGACCATTCCGGGGTGTGAGGTTCGACGAAGTCTCGTCCACAAAGCTAAGCTTTTCACAAAAGCCATGCTTTGATGAACAAATGATCAGCAGCACTTCGTATGCCACATTACCAAATTGGGAATGTATCACTAGTAACTATCAACTACATAACCTCTGAGCTCGTATGTCTCAAAGAAGGGTGTTAAGCTAACAGAATAAATCTCCGCCACCAAACAGAAATGTATTTGATAGAAACCAGCTTTACATCTCAAAGTGTAACGTCAGACACACATTCATACAAGTCTGTTCCGGGTTCGAATAGAACCGAAGGCACTTCCAAAGAAGCTCTTGCAATCTGGATAATTTCTAATCACGTCTGGACTTCCCATCACAATGGATGATCAAATCTCTATACCGGGGTCATTCGGTGCAGAGACATTCGACAAGAAATCCTTTCGTTTTCGAAAGTAACCGGTCTTCACCACCGGTCTCCAATTGTTATCCATATCGTCGTATCATTATTTAGAATGAGTTATATGACACAAAGGTCCTCTCCCGGCTAAACCGAATAATGAGCGCAATATTTAAAAACATATGGATAATGGGATTTCAGTTAAGTCACAACTTTAAAACCTAAAATTTTTCTTTCAAATGGTTTAAACGAATTACCATTTACAAATCTTTTAAACAAAAATATTTACTTCCAGAAACCTTTCAATGGTTTAAACAATTTCCATACTTAAATCTTTTAAACAAAAGATTTATCTTTAGAACCCCTTTTCAATTTTAAACAAAGTTTAACAAGCTTTCACAAAGATTCAATTATAGCTTTCAAAACCATTCTATTTAAAACTTGAAATCCTTTCAACACAATTTGGAAATCCTTTCTTTATATGAAAGCTATTATTATTTGAAAACAAATAGTTTTCGTTTTCGGAAAATCCGATTACATTTATACAAGCTAAATCCCTTCAAATATAAAAACTTGGGTTAGATTCAAATTCCCAAACCAATAGGATAAAATTTCAAATCTTGAATTTAAATTCAAATCAAACTGTTTAAATTTCAAAACTTAATCCATTTATTGAAAATAACTTTTATCTTTGAAAACTCCTTTTCAAAAGCATTTCATTTTTAACCCAATTCCATTTCCAAAACCATTTGAATTCAAAATCCAACTTTTAAAATCATTTCAAAAATCTGCGACTTAACCGATTTCCTCGTGAAATCCATATTTGTGTGTGTATGAGTGTGGTCTAAGGGTTTTACACAATAATAGTGCATCATCATCAGTCATCACAGATACAAGCATAGCAATATCGATAAGCGGTATAATCATATAACGCTTATCTATATACACAGCATCACAGATAGATAATATAAACGCATTATAAATAAATAAATAAATTACACATAACTCAATTCACAGAACAGAATATTACAATCCATAGATAATAATCAATTCAAGGCGTTTCACACAATACAAACATTTATAAGCAATCCAAGCATTCAATGATCATTTATAAACAATATTGATTATTGGTTTAATCCTTAAATAATTCAATTTAAATTTAAATTTGATTTATTTACTTACACATTAATTACTTAATCTTGATTAATTAATTACAAATCATTTGGTACTAATTTATGAAATTAATTAATAAATTAATCCTTAATTATTCATCTTAATTAATTACCTTTAATTTATTAATTAGTCCTTAATTAATAACATTAATTAATTAATCCTTAATTAGTTACCATTTAATTTATTATCTTTAATTAATTACAATAACCAATTATTTTCCAATTAATTACCTTAATTAATTAATCGCATTAATTAATTACCTTTTATTAATTACAATAAATGATTATTCTTAATCACTTAATCATCTTTAATCATTAATTAATTACTTTTAATTAAGTAATTATTTTTAAGTAATTAATCACCTTTAATTACTTATATTAATTTAAATTTCTTTAAAATAATTTTTTTTAAATATTTAACATTTTATACTTTGAAACTTGTTAAACTTGTTTTAAATAAATTGACTTTGAAAACTAATTCATATTTACCCTTAAAACAAAGTTAGTTCGTTTTTTTATGGAAACTTGTAGATTTTCATTTAGCTTTGAAATTTAAAACATTTACTTTTGAAAACTTGTTTAAATAGTTTCACTTGAAAACTTGGTTAGAATTTACTTTAAAACAGACATTTCATCTTTTGGTTGTTTCTAAATCCATAGTACAAAGCAACTTACCAGATTTAAAAACCTGTATACAAATTTATTTATTTATTTATTATTATTTTTTTAAAATTTTTAAATCCTGAAACTTATTTTTTTCAAGGCTCAGGCTAATCAAAACAATACCTAAGCCCGAATTTACTCATCACAAGGAAATCATTCCGAAGCCCAAACCGAAGAGAAATAAACCCAAAGAAGAAAACAATTCCACCTTCTTCCCTAATTTCAACCTAGACACCATCCATTGCTTGTGCACGGTGCATGATGCATAGAAATCCAGCCACCTTCGATCGATCTCGCCACCACCAACAAGCTCCGACCACTCAACACCCACAAACTCGTCGGAAATCGGAATTGAACAACTCGCAACCACGGGAACCCAAAACAAAATCAACGAAACCGCCTCGTTCTGACAATCCCGACCACCAAAAACCCTGAAATTCGGGCCACAGCCTCTCCATTCAACCATGCTTCGAACCCCACTGACCGATCGCCCTAAAAACTTTATCCACGTCGCAACTCCCTCGCAAACCTGATCGACCACAACCCTAGTTCAAACCCTAAATTGATCTCTTCCGACCACTACGATCCACAAAAAAAATTTGCGAATATTTTTCCCATGACCGAGGACGCTTGTTCCACCTTCTGATCCGAACTCGAACAACATAATCACGTCGATCATCGTAATTTGACGAAATTGACATATCAATTCAACTCACAAATTGTCGAAATTCCCAATTCCAAAATTTTTGGTTTAACCTTTAAAAATCATGGTTTTTGATGGTGATTACATTTATATAAGTGAATCAAATAATTAAGGAAATCGAATTTTTCATCATACATTGAACTTTACTGTATATTCTTTGCCAGGTTAAAATTTCTTGTTAACCATACTAAAAATTATTTTTAAGATTAAGATTTAATTAATTTGAACACATTTTATTTTAATATCTCAATCTAACGATGATTAGATACAGATATTTGGGGTTTTTTCCTTTTTCTTTTGAATTTGTTTTACCCACCGTAACTTGGAACAGAACAATTGTTCATGTTTCCAGACATACATACCCTACTTCGTATATGCACATGCAAATATACTTGCAGATATATATACTCATTCATCAACATTCTCATCACAGACATAAGAATCAGGAGAAAAAATGGTTTTAAAAATAAAGTTTTCTCACCTTGTATTGATGAAGACAGAGGAACATATTTTTATTTTTTATATTTTTTTTGAAACTGGAAACTAGTTTTGTTTATGAATCTGATCTATAGCTTTGATCAGCGCTTACTTTGTACTACAACCTGAGTTTGAACTTGATCTTGATGCTTTAAAGTTGCATTTGATTTTCAAGTTGAATTCATTTCCAGGTTGAAAACTCTGAATCCAGGTTTAAGCTTTTGAACATTTGAATTTGTTTTTGATTTTTCTGTTTCCAGGTTCCCCCGTTTCTTTCTTCTATTTGTAAATTTGTTTCAAGGTTTTTATTTTGATCTGAAGCATTTTGATTCAGTTTTTTTTCCACATGAAAGAAAATTGGCCTGTTTTCTTTTTTTTTCTTTTTCTTTGATATTTACATCTTTAAAAGAAATAGCATGCCACTTGTTTTTTTTTTGCATTAACACTTGTAAACACTCATTTTCAAAGATTACAAATGTCATTTTGTACTAAATTTATGTTTAGACCTTGTTTTTAATATATTTACAAGTTATGCTTTAAACCTTAATTTATTTTATATTTAGAAACTTATATTAGGAATCATATTTTAAAATGGTTTAATTCCAATTAATACTAATTATGGGTTTAAATGTTATGTACTTATAAATTCATGTGTGTATATATATATATATATATGAATACAGCCCATTTACATATATATGGTTTCTTATTAATTTCCAAAGATATGTACATCTTAAAATTCTTATTAATCCATATTTTATCTTTTATTAACTTTAAAGTTTTCAAATTCACTTATTTTTATTTATTTAAAACCTCATTTTATAATTTACATACCAATTTTACATTTCTATCAATCTAAAGGAAATGATTTTAAAACTAATTTACCTTAATACATATTATATATATATATAGAATTTAACTTTTAAACCTGTCTCCTATGTTTATATACTTTCATATAAATCTTATATACATATCTATTCCTAATTATTCAAAGAAATACTCATTCAATCCACACTTAATTCCAAATTATTCTTGAATTTTCAATCTCACAATTAAATTTAAAATAAATTTTATATACAGATATCTGATTAGATTTGGGAAAACTCAAATGAATCCATAATTTAATTCAAAAATTAAATTAAATTGTCAAATTTATTCTGGCTAAAATCCGGGAATGTTACATACACTTCCATTGTTTTTCCAATCTGATCTTTAAACATCTTGTTAACTAAGTTGTGGTAGGTTGCTCTGGAATTCTTCAATCTGAACGGAATTACTACATAACAATACAGACCAACATCTATAACAAAACTGGTATGTTCATGATCAGGGATATGCATCGGGATTTGGTTTTATCCTGAATACGTATCCACAAAAGATAGAAATTTGTGCCCTGCAGTTGAATCAACCAACTAATTAATCGTTGAAAGGGGAAAACTATCTTTTGGACATGCTTTGTTCAATACTGAGTAATCGATTTACATTCTTTGTTTTTCATTTGCCTCCTTCACAAGCATGAGAATAGACATCCATTTAGGATAGAGGGCGTCGGGGATAAACCCATTAACTTTTAGTTTATCCACCTCCTCTTTAAGAGCGGTAGATCTCGTCGGATCCATGCCTCGTCTTTTTTTCTTCAGCAGAACATACTTTGGATCAATATTCAATGCATGGCTCACAATAGCAAGTGAGATTACACACATGTCATAGTAAGTCCAAGCGAATGCATGTAGGTTCGCTCGGAGAGAACTAGCAAGTTCTTTCATCATCGGAGGGATGAGCAGTGACCCAGTCTTCAAGACTCGTAATGGGTCATTGTGGCTGATCGTAAAATCAATCGTTAGCTCAACCGATGTAGCCTTGGTCTCTTTAGACTTCTTTTCATCATCTCTCGGATCTATATCTCTATAGAACCGACTGTGGTATCAAAGCCAAGGCTCAGGCGATGGTTGTCAATCTTTGGTGGCTTGGATGCGGACAATCTTGTCCACACCCTTTCCTTCTTCTTTGCATTGAGCCTCCCCCAATTCAGCTACATAACTGGCACATCCATTCTCCTGATCGCCATGAACAACTCCTATACCGTTATCCATCAGTAATATCAAATTTAAACAACATGGGTAAGAGCTGCCCGGAATTCAAACAGGGTCAGTCGCTCCAGAAAAACATTGTACAGAGAGTCGACATCTAAAACAATAAATGATGAGATCCGCACTCTCCTTTGTTCTCCTTCTCCCAATTCAACAGGTAACTCCATGTATCCAACAGCCTCAGTCGCAATGCCATTAAAACTATGAATATGAGCTTTTAGATGGTTTTAAGTCTTTGCCTTCCATTCTCATCTGGCCATGTGCCTTTTTGAAGATTATATTCTTTGAACTTCAACAATCAATCCAAATCCCTCTTGCCAACGCAGGACTAATCGTAGCTGAAATGACCATTAGGTCAATTGTTGGAGCCTCTACTTTGTATGCATCCCTATTTCTAAACACAATATCATTTGCCATGGTGCGCTGCTATTTTTTCGAAGCTCCATTTTCTGTATTCGAACAGCATTCAAAATCTACATGTCATATTGCGCTAGCATAACGCTCCATCTCTTGCCAACTCCTATCGTAGGGTGCGGTCCTCCAACTATCGTATATATCACCAGTCTTCCACCGATCCGTGTAGGGTCCTCGGCCTTACGTGGAACTTATCCTCGATTGGGTTCGGAATATCCCCTATTCGCCATCCTATGGGGTTTTCACAAACTGCAGCAATTTCCTTTCCTGAATTAGCTTTTCTATGACATCCTAGAGATGCCTGCATTCATTCGTATTGTGCCCATAACATTCATGGAACTGACAATATTTCCTAGTCTGTTTCTGCTTTTCTATTGACTCCTTTGGAGGCAGCTTCCTATATTGCATGGTATTGCAAGTGGATAGATAAATGTTTTCCAAGGACGTGTTTAACGATGCGTAATTGTCATACATTAGAATCCTAGGCTTTAGTCTCCCAAAATCCCTCTTCTGCTCTTAATTCCTATCTCTGTCTTTCTTTTGTTGATTGGACTTATTCTGAACATTCACGTGTACTTTCCCAGAACTGTCATCAGACTGTTTTACTGCAAATTATTATGTACTGCTTCTCCACTAGGTCCTGCGATGTTCTTTTACCTGGAGGACCTAGCTTTCTCCTTCCTCGGACACTAAGCTGCCTTTGAATAGAAGTGCTCCAACGTGGCAGGTAGTTTTCCAACTAGCCAGTCGGATCAATCCCTCTCATTATGGCCTTAAGTATAGCATGATTATTTGGATTACTGAACTCCGTAGCAGCTGTATGAAATCTCTCTATGTAATCCTTCAACGATTCCACTGAGGCCATGATCATGCTGGAAAGGGACATCACGTCTTTAGGAGGAGTCACGCTTATTTGAAATTGCTCTACAAACTTGGTTGCCAACTCATCAAATCTAGAAATTGATCGCGAAGAAAGTCTTGTGAGCTACATCGTCACTATTCCAAAGAGGGTTATGGGAAAGCATCTGCACTTGGTCGCATCATTGGCTCTTGCAGAATTCATCAGCCATTCGTATCTCATAATATGCTGCCTAGGGTCGGTTTTCCCTCGTAGGCAGACATTGATGGCATGTTGAACCTTCTTGGATATTTCGCATGCAAAACGTTGTCAGTAAACGGGGTACGACTTCTTGAAATTCCCCAGTCATAATTAGTCAACTCTTGATTCTCTCACACTAACTATTAGACCACTGTTGATAAGTCCACCGTCTAGTTGGGGGTGTAAAGCGGTGGTCGCGCTCCACCTCACATGGATGGTCTGGTCATTATCTATGGGTCATTTCACGCCTTCTTAGTTCACCATCCTCTTGATACGCACCTTGAACATTTATCTCGACGTCATTCTGGTAGGGTAACTGGTCAGCATTCAATCGAACTCCACCATCCAAGTTTCCAGTTATAACTCCAGCATGATTCCCTGAGTGTAATGGGGGAATCTTTCCTCTAGAGGAGGGATTGGCACCGATCCATTGGGAGGGATCGGCATTGATCGCTCTTGGTAGAGCATATTAGTCTACCAAGCGGTATTTCGATGTTTCTGCATGATCTCCTTCAGCCTTACAATGCCTATGCCTATGGTATTCATCCGATGAGCTTGAACTTTCTGATGACGAGTAAGGAATAGGATCCCTTCTGGCCTTCCTAAGTTATTGTTGAGTAATCTGATTCATCAAGCTAATATTAGTCTGAATTTGCTAATTTAGTTTTCGATGAATTTCCATCAACTTTCTCATAGATTATGAAATTCAGCTCTAGTTATAGAATTAGCAGGTTCTATACTACAACCGATTCAGCATTCAAATTGTAGGCTGATTTCTTGGGCCTCCTTACTGAATGCTAGCGGTCTCATTCCTATCCACATTCTGAGAAATAAATCTAATATGTCTCACCACTATTGACCTCCTTACTTAGATTTCAACAAATCTAAGTAGTGTAAGCAACTTTATGAAGATAAATACGGATCTCCTTTAGGGGATTTACCCAATCTAGTAGCAACAAAGAAAATCCTAACATGCTGAAAATCAGGTTCCCAGTGAACGTACCAAAATGTTTGCAACCAAATTAGTCACAAACATCCAAGGATGGATTTATGTAGAGAAGTAAATGAAGAAAGTAAAACTTAAACTAAGGATTAAAATAAACTAACAGGCAAATGAAAACAATAATCAAGAACACTGGAATTTATAGCGATTCGGCATTGTATGCCTACGTCCACTTTGAAGATTATCCTTATTGATTCACTAATAGTTTGATACATTAGCAAACAGAAAGAAGCAAGAAAAAACTTGATTACAATAAAGGTTAATGTAATCCGCAACGTAAAAGATCCTCAGAATGACCCCCTAGGCCAGTATTTATAGGTGAAGGTGACCACCAAGCTCTCTGAAACTTCGGCTATAGGACCGTCTAATCTATATGGGCCCACCATATGAGTCGCTAGACCCAAATCCCAATCAAGAGGGATCGGTACGATCCTATTATTGGTCAATTCTTACACAGCGATCCCTACGGTGGCTTCTTCATGGTTGATGGCTCTTCAAAAATCAAGTCATTCGAGTAAAATGTTTGCAGCCAAATTGGTCATGAACATACGTAGAAAAGTAAATAAAGAAAGTAAAATTTAAACTGAGGAATATAAAAAACTAATAGAAAAATCAAAGTAATAATCAAGAACATATGAATTTATAGTAGTTCGGCGTTGTATGCCTACGTCTACTTTGAAGATTATCTTTATTAATTCACTAATGGTTTGATTACAGCAGCAAACAACAAGAAGTACGAAAAAACTTGATTACAATAAAGTCTAATGTAACTAATAGCATAAAGATCCTTAGAATAACCCCCTAGGCCAGTACTTATAGGTAAAGATGACCACCAATCTCTCTGAAACTTCAGCTATATGGATTTCTTTTCCATATGGGCCCACTATAAGGGTCGCTAGGCCTAAATCCCAATAAAGAGTGATCGGCACTGATCCCTTTATTGATCGATTCTTGGGCAGCGATCTCTATGGTAGCTTCTTCATGCATAGTTATACTGGCTCTTCAAATTTCAAGTCATTTGGACTAGTAGAGCTCATGCTATTGATGGATCTTTGGTTCCACTCCACTTGCAAGCTATTTTTTCCCAAACCCTCCAAAGGAACATATGTCGAGTTATCCCGCCTTTTGGTCAAGGCCGGGATTCAACAAATAGGCTAAAAAGGATGGGAACCAGCACTGGGATTGATTGGAAATAAGGCTATGATCGACACGGTAAAAATTTTATCGAGCTCCAATCAAGACGGGATCGATTGGGAATTATGAACAAGGCTAGGTAATGCTACATTTCAAATTTCAAGTCAATCAAAGTGCGTATGCTTAAGATATGATCGATGTAGATCAAGCGATGCTCTCATTCGTATCTATCAACACATCACTAGCATCCTTTCATATCCATTAAATCCATTCTCGTTCATATCCATATGATGTCACTCCATTTCATATCTAATGTGTATCCAAGGTGTCCTCTTCATATCCACCAGAATCTAGCTAATTTGTATCCATGAGGAATTGCCACTTCATGTCGATCAATCCAAGCACTCCGTATCGATCCAACTATTCACATATTTCATATTGATCATCCATTGATCGATACGAAGAGCACATCGTGGATCGATATGAATGTCATTCCTTTTTAATCAATATGAAAAAGCTACAGAATCATCGATACAAAAATGAGCATCCCAGGATTGATACAAAGCATGGAGCACATCAGGTCGATACGAATGAGGCACAATCAGGGGAAGACTTGGTCACTCGGCATTAAAGGTGGATCGATCCAAAAAGTTAACGCCACGTCATCGGTCTTCATGTACCTAAAAGCGATACGAATAGAAGCAATGCAAATGAGAGCGATGCAAATTCGACAACACATTGAAAATCCAAACTTGAATCGATCATATCCTACAATCTACAAGTCCAAATGCTACCAAATTTTCACTGAGCTTGCGTACAACCTCAGGAATGTTCATGATCGATCTCGAATCGATTGGAAAAGATTCAAATCGATATGAATATCATTCGTATCGATCATGGATTAAGTCAAAACGACCAGGGATCGATCACATGGATCCACCCACGTGAGAGAAGGTGTCTTCCGAAGTTTGAGATAGATATCCTTGGCCTACACCTATAAATAGCAGCCCAAGGTCTTTAAAAAAGGGATCTTTTTGGTTCTTTTACGCCATTACTTTGACGAACTCCATTGTAACTCAATTACTACAAACTATATATGAGAAATGTAGATTACATATCTTAAGGCTGAAATAACACCAAAGGGTGGGTGAATAGTGTTATGTTGATTTTCTAAATCTTTTTGAATCTTATGTAATTTACTCACCAACAAATGGAATTCACAGCACAGATATAGTCACAGAGTTGGACAAAGATGCAAATACTAAATAAAAGTAGTAAAGGAAAGAACATACCAGGATTTCATACTGGTTCGGAGTTACCATACATCCAGTTCCGCACAATTGTATGGATTTCTTTTCAAAATATTCTCCTAGATTACACCCTCGGTTTCAAGGCTGCGAGATACACCCTCCTGTATTCGAGTCCGGGGCAAGCTCTCTTGATTTAACCAGACCACAAGATCACCTAATCGATTTCCAGGACAAACGATCACACCCAATTGAGTTCAAGGCTCAATCGCACCTTTTACTCAACGGTTTGATTTATAAATGATCTATAACTCTGAATAGCACTGAGATCTTATGGAGAGAGTGGCAGAGAATCAAACAAGAGATAATCAAGTTTGATTCACTTGGTATTTCGAAAGAGTATAGTTTTGGATTCTTTAGAATAAATGTGGAGATGAAGAGGAGAGAAAACAAGTGAAATTTGATTAAAAATTCATTTAGAACTACTAGTATTTATAGAAGATCAACAGGCATATCTATTCGTGAAAGAATACGATGAATATACACTTCTTTTGAAAATTGGAATTTTGAATTTAACGGCCGCCATATCGATATGGGGGGTAGGGGTATATTGACATGCTCAAGGCAAAATTAATGTTTTGATTTTCTTATTAAAATTAGTTTCTATAATTTGTCAAAATAATTTCTAAACTTTGTAAATATATTTGAATATAGTTTAAACATATAAAAGTAATTTTTAATATATAAAATCTTAATCTATAAAGCGATTTAAATTCTAAGTATATAAATATTTAAAACAAGATATGGTTTTAAAACAAGAATAATTTTGAAATCAAAATATAAAAAATGATAAAGATAATTTTGAGGCTAAAATATTTAAAACCAAGAGAGATGTCTTTTTGAAAAGAAAGTTTTGAAAATATTTAAAATAAGAGATGTATTTTTGAAAAGCATTTTCACAAAATTAGTGAATATCAAAATAGGACCACTATATGTTCCACTAGATATTGTCATGGGTTCCATCCCTTTAGCAGGCTCGAAGTGGATTCCATTCCATGAATAAATTTTTGAATAAAGATGTAAGCACTTTCAAGAAGTTTTAACATTATTCTAGACTCAATATTTATCTTGTACTCTTAAAATCTTGAACTCTTAATATCTTGATACTCATGAGTCTTCAATCTTGATATCTTCAATCTTGAATCTCTATACTGTACAGTCTTTATTCTTGGCACATGCATGGTTATATCCTGCATATACATATATATATTTAAACTATAATGTTCGCATATATATTTTATAACAACTCCTAAGGTTTCCGTCATCAAAACCATCATCCCAAGGACTAACAATCTCCCTCTTTTTGATGATGACAACCTATGTTTATAAAATATACTTCTCCTCCACAATAAATCCCTCTAAAACTAATAACTCCCCTTAATCTAAGCCTAACCACTCTATTTTATACTTCTCCCCTTTTGTCATCAACAAAAACTAATCCTAAACTGATATAACTCCCCCTTAGTCTTATACTAGAGTACATGTGACAAATTATGATAGAGTATATATAAAATAACATGAATTAATAATAATGACATGATAAATATGAAAGTTTACACCTAATATATACTATGTTTCATGTAATGTTATACATATCATTCAAACCGGGCGGAGATCATCCAATAGAGCTCATCAAAATTCTTCTCTTGTTCTTTTACCATCCGCATTTGACTTAGTTCTAAGTGTCTTTGATTGCTGAGAATAAAAGTAAGTAGAATCTTGAATGAATTGAGAGTTTCTTTAAGATTATCGTTTAGAGTTTGAGAAGAGGAAGCCATTTTTGATAAGTAGTGAAGAGATGCAAATAAAGATAAGTAGAAATGAAAAGAGTACTAATTTTTGGAAGAAACGGATGTTTAAATAGGCATAAATTTGTCTATAATGAATAGACACAAGTTAGTTATTTAATTTCAAAATTTTAGAACTAATCAAATTTGTCGGTTATATGTCGACATAGGGGGTAGAGACATGTCGACATAGGTATGTTATTTTATGTCTCATATTTATTTTATGAATGAGCATGTATATATTAACTTATATACTATACTAACATTTATTCTAGAGACACGATAAGGTAGAAAAACATAAGATACATAATTTTTATAGATAGATGAGCTAATACATGAGATACTTCATAACATGATAAAAGAGAAATACAAGTTCATACAAAAAAACTAATAAATCACAATCTACTTCTTAGAATGTGCTAGAGGATGAAGAGGATGATGATAAGCCAAGTTTCCGACCAACTTTAGCAAAGAATTTGTTCATATTGGTGGACATTTTATCCAATTTCTTACTAACGTATCTTTTGAGAATTCATTGATTTTCCACTATGAACTTTTGATTTTTGAGGAGTGTTTTGTTGGAAGGATTGTTAGTATTGGTAGGATATTCAATACTTTCTAAGGAGGTATCTTTATTTTCTCCTTCAATTTCCATTTCCTCCCCTTCTTCTTCTTCTTCCTTATTTTCTCCCTCCATATCTTCATGTGCCAACCTTTCATCCTTTTCGGTAAGAGATTCATATTGTTGAAATATGAAAGGAATTTACATAAGAGAAATATTGGCATGATTAAACACTTTTCTTGAAATAAATTCTTCCCTTCTATAGTCAACACCAAAATAATTAAAAATCCGAGTGAGATAGATTCCATGATAAAAAGTATTCTCACCTATTTCCAAATTCTTAAGATGAAGTTCATCCATAATCACTTGCGCCCAATTAATGTCTTATTGATCAAAAGTAGCAAAAGGAGCTTTACAAAATTTTAGAGTCGGGTTATTGAAATTTCCCGATCTAGGAGTAATAGTATGTTGCAAAAGAAGATTGGCAATACATGCTTTTGGATGAAAGTTATGATTTTTAACAAAGTTGTCATCTCCTTTAAAAATGTGATGAAATGTCTCACGATCATGTTCATCAATATTAAAAATAGAAAGATCCATTCCCGAATTCTTGCAATTGATAATGTTGCCCAGAATTTCACAATTTAAAACAATTTTAGTGCCTTTACACTACTCCAAATTTCATTTTCATTGCCTTCATGAAAACCGCGATTTAAATTCACATAAAACATTTTAACAAGATTTGGATAACAAACAAAATCATTTTCAGAATTGTCAAAAAGACTAATAATATGGTTCTCTTCAAGAAGAGTATTGATTTCATATGTAGAGAAATCGCTAAAGATAGCAAACTTTTCCGTATGAACTTTTCCGTAATTGGGATAGCTTATGTAAGCCTTGATTGCTTCCAGATCATTATAGAGATAATCTTTAATAGTTTTTGACAGCCTCATTGTAGATGGAGTGCTTGAAGAAGCCATTTTTGAAGAGAGTACAAAGTTTGAAAGAGTAAAAGAGAGTTTGAATTTTGAAATGAAAGTGAAAAGATACGATAGGATAAGGGAAATAAATAGATATTCAATAGTCATGTTTAGTGGTCAAAGAGGTACCTTTCCAGAACATTGGAGTTGGTGATAAGGTGGACGGAAGTTAAAGATTTAAATTTGAATTTGAATTTCAAATTTTTGACAAGCATGTCGACATCATGGGTAGGTCCATGTCGACATGGGTCAGAGGATTCATGTGACCTATCTATTCTTATATACTTTAATATATATATATATATATATTATTTTTAATGTCCATATATTTTCTTAAGTAATCATTAAATATAATAATACTCTTTTAATAAAAAAAATATAATATTTAAAAAATAAAAATAAATATAATAATAATAATAAATTTAAAATTCAAACAACAGATAGTTTCAAAAACAATCAAACAATCAAACAATTTTAAGCAAAACAATTTCAACCAATATATTGTAAACGTGTACCTTTTTCTAGAGTTGTATCTCCGAGATCAACGGAATCATAAATAGCCATAAAGCACGTATTTGGATTTTCCGTCTTCTGATCATCATCGCTTGAGGATGAGTCTGAATCTGAGTCGTCTAGTGTAGCAGTAAATGCTCTTTTCCTTTTCTTTGTACAATCATTGCTTGCAGGAAATTGTTGCTTATAAGAATGCGAACAGTCTCTTTTGAGATGACCTGGTTCATCACAGTTTAAAATTTTGATGTGATTTGATATTTCATTATGATTTCTAGAATTCCTATGATCGTTGTTTTTGAAGTTGTTCATCTTTCTGTATTTGAGAAACTTCCGTAAGTTCCTTGTTATGAAAGTTATTTCTTCATCATTATCACTGTTCGAGTCTGATCCATCCGTTAATGCATTAAATGTAATTAACTTCTTTTCGAATGCCTTGTTATCTCTTCTCCTTTGCATTTTTACTTCAAATGACATTAGATTTTCAATCAATTCTTCAATCTTTAAAGTGATGATATCATTTGCTTCTTCGATTGCAAGAGTTTTCTGATCCCATTCCGAGTAAGAGAATTTAGTATTTTTTGACTTGATCTTCTACGGAAAAACTTTGTCCTAATGATATTAGAGACTGCACAATATCATGAAATCTACTATACATATTTGAAATGGACTCGTTAGAATTCGTTTTGAATAATTGAAACTGATTTGTGAGTATGGATATTTTGATCTGCTTGACTTTGCTTGTTCCTTCATGAGTAACTTGCAAAGTTTTCCAGATATCATATCCAGACTTATAAATAGATACTCTATTGAATTCACTCCTATCAAGTGAACAAAATAAAATATTCATGGCTTCAGAATTATTTTGTGCAATAGTCTTTTGCTTAGCAATCCACTGTGCAAAACTAGTTGTGGGTTCATAATATTCTGTTTGTGTGATATTCTAAGTGTCTAATCCTATTGACTATAAATATATTTTTATTCTACATGCCCAATATGCATAGGTACTGCTATTTAAAAGTGGTGGTCTGGCAGTAGACTGACCCTCTACAAATGAACTAGTGATAGTGATAACAGAACCGGTGTTGGTAGCCATTTTTTAAAACTTTTCAAAATTCGGATTATGAAAACTTTAAAAACCTTGCTCTGATACCAAATGTGAGGAATGCGGATTACATATCTTAAGGCTGAAATAACACTAGAGGGAGGGTGAATACTGTTACGTGGATTTTCTAAATCTTTTTGAATCTTATGTATCTACTCACCAATAAATGCAATTCACAACCATAGATATAGTCACAGAATCAAACACAGATGCAAATATTAAACAAAAGAAGTAAAGGAAAGACAATACCAGGATTTTCTACTGATTTCCGAGGCAACGATCACACCCAATTGATGTCAAGGCTCAACCACACCTTTTACTCAACAGTTTGATTTACAAATGATCTTATAACTTTGAATAGCACAGAGATCTTATGGAGAGACTGACAGAGAATCAAAAAAGAGACAATCAAGTTTGATTCACTTGGTATTTCGGAAGAGTATAGTTTGGATTCTTTAGAATAAACGTGGAAGATGAAGAGGAGAGAAAACAAGTGATATCTGATTAAAAATTCGTTTAGAACTACTGGTATTTATACAATATCAGCATGCATATATATTCGTGAAAGAATATGACGAACAGACACTTCTTTTGAAAATTTGAATTTTGAATTTAACGGGCACCATGTCGACATGGGTAGGGGTATGTCGACATGCTCAAGGCAAAATTGATGTTTTGATTTTCTTATTAAAATTAGTTTCTATAATTTGTCAAAACAATTTCTAAACTTTGTAGATATATTTGAATATAGTTTAAACTTATTAATTTAATTTTTTAATATATATAACCTTAATCTATAAAGTGATTTTAAATCTAAGTATATAAATATTTAAAACAAGATACGGTTTAAAAACAAGGATAATCTTGAAATCAAAATATAAAAAATGATAAAGATAGTTTTGAGGCTGAAATATTTAAAACCAAGAGAGATGTCTTGAAAAGAAAGTTTAGAAAATATTTAAAATAAGAGATGTATTTTTGAAAAGCATTTTCATAAAATTAGTGGATATCAAAATAGGACCACTATATGTTCCACTAGATATTGTCATGGGTACCATCCCACTAGGGTTCCATCCCTTTAATAGGCTCGAAAGGGATTCCATTCCAGGAATAAATTTTGAACAAAGATGTAAGTGATTTCAAGAAGTTTTAACATTATTCTAGATTCAATAGTTATCGGGTACTTTTGAAATCTTGAACTCTTGATATCTTGATACTCATGAGTCCTCATTCTTGATATCTTCAATCTTGATAACTTCAATCTTGAATCTTTATACTGTACAGTCTTTATTCTTGGTGCATGCATGGTTATATCCTGCATATACATATATATATCTAAACTATAATGTTAGTATTTATATTTAATAACAAGTCCTAAGGTTGTTGTCATCAAAACCATCATCCCAAGGACAAACACTATACTCTTATAACCAACGAGTGATAATCAATAAAACAGCAACTCTTCAAAGTGGACGTAGACTGGAGATAGCCAAACCTCTATAAATCGTGTGTTTCTATTGCTTTCTTTTTAATTTTCTGAGTATTCTTTATATTTATATTCTCTACATACTTTCTATCTGTGATCTGAAATTGTGAATGGGTGCTTTCATTGGAAATTGGGTGTTTGTGACCAATTTTGGTGCAAACATGCTGATCCCTCATTTTTAGGCCATTTGACATGCGATCCCTAAGGCAGGTCCCCTAGGGTCCGTATACCTTGCTCTCCAAATCTCAACTGCCTTGGACCTTTAGATCCCAAAATATTGAGTGCCAAAGGCAAGAGTTCACTTAGTTTCTAGCATGTGTCGATCCCTTCTTGGTATACTCAAGTATACCGACCCTTTAATTATTAAGCTTCGCTGATCCCTCTTATATGCTATGCCGATCCACTCCTCATAACTTTCCAGACCAACAAAACATGTCGATCCATCTACCTTCATTTATGTCGAGCCCTTCATTGCTTCATCCATGTAGATCCCTTGTCTAACCAACCATGCTGATCCCTACGATACTATCAAGCCATGTTGATCCCTTGCTTGTCCAAGCTAATTTCCATATTTCAAGCATCTTGCATCGTTTATCTACCAACTCCATCCAGGTCTGACTTTTTATGATCATCTATACTTTACTTTCGGGTCCTACAACCATTGCTCCATGGCCATCGTCCTTGATAACAGTCGAATCTATCATCTGCAATTAACCCAATATAGTCGGGTCAAGATACCAGGTAACAATATCTCACCTTTTTCAATTTGTTGAAATGATTGAAACTTTAAGCTTTTGAGTGAAGTAAGGATTTTTGAGTGAAAAAGGTGATATTTTCAAAAATAATAAAAGATAATGAAAATGGAAAAAAAATCAAGAGGTATAAAGATGAAATTAGATGGGAAGTGAATATATACAAGATGAAGTAAAAATATAAAAATTAAAAAAATTAGAAAGGTTGAAAACCCAAATTGCCCTTGAATCACTATTCAATGCACCGATCATTTCTTACACCATTCATAAGAAAACAAATTAGATCTTAAGGTGTTTTCATGTACTTTTGATCATTATCATACTCAAGGAACCTTGCCATTTCAAATCCATCTTTTCTTTTGAAATTTGATTATATTTTACATTAATAAATCCTTATATATATATATATATATATATTAATTTATACATTTCAAAATAATATGTTTAAACATCTAAATGGTGATTAAAGCATATAAAAATAACTTTCTACAACTTTTCGTTTGATAAAAAGTCGAAAATCCAAAAATGGATTTCGGTCACATTTCCTGTTTTTCATTGAAATACCTATTTTTGTAAAAAAAATCCAAGATGAATTTTCTACCATTAGTTATTTATTAAATAAGGGTTATCTAAATATTAAACCATTAATTGAATATTTTGAATAAACTAAATATTCACAAATCAAAGCGATAAAATTCCAGGTCGTTACATTCTTCTCCCCTTAAAAGAATTTCAACCTTGAATTTCATCTCAAACAAGCAAAGAAGGAAACCAGTTAACATAAAATTTTACCATTTTACTTCCCATAAATAGTTATAGATACATTTACACAAACCATCAGTTAAGTTTAAAACTTGTATAATACCCTATTACATCCTGAAAGTATATAACACTATTTGGTTCAAACCTTTTTCTTTTCAATTTATTTCCCTTAACTGAACTCAAGATCCAAATACCCAGTTTTTATTTCAAAACCCCATTTGAAATGATACTATATTTTTAAACCATAGAATATATAAGCCCGATTAACCCTAAAATGATACTAAGGAACTGGATATTGCTAAATGGTATCATACATCCCCTTAATAAAAACTTAAGAGAAGTGCTTACCATCGAAACACATCTCTTTCCATTTTTAGTTATTTCCTGGTCACTTAAACTAGTTATCATAAAAATACTTCTACTACTTCAAAATTCCCCTTTTTTGAAATAATACTTTACATGTTTCCAAAAAAATAGTTTTTGACAAACTATATATTACCAAATTGCTTTTGGGTTTATTTAGATTTGAACTTGTTTCGATAGTGAAATAATAAAGAGAATAATTTACTAAGAGCAGTACAACGTTCGCCTAGGCAAACATCTGATCATCACTTAGAAGATTATTCAGTTCATCACAAAACAAATCGAGACTTGGTCCCTGAGCAAATCCAAAGAAAATATACCTTACTTCATAATTTCCTTCCTAAAATATTTATACTTATAAAAACATTCTCAAGTAAAACTATTACTTTTTTTCAAAAGTCATTTGAAATAATAATTTACCAATTTCCTTTTGTAAATAAAATCATGCTTTTTGGGAATAAATCAAAATCTATTTTTTTTCTTCAAAACAATTCTATAGAAAATTGCTATGTAGCACTCCCTGATTAAAAACTTGAAAATGAACACCGATGATGCTGCAATCATCATCGGAATTATTTTCTAGCAATAGAAATGATTTCATTGCTTTCTATCTCCTTAAAAAAATTCCTTAGAAATATTCCTATTCTTAAATACTTATGAATAATACTATTACTACTTTTCTCAAAACCTTAAAAACTATTTTTCAAAATCACTGGGATTTAAGTCCTTAAAATCTCTACTTAAATCCTTTCATTTATAAGCTATGCTCTTATAAATCAATTTCATAAAATCAACTTCTTTTATAAAAACATTTCTAACTTTCCCCTAATAAACATCCTTATTAAAATCCTATTTTAACCCAACATTAAAAACGAACGTCTTATAGTCAACTTGTGAAACTTAATTCACAAGGCATTCGTTTCAGTGTTCCTACAAATCCTATTTACCCAACCCATGTTATAAAAGGGAAAAAATGACAAATAATGGCCAATGCCCCAAAACTGCACGAGCATGACTAATCGAACCCTAAATGATAATAATTGAATATTATCACTTTCTAACAAGCAAACGCATCAAAAATAACTATATTAATTTTTGAATATCATTCCTTTTATACACAAAATATACTCGTAGATCAAATTAATTCATTTACCCATTTTAAAACAGTACCATGTTGATTGGCCTTATTCAAATGTTTAGAGACCCCTATCATACCCTGGCTACTCATATTGATCGAAATCCATAAACCAGTCTATGAAACAATTCACACAATATAAATCGCTTTCAGTACACTAACAAATACGATCTATCAAACATATATGCTCAAACTCATTCAAGGGTGTTTCTAACCCTATCTCTAACGAGTTTACCCCATTACGGCCAAGTTTCTCGCTTAACCTTCACCTCTGATACCAACTGTAACAACCCGCCTTTTCGATTCCTAAAAGTCAACACTAATACATCCACAGTTTTCATGCGTCGAACATCTAAATGCCGGAATGACAGATTATAGGGATGAAAGACAGAAAAGACAGAACAGAATCTCATAAACATGATGGGTAATATATAATATACAAATGAATTTTACAAAAAGAAAACATTTTATATACATACATAAATCAGAGTACTAACCTACCATCAGCTATGACATTTTTAACAACATATCCTTACAAATGCTGATAAATAAAGCATGAACAAATAGTGGAACATAAAATTCATGAATATGCCTTAGAGGATCTAGCTCATCTTTTGAAGCTCTAAAGTGTCCAGCCAATCTGAAAATATGCTCAAGCTGACCCGAGCATTATAAGAAAAATAACGCCTGGATCAGTCTGGTAAGCCAGCGTAAGAAACACAGATTAAATGGATTTTTAAACTTTATAACATCCTTTTAAAATAAATGTATCTTGTAAGACCACGCTGCACATAAACACGAACAAGTTTTACCTTAGGATAACCAAACCATTTTATTAGTGAATTCAATGATATTATAATAATGTTTAGGTTTCAAAATAAATACAAAACCATAACCGATTTGTTACATTAATTAAATTCCAGCAAATAGGTATACAACTAAATCCGTAGGGGCACGTATTGATATTGAATTTCCATCAATGATTGGGCTACCAGGGTACCGCTCGTTAAAGTACACCTCTAGAAAAATATACCGAGGACCACACAAGGACTCCCTGCCAACACAAAGCCAGTTTGTCCCTTTAAAAGGACAAGCCGAATTATATTATTCCTCAGGTACCAAGGCTACAAAACATGTGCACCAGCCCTGACCCCACTTTTCCCATATGCATGCATGCCAAATCCATAAATACCAATTCTAGATCGGGGCCTAATAGTAGCGAATCACATAGCTCTGCTACATATCCCATGTTTTAATCATTACCAGGTTATGAGGCTTGTGAGGTCACGATTACCTTTTTCCTCACTTAGCAAATTCCTCTTGGAATGCTAACACTGCCTTCTAGGCGCAATGCAATGCCAGCTTTCGTCCATACATGTTGTTTAGGATAAGAACAAACTGAATGCACTACTTCTACTACATTCATTTCGGAACTACCCTCAGGATTAGTAGCCAGTAGCCCTTGCACTTCAAAGAACTCCATTTTCTACTCAAACCAGTCTTGAACCTCTTCCAAAGCGTCAAACATGCATAAGGTTTTGGAGTGGTTAAGGTTTCGAGTCATCTCATATATGTACACTCCTCCTCTTATCAATCGCTCCAAAACCAAATCGATAGTTCTGAAAACTCAACCGCATTCCTTTTGGAAATAATCAGGCAATACATAAAAGCGAAAATCACCTCTTATCCTATTAAATGAAAGGATCTCCATATCATTTGTCTAAGAGAACAAAATGAGATTTATATGCACTGTACAGCATCATCGAAGATGACTGTGCTATATAACTCCTGTGCTTCTCCTATATATTTCTAGAGTTATTCTTGGCCAAGATTTAATAGTCGGTTATTTAACTATCAAACAACAAACAATCAAACAATCAAACATAGATTTAATTCTAGGTGGGATTCACTAAGCCTCTATTGGTTAAGCTTTCATTAATTAACTCTCTTTCCATTATTTGATTTAAAATATCCTCAAAAGGATATTTTCACAAACCTATTATACTCCTTTCAATACTTGGAAAAAACATTCATATACTTATCTCATTGGTATAGGTATATTAAAAACCACTATATTTTAAACACTTAGAAAATATCCATATACTTATCTCAGTGTATAGAAATATTAATAAATATTTAACTAAGATTTCCTCTTTTCCACATTCATATTTAAATGAGCCAAAAATAAATATCATTTAAAAATATTTCTTACTATAAATAAACCACCTATCCTACGGTGTTAAGTATGAAAAGCATGTTTCCATACCACCATAATTAAGAAGGATTAATTATCAAAATCAATTCTCATTTCTTTTATAGAATTCCCTTTTTATAAGCCCATTTCATATTTACAAATCCAATCTCCAAATTAATTTATAAAACTTTTTTTATAAATCTCTAAAATTATTTATAAAATCCTTATAAAACTCCTTTACCAAATATCATTTAAAATCTCCATTACAAAATATCATTTGTAAATCTCCTTAAATAAATCCTTTTTTATAAAAAAAATTATCATGTATAAACACCTTTATTTATTTAATTAATTACTTTTAATTATCATAGATAAATAATTAACTAGCTTTAAAACATCGTTAATAAAAAATTAATTAACTTTAAAAAAATCATTAATTAATTAACTTCAAACAAAACTAAACCAATTAACTAATTTAAAATATCATTAATAATATAATTAAATAACTTAAATATCATTAATAATATAATTAAATAACTTTAAATATCTTTAATAAAATAATTAAATAACTCAAAATATCTTTAATAAAATAATTAATTAACTTACTTTAAAACATCATTTATAAACGCTTAACCTCAAATTGTTATACAAGTAAAAGTTATTTTAAATCTGTAACTTTACAAATTCAGAAAGAGGCTTAGCGACCACAATGGTACTAAATCAAATTAGCATTTAATTCAATTTGACTTACCAAGTCACATAACTGATATTTAAATTAGCAACATGTTTGTAAATCAAATTCATAGTTAACCATACATAGTTAATGTGTCATTTTCCTTATACAAATAAACTGGCATAAAATTAAATGTCCAAGTTAATTTAATAGCAGAATGGGAATTTATACTGCTATATAGATATCCATAATAACCTATAAAATTTAAATATAGCAGAATGATGTTTTATTCTACTAAAAAAAAGTCAGTGATAAAATATAATTAACTAACTGCATAATTATTTTCTGACACTATTTATTTATCAATATTTTACACTTCAACAAATCTATCACAAAATGTCCTGAAGTGTCCTGCTAGTTAATATGAACCTAGCGTCAAAATTCGTGGGTCAAATGGACTTCGTATGGGTGTGTTATAATTTCTCAAAGTTCAAACTATTAAATTTAAAAACTTAATCAACTACAATCCTACAACCCAAAGCCTAACTGCCCAAACTACCCCTACTAAATCTAAACTAACCAAGCTTCTTCTCCCTAGCTCATTCTCAAATCAACACCCAAATTAATTTCCGAAATTCCAAAAACTAGAGCCAAAAACTCAACACACACGTGCACGCATGCACGTGCACATCGTCCCCTACTGTCCATCATTGCTTCAGCCACACTCGTAAGTTCCCTTGATTAAGCTCGCCATGATAGCACCACAATCTCCCTCCAGCGTCGCCTAGCCAAAATCGACCATCGGCCCAAATTTCAAAAACGCACACCTAGGTTTGAATAGAATGCACCTCGACAAAACTCCATTGCCATCGCTATAGTTGTCTAGGGCCAACCGCTCCATCGCCATAAAACCACTACCACCTGACGTGCCACTACCCCTATCCTTGATAAACTCGATGCACCCAACTGGCCGCCACTAATTAAATTTCGAACCTAGAAAAATTTGCCCAACACCCTAACTTGAGCTCGGCTGCACTAGCTCGACCACCGTCGTCCATGCAATTGCTACCAAACCTCCATATTGACCCAAGGCTACTCCAGAACCCATCGCCGACCTCCTAGACCTTTACCTCGCTAGAAATCAAATTTTGAACCAAAATAGTTCATCTCTCCTCCACAACTATTTCCGACTACCTAAAATCACTCGACCACTTTTAGAAATCATGATTTGAAAGTACAAACATGACTGTACCCTCCGTTCGTTGATCTGAGCTCGATGAAAAATCGATAATGTTCGATTGTCTACTGATTTAAACCCGTATCTCACACACCACCCGATAAAACAACCCCCGACTAATTTTAAAATAAAAAATAGATACCAAACTCTAGAATTTAACAATTGAAACCTTAGGCTAATTCAAAATAGTTTAGGACTGATGGATTTTTAAATTAAGAGATGGGTATGATTTTCTCAAAAAAATAGAGAGAAGGATGGTGTTTATTTGCATATCATGTATATTTTTACTTAAGTAACCATATTTTTCCATTGCAAAGCGAAGAGCAACCATGAAATTGATTTCTAATTAATATCATAAACATGTTTCCATACCAAATCAAAGTTACTTGACACATTCACAACATTTGTTATTTATTCAAAATACTAAACAACGATTAATAACCCACCTTTTCCAATTTGTCGAAATGCTTGAAACTTTAAACTGTCGAGTAAATTAAGGTTTTTTAGTGAAAAGGATGATATTTTTCAAAAATGACAAAAGGTAGGGAAAATGGAAAAAAAATCAAGAGTTATGAAGATGAAATGAGATGTGAAGTGAATATATACAAGATAAAGTAAAAATATAAAAATTAGAATAAAATATAAAAGTTGAAAAATCAAATTGCCCTTAAGTCACATTTCAACCCTCCCATCATTTCTTAAACTACCAAAGTACCATTCATGAAAAAACATATTAGATCTTAGGTGTTTTCATGTATCTTTGCTCATTATCATACTTAAGGAATCTTACCATTTCAAATCCATCTTGTCATTTGAAATTTGAATATATTTTACATTTATAAATCCTTATATTTATACATTTCAAAATAATATGTTCAATTAATTGTTGATTATAATATATACAAATCACTTTTTATAACTTTTCGTTCGACAAAAGTCGAAAATCCCAAAAAGGTTTCTATCACATTTTCTGTTTTTCATCGAACCATCCATTTTCATAAACAAAATCCAAAAATAAATTTTCTACCAATAGTATTTATCAAAAGAGGATTATTTGATTATTAAACAATTAATTGAATATTCATAATAAATTAAATATCGACAGATCAAAGCGATATAATTCCAGGCCGTTACACTTATAATCCAAGTGGTCTAACCTATTCTAATTCCTTATTCTTAATATAATCAGTGTCTAATTGAATATCCTCAAAATATATTTAGAACTCTGAGCTAAGCAATGCATATCACTTGATACATAGTTAATTCATTGTGTAAAAGTTTTTCTTATCTTTCTATCCCCTCCTATAACGACCTTGAATTTCAGTCATTTGAATTTGGAATATTTAATTGATTTTAAATATTGAAAAGCTAATTTTATAGGTTAAATAACTTGAGTTTCAAATATAGTGATTATTTGATAATTTAATTGTTAAATTTAATAGTTTGGAATTGTTTAGTATTTTAAATCTTGAATTTAAATCGAATGAAAATGATTTCTTAAGTTAACATCAAATCTATTTGAATAAGAAGGAAGACAATGAACTTTTAATTTGGACTTAAAAGTGATTGATCTAATTTTGGGAAATAACACATTTTAATTAACGTATAAAAATAGATTTTCGGAGGTTTGTCTCGGATTTCGATGAAACAAGTTTCATCAGATTCGTAATAGTGAGTTATAATATGCCGATAAATTTCATGACGATTGGACGCATCATTTGGTTGTGCGAGTTCGAAACACATAGAAATTATTAAAAAGAATTGAAATTAAAACAATTTGATTTTGTAAAGCTAACTTCTGAGTATGATGGAATTGGCTCTCAATATATATTTCATTGTGTTAGGAATAGTGGTATAACATATATAATGCCAGGTGGCATGCCTCGTTTGGTGTTCGAAATTTTCACGGATAAATAGTACCACAAATTTTTTCTATATGAGGCCATCAACTATCTTTATTTGAAAAACCTAATTTTTATCCACCGTTAACATGAGGTCCATCCAACAGCTAACAACGATTGGAGCCTCTAGAGGCCGAATTGGCCTTCGGCTTCAACTAGAAAAATATAAAGCGCATCGATACTAAGCTATATAACGGATGGATCGTTGAATCGTCCACCGAGGCGACAGATATTTGCTCACATTTGCGAGCAGCTCGGACTTGTTTTTTAGGTTCAATTTGCGTGTTACGCGTGCGGAAGCATGGAGGAGGACGACTTGGCTCTGGTGAGGCGCGGGGCGACGGTGTGTCTTGGGTGGTGTAGCGATCGATCGAAGAGCGAACGAAAAAAATCAAGCGCCTGGATATAAACGCGCATGTGAACCGAAGGGGACAGAAGAAAGGTTAATTGAAATTATTAAGTTAATTATGTTAATTTTATGCATCTCATATATTCATAAATTCATAATTGTTCATACGAGGTCAATTTCAAGCGTGACAAGTTGTGTTGCATTCGTATCAGCAAATGTTATGCTATAGAGTTGGATTAGACGGATTTGGAGCTAGTAGGAATTTCGGGTTAAATTGAATTACCATTCAATTTTAATCTAAACTGAAGCACTTCACTGATTTCTAGTATTCATGTGAGTTGATCTCACCTTTTTGGTTAATCATAAATATTTTTGATCGATAAAATTATGTATTAGATGTGTAAATATTTTATTATTGGTTGTTGTTGACTGTTTGGATAATTTGCTAACTATTATTAGTTGGATTGGATATATATCAGCCTATTGGAGTGGATGAGGCCCTCTAACGTTCCCGTGTAAGAGTGGATGACACTTTGTAAATGAATCCCGCCTTGAAATGATTGATTTGTACTTTTATGACTATATATTATATGTGATGCAGAAGGATAGGTTGAAGGGATCCAACATGATTCCTCAAACTGTTGATCTAATTTCATATAAATTGATATATGATATAATAGATGTTATAATTGATGACATGGATACAATTTTGTTTATTTAGTGCTTTAGTAGCATTGGTCCTTATATTTTGGCATTTTAAAATACCATAAAAGAGTGATTGATTTTGAAAAAGGATTTCAAAGTTATTTTGGAAATTTTATATATGTTTTAAATAACTATTCTTGAATTGCTTGAAGAATTAATTTATTTTAAAATCAAAGGTATGTCTTTTGGATATTATAATTTAATAGTTTCATAAAATATTTTAAGTAAAGATTTTGAATAGTAAATAAAGATTTTTAAGATCGTGGAAGACTAGCCAGTCTTTTATAATAAATGAACATTGTTTTAAAAGGAAAATAGAAATATTTTTTATGTAAATACTTATTAACCATTTTATATAAAGTGATATATATACAGGAACATATATTATAGTTTATTTATAAAGGTGGAATTTATAAATACGTTAATTTACAAAAGTGATACAAAGAAGCAAAGATTTGTAAACTAATATTTTCGTTAGTAAAGTATGGATTATTAAACGGTGTTTATAAATTTAAGGAAACTATTATCATGGGATAGATTGGCACAAAAAAATCAAACGGTGGATTTATTATACGATGTGGAATGTTATTTTAGAAAATAGTTGATTCTATTTTGGAAATTGAATGTCAGGGTAAATTGGAAGATGTCGAATGATTTTATAAATAAAAAGGAATTTATATGAAGGAATCCATAAATATGGGAGCAATATTTCAAACGGTTGAAATTATGTTTTGAATGGATTCTATAAATAAGTGAGATTTGTAAAGGGATGGAGTTATGAATGGAGTTCATAAATAAAAGGGATTTATATAAGGAAGTTTCATAAAATAGAAGAGATTTATAAATATAATTTTATAAATATGGAAATGATTATGTTGGAAATTAAGTACGGACTTTTATCAAAGGAATATAATTATGTTTTAAAAGTTGTATGTTTATATTAATACTATTTAAAAGTGATTTATCACTATTTTAATATTTTGAAAATATTGTTATTTAAATTGTTAATATGGTTTGAAATTTATTTTAATTATTTAGCAGTAAAGATTTGGAAATTAATTATTAGTAATTATAAAAATGTTGAAGATAGTTTATTATTGTTTATTAAGAATGTTTGAAATTTATCAACTACTATTTTTAAGATGTTTAATATTTATTTACTTATAATGTTTGTTATTATATAATAGCGTTTTAAAGTAAATGATTAATATTTATTTATAAATGTTTTTGAGATTTATAAATAAGGTTTTATAAATTGATTTAGGCTTTATAAGAGAAGTTTGTAAAATGTTTTGGAGACTTAAAGGAGAATCATTTATAATGTATGAAGAGAGCTTTACAAATGGTTTTAGATAATTATAGAGGAGATTTATAAAATGGGTTATAGGTTTAAGAAAAGCTTTATAAATAATTGCATGGATTATAAAATGGTTTATAAATGACTCAAGAAATGTTTTTTGTAAATTGTTTTAAAAGGCTATAAATGGTTTTATAAATGGTTTTTGAGATTGGAAAGGGATTTATAAATGATTTTTAAATTGTATAGAAAGGAAATCATTCTCGGTTTTGAGAATATACTTATAGCATTGAGATAAGTATATGGATATTCTCCAAGTATTGAAAATATAGGGATTGTGGATGTGTGTGTGTATCTTTGAAAAAGGATTTTGAGATGAATATTTAAAAGTGAATTTAATTAATAAATGCCTAGTGTTGCTAGCCGCTTAACCAATGTTGGATTTCCCTATGGAAATAAATCCCTGATTGAGTGTTTGTTATTCAATAGTTAAACAACCTACTATCGAAATTGGACCCAAACGTAACTTTGGAAATATCTAGATGAAACACAAGAGTTATAAGGCACAGTCGTCTTTGTGATGTTGTGTTGTGCGTATAAATCTTGTTTCGTTCTTCTAGGACATTGATAAGGAAATCCATCCACTAACGATTAGGAGGTGAACTCCAATCTTATCTTTGACTATTTAGTTCTTAAATAACCCGGGTTGAGTTTATCGAAAATTACCAAACGTTGTTTCGAAGAGACCAAGAACGGATATGTTATCTGAAAACCACTTTGATCCAACAAGTGTGTTTCGAAGTGAAGACATCTTAGAGATGATGGAATCTGGAGACAGAGCTCTCAAGTGTTTCTTTCAATCCCAGAACGGACTTGCATGGATGAATGATGGTATTGCATTGTCGCCTAGAGCAGTGTTAGCATTTCAAGTGGAAAGTAATATATAAAGGTAAAATGTAGCCTCAAACCTCTTCAAACGGGAAATAACAAAAATCGGGCATGCAGCAGGGCCAAGTGGGTCACTACCATCAGGGTACGGTCATTCCAAATCTAGATTGGTTACTATCTATTTATGTATGCTTCAGGGCCCAAAGCGGGGTGATCATATTCGGTACTACTAATAAAGTGGTAGACCAATCCTATGTGGCAGGGGTACAAGATGTTCTTGTCAGACCCCGGTGCATTTAACTAGAGATGCACCTTCGAAAGGTAGTTATTTACCTTATCATAGCATGGAATCCAATCTTCGATACGAGCCTTTGATTTTGTTATAGAACTTGGTATGCTGGAATTTAATTAATGTAACAATTTCGATTATGATTAATAAGTATTTGTATATTAGACATTATTATAATATTAGAGGATTTCATATGAAATGTTTTGATTATCATAAGGTAAAAATCTGTCTGTGTTTATGTGTGGCTTAGTCTTACGAGATATTCTTGATTTTCAAATGGTTTCCTATAACTTTTAAATCTAGTTGGGTGTATTTTCTCATGCTGTTTTTCCAAACTTACTCAGATGTTATTTTATTTTAATGCTCGAATCAGATCGAGTATATTACAGATTTAGTTGAAATGCTTTGGAGCTTCTAGAGATGAGCTAAAGACCCAGAGACGTATTCATGTATATTGTTATTTTTCTGTTGTTTTTGTTATTGAAGTCATCAATATTTATGGGGACAGGTTGTTATAATTGTCCAAGCCGATGATTGTTATTTGTTGTTGTACTCTAATGGATGTATGTATGTAACAGTTTCTCTCTGTAAAGATCATTGATATTATATTATATATGTTGTTCCGCTGCGATTGTGAGATTCTATGTTATTTTAGTTTCTTTTCCTTCTTCTCTACTTCTTTCCTTTTTCTTTCCCCTAACCATACATCTTTCCATTTGATTTGGGTTAGACATATATGGTTTATTGTTAGCTTCAATAGTGTGGATTAGCAGTTTGTTACACTTGGTATCAGAGCTTAGGTTCGGCGAATATATAGGCTTTGGTAAGAATTTACTCATTTGAGATAGGGTAAGTGAGACCCTAGGATGAGTTTGAGTATATTATATATATGAGCGTGTATTTTCTAGCGATTATAAAAATATTATGTTAATTTTCTTTTTAAGTAGCTTATGAATTCTAGTCGATACGTGAGATGCCACATTATTGTTGGGGGTTTCTAAATGCTTAAACAAGGCAGACCGACACAGTATTGTTTTAAAAGTGGGTAAATGAAATAATTTTACCTAAATTATATCTTTATATATAAAAGAATAATTTTTAGAAATTATTATAGTTATATATGGAGTGTTTGGTTATTGGTGAATGATAATATTTGATTATTATCATTTGTTGTTGTTCTAATTTTTTTTTTATTGTTATAGCCTAAACAAAGATGAATAATTAAGAAATGAGTTATATAAGAAAGTGAATTTATAAATATGGATTTTAGAATATTGATTATAATAAAAATAATCAACATATGTGAAATGAAATTTCATAAGTATATCTAAAAAACATGATTTGTAGATTAAATGGATTTAAAATAAGGATTTGAGTAATTAAGTCCCATTAATTTGAATATTGTTTTTCAAGGGTTTTGGAAATATAATAGTAATATTATTCTGGAAAATATTTGGTTATAAATATTTTAAAATAGGATTTAAAAGGGACAGAAAGCACTGAACTCACTTCAGTCGTTAGAAAATAATTTTGGTGATGATTGCAGCATCATCGGCGTTCATTTTCGAGTTACTAAGTGAGGGATTGCTACCATTGAAGTTTTGTTTTGATAAAATAATTTTTTTTACATTCCAGAAGTGTAATTTGATATATAAAGGAGTTATGTATATATATATGATTTTAAAATGATTTGAAACAAAACCGAGTGTTTAAAATCCAGAATATTTCTATGTAAATGTTTTTAGAAACATAACATAATTAGTTTTTGAACTTTAAAGATGGTATAGGTAAGAAATAAGCTTACAACTTATGAATTTGAAAGGGATAAGTTAAAAAAATTTCTAATTTGTTGGATATAAATGTTAAAGAATGAAAATCATAATCTGAGATAGGTAATTAAATTTAAGTTAAATAAGATGATTCTGAAATGAAATTTAACTCAAGTGGGGTAGCGGAATGAATTAAATGAAATTGAATTTGAGTTGCAAAATGAATTGAATATGGTTGGAATGTTGTTTAATAGAATTGAGTATGAATTTAAGTTATGAAGTGGAAATAAACATTAGAAGTATTGTATAAAATGTTTTAAATGAATTTAAGTAAACAAATTTATGGATTGGTTGTTAAGTGTTGTTAGTATAAAAGAAAATATACTAAGTAAATTGAATATGAAATGAAATGTTGTTAAATATAATGTGAATAATGGAAGGCGAACTAATGAATGTAAATGGATCGAGTGTAAATAAAAAAAAGCAAATGGATTGAATGATAATTAATTAAATGTTAGTAAATGAATGTCAACAAATTGGGAGTGAGTAAATTGCATGATAAGAAGAAATGGAAGTGCATAAATATAGTGTTGACATTTGAAAATGAAAATTGATATAATGGTAAATAAATGGATGAATATTATTTTTTAAGGATTTCTCATATTACATTGGCTAAAATTGCATATAGTTATTGTATAGTCTATATGTTATATATTGATATTACTTCCTATATACTTGTTATCATTGTTTGTTGAGTGATTAGTAAGTGCGGATGGCGCATGCTTCACATTTAAAGCTCGCTTTCGTGTTATGTTGATTGTATATGCTTGTTAATGCTAATAAAAAGGTATATATCTCGGATTAATATCATATGGTTATATTTTTCCCAACGGGATGCCTCATCCTTGATGATGAGATGTATATTTGTAATTATATATACATCATAAATTTTTACGATCGAGCCATGCAAAGGAGACGCTTGCGAATTTTTTCGTAAATTTAAGGCGTTAATAAAATTTTTGAGAATTTTGGAAATAAACTAATAACTAAAATTGGATTTTTTTTATAAATTGAAATGATATTAGTTGATTTTTCGAATAATATTGGTAAATAACTATGAATGAATTTGAGGACCTAGAAAAAAGTTTTTACTATTTGATTTTGAAAAGTTAAACGATTTAATAGAATTTGGTAATCCATTTCAACTAATTGTTTTGGAAAGTTAATGGGTATATGGTATTTTTCTTACTTGGCAATTTCGAGGACAAAATTCCTTTAAGGGGGGAGAATGTAACGACCCAGAATTTTAGTCATTTGAATTTGGAATATTTAATTGTTTTTAAATATTAAAAATTCATTTTATAGGTTAAATAACCTAAATTTCAAATATAGTGATTATTTGATAATTTAATTGTTAAATTTGATAATTTGGAATTGTTTAATATTTTAAATCTTGAATTTAATCGAACGAAAATGATTTCAAAAGTTGATTTCAAATATTGAATAAGAAAGAAGATAATGAACTTTTGATTTGGAATTAAAAGTGATTGAACTAATTTTGGGAAATAACTCATTTTAATTAACGTATAAAAATAACTTTCCGGGGCACTGCCTCGAATTTCGACGAAATTAGTTTCATTGAATCCGAAATAGCGAGTTATAATATGCGATCGAATTTCGTGACGATTGGACGTATTGTTTGGTTGTGCGAGTTCGAAATGCATAGAAATTATTTAAAGGAACTTAAATTAAAATAATTTGATTTTGAAAGGATAACTTCTGAGTATGATAGAATTGTCTCCCGATATAAATATTCCATTGTATTTGGAATAAGGGTATAACATAGAACGTCAGGCGGCATGCCTCGTTTGAAGTTCGAAGTTTTCACGGATGAATAGTACTGTGAAAATTTTCTATATAAGGCCATCAACTATCTTCATTTGCTACCAAAACCCTAAATCTAATTTTCAGCCGCTATTAATAAGAGCTCCATCCAATGGCCAACTACGATCGGAGCTTCTAGAGCCTAAACTGGCCTTCGACTTCAACTAGAAAAATATATAGAGCATCAATATTAAGCTATACAACGGATGGATCATCGAGTCGTCGACTGAGGCGACAAAAATTTGCTCACATTCGCTAGCAGCTCGATCTCGTTTTTTGGGTTCGATTTGCGCATTACACGAGCATGGAGGAGGATGAGGCAGCAAGAGGGCTGTGCGGCTGTGGCGAGGCGCGTGGCGGTGGCGTTTCTTGGGTGGCACGACAATCGATCGAAGAGCGAACAAAAAAATTAAAAAATAAAAGTAGGCACTTGGATATAAACAATCGCGTGAACAAAGGGAGATAGAAGAAAGGTTAATTGAAATTGTTATGTTGATTATGCTAATTTTAATTATCTCGTATATTCATAAATTCATAACTTGTTCGTATGAGGTCGGTTTCGAGCGAGACAAGTTTCATTGTCTTCGTATCAGCGAATACTACGCTATGGAGTTGGAATGGACGAATTCAGAGCTAGTTGGAATTTTGAATTAAATTGAAGGAATCCAAACCGGAGCGCTTTGGCGATTTCTGGAATTTAGGTGAGTTAGTCTCACCTTTTTGGTCAACCATAAATATTTTTAATCGATAAAATTATTTATTGTATGTGTGAATATTTATTATTAGTTATAATTGATTGTTTGGATAATTTACTAATTATTATTAGCTGGATTGGATATATACCCGCCTATTGGAGCGGATGAGACCCTATTATGTTTCCGTGTAAAATCAGATGACCTTTTGTATACGAATTCCGCATCATAGCGGTTGATTTATATTTTTATGACTATATACTATATGTGATGCAGGAGGACAGGTTGGAGAGATCCAATAGAACTCCCCAAACTATTGATTTATTTTCATATGAATTGATTTATGATATATTGGATGTTATAATTGATGACATGGATATAATTTTGTTTATTTAGTGCTTTAGTAGCACCGGGCCTTATATTTTGGCATTTTAAAATACCATAAAATAGTGATTGATTTTTAAAAGGGATTTCAAATTTATTTTGGAAATTATATGTATTTTAAATAATTATTCTTGAATTATTTAAAGAAGAAATTTATTTTAAAATCAAAGGTATGATTTTTGGATATTGTAATTTAATAGCTTTATAAAATATTTTAAATAGAGATTTTGAATAGTAAATAAAGATTTTTAAGATCTTGGAACAGACAATCTTTTATAATAAATGGATATTGTTTTAAAAGGAAAATAGAAGTATTTTTATATAAATATTTATTAACCATTTTATATAAAGTGATATATATATAGGCACATATATTGTAATTTATTTATAAAGGTGGAATTTGTAAATATGTTAATTTATAAAAGTGATATTTTACAAAGAAAGCGAAGATTTGTAAAGTCATATTTTCGTCAATAAAGTATGCATTTATAACGGTGTTTATAAATTTAAGGAAACAATTATCATGCGATAGAATAAGAAAAATAAATCCAATGGTGGATTTACTATACGATATGGAAGGTCACTTTAGAAAATAGTTGATTTTATTTTGAAAATTGAAGGTGGGAGTAAATTGGAAGATGTCGAATGATTTTATAAATAAAAAGGAATTTATAGAAGGAATCCATAAATATGGGAGCAACGTTTTAAACGGGTTGAAATTATGTTTTGAATGGATTTTACGAATAAGTGAGATTTATTAAGAGATAAAGTTATAAATGGGGTTAAATAAAAGGGATTATGAAAGGAAGTTTCATAAAATAGAAGAGATTTATAAATATAATTTTATAAATATGAAAATGATCATGTTGGAAATTAAGTATGGACTTTTATCAAAGAAACATAATTATGTTTTAGAAGTTGTTATTTATATTAATGCTATTTAAAAGTGGTTTATCGATATTTTAATATTTTGAAAATGTTATTATTTGAATTATTAATTTGGTTTGAAATTAATCTTGATTATTTATTAGTAAATATTTAGAAATTGATTATTAGTAATTATAAAAATGTTGAAGATAATTTATTATTGTTTATTAAGAACGTTTGAAAATTTTCAATTACTATTTTTAAGATAGGTTTAAAGTTAATAATTATTTACTTATAATGTTTATTATTATATAATAGTGATTTAAAGTAATTGATTATTATTTATTTATAAATGTTTTAGATATTTATAAATAAGGTTTTATAAATAAATTTGGGCTTTATAAGAGAATTTTGTAAAATGTTTTTTAGAGGAGAATCATTCATAATGTACGAAGAGAGCTTTACAAATGGTTTTAGATAATTATAGAGGAGATTTATAATGGGTTATAGGTTTATAAGAAGTGCTTTATAAATATTTGCATGGATTATAAAAAGGTTTATAAATGACTCGAGAAATGATTTTTATAAATGGTTTAAAAAGGTTGTAAATGGTTTAAAAATGGTTTTTGATAAGATATTTCCTAAAAAATGATTTTTATAATCTCATTTTTCTCTCGTTTATTTCCTACAAAACCCGGGTTGAGTTTACCGAAAATTATCGAACGTTGCTTCGAAGAGACCAGGATCAGATATTTTATCTGAAAACTACTTCAATCGAACAAGTGCGTTTCGAAGTGAAGACATCTTAAAGATGATGGAATCTAGAGACGGAGTTATCAAGTGTTTCGTTCGAACCCAGAACGAACTTGTATGGATGAATGTTGGTATTGCATTGTTGCTTGAAGGAGAGTGTTAGCATTCCAATTGGAAAGTGCTATATAAAGATAAAACGTAGCCTCAAACCTCATCAACTGGGAAATGACAAAAATCGGGCATGCAACAGGGCCAAATGGGTCGCTCCCATTAGGGTATGGTCATTCCAAATCAAGATCGATTACTATCTATTCATGTATGCTTCAGGGACCAAAGCGGAGTGATCATATTCAGTACTACTAGTCAAGTGGTAGGCTAGCCCTGTGCGGTTGGGGTACAAGATGTTCTTGTCAGACCCCAGTGCATTTATCTATAGATGTACCTTTGGAAGGTAGTTCCTTACATTGTCATAACATGAAATCCAATCTCCAATACGAGCCTTCGGTTTTGGTTGTAGAACCATGTATGCTGGAATTTAATTAATGTAATAATTTCAGCTATGATTAATAAATATTTATATTTTAGACATTATTATAATATCAGATGATTTCATATGAATGTTTTGGTTATCTAAGGTAAAAATTTGTCTGTTTCTTATGCAGTGTAACGACCCCGAATTTCTGTCATTTGAAATTCGTACATTTAATTAATTTTTAATATGGAAAGGTTAAATTTATAAGCTGAATAAATTTTATTTTGATTATCCAAATTTAATTGGATAATTAAATCGACAATTTAATAATTGAAATTCCAGAAATAGTTGGAAACTGGGTTTAAAGTGATTAAAAATTATTTGTAAAGTTATATTAAATCATATTGGAGTTAGAATGATGTTATAAAATTTTTAAAATTGAATTAAAAGTTAATTTGAGAAACTTGAATATTTTAATATTTAATTGAAAAGTAAAAATAGCCATTTTTCAAACAGTCTCGGATTTCGATGAAACCAATTTTATTGGATCTGTAATGTTATATTATTGTAAGATTTCAAATTTTGTGTCAATCGGATTTACGGTTTGTCCGGGGCAAGCCAAAACGCATAGAAATAATTTAATCGATTTAATTCAAATTTGATCGTTTATTTCCGTAACTCACACATATGATCAAATTTGCTTCCGAACATGTTCCATTGTGTCCGGAACGTGGGTTAAACCCTACAAACGTCAGCCGGCACGCTTCGTTTAGAGTTCGAAAATTCGGAGATGAATAGTGTTTTCGAAAATTTTATATAAAAGGACCATAATACATTCATTTTTCACAAACCCTTCCTCTCTAAACCCTAGCCGCCAGTTCAACACTTTCAATGGCCGAGAAACACCCATGTTCTTCCCTTAATTATTTCAAATCCACGTATTTTTACAAAAATCTCTCTACTACAAAGTCGAAGAGTGTCGAGAGATTTATCCATCCATACGGTCATGATTTCAAATGAAGGCTCGACGTGGAGGCTGGGGGTCACGTTTAGGCCGACTTTGGGCTCGATTTTCTATGAAAATACGCAGCCGAGCTCGCCCTCATTCAAGGCGCGGTGCACAAGGGAGTGGGCTTCGGGATGGCATTACTCGATCGATGAAGAAGTGCACGTGAAGGCCGGGGCAATTAGGTTTAAGTGGCGGCCGATGGGTTGATAGCCTGGGAGTAGCGAACGGGGAAGAAAAGAAGAAAAAGCGCGGCCACGATGCTGAGTTGAAAAATCTACGGCCCTGATGTGATAGAGGTTAAAAAATATAAAAAGAAATTGAAAATTAATTTATATTAATTCGTTTAAAACTTTAAAACATTGTATCTTTGTCATGCGAGGTCCGTTTCGCACGAAACGACTTGCGTTGGAATCGTATTGTCGAATACTATGCAGTGAAGCTGGATTGGAATCGATTGGAGCTAGTGATAATTTTGGGTAAAATTAAATACTGCAACTGTTATTGAAGCAAGGTGAGAACTTCTCACTCAATCGAATTGCGTTTCGATTTAAATTTTAAATAGTTAGATTTAAAATTGCTTGATTGTGTTGATTGTATTCTTGAATGATAAATTGCTATTTGTTATTCTGAAATAGACCCTATACGCCGCATATTAAGCGTAGGTTATTTATTAAATACATATACCGCGATATTCCACCTTGAAGTGGAATTGGTATTATATATGTACTTGGAGTTGATTTTCCCGCATTATATAGCGGATGAGACCCTATTACGCCGCATAGTAGCGGATAATATTTTATAAAACCCATATACCGTGATATTCCGTATTGAAACGAGATTGGTATTGTGCTAACATCTGTGAATGTAGGGAAACAGGTTGGAGGGATCCAACTGGATTCCTCACCCGTATTGATTTATTTACAGATATTGTGATATATTCTGTTATCATATGATATATGATGTTTTGAATGTCGTGATTGTTATATATAGTGTAGTTGCAGCATTGGGCCTATTTTGGAAAATTAAAAGTGATAGTGATGATTTCAAATTTTTAAAGGATTTTAAAGTGATTTTTGAAAGTATACGTTTTATTAAATTTTGGAATTGATTCATTTTAAATAAATAAACGTTATAATTTTAATGTTATAAAAATTATGATTTTAGAGAAATATAGTTGAAAATTGATTTTTTTTGAAAATATGGAGTTAATAAATTATAAAATAGTTTAAATTGATATTTTTGAATTTATTATAAAAGCTTTATAAATAAGATTTATAAAAAACTTTGAATTTTTATAAATCAGAATAATTGAGTTATAAAGGTGTTTTTATAATTGTTAAAATAATGTTATAAATAGGTTTTATGAGTAAATAAGATTTACAGATTTATAATTGATGAAGTTATAAAAGAATTAATTTTCTAAATAAGAGGTTTATAAGTAATTAACTTATAAATTGGATTTTGGCATTTAAATGAGATTTAAATAGAATTTGTTAATTAAGGGATTTTATAAGTTGAAGTTTTATAAAATTTATATAGATGTGAATTTATAAACATTGTTTTATAAATCCGAAATCGACTTATTTTGACAAGTCAATTATTTTAGAAAAAATGTGTTGAAAAATGTTGAATTTGGTTAACGAAGTATATTCACGATTTTGGGACAGTGAATAATATATTAAAGAAACGTTTTGGGGAAGCGATCTTTTAAATAGAATTAAAACGATTTAAAGATGTTTTAAAATCTATTAAGCATCGAAACCATAGATTTCAACATTTTCAACATTCATTGTTGAAATAGACGTTTTCGAGGAATAAAAGGAAAAAGTGGACTATAACACTGTTGTTATAGTAAATGATTTTCGAAAGGAAATGTTTTGTAAAGTATTGGGATTTATATATCTATTTTAATTTCGAATCCCTATACTAGTGATTTTGGGTTGTCGTAACGATGTTTTACGCAACATCATTTTTGACTCAAATAAACGTGTTTAAGAGAATGTTTTCCTTAAAGAATGAAATATATACTTAATTGGATTTAAGTATATTGAATATTTTCTAAGTATTGAAAATAAATAGATTTGTGAATTACTTGTGGTTAAATAAGTATTTGGAAATGTTTTCCAATGTAGAAATTGAAATGGTTTAGAGAATGTATCTTTTTAAAGATAAATTGAAGTGAATATCTGGCAAGTTATTAATTTATGGAAGATTAATAAAAAGGGCCTAGTGATTGTTATGGTGCTGGATATTTGTTTGTTGGCCTTGATACTTAAATAACCGACTATCGATATTTACCTTTAAATGGGTATTTGTTGTGATTTCTTGAATTTGAATGCTACACTTATTTTAATAAATAAGCGCTCGTTATTCGGTTTAGCCGGGAGAGGACCTTTGTGTCATTAATCCCATTCCGAATAGTGATATGTCGTAATGGATAGCATTTGAAGACCGGTGTTGAAGGCCATATATTTTTGAAAACGGAAGGATTACCGTCGAATGACTCTGCATCGGCTGATCTCCGATATAGAGATTTTATCACCCTTTGTGATGGGAAGTCCGGTCGTGATTAGTGAATATCCGGATTGCAAGGGCTTCTTTGGAAGTGCCTTCGGTTCCGTTCGATCCCGTAACGGACTTGTATGGATGTGTGTCTGACATTACAATTTAAGATGTAAAGCTGGTTTCTATCAAATATATTTCTGTTGGTGGCGGAGAATTCATTCTCTTAGCTTAACACCCTTCTCTGAGACGTACGAACTCAGAGGTTATGTAGTTGATGGTTACTAGTGATACATTCCCAATTTGGTAATGTGGCATACGAAGTGCTGTTGAGCATTTGTTGATCAAAGCGTGGCTTTTATGAAAAGCATAGCTTTGTGGACGAGACTTCGTCGGACCTCACACCCCGAAAATGGTCAAAACAGGAAAGATGCGGCAAGGTTATTAGGGGACAGCGCCCACTTAGTGTATGTCATTCCTTCTGGGTAGATGTGGTATTATGGTATGGAGCCCTGATACTTAACATATGTTGTTGCTGCAAACTTATTATTTTTTGGTTGTTGGTGAATCTCGGGATTTAGGTCGGTTACAACCGGGGGATGGCATATTCGTGTCAGTAGTTACCCAGTTAGGGGTAACCCGTCCTTGTGTTGGCAAAGATCCGGTTAGGTTCTCGGGTCATCTTTCCAGAGACGTACCCATGTGGCAATGGGAAGTTCCTTGGCCTGACCATTTGTTGGGAATCCAAACTCCAATATGCACCTTGTACGGTTTTAGTTGTAGAACCTGCCATTTACTTATGGTGGTCACCATTTTTTAGATGGTATAGTAGGCATAGTTCGGAATGTCTATATTGGCTAAGATTTATATTATGCTTTCGAAATGTTTTCCTACACTTTGCACTTATAGTAATAATATCAAACAAATCTTTCTGCGTATCAAGCATGTTTGACTATCATAAGGAGAAATCTCCTCCGATTCTGCGTTTTCATTGTGTGTGTGTGCGGAAGGTCTTTGGTAGTCTCATTTTCTAAAAAGCATTGCGAATCTATTCTAAAATATTTCTTTGTTTGTTTTTAAAGGTAAACTGTTTTAAGTTCTCACACCAGTCCCATGACTGACCTAGAGTTTATTGTATCCTTCCTAAACTCTGGGTGCTCACCAATTTCCACACGGGCAGTCAAGAGTCAGGTTATCAGGATATTCTGGAATTCATGAGTTGCTGTAGAGATTTAGAGGCAAGCTGGATGGCTTGGCGTATCAACTAGTATATAGTATTTCCTTTCCGGTGTTTGTTGTTGTAAACTCTGATAATGTATTGTAATGTGATGTAATGTAATAACTGATATAGTTCTTTGTTTTAAAGATATTCATTTATCTATTATATGTTGTTCCACTGCGATTGTGAGATTCTAATATTGTTTCTGTTGCTTCTTCTTTCTTACTTCTTCTATCTCGTACCTCTTCTTTAACCCTAACGGTACGGTTTTTCGGCATTCAATTGCTCGGCAGTTGATACAGTGGACGTATTAATGTCGACTTTCGAGAGTCGAAAATCCCAACCTTTACATTTGGTATCGGAGCATATGGTTAAGTGACAACCTTGGCTCTGTTGGGAATTACTCATTAGAGATAGAGTCAATAGTACTCTAGACTGAGTTTGAGTGTAATGATAGCTATAAGCGCGTATTTGTTAGTGAATATAAAAATATATATTTTATATTGTGTTTGCTTATCCGTTGAGCTGTTTGTGAATTCTGGTCGGTATGTGGGACGCCATATTATCGATAGGGGTTTCTAAACTCTTAAACGGGGCAAGTCGACATAGTATCATTTTCAAGTTGGGTAAATGAAATAATTTTTACCTTGATTATATTATATATAAAGGAAATAATTTTTCAGAAATTATTAAAGTGTATATAAATTGATTGTTTGGTTGTTGAAATGTAAGAATATATATATAAGTTAATTAAAAGAATAATTGTATAAGCAAATGAATTATTAAGATGGAATTATAATTAATGTGATTTACAATTGTGAAATAATCTTATATATATACAATAAGTGAAATTCTATAAGAAAAAGACTTATAAATGTGAGTTATAAATAAAAAGGAATTTTTTTTTGAAAGAATATTAAGCACTGAATTCGCTACTGTTACTGAGAAATAATAAGGGTGATGACTACAACATCATCCGTATTATTTTCGAGTTTCTGTGTGATGGATTGCTACTATAGTAAATTGAAAATTTAAGTTTGGTTGTGAAAACAAATTTGAAATTAAAATCCAAGTTGTGATTGTTGAATATAAGTGAAACTAGTTTTGAACTTATAATATGATATAATAAATTTGACTTCGGTAAAAGTTAAATAGAATTTACTTTAGAATTGGAATCTGAATGGGATTTTGAACTTTTATAAACGGTTTATATAAATGATTTATAAAATTGATATTTTATAAATTAAAAATATTGGAATTATAAAACGAGTTTATATAAGTGTTAGAATGAAGTATAAATGGATGTGAACTTGAGTTATGTAATGAAATTCAACCTTATTTGTTAAATGAATTAGCAATTGAATTAATGAATGAATTGAATGTAAATCAATTGAATGTAAAAGAATTGATATAGAAAAATGAATGTAAGTGTTAATTCATTAAAGCTAATTAAAAGTGATGAACCGAATTGAATGAATGTAAGCAAAGTAAAAAATTTGGTAATGTTGGATATGCATTGTTTGTTAGATGATGGTTAGTAGATTGTATAGAAAATCCATTGAAATTGAATCGGTGAAACTAAAAGCTATGAAATTTGATTTGAATGTGGAAGTGAACAAACTTGAATATAAATTAGTGAATGCAAACTAATTGAAATTGAATATGAATGAATGCTAGTAAATCCAATGTTAATGAATCAAATGTGATTAATTGAAAAATCAATTCAATGAATGTTAATGAGAAGTGAATGAATATTGATTTGTTTATGGATTGGCTGGATGTTAGTTGAATGCTAGTTGGTTGATGGTTGAATTTATTGCTTTTGTTGCATTTGCTATATTGGCATATGTAGTTGTTAAAGTGATATATGTGGTATATTGATATTACTTTCATATATACATGTTTCTCATGTTTGCTGAGTGTTTAGTAGGTGCAGATTGTGCTTGCTTCGCATTTGGAGCTCGCTTTCACGCTATATTAGCCGTATATGCTCGCTAATAATATATAAGGTACATATCTCGGATTACATATCGTACTTTTACACTTTTTTTCCCAGCGGGATGCCTCGTTACTTGATGAGATGTATATTTGTGATAAATATATTGCCATTTTTTTCAGATCGAGCCGCGCAAAGGAGACTATGGCGAAATTTTCTGAAAATTTAAGGCGTTAGAATATTTTTGAGAAAATTTGAAAATTTTGAAAAGATAACTAAATATGATTTGAAAACTTAGTAAAGTTATTGTAAGAAGTTTAACTATTGGATTTTGGGAAAGTTAAACACTCAAGTGAATTTGAAATCTAATTTGAAATGGTTTTGAAAAGTTAATGGATTCTACAAATTTTTCTTTCTAGGTAATTTCGAGGACGAAACTCTTTTAGGTGGGAAGTTTGTAACGACCCAGAATTTCTATCATTTGAAATTCGTATATTTAATTAATTTTTAATATGCAAAAGTTAAATTTATAAGCTGAATAAATTTTATTTTGAATATCTAGATTTAATTGGATAATTAAATCGACAATTTAATATTTGGAATTCCAGAAATAATTGGAAACTAGGTTTAAAGTGATTAAAAATGATTTGTAAAGTTATATTAAATTATATTGGAGTTAGAATGATGTTATAAAATTTTTAAAATTGAATTAAAAGTTAATTTGAGAAAATTGAATATTTTAATATTTAATTGACAAGTAAGAATAGCCATTTTTCAAACAGTCTCGGATTTTGACGAAACCAGTTTCATCGGATCCATAATGTTATATTATTGTAAGATTTCAAATTTCGTATCAATCAAATTTACGGTTTGTCCGGGGCAAGCCAAAACGCATAGAAATTAGTTTAATCGATTTAATTTAAATTTGATCGTTTATTTCCGTAACTCGCAATGTGATCAAATTAGCTTCCGAAACATGTTCCATTGTGTCCGGAACGCGGGTTAAACTCTAAACGTCAGCCGGCACGCTTCGTTTGGAGTTCGAAAATTCGGAGATGAATAGTGTTTTCGAAAACTTTATATAAAAGGACCATAATACATTCATTTTTCACAAACCCTTCCTCTCTAAACCCTAGCCGCCAGTTCAACACTTTCAGTGACACCCACATTCTTCCCTTAATTCTTTCAAATCCACGTATTTTTACAAAAATCTCTCTACTACAGAGTCGAAGAGTGTCGAGAGATCCATCCATCCATACGGTCATGATTTGAAATGGAGGCTCGACGTGGAGGCTGAGGGGTCGCGTTTAGGCCGGCTTTGGGCACGATTTTCTATGAAAATACACAGCCGATCTCACCTTCGTTCAAGGCGGTGGTGCACGAGGGAGTGGGCTTCGGGATGGCATTACTCGATCGATGAAGAAGTGCACGAGGAGGCCGGGGCAATTAGGTTTAAGTGGCGACCGATGGGTTGATAGCTTGGGAGTAGCGACCGGGGAAGAAAAGAAGATAAAACAAGGCCACGATGTTGGGTTGAAAAATCTACGGCCCCGATGTGATAGAGGTTAAAAAATATAAAAAGAAATTGAAAATTAATTTATATTAATCGTTTAAAACTTTAAAACATTGTATCTTTGTCATGCGAGGTCCGTTTCGTACGAAACGACTTGCGTTGGAATCGTATTGTCGAATACTATGCAATGGAGCTGGATTGGAATCGATTGGAGCTAGTGATAATTTTGGGTAAAATTAAACGTTTGTTTAATTTTATTCAAAATAAAACACTGCAACTGTTATTGGAAGCAAGGTGAGAACTTCTCACTCAATGGAATTACGTTTCGATTTAAATTTTAAATAATTAGATTTAAAATTGCTTGATTGTGTTGATTGTATTCTTGAATGATAAATTGCTATATGTTATTCTGAAATAGACCCTATACGCCGCATATTAAGCGGAGGTTATTTATTAAACACATATACCGCGATATTTAACCTTGAAGTGGAATTGGTATTATATATGTACTTGGAGTTGATTTTCCCGCATTATATAGCGGATGAGACCCTATTGCGCCGCATAATAGTAGATAATATTTTATAAAACCCATATACCACGATATTCCGTATTGAAATGGGATTGGTATTGTGCTAACATTTGTGGATGTAGGGAAACAGGTTGGAGGGATCCAACTGGATTCCTCACACGTATTGATTTATTTACAGATATTGTGATATATTATGTTATCATATGATATATGATGTTTTGGATGCCGTGATTGTTATATTTAGTGCTGTTGCAGCATTGGGCCTATTTTGAAAATTAAAAGTGATAAAGTGATGATTTTCAAATTTTTAAAGGATTTTAAAGTGATTTTTGAAAGTATACGTTTTATCAAATTTTGGAATTGATTCATTTTAAATAAATAAACGTTATAGTTTTAATGTTATAAAAATTATGATTTTTGAGAAATATAATTGAAAATTGATTTTTCTGAAAATATGGAGTTGATGATTTATAAAATAATTTAAATTGAGATTTTTGAATTTATTATAAAAGCTTTATAAATAAGATTTATAAAAAAATTTGAATTTTTATAGATCAGAATAATTGAGTTATAAAGGAGTTTTTATAATTGTTAAAATAATGTTATAAATGGGTTTTATAAGTAAATAAGATTTACAGATTTATAATTGATGAAGTTATAAAAGAATTAATTTTCTAAATAAGAGGTTTATAAGTAATTAACTTATAAATTAGATTTTGGCATTTAAATAGAATTTGTGAATTAAGGGATTTTATAAGTTGATGTTCTTATAAAATTTATATAGATGTGAGTTTGTAAACATTGTTTTATAAATCCGAAATCAACTTATTTTGATAAGTCAATTATTTTAGATAAAATATGTAGAAAAATGTTGAATTTGGTTAACGAAGTATATTCACGATTTTGGGACAGTGAATAATATATTAAAGAAATGTTTTGGGAAAGCGATCTTTTAAATAGAATTAAAACGATTTAAAGATGTTTTAAAATCTATTAAGTATCGAAACCATAGATTTCAACATTCATTGTTGAAGTAGACGTTTTCGAGGAATAAAAGGAAATAGTGGACTATAACACTGTTGTTATAGTAAATGATTTGCCGAAAGAAAATGTTTTGTATAGTATTGGGATTTATATATCTATCTTAATTTCGAATCCCTATACTAGTGATTTTGGGTTGTCATAACGATGTTTTACGCAACATTCGTTTTTGACTCAAATAAACGTGTTTAAGAGAATGCTTTCCTTAAAGAATGAAATATATACTTAATTGGATTTAAGTATATTGAATATTTTCTAAGTATTGAAAATAAATAGATTTGTGAATTACTTATGGTTAAATAAGTATTTGGAAATGTTTTCCAATGTAGAAATTGAAATGGTTTAGAGAATGTATCTTTTTAAAGATAAATTGAAGTGAATATCTGGCAAGTTATTAATTTATGGAAGATTAATAAAAAGGGCCTAGTAATTGTTATGGTGCTGGATATTTGTTTGTTGGCCTTGATAGTTAAATAACCGACTATTGATATTTACCTTTAAATGGGTATTTGTTGTGATTTCTTGAATTTGAATGCTACACTTATTTTTATAAATAAGCGCTCGTTATTCGGTTTAGCCGGGAGAGGACCTTTGTGTCATAAATCCCATTCCGAATAGTTATATGTCGTAATGGATAGCATTTGAAGACCGGTGTTGAAGACCGTATATTTTTGAAAATGGAAGGATTACCGTCGAATGACTCTGCATCGGCTGATCTCCGATATAGAGATTTTATCACCCTTTGTGATGGGAAGTCCGGTCGTGATTAGTGAATATCCGGATTGCAAGGGCTTCTTTGGAAGTGCCTTCGGTTCCGTTCGATCCCAGAACGGACTTGTATGAATGTGTGTCTGACATTATAATTTGAGACGTAAAACTGGTTTCTATCAAATATATTTCTGTTTGTGGCGGAGAATTCATTTTCTTAGCTTAACACCCTTCTCTGAGACGTACGAGCTCAGAGGTTATGTAGTTGATGGTTACTAGTGATACATTCCCAATTTGGTAATGTGGCATACGAAGTGCTGTTGAGCATTTGTTGATCAAAGCGTGGCTTTTATGAAAAGCGTAGCTTTGTGGACGAGACTTCGTCGGACCTCACACCCCGAAAATGGTCAAAACAGGAAAGATGCGGCAAGGTTATTAGGGGACAGTGCCCCCCTAGTGTATGTCATTCCTTCTGGATAGAGGTGGTATTATGGTATGGAGCACTGATACTTAACCTATGTTGTTGCTGTAAACTTATTATTTTGTGGTTGTTGGTGAATCCCGGGACTTAGGTCGGTTACGACCGGTGGATGGCATATTCGTGTCAGTAGTTACTCGGTTAGAGGTAACCCGGCCTTGTGTTGGCAGAGATCCAGTTCGGTTTTCAGGGCGTCTTTTCAGAGGCGTACCCATGTGGAAATGAAAAGTTCCTTGGCTTGACCATTTGTTGGGAATCAAACTCCAATGCGCACCTTGTACGGTTTTAGTTGTAGAACCTGCCATTTACTTATGGCAGTCACCACTGTTTAGATGGTAGCCATAGTAGGCATAGTTCGGAATGTCTACGTTGGCTAAGATTTATATTATACTTTCGAAATGTTTTCCTACACTTCGCACTTATAGTAATAATATCAAATAAATCTTTCTGCGTATCAAGCATGTTTGACTATCATAAGGAGAAATCTTCTTCGATTCTGCGTTTGCATTGTGTGTGCGTGCGGGAGGCCTTACGGTAGTCTCATTTTCTAAAAAGCATTGCGAATCTATTCTAAAATATTTCTTTATTTTTTTTAAAGATAAACTGTTTTAGGTTCTCAAACCAGTCCCATGACTGATCTGGAGTTTATTGTATCCTTCCTAAACTCTGGGTGCCCACCAATTTCCACACGGGCAGTCAAGAGTCAGGTTATCAGGATATTTTGGAATTCAGGAGTTGCTGTAGAGATTTGGAGACAAGCTGGATGGCTTGGCATATCAACTAGTATATAGTATTTTCTTTCCGCTGTTTGTTGTTGTAAACTCTGATAATGTTATGTAATGTGATGTAATGTAATAACTGATATAGTTCTTTGTTTTAAAGATATTCATTTATCTATTTTATGTTGTTCCGCTGTGATTGTGAGATTCTAATATTTTTTCTGTTGCTTCTTCTTTCTTACTTCTTCTATCTTCTACTTCTTCTTTAACCCTAACGGTACAGTTTTCCGGCATTCGATTGCTCGGCAGTTGATACAGTGGACGTATTAATGTCGACTTTCGAGAGTCGAAAATCCCAACCTTTACATGCGACGCGGTCTTACGAGGTACTCTTGATTTTCAAATGGTTTCCTATAACTTTTAAATCAAGTTAGATATGTTTTCTCACGTTGGTTTTCCAGACTGACTCGGATGATATTTTATTATAATGCTCGGGTCGGATCGAGTATTACAGATTTAGTTGGAATGCTTTGGAGCTTCAAGAGACGAGTTGAAGGCCTATAGACATATTCAGGTAAATGGTTATTTTTCCGCTGTTTTGTTACTGAAATTATCAGCGTTTATGAGGACATATTGTTAAACTGTCATGGCTGATAATTGTGATTTTTTGTTGTACTTTGATGGATGTATGTATATAACAGTTTCTCTTTATAAAGATCATTAGTATTATATTATATATGTTGTTCCGCTGCAGTTATGAGATTCTGTGTTGTTTTAGTTTCTTTCTCTTCCTTCTTCTTCTTCTATACTTTTTTTCCTCTTTGTTTCCTGTAGTTATCCGTCTTTCCATTCGATTTGGGTTGGATATGTGTGATTTATTGTCAGCTTGACTAGTGCGGATTGGTGGTTTGTTACACCACCCCTCACATTTTCTCTTTTAGTTTCTCTTTATTATTTATCTCGTGACCCTATCATTACACGATCTTTAGCCTACCACCCTTGAAGTCCACTGGCGCCCCTTGAAGTACGCCGTTGATCGTCTCAAATATCGTTTCATTACGTTTGAAATAATAAAATTAGTTTTATACCTTATTTTCAACAACAACAACAACAACAACAACAACAATAATAATAATTCATACCTTAGTTTGAAATTAAGTCAAAACATTAAATCATATTTATCCTTCGAAAGGAATGTTGAATAGAAGTTAAAAAAAACATCTCTATCCTCTTTTTTGATGGAGGTGGGATGAAGGTTTAGATGAATGTTGAGACGGAGATAATGATAGAGATTACGATGATGGTTTCTCCGTAATTTTCCTATTAGAGTACTAAAATTTATAAGTAGGAAAATTGAGTTTGTGATTTGAAGTGGGATAAAGGGAGTTTGAAATGATGGCAAGACAAAAGGAAGAACGATAAAATGGATAATTTAATAATTTTTATAAGGAAGAACCTTACCAAAAGAATTTCTCAAAAGTTTGTACATTTTTCATTTTATTTTTAAGCGATCTAGTCATTTCTATTAGGAATGACAATGGGGCGGGTTTAGAGTCCAAAACCGATTGACACGCCTCTGTTTTGGCCCATCTAGACTCGCCCCATTAGCTCAACCGGGCGGGTAGACGCATGACCCGTTCTTGAGAGCTTCAGGTCTAGGGTTGGGTTAGGGCTTGGCTGACCTGCCCCAATCCGACCCGTATTACTAAGATCGCGTGAAATTGATTTAATATTATAATGATGATTTGTTAATCTTTATATATACAAGTGAGTATGATATGGATATTAAAATATTCCAATCAATAAGCTATAAAATTTTGTAGTATTTAGCTGCATCAATGATAAATACAGTAACGGATGCATATTTTTTTGAACTATTTTGTACACCACATTTTTATTATCTTGCCTTATCATTGTAAACACATTGTTATCTGTATTTAATGTATCATTTAGTAACAATAAATATAAATATATGTACATTAGTACACAATTTTGAATCAATATAAAAACCTTACAGGGTCTCGTGGCAGGGCTGGTCTATCCTGATCCGTACGGGTTTCGGATTCGGCGTGAAATTCCAGATCGACACCGAATCTATGGGACGAATCCGGGGATGAGTCTAAAAAAATCAGAGATGGTTTGAGGCGCAAAAAAAACCGTCTCATTGGCATTCCTTCTATGTTATTAAACCAACTGGCATTGCTCATTTATGTCATTGTGCCAACGCTTTAATGAGAAATGACATAAACGCCCAGCCTACCCAGTTTTTTGACAAAATAATAGATATCCGGGTCCCATCCTATTCAAATCGTGACTCACAGCATTTAAATTCCTCTTCCATCACTCCTTCCCCACCGCTTCTTTCATCAAAATCCACAGAAACCCCCAAAATAAAATAAAAACAAAACGTAACCCCAATAATGTCAGGCCAAACCGGGTCCTGCCCGCCAGTCCCTGACCCTATCCACTCCTGCCGAAACACAGCCGCTGCCACGCACATAAAGCTCCTCTCCCTCCTCCTCATCCTCCTCACCTCTGCTTTCGGCATCTCCCTTCCCGTTCTACTCTCACGCCTCATTTCCTCCAAATCCACCCCCTCCTCTTCCAGCACCCAAACCCTCTCACTCACCCTCATCAAATCCTTCGCCGCTGGCGTTATTGTATCAACTTCACTCGTCCACGTCCTCCCCGACGCCTTCCTCGCCCTCTCTGACTGCCACGTCTCCTCCTTCCACCCATGGAAAGACTTCCCCTTCGCTGGCGGTGTGTGCCTGATCGGAGTTCTGATTGCCCTTCTCGTGGACGTGGCGGCGTCCAACCATCTTGAAAGCGCCTGCGGTAGCAAAAGTGTTAGTACCGGTTCGGAGAAGTACGTGATGATTGAGAAGGGGAGTAACGGGTGTGAGAATAGCTTAGATGTTGTGGAAGACGAGGAAGACGAGGAGGAGAGATTGGTGGCTGCGAAGAGAAAGATGGTTAGCAAGGTTTTGGAAATTGGGATTATTTTTCATTCGGTTATTATTGGAGTTACAATGGGGATGTCACAGAATGTGTGTACAATAAAGACTTTGGTTGTGGCTCTTGCTTTTCATCAGGTTTTTGAAGGGATGGGTCTTGGTGGTTGCATTGCCCAGGTAACTTTTCTTTTAACTTTAATAATGAAGACTCTGATTGTAATTTTAAATGAAAGCATAGCTGTTTTTGTACCTGAACGCATTAGATTTTGTACAAAAGGCAAGAATTTATTCAATGTAACTGAACACTATATGTTAACAAATCTTACTAAGTTGGAAATTGTGTATATCTCACTTGGATGAGGCTTCAATTTAAAATACCATATGGACACGAGTTTATTCACATTTGTAGTTTTAGCAAATTAGCCTACCCTCTTTATTGTGTCGACATGTGATTTATCAGAGTGATTTGTTTGTGTTGGCTTACATGCTGTTATAAAAAATGTTGGGTCTGTTCGATTTCATTTTGTGTTTTGCGTTTTCCGTTTTCAACATTCATGACAAAATTTAAGAACGATAGGTAGGAAATTTAAAATTTTAGGTCATCACTATGACGTTGGAGGGACGGCGGAGTGGATGAAGGGACGACAAAGGAGATGGATTGTTTTTCATTCTTTTGTTATTTCTCCAAACAAGAAAAACAATACGAATTTGTTTTCGATTTTTTATGTTAGCTTCATTTTTGAAATCGGTTGTTTTTTAAAAATACATGCGTTTTGTATACCTTTTTTGTACGAAAACACAAAGCTAAAAATTACAAACCAAATGGGGCCGTAACATTCGAAAGCATTTTTCAACTTTGTTACAAGTATCTCATGAAAACATTCTTTTCTTATGGATTTGTTCTTAGTTCGAAGTTATCATAATATTGGCCAAATCTTAGGTGTGGAAAATAAAAGTCAGGAGTCCCAGCTTACCACACTCAAATTCCAAACAAATGAAAAGAGCTAGGGAATTTAACTCTTCAAAATCTACAAAAGACTAACCGTTTCATTTCATTACTTTAAGTCTCGCAAATTCTAGGGAATTGCTACATATATTAGGAGACGACCACTTTTGTGCCATTATACAGTTTGTATTTCTAAATGATACACGTATATTTGTTTCACCATTTATGTATTCTTTGGTCAGAATTACTAATATCATCAATGCACTAAGATGACTCAAAATGTCAGTATCATCATGGCTTCCTTTACTTTGACATAAGAAGAAGTTTTGATCGATGTTCTCTTGATAAAAACAAGTTTGCCAGTTTAGATAGGTTTGGTTTGAAAATGATTTTTGTGTTTTACGTTTTCAGTATGTATGTCAAATGATGTAGAGGAGGTGGAGTTGGAAGATCCTAGTAGTTTCAACAAAGGGGAAGGAAGAAGATAATTTATGATATTTCCCTAAATGCTGAAAAAACAAGAAGTCATTTTCATTTTTTTTAATACGTTTAAACCATTTTTTGTCTACTTTTCATCTTTTGTGCATTTAAAGTACAGGTTGAAAAAAACGTAAAACACAAAACTTGTTTTCAAACCAAATAGTACCTTTTAACTTTTAAGATTTTATAAATCATGTACCTTTAACTTTTACGATTTTATGAATCATGTATGTTACACTCTATCTGCAGTTGAACGTTTAACCCAGCTTTATGCATTTTTTGAAAAGCATGACTAGATAAGCAGTTGGACATTCTATTTCATTGTTGATTGAAAGATACAGAAAAACTTATCAATTGGTTATTGGACAGTGTTAATGCAACTAAAAAACCTTTGGTGTCTCTATCGTTCCACTAAAACCTTTTATTTATAGTGACAAAAGTGTAAACCTCTAATGAGCATCTACACATACTACATGACTTTGCAATATGTATGATTAATTTACTCAGTGGACGACTGAAATTATCTTTTAAATTAGTACCGTATGATATTTGTGCTGTCCATTTAGTTTGTCTATAACCTGTGTACAATGTATGTGTAATAACTAGGTATGATCCATCAACTTGTTTATTCAGGACATGCTGATTAATATGAATTTACACTTATTTTAGTCAAAATTTTAAGCTTTCTACGTGCCTTGGTAAATTTTCATTCTCATACCATAACATGCATATTTATATGAGTACTAATAAAATAAATTAATTTGCAGGCTGGTTTTGGATTGGCGACAGTTGGGTATATGTGCCTGATGTTTTCAGTTACCACGCCATTAGGGATACTTCTAGGAATGTTTATATTTTACTTAACTGGATTTGACGACAGTAGCACACATGCATTGATTGTTGAAGGACTATTAGGTTCTTTGTCAGCAGGAATCTTAGTGTACATGGCACTTGTGGATTTAATAGCTGCAGATTTCTTTCATAGCAAAACAATGTCATCGAATCCTAGATTAAAGAAGGCATCATATATTGCATTAGTGCTTGGATCTACTTCTATGTCAATACTTGCTCTTTGGGCATGATGATGCAACATATATAGAATTGAGAAACAATATGGCGTGGTATGTTTTTCATAACATATATGATATTCAGTTTCTCCTTTTCTTTGCCTGCTATACGATAAGCTCTTTTTATATAGTATGGTTGAACACTTTAGGATTGAATTACCATGGTTATTTATGACCAACTTGAAGTTGTAATGCTATTGCTTTTAGTTGGCAATCAAGATATATACGCAATAAAGATAAGGTTTTGTCTGAGTAGACACTTAATGTTATATGGTTTTATCCTACTAATGACTGTAACTGTACCACTTTTTGGACTCAGCTTTATACATGACAATGACGTTGACAAATACATGGATGTAAGCATCCATTTACTTTTCTTCCAATAGTTTAAAGGTCTTTGATGAGAAGCTTCCACGCAATCCGGCTTGTTACTGTAGGGAATGCAAAAAATTTGTTTGCTTAATGGAATTTGTCCATACAGGGAATGTAAAAGAGAAGGTTGATGATTCTACGCTGGTATATGGTCGGTATTCATATACAATGGCTGATATAGTTCAATGTTCTACAAATCTATAATGGATTAGGTGCTAGTTATTTGAAGACAAAATAAAACACAATTTGTGACACAAAAGATTTAATCTATTGGATCTTTTTGTTTTTATATGGAATGTGGAAATCGGGTGACAATGCAACGATGAACATCAATTGTGTCACCAATTATGTCTACATTTTGAGTTTCAGTGGGTTTTCCAACGGGTTAACCAAGTGCATGAGTATTATGGGAAATTTAACACGTGTAATTAGAAAATGTCCACGCTTAAAATTGTGCAAATAAATCCAATATAATTTTTGCTTTGAGATGTATTTGCAAATTAAATGTTTAATTTTCATGTGTTGATTTGTTGGGACACGGGAACACCCAATTTGGTCGTAGAACAGTTATGACATACTCTTTCATTAATTAGGGGAGAAGGTGTATTTTTGTGTCATTTCAAAATTATCTGATGATTATTAGCACATAAGGATTTAGCATATCCATTAATGAATGAGAGATTGTTTGCCTTATCTGCTTAGGGCATCTACAACAAATACAACCTTCAAAATTCAGCGTCAATTTCAGGGTTAAATGACCTATTATTGCCTAACAAATGGACTTTCAATTTTTGGACGTACCCCGCTTCAGCTTCTTGAAGCGGGATAATCCAAGTAGGTTGAATTGGGTCTGTTGATCCATGATTATTCAGTTGAGCGGAATATTCAGCTAAAATCTCCCTTTGTTGGAGATGACCTTACAACTTTATGTATATTCTCCTATTGTTTGGTTTCTTTCAAAAAGATCAAAAATATGTTTAGCAACTCCTTAAAAGTAGTTAAAACTATTTACAAGTAGCTTATTTCAATTTTGATGTTTGAGAATTTATTATAAGTAGCTTGCAAAATTAGCCAATAAGTAGAAATTTAAAAAGTAATTATTTTTTATTTTATGACTTATAAAGCAATTTTACAGGCAATTCCGATCAAACATTTCTATCTAGAAATCAAATTACATCCAAACACTTTACTTATAAATCACCGTTTAAAAATACTTATAAGTTATTTGTCAAACTTCTTTTAAGGAGTTTCAAAATAAGTTGTCAAACTAGCCCTAGATATGAATGTAAATTTTTTTTCTTTATTATCACAATTCAATTACACACACATAGATTTTATGGAACTTGGAAAAGAAAAATATGTGTTGCCAAGGGGCACAATCGTAGTAATTGTTTGAATAAAAAATAACACAAACATCCCAGAAGCAATTGAAAGCATTAAAAATGTATAGATCTAATGTGGTAAACGTAAAAACAGTATAAAAGAACAATTTTTATAATGGTTCGGTAAATACTTCAACTTACGTCCACTTCAATGATTACAACTAAAATCTTATCACAATCTAGTAGATCTCTGATTTGGGAGTGTTTGGAGTGTTTAGGAAAGACGAAGATAGAAGAGAAATCAAGTGCCAAAAAGTTCTCATCTAGTTCCTCTAGGTCTTCTATTTATTGGGAAACTACCTAGCAAAACCGGAGGCCTATGGAATATCAAGTTCAAGTCCAAGTCCAAGTATGTAGAAGTGAGCATCGGGGCCTAAACGTCGATAAAAAGCTCTTGATACCGACTAGTTTTGGTTGATGCGAAGAGGTTTTGTCTACTTGTTTTCTTGATCTTTCTTCTTGCTAGGTCTTTAAGTTCTGGATTTTTGATGGAAGGTTTCCAACAAGAGGTTTTCGTCGAGAGGTTTTGCATATTTAATACTTAGTTAAAAATTGTCGAGTTCCTTCATTTTCTTTATTCTAGATAATCCTCAAGCTTTTGAATCCATTCCTTCATCAATTTATAGTCAATTCGCTCATTTCGATCCGCTAAAAGACTACGGAAAATTTGGTATAATACTTGCCCCTCAAAGTATGCTTATGAATGTAAGGTGTGCTTTGCTCAAGAACAAGTTTCTGTAGTGGTCCACTTCTGGCAGTCAAGCTTTCCAACTATCCATCGATTCAAGTTGTGGTGAATCAACCGGTTCTTTAGGATTCTCCTACAAACCCGTGGTCATTCCATGCTCTCATAGCTAAGGACTCTAGTCCTTGCTTAAGTGTTAGTCATTAATCGCGATCAGTCCATTTTCATCCGGAGTTATCATATCATATATCAAAATCATCCCGTGTTCGTCTGATATCTATCTATCTTAGTCCGATTACAAGACATTCAAATCCTAAGATCAAGTCAACATCCACTTTAAGGTCTGATCTCATCAGATTGTTTATCATCCAGTCTAGGGTTCGATCTCTTCGGATCGTTTAACATCCAATCCAGGGTTCGATCTCTTTGAATCATTTAATATCCAATCTAAGGTTCGATCTCTCTGGATCCTTGCGGAATCCAATCCGCTCACTCTCTAGCAAGGGGACTCAACGTCAAGCAAGTCCATCCGCTTACTGTTCGGTAAATGAACTTACTTTCCTGTAGAAGTTCATCTACACGTTCTCCGCAAGGGAACTTGCACCTTATGGTCATCATCCCATCTTTCCGGATGGGACTACCATGTTTTATCAATATTAGTCATCACATTCAAGTGATTTTCAAAATCAAATATTCAATCAAAGCAATCCAACAAACATCCTAGACATTCATCTCAGACATCAAACTCAAAGCATGTCTGAAGACCAATTGAGGTCTCGTACACGTGTAACCGTTTGAGGTTATTATTGTGTTATCTATTCAAAACGAAAAGTAAAATGTGGGAAACAACTTGACTCCTGTGCTTCCCTATCCTGGGATTACCAATCTCGATCCAAATCATCGATCGTGTCTTGATGCGTTTTCTATGGATGGTGGCCACTCCGGCTGCATCATTGCAGTTTGGTTCTTTTACATACTGTTTAGCCGATTACTCCGAACAAACTCCTCTATCAAATCATGAAGGTGTCTGCATTCATTCGTTTCATATCCATCCATCTCATAGAAAATGTAAAATCTTCCAGACCCTTTCTCCCGATCTGTGGGTTCCCCCTTAGCTAGTTTCTGGTATGGGATCTGTCCCCAATGTCTAGGTATATCTTCTCTGGGGTTTCATTTAGATCAATGTAAGAAGAGAATTTTGTTTCCCTCCTCTATCGCTTTGGTCCTCCGAAGCCGTCCTCAGCTTTTCGCTTTCCTTTGTTTCCATCATTTCCTGCTCCGGACGGTCCTCCGTCTTTCACAGCATTTACTTCAGAGTTCTCAGCTTCAACATCCTCGTGACGCAAATACCTCTCTACCTCATGATAGAACTTTGTAAGATCCATTGGTAGATCCATTTCCAAAGCAATTTAAAGTCAGTTTTACTTGCAACTCTTGGAACTGCCGCCATCAGAATTATCGATTGATCCGGCTTTTGAACTGCAGTGGCTGCCACGTTAAACCTTTTCAAGTAAATTCTAAGGGTCTCTTCAGCCCTTTGCTTCACATTCGATAGCGTCATCATATTCTTTGGTCGTGAAATATAAACCCTGAAGTGTCTCATGAACTTATTCACTAACTCGATCTATGTGTTTATTGACTCATTCTCCAGCTGTATGAACCACATTGCTACTAAATCTGTTAAATATAATGGGAAGCACTGTCCCATCATCTTCTCAGAAACACCCAACACCTCCATATGTCGGATGTACCTCATTAGATGACTGGTGGATCTGTCTTTCCTCATACATTTTCAACGTCGGAAGCTTAAAATTAGGAAGATTCCTCGCATATCTGATGTTAGGGGTAAATAGATTTCTATTTATGTCCTAACAACTTCTGAGGGTCTACCTCTCACTGTCCTTATGACCATCTCAACTATTTGGTTGTCGTCATCTAATAGAAGTCTTCGATCAATAGCTGCATTTTGTCATCTGTTCCTATGGGAAGCTCCGACACATACTCCTCTGGCTGCACATCTGCATTCCGTTCCACACATCCGACTTCGTTCTGCTCCCCATTCCTACGAGGAAACTTTGGCACATATTCCTTTGGCTATCGTGCATTCACGTTCCGATTTGCGTTTCTTGCTGCAGCATTTCTCGGCATTCCGGCTCATCCTAAGTTTAAACCAACATTGCCCCTAGAAAATTTATCTCAATATCGACCCGATTCAGATCGGTACCGACCAATTCTGGTCGTGGGGGCGTTACTCCGGTTTGCTCTGCTCCAACTCCTAATGATCCTGCATTAGTTCCTGGTCTTCGGTTCTGAATTCCAGCTGGTTTGGCTGTTCTTTTTTGCTCCATCATTCTGAAAAATTCATCTAGCATCTTCTGTTGTCATTCCATTATTCCATCTTGCATCTCTTTTATTATTCTTTCAGTCTCCTCTTTTTTCACGTAGATGGATTGATTAGAACTCGGGGATACCTCTTGGTTGTCCTCATGCTCTGGTTGACTTCCTTCGATCATAGATCCAGTGCTAGGTCTCTTCATTTTCTTCAAACTTCAGATCCAAGCTTTAGGTTGTCATATCTAGTTCTTTCTCAGTGAAAGCACAAAAAATGTTTGCACCAAAAATAACACAAACATCCAAAAAGCAATTGAAACCCAAAAGCAATTGAAAGCACCAAAAATGTATAAATTTAATGAAATGAAATGTATAGACATAATTTTTATAGTGGTTCGGCAGATACTCTAGTCTACATCCACTTTAATCTTTATTTTTGATTAATCTCTCTAGAATACAATGATTATAACTAAAATTTGACCACAATCTAGTAGATCTCAGATTTGGAAGTATTTAGAGTATTTGGAGAAGAAGAAGATAGAGGAGAAATCAAGTGGCAAAAACTCGTTCTCTGGTTGCTTTAGATCTTCTATTTATAGGGAAACTGCTTAGCAAAATTGAGGACCCATGAAACATCAAGTCCACGTCCAAGTCCAAGTATGCAGAAGTGAGCATCGGGACCTAAACATCAATAAAAAGCTCTCGGCATCGACTGATTTTGATGTCGAGAGGTTTTGTCTACATGTTGTCTCGATCTTTCTTTATACTGCTCAACCTTCAAGTTCTGGGTTTTCGACGATAAGTTTCCGATGAGAGGTTTTCGATGAGAGGTTTTGCATATTTAATACTTAGCAAAAAATTGTTAAGTTTCTTCAATTTTTCTTTTCTTGATAATCTTCAAGCTTCCGAATCCTCTCCTTCATCGGTTTGTAGTCCAAGTCGCTCGTTTAAATCCATTAAAAGAATGTGCAAAATTTGATTATAGCAGTATTATAAATATACTCAAGTTGAATTGATATCCTAGATGTCAAAGCTATAAGATCAAATAAAAGATTTCTTTTAACCTAGCGATCTTGTCATTTCTGTCTGGCTAGTGAAGGACTTGTTCCACTTTCAACCATTAATTATGTTAAATGTTATTGTAAAACTAAACTATGTAACAATGAGTTCTTGTGAGCTGGAGCGGATCTGATGTACAATTAATGCATTTTTATGTTATAATGGAGTATTTGAGCGGGATAGTGGGAAATAAATTTTTATTAGCGGATATTTCTGATTAATATAAAACATAATTGATTAATATGAAAATAGAAACCAACATATAATTCGTAAAATTTTAGATTTGAGAAGTTGGTTTAGGAAGTAATTTTATGGACTTAGCTACTAATAAATTGCTTTCAATAAACAATAATAATATTAAATATTCGAGAAATTAGCTAAAGTTTTTGTTAGTAAACCTAAGGACCTAATGTAACGACTCGGATTTTTCTGTCATTTAATTTTGGATATTTAAATGGTTTAAATTCTTGATTTGGAATTATAATTGAGTGAAAGTTTTTAAAATCTAGAATTTCAAGCGATTTCGTAAAATTTTGAAAATCGTCGATTTAATCGACGCATTAAAATAGCGATCCAGGGCATAGTCTCGAAATTTAACGAAACTAGTTCCATTGAATCCATAATAGTATATTTTTGTCGGATTTCAAATTTCGTAGTGTTTGGAGTTATCGTTTGGCCGTGCGGTACAAAAACGTGTTGAAATTAATATCGAAAATTCAATATAATAATTGGGTTCAAAAAGCTATCTTCTCCATACGATCGAATTAGAACTCAAAACCTTTTCCATTGTGTTCAGAATATGGGTATAACATTATGAACGCCTAGCGTCACGCTTCGATAGGGGTTCGAGATTTTGAGCTATGTAATCAAGACAATTTGAATTTAAATAAAATATTTATATATAATTGACTTGACCAATATATTTCCATCAAAAAAATTTCCCCTTCACCTCAGAACTACTGTATATTGTCATCTACATGCAAGGCATCTTTTCCCTTTTTAATTCAAGTTCCCTCTTCGTTCAAACAGCCGATTGTCTTAGAGAAAAAGAACAAAATTGAATCGCGCCTGTTAAAAATCACGCTGCATTTCTTCATTTAAAATCACGAGTTCCTTTCCTAAAATCAGAAGAACAAAATCGACTTTGTATATAGTATAAAAAAAGGAACGAAGACTTCGTTTGAATCAGATGGAGAATCGTAAAGGGGAAGGTCTGACTCTCGAAATGGAAATCGCGAAGGCGTGGGCGACCGGGGCCACGCGCTCGATAGAAAGTGGGGAAGTCGCGATTTGGTGGTCATAGGAAGGCGGCGAGTTGGACGTCGAAGTTGCGGGAAGGTGGGGCGACTGTTGCAGAGGAGGTTCATGGCTTGTTCTGACAATGATGCGGTGGTCTACGATGTGAAGCAAGGGGAGCAGCACGTATAGGGCGTGCCTCGGTGGTGCTCAGGCGACCTCAAGGGGGGGAAGGGGGTGCGGTGATGAGATGGAAGTGATTGGGGGTCTTGTGTCAACGACAGGTGAAGGTGACAGATCAGTGTTTCGGGTAGCAGTGATTTGGGATCTTGTATAGGTTGAAGCCAAATTGTTGAGATCTCGGGTATATTTTGGGTGAGTGTTCGATGGTAATTAAGATTTTTGAATTTAAGGTTAAGTAAATTAGTCGTTAAGTAATTTGTTTTATTAAATAACTAGTGATTAATTAAAATTAAAATTTGTAATCATAAATTTATATAATTTGAAATTTTCTCATACGAGGTTTGAATTGCCGGGGATCAGTCGTATAGGATTCGAAGCTGCGGAATCTGCGAAGTAGAATTTTAAAATTTGAATGGATTCCAAAAAAAATCAAGGTGAGAATTCCTCACTCATTTGGATTGCCACATTTAAAATTTGAATGTTTAAAATTAAATTATTTGATGCTTGATTGGATTGATAAATTATAATTATCTTTGGATGATTATATAAGGATGATTATATATATAGTAGTATATATAGTAGTAATTGGAGTGATATTCCCGCACATTATAGCTGATGAGACCCTATGCGCCCCGCATAATAGCGAATGACCCTATATACAGCGATATCCCCTTTGAAGTGGGATTGGTATTTTTTATTGTTGTTTAACATCTGTGGATGTAGGGAAATAGGTTGGAGGGATCCAACTGGATTCCTCAAATATATTTAGTGTTTTCATATATATAAAGATATACGATGTGAATGAATAATCTACTGGATTATTGTGTATTGTAAATTTTTAAATGTTATAATAGCATAGAAATTAACTTTGGTATATCAAATACCAAAAATATTATTTTGAATTTTTAAGGAATTAAAAGGAGATTTTTAATATAAAAATATGTATATCAGAAATTGGATTATTTAAAAGAAATCGTTTTGAATAGGGAAAAATTGGTTTTTGATCATACTAAATAATGTGGGAAAAATATTTAAATAGAGATTTTAAAATAAATTATATAAAGGAATTTTTAAGATTGTATTTTAATTTGATACTCGGGAAGGAATACAGAAAGAAGTTGAAATCGATGTTAAAAAAATAGACTGGCAAAAATGAATGGAATTTATAAGGAGTTGAATTTATAAAATGAGATTTTGTAAATGAGATTATTTTTAGTGGAACTGAAAGGAGTTATAAATATTTATAAACGATGTTTATAAATAAAGGAAAGTAATATCGGATGATAGATTTGGAATGTAAATTTATATTTGAATATGGAAATAGGTGAGAGAAAAATAGCTGATACTATTTTTGAAGTGAAAATGATTAAGGAGACCGAAATAGAAGTGATGTGATAGAAATCGAGAGGGATTATAAATTAAAATTTGGTTACTGAGATTTAAAAATATATTTTTATTAATAAGCTTTTATTTTAAAGGAAATTTTTTATATATTAAACTACGTAAATTAAAGTCAGTTAGTATTGAAATACCTCAGAAGTGAATTTTTCAAATACTTAATATTTATTTTAATAAATTCTAAAATTTTAAACCTGTTTTGAAAAGTGATGTTATAAAGAGTGCTTTAATATTTTAGATAATTATGTGAACATATCTTAAAAATAATTTTTTTAATTTTCTTTTAAATACTTAATTTTTATATATATATATATATAGTTTTTTAATGTTTTAAATTTATTTACAAACATTCTCAGAAGTCTGGGAATGGAGTAATTCGGTACATGGGATTTATAAGGAAATTCTTAAAATGGAATTGGGAAGAAAAGTAAGAAAATTTCCGTAGAAGTTAAATAAAGTGAACTTCGAAAGATGAAATAGAATTCATAAAGAAGTACAAAGAGAAATTGAATTTATAAGCAAGTATAATTGGCTTTGGAAATATTCAGGGAATTACTTAAGGAATTTCAGAATTTATAGAATTCGTTATAAACCAGCCAAGGAATTTACAAATAAAATTGAAAATGATTTTGAGAAATAGGAAGTAGGAAATAGATGGGATACTTCCTAAGTGTGAATATAAAATGAAGTGAGAAGAAATATTCTAAATATTGGGATGGGTGGAAATATTCCGTTGAAAATGTAAGGATTGAAAACTGTTTTCAAATGTTGAAGAACTGGAAGTAACATCTTATAAAGATATTTTGAAATAAATTTTGAAAAGGTTTAAAATAAGACCTGATGTTTGTTCTTGGATGTGAATTGATAGTTAAATAACCGACTATCAATTTTGGCCAATTTCTTTAATCGTTTCGAAGAGACCGGGATTGGATTTAATTATCTAAAAACCACTTCGATCCGGTTTGAACGTAACGAATGAATATCGTGAAGATGACGAAGACGGTGATTCGGTTTGTCCAGACCCAGGACAACTTGTATGGACGAATGCTATCAGAACATCGTCATTGGAGGACGATGAGCATTCTAAGTAGAATTTTGTTCTTGAAGGGTAACGCTTAGCCTCGAGCCTCATCAACCGTGAATGGCTAAAACAGAAGAGATGCGGCAAGGCTAAGTGGGTCGCACCCAATTAGGGTATGTTATCACTTTGCTAGATGTCCTCGGAAACCTATATATTATGGATATGGTTGTGCATGAAAGAAGGAGCGCTCGATGGTAAAGGTGGGAACGCCGAGGTGATAAGACATTCGGTCTATCCAGGTTAGAGGTTGGCCGGTCTTATGTAACAGGGGATCCCGGGGATGGTCCTGGGTACATTGTTCTAGATGTGTACTGTGATGGCGGTACCTTGGTGGCCCAGTCATTCGTTGAAATCCATTCTCCAATAAGCGTCGTACGGTTTTGATTGTGCCAAACTATGCTGGAACATGAGATGCAAGCATTTCAGCTATTTTCTATTTGCTTTCTATAGACACCATTATAATATCAGATGATTGTGATAAAAATTGTTTTGGTTTTCGTAAGGTAAAAACCCGTCGTGTTTATTTGTGACGTGGTCTTACGAGATACCTTTGTTTTCAAAGGATTTTGAAAACGTTAATAATTCAAATTGAGTGTGTTTTTCTTGCGCTGGTTTTCCATACTGACTCGGGTGTTATTTGATTATAATGCTCTTGTCAGACCGAGTATTACAAATTCATGATAGAATTCTATGGAGCTCAGGAGACGAGCTGAATGACAGAGGTGTATTTTCGTACTTGATGTGCTATATGAGGACAAGTTATTATAACTGTGCAGATTTGATGCAGTGATTGTTGTACTCTGATGATTGTAAGTATTAAACTGTTACAGATTCTTTTGTATAAAAATCTTTTTTTTATATATTATATTTTGTTCCGTTGCGATTGTTAGATTATGTGTTATTGTGTTCTATTTTCTTCTACCTTTTTCTTCTTCACCCCTAATGAACTGGTATTTCCGACACTCGGTTGCTCAGTATTTTATATAGTGGACGTATTAATGTCAATTTTCGAGGGTCGAAAAACCTGGTCCGTTACATTTGGTATCAGAGCTGAAGGTTAAGCAAGAACCTTGGCTCTGGTGGGGATTACTCATTAGAGATAGAGTCAGTAGTACTCTAGAATGAGTTTGAGTGTATTAATAGATATGAGCGTGTATTTGTTAGTGAATATAAAATGTTTTATATTGTGCTGGTTGATTTATTGAGTGCCTTAAGAACTATGGTCGGCACAGTTCGTACAATTGTATCGATAGGTGTTTCTAAACCCTTGAATAGAGTAATTCGACACAGTATTGTTTTGGAATGGGGTAAATGAAATAATTTTACCTAAAGATATATTTTGATATAAAAGAAATAATTTTCAAAAAAATTATTATATATAGTTGGAGTGTTTGGATGATAATATTATGATCAAATAAGATATAAAATTGGAAATGGTCTATATAACCAAAAGAAAATTTGTATAAGTATAAATCATACAACTGGATTATAATTAAAATTGGATTCAAACCAGAATCTGAACTTAAATCCCGGGAAGTTGGAAAAATGTTTTTCAAGTGGTGTGGAGAAAAAATATAAGTGTATTATTTTTGGGAATATTTTCGAAAGAAAATTGTTTTAAAATGGATTTTGGAAGAGATATAGCATTGAACTCACTTCATTCGCTGGAAAATAATTATGGCGATGACTGCAGCATCACCAGTATTAATTTTCGAATTTCTAGGTGACGGATTGCTACCATAGTAATTTGATATGGATTTTTTTTTTGTGAAAAACAAATGCTGTTTTAGAAATTCCGAGGGAATTGTTTTGGGTAAAAATCAAGTTAATTTTTGAAAGTTGAAGGAAATGGTTTGTTAAAACAGAGTTATGTATTTATATTATTTCAAGTGGCTTGAAATAAGTACCGGTGGTTTGAACTCTGAAAATTTAATTAAAAGAGAGGTGAAATAAGAAGAGAATAAGTTTTTGAAATACTTTTAAATTCGAAAAAGAAAATTTGGAGGAATTGGAATTTAAATTAAGTAAAAGTTAAAGAAAATAAATTAAATAAAGTGATTATAGTAAATAATAAATAAGATGAAATGAATAGAATGTAATGAATTAACTAAGTATAAAGTGCATATGGATGTGTAAGTAAATTGAATAAATAAAAACAAGTAAGGAAGTGTGGAAAAATTTGAAATTGGAATTAAATTATTACTTGATTAAATGGAATGAATTGAATATAAATTATTTGAAATGAAATTAATTTAAGTATGAATAAATTCGAATATGGTTCGGACGTATTGCTTAAAGGGAATTGAAATTTAAATTAAATTGGATTGAAATGGAATTTGAAATGAAAACAAATGGAATTATATGTAGAACTTGAATGGTAAAGCGATTTATAACCATAAGTTATAAATTTTGAATGGCGTATGAATTGAATTTGGATAAATAAATTTGAATGGCTTATAAAAATTTGAGATTAAGGGGATAAAAGTATATTCAAGCTGTAAAGTGTTGTATAATCTTAAGTTAAAAATAAAATGTGAATATACTCGAGTTTAAAAATTTAGGGGAATGTGAGAAAATAAGTTGTGTAACTTATAAAAATTGGAAAGTGGAATAAAAATCCAAAAATAAAAATGGTCTGATATTTTAGTGAAGAAACAAAAATCCAAACCTGGATTACAAAATAAATTTGAACTCAAGTGGATTAAGTAGAATGATTTTTGAAATAAAAATCGGGTATTGAATTATGAATTGGAAGTGAACTAATTAGATAAATTAATTTGTTAATCGAATATGAGAATGGAGTTTAACTTGATTAAATAGAAGGATTGTGGGCTGAAACTGAAGTTGAACATAGAATTTGAGTAATATATAAAATTCGACTTATATATGTAAGTCGATTAAATATATGTTGAATGTGATCAAATAAAATTGGATTGAAATAAAAATGGCTTGGGTTATAAATAAATTTAATGTGAGTAAATTGAATATGGAGTTGGGATATTATTTAAATGAATTCGAGTATGGAATAGAGTTTTGAATTGGGAATGCAAATCAATTGAAGGTGAATAAATTGAACAAGAATCAATTTAAATAAAAGGAAGTTTTATTGCAATAGAAACAAACTTAGGTTATTTAATTGAATTGATTGAAAATAAACGAATAACTTAAGTAAATATTTTGGATGGAAGCTAGGCTTAAATAAATTTATGGATTGGATGTCGTTGACATAAAAATTTAGCGAACAAGGTTTTTGTTGGAAAATATGAATATGAATAAATTTGAAATGGGGTAGAATTAAATATAAACTGACTTCAAATCGATTTAAAATAACTATAAACTGAAATGGTAATTTTATTAAATGAATATCGCTGAATTTGCATAGAAAAAATTTATCGTTTGACGAAAATGAAAGCAAATAAAATTCTATAAATTAATAAGAAGTGAATAAATTGATCTTTAAGTCAATTTGAAATGGATATGAGTTTGTTTGGTATAAATATGAATTGAATGCAAATAATTCGGTTGTACATCATTCGACTTGGATGAAATGGTATGAAAAATGATTGAAAGCAATTAAAATTAGAATCGGAACCTTATACTTGCTTATAATATATGTTTGGCATGTTGGATTACGAATTTTATGTGTTTTAACTATTTAAATAAGTGAAATGTTATTGAATTGGATGTTTTGGAACTTACATGTTTAAATTGAGTAAGTACAGATACCCGTAGGCGATTTAGTTAGATTTTAATCGTGCTAATCTCATATAAAATAAGCCGCTTGCTTAAAAATGCTAAAATAAGGTACGTTTCGGATTAAATACCGCATATATATAAAATATTGATATATATTTTGTTTTCCGACCATGTGGGTCAATATATACATTTTTATCCCTCTTGTCATATTGCAAAAGGTCCTTCGTACAAGAGAGACTTTGTTAAAAAAATTCGAGAATTTAGGGTGTTAAAAAAATATGAAAATTTTTGTTACTAAAAAGATGAGTTTTGAATTGAAATTGAAATAGAGAGTTTTGAATTAGTAATGGAAACTAATTATTATAGTTGAAGCTAAAAGATTAGAAGAGTGAAATAGCAGGTTAACTAAGTGAGTTTTGAAAAGGGTAATGGGTTTGGAGCATTTTCCCTGACTTGGCAAGTTCGGGTACAAAATTTGTTTAAGTGGGGAGGAATGCAACGACCCGGATTTTTCTGTCATTTAATTTTGGATATTTAAATGGTTTAAATACTTGATTTGGAGTTATAATTGAGTTAAAAAGTTTTTTAAAAATGGAATCTCAAGCGATTTCGTAAAATTTTGAAAATCGTCAATTTAATCGACGCGTTAAAATAGCGATCTGGGACACAGTCTCAGAATTCGACGAAACTAGTTCCATTGAGTCTGTAATAGTGTATTTTTATTGGATTTCAAATTTTACAGCGTTTGGAGTTATCGTTTGGTCGTACGGTATAAAAACACATTGAAATTAATATTGAAAATTCAATATGATAATTGGGTTCAAAAAATTATCTTCTCCATATGATTGAATTAGGACTCGAAATCTTTTCCATTGCGTTCGAAATAGGGGTATAACATTATAAACGCCTAGCGGCACGCCTCGATAGAGGTTCGAGATTTTGAGCTATGTAACCGAGACGATTTGAATTTAAATAACATATTTATATATAATTGACTTGACCGATATATTTCCATAAAACCTTTTTCCCCTTCACCTCAGAACTACTGTAGATTTCCATCTACACACAAGGCATCTTTTCCTTTTTAAATCAAGTTTCCTCTTTGTACAAACAACCGATTGTCTCATAGAAAAAGAAAAAAAAATCGAATCGCGCCTGTTAAAAATCGCGCTGCATTTCTTCATTTAAAATCACATGTTCCTTTCCTAAAATCATAAGAACAAAATCGACTTTGTATATAGTATAAAAAACGAACTGTAACGACCCAGAATTTCTGTCATTTGAAATTCGTATATTTAATTGATTTTAAATATTAACAAGTAAAATTTATAAGTCGAATAACTCATATTTCGAATATCTAGATTTAATTGGATAATTAAATCGACAATTTAATATTTGAAATTTATAGAAATAATTGGAAATTGGGTTTAATGTGATTTAAAATGATTTATAAAGTTGTATTAAATCATATTGGAGTTAGAATGATGTTATAGAACTTTTAAAATCGAACTAAAAGTTAATTTGTGAAAAATTGAATATTTTAATATTTAATTGACGAGTAAAAATAACCATTTTTTAAACAGCCATGGATTTCGACGAAACTAGTTTCATCGGATCCGTAATGTTAAATTATTGTAAGATTTCAAATTTCGTGTCAATCGGATTTACGGTATGTCCGGGGCAAGCAAAAACGCACTGAAATCGGTTTGAGTGAATTTTTAAATGTAAATAGTCGATTCGAAAACCTATCTTCCAAATCGCTTTTCTAGGGTTCGGAAAAATGTTTTTGGAGGGATAAAATCTCTAAACTCTTTTCGATCGCTGGAAAATAACTTCGGTGATGACTGCAGCATTATCGATGTTCATTTTCGGGTTTCCAAAAGAGGGATTGCTGCCAAGTTGTTTTAAATGGAAGTTGTTTGGAAAATTTGGGTTTGGATTTTGAAATTCGAAGGATAATTTGAATGGTTTCAAAAATGGTTTTGAAACGTTGGAAAGACTCTGGAATTTGATAAAAATAGTTATGGAATAAAATTTATTGAGTTGAATATAAATTTGGGGTTGAAACCAATGAATTGAAATTGAGTTTGAATTATGGAAATAAATTTATGAATGAATGAATTTACAATTGCAAGTAAATTGAAAATTTGTCAAGTTGGATCAAATGAAGCTAAGTGTTAAAATAAAATTAGTAGGTAAAACTAATTGAAGAAATCACAAATTTAATATGGGTTGGAATGAATTGAATTCAACATTTATAAATAAAGGGTAAATTAAATTCATATGGAATTTGAAATCCAGTTTAAATATAAGTGGTTATAACCCGAAATAGTGAATTGAATTGTGTTTGGGAATGAACAAAAGGATGAAAACTAATTTAAAATAACAAGATGAATCAGTTGTGAATGAAAAATAATTGATAAAATTCAATATTCAGAAGGTAAATTGAATCCAAATAGAATTGAAATTGTAAATTGAATTCAAATAAAATTGATAATGTGAGATTGAATGAAAATGGATATTATAGCTAGCAGGATATACAGGTGTATTAAAGGAAATTGGGATTTTGATTTCGAAGATAAAAAAAATTGAATTGCTGAACAAAAAGGTATGTATTTGAATTTCAGTATGAAATTTGATGATTTTCTTGTCCAGCCACTTGGCTTTTCCTTTTCTTTTTGAAATCTTGGGGATCGTGGTGCCATTTTTGTAGTCGTACCGAGCTAGCCGCGCAAAGGAGATGCTGGCGAAATTTTTCGAAAATTTAAGGCGTTAGAACATTTTTTTAGAAAATTGGAAAATTTTGAAAAGATAACTAAGTATGATTTGAAAACTTAGTAAAGTTATTATAAGAAGTTTAACTATGGATTTTAGAAAAGTTAATATGTTTAAATGAAGTTAAAATTTAATTTGAACAAATGGTTTTGAAAGGTTAATGGATTCTGTAACTTTTTCTTACTTGGTAATTTCGAGGACGAAATTCTTCTAAGGGGGGAAGTTTGTAACAATACAGAATTTCTGTCATTTGAAATTCGTATATTTAATTGATTTTAAATATTAACAAGTAAAATTTGTAAGTCGAATAACTCATATTTCGAATATCTAGATTTAATTGGATAATTAAATCGACAATTTAATATTTGAAATTTATAGAAATAATTGGAAATTGGGTTTAATGTGATTTAAAATGATTTATAAAGTTGTATTAAATCATATTGGATTTAGAATGATGTTATAGAACTTTTAAAATCGAATTAAAAGTTAATTTGTGAAAAATTGAATATTTTAATATTTAATTGACGAGTAAAAATAGTCATTTTTTAAACTGTGTCGGAATTCGATGAAACTAGTTTCAACGGATCCGTAATGTTAAATTATTGTAAGATTTCAAATTTCGTGTCAATCGGATTTACAGTTTGTCCGGGCCAAGCTAAAACGCACTGAAATCGGTTTGAGTGAATTTTTAAATTTAAATAGTCGATTCAAAAACCTATCTCCCAAATACGATCGAATCGGAGCTCGATATATATTTCATTGCATTCGGAATAGGGGTAAAACATTATGAACGCCAGGCGGCACGCTTCGATTGGAGTTCGGAAAATTTCGGGATTAATAGTGTTTCGATATTTTCTATAAAAGCACCTCAATTATTCACTTTTGCAACCAAAACCCTAATTTGTCTTCAGCCGCCAGAAGATAGTTAATGGCCGAAATTTGTTCTTCTTTCTCCCCTCAAAATCTTCAAATCCGTAAGCAATTACAACAAACCATCAACTACAAACTTCTAGAGCGTGACGAGATCTTCAAGATCAACGGTTATGATCGAAAATATCGCAAAGAATCAACGGAAATTTGAGCTTGAAGGCGCGCCGCTCGCGCACGTTTCTTGAAGCACTGGGGAGGCCGAGCTCGTCATGGTTGCAGGCGAAGATGGCTCTCGAGTTGGGCTTCGCAATGGTGGTTCCTGATTATCTTCAAGATCGTCGTAGATGGCGCGACAATTAGGGTTTTATGGCGGCCGAGATGGGTTCGGTTGCGCGTTTTACCTGAAGGGGAGAAGATGAAGATTCACGGCCGAGACTCTAGGGGCTTGAATCGAACGACTAAGATGGATATAGGTTATAAATTTAATAAGAAAATTGTAAATTATTATATTTAAAATTCGTATAAACTTCTAAAAGCAGTAACTTTTTCATACGAGGTCCGTTTTGGACGAAACAAATTGCGTCGGGTTCATATTCACGAATACTACGCGATGGAGCTGGATTGGAGTTGATTGGAGCTAGTGAAAATTTTAAGTAAAATTAAACGCGCGTTTAATTTTACTCGAAATAAAACGCTGAAACTGTTATTTGAAAACAAGGTGAGAACTTCTCACTTAATCGAAACTGTTTCGATTTAAATTTTAAATAGTTAAATTTAAAATTTCTTGATTGTATGCTTGGATGATAAATTATTATCTATTGTATTGAAATAGACCCTATACGCCGTATATTAAGCGGATGTTATTTATTAAACACATATACCGCGATATTCCATCTTGAAGTGGAATTGGTATTATATATGTACTTGGAGTTGATTTCCCGCATTATATACCGACCCTATTGCGCCGCATAATAGCGGATAATATTTTATATAAACGCATGTACCGCGATATCCCGTCTTGAAACGGGATTGGTATTGTGCTAACATCTGTGGATGTAGGGAAACATGTTGGAGGGATCCAACTGGATTCCTCAACAGTATTGATTTATTTACAGATATTTGTGATATATTCTGTTATCATATTGACATATGATGTTTTTGGATGCCGTCATTGTTATATTTAGTGCTGTTGCAGCATTGGGCCTATATTTTGGTGTTTTAAAAAAATGTTAAAGTAACGATTTTGAATTTAAAAGGATTTTCAAGTGATTTTTGAAAGTATACATTTTTTTGAATTTAGGGATTGATTAATTTTAAATAAATAAATGTTTTAAATTTTTATGTTATAAAAATTATGATTTTTGTGAAATATAACCGAAATGTGATTTTTGAAACAAGTAGTTGATAAATTTGTAAAATGGTTTAAATTGGGATTTTTGAATTATTATAAACGGTTTATAATAAAAAAAAGGTTTATAAAATTGAAATTTATAAACTAAAATATTGGAATTATAAAATGATTTTTTATAAGTGTTAAAATGAAGTATAAACGGATTTCATAAGTGAATGAAATTTATAGATTTATAAAATTGTGAAGTTATGAAATGAATAGATTTTGTAAAATATAAGATTTATGAGTAATTAACTTATAAATCGGATTTTGGCATTTAAATGAGATATAAATAGAATGTGTTAATTAAGAGATTTAATAAGTTAAAGTTTTTATAAAATTATGTAGATGTGAATTTATAAACGTTGTTTTATAAATCCGAAATCAGTTGAAATTGATAAGTAAATATGAAAGCTTATTAAAGGAGATATATCCACGATTTTGGATAGTGGATAATCCTTTAAATTAAATATGTAGAAGTGTTGAATTTGGTAAACGATTTATATTCATGATTTTGGACGGTGAATAATATATTAAAGAAATGTTTTGGGGAAGTGATATTTTAAATAGAATTAAAACGATTAGAAGTTGTTTTAAAATGCGTTAAGGATCGAAACCATAGATTTCAACATTCATTGTTGAAATAGACGTTTTCGGAAAATAAGGAAATGGTGGACTATAACACTGTTGTTATAGTAAATGATTTCCGAAAGGAAATGTTTTATATAGTATTGGGATTCATATATCTATTTTAATTTCGAATCCCTATGCTAGTTATTTTGGGTTGTCATAACGATGTTTTACTCAACATTCGTTTTGACTCAAATAAATGTGTTTAAGAGAATGTTTTCCTTAAAGAATAAAATATATACTTAATTGAGATTTAATTATATTGAATATTTTCTAAGTATTGAAAATAAATAGATTTGTGAATTACTTATTATTAAATAAGTATGGAAATGTTTTCCAATATGAAGTGAAATGTTTTGAGTTTATATCTTTTAAAGATAAATTGAAAGTGAATAATTAAAATCAATTTGAAAATCATATATTAGTGGATATTTGGAAATTTAAATTCACATGGAATTTATAAAGGAAAGGAGAATTTGTTTAAAAATAAACATTGATTTATTTTTGAAGTGTGGGAAATACATCTTGTAAAGATATTTTTGGAAAATAAATAATTTGGGAAATTATTTGGAATCTGGTGATGGCGTGCATATCTATTGATAGTTAAATAACCGACTATCAATATTTGCATTTAAATGGGTATTTGTTGTGATTTGCTTGAATTTGAATGCTACACTTATTTTAAAATAAGCGCTCGTTATTCGGTTTAGACGGGGGAGGACCTTTGGGTCATGAATCCCATTCCGAATAGTGATACGTCGTAATGGATAGCATTTGAAGACCGGTGTTGAAGACCGGATATTTTCAAAAACGGAAGGATTACTGTCGAATGTCTCTGCATCGGCTGATCTCCGATATAGAGATTTTATCACCCTTTGTGATGGGAATTCTGGTCGTGATTAGTGAATATCCGGATTGCAAGGGCTTCTTTGGAAGTGCCTTCAGTTCCGTTCGATCCCGGAACGGACTTGTATAGATGTGTTTCTGACATTACAATTTGAGATGTAAAGCTGGTTTCTATCAAATATATTTCTGTTGGTGGCGGAGAATTTATTCTCTTAGATTAACACCCTTCTCTGAGACATACGAGCTCAGAGGTTATGTAGTTGATGGTTACTAGTGATACATTCCCAATTTGGTAATGTGGCATAGGAAGTGATGCTGATCATTTGTCGATCAAAGCATAGCTTTTGTATAAAGCGTAGCTTTGTGGACGAGACTTCGTTGTACCTCACACCCCAGTAATGGTCAAAACAGGAAAGATGCAGTAAGGTTTTAGGGAGTAGCGCCCCTTAGGATATGTGCATTTCCTTCTGGATAGAGGTGGTACCATGGTATGGAGCCCAGATACTTAACCTATGTTGTGGCTGCAAATTTATTTCTTTGTGGTTGTTGGTATTGAGGATCCTCGGATAAAGGTCGTTTACAACCGGGGGATGGCATACTCGTGTCAGTTGTACCTACTTTATTAGAGGTAACCCGGCCTTGTGTTGGCAGAGATCCGATTAGGTTCTCAGGGCGTCTCTCCAGAGGCGTTTCCATGTGGCAATGGGAATTTCCTTGGCCTGACCATTTGTTGGAAATCCAAAGAAACAATACGAGCCTTGTACGGTTTTAGTTGTATAACCTGCCATTTAATATGGTAGCTATAGTAGGCATACTATAATGGTACCCATGCTGGCTAAGATTAATATTGTACTTTCGAAATGTTTTTCTACACTTTGCACTTATAGTAATAATATCAAAGAAATTTGCGGATCAAGCATGTTTGACTATCATAAGGGGAAATCTCCTCCAATTCTGCATTTGCATTGTATGTGTGGCAGGAGGCCTTATGAGAGTTACATTTTCTAAAAACATTGCGGATATATTTTAAAATATTTCTTTGTTTATTTTTAAAGATATAACTTTTTAAGTTCTCATACCAGTCTCATGACTGACCTGGAGTTTATTGTTTCCTTCCTAAACTCTGGGTGCCCACCAATTTCTACACGGGCGGTCTAGATTCAGGTTATCAGGTCATTCTGGAATTCAAGAGTTGCTGTAGAGATCTGGAGGCAAGGTGGATGGCATGGCGTATCAACTAGTATATAGTATTTATTTTCCGCTGTTTGTTGTTGTAAACTCTGATAATGAAATGTAATGTGATGTAATGTAATAACTGATACAGTTCTTTTGATTTAAAGATTATTCATTTGTCTATTATATGTTGTTCCGCTGCGATTGTGAGATTCTGATATTGTTCTGTTGCTTTTCTTTCTTTCTTCTTCTATCTTTTTCTTCTTAAACCCTAAGGGTTCGGTTTTTCAGCATTCGATTACTCGGCAGTTGATACAGTGGACGTATTAATGTTAACTTTCGTGAGTCGAAAATCTTAATCCTGACAGTTGGTATCAGATTGGTTAAGCGACAATCTTGGCTCTGTTGGGTGTTACTCATTAGAGATAGAGTCAGCAGTACTCTAAAAAGAGTGAGAGTGTAATCATAGATATGAGTGCGTATTTGTTAGTGAAAAAAAATTGTTTTATATTTTGTTGATTGGTTTGTTGAGTGGTATATGGATTCTGGTCAATACGAGTAATTAACGTTATTGATAGGAATCTCTAAACACTTGTACAGAACAAATTCGACACGATATCGTTTTTAAATAGGGTAAATGAAATATTTTTACCTAAATTATTTTCGCATATAAAAGAGAAAAAATTTCTGTGAATTATTATAATATATGATTGCTTGGTTGTTAGAAAGTGATGATATTAAATTATTATCATTAATGTTGAAAAAGAAATTGAAATCCTAACTCCAAAGTTAAGAAATAAGTTCACATACAAATAGAATTGGAGAATATAAATTATAAATGTGATTTGTAATTTGAAGTAAAATTCCAGAGGAATATTTGGAATTATTTTGAAAGGGTTTGCAATTTGGAAAAGATTAAATTCCTTTTTGGTTTCGAAAATGGTTTTCTAGGGTTCGGAAAAATGTTTTTGGAGGGATAAAAGCTCTAAACTCTTTTCGGTCACTGGAAAATAACTTCGGTGATGACTGCAGCATCATCGGTGTTCATTTTCGGGTTTCCAAAAGAGAGATTGCTGCCAAGTTGTTTGGAAAATTTGGGTTTGGATTTTGAAATTCAAAGGATAATTTGAATTGCTTTCATAAATGGTTTTGAAACGTTGGAAAGACTGTGGAATCTGATAAAAATAGTTATGGAAAAAAAATTATTGAGTTGAAAATAAATTTGGGGTTGAAACCAATGAATTGAAATTGAGTTTGAATTATGGAAATAAATTTATGAATGAATGAATTTACAATTGCAAGTAAATTGAAAATTTGTCAAGTTGGATCAAATGAAGCTAAGTATTAAAATAAAATTAGTAGGTAAAACTAATTGAAGAAATGTCAAATTTAATATGGGTTGAAATGAATTGAATTCAACATTTATAAATAAAGGGTAAATTAAATTCATATGGAATTTGAAATCCAGTTTAAATATAAGTGGTTATAACCCGAAATAGTGAATTGAATTGTGTTTGGGAACGAACAAAAGGATGAAAACTAATTTAAAATAACAAGATGAATCGGTTGTGAATGAAAAATAATTGATAAAATTCAATATTCAGAAGGTAAATTGAATCCAAATAGAATTGAAATTGTAAATTGAATTCAAATAAAATTGATAATGTGAGATTGAATGAAAATGGATATTATAGCTAGCAGGATATACAGGTGTATTAAAGGAAATTGGGATTTTGATTTCGAAGATAAAAAAATTGAATTGCTCGACAAAAAGGTATGTATTTGAATTTCAGTATGAAATTTGATGATTTTCTTGTCCAGCCACTTGGCTTTTCCTTTTCTTTTTGAAATCTGGGGGGCCGTTGTGCCATTTTTCTAGTCGTACCGAGCTAGCCGCGCAAAGGAGACGCTGGCGAAATTTTTCGAAAATTTAAGGCGTTAGAATATTTTTTTAGAAAATTGGAAAATTTTGAAAAGATAACTAAGTATGATTTGAAAACTTAGTAAAGTTATTGTAAGAAGTTTAACTATGGACTTTGGAAAAGTTAAGATGTTTAAATGAAGTTAAAATTTAATTTGAACAAATGGTTTTGAAAGGTTAATGGATTATGTAACTTTTTCTTACTTGGTAATTTCGAGGACGAAATTCTTTTAAGGAGGGTAGTTTGTAACGACCCAGAATTTCTTTCATTTGAAATTCGTATATTTAATTGATTTTAAATATTAACAAGTAAAATTTGTAAGTCTAATAACTCATATTTTCGAATATCTAGATTTTATTGGATAATTAAATCGACAATTTAATATTTGAAATTTATAGAAATAATTGATAATTGGGTTTAATGTGATTTAAAATGATTTATAAAGTTGTATTAAATCATATTGGAGTTAGAATGATGTTATAGAACTTTTAAAATCGAACTAAAAGTTAATTTGTGAAAAATTGAATATTTTAATATTTAATAGACGAGTAAAAATAGCCATTTTTAACAGTGTCAGATTTCGACGAAACTAGTTTCAACGGATCTGTAATGTTAAATTATTTTGAGATTTCAAATTTCGTGTAAGTCGGATTTACGGTTTGTCCGGACCAAGCTAAAACGCACTGAAATCGGTTTGAGTGAATTTTTAAATTTAAATAGTTCGATTCAAAAACCTATCTTCCAAATACGATCGAATTGGCTCTCGATATATATTCCATTGCATTCAGAATAGGGGTAAAACATTTTGAACGCCAGGTGGCATGTTTCGATTGGAGTTCGGAAAATTTCGGGATGAATAGTGTTTCGATATTTTCTATAAAAGCACCTCTATTATTCACTTTTGCAACCAAAACCCTAATTTGTCTTCAGCCGCATAGGATAGTTAATTTCGGGATGAATAATGTTTTATATAGTATTGGGATTCATATATCTATTTTAATTTCGAATCCCTATGCTAGTGATTTTGGGTTGTCGTAACGATGTTTTACGCAACATTCGTTTTGACTCAAATAAATGTGTTTAAGAGAATGTTTTTCTTAAAGAATAAAATATATACTTAATTGAGATTTAAGTATATTGAATATTTTCTAAGTATTTAAAATAAATAGATTTGTGAATTACTTATTATTAAATAAGTATAGAAATGTTTTCCAATATGAAGTGAAATGTTTTGAGTTTATATCTTTTAAAGATAAATTGAAAGTGAATAATTGAAATCGATTTGAAAATCATATATCAGTTGATTTTTGGAAATTTAAATTCACATGGAATTTATAAAGGAAAGGGAAATTTGTTTAAAAGTAAACATTGATTTATTTTTGAAGTGTGGGAAATACATCTTGTAAAGATATTTTTGGAAAATAAATAATTTGGGAAATTATTTGGAATCTGGTGATGGTGTGCATATCTATTGATAGTTAAATAACCGACTATCAATATTTACCTTTAAGTGGGTATTTGTTGTGATTTGCTTGAATTTGAATGCTACACTTATTTTAAAATAAGCGCTCGTTATTCGGTTTAGCCGGGAGAGGACCTTTGGGTCATGAATCCCATTCCGAATAGTGATACGTCGTAATGGATAGCATTTGAAGATCGGTGTTGAAGACTGGATATTTTTGAAAACGGAAGGATTACCGTCGAATGTCTCTGCATCGGCTGATCTCCGATATAGAGATTTTATCACCCTTTGTGATGGGAATTCCGGTCGTGATTAGTGAATATCCGGATTGCAAGGGCTTCTTTGGAAGTGCCTTCAGTTCCGTTCGATCCCGGAACGGACTTGTATAGATGTGTTTCTGACGTTACAATTTGAGATGTAAAGCTGGTTTCTATCAAATATATTTCTGTTGGTGGCGTTACAATCTGAGACGTATGAGCTCAGAGGTTATGTAGTTGATGGTTACTAGTGATACATTCCCAATTTGGTAACCGGGGGATAAAGGTTGTTTACAACCGGGGGATGGCATACTCGTGTCGGTTGTTACCTATTTTTGCAGAGGTAACCCGACCTTGTGTTAGCAGAGATCCGGTTAGGTTCTTGGAGCGTCTCTCCAGAGGCGTTTCCATGTGGCAATGGGAAGTTTCTTAGCCTGACCATTTGTTGGAAATTCGAAGAAACAATACGAGCCTTGTACGGTTTTAGTTGTAGAACCTGCCATTTAATATGGTAGCTATAGTAGGCATACTATAATGGTTCCTATGATGGCTAAGATTAATATTGTACTTTTGAAATGTTTTTCTACACTTTGCACTTATAGTAATAATATCAAAGAAATTTGCTTATCAAGCATGTTTGACTATCATAAGGAGAAATCTCCTCCAATTCTGCATTTGCATTGTGTGTGTGGCAGGAGGCCTTATGGTAGTTACATTTTCTAAAAACATAGCGGATCTATTTTAAAATATTTCTTTGTTTGTTTTTAAAGATATAACTGTTTTAAGTTCTCACACGAGTCCCATGATTGACCTGGAGTTTATTGTTTCCTTCCTAAACTCTGGGTGCCTGCCAATTTCGACACGGGCAGTCTAGAGTCAGTTTATCAGGTCATTCTGGAATTCAAGAGTGCTGTAGAGATCTGGAGGCAAGCTGGATGGCATGGCGTATCAACTAGTATATAGTATTTCTTTTCCGCTATTTGTTGTTGTAAACTCTGATGATGAAATGTAATGTGATGTAATCTAATAACTGATACAGTTCTTTTGATTTAAAGACTATTCATTTATCTATAATATGTTGTTCCGCTGCGATTATGAGATTCTGATATTGTTCTGTTGCTTTTCTTTCTTTCTTCTTCTATCTTTTTCTTCTTCTTAAACCCTAAGGGTTCAGTTTTCCGGCATTCGATTGCTCGGCAGTTGATACAGTGGACGTATTAATGTCGACTTTCGTGAGTCGAAAATCTTAATCTTGACACGAACGAAGACTTCGTTCGAACCAGATGGAGAATCGAAAAGGGGAAGGTCTGATTCTCGAAATGGAAATCGCTAGGGAGTGGGTGACCGGGGTCTCATGCTCGATTGAAAGAGGGGAAGTCACGATTTTTCGTAATAGGAAGGCGGCGAGTTGGACATCGGAGTTGCGAGAAGGTGGGGCGACTGTTGCAGAGGTGGTTCATGGCTTATTCTGACAATGGTGCAGTGGTCTCCGATGTGAAGCAAGGGGAGCAACACATCTAGCATGTGCCTCGATGGTGCTCAGGCGATCTCTGGGGGAGGAGGGGTGTGGTGATGACATGGAAATGGTTGGGGGTCTCGTGTCAATGACCGGCGAGGGCGACAGATCTGTGTTTCGGGCAGCAGTGATTTGGGATCTTGGTAAAGGCTGAAGCCAAATTGTTGAGGTCTCGGGTATATTTTTGGTGAGTGTTCAATGGTAATTAAGATTTTTGAATTTAAGGTTAAGTAAATTAGTCATTAAGTAATCTTTTGAACTAAATAAGTAGTGATTAATTTAAATTTAAATTTGTAATCGTAAATTTATATAGTTTGAAATTTTCTCATACGAGGTTTGAATTGCCCGGGATCGGTCGTATAGGATTCGAAGCTGCGGAATCTGCGAAGTAGAACTTTATAATTTGAATGGATTGCAAACAAAAAAAATCAAGGTGAGAATTCCTCATTCATTTGGATTTCCACATTTAAAATTTAAATGTTTAAAATTAAATTATTTGATGCTTGATTGGATTGATAAATTATAATTATCTGTTGGATGATTATATATATAGTAGTATATATTAGTAATTGGAGTGATATTCCCACACATTATAGCGGATGAGACCCTATGCGCCCCGCATAATAGTGGATGACCCTATATACCGCGATATTCCCCCGAAGTGAGATTGGTATTTTTATTGTTGTTTAACATCTATGGATGCATGAAAACAGGGTAGAGGGATCCAACTGGATTCCTCAAATATATGTAATGTTTTTCATATATATATAAAGATATATGATGTGAATGAATAATCTGCTGGATTATTGTGTGTTATAAATATTTAAGTGTTATAATAGCATGGAAATTAACTTTGGTATATTAAATACCATAAATACTATTTTGAATTTTTAAGGAACTAAAAGGAGATTTTAATATAAAAATATGTATATCAGAAATTGGATTATTTAAAAGAAATCGTTTTGAATAGGGAAAATTGGTTTTTGATCATACTAAATAATGCGGGAAAAATATTTAAATAGAGATTTTAAAATATAAAGGAATTTTTAAGACTGGATTTTAATATGATACTCGGGAAGGAACACAGAAAGAAGTTGAAATCGACGTTAAAAAAATAGATTGGCAAAAATGAATGGAATTTATAAGGAATTGAATTTATAATATGGGATTTTATCAAAGGAGTTATAAAAATTTATAAACATTTTTTTATAAATAAAGTAAAGTGATATTGGATGATAGATTCGGAATATAAATTTAAATTTGAATATGGAAATAGGTGGGAGAAAAATAGCGGATACTATTTTTGAAGTGGAAATGGTTAAGGAGACCGAAATGGAAGTGATGCTATAGAAATCGAGAGGGATTATAAATTGAAATTTGATTATGGAGATTTAAAAATATATTTTTATTAATAATTTTTATTTTAAAGGGAAAATTTTATATAATAAACTATGTAAATTAAAGTCAGTTAGTATTGAAATACCTCAAAAGTGATTTTTTCAAATACTTGATATTTATTTTAATAAATTCTAAAATTTTAAACCTAATTTGAAAAGTGATGTTATAAAGAGTGCTTCAATATTTTAGATAATTATTTGAACATGTCTTAAAAATTAATTTTTATTAATTTCCTTTTAAATACTTAATTATGTATATATAGAGTTTTGTAATGTTTCAAATTTATTTATAAACCTTCTTGGAAATCTAGGAATGGGGTTATTTAGTATATAGGATTTATAAGGAAATCCTTAAAATGGAATTGGGAAGAAAAGTAAGAAAATTTCCAAAAAGGTTAAATAAAAGTGAACTTCGAAGGATGAAATAGAATTCATAAAGAAGTACAAAGGGAAATTGAATTTATGAGCAAGTATAATTAGCTTTGAAAATATTAAGGGAATTAATTAAGGAATTCCGAAATTTATAGAATTCGTTATGAACCAGTCAAGGAATTTACAAATAAAATTGAAAATGATTTTGAGAAATAGGAAGTAGGAAATAGTGGGATACTTCCTAAGTGTGAATATAAAATGAAATGGGAAGAAATATTCTAAACACTGGGATGGGTGGAAATATTCCATAAAAAATGTATGGATTGAAAACCGTTTTCAAATGTTGAAGAACTGGAAGTAATATCTTATAAAGATATTTTGAAATAAATTTTGGAAAAGTTTAAAATAAGGCATGATGTTTGTTCTTGGATGTGAATTGACAGTTAAATAACCGACTATCAATTTTGGCCAATTTCGTTAATCGTTTCGAAGAGAGCAAGATTGGATGTAATTAACTGAAAACCACTTCGTTCCAGTTTGAACGTAACGAATGAATATCGTGAAGATGATGAAGATGGTCATTTGGTTTGTTCAGACCCAGTACAACTTGTACGGACGAATGCTATCAGAACATCGTCATTGGAGGATTTTAGGCTACACTAGGATTAAATAAGAAAAATTAGGATTAAATAAGAAAAATGGAATAAATTTGTTTTTTGCTACACTAGGATTAAATAAGAAATTTTACTTTATGAAATTTTAAAATTAAATAAGTTGGAAGAATCAAGAATCTTAAACCTTTCTAAAACAAATTATACTTTTAAATCTTACAGAAGAACTAGGCAAAGTTATTATGTAAAAGGAAATAATGTGTAAACATAGATGTGATGATCCACCCCTCATTATACCATGAATCAACGTCGTATGATAAATTCCAACTCTTGAATACCACAAAAGACGGTCCATCGGGGTATAAATTAAAGCAAAATACCATACCAAGGCACATCGACATAATCTCACAACGGGAAGATAACATATAATATACTGAATATACATGAACATAATAGGACAAACAATATACAAGATGCTACGCTAGTGGAAGCAATTGATAAATAAATATTAATGCAGAAAGACGGAATACATTAACTTCATTCATATGGAGTTCTGAATATAGCATTTGATATCACAAGTTTTATATACAAAATAGCATGTCGGCCATGTACAACATCACCAACAAATACGCATATCTAATAAATCAACTTCACATCTATAGAATGCTCCTGCTCTCATGTAAGTCTGCCCCTAAAAGCACCTGACTTCTAAACTATTCAATCGAGTACCCAAGAGTTGTCATGACATAAGTAGACAAACAAAAAACACGGGTTGGACATAAATCCTGATGTGAGGGGAATTATCTCTAAGTACTGTATATACATGCAACTTATATACATCTAGTAAACATTAGCAAGGATCAATAGGTAATACTAATCATACTTCGCTCTACTTTATCCATACACCAACAAGTCATGATGATACATACTAGTGGTTCTCTTATGAAAACAGTACATATTATAACAAGTCTTACTACTGAATATAAAAAACGAGTGTAGAGGTAATATTACACTTCCTAACCAACAGTGTCATAGATCTCTCAATCCCTATCGAAGCATCTAAAATGCAAAACAAATATAACAATATAGCAATACTACTAACATAGCATTCCCATACCCAAAACCGAAATATGAACATCTATAACGGATACCCGTGTCGAATGGCTTTAGCTATCAAAGAGACCTATTGAGATCCACAACTAACTTGTAGACTCGCCTGAAAACCAACACCTCAAAAGAAGTTGGCATGTGGGTCCTATCGCAACACCTATCAGTACAATGCAATAATATATGATATACTCTAAATTGGCATCCCGATCTCTCTCCATCCATGCTCTGGAACCACGTTTGCAGGTCGTGCATCTCAATGGTACAATGGATTCCTTTTACAAAACCGATATCATATGATTGTCCATGGATAGACAATCCGGATTCAAGATAGTCCGTGTACACTCTTCCCACAATTATACATCACACCAAAGTATTGTCGTCCCCATGTGGATCGTGATCCATACTTGAAGTGCCTCGCACTACACAGTTGCCCCAAGTCGGCCATACCAAACCAATATATGTAAATCGTCCAAATTGTGCATCTATAATATAAAAATATATATATCACTTGAATCACTTATTTATGCATATGTGTATTCATTATTCAGCAATCTCAAGTCTGACATACCGAACTATACATACGATAAAACTGCATATTGATAAATCACGTTGAATTGCCAATTTCTACCAAAGAGACATATCGAGAGCCACAACTAACTTATGGAATCCCCTAAAAACCAAGGACTCAAAAGAAGTTGGTCATGTCACGGTATCCGTCCATACAACACAACAGCATACGACCTACTCTAGATTGACGTCCTAATCTCTCTCCACTCCTGCTCCGAAACCACATTTGCACGTCGTTCGCCTCAATGGTACAATGGATTACATGCACCAATTGGTAGCCTCAAGTCAGACATACCGAAACTATATATAAACGCTTTAAATTGCGTATAAATAAACATATATAATATTTCTTGCATCTTCCATAACCTCAAGCCGGACATACCAGAACTATATTTATACATATAAAGATATATAAATCACATAAATGTATGCAGATGTGTGATATATATATATATACATATGTATGTATGTATGTATGTATGTATGCATGTATGTATGTATGTATGTATATAAGCAGTCCCGCTATATGGAACTAATAAACACATATCATACACATTTACACACATAAAGAAAATACACAACCAAAGTAACAAATCTATCATATCAATATCAATAACAATTCATGCATACAATCATAACGATTCAATGAAAATGCATCATACTTAAGTAACCAATCTTACAATTATATCTTCTTCATATTATTTATGAAAGTCTCAGACTTGTTTTATAAAATAATACTCTCACCTATCAATCCCATTATACCTTAATATCACTTAATTCTTTTATTGAAATTTTTTTTTAGCTATTAATATGGCCTCAAAATATTATATAGTTCATGAATATTATATTTCTTTTTAACACAAACCATTTCGTAGGGTCTAAAATTAATAAATCATTTTATAATCTTAATCAGACCCTATTAAGTAATACAATACTTCTTTGTAATTTCTAACTTTATTAACTACCTTTATAAAAATTCACTACTTAGTTGGTTTTTGAGTTACACGATAATAAACTAGTACCAAGGCCAGATAAACTTCAAAGCCAATTTAATATGAGTTTAACCTGCCTAAACAATTGTTTTAACATTAAAGCTTATTTTAACTTTCATACTTCTAACTTTTGATTAGCAGTAAAATATATAATAATATTTTTATCACTAATATAATAACAAAGTTGAGTTTAGTTAATTTGTAACCATGTTATAAATTAATATCAACTTCATGTAACTCTATTCAATACGAATGAATACAACATATGTATACAGGATCATAATCGATTACCCTAAATATCTACTCAAACCAATCCAATCAAATGAAGAAATAATTACTTATACACACATACATAAAATTATAGGGATCTATACTGAAATATAAATTCAGAATTATAATTTCACTCACCTAAGCTGCAAATTCTCAATTGTTTAAACCCAGACCAAGATCATACCTTGTCGTAGATAATCTCACTACAAATGCAAAGGCGAAGACCGCGTCTCAATTGGACCACATATGTAAGAGATATGAATTAAATACGGATTGAACAATCAATTTTTAATTAATCTTTAATTAACAACAAGTTACCTCTTAAAAGCCAATCCCTCATTTTCTCCTAACTTTTTTCCACTGTGCATAGCCGTGCATACATACACAACCCAAAATTACACACTTCCTTCCCTAAATTCTCCCTTCCCACTCAACGAATCGATGCACCGATTCTTCCAACTTGTCAACTCCACGTGTTCTGTACAAAGGTGCCAACGCTTCCTGGTCTGATCGCCTATTGAAAATTGCAACATCCGCTTGCCTCGATCGTACAATGCCACACCCTCCAAGATGTAGTCGCACCTCCCCGACAAGACACTATCCACTCACCTCTGCAAGAGAAGCTCAACATCCCTCTCTGTTTTGCCTATCTCCACCTTAAACTCCAACGAACGTCAACCCTAGGCGGTGGCTCTAAATGTCAGCCATGGCGACATACTACCGCATCCCTCAACGCTGCTACCAATTCGACGCTCCCTCTTCCACAAGTTCAACAGATTCAACGCCAACCTCTATCGTCACCCATAGCTCTTGATTAAATTTGAAGGAGGTGGCTAAGCTTTTATTGAGCAGGAGAAGGAAAAGTGAGGAGACCCTATCTCTTTTGCATGGCAACATATTTATATATAAATTATACATATTTTGTTAAATTTCTCAATAGTCACATGTTTTGAGTTCGTACGATCACACGATCTCCGAAACGCCATGAAACTCATCGTGCATATCCCATTTTTCCATTCTTGGTTGTATAAATTTTGTCACCATTCGAGACAATGCTCCGAGATGATAATTTCTCACATTTCGAGGTTTTTTGTCCATCAAATCATCTGATTCTTTAACCATATGTCGCATAATGAAGTTCTCATCCTAAAAACACAAGCCATCGATCGAGATCCCACTACCCGACTACGCATGTATTTTTATAAAATACGTATAACAGTATGTACATTGTAAAAATACCATGACTCCAAATATAGCAATATTAGTACCCATATGATTCGCACCATCGATACGGACTTAACAGAAGTAGTCTCGAATTCTAGTTCGACCGTATGCGGAAAAATAAATTCAGATTTTGGACCTTTAATTAATCAATATTTAAAATTTAAATTAATTATTTAAATATCCAATCGATAGAAATGCAGGTTTTTACAAGGAGTTTAGAGTCCAGTGTATAGACAAAGGAGATAAGAATATCAAATCTTTTCACAGAGTGGCCAATGGTCGTAATCGATGTAATACCATAAACACCTTAGTTATTAATAATATGGATTTTGATCAAAATGAGCTTAATAATGTTTTCATTTGCTGCTTCAAAAATATGTTTGGAATTAACAGAGGTCACATTATTAAATCTATATGGAATGGTTTATATTTAGCAAATACGAGGATTGTTTTAGATGATTAGGATAACCCTTTCTCAAAAGATGAGAGCTTTAGGGCTATCAATGTATATCATGCGATGAATCTCAGGTCAGATGAATTCCCATGTTGTTTTATATGAAATTTTGGCATGTTCTAAAATGTGACTCGATAAAATATTTAACGAGTTTTATAATGGTACTTTACAGTTAGAGAGATTAAACTTAGCTAACATAATTCTACTTCAAGAAAGTGGGCGCGGTAGAGGTTAAGGATTTTAGGCATATTCATCAATAAATTGTTCCCTTAAAATTATCTCAGAGATCTTAACTAATAGGTTAAGCATTAAAATGAATAATCTAATCAATATAACACAATATATCTTTATTAAGGGTAGAAATATCGAGGATAGGGTTGCGGTGGTTAATTTTTTTATAAATTGTTGTTGTAGAAATAATATCATTTGTGATCTATTTAAATTTGATTTTGCTAAAGTTTTTATTTTTGTCGATAGGTTTTTTTATTAAATATTTATTAATCACTATTGACTTTAATTCTAGATGGGTAGGTTAGATTATGCCATTGTTCAAAATCGAAAACTCGAGTATAATGGTAAAGGGTATCCTAGGAAGTAAAATTCAATCTAAATGTGGCCTTAAGCAAGGAAACTTACATTTGGTATCAAAGCCTAAGTAGCCTAATAAGAAACCTACGCAATATCGAGAGAGCGTATTTGTAAATTCTTACCATATAACTATTTAACTGTGCAAAATCTATCCCATGTATTTTGATAATCAAGGAGGTTGCTAATATACACTTATTAAGATAAGCAATTATGAGACAACATAAAAGAAAAATGGCAAGTGGAGCCAATGCAAATACCCACAATGAAGCTGAGATTCCTGCTATGATCCGACAATACCTAGTTCCTACGGCACAAGCTATGCTTTCACTACACCATTATAAGCTATTAACAACGGATAAAAACCGTTGTTAAGTCCAAAAGCAACGGGTAAAAATCGTCTTCAACACAGGAGTGGTTGAATTTAGCGACGGGAGAAAACCGTTGCTTTATGTCCAAAAGGCAACGGGTATAAACCGTTGAAAATTGGGATAAAGGCAACGGGTATAAACCGTTGCAAACTGGACCAAAGGCAACGGGTATTAACCGTTCCAAATTGGGCACAAGGCAACGGGTATAAACCGTTGCAAATTGGGCCAAAGGCAACGGGTATAAACCGTTGCTTTATGGACAATAGGCAACGGGTGTAAACCGTTGCTTAATGTACAAAAGGCAACGGTTACAAACCATTGCTTAATGGGCAAAAAATCAACGGATATAAACCGTTGCTTTCTGTCCAAAAAGCAACTGGTGCAAGCGTTGCTTTATGGCCCAAAAACGTTGCTTTATGTCCAGTAAAAAACGGTTAAAAACCGTTGCTTTATGCCCAAAGTCACACATAAAGCAATGGTTAACACTCGTTGCACATAGTGTTTGCTCCTGCTCCTACAAAATCACATCTGTAACTCACTACTGCGTTACACGCATATCTCAGTATATATACCAGAATATCAATATATATCAAAATATGCCAGAGTATAAAAATATTGGTACACAAGAACTATAAACATATCGCACATATACCATACATATAAAATTATCAAACTTATAATTACACTCATTGTTTTGCAAACAGAATGCTACCGTGTCGGAATATCATACTTATTACACTGCATTGTTTATTACACTACACTACAAAGATTTCATTAATTATACTACATTGTTTTGCAAGCAGTGAAGTCTTCATATAATAAACACATTAAAAGGATGTCGAGCAGGTTAGCCGAGGCTGATATTTCTTTGGCTTATGCTATGGTGCATACAGTATTCTATCCAATTCCTGCGCAAAAGTAAAAACAGGTTTTAAACTCAAATCATACAGTGAATTTTAGCTTGGTCAAGTTCAGTTAATAGAGCAACGGAATTCCAGTGTAAGCAATAATAATGCACAAGTAAAAGTGGCAGCAAACATTTAAACAACTATAACAACACTAACAAAAACTGTAACAGTCTTCAACTGTAATTATATGCATTCTAACTGTTATAACTTTTAAATCAATTATATGCATTCTAACAACTGTAATTCCTTTTATTGTCTGCTTCAAAACCAATCCCCTGTCAACTGCACATTCACATCACATCACAAAAACTGTAACAGTCTTCTTCTGACTGCTCCGCGGCCTTCAACTTCCCTTTCATCCACCATTTACACTTCCAACCTGGTTTCCTTGCTACCAGTAAGCCATCAAACATAAACTACAAACCTGCCTGCACTCCAACAACATTTCCATATTTCCTATTCAAACCAATCACTACACATTTCATTTCCTCTTCAAACCAAATCACAACCATAACACTGTCAGCATAATTCAACTATCCCGACCAACCTCTCTAACTCCACATTCTGCAATGAACTCCAGCATTACAAACTGCCTCTCACTTCCCATTCACCAACTCTACCACAACCACCAGTATCAACCACTCCAACCATCAGTAAACACTCCAGTAACCACTCCAGTTCCCTCCCAAACATTCCAGTCCCCTACCATTTCAGTCCCCTCCCCTACATCATAACCAAATTATTTTACCACCCATTAAACCCAATTAGTACGATACACACATAAATTTTTTTACCTAATCAATTTTTAGTTTATTGGACCTCCATTCATCGTTCAGGAACATTGATCATGTTTTTCGTTTTTTGATTTTGTCCTTGAATTTTGACTTTACTTCCTAGTATTTGATAAATTGTCGATTATCTTGTAAACAAGACAGACCAGGACAAAATACACATGCATTTGCATATGCAAATTTCATATACAGCAAACAAAAGAAAATCAGCAATATATGCAAAGAACAAGTCAGAAATATCAATACCTCCGACTAAAGATATCGTATCAAACCCTTTTGATGGCTCACATAACCTCCGGCTCCAACATCCCCAAAGGTCTCGGTAAATTGTCGACATACTTTGGCGGTTAGCTCATCCGGCAATAAAATTTTGTCCAACAACACTTTTTCATATGTGGGTGGTACTGGTTTTCCATGAATTACTAATGATGTGGAATCTCGGCATATAGTACCTGTTATATAAGTATTTGTGGAAGTGAATATATGGAATCACATTTACAGAACTAACAAGCTCCCAAACATTTAAGACCTTTATGCAGAGCTACACAAGTCCTAGATCCATTGTGTATGCGATATTCGATCTTTAAAATCATGCAAGATTGGAATGGAAGGTGTAAACTTTTATGATCTTTCTATATCCTTTTTTGTTTTGGAGTTTACTGACTTATTTTTGGACATAATGGCTATTGTGAGTGTCAATGAAATTGAAACCAAAACAAATATAAGATAAAGACTGCGATGAGTATAAGTATACAAACTAGATCGCTATTGACAATGAATTCCTTCTTATCTCTGTCATTCATTCGCTGTCTCAAACTCTAGCTCTGCAATAGCATTTTGAACTTTTACGTGATTCTTCATCATTTCTTGCTATCTCTCACTGTTTCTCAAATCTAATCATGAACACAACCTTTTTTTAAATAACACTGTACTTTCAACCAAGCAAGAATTTAGTGAAGGTTGTGCCCACCAGAACTTATCCATGTGATCATTGTTATTGATTTTCTAAAACTACTTAAAACTGCTTAATTTGCTCTATCCTATGGTTATAGCATTATAAATATTGCTAAATACTCTCTTATATCTTATGATTATGTTAATTTGGATTTGAAAATGTCATATACACCTCTTGTGAACCTAATTATGACGTACATGTCAAATGTGAACCTTTGTTCCCTAACCTCTTTTTCTATAACAAAAGATAATTTGGAATCTATAAATACACATGCACTAATACTCATTAATTTGTTTATGTGCACAATAACAGAGAGCAGTAAACTCGGTTGAAGCACAAAAAGACTGATTGGTCGATTAAAATAGTACCTGTTGCAATTACTTCGTCCTCGAAGTTCAGGATTTCACATCTTTGGTCGATTAACTGATTGTTCGGAGTGGCAAACTGAGAAGATGCGATTTCACTGCCTTCTTGACGATTTTCTTGGGCTATGCTGAGAAGACGCTCCAGTTTATCATCCATATTGTCCAGCTTCATCAATTTTTTCTCCACATTTTGCAGTCGCTGCTCATATACTCCTTGGGCCTGTTTGAGCCGTTTGCATGGAATGGCAGCACTCTTAACTTGGCTAGGAGCTATATTGGTCCCAATACTTCGGCTCCTGCCCTTTACATCTTTACCAAACACTGATATAAAGACGGCTTCATCACCACCACTCGTCGTTTCCTTTTCTTTTTCAATTTTATCCTAAAAAGTAAATACATATATATGAATAATGAAAATTTAATTTAGAGGCGTTATTATTTGTTTAACTTACAAAGTAGGAAGATGTCGCATCTGACGTGCTGCCATCTTTATTCTTATGCGTTTTCTCCCATACTTGAAGACGTGATACTTCTGTTCCCCGACTACTTGAATCGACCTGCGTACAATGACCTAAAATTATATTTGGAACTAATGGTATATGCAATGTGACGCACCAATTCAATGACACATACCATTTCTTGAGTAATCATAGCGTGACTCTTACGTCCCGAATGATGACCATATTCGAGCATTGATCTATTTTGTTTTCCTTGCTTCCTTTTTCTTTCACCTAGGTTTTGATTCGTTTCTTATGAACTCATCCCAATCATCTTGAGAAATTTTCGGTGGACAATTTCTCATTCTTTCTTCGTCAGTGATGAAATGGTCATAATGATTCTTGCGCAAATCATTCTTGTGTCTCCTAAAAGCCTCGGACATTTTTTTCATAATAAGGTCCTTTGATAGAGGATCGAGCTCATAATATTTTTGCATAACAAAAAATGTATGTAAACCATTTTTTATTTATGTATTGAAAGCATTATAAATGAATTTAAACCATCTAAGTTCATGTACACAGTTTACATTTCAAAGTATATGGATTTTTACATTTCAACGTATATAGTTTCATCAGTCTCTATGAATAAAGTGGTCAATCTAAATATCCTATAAATATCATAAAAGAATATATCTTGAAACAGAAACAGTACATAAATATGGTCTCATATGAACCCTCGCTCATTCAGGCCTATTTTACAATCAGAAACAGAAACAGTACAGAAACAGAAACAGTACATAAAAAGGGTGCATAATACAATCAGACGACTATATTTTACAAATAGAAACAGTACATAAAAATGGTTATGAGATTGGAGAACTTACCTCCAATTGATTCCACACGTCTTTCTTGTAATTTGGCGGAACTTTTTTCCAACTTGGATATGAGATTGGCACATGATTTCTTACTAGTTTAGCAATCTTCGTAGCGACCTTTGAACCATTTTTTCCCACTGGAGAACCGTAGTTGTCTATATCAATTTTCTCCCGTTTTAAAGTGGATTATTGTGAAGTTGTATCATTTGACGGTGGTGTGGCATCTTGTGACATTATGTTCTGCAAAGTCTAAAATCCTAAAATAATCCTAACAACATTATAACGTACATTTCTTCCCCTTCCAGCCCATCTGTGTGATGCCCGATTGCTGTCCGCCAAATTATTGCACGGAGTCCCCTCCATAACAAGATCAAACGCCTTATATGTCTTAATAAAATTTGCTCCAAGCGATCACTGTTAAGCTGCTGTACATCTGATATATGAACCAACGTCCCCTTATTGATTTGTCAGATCCCACCAACTTCTCACCACATTACGATTTTTGTCAGTCTGACCGACAATAATTGTAATGTGATGAGAAACTGGTGGGATCGGACAAATCAGAAGGGGACGTTGTTTACTATATCAGATGTACAACAGCTTACCAGTAATCGCTTGGAGCAATTTTATTGAGTCATATAATGCGTTTGATCTTATTATGGAGGGGAATCCGTGCAATAATTTGGCTAATAGCAATCGGGCATCACAGGGATGGGCGGGAAGGGGAACATTCACTTTTATGCGGCAGTGGTAAAGTTTTCCTGCATCACCAGAATTTTAAACTTATGCGGATTCAAAACAATATCTAAAATACTGACTGAAATAAAGGATGCAAATACAAAAATATATTACCTTAGCACTGCTGAATTAAAGGGTGCAAATACAATATCTTGAACTGCCTGTCTACCTACAAACACAAAGAAAGAAAGAATAGTCAGGCTGATCATATGTATGTATGTGTACATGTGTGTATGTATGTGATCATATGTAAGTACCTACAACTACAAACACAAAATGAACTCTTGCAATATATTCATCCTTATGGATCCATCAGGATATTATAATGGCACTAATAAAAAATATAATGCATCTATTACTATCATAACACACCATTTTACATTTTACACCATTTTAAATAAATATTTTGTTAAGGTACAATAACTGCTCTGAAATACAAAGTTAACATATGCATTTGATAAGATCTTCTAATTTTTCATTGTCTTCAAAAGCTGATTGATAAACGGTGGGAAACTCAATGTCATCCACATTTATGGTCAACCGTTTTGGTGTATGCAAAACCAAAAACCATCTGTTATTTTTTAAATCTTTTGAGTAGAACACTTGACTCACTTCCGATGCAAGAATAAATGGCTCATCATTCACGCTATCTTTATTCTTCAATTTTCCCAAGTTAACTGTGATCAAGCTTGAAACAGAATTTATTTTACAACCATTGATCTTATCTTTGACCTTTACCAAATCACAATAAAAAACTGTTTGTTTGAAGTCAATGTAATCCAACTCAATTATCTGTTGAATGACTCTGTAATAAGTTGTTTCTGCTTCCTTAAAAAATTTATCCTTCCCGCTCGCTCTAAATTGTGTAATTGCTCTCATGCATACACCACTATCCTGTGTTAGCTTTCGCTCTTCATAACTCTTCGGAGAAAATATAAACCCATTCACTTGGTACTTCATATAACTACGGGCATCAAACTTCGGCCCGTTAACTAACCGCCAAAGAGTTGAGTCAACATCGACGGTCTTCAACAACTACAACAAACACAATAAGTAAAAAAAACATTGTCAAGGAGGTGTATGGTCAACTTGAAAATACGTTAAATATTTAATACATATACCTCCTCACGTAACCAAAAAGTGAAATTTTTAATAGCTTCCCCAGATGTACCCCCACCTCGAGTTTAAGTTTTGGTGCTTTGAACATAGGAGTTATACCTCCTACGAAAAACACATAATAAATAATACATATATGAATTGATTTACAATAATAAGAATTCAGAACAAATTCATGAATTTACTTCTTCCATTCATCCAATCCGTCGTACTTATCAAGGACCCATTTTCGCACTTGTTGAAATTGCATACGTTATATCTTTGCCATTATCTAGTGCTATTTCATCAGCAAACTCATCATCCTCGTCTAAAAACGCTTTACGGGTATGTTTATGAGTGCCAGCACGTCCTTTTGGCATATACTCCATGCAGTAAAGACTAGCTTCTTGTACAATATATCCTTCTGCAATACACCCTTCAATATATCTTTTGTTGCGCACATATCCTTTATATGTTTTCATCAACCTATGAAGATGAATAATTGTAAAATGTAGACATCAATAGCTATTTAAATCGAATAATTATGTACATAACTAAAATTAGTAATTTACCGTTCAAATGGGTACATCCACCTATATCTAACAGGACCAGAAATCAATGCTTCATCGGCTAAATGAACCATAAGGTGAATACTGATATCAAAAAATGCAGGCGGAAAATGTTTTTCAATAACACACATTGCTTCTACCAAACTAGCCTTTGCTTTTAGAAGATGTTCACCTTTGAGCACAAAATGTTATAAAAGAGACTAATGCGGTGAATAGCATTCCGTAGATCCTTATGTTGCAGAAAACAATGCTGAAGCAATACCGAAAGTAAATGTTGCATTATGACATGGTAATCATGTGACTTCATATTTTTTAGTTCAGGAGGGTTGATGCTCACATTATTATGGAAGTTCGAAGAGAATCTGCTCGGCACTTTCAAATTTTTCAAAACGGTGCAAAACCGTATCTTTTCTTCTTTGCTCAAAGTGAACGTCGCATTTGGTATGGCTACTTTACTTGTTTCAGGATCTTCTATCACCCACAACTTTTGTTTTATACTCATGATTTTCAAATCCTTCCGTGCATTGATCCCATCTTTTGACACGTCTTTATGGTTCATAATTGTGTTGATCAAATGTTTCGTGACATTCATCTCCGTATGCATAACATCAATATTATGTTGGGTCAAATTTGTTTTCCAATATGGCAAATCAAAGAACTTCGACCTCCTATACCATGCAGGAACTTCTTCATCGATTGTCTTTTTTCGTTTTCGACCAATTTCCAGTATGTTTTTACCAACTTTCAAATTTATATTCGCTACCTTTTTTCAACTTGATAACCAGTCAGTGGTTTTGGAGGACGCTTAAGTTCTTGTTCGTTGTTGAAATTTGTCTTATCGTATCGAAACTTGTGTCCGGACGGAAGAAATCTACGATGTCCCTTGTAACAAATCTTCTTACTTTCAAGGAGATAAACAGATGTTGTTTCTTCTCCACAAATAGGACATGCAAAGTAGCCGTGAGTTGTACATCCCGATAAAGTCCCAAGAGCGGGATGATCATGGATTGCCCATAACACTCTAGCTCTCATTATGAACTCAGATTTCTTAAATGAATCAAATGCAACGACTCCTTCCCATAACTGCTTTAACTCATCTATCAAAGGTTCTAAATAAACATCAATATCCTTCCCCGGTTGTTTTGGCCCAGAAATCAACAGTGTTAACATTGAGAACTCTTTTTTCATGCACAAAGACGGAGGAAGGTTATATGGTACTACAATTACTGGCCAACACCTGTAAGGGTTAGTTAAAGAAGCATTCGGACAGAAACCATCTGTTGCTATTCCAAGCGTGATATTTCGTGGTTCAGCAGCAAACGAAGAATCAAAAGAATCTGTAGTTTTCCATTGAGAAGTATCACGTGGATGACGCATTACGGTTGTACCGAACTTGGCACGACCATGCCAGGTCATCGCTTCTGCTATCCATGGTACAGTATACAGTCTTCTCAATCTAGAAATTAAAGGAAAATGTCTTAAGGTCTTTTGAGGTACTGTGGTAGCTTTTCTCTCTTCGTCGAATGATGTCTTATATCTTGGTGCGTTGCAATTTGTACATGAAACTTTGTTCGCATTATCTTTCCAGTACAAGATGCAGTCATTAATGCATGTATCATAAGTTATGTAATTCATCCCAACTTGCTTAATGATCTTCTTCACGTCGGGGTACTTTGACGGTAGCGTGTTACCTTCGGGGAGTAACTCCTTTATGAATTCGAGTAGTGCAGTCACACCATTGTCTGAAAATCCGTATTGGGTCTTCAAGCTATTCAGTTTCACAATGGCATACAACTTTGTAATCTCTTTTGGACAAGAAGGATACAATGGCTCTGTTGCAGTTGCACTATCAAAAAATGATTTGTCCGTAAACTGCTCACCAATATTAGCATTATCATGCAACTGACTTGTAGGTTGAAAATGATGGAATCTATCTGCATCATTGATCATATCCTCCATCCTAATATGTTCGAACTCATCAGTATTTGTGGCATGACTAACCGGTTGTTGTTTTGGCTTCTCCGGTATTCTTTCCCCGTGAAAACACCACACGGTATATGATTGAACAATACCATATCTAAGCAAATGAAAATGAATGTCATTTAATTTGAATGTATCTTCATTTTTGCACCGCGTGCAAGGGCACGAATGCTTTTCCTTATTGTCACCGTTTTCAGCAACAAATTTAACTCTCACGCCATCCACATATTCTGTATTTCTTCGATTAGATTGATTCATCCATTGTTTGTCTATACTAAAAGACATACTGAAAGAAAATAACAAGAGCTAACAAGAAATCATGGGTAATAATATCTTATGGCTTTCCACCAAGTTCAACTCTGGCATTAACTAAACAGATGTATATTCTTCTGATTTCACTTGAAATTTAACATTAGCATCAAACTGTTTCCAAAAAATTTGCCATTGCAACGGTTCCATTTTGTAGCACCAGAGTAATGTCTATGCATTACCCCTCTCCTGATACTTGGCTTGCGCCATTAACAACAATTTTATCCACTTACTAAATATGGTCTCATATTTAGTAAAACAAAATTCATTGCATCAACTTATACCCTAGCAGTCACTATAAGCAGCTATGTCTAACCAAGCAATGATAAGAAGTCAAGGCTGGCATGGTATTATGAATGAATGAATATGTCTTCTATTCATTTTTAGAGTTATTAATGAAAGAAAATATGCAAGTTTGAAGTTCAGATGCTGTAAAACAAAATTTACATTATTTGTCATTATAAGTAAGGAATCATTGTCGAGTCACCGCAATATTATTTAACTGCAATTTATAATATTTACTCAAGCTATAAATAGGAGGAAACATAAACATTAAATACTAATTGTGTAACTCTGTTCATTTACTGATGAGTTACATTTCAATAAATAAAAACTCCTTGTGTAACTCTCATATTTCTCTACAATATAAAATTATATGCAACACCACTATATGTTGTTTGTCTCTCTAATGAAAGTCGGTGTACTGGAAGTGTTGGTCACAGACGCCGAGGGCTTAAAACATGTTAGATGCTTAAGTATATTAAATTAGAATATTTTCTTTTTATTATATATTGATATTTTCTAATGAGAAAACTCAATCAGTGCCAATAACGCAGTGATTTCTGTGATATCGCGTAGAAATGCCTATGAATGAGAGAATGAATAAGAGCATTGATTTAGATTAGGCATCTCTTTTTTATGTGATCAATAACATAAAGAGTTCTGTGCTATTGAGATATTGTTAATACATATTGATATAGTAGCAATATTTTTGTACTTTTTATCCAACAAACAAATGAATGGCTAGTTGAAACTCATAAAGCATATACTGTGCCTGTAGCCTATAGTGCAGTCAACATAAGTGATTTTGGTGCTTCGACTGAAGCAAGAAAAATCCTGATTAATTAATGTGAATTTTCGACAAGAACTAATCACTTTGAAACTACTAGTATAATCACACAAAGCAGTCATTCGGTTATTTAGATTCAAAAAAAATCATATCCATATTTACCTTTATCAAATTGTTTCAGGAATCAGGCCAGTAATCAAATTAGAAGCTCTGCAGTGTAGTCGTGGAGCGGTGGAACCGTAGAGGCTGGAGCAGAATGTTTATGTAGCTCGAGACTGGAGATTGCTGTCGGCTATCGCCAAGTGCTGTGGCTGTTGCCTGGAGATTGCTGTCGCTTGGAGATTGCTGTCGCCGAGTCGTGGAGGAGAAAGCGCGCTGTGGAGGAGAATGCCTCGCCGAGTGGCTCGCGTCGTGGAGGTGGGAGGCTGCGCGATTACGCGATTTGAAATTTTGAGAAGATAGGGTTTTGATTTTTTTCGGTCGTTCGTTGCTCCGTAAGGGGGGTTGCCCTATTCAATGGCCTATTGGGCCTAGCCCAATAACCGGCCCTGACTGTAACATTCGTCCTAAATCTCTTTTCAGCGACATGGAACAAGAAATAGGTGGCAAATTTTTGGCCGAGAAGAATCAAAAAATCCTTGTTACATAGTCAAAAGTTTATCTTATCACCATGAAGATATTCACGTTAAATTTGAACCAAGTTCTTCAAGACTTAGCCGAGCAACGTATGAAGTTAAAGGTTCTTTTAATTCTACACATAAGTACTGTGATATAACAATGCACCGCAAATACATGTACACAGAGTTTCCATTTCAATTGAAAACAAGTATTCTTACAAAACAAAGCTTACCTGGCAGTTATGCGCTCTCTTCGATTATGCCAATGAAACTCGAGGAACCAAATATCAAAGATACACAGATCTGAGATAATTAAGATTTCAAATTAGATTTTATAATACAAATATGAAACAAAATCAAATTTAAAATAGAAATAAAATAATTAAAAATGAGTACCCAACCTGGAGTAGGTATTCGATAAATTCACGTTGTAATACTCCTCCGAACACAGATCTGAGAGGGCCATTGATTGGCGTTGAATGAAGGAAGAACTGGTGCGGTTGGAAGGAAGATGAGTTCGCGGCTGGACACGATTAGGTGGAAAGATGGGTTCACGGTTGAATGGAAGATGATTTCACGATTAGATGGAAAGATGAGCGGGTTAAAGCAAATCGAATTGGTGGAATTGGGGTTTTTTTTATTTAGGTTTTCTTTTCGTTGAAAGAGGACGAAACGAATATCAAAGGAAAGGAGGGAAGGAAAAGTGACGGGCCAATTCTTTTTGGCTCCCAGTGAATATTTGGCATAAAATTAGCGCCATTATTTGCCACAACATTTACGACGGTTAAAAACCGTTGCTAATTAGCCACGGTTGAAAACCGTTGCTAGTTGGAACGAAGCGCGCCAAAAATTATGGCGTGAAAGGATGAAATTTACCGCCATCATTTGTCTCCAAAGAAGCTACGGTTAATAACCGTTCCCAATTAGCAACGACAAAAAACCGTTGCTAATTGAACCAAGACGGTGATTAACCGTTTCTAAATGGCAACGGTTAATAACCGTTGCCAAATGCGCGGATGGTTAGTTGCAAATCTCAGCATTTGGTGTAGTGTTTAGCTAGGGCAGTTTCAGAGGGGGGGGTATGGACAATGTGGTTGCTTTTTTGCCTACACCATGGGTAGTGGACTTCTTGAGAATGTGTCAAGGGTTTGTAGGCTTCGGTGGGAAGCCGTACATATGTGTGGAGAATTTTTCCAAGGCTCAAGTTAGGATCAAATCTTGTGACCGTATGTTCAACAATATGGCATAATGAGGCATATGCTTGCATTAGGTAATCTTCTAGGGGAAGCTCTTAGTTAGTCGAATTAGTAGTTATTGAGGTGGAAGAGGAAATTTCTTGGGATGGCTTCAAGCATCAATTTGAGGCTCAATTCCTTTCAAAGGCCGAGAGAGGAACCAAGCTTGAAGAATTAATCAACCCTCGCCAAGGGAATAATTCCATATGGGATTATGTGAGCACGTTTAATGTTATAGCTAAGTTCGGGATGCATCCTATCAACATTCCAATAAATAAAGCTTCCGGGTTTGTAAGGGGTTTGAACCTGATTTTAAAGGCCAATTTCTTGGCCAAATTTCAATAAGAGCGACTTTTGAAAATCTTGTGGAGACATATCTTCTCTATGAGGGGTCTAAGGGAGTTGCTGAGGTGGCGATGAAAGTAGAATTGAAACAAAGCTCCCATTGAAGCGCTAGGGGCAAGAGGTAATGAATGTGCAACAATAGGCAGACAAAAAGGAGTGAGATATGTTGAAGGAGAAAATTCAAGGGGCACATCGTCAAGGATTGCAAGGTGTATCTCTCAGAGAAAAAGTGTTTTATTTATGATTATGTGGGGCATTATAAAAGGAAGCATCCATTACCTTCTAGCATAGGTCCGACAAAGGTCTAAATTATTGGGGAGACTTCAAGCTCTGGTAATCCCATGACTCAAGAGAAGGGGAAGAACGTCATCTTAGAAGGTTTGATTTCTATTGATGAAACATCTATTCAAGTTCTTTTTGATAGTGGAGCCGTTGAACCAAAATTTCAAATCAACAGTCAGGATGTTATACAAGGTGGTATTATTCGAAAATGTTCCAATAATACCAGTTAGTTTCAATATAATCATGAAGTTGTTTAAACGTTCAAGTCATGTGTTCAAGGGTAGAATATGCGAGTCACATAAGTCTGCAACTAACCTTCATTCACATGTCAATTAGCCTTCATGCACGTCCATTATTCAATAATAGTCAAGCATACACATTCAAGGAAAATATGCTTATGCAAAATTTAACGTCCAATTCTTTATGTGCAAAAAGTTCAAAAGTTACAATCGGCTCTAAAGTTCCAAATTGCACTAGGGGTTTCAACTCTAAATTGAGAAACGGGGAAAGAAAAATGATCGCCTTCTTAAGTGACGGTGGGGGTCTATTCATAGGGATTTCAATCATGCGGGATGATTGACACATGCCTTGGCTTGAAATATAAGGGCTCCACTAGCTCCATTTTGGTGAAATTTCGTCATCCTTCGACAACACGAGTTCAACGTCACTTACTTGTACACTTTTATGGTTGGCATGCGGCATACTTTCTTTGTAGAGACTCGGCATCACTTGCCTGTACAATTTCGTCAATACAATCCTCTTTGCAAAAAATCGACATCCTTTCTTTGTTACATGATTGATAACACATTGTGTTATAGAAGTTCGACACCTCCTTTTACCTATTTGATATCCCTATGATCTCTAGGTCCAATAACTTTTGCATTGTAGAAGCTCGATATCTTTTGTTTCTCCAAGTTTGTAGTAGCGCGATATCTTTAAGTATTTATTGGCTCAACATCTCCCTCATTTATAGGCTCGACGTCTTCTCTTTAGTGTTAAATGCTCATCATCGCCTTCTACTTGTAGTTGCTCGACAACACTTACTGTTGTTGAAATTTGTTATCCTTTAAAGACTCGAAACATCTTCGTTCTTTGTAGAAGCTTGTTATCTATTTATATGTTTGACATCCCTATGGTTGTAAAGACTAAGCAGCTAATTTCTGTTAGACACTTGGTACTACCTTTTGATACAAGCTTCACATTTCCATGCTCGATAAGTCCATTAGTTACTTACTGGATATGTCTTCTATTTATAAGCTTGGTAGCTTCATTATTTTGCAGATTCAACATCTTTTCTATTAAGCTTGAGATCGTCTAAGGATCATGATACTTCTTCTTAGGCACTCGATTCCATTACTTATACATACTCAGCACTATTTCCTATATTTATGCTTAATTTCTTTCTTTGTTTACAAGCTCGACATCCTTAAAGCACTTACTGGCTCATTATCTTTATTATCATATAGGCTCGATGCCTATCGTTCAATGCTTCCATTTCCTTCTATTGACTTAGTTGCTTCTTTTTCCCTTGACAACTCTTCTAGCATAGTAGTCAGGAATTATGTGGATAGCATTTTCCCTCCTTATTATATAAAAGAAGTTTTTTTCACTCTTTAATACAAAACCAAGTTCAACACTCAAAATGGATCGAATCAATAAGAGTGATTAGCTATGTCTTCGACCTAAGGAGTCATATCAATTGCCATGTCGGGAACAGTGAGCTTGGATTGCAGGAGTAATCTTCTAATAATAAAGAAACTAGAAATCAAAAGAAAATTCATTGCCACATAAAGGAGAATCTAAATTCCTTCCCTAAGATTGGGAATTTAGCAATAAAAGCAAGAGCTTGACAAACTTCACTTTGAGGGCAAGGTTCATAATCTAGAAACTAGTCGATAAGAAGACCAAAAATCTAACTAATAAGAAGCCCAGAAGTCCATATGGTAGGAAGACCAGAAATATATCTGCTAAAGAAGATTAAAAACTTTTTAATGTTAAAATTCACATTCAATCTAACAGAAGGCCAAATATCTGACCAATAATGAAGATTCTCATTGTTTGTTAGAAAATTTGGATTTCAATCCAAAATTAAAAGATTGAGAGCTAATTTACTTCACAAATAAAACCTTAGGCTCAAATAATGATTTACGTCTTGACAAGAAAATTTTAGAATTTCTTTCGCAGCTATTGTCTTTAAAAATATTCTGTCATAGTAGCAACCTGACTTTTTAAAGGTTGTTTTAACTTTGCCTTGGAGCAAGATTGATTGTATTTGATTACTCATCCTTTGGAAGATTGCTTTGGCCCATCTCTAAGATGGAATTAGACTCATCTAATTTATTTCTTTATATAACATTGCCCCTTCTATACCTTTTAGGTAAGGATTTAGGCTGGTCGGTGCTTTAGTAGGCCATCTTGGGCGGGACCAAAGTCAAACACATCCATCCTCTGGGAGGCACCCCAGACTGGCCTTATACGGGGGATCAAAGGCTGTTGGTCTGTGCTTTAGCCATTCCATCTTAGGCGGGACCAACGGCTTACTCTGTCCTCCCACTAGAAGGCACTCTAGACAGGCCTTAGAGGCCGGACGAAAGGTTGATCGATGCTTTGGACAGGCCATCTTAGGCAGGATCAAAGGCTTATTTCATCATCCCTCTAGGACGTGCTCTGGTCAAGCCATGTAAGTGGAACCAAAGGCTTGTGGTGCTCTGGTTAGGCCTTATAGGTGGTACCAAAGGCTTACTCTGACCTTCATCTAGGAGGTACTGCGATCAGGCCTTATAAGCGGGACCGAAGGCTTGTAATGATTTGACTAGGCCCTTGTGGCGAGATTAAAGGCTTTTATTTTATTTTATGTGTTTCTTTCTTTCCATTGATTTGCGACACTTTAGATTATAAGGTCTCAAATTCTCAGCATTTCAAATTCTTGCTATTACATTACCATAAGGTCAGCTTAATCAATAAGTTCTTAGTAGGATTACTTCATAGATAATAAGGGGACCTTCCTAGTTTGGCCTTAGTGGTCTAGCTGCTAGATTTTTAGTGTTCTCCATGACTGTTGGGAGCACTAGATCTCCTTTATGAAATGATATCCCTTTGACTTTGCAGTTGTAGTATCTTGATATCCATTGTTGATATTCGGTCGTTCATATGGTTGCCTCATCTCTTAGTTCACTAATCAAATTTAAGGATTCTTTTCTTAGCTCTTGATTAGGGTCAAAAGCATATGCAGTCCTTCAATGTGATGGTATCTTAATTTCAACTAGAAGCATTGCTTAACATCATATGTCAAAGAAAATGGAGAATGTCATTTTGTAGTCTTAATAAAAGTTCGATATGCCCAGAGCATAAGTGGTAGTTCTTCTACCCAATTTTCTTTTGCTTTGTCTAGCCACTTCTTGAGGATAGTTTTAATGGTTTTGTTGGCGGCTTCAACGGCTCCATTAGCCTTGGGATGAGCTACTGATGAAAAACCTTTGATTTATCCCATTCTTATCACAGAATCTTGTTAATTCTTCACTTTCAAATTGGGACCCATTGTCGAAGATTATCTTATTCGGTATTCCAAACCAGGTTACTATGTTCTTGATCAAAAACTTTAGCACCATTCCTAAAGTTATATTTAGCAATGGTTCTTCCTCTACCCACGTGGTAAAGTAGTCGACGACTGCTACCACAAACTTGGCTCCACCATTTGATATAGGAAATGGTCCTATTAAGTCAATTCTATACACATCAAAAGGGCCATGGACTTGAGATTCGGTTAACTCATTTGGCGATATATGTGGCATTCTTGAAAACCTCTGACATTTTTCATATCTCTTTACATAAGCCTCATTATTTATATGGGGCCGTTAAAATACTTGTCTCATGACCTTTTTGGCCAACTTCAAGCCATTAGAATGATCCCCACAGAACCCTTCATCAGCTTCTCTTAACAGCTTTGAGCCATTTTATGGACTAACACACCTTAAATAAGGGAGCGAATATCTATTTTTATAAAGTTTCCATCCAACATGGTAAGAATTGGATCTTGGTGCCTTATCCTTCTAGCTTCTCTTTTATCTCTTGGTAGTCTACCTTCCACTAAATATTCAACAATGGACATCCTCCAATTGTTCTTATATTAATTATTTATTATTGTATGAATGGTTCCTTCTTGGTTTTCATCATTACTACTTCCCAATTCATTTTCTTTTCCTATATATATAAGAGCTTGGGATTTAGTCAATACCGTTATCTCATTTTTCTAGTTCGAGAGATTTTTCCTTAATGTTGGGATTTTGTTAAAAGCCTACATACATAATTCGAGTTTCTAAGGCTCCTCACGAGCTAGCTAATTTGTCCAGAGAGTCGGGTTGAGAATTCCTCCCTCTAGGTACTTGGTGTATCTAAAAATCCTCAAACTTGGCTAAAATTTTCAATATCTTCTTGACATAAAGGATTAATTTTGCATCCTTCGTTTTATAAGTTTGATTCAACCGATTAACCATTAATTGGAAATCATTGAAAATTTCAATCCTTGGGATTTTTAACTGAAGAGCTAAGGTTAGACCCGTTATCGTTGATTCATATTCAGCCACGATATTGGTAGCAGTGAAACCTAACTTCATTGCATAATGTAATCAGTGTCCATTAGGGTAATAATCATATATCCCACACCAAACCCTTACTCGTTTGAGGCTCCATCAATGAACGATTTCCATTTAGGTTTTAGATATTTTTCCTTTCTTGGTTATTCTTCAATAAATCATATACATTCATTAACCAAATCAGCCCAGCTTGTCCTTAATTGCCACTTAGAGCAGTAACTCAATCTCATACCGACTCAACTCTATTCCCTAATTTACTATCCTTCTTGATGTTTTGGGTTTACCAAAGACTTACTTAAGTGGAAAATTGGTTAAGACATTGACTGGGTGTACCTGAAAGTAGGCTCTCAATTTTTGAGCAGTGAGGATCACACAGAATGCCAACTTCTCTTTAAATGGGTATCTAAGTTCTGCATCTTTTAGCCTTTTTCTACTATAGTACATGAAAGTCTTATTTTCTTCTCTTACTAGGACTGAACTTACTGCGTGTTCAAAGACTACCATGTTAATGTACAAATTCTCTCCTTCCATGGGACTATATAAGACTGGAGGTTTTTCAAGGTGGTCTTTTATTTCTTTGAAGGCTTTTCGATAACCTTCTCCCCACTCAAAATTATTCTTTTTCTTAATCACTTTAAAGAAAGAAATGCACTTATCAGTGGCTTTAGAGATAAATCTGTTTAAAGCTGTCACTCTTCCTTTTAGGCTCATTGCTTCTTTACTTATTTTTGGCTCTACTATGTCCTTAATTACTTTGATTTGATTAGCATTGGCCTCAATTTCTCGAGAACTGATGATATATCCTAGAAATTTCCCTGATTGCATTCCAAAAGAGCACTTTTGCGGATTTAGCTTCGTTTTGTACTTCCTTAGTACTCCAAACATTTCCTTAAGATCTTTCAAGTGGTTGATTTCCTCTTGGGACTTAACTACATCCACGTACACTTCCTTGTTTCATTCAATTTGTTTCTTCAACATTCTGCTAACCTTTAATATGTAGCCTCTGCATTCTTCAGCCTAAAAGACATAACTTTATAACAATAAGTTCCACAATCTGTTATAAAACTTGTGTTTTCTTCATTTGATTTGAACATGGAAATTTGATTATATCCTGATTGTGCATCCATAAAAGATAACAGCTTATGTCCACTTGTGGCATCAACTAATTAATCTATTCTAAGCCAAGGATAGCAATCTTTCGAGCGTGCATTATTCAGATCGGTATAATTGATGCACGTTCTTCATTTTACATTGGACATTTTAACTAGTACAGGATTAGTAAACCATCTGGGATAGAGCACTTCTCTAAAGAACTCATTCGTAAGTAATCTTTTAACCTCTTCCTTTAGTGCATTAGCTTAGATTTTATCAAATGCCTTTTCTTTTGTCGAATGGGAATGATTTTTGGATCTATATTTAGAGCGTGACACATAATTGCTGGATCTATTCCGACCATGTCTAAGTGAGTCCAGGCAAACGCATCTTTGCTAGATTGGAGGAATCTGATAAGCTCTCTTCTGATATTGTTGCATGGTTCTTTTCCAATTCTTTTACTGTTTTGGTTGGACCGAACAAATCTAGTATTACCTCTTCTAGTTCTTTGGTAGATTTCATTCTCTCTTGCTCATTTGTACAATCTAATTCGGCGATAATTTATTCACCCTCTCTTTCATTGGTCATTTGGTTTATTTTTTCTTTCTTTTTCTCTTGGAGAAGTTGAATCTTTTCAGCATGTTCATGGGTTTATCACTTACCTCTGCCTGTTTATTTTTCTTGAATAGTAGGATTGAAAAGCTACCGTTCAAGGGCTTTTCAGTTTTAGTTTGATTCAATTTAATTTTCTTCAAGTCATGAAAATAAGTTCCATCTTTTTTCAATTGCTCAAGCATAGCAAAATACAGTTCTCGGGAGCTAAATTACTCCCCTCGTAAGGTTCCCCTTCCATACTTAGGAATTTCACCATTGGATGTTTAGGTGAAACAAATGTATCCACTTCGTCCAAAGCTGGCCTCCTAAAGAAAACATTTTAATGGAAGTGTTGGTCCATTATCACGAAAAGGGTTTCAAAGGCTCTGGAGTATGGTGAATTCCCACTTGCATAAAGAGCTTTATTTGCCCTGTTGGAGTAGATCCATTGTTATTGAATCGAAAGAGGGGGTCAAGGCTTGGTTCTAACTTCCCCTTCGGAATATTCATATGGTCAAAACACATGTTTGAAAATGATATTTACTACACTTCTAGTGTCCACAAAAATCTTTATCGCCAAAGCCCATATGAGTAGTTATCATTAGCGGGTTGTTATGTAGGTGATGGGATCCCCTTAGTTCTTGTTGAGTTACTGCCAAGTTAGGCATTTGGAGTTGAGACCTGGGATTCTTGAATGCTCTTGGATGGAGAAAATTCCTTCCTTTTCTTCCCTTACATATCTACTCTTATCTCTTTTGCTAGTTCTGGCGATGTGGACCTCCTGAGTGACATCTATACGATTAATTGGAGTAATAAAGTCTTGTTGGGGATCATTCTCCATAAAGCTAGCAGTGTTACTCGGAGGCTTTTGGCTATTCTCCTTGGAACAAGAAGATTTTTGAATTTCCTTAATGAACTCCTTTAGAGATCCCGACTTGATCATATTTTGAATTATACCAACTAAGACATGGTATTCATCAGTCTTATGCCCATTTTCTTTGTGGTACGCACAATAATCTTCCCCTCCCTTTAGACTTAGGATGGCTGTTCGCTTTGTAGGAAGTGGGGAAATTTTCGCCATCTTTGGCTAAGTATAAATGTAGGAAATGGGTTTATTCAAGTCTATATAATTAGATTTAGGGATCTCCTCCCATTTTCTATGTCTACTTTTTTTTTCCCATTTTGTCTTTTTGTTGGGGTGATCAAAACTAAACTTTCCTCCCTTTTTCTTTGGTTGAGACTTATTCCTGGCATGGTATATTTCGTCCATAAGGATGAATTTATCAGCTTGGAAATGAAAATCTTGCAGATCTATACACCCATGAATATAGAGATCTTTCCAAAAAGGAATCTTCTCAATTAACCTCGAACGTACTGCCATCAGCTTCTACCTATCATCTATATTTTCTTCTTTTAGTGCCTCTGTATTGAATCTCCTTAGATATTCACCAAGTAACTCCCCTAGCCTTTGCTTGACATTAGCTAGCACGCTGGAATCAATGGTAGGATTTACATATGAAAAACTATGTCGAAAATCCATAAGAAAATTGTTCCCAAGAGTAGATATTTTCTTCTTGGTAAAATCTATACCATTTGGCAAGTGTTGCATGGAAAATTGTTGGGAAGAGCCAATAACGAACTACTCCAAAGTGTTATGCAAGTTGATTTGACTTTCGAAAGCTAAAAGATGATCATCAGGGCCGATGGTTCCATCATACTTCAGCGAAGGGATTCTAATATGAGATGGGATTTTGATAAACATTGTCTTCTCTGTAAAAGGTGCTTCCCGAAAATTATTATTAACCCTTGGGTCAAGGTCCTCTTCCCCTTAAGGACAAGCATATCCGCTACTATTTTGTTAACCATGTCCATTAGGTAGTTTTCATCATCATGACAGTCCCCTCTGTATAGCTTATATTCTTTGTATGAGATCGTGCTAATTGTTTGGGGGATCTTTCTGCTAGCCTTCCTTGATTCTCCTTTCGTTAGTTCATTTTAGCCTTATTGTCTCCTTTTGCTTGCGATCTTGCAGAATATACTGCTAGTCCTTCATCTTGGGTTTCTTTCTTCATTTGTGGGCCTATGATACTTTTACCCTTTTCTTTACTTCTGAACATTAAGGTGTCTAGGTTTCTTCTTAGAGACTCGACTTCTTATCCCCTTTCGGTAAGCTTTGTCTTAGAATATTTCCAAGAGAGAACATTCTTAATAAGCACTTTCACTGTAAGTCACTATGTTAAATCTTGAATTTTAGCTTCACTGCCTGTGGGCTTTACTGGGATTGAAGTTTGTTCAATCTCTATATTCTCCAAATTGAAGTTTGGAGTCACATTATCCTCTATGATTGTCTATTGTACAATTTCTTCATTACGAACGTTGACTTTGTTAATCCTCACCATTTTCCCGAAACAAAAGTTTTGCTTAATTAGTTTCAAAGCAAAGAAACGAGGATACAGAGGTTCAAACTCTCCTTCTAGCGTCAAAATGTTGAACTTGAATTTCAGCTCAACACCCAGGATGTTACACAGGTGGTATTATTGGAAAATGTTCCAATAATACCCGTTGGTTTCAATATAATCACGAAGCTATCCAAAAGTTCAAGTCATATGTTCAAATATAGAATATGTGAATCACATAAATATGCAATAAGCCTTCATTCACATGTCAATAGGCAAAATGGGCATTTTACATAAATATATAATAGTCCCTTGTCATGTGTCAAAGGGCTTAATAGGCAATACACAGAGTAAACTTCAATTTAAAAAAGGGTTTAAGTGGCCTTGTATAAATTAATAATACGCAAGTCCAAGTTCAAGTCCAATTCCAAAGGTAAAGCCATATGCACGTCCATTATTTAATAATAGCCAAGTATACAAATTCGAGGGAAATATGCTTATGCAAAATTAAATGTCCAAGTCCTTAAAATGTTCATAAGTTACAATAGGCTCTAAAATCCCCAAATTTATTTAGGGTTTCCAAGTTTAAATGGAGAAATGGGGAAAGAAAAATGATCCCCTTCTTAAGTGACGGTGGAGGTATATTTATAGGGGTTTCAATAATGCGGTATGATTGAAACGTGTTTAACTTCAAATCTGAGGGCTCTGCTAGCTTAATTTTGGTGAAATTTCATCATCTTTTGACAACACAAGTTTGACATCACTTGTACATTTTAACGGTTGGCTTGCCTGTACAAGTTCGACAATACAATCCTCTTTGTAAAAACTTGGCATCCTTTCTTTGTTACATGATTGATAGCACCTTTTGTTATAAAAGTTCGAAGCCCCCTTTACATCTTTGACGCCTTTACGACCTCTAGGTCCAATAACTTTTGCATTGTAGAAGCTCGATATCTCTTGTTTCTCCAAGTTTGCAGTAGTGTGATATCTTCAAGTATTTATTTGCTTGACATCTCCCTCACTTTACAGGCTTGACATGTTTTCTTTATCGTTAGATGCTCGTCATCGTCTTATACTTGTAGTTGCTCGACAAAACTTACTATTGTTGAAGCTTGTTATCCTTTATAGATTCGACACCTCTTATTTCTTTGTAAAATCTTATTATCTGTTTAAATGTTTGACATCCCTATGGCTATAGAGGCTTGGCAGTTATCTGCTGTTAGACACTTGATACTACTTTGGATACAAGCTTAAAATTCCATGCTCGATAGGTCCATTACTTACATGCTCGACATGTCTTCTATTTATAATCTTGGTAGCTTCATTATCTTGTAAATTCAACATCTTTTTTATTTACAAGCTCGAGATCGTCTTAGGATCATGATACTTCTTCTTAGGTGTTCGATTCCATTACTTATACATGATTTATATTATTTCATGTATTTGTGCTTAATTGCTTTCTTTGTTCACAAGCTCGACATCCTCAAAGCAGTTACTGCCTCATAATCTTTATTGTCATCTAGTGTGACACCCCAAATTTTTGCGTAACATTATTCAGGATATTTATTTAAATAGATTAAATAGAATAATGTATAGTGTGATAAGGAGAAGATGTTTGTTAACTAATATGGGTCGTGCCTTAAGTAATCAATTAATAAGGTTGATTTAAAGCATAGAATAAGAAAGAATTAATGAGAAGGGCATAATGGGAATTATCCTTCATTTACTTCTTAAAACCCTCCTCCCTCTCATTTATCTCATTTTCGAAATTCACAAAAAACACAAATCAAGGCCGACCATTAACAAGGGGAAAGAAGAAGAAAGCCAAAGGATTTAAGGGAAAGGCTTAAGGAAGTCAACCGATAACAAATCTCAATCTCTTATCCAATCTAAGATGAATAATAGTATCCATCTCATTGCTTGCAGATTATTGATTTTCAAATTGTTTATGATAATATGTTATGATTTGATGGATGATATCATTATTGGATGGAATGATGATTTATTTGAATTTTTATGAAATTGTTTTAAAAGGTTTTAAAAGTAAAATCTAAGTTTTGATCTCCAATGAATTTGGTTCTTTGATATGATGTGTAAAACATTATTTTAGAGATGATTTTTTAATTTCATAATTTTCCAAGTTAATGTTAATATTTTATGAATTTCTTAAGGCAGTAAAGGTGTTTATTTTGAGTTTTAATTATTAAAAATAATTAAATAATTATTTTGGCCCTAAAATTTCTGTATGACAAAGAGAAGGTAAATTCTGATATTTTTTTCATTTTTCCAAGTGGTTATGATTTTCTATGATTTATTAAGCTAGAAAAGCTTTTAATAATATAAATTGAATGGGTTTGCCAATTATTTTGGATATCCTTCTAGCCATTTTATAAAAAGGAATTGGTGAAGTATTTTATTAACCAATAGAAATTTGACAACGGACAATAGTTAGTGAAAAGATATGTCTTTATAAAGAAATAAATCAGTTTTAAGTTTATTTGCAGAATTGCCATAGCGTCAACTTAGATGGTCGAAATCCCTATTAATAGTCGATATCTGGAATATATGGGATATTGTAGCTATACATTTGACATCTCTAACATACGATATCTATTTCATAGGTATGTAATGTATCTATTCATGTAGAAGTTCGACACTAGGTTATACAGGATTTCGGTTACTCTACTTGTCGAGATTTGGCAACCCTATCATTTTGTAACTCAAAAGGGTTCTTTTAGAACGCGGCGCTCTTTTTTGTCGACGTCCTTTCTAAGCTACATAGATGTTGTGTGTTTACAATTTCGATATCAATTTTTTTGTGGTAATGATGGCATAAGTTTATATTTCCAACAACTATAGTTTTGTGGCAAGGATGCTGTAAACTTACATATTTGACATCTTTACTCTTTGGGTATGCAAGCCTTATACTATGCATACCAAAAGCTAAGTTTTGTAGAAGCGACAACCTGTGTATATTAGAAATTAAATAACCACTGATTTCGGCCTTATGGCCTTATGTTTTATAAATCGAAATTATTTGTTTTCGAAACCTATTTTAGATGTTCGACAGCTTCATTTTCGATACCTAATGATTTAAAGGTTAATTGAAGACTGCGGTGTTTTGCTATAAGGTTTTGGTTAAGTAATAGGCTATGTTTTCCTTGTTTTAAAGAATGATTTTTTAGTTTTTAATCATCTATAAAGAGTCATCTATAAAGATAAATGTTTTCAAGGAAATAAAATGGTGTTTTAGCCCTAGTTTTATATGGATTTTTGCCAAAAGAATTATTACTTAAATTAAGTAATTTATGATGCCAATGATTATTGAGTGAATATATGTTAATGTATGATGATTATATTCTTTTTATCGTCTTGTTAACCATAAAATATTCAGAAGAACGAAGGTATGAAAAAGGGTCACGAGAGCATGAGGAAAGATCGGAAAGCACCAAGATGTTTTGGATAATCACACCCCCCGACAAGGAGCCTCCGGTGAAGTCCAAGGCTATCTTTCAAAGTCCATAGGTAGGATGATGCTCCAAGAATCCACCTTTCGACTAGGACGAGAGGTCTTTCAATAAAGACAATGGAGAAGAAACTCAAACCAAACCTTTCGAAGGAGTCGAAAGGATGCAGCCATCAGGATTTAATAGCTTCAAACCTTCCGAAGTAGTCGAAAGGTTCCTTTCAAGGAGTTCTTAATTTATGAAGAAGATGAAGAAATCAAAGCAAGCAGGTGCAACTCCATAACGACCTTTTCGAAAGCATAACAAGCCTTTCGAACCGGTTGGAACACATCCAGAATACCTTTCGACTATGTCAAAAGATTTTTATGAAAAAATAAATCCTCAAAAATTAGCAAAGAATGGTAGATAACCTTTCGAAAACATAAAAGGGAAACATAGCACTCAACAACAATCAAGCAAGAAGCACTCTTCCGACAAGATCAAAAGGTTCATAACAAGCACGTAAAGAGCAACCTTCCGACAAGGTCAAAAGGTTCACAACAATTAGGAGGAGAGCTACCTTCCGGCAAGGTCGAAGGGAACACAATAGTAGGAACAAGGCGAGCCTTTCGACAACATCGAAAGGACATGAAAGCTTCAAAAAGGCAACCTTTCAATAGAGTCGAAAGGTTCGTGAAGACATCAGGAAAAGCAACGTTTCATCAAAGCCGAAAGGTTCATGAAGGCATCGGAGAGACAAACCTTCTGACAGCGTCGAAAGGTTTATTATGGCATATGAGGGGCAGACCTTTTGACAAAGACGAAAGGTTTGTAGTTGCATATAAAAGAAAAATCTTCTGACCCAGTCGAGGGCATAGAGTTAAAAGGAACCGCCTGCATCCATAAATAGAACACGAGGGGTCATGTTCAGGGGATCTGATTTATGTCATTCTGATCTTGTAACTTCTTAATAGAAGGATTGTAACCCTAATTGAGTATGATTTGGGGAAATTTAGTAGAAGGTAGCTTTTTCATAGATATAAAGGGAAGTATTTGGCTTTGTTAATTTCCTTCCCGTTTGCTTAAGTCTTTGTTAGTTTAGCTCATATTTTCAGGTTCAACCCCATCAGAAGGTTTTTGTCAACAAGGCTGACAACACTCCTATGCAAGTAATAATTACAACCTTTCGAAGTCTTAAACCCCACAAAATGTTCTATATAATCATACCTGCCAACTAGGAGCTTCCGACGAAGTCCAAGGCTATCTTTCAAAGTCCATAGGCAGGATGATGCTCCAAGAATTCACATTTCGACTAGGACGAGAGGTCTTTCAACAAAGACAAAGAAGAAGAAGCTCAAACCAAAACTTTCGAAGGAGTCGAGAGGATGAAGCCATCAAGATTTAATAGCTTCAAACCTTCCGAAGTAGTCGAAAGGTTCCGTTCAGGGAGTTCTTACTTATCGAAGAAGATGGAGAAATCAAAGCAAGCAGGTGCAACTCCATAACGACCTTTTCAAAAGCATAGCAAGCCATTCGAACTAGTTGGAGCGCATCCAAAATACCTTTCGACTAAGTCGTAATGTTTTTATGAAGAAAGTAATTCTGAAAATCCAGCAAAGAATGGTAGATAACCATTCAAAAACATTGAAGGGAAAGACAGCACTCGACAACAATCAAGCGAGAAGAACCTTCCGAAAATATTAAAAGGTTCATAACGAATACGTGAAGAGGAACCTTCCGACAAGGTCAAAAGGTTCATAGCAATTAGGAGGAGAGCGACCTTCTGACAAGGTCGAAGGGAATACAACAGTAGGAGCAAGGCGTGCCTTTTGACAACATCGAAAGGTTCATGAGAGCTTCAGAAAGGCAACCTTCCGATAGATTCGAAAGGTTCGTGAAGACATCTGGAAGAGCAACCTTTCTTCAAAGTCGATAGGTTCATGAAGGCATCAGAAAGAAAAACCTTCTGAAAATATCGAAAGATTCATTATGGCATATAAGGGGCAAACCTTTCGACAAAGACGAAAGGTTTGTAGTTGCATATAAAAGGGAAATCTTCCGACCCAGTCGAGAGCATAGAGTCGAAGGGGGAGCCGCCAACGTCTGTAAACAGGACCCGAGGGGTCATGTTCAGGGGATCCAATTTCTATCATTCTGATCTTGTAACTTCTTAATAAAAGGATTACAACCTTAATTGAGTATGATTTGGGGAAATTTAATAGAATGAAGCTTTTTCTTAGATATAAAGGGAAGTATTTGGCTTTATTAATGACCTTACCATTTGCTTAAGTCATTGTTTATTTAACTCATATTTTAAGGTTCAACTACATCAGAAGGTTTTTATCGACAAGGTTGACAACACTCCTCTGCGAGTAATAATTACAACCTTTCGAAGTCTTAAACCCCACAATCAAAACCTTTCCGTAAGGTGAACAATTTATTTAGATTAACATTCACTGAAACCTTCCGGTGCTATTGGATCAATTGTTTAACTCATTCGACAAAGTTGAAATCTACTCAATATAAGTGATTAAACCTTTCATCATGGTCGAAAGTTGTTAACTATTCATCAAATAAGACTTAATCTAATCAAAAAAGGCCTTTGTGAATACTTCAAACAAGCTCAACAAAGCCGGATGGTCACTTAGTCTAAGTTCTAAACCTTTCGACGATAACGGAAGGTTTGATATAGGACATATCAACAAAATAGGTTGAATTGAGAGGCAATCAATAAAAGGAATCACGTCTTTTGTTCTCCAAATAAGAAATCCATCCTTCTTATCATATCTTTTGGGTGTTGATAAGAAATCTTGTTAACATTTTTGGCATTAGAAGGAGGGCCCAAACCTCCGATCCCTAACCACTTTCACCAAGGATTTATTGAGAACTTCGTTCAAAAGAAGAAGATGGATGGAGTCATGAATAATTTTGATATCTCAAACGAAGAAGTTAAGCCAAAATCAACTTTGAAAAACAATACAGTCCCAAACTTTAACTTAGAGAATATAGAAATTGGGCATCCTTCGACCTTAAGGAGGTTGGAAAACAATGAAATTAAAGTCTATCATCTGCAATAGCAAATGATATCCATTCAAAAATTTCTTGAAATTGCACCGTCTCAAGGGTCGCTAAAGGTTGTGGAAGGAGAAGGCGAGGCACAACGTCTAAATGAAGATAATATGAGGAGTCAGGAAGTTAAGCTAGGAGAACCATTGAGCAATCAAATAGCTTAAACATGGAAAACAATGGAGGTCACCATGACAATATTCATAACTAAGTCATAAAGGATCAATAAAAAATGTACTCGATGAATTAAGGAAATATGTTATCTTGCAAAAGGATCATTTTTCAAAAGAAATTATGGCGACTAGCATCCCTTTTCACATTAAGATTCCTCCACCAAAGTACGACAGAACTACTGATCCAGATAATAACCTTATAGCATTTTAAAATTGAATGAACTTGTATAATGCTTCCAATACAGTTCGATGCAAACTTTTCATGATTACTCTTCAAGGAGTAGCTATCAAATGGTGTAGGAATTACCAAAATAAGACCATTTATTCTTGGGAATAATTTTCTTACGACGTTGTGACACAATTTTACGTTTTCAGAGATCAAACTATGAGCTTTAGCCTGTTAGCTACAATCAAACAAAAATCGAGAGAACCACTAAACGAGTATTTAAAGAGGTTCAATACTGAAGCATTAAAAGCAAAAGATACGACCGATAGAGACAAGTTAATAGCAGTTCGGTCTGGGCTAGTCGAACAAACCCCTTTTTGGGAACAAATTTATATTAATGGATGCGGAGATGTACGAACCTTCTACTTCCAAGCCGAGAAATTTATTCAGATGGAGAAAAAATATTCCGCGACAAAGGAATCTCAATGAAGACAAGGGATAAAAGAAATCAATTTTGAGTTCCCTAGTGAAAGATTAGAGGGAAAGAAAAGTAGGAGGAAAATTCAGAAAGAGATTTCTGAATCCAATTACGTGAATTTGAACAGGCCCTTTCTCATATTTTCGCTGTAGCAAAAGATTCTAAAATCTTTTCAATTACTCATAGTATATCAACCCATCCCAAAACAAGAAAAGGGAATGATTATTGCGACTACCACAAAGCAAATGGACATACGACAGATGAGTGTCACGCCCTATCGAGAGGGTCCAAAACTCGATCAAGTCGGGATCTCCTAAAAAGTTCATCAAAGAAATTTTAATAGCTTCTTATGCTAATAAGATGATTGCCTAGATACCTAAGAACTAACTCTTTCTGTAGAAGAATGGCAGATTAACAGTCTATTAAGTCATCAAATCCAGTGGCATTTGTTTATTGTGAACTTTTCTTATTCATAAAATTCTAAACTTGATTTGTATTCCAAAATTGATCATGTACTGACTTGAAATTTGAGTTTCATTATAGGTAAAAACAAAACCAGACCATGACATTCGACACACTGATGGAACACAACAAATTTCTAGCTACTTGAGAAGGATGGCTCAAATGCCTGGTACGGAGCAACTATCAATGTATAGGTCAATGCAGTACAAAGATCAATTCTCATGAAACTTCGGGCCGTTATTAGTTCTTTGTCAATTTCTTAAAATACATATGTGTGTATATATATTTTACAAAAAGGTCAATAGACCAAAAGATATTTTCACAAACGTCTCCAAAACTATATTTATACCTCTTGGAAGGAGGATCAAAATTACTCTCATACCTCATAGAAAGTGGGAACAAAACTATTCAATCTTTCCTCGAAAATGTCTCTTGAGAAGAGAAATAAAAACTTTGAAAATAATATATATATATATAGTACAAAAAATGTTTTTGAGAATTAATCTCCGACGTCCAATCCGGAGTACAAAAAATGTTTTTGAGAATTAATCTCCGACGTCCAATCCGGAGTACCAAAAATGTTTTTGGAGAATTAACCTCCGACGTCCAATCCGGAGTACAAAAAATGTTTTCAAGAATGAGCCTCTGACATCCAATCCGAAGCACCTCCTAGAGGGAGGAATAAAGCCCCTAACGTCCATATCACCTCTTAGGGGAGGGTCAAGATAAGCACCCGCAAAATCAAAATCCCCTAATGTCCATATCACCTCTTAGGGGATGGTTAGGATAAGCACCCACAAAATCAAAAACCCCTAACGTCCAAATTACCTCTTAAGGGAAGATCCGGTAAAATGCTCATCAGCGGCCTTCTAGAGAAAGGTCAGCTAAGTATATATCTCTTTGAGACAAGGGAAGCCTAAAGAGAGGCTCATCCAACAATGGACTAAGATGTCTAGCCCAAAGAGAGGCTCATCAAACAATGGACTAAGATGCCTAGCCCAAAGAGAGGCTATTGATAGATTAAGATATCCGAGCCCAGAGAGTGGCTCATCAAAGAGTACACTGAGACATCCAAGCCTAGCAGGGGATTCAAATAAAAGAATAAAGGCCAAGATGTCTACAACTCAAGTATAAAGTCATAACCCAAGAGAATTAAGGGTTAAAGAAAGAAACATATCCGTCATCTAAGCCAAAGTTGGAATCCTAGTAAAGGATACACACAGAGGCAAAGAATATGCTAATGAATTACAAAACTTCCAATCTTAGAAAAATGATTCCTACATCAATGGATTAAGAAACTTTCATACCACAAAAAAGCATGAGACCATAAAATGGAAGAAGGACTCCATAACATGGAAACAAAAATAAAGACTGATACGAAAACCAAAGGAATGGAACAGATAATAAATTTTAGTCACAAATATACAATACTTCACTCCAAGATCAAGTTAAGAAAGCCACTCCTGAAACCTTTGAGATAAAGTGAACGATTGGATAGAAGAGTCTATCATACCTGTATATACATATACTACTAACTTATATGCACTTTAAGAGAGACATGTTATTTAACAGGAAATTTTCCTATTAATAGCCTTAGAATTAAGGTTAGATAAACTTAGCTATCTTTTATTTGAAATCTACTAAATATGCTATTATTTGACATATCTATGGCTTCGTACTTATATTGAATGGAGTTTTGAATAATTAATTTGTCAAATGAGATCCTGAAGAAAAAAATTGGTTAAATTCTTGGTTTCGTGGACTTTTAATTTCTTTGCCTAAAATTCCATTTTTGAATTTAGTCAATCATAATCTCCTACATTGACTTCATGATGATTTATCAATTTCATTGGAGCATTTCTATGAAGACTTCGGATTGAATTGCTAGCTTCAAGGTTTCCCAATTCCTTCATTAACTTTCGAAATGGTTTATGAATTGTACATACATGAATTTTCATGATGATTTCCCATCATTCGTTTGATTATTGAATTTCTAATTTCTTAAATCGATTGTGGAGTTTTTATAATAATTTATGCATTTCCCATTGATTTTTGTGATGATTTGCTGATTTTGTATTCATGATTTATTTATTAAATTACTGTGGTGATTTATTGTTGAATTGTTGGTTTAATTTCCCCATTGATTTCTTTGATGACTCGTGAATTTTACGTGTTACAATTTCCCATTGAATTTTCATGACGATTTCCTACTAATCACTTTTTTCATGAGTTCACGATTTCTTGGTTCCCTTTGTTGATTTTCCATGATAATTTATGAATTTTCCATTAGTCTTCTGATTTTGAATAAGAATGAATGGGTTTCAGATCACATTTTTGATTTTTAACTCCTTGGTTTAATGGAATTTAAGCTTCCTTAATAAATTTTTTGATGATTGACGAATTTCGTATTTTTAATTTTCCTATTGGAATTTTTAGATGATCTTTATTAGGGTTTTGAATCAATGAACTTTTACTTGATGATTTTCAGGATGATTTATGAATTTATGATTTCGTTATTAGGTGTTTAATGATCCTTTATAAGATTTCTGAAATAATGAATTTCGATATTTCCTTGTGGATCTTTATTGTGATTTGTGAATTTTGCATTCTCAATTGATTTCGGATAATTTTTATTGGATTTTTGATCGAGTGAATTCTAAAATTTCCTTAAGGGTTTCCTTGATGATTTATGGATTTTCTATGCTTGATTTTCTCATTGCATTTTGAACGATCTTTTGTCAATTGACTAATTTCATGGACTTTAAAGTTTCTTTATGGATTTTGATGACAATTTATGAATTTCACATCTTCAATTTACTTATGAGACCTTTATAGATTCCTAACTTTGTAGATTCTATATTCTGATATTGAATTTTATAATGATTTGTGAATTTTCCATTAAATCTAAAATTTGATTCCAATACGAGATCTTCATGACACCAAATGGAATCACTATGAAACTACTTTCTACTTTTTCACTAAATGAGAATTACTCATCAATGATTTAAGGTTGAAAATAAAGGAAAATTAGAGGGACAAGGAAAAGTCCCCGATAGCATGAAATTGATTTCCATAGGTTGAAAAAATTTAACTTGGGAAAGAAATATCAAGCATATGTAATACACTTTCTCCAAAGGTTCATGTATTTGAACCGATATCTGCAAATCAGGTGACATTACTCCGCACTTTTAAGGAAGTTTAATCATGGTCATTACAAAGCAACTTATCTAGAAATGTTACCCTTATGACAACTTGAATATTAGCTTTATAAGTTTAAGATTGCTCGTTAAGATTTCATAATAAAGTTACAACCTTAACAGAAAGATATAATCTATTTTGTAGGAAGCAAAGAAGGAAGTCATTAGAGTTTTGTCCTAAAGAACAAAAGTTTCTTTCAAATAAGGGGACTAAATGTTAACCAAAAAATATTCAGAAAAACGAAGGTATGAAAGAAGGGTCAAGAGAGCATGAGGAAAGATCAGAAAGCATCAAGATGTTCTGTATAATTATACCTACCGATAAGGAGCTTCCGGCGAAGTCCAAGGCTGTCTTTGAAAGTCCATAAGCAGGATGATGCTCTAAGAATCCACCTTTCAACTAGGATGATAAGTCTTTCAACAAAAATAAAGGAGAAGAAGCTCAAACCAAAATTTTTTAAGGAGTCAAGAGGATGAAGCCATCAGGATTTAATTGCTTCAAACATTACAAAGTAGTCGAAAGGTTCTGTTCAGGGAGTTCTTACTTTTCGAAGAAGATTGAGAAATCAAAGCAAGCAGGTGAAATGCCATAGCGACCTTTTCAAAATCATAGCAAGCCTTTCGAACTGGTTGGAGCACATCCAAAATACCTTTCGACTAGGTCGTAATGTTTTTATGAAGAAAGCAATACCCAAAATTCAGCAAAGAATGGTAGATAACCATTCAAAAACATTGAAGGGAAAGACAACGCTCGACAACATTCAAGTAAGAAGCAACCTTCCGACAAGATCGAAAGGTTCATAACAAGCACGTGAAGAAGAACCTTCCGACAAGGTCAAAAGGTTCATAGCAATTAGGAGGAGAGCTACCTTCTGACAAGGTCGAAGTGAACACAATAGTAGGAACAAGGCGAGCCTTTCGACAACATTGAAAGGTTCGTGAGAGCTTCAGAAACGCAACCTTCCGATAGAGTGGAAAGATTCGTGAAGACATCAGGAAATGCAACCTTTCGTCAAAGCCGATAGGTTCATGAAGGCATCAGAAAGACAAACCTTCTAACAGCGTCGAAAGGTTCATTATGGTATATAAGGGGCAAACCTTTCGACAAAGACAAAAGGTTTGTAGTTGCATATAAAAGGGGAATCTTCTGACCCAGTCGAGAGCACGGAGTCGAAGGGGGAGCTGCCTGCATCTATAAATAGGACCCGAGGGGTCATGTTCAGGGATCTAATTTTTATCATTCTAATATTGTAACTTCTTAATAAAAGGATTATAACCCTAATTGAGCATGATGTGGGGAAATTTAATAGAATGAAGCTTTTTCTTAGATATAAAGGGAAGTATTTTTCTTTGTTAATTACCTTACCGTTTGCCTAAGTCATTGTTAGTTTAACTCATATTTTCAGGTTCAACTCCATCGGAAGGTTTTTGTCGACAAGGTTGACAACACTCCTTTGCAAGTAATATTATAACCTTTCGAAGTCTTAAACACCACAATCAAAACCTTTCCATAAGGTGAACCATTTACTTATATTAACATCCACTGAAACCTTCCGAAGCTATCGAATCAATTGTTTAAGTCTTCGACAAAGTTGGAATCTACTCAATATAAGTGATTAAACCTTTCGTCAAGGTCGGAAGCCATTACCTATTCATCAAAGAAAACTTAATCTAATCAAAAGAAGGCCTTCGTAAAGACTTCAAACAAGCTCAACAAAGTCGTAAGTTCACCTAATCTAAGTTCTAAACCTTTCGACGATAATGAAGGTTTTGATATAGGACATATTAACTAAATAGGTTGAACTGAGGGGCAATCATAAAAGGAATCATGTCTTTTATTCTCCAAAGAAGAAATCCATCCATCTTATCATATCTTCGGGGTGTAGACAAGAAATATTGTTAACAATCTGATCAGTTGCAATGCATTATTATAATCGGCATGCTCACATCATTATGACCCAACATTGCATTTTAGGATTGGGAGGCAGAATTGCATCCAGGAGATCAGATAGATCTAGCATGCTAGGATGCCCAGAACCAATCAAAAGAATATGATTTGAAAGATATTATTGGTGATAACTAATAGGTTCATAGTAATCTCATGACAACTATGATTTGAGATATGTTATTAGCGGAAACTAATATGTTCATAGTGATACCATGAAAAATATGATTGGAGAGATGTTATTAGTGATAATTAATAGGTTCATAGTGATCCCATGAAAACTGTGATTGGATCAGATGTCGCTAAAAACTAATAGGTTCATAGTGATTCTATGAAAACTATGAGTTGAGACAGATAGTCCATTTGTTTGGAGATGATAGTCTATTTTTGAAAGGGTAAATCTTAGGCGTGCATATCCCTAAGAGGATAGATTAGTAAAATGTAACGATCCGTATTTTTACTAGTTTAAAATTTGGAATTTAAGATGATTATTGGGTAAAATGGTTAGAAATAAATATTTAATGATTATTAATGTAACTTATTGGATAATTAAATTGTTTACTTTAATATTGGAATTTTTTTTGATTAATTGAATTTTGGATTTAATATGAATGAAAATAATTTCGAAAGTTGATTTAAATTTTATTTCAATGTGAATGAAGATTTTTAGCATTTAAAAATTGGATTAAAAGTGAATAATTTGAATTTGGAAATTTTATATATTAATTGACGGGTAAAAATAGCCATTTTGGCAACTATCTCGGATTTCGACGAAACTAGTTTCATCGGATACGTAATAGTGAGTTATTTTAGAATTTAAAGTTTTGTAGCGATCAGACTTGTCGGTTGGCCGTGCGAATTTGAAACGCGTAGAAATTTAATTTTGAATTTTATAAAAATAATTGACTTTGAAAAGCTATCTTTTACATACGATCGAATTAAGCCTCGAAACTAGTTCCATTGCGTTCGAAATGGTAGTAAAACAATAAGAACGCCAGACGGCACGAGTCAGTTGAAGTTCAAAATTTTTATGGCTATTGGGTTAATATTTTATAATATAAAATTATGTAATTCATTCTAAACTCGTTCAAAAACCCACGTTTCTTACCTTCCCCATATATCACTTCTTTCCCTTTTAATTGCAAATCTCCGACTCAAATCATAAAAAAAACAATGCAGATTGACCTTTATACAAAAAAACGATCGAACGAATCGATTACGATGGCACTTGAGCACAAGAGGGAAGGCTCGGCGTTCAATCGAGGGTAGGGTTTCAATGTATTCAAGTGAAATCGAGTTGGCTTGCATTTCGTGAGCTCGCGTATCATGCATTGATGGTGGTCCAAGTCGAAGAGACTACGGCTTAAGGCGGTGGCGGAAGAGGCGGTGGCGGTGGTTCGAGTGCGTGGCCGAGGCAGCGTTTTTATGAAAAAAATGATGAAGTCAAGATCGCGTTGCTTGGAGGAAGCAGAGATGGACTTTGTTGCGGGAACGAGAGAAGAGGTATTGGCTTTGTTTTGGTTTTTATTTATTATGTTAATTAAACTTTTTAAATTATCGTTATGTTAATTAAACCATTACTCTTTCAAACGAGGTCCTATTTGGGATAGAAAATTTTCGTTGGGATCGTATCGAAATCATCTTCGACTTGGAGTGGAATTAGAATTTATTCAAAGCCATTCAGTTTCAAATACAAAGTGAGTGTTCTATATGCTCACAATTGATTAAATATTTTTATGCTAGTTAAATTGAAATTATGATGTGATATAAATTTATTGATGGTTGCTTGATAAATTTATTTGTCATCTAGATTGCCATTTGAATTTACTGTAAAAAATTAATTTGACAGTTAAATTTGAGATTGGAATTTAATTGGAAGTAAAATACCCGATATTGATAATGATGAAATTGTTGTGAATTTTATGGACTATTTGGATCATTGATTGTAATGGATGCCATTGGTTGATATTTTGAATGTTTAAGATGTTTGTTTATTTTATATATATCCTGTTGTCATACTGTATATATCATTTACAGTATAGAAACTATAAATTGAATTATTTTGAATAAATTAAGAAATAGGTTGAAATGATATATACCTATGACATTTATTTGGATTGAAATGATAAATATCCATTCTTGAATTAAATTGAAATAATTAATTCATTTGGCAATAGTATAGAAAATTATATACGAACACCGGGTTGGTTAAACTAAATGATTTTAGAATTTCGATTTAAAATTATATAAATTGATTTTGATTTTCAAAAAATAAACCGAACTTATGAATATTGAATTATTTTTGAATTGGAGATCAAAATGTTGAAATTTAAATTAGAAATAAATCTTTTAGATAATCGAAGTTGAGATTTTGAAGTTATAATCGAAATATGATATAAATTTCGAAATTGATTTGTTTTAAAAGATTGGACTTTTTATTCGAACTTGAATATTACTAAGAAAAGGTGATATAATACGATATTTTGAAACTTAGCTTGGATTTGAATTATACTTAAAGATTTGGATTTTAAATTGGATATTGAAGAAAAATTTGATTTAAGTGTTTTGAATCGATATTTGAAAATGGACATGGAATTGATACAAATCAAAATGGTTTAAAATTTAGGATTAAAGTTGAAATTAATTTGAAATTTAAATTTAAATTAATTTGTAATTGGAAGTGAAATTAATTTGGAATTGGAATTTAAATTAATTTGGAACTGAAATTAAAATTAAAATTTGACTAGAAATCGAAATTGAATCGAGTAAATCGAAATGGAAATGGAAATTGATTTGCATTGGAAATTTTGGAATTGAGTCAGTTTGGCTTGGAAACTATTTTTAAATAAATTATTTTAGTATAAAACATTTCAAAGCTATTTTCTTTAAATATTAAAACTATTTTAATTTTCCCAACTATTTTACTATACAAACCATTTTATAACTCAAACTATTTTCTATTAAACTATTTTAACTATTTTAAAACAATTTTTTAAAATCCAAACTGGTCAAAGGGTGAAATGTGTATATTGAAAGCTTGAATTTAAATACGAATTGGGTTAAAATGAAGTTATAATCTAAATTGTAATTCAAACCAAATTTAGAAATGAAATCGATATATCGAACTTAATTGATATTTTGTAATATAATTTGATTTTTGAAGTGAATATGGTAAATTTCGAAATGCGTTTGATTTTGAAGCGAATATGATCTTTTGATATCAAGTACGAATTGTTTTCGAAAGATTAAAGTACCAGCCGGTGTGTAAAACGATGTTTTGTTGTTAAAAAGACAGGGGCCTCTTATTGGCATACTCTCTGTCAACATTGGAACCATTTTGACAACCGTGTACACGGTGGACGATATGTAGAATGTAGTGGTTGAATTGGGGACGTTTACTAGAATGAAGTAAGAGAATGATGATGGATAGCATTGACACTCGAATCATAATTAAAATAACTAAAACAGGAGCCTATGTTTGGCTATTAAGGTTAGCTACTTCTAGCGACATTGATCCCTCGTATTACTATTGTGATTTCGTATTCGATGGGTGCACCTTTTGGTTGGTTGGATTGATTGTTGCGGTCGGCAACGGATGGGTTACGACCAGCTAGAAAGGGTAAACTGGTAGAATCCTACCTTAGGCATTACCTCACGTGCCTTGTCATATTTATCCCCATACAAGCCCATTACGACCTTGGTTTAAAAATGAAAAAATGTGTTAAGGTGGATCGGTGTAAAGCCTTAACGCTATTTTGATATTTATTTTACTGATAGACATTATATATTATAGCGTATACTATTGCATATAAATAGTTTAACAGATACTTGGGAGATGAAAAATCTCGTAACATCTCTTAAGTTATTGCATTCATATTTGTGATATTAATTTGACTTACATAAGAGTATTTTAGTCCCGACTCGAGTGTTTTGTCTTTTCATTACGCTCGGGTCGGTCTAGAGTTTTTCAGCATATTGAAGATTATTCTCTGGAGGACAAAGACGAAGTTTTAGTATATTACTATTATTATTATCCCCTACATCATGTTATTCTACCGTATTGGTTATTTATCCTCGGTGCATATACATAACTCTGATAAATGTGTGTAGATTAAAATCAAATGTACGGTAAACAGCTTCATGAATTGTTTATTTGATTATTATATTTTATCGTTCCCGCTGTGAGATTCTATGTTTTGTTTTCTTCTTATATTCTTATTTTCTTATTTAACCCCATTGATTATCTACGTTCTGGATTGTTTAATTCGGACATGTGTGCATTATTGTCGATTTAAACCTTCTGAAATGTGGGTCGTTACATAAAACTTACCCATGTTGCATTGATGCATATGATCATGTTATGATTATTCTATTCATTGTGGTTGTAGATGCAAGATTTATGATTGACATATTTGAATAAGATAAGAGTGAGGGGAAAACACATTCCGCCAAGTGACGTGGTCTCACTAGATATATGTTTTGGTTCGAGATGGTATATTATTATTCACACCAAACATTTTGTTTGACCTGAAGTTTTTATTTTTCCATCTAAACTCTCGAATAGCCAATTGAGTGGGTTGAGAGTAAAAAATTTCAAGTTAGACGAATAAGATTCTGAAGACGTGTAGGAGGAAAGCTAGCTAATATAAGAAGTCTACTTTTCGCTGTTTAGTTTAGAGCCTTTGCTTTGTTGAATGGATGTAATGATAAGATTTATAATTATCAAGTAGTTAGACTCTCATCACTCAAAGGGGCATCTTCATATGTTGCTCTTGGAGTACTTTTGTAATTATTATATTTTCTCTGAACATGGATAACGAATGAGATCATGTTATGAATATAAAAGTTTATTAATGAAATATGCTTTGAAAATTTACATGTTCTTGTGCTTTTGATGTTACTGATACTTTTAACTGATCTCATTTTGTCACCGGAGAATAATACTATTGATGATTGTAGCATCTGTAATGCTTATTTTCGGATCTCAAAATATGGGATGTTACATGTAGGCTCGACACCTATCTTTCAACGCTTCCATGTCCTTCTACTGACTTAGTTGCTTCTTTTTCCCTTGACAACTCTTATAGCATAGTAGTCAGAAAATATATGAATAATAGGAGCTTTGCATTGTTTTATATCTAGTCACTTGGTTGATATCATGCATATGGTTTTGTAATTTTTTTGCAAACCCCTTGTTGTGTCAAATCCCATTGGGGTTTAACTTGTTTGAATATGGTTTACCGAAATGTTCCATTAGAGAAAGATGGATTCGTATATCGCATTTGTTCTTGGGTTTTCGGAAAAAAGACTTATGTTGGGTATGGATTGGATGAGCAAACATAAGACAGTGCTTGATTATGAAAAGTGATGGGTCGAGGGGGGAAGTGATAAAGTAAAAGGGTTGACATGCATTGTGAGCTGGAGAGCTCCGTCATGAGTAGCTACTTGTATTCATTGGACATTTCTCACTTGGAGTTGTAGTCGTTTCATGTTGTCTATGGTTTTGTCGGTGTGATCAAGGAGGTTGTGGGTTAACTTTCTCATACAGAGATTTAAGTTCTCTATCGATCATGAGAAGCACGCTAAGGCGATGGTTATGCCAATAAGGCACAAGGCACAAAGGTAAAGGAGGGAATTGGAAGTGCAAACTAAAGAGTTTCATGGAATGGCTATATTCAATGAAGTACTTTGGAGTGAGGGCACTGCTTATATTTGCCATGAAGGCCGATGATTTATTGAAGAATTACATAGATTATAGAGAATTAAATATGTTGACCTGAAAGAACAGATATACACTGCCATGAATATATGACTTGTTCGGTGAAAATGATACATGGAAGTTTCGAGGAAACAGCGATTGATGCTAAATTTTCTAATTATCACTTTTGGAGGTGAGAAGTGCGATACTTAGATCATGTTGTGTGCGGGAATGGGTTATTGGTAGATCCATATACAGTAGTCATAGTGCAAGATTAAAAGGTACTAAAGACGGTCGTGGAAATCTATAGTTTCTTCAAATTGGTTTAATATAATTGTAAGTTTGCTAAGGACTTCTCGAAGGTTGCTACTCCTCTCACTCACTTGACCAAGAAGAATCAACAATTTATTTCGGATGATCATGGTGAGCATAGTTTTGCTAAATTAAAAGAATTATTGGCCAGTGCACTGGTCCTGTCATTCCAGAGGGAGAAGATCCATTTATTGTATATACGGATGCATACGACATTGGTCTTGAGCAGTATTAATGTAGGAAGAAAAGGCTGTGGCTTATGCAAGTCGAAAACTAAAACTGCACGAAAGAAATTATCCTAATCATGATTTGGAGTTGGCAACGACTATATTTGCATTGGAAACTAGAAGAATTTCTTGTTGGGTGAAAATTTTGATTTTTTTTATGGATATAAGTCATTAAAGTATCTCTTTTCACAAAAGAATCTAAATCTTCACCAACAAAGGTGGTTGGGTATCATTGCCTCTTATGATTTCAGTATATTGTACACTTCTGGTAAAAGGAATGTGGTGGCTGTGCGCTCAGTGGAAGACATGTCGTATTGGGGTCTATGTTCGTTGAATGGAAAGGGTTGGAATTTATTTCAAGATTTGATATCCAACCCACATGCAAACTTGAGAATGTGTATTTAGTGAAAATGAAAATAATGCTTACACTAGTTGACCAGGTTGGAACATGTCAAAAGCGTGGTGCTAAGTCGATGGAAGTTTTTATGCAAATCGAAGGCGGAGTATATTCTAGTGAAGTGGACCAGTTTAGTATTAATTGAATGGTTGGCTCCGTAAAGACGGGAGGTTGTGCATGCCTGATGTTAATGGGCTTAGTGATGAAGTATTTCATGAATGTCATCGTTCTAGGATGATCCATCTGGGTGGTAATAAAATGTACCATTATATGAAGCTTCATTTCATTGGAAGAGTATGAAGCATGACGTCTTAAAATTCATAACAAAATGCATGACTTGTCAAAGATTTAAGGTGGGGCAAAAGAAGCCAAGTTACTTGCTACTACCACTAGTTTTTCCAAAATAGAAATGAGGGAAAATTTCCATGGATTTTACTGATAGGTTGTTAAGGAGTAGAAATGGTAATGAGAGCATTGGGTAATTGTTGATCAATTGACTTAAAATGCTCATATTTTACTAGTTAAACCTACAAGAACTACTAAGTCTCTAGCCACTAAGTCTATGAAAGAATTTTTATGGTTGAATGGAGTTCCAAAAGGTATATTGAGTGATAATGATTCTTTATTTGCTAGTGAGCTTTGGTGAAGCTTGCAACTTGCTTTAGGCATGGAATTAAATTTTAGTATTGCATACAGTTCGCAAACCGATAGGTAAACGAAGAGGGTAAATAGAGTACTAGAGGATTTATTAAGATCTTGCATATTAGACTTTGGTATTTCTTAGGCAGACCACTTAGCCTTAGTGGATAATAATAATTTCAAGGTAGTATTGACATGGCACCATTTAAAGCCTTGTATGGTAAATCGTTCAAGTCCACATCATGTGAATTGGAGATGACCGACCGATCAATACTTAGGTTGGATATGATTAGGGAGACTTCGAAGAAGATTGATTTAATACGAAAGAGAATGAAGATGTCTCAAGATTGAAAAAGAGTTATGCCGATAAAAGATGCACCGGTTTAAAGTTCACGGTAGGAGATTTTGACATTGTGAAGGTTTCTCCATTAAGAAACATTGTATGATTTAGTACTTCGGGTAAACTAGCACTGAGATTTTTTAGACCATTCAGCATTATAGAAAGGATAGATAAGCTTGCATATCGAGTCACACTCTTCAAAAAGATGGCAAAGGGGCATAATAACTTTCATGTATCCTATTTGCACAATGTGCAAGCATAATTCTAGTGTCATCATAGAGCTGAGTCAACTTGAAGAAGTAAGTGTTAAACTGGAGGCAACTAGACCAAGGGGGCCTATCTGTATTGTTGGAATAGTACAAAGCGTCTTAAGAGAGTGTTTACATTAGGGATAGCACCTTGAAACTAGAAGAAGAAGTTCGGACTTCCCACCCGGAGCTATTTACCGATGCGATTCACTCTTCTTTATAGCACTTGTTTCCTTCTACCACAAAAGGGAATAGGTAAAACTTGTTTGATCGTTCTTGCTTGTTATTATATGTTTGTTATGATAGTGTTAATTGTCACATCGTTCCTCTTTTAGGAATTTTGAAAGCAAAATACTTCTAAGGGAAAGAATGTAACGATCTGGATTTTCATAGCAGTATAATGAATGTGTTTAAAAAAATTAATGAGTTAAAATGGGTTTGATCAAGTTAAGGGTAGTTTTGGATGTAAAATTCAAATTTCGAAGATGATGAATTAGGACATGAAACTAGTTTATCGTATTTGAAATGTTGTTTACATTTAAAAAACATATAAAACTCGAAAGAACCAAAAGACGAAAGAAATCGAGATGGATGGGGCAAACTTGTAAATAAGTTAGGGGAAAGCCGTTCAAAGACAAATTTTGAATATTAAGGCCACACTTTCTCATTTTCACTTTTTCCTCCTTTTTCCTCTTCTTCACCTTCCTCGATCCCTTGCTCATCTTCCACCCTCCATAGCTCCTTCATCTCTTCACCAAAAATTATGTATTCACCCATTAAGATTCAGGATGGCCCTTACAGGCGATTTGTCGACTGATGGAAAATCCATCAGTTGACTGATCAAAGGGGTGTTCGAGGTTCTTAACATTAATGGAAATAGTCCAAAAGGGTCCTCGATCAGTCGATTAGTTGACTATAACTGAAGATGGAAGGAGTCTATTGGTTACAGTCGACTAGTCAACTATTTAATTGTAGCCAAAATTGGCTACAATGTAGTTGTCGACCGATCATTTTTTATCAGTCGACCATTTTCCTAGGGTGGGGAATTCTATGTTTTATTTGATATGTGATGTTCGAGCGAGACTTCGATGACTTAGATGAGGCTCGTGGGATCCAGTGTAACTACAAAACGATGTTTTAGAGCTCTTTGACAAAAGAGCACGTGTGGTTTTGGGTCGAGACTTTGGGCATGTACTTCAATCTATGGTGGTCGAAAGTCAATGAAGGTACAAAGAAGTAAATTATGGATTGTAATATTCAGATGATATGTGTGAGAGATAATTAGGCGATTATGCTCATCATGACTTCTATGCGGTTTCAGCGTTACGTACAACCTTGATATATGGTCATCAGCATATCAAAGGTACGTGAATCGAGGTTGAGTACGATATGGCGTTACTCACACCCAAGACCTATATATGGCTTAGGAGCTGCTATTTTCCATCAAGACTGCTAGGGATCAACCATGGTTTTCATAGAGTATGATAGATAGCGAGAGATAAGGGACGCTTATTTATACCAATAGTCACGATATATAAAGTGGCGATAGCCACCTTGTTTTCTCCAACATATAGTAGTTTAATATAAAGGCATTGAATCAGTAGTATCGATTTTAGATATGTTGGCAGGTATGATATGATGTTACCCTATTGTCAGAGTTAGGGTTGGTGTTACCGGGGATTTTGGTTACAGGTATGATACCACAATACCTTGGAGCTTTGGCTCATTGTTATATGCACATGGGTTTGCATATGCTTTTTTATGATATTCATGATGATTATAATAGCATTATTATTCATTATACTAACTTGTCGGATGTAGGAGAAAAGCAGGACTAGGTACGTTGTGGCATTACTCTTGAGCACTTGCTCATTTATTAAATGAACACGTAGTTTACATGCATTGCATATTTTGGAGTACTACTAAGTATATTATTCATGTCATATTGGTGTATTGGAGATTATGTTTAGTAGCAATATTTCCTTTACACTGGACTTTATTTCTAACTCTCTTGTATTTTCTTTTTTATATATATTCCTTATGTAGGTACGGAATAGAGACATACTGAGATATTGCTAGCTGGAGCAGGTTATAGAGCCATAGCTATATATTACTATAACTATATATCCATATTTTGTATATGGACATGTCAGACTTTATCTTGTACGTGAGACATTATTTTGGGACGTTGTGTACTGTGAACTCCATATGTTTGCAGTGTTATATATTATGATAATGGATCCTATTATCATTGTGTCATTATGATATTTATGATCTTGTTTACATATATGTCGTATTATATTATAATACGTACTATATTTTATCCTTTCAATGTGAGTTCTGTAAGAACTTGTGATAGATGCTCTCTCTTTTTTAACCACCCCTAAGATTCCTTTTTTTTGGTACTTGGGAATCTGGGGCCATTGTGCATGGAATTTCAAGTATTATGAATGGTAGGTCTTTACATAAAAAGGCGGGATAGGTTCATCTCACGTGGGTGTAGGTCTAATGGGGTTCGTCTTGTTAAGAGATTCTCGCACTTAGTAAGCTTATCAAATTGAAATTAATACCTTTTAGATCATTGAGTGTAGGATGATTTGAAGGACTTATGGCATGATCATTTTTGTGAGCAATGGATAAGCTACTTTTGGTATGGCATGATAATGGGCATGGCGTGACCTTGCTTACATCCCCATGTAGACGCTTAAACTGGGAAACTCGAATTTGAAATCCTAAGTCTTTGGTGTTTTCCCTAATTGACTCCTCTTCAGGGATGTCCTCTCCCTATTCTTTTTCTTCTTCTTCAAATTCTTCTTACTCTTTTCCCTCTTCATCTTATATCACTTTTCTTCTTACTTGAGCATGACTATGTTGGAGCCAGAGCAGCTTATGCTGAACCAACTGTGCTCCATGTCTTTGGTTTTTCGAGGTGTTACACTCGTAGAATATGGAGCGATCATTGTGAAAAAGGTAATAGGTGCGGAGCTTAAGGTCTAGCAAGAGGAAAGAAGTGCAATGGTCAAATTCGAGGATCACTTTAAGGACATTGACCATCCATCGCAAGGCACCATTTTCAACTCTAGGAGAATATATGTGAAAATTAAACATGTATTAGAAACATGAGTGAAGAAATATCAACATTGGAATTATGTTATAAAGGTGAGGACCATACATCCAGAGAGTCATTGACATACAAAGCCTATGGGGAAGGTGACGAAGAAGTGGTTATCTTTAAACTTGTTCCTTTTTTATGAAGGTAAACCATAACTCTATAGGAATGATGTGCTTCAAAGAAGACATGAGAGGTGTTAGGTGATCTTCACTTTATGTTATATAAGAATCGAATCTCGATTACACCTAGAAGTCGACCAAAGCGAAGGGTAAACAATATGTAATGGCTATAAACTAAATAAGTATTTAGATGCAACTATGACCGATTGATTCGAAAATATTGATGGACTTGGTGAAGGAATGGACCAAAAGGTGAAACCACACCGACTAGGCATATGTATCTACTACATGAGGTATAGCACGCCTATGGATTATTGGCATGCTCCAATGCTTTTGGCAGCCTAACATCATCTTCAAGGATGAAGTGGCTCTAGGTCTATTGCAGTAAAAAAAAAGACGAAGGGGAATCTGGAGGATGCAGGGTTGTTCGATAACATGTTATTAGTTATGACTAAATTATACGATAAATGTGATAACTTGTTGTGCGTAGAAGAAGATGCAAGGTGAGGTATGTCTACGACATTACCTTTATTGATCCCTTAATATATTATTCATGAAATTTTAGTGTATTAGTTATCATGTAATTTAATGTTATTTCCTTTTCAGCAGATATTTGTTTGACCCCCTTTATATTTTCCTTATTTAGTTATATACTTAGTGACTGGTTGACAAAGAAATTTTGGTGGTAATGCTAACTGAAGAATGTTAGGGTCACGGAGGATACATAATTAGCATATTTCATTGTTATTTATCATGTATTGTAACAATTAGAGACATGATAGATTACTTGATTGGAACTATGTATTTGGGATTTCGTTATATCAGACTCTATGTGTTTAGAGCATCTTTTCACCTTCTTTGATATTTTAATCATCATATATATATATAGTCAAACACACACATCCACATTCATAGATATATTGACATATTATATTTTATCTTTCTGTTAGGAGTTTTGATAATTTAACAATGATAGATATGCTCTGTTTATTTTAGATATATCTTACAACTCTAATTTGTAGTGATTGCAAACCATTGTAACCTAGGACCATGGTTTTCAAATGTTACTGATTTTTGGTCGTTACAATAGGAAATAAGATTGTTCGCCATACGACTGTTGTAAATGACCAAATATGGAATAAACTTCCATATTATAATTATGTCTTCGTAGCTTGGTGCTCATAATAGATAGTACATAGCACGAGCAAGTTAACGTTCTAACGGCCATGATTCATAGGATGATTTTTGCATGGATGTAGCATTATGTCAGGTTTAGCCTTGGACTCATTAGCGACCACATGCCATAGTTTTCATATGTGCGTGCAATCTGAACATTTCTTATCCAATATTTATAACTCATGTTATCCAATGTGTTTTTCTCTAGAAATATTCATGGTTGCCATTTTATCTACATAGACTATTTATAGTAAACTAGATAACATCACATTTCTTCTTATGCTTATTATATCGATTTATTAGTCCTTTATCTAATCAGTCTTCTACTAAGTTCTACATCTTTTAGAAAAACCTCAAAGAAGTGCGAGAATTTTTCGGATTCCTCAAACGGGTGTATGTATCCATTTAGCATGTTACTACAACCTTGAGGGTACTCAACAAGTTGTAGTCCTCATAAATGATAAGCAACATTTTACTAATTATATCCCATAAATTATTCTTAACCATATATATTTGTTCCTAATCATCTTTGTAACCTAGAGGGTGCTCAACAAATCCTAAAGTATATTAGATACTCACAGTCAGTTATTTCGCGATTTCCTAAAGGTGATTTTGTACCCTTGAGAGTACTCAACAAAGATAAAAATATTCTTATCAATCTAGGGATAATATAAACATCACTATAGATATTTTATGGCTCGTAGGCGCTTAACAACTATGAGTATATATAGTGCTCTATTTATATTGTAAGTGATAGAGACAAAAACTATTTTAAATTCATAATTTTAAATAATAATAATTGAGTGTTATCAGCAATTTAAGGGAGTTGAATATCCCATCTAATGACATTATATGTCCTTACATCTTATGTTTACTACCTTAAGTCTGTATGGGTTTTAATTCATTTAACCTCCCTCCTTTTATACGTATATGTATTATTTATATACTTTTAATTATTATAACATTTATAATCTGTTAAGTTATATATATGTATATATTTATATATCTATCTTTATTAATTAATGTAAATATAACTTTTATATTTATATAAAATCAAAAACAGTTTTAAATTCGAATTTATAAAATTTATTTTATTTTATTTAAAAAGAAAATTTAACACTAATTTGTAATATTCAAATTCGTATATTTGAATTAACCTAAGGAACAAAAGAAATTTTGAGCCTTCCATTGAGGGCATATCATTGAACATACCACTTCAATGACTAGGGTTAGGGTTAGGAGCACAGAAGTTTTTTGCGCATAAGAACGATACTTAATTAAAGTAGCATTCTCCTTAATTAAAAATCCTTTCCTTAGGCACCCATCTAATTGGATTTATCAAGTGACCGACCTATGTGTTAGTTAATTATTCGTGTTAACACAATTTGACTTGGATCGAGTGCATCAACAATGGGGAAAAGGGGTAAATTAAATAAAAATCATTGTACTATTTTTGCACTAAATCTTAGTTTTTGTTATCAAGAATAATATTATCTTATTAAATCATATTTATAGAAACCTCGGTAAAAGTAAGTTGTGTTTTGAAATTAATTCTATTTTACTTTCAACTTTAATATTTTGTTTAATAAATTTAATTTAACTTAGTTTTAGTTTTAAATTTAATTAATCTTAATTTTGGTTTGAACAATATGTAGGATCTAGATTAACCCTAGAGGGGGGGTGAATAGGGTTATAGCAAATTTTCTCGATTTAAACACAGAAATAAACTGCAGAAATAAATATGCTGAAAAGTAAATCACACACAAAATTTACCCAGCTTCGGCAACCCCTGCCTACTGCTGCATTCACAGATTTCTATTAGAATTAAACAGTATCACGCTTACAACAACTCTACTAGACTCGCAGACCCTTTTGCTCCCGCTCACAAACACTCTACTAGACTCGCACACCCTGCTCCCGCCTATAGAGTTTCGCTCACTCGCAAACACTGCTCCCGCCTATCGAGTTTTGCAAACTCGCACTCCCTGCTCACTGAACTAATTCAAAATAGACAATCTGACACTACCTAACCTAGGTGGTGATTTACTAACTTTTTGGTTCGTAAAATAAAAAACAATAAATTAAAAACAATAACCCTAAAAAATAATATTAATAAAAGCTCAAAACAAAAACAAAACCCCCTTTTTATTTTTTAAGGACCGGCCCACTATTCTTTCAACCCGTTCGCTTCTATTTGTTCGTGAGAAAAAGAATGGCGGCTTTGTTCCAGTTAGGGCTTCGTTCCCTTTTGATCCAGTTAGGGCTTCGACTCTTCGTCGCAATTAGGGCTTCGTTCCTTCGTTGCAATTATGGCTCTGATTTCTTCAATTGGCCTGTGATTTGTTGCCCTAGCTTGCTTGCAGTTGCTCGATCGAGTTTTGATGCTTGTGAATTCGGTATGTGCTGTCTCCTTTTGCTTTTCTAATTTGATACTCGAACTCGATCGAATCAAAAATGCCGATGATGATTAGGGTTTTAAATGCGTTCGATTTCCTGAATCTTCGATCGTATATATTTATTTGAATTTGTCAAATATTAATCTCGGCCACTTGATAATGCTTGAATGTTTGAGATTGATCTTTGACTTGTTCATATTTACTTGAATAACACGGTTTTGAATCGCGTCATTGAATTTGCCGTGCTCATCACGGTGTTGATTTTTGACTTTGTCAATACTGCATACGCACTTGAATTTTTACTTTCAATATACATTCATGAATTCTTCTTTGACTTCGATATTTTGTAAATTGGCTTCGGCCACTGTCTGCATTCCTGTTGCACTTTCACCTGCTAACTAATCTTCATTCACTTCAGTATTCTTCACTGCCTGTATTTGTGTCATTCACGACTTCAACTTGAATATGTTGTGATGCTTGTGATTGTCACTATGTTGCATTGTTATTGTAGCTTTTTGAAGCTTGAGTTTCTGGTCACTGCATTTGTACATATTGACTATCACTTGCATTTTTATCTTAGTACCATAGCTTCTCTGTTCCACTCGAGTTTAGTTGTGCACTTGCATTTGTGTACTGTGTCTTGTTCTCCTGTGGCTTTGGATATTTGCAGTTGGTATTTTAATTGGATTATGCTTCTGTGCATATTGTACTCAATGTTGTCTGAGTTGTGTAGTAGCTGTGGTCTTTAGCATTGCTTGTGAGTGCAGCATATTGCATTACTTTGATTCTCTGTCCTGTTGTTTGCAACTGTGTTGCACTTGCACACTTTCATCACTGCTGCCTGGTTGACTTGACATTGTTGATCTTGGTGGCATAATTGCTTGTTGTTGTTTGGATCATTATGCAGTCTGCATTGAACTGTAGCTTGCAATGTGCATTCATCTTTACTGACTTGATTCACTTCATCTTGTGTATAAGTTGTTTCAATGGTGGCCTATGTGCATTTTGGTCTCTTCACTGTGTTCTTTTCATGCCTGACTCGATGCTGCATACATGTTGTAGTTATTGAAATCTTGAGTTGTTGCACTTGGTCATTTTGTTCATATGTAAGATGCTTTGGCTTCACTGATGAATTTTGGTCTTCATGATAATGTATTGCTGTTGTCATGATTGTTGTGGCACTGAACTTTTGATCATGTTGCCTGTCGAACTTGTTTTGTATCACTGCAAAACTTGTTGTTCATGTATGAGTTGATATATTTGTGTATGTCTCATTTTGATCCACTTTGTCATTGCATATCTATATATGCTTGACCTCTGTTGCATGCTTGCTGTATTCATTGTAGTGTATGTTGTACTTTGATCTAGTTGTGTAGTTTGCCACTGTTTGTTCTGACTTGAGCTTGTACCACAGCAAACTGCATGATGGTCTTGTGACTTGTATACTGCAGTTTGCGTGCTTCATTGACATCTGATTCACTTGCACCTGTATTTTGTCATAATTGATGGTTCAGTGGTGTTTTCTGAAACTTGCAGTAGTCATTGCAGTATTTGCCATTGTTTGATAAAGTTTGATAATTCGTTAGCATGCTACTGATTTGTCTTTGTTGCCTCTTGCATGTAGTTGGTTGTAACTGTGCACCTGCCCTGTGTTGAACCCAGTTTTGCAGCTCGGGTTTGACCTTGCGCTTGTGTCGTGATTTTAAATATATTGCACGTGCGTTGAACCCGGCTTTGCATTTGGGTTTGACCTGTGCTCACCTGTCCCTGTAGCATTATCAAGTGTATATATCGGTGTGCACGGCCTTGTGGCATATACAGTGATACACTGTGTATGTCACAAGTTGTTCGTGTATGATGAATTCAAATTTAAATGATGACGAACAACCCAAATAACTGAGGCAAATATTATTTTCAAAAACCATATTTTATTTTTGAATTGCAAAAATATTTCTTTTTCAATTTTACTGCGTTAGTTTATATTTTTGCAGATTGCTCAGATGCTGGATTCAAACCGGAATGCAGTTGAAGACCAAAAATACGAGTGTGAGTGATATGTAGTGAGGTTATCAATGTAAATGTGATGTGATTGTAATCAAAAATGTATATGTATAGTGAGAGCATGAATTTGTACTATTCAAGTTTGTAATAAATATTCGTTTGAATAAAATATTCGTTTGAATTCAAAAAAAACTGTGTAACTTGTTCTGTTTGAATTCAAATTCAAATTCCGTGTAATTTATTTTATTCAACAGATATTTATCTAACCAAATACATACTATACAAAATATTTGTTTGAATAAAATTCCTGTTTGAATTCAAAATCTGTTTAACTTGTTTTGTTTGAATTCTAATTCAAATTCTGTGAAATTTAATTTTATTCAACAAATATTTATTTAAACTATGAAAAATAAAATAGTACATTACCAAATACATTTATATGAATGTATATATGTTTATTATCATCAAACAAAAATCATATAGCGCAAAGCGCATATTCAACAATCTCCCCCTTTTGATGATAACAAACATATATTTAAGATTTTGAATATATTAAATGTATTTGATAATTTCATTTGCTCCCCCTATTTGAATGCTTCCTTTATATGTGATACTCCCCCTACATATATGGCTCCCCCTATATATATGCATACAAATAAAAATATAAATAAAAATATGTAAATGAGCCTATATGCAAATTGAAAGTTATTTGACCTTTGCTTGAGTCTATTTGACAAAATCTTAACTTTTCTCTCCCCCTTTTGTTATCAGCAAAAGAATAACAGTGTTATAAAAATAGGGATGAAGTGATAGACATGAATCAAACATTTAACTCAATTAAATATAAATATCAAATTTCAATAAAACTCAAACAAAAATCATAATTACCCTTGTCAAACGCATATTCCACTTTCAGAAGTGATGGAGATAGAATCATCAAAAATTCATATAGATATGTCTATTTGTGGTATATTTATTTCTGAAAATTTGAATATCTACTAACCATGCATAACCGTTAGGACTTTTAAATGAGATTAGTAGTATTCCAATTTAATTTAAAAAATGAAATCAAGTATCTTCTAACCACGCATGACCGTGAGGACTTTTAAATGGGATTAGAATCAACTTGTCTATTAAATCAATTATTTTTAATATGCGTTCCATACATGCATAACCGTGAGGACTTTTAAATGAGCATGGAAGCACATAATCAAAAAATCAAGTAATTCACCCATGCATGACCGTGAGGACTTTTAAATGAGAGTGAATACTTTGGATATTTATTTTTAATTGCTGAATATAAGAAATTGAAGCACAAATAATTTCCTTCACCGATTTAAAGATATTGAAGAACAAATGATTTCCTTTGTAAACTACCACAAATTTACATATTAAATATGATTTTGATGAGTGATGTTCGATAGAAAGATGATAGAAATAGAAATGGTCATGGAATTATTATCCAACAAAAAGTTTTTATAACTCTTGTTATGAAATTCTAAAGAAATTTTTAATTATACTTTCTCGAGTTATAATATATGATAAATATCAACACTTATCTCTTTTTCAATCACTATTTATCTTTTCGATAATCAAAGGGAGTCAGATTAGTCAAACTTGTCATTTAAAATCAAATTTTCAAAAATAATTAAGCTATAAATATGGTCAAACATGATTTCTTGAGGGGAGTTTTATAAGAAAATTTTCTGCTATTTGAAAATTATTTCAAGTGAAAAATATGCAGATATTTTCCTTTTTTTTTAAAAAAAAACGATGCAGCAAATAAATGTTTCACAAATTAATCACGTTACACTAATAATTTTTCTATCAACTATATTACCAGTGTAATCCGCATCTGAATTTAAATTTCACTCAATATTCACTCGTTGAATGTCAAAGACCAGATTGTGAAATTTCAACAAATTATCTCATAATTGTTTTCAACAATTTTTAAATGAAATTTGAAATGAAGCCATGTTATCACTCAAACAAATATCATAGTGTTAATTCCTTAGGATAAACACTTATATTCATGAGTAATCAACAGTCAATCAACATCATTATTCTTTAACCAAATTCTTGAAGTTTCAACAATTTCTAAAAAAACTTTTTAACATCTTTCACATGAAATTTGAAATCGTGCAAATTTATAAGCAGTGGCCAAAATGTCAAAACCAATATATCTACGTGTAGCATGAGTAATCAAATACCATCATTTGACAGAACAAAATTTATATGGATTAGTTCAATATTGAAAATCTGATTGGTCATCATTTAAGCACAAATCAATGTCATAAATAAAAACAAGTCAAAAATTTCTAAAAATCCTTTTTACAATTTTTTAAATAGAATTCATTAGGATTTTAAGTTGAAGCCATGTAAATAGAAGAAACCGTGAATATGGATTTAGCCAAAAATATTATCTAAAAAACACCATCATTTTTCCAATTTAATCTGTATGAAATATTTCAAGAATTGGAGTGTTTTTGGCATAAAAATATAATTGGCATAAGAATATAAGTCAGAATCATCATCTTTTCATCATCTCAATATTGGCTGATTTTAATTCAGAATATGGTGCAGATTATCACATTTAATATATCATTCAAATAAATATGCTTTTACCTGTTTTTACCTTTGCGATATTTTTTTTCATCGTTGTCCATTGTGATTCTGTCACCTTTATACTAGGCTAAGGAACTTTGTTTTGTCGCCCGTTGTGCTTCTGGAACAGCCGAAATCCAGAGAACACTGTTGTTGTTCCTTAGCCTGCCTCCACACCTACACGATAAAAGATTTATGTGACCTATTTGTTTTTATAGGTCCATTGTTGTTAGTGGCAGAATATGAAAAATATGTTTTTGGAGGCTCAAAACTATTTATACATGTTCCTTTTGGCACCCAAATTTGTTTGACTTTCAAAGATTTTATATTTGTGCCTTTTGGAACCCAAATTGGTATAGTTTTCACGTGTTTGGGTTTATACCAATAATTATTTCGATTATGTCCAAATTCTCTACAGAACGTGCTCATTAAATTGACTTGATTAAATTTTGTGTTCCTATGACTATGATTTTCAACATGATTTCCAATTATTTCAGATTGAGCAGCACTTTTACCTTTATCATCATCTTGTGATTTTCCAAAACCTAGTCCTTTTCTATTGTTAGCAAAAATTTGATTTCCCAATAGCATGTTGAAAGATTTTTCGCCTCTTGAAAAGTTATTCAAAGATTTTTCAAGATTTTGGACTTTGGTTTTTAGTGTTGTATTTTCAGCGACAAGTGAGGTGCATCGATTTATAAAGTCCTTTTTTCTAGTGTCAATGTTTTCTTTAAGACTCAAGTTTTCTTTTTCAAGATTCTCAGAGTTATTCCTAATTTTTGATAGTTCTGAATCTAAAATTTTACATTGGTTACATTCTAGGTTTTGAATATTTTCAAGTTCAGTTTTTAACCTAAAATTTTCACGAGCAAATTCTCTCCTATCGGATTTCAGTTTTTCAATTTTAGATTCAAGAGTATCCACTACCTTAGTAAGATCAGAACACATAAAAACAAGTTCTTTATAAGAAAACTCACCTGCCTCACTAGATTCGTCGGAGGTTGCTTCTGATTCTGATTTTGCCATGCAACACAAGTTAGCCTCCTCTGGGCTGTTATCCGAAGCTTCCTCTCCTTCTTCATCATCCCAAGTTGCTGCAAATACCTTCTTCGCCTTTTTCTTTTCTTTGTTGTTTTTGAGAAGTGGGCATTTTGGTTTGATGTGGCCAGGCTTGTTGCAGTTATAACATATCAGTTCATTATCGGAATTTTCGGAATCTTTTGACCTATTGCCCTTGGTTTTCTTCTTGTGTGGCTTGAATCTAGACCATCTTCTAAAATTATTGACAGCCATTGCAAGCTCTTCAATTGGATCTTCTTCATCGCTTTCTTCTTTACTTTTTAAAGCAATCATCTTCTTCTTTGGTTCGGAGTTGTTGCGTTCTTCCTTTGCTTTTAACTCAAGCTCATATGTCATCAGGTTGCCAATCAACTCCTCCATGCTTAGTTTGCTCAGATCTTTTGATTCTTGGATTGCTGTGACTTTTGCCTCAAAGTTCATTGGTAAAACTCGTAGTATCTTCCGCACAAGCTCTACCTCAGTGAATACCTTCCCAAGCGCTCTAGCATTGTATACCAAGGTTGAAAAGCGTCCAAACATATCCTTTATGCTCTCGTCTTTGTCCATCACAAAGTTTTCGTATTCATTGCTGAATAGGGCTAGCCGAGACTCCTTGACTTGAGAAGTTCCTTCGTGTGTCACCTCCAAAGTATGCCATATTTCCTGTGCTGTTGTACAATGAGAAATTCTATTAAATTCATTTTTATCAAGAGCACATATCAAAGCATTCATGGCTTTAGCATTTGTCGTTTTCAATTTCTTATCGTTTGCATCCCACCTATCCTTAGGTTTAGGAATCTCAGTACCACTAACGATTATAGTGGGAGGTTTATAGCCAGTTTCAATAATATCCCAAACATCATAATCAACGGAACTAAGATAAATACTCATCCTAACTTTCCAATAAGCATAATCGTTCCCGTTAAACATGGGTGGCCTAGCAATAGACTGCCCCTCAGAAAAAGCATTATTTTGTAGACTCATGACTCTAGAGTTAAAAAATATATACCGGGCTCTGATATCACTTGTAGGATCTAGATTAACCCTAGAGGGGGGGGGTGAATAGGGTTATAGCAAATTTTCTCGATTTAAACACAGAAATAAACTGCAGAAATAAATATGCTGAAAAGTAAATCACACACAAAATTTACCCAGCTTCGGCAACCCCTGCCTACTGCTGCATTCACAGATTTCTATTAGAATTAAACAGTATCACGCTTACAACAACTCTACTAGACTCGCAGACCCTTTTGCTCCCGCTCACAAACACTCTACTAGACTCGCACACCCTGCTCCCGCCTATAGAGTTTCGCTCACTCGCAAACACTGCTCCCGCCTATCGAGTTTTGCAAACTCGCACTCCCTGCTCACTGAACTAATTCAAAATAGACAATCTGACACTACCTAACCTAGGTGGTGATTTACTAACTTTTTGGTTCGTAAAATAAAAAACAATAAATTAAAAACAATAACCCTAAAAAATAATATTAATAAAAGCTCAAAACAAAAACAAAACCCCCTTTTTATTTTTTAAGGACCGGCCCACTATTCTTTCAACCCGTTCCCTTCTATTTGTTCGTGAGAAAAAGAATGGCAGCTTCGTTCCAGTTAGGGCTTCGTTCCCTTTTGATCCAGTTAGGGCTTCGACTCTTCGTCGCAATTAGGGCTTCGTTCCTTCGTTGCAATTATGGCTCTGATTTCTTCAATTGGCCTGTGATTTGTTGCCCTAGCTTGCTTGCAGTTGCTCGATCGAGTTTTGATGCTTGTGAATTCGGTATGTGCTGTCTCCTTTTGCTTTTCTAATTTGATACTCGAACTCGATCGAATCAAAAATGCCGATGATGATTAGGGTTTTAAATGCGTTCGATTTCCTGAATCTTCGATCGTATATATTTATTTGAATTTGTCAAATATTAATCTCGGCCACTTGATAATGCTTGAATGTTTGAGATTGATCTTTGACTTGTTCATATTTACTTGAATAACACGGTTTTGAATCGCTTCATTGAATTTGCCGTGCTCATCACGGTGTTGATTTTTGACTTTGTCAATACTGCATACGCACTTGAATTTTTACTTTCAATATACATTCATGAATTCTTCTTTGACTTCGATATTTTGTAAATTGGCTTCGGCCACTGTCTGCATTCCTGTTGCACTTTCACCTGCTAACTAATCTTCATTCACTTCAGTATTCTTCACTGCCTGTATTTGTGTCATTCACGACTTCAACTTGAATATGTTGTGATGCTTGTGATTGTCACTATGTTGCATTGTTATTGTAGCTTTTTGAAGCTTGAGTTTCTGGTCACTGCATTTGTACATATTGACTATCACTTGCATTTTTATCTTAGTACCATAGCTTCTCTGTTCCACTCGAGTTTAGTTGTGCACTTGCATTTGTGTACTGTGTCTTGTTCTCCTGTGGCTTTGGATATTTGCAGTTGGTATTTTAATTGGATTATGCTTCTGTGCATATTGTACTCAATGTTGTCTGAGTTGTGTAGTAGCTGTGGTCTTTAGCATTGCTTGTGAGTGCAGCATATTGCATTACTTTGATTCTCTGTCCTGTTGTTTGCAACTGTGTTGCACTTGCACACTTTCATCACTGCTGCCTGGTTGACTTGACATTGTTGATCTTGGTGGCATAATTGCTTGTTGTTGTTTGGATCATTATGCAGTCTGCATTGAACTGTAGCTTGCAATGTGCATTCATCTTTACTGACTTGATTCACTTCATCTTGTGTATAAGTTGTTTCAATGGTGGCCTATGTGCATTTTGGTCTCTTCACTGTGTTCTTTTCATGCCTGACTCGATGCTGCATACATGTTGTAGTTATTGAAATCTTGAGTTGTTGCACTTGGTCATTTTGTTCATCTGTAAAATGCTTTGGCTTCACTGATGAATTTTGGTCTTCATGATAATGTATTGTTGTTGTCATGATTGTTGTGGCACTGAACTTTTGATCATGTTGCCTGTCGAACTTGTTTTGTATCACTGCAAAACTTGTTGTTCATGTATGAGTTGATATATTTGTGTATGTCTCATTTTGATCCACTTTGTCATTGCATATCTATATATGCTTGACCTCTGTTGCATGCTTGCTGTATTCATTGTAGTGTATGTTGTACTTTGATCTAGTTGTGTAGTTTGCCACTGTTTGTTCTGACTTGAGCTTGTACCACAGCAAACTGCATGATGGTCTTGTGACTTGTATACTGCAGTTTGCGTGCTTCATTGACATCTGATTCACTTGCACCTGTATTTTGTCATAATTGATGGTTCAGTGGTGTTTTCTGAAACTTGCAGTAGTCATTGCAGTATTTGCCATTGTTTGATAAAGTTTGATAATTCGTTAGCATGCTACTGATTTGTCTTTGTTGCCTCTTGCATGTAGTTGGTTGTAACTGTGCACCTGCCCTGTGTTGAACCCAGTTTTGCAGCTCGGGTTTGACCTTGCGCTTGTGTCGTGATTTTAAATATATTGCACGTGCGTTGAACCCGGCTTTGCATTTGGGTTTGACCTGTGCTCACCTGTCCCTGTAGCATTATCAAGTGTATATATCGGTGTGCACGGCCTTGTGGCATATACAGTGATACACTGTGTATGTCACAAGTTGTTCGTGTATGATGAATTCAAATTTAAATGATGACGAACAACCCAAATAACTGAGGCAAATATTATTTTCAAAAACCATATTTTATTTTTGAATTGCAAAAATATTTCTTTTTCAATTTTACTGCGTTAGTTTATATTTTTGCAGATTGCTCAGATGCTGGATTCAAACCGGAATGCAGTTGAAGACCAAAAATACGAGTGTGAGTGATATGTAGTGAGGTTATCAATGTAAATGTGATGTGATTGTAATCAAAAATGTATATGTATAGTGAGAGCATGAATTTGTACTATTCAAGTTTGTAATAAATATTCGTTTGAATAAAATATTCGTTTGAATTCAAAAAAAACTGTGTAACTTGTTCTGTTTGAATTCAAATTCAAATTCCGTGTAATTTATTTTATTCAACAGATATTTATCTAACCAAATACATACTATACAAAATATTTGTTTGAATAAAATTCCTGTTTGAATTCAAAATCTGTTTAACTTGTTTTGTTTGAATTCAAATTCAAATTCTGTGAAATTTAATTTTATTCAACAAATATTTATTTAAACTATGAAAAATAAAATAGTACATTACCAAATACATTTATATGAATGTATATATGTTTATTATCATCAAACAAAAATCATATAGCGCAAAGCGCATATTCAACACAATATACAATTTGTTTATCTTTTGGAAATTTCACATATTCAAATTTAATAATGACATATGAAATGTTTAATCTAAATAGTATATGAAATGGACAACAACGGATGCATATGTGATAAGTGGAATTTAACATCACATTATATATACAATTTTTGTATATATTAAAGTGTGTATATATAATAGTTTTATTATATATATATATATATAATATACATAACTGCACTATTTAGATTAAGTACCACTATTGCTATGTGTGCGCGTCTGTGTGTTTACTTTCGGCCCTTTAATAAAAAAAATGTATTTATTAATATATAAATATGGCTTTATAAATATATAAACATATGTAATATTAATATTTCATATAAGTGCATTATTTTAATATATATATATATATATATATATATATTACTTAAAAGAATTATTATTATGTCTGAAGCCGAGAATAAAGAATATTTTTTTCTTATTGAACCAGAGAGAATATGTGTACGTATGTGTAATTATATATAATTATATAAAATCGTATACATCAATCAAAATAAATCTTATTATATGATGTAAAAGTGTCATGGCTGAATAAAAAAATGTCTTTTCATACACACACGTATACACATACGCATATAACTATAAACTGATTTCGATTAATTTTTTAGTGGCCTAGAATGATTTAGGAGATGAGATTAAATTTGAACCAAATATTCATCTTTAGATCTTGTCGGTTGTTGACACGTTGTGATTTTCCTCTTTAGAGTATGACTTCTTCCTTCTAGCATGGTTTGCAAACCCTAGTTATAGACTTCAACTTATTGGCAATGGGATCTAGTGGTTTTGCGTTAGAATGGTGTAAATAAATGGGATAGACGTTGTATTTATATCCACAAGATAATCAACATATCTCCTTATATTTTCCCATCTTTATCCAAATCTAATCTCCGCACAACGAGGTAGTCAAAATCCATTGTCTGTCCATTATATGACCCACCCACTTAGGCCAGATTTAATCTAAATATTCAGCCTAATTAATGTTCCATATTATTTTTTTATTCATTTAAGCTCATTTAAATAATAATATTAGTACATAATTTTTATATACTATATTAATTAATTCTAAGGCCTTAAATCAATAAATAAAAACTATACAAAAATTAATACAACATTTACACTACGGGAAAATGCATCAAACGACAGATATGCTCCGTCGTCTGATTGCATATCTATCTATCGCTAAATCTCATGCCATCTGATTTCTCATCAGACCATGGATATGCCCGTCGTCTGATATGCACCAACACAACAAAAAACCATATGTTGTATTATGTCGTATTATCATTTTTAGATTTTCCTATTAAATAACATATATATTGACTGATATGCATACCGATTACACTTATATTATATTTACAAAATGAAATAAATGAATCGCAATTTATTTAAACAAATATTATATTTCAAATCAAATTCAAATGCAATACAACTTTCACTATCACTCTCATATATACAACATTTCTCTACACTCTCATATATAACCCTTTTTTTACTCGCTGTCACTCATACTCACTCAAGTTTATTTTTTATGTGTTGATCTTGATTTGCTTGCTCCAGCTGTATCCAGCCATCTCCTATACTTATCAAATAAACAATGCAATAAAATGGAAAAGTAAATAAACCTAAATTGCAGAAATAAAATTGAACTTGATATTTATATTGCCTCAGTTTATAGGTTTATTATCTCTTCATGTTTTAGATAGGGAAAAAAATATATGCACGGACAATATGATATACACGGTGTATCACAGTGAATATCACAAAGCCGAGCATCGATTAAATCTCACAGATTGTTGCAAAGGTCGAGCCCGAAGGCTTAACACAGTGAAAATGTGCACAAGGTCAAGCCCAAGCCTCCTCAGGCTCAACTAAGTTGCATATATCATAAAACAAGTTTCAGCAATTCATGTTCAAAACAAGTTTCAGCAATTCAAGTTCAAAACAAGTGCACCAATAGGTGAAACACCAGAATACTCAAAATAGGAATATATGTTCAAGTGTGAGATAATACGACCATAATACTCAAACCAAGAAATGCACACTTGCACATTCACACACACACACATACATACATACATACATATGTATGTATGTATGTATGTATGTATGTATGTATGTATGTATGTATGTATGTATGTATGTATGTATGTATGTACATGAAAATGTACACTTTAACATCCAGGAAATGAAAACAAGAAACTAAGTAAGAATTCAAGGCAAAATTGCAGTGCATACAATGTTCAGAACTACAGTGCACATAACTAAGAAATCAAGTGCACATAAACAAACTCAGGCAAAATTGCAGTGCATAGGAGCAACTGAAGGCAACTCAAAACAAGTTCGAATCAAAATGGTTCAGAAACTCAAAATGGTTTAGATAAAGACATGAACAAGGAACACCAGAAAATGCAACCATGAAGCATGTATAATGGTACATGCATGACAAGCATTTCATGCTATAGGCAGCAAGTATATATTATCAAAGTGAGCATGTACATACATACATAATATATATATATATATATATATATATATATATACATATGAAAATATGAATACATATACATAGGCATCAAACAACATGTGCTCAGGCAAAACAAGAAATCAAGATGCCGAAGCAAGTATATATAAGCTCGAGTTTACATAAGTATATACAAGTATATACAAGCATATACAAGTATATGTACAAGAACTGAATTGGAACAAGTTTTGCAACTGAAAGTGTAACAAGAAGTCACAGTGCACATAAATAAGCTCAGGCAAAACAACAAGTGCTGAAGTAAGTATCAAAGTGCACAAACAAGAAACCAAAGCACATGAAAGGGATTCAACCAATTGTCAAGACAGTGTGTAAATACATTGACAAGGCCAACAATGCAACACTACAACAAGGCACTACCCAAAGAGCAAGTGCCACAATTGAAATAAGGAAGTGTCACAAATTAAAACAAGACGGTGCCATAAACATTCATTATATACACATATATGTATGTATATACATGGAAATTCAAAGCAAAAACAAGTTTCAACAATTCAACAACATAGACCAACAAAGATCAAAAAAGGCCAGTGTACACTCCCCTGAACAGGGCAGTGGCAGTGCACCATCAAACAAAGCTTCAAAGTCACAAAATAAGATTGACAGCATATAAAAGAGTTAAACCAGACTTACAGGTTTAAACATGTCGGTAATTAAACAAGTGCCACAAATTGAACAAGAATAAGTCCATATCACTAACAATTTCATATCACACTACCTTGAACAAGTGCCATAAGTTGAACAAGGCACAACGTGCCACAAAATTAAACAAGACACTAACCCTAACCACAAATTCGAACCACCAACATTCACATATATATACATACATATGAATATATGTATATACATGGATGATATTGGAATCAAAGTACACAACTTTACCTCGACCGATAGTTGAACTTACTACATAGTACTAATCCAAGTAAGAACAAAGTGCAGACAACAATGCAACGTGTCGACAAGTATCGGTTTCAGGCTAAACCATAGAACACATACATAAATGTATGCATGTATATACATAGATGTATGCATGTATATACATGGATGAACCAAGATAGCATAACTAATATACACATATATACACATATACACATATGCATATACATGTATATATGTACGTGGTGAGCAACATGCAGCTCAGACCATTGAATCAGTAAATAGAACATGAAGTAAAGGCCTAAACACATGAAAGTGCACATGAAAATGTATATAAGAAACCAAAGCACATGAAAGTAATCAAACAGAACAACATGAAGTAAAGGCACAAGCACATGAAAGTGCACAAACAAGTAACGACACAAGCACATAAGTTCAAGTATAAGTATAGTGAGCAACATACACATACACACACACACACACACGTATACATGTATATATGCAACACATGTTCAATGTTGAAGTGCACTGCCTTGAACAAGGCAGTTCCAGTCAATACTACCTTGAACAATAAGGTCCAACATAGCAATCCACTTACTCAAGCATGAAGTCAATAGCACATGCTCAGGCAACATAGTGAAAAAAAAGGTCCAACATAGCAATCAATTAGCAAACAGAAAAATAATTTTAAAAATTCAAATCAAGTCATATATTCGCATATTTAGGAAATAAATTCCTATATAAGAAACTCAAATCATCATCGTCAGAGATTAGAAGTCGAATATAATATAAATTGAAAGGGGCATAAATCATACCATTATCAACCGAAGAACACTTGACAAGGAGGAGCCGCAACCATCAATAATCAGTAAATCAAAGTATGCAATCTACAAGGAAGGAAGAGAACTAGGTAACTCGAAGCGTAACTTTCAAGCAGCGACTTCCATGAAACCCTAATTTCAAAACGAAGATGAAAGAGGCGGCTCTAATTAGGAAACCCTAAGTTATCGAAGAACATTGACGGGATGGGAGAAGGCTAGGGTCGATAGCAGCCGATGGCTAGGAGGAAGGATGGGAGGAGGTGAGGACAATAATTGAAAGAACGAACGCCATTTTTTTTCAGAAACGAAAGAAAGAGGTGGAAGTAATTAAAAGAATGCGGCCACGAAATAATCTAGGCAACATTGAGAGGGGAACCAATATTTTGATAAGGAGCCAAAATGAAATTTTTGTTAATTTAACAAGACAATGAATAAAATTTTGTCTGAATGGCATGGATGAAATCTCAATAGAACAAAGGTTTCACGGGTTATGACACACAACATATGGTTTTTCCATGCGTTTTGTGAAACAGTGCTAAATATTGAGATAACAGCAAATCTATCTTATGTTGTGTGATCGTTGTTGTCTGATTCTTTTTGTGGCATGGTGTTATGTTAACTTTCTTCATTGATTTATAACATTTATAAATTAGTTTAATCAAGTTGAACTCCAAAAATTGCTAACAATTATCGTTGTGTGGCCTTCCTGGTGTGTACCAATTTGAGTAATATTTAAACAATTTCAATATTACGGCCTATATAAGAAATTTGCAGAAATACAGTATTGGAAACAAAATCAACTGCTTATAGATTATTTAGGTGAAATCCAATTTCTAATCATTATAAAGTTACACCTAAGTAAAGATATTTTGTGCATCTTTTCTTTTCGTCATCACTATGTCATTAAGATATCTAAAGTTTGGTCAATGGTCAAAAACTCCAATAATATCCATAATTAACTGTGTAGTGCCACTTTAAACCCTTGGTTCAATCCGATACATTTATCGATTAATCGATTTGCTCTGTCCAGATATTTTGATTTCAAGTTGACTATCAATTATGATGATACTAACCGCCTACAATGAAAGAGTTGAATTCTATATTGAGTAGTATTTCACATCAAGCGGTTCATGCTAAATTATGGTTGATCATAATGTTATGTTATTGACCATAATCAAAGTATAGTACTCTCAAATCTGAAAATTACTGCACACTACCACATGATATCTTCTATTTTGACTTAGTTGTATTAACGTACGAAAGAATCTCGTTTGGTCCTTCTATTATTGTTCTAAACAACCATAAGTACATAAGTTCCAAAGGTTGTGAGCAATTCACCGTCATCGTATGGAGAACATTACGCATGCTAATCTCAACAGATGTATTGATATCGTTTTTCAATCCATCTTGAGTAAGGACGTCTTAAGGATAGTATTTTAAGCATTCGATTCAATATTCATTATTACAAACACATTTACAACTACAATCAATTAAATACTCTTGCTAATGGTTTTCTTCTTAAATATATATGTGTGTGCGCGCGCGCGCGCACGCGTGTGTGTATGTATGTATATGTATGTGTATGTATGTGTATGTATGTGTATGTATATGTATGTATATGTATATGTATGTATATAATGTATTCAGATCATTACTTATATCGCAATATAACAATACATGCAATAGAAAACAAAACCAAAAGTGTACTTTATGTTAAACAAGATTCTCATACGAGAGTTAAATTATATAACAAATTACATAATTGCCCTTCAAAAACAATCTTAACTCTATTAGCAACGAAAGAATAAATCGAAGAAGACCACTAAGTATGGAGATTTATATTAAAGCATAGATGGGTATCGATCCATGGTACGAATCATACCGATCGATAAAAGGTTTACTTTTTGGGTTTTTCTCAAGCCGTTTTGGAATATGATGGTTACAACTAGACTTTGGTAAATTATAAGCATTAATTTACCAATGGATTGACTAAATTTTCGCTGGAGATGACGAGTTCTCTGGATTATAAAAAATTAAGATTTATATCAATTGGAAAAGACGTGATTCAATAACTGGGTGGAATAGAAGTGTTCTTTGAAAGACACGACTCTTCATGGAGATGGTCTAAGCAACGGAAGCATCTATTCAATTCAAGATTTGACTGCTTGTCTTCAAATAAAACATGTTTTGTATTCACAGAAGCACATTTTAGGAGGAAAATGTTATCCATGTTTTTTCACAAGCGATAATTCGATGATAATGGACTTAAAAATGATGAAGGAGTGGGAAAGTTCATAGACGATCAAATACCATGCTATACAAGAAAAAAAGGAAGGAAATTTGGCTAAGTACACTAATCGGTACCAATCCATGATATGGATCAATATCGACCCATCAAACAAATTATTCTCAATGAATCATTGTTACATGGAACAGGCGGAAGCATATAGTAATAATGGCCAATGGACCAAACAAAGCAAAGCAGGGTGGATTTCATGGTCCATCGATCGATACCAATCCGTTCAAGGATTAGTATCGACCCAAAGACAGATTTAAATCTACCCCTAATATATCCCATGGAAACTCGGATATTAAATGGGACTATTTTGGACAATTTTTCATAGAGAATACATCGATTTTAAAGACAAAACTCACCCCATTATGCCTATAATACTTGGGTGCATTCGCCTAAACAGGGATTGAACAATTTTTCATTAAGGGGGTGTTTGGGCATTTTTAATCTCAAATTCGATCTTGATTTCAAAATTATGATTGTATTTACCTTTGGTTATTAATGTGAAAATGTAATAAATTCATATTAAAATAGATGTAGGCAAAAATTGAACCGCTATAAACCTTGTGTCGTTTCTCTTGTTTTCTCTTGCATATTTATTCTTCTTATTTTTTCTATAACTCTTGTTCTATAGATATGGTTCTGAGATTCTACTAGTCTGAACTCGTATATAAAGTGGATCAAAGGGTAAATCCTACAATCAATAGCTACATTTTGAGTTGTTGGTTCTTAATAGCCTCCTTGACGTGTTAGATCAATTTTTTGACTAGCCAACCAATTAATATAAAACTTCAGTTAATTACACAAACATGGCAACGAAAATACTATGTTCATATTGTTACAGTAACACTGTTATTTTTCTTCTTTCAGTTTATGTTGATGTTTGAAGAAGGAAAACAGTTTGCTTTAGACAGCATTGCATTTTTTTATATGATGATGGATTCAGTTAATTGTTTTATTCTAAGACACTAGACAATAAAGCTCAATTAAGAGTTAAACGATCAAACCAACCAAAATAAACCTATTTTTTCTAATTCGGTTGACCTCTATTTTTAAAAATATTGGTTCAATTTGGTTTGATTTTTATTTGTTGAAATGGTTATCAGTTTACTTGTTTTTTTCGTTTCAAATGAAAACTGACCCAGCATTCATGCACCATTAGAAGCATCCCCAACAAACAGCACACACAGAATAGTAAGACACGTTGTGAAGAACTTCTCAAAAATTAAAAGACACCACAAAGGGAATTGTAATTCGCAACTACCTGGCAACTGATGTAATTTTTCTGTATTAGCATTTACAAGCTTAGTTGCATAAGCATGAATGTAGCTGAATACCAAGATTGATAGAAACAAACAGAGACTGAATAATACAGAGACAATAAGCAACTTGTAAAAGAATAGAAGATCCACATATCCAAATAATCGCAATTCATCGTCGAACCATCCGTTCCCAACTTTACTGGTATATCCCAAATGCTCTTTGAAGGCAAGTAAGAAACAATATCTTCTCCATGGAGTAAAGCAAAATACTGCATAATTTAAACTGTGCTACATGAGAACATAAATAGTCCATCTTAAGTTTATATATCAGTGATTTCTTATTCCATCTCTGTTCAATTTTCAGCGGTAAGAACGCTGTCTCGCTTTAGTCCCATGAAGTTACGGACAATGCCACTTGAAGGTCATTAGAGGTGCCACAAATATACATACGGTGTGTCTCAATTTCTTCTTTAGGAACATCTAGTGGAATGTCGCCTCCATAATGATTATCACTGACCATGTCATAAACTGAGAATATGATCTCCCTCAAGGCTGGCTCATGGCCATTGAGAAGATTTCCCATACTCAGCACTTTTCTCCATGATTGGTTAGCTGTTGGAGGAGGGAAAAGACTTGCCACAGCTTCTCGTTCACGCATGTTGACTACTTGCTTGCTATCAAACTCCTATAGAAAGAAAAAAAAGACAATGTGTTAAGAGTGACACATGAGATTTAAACCAAAAATGCAAACAGGTTCTTTTGTTACTCGCCATTATTTTAGTAAATAAACAGAAATGTTTTAACTCTGGGAACAAGAACAATAACAGAACAAACTTTTGCCTTACCTTCTCATATATATTCATTTATGAAAACTGAATTTATATATAAATGAATCACAAGGTATTTTCAGTTAAGACCCAGATAACCAAGCATACACTTATAAACTACAAGGAAGTACACTATAAATCACAACAGAGTAAGGTTCATTATATAACCACTTTGAAAACAATTCTCTCTTTACATGAACTTCATTTGTTTCATTTGGGTGTTTTGAGATCATAAATACATAAAAGCAACGGCACAAACATTGAGTGCACATAATAATTAACCATGAATGTAGAGCAGCAAAGCAATATTGTACACCAATAAAATGTGCACATTCGAATAGAGTGCACTGATAGTTGACAGTCATGGATCATGGTTTTGGATGAGAGTTTTGATATATGGTTTCCACAACGGCCCAGACTTCCAAAAACATCGGAGTATTTCAGGTCTTCTACATACTAGACCGAAAATCACAAAAAGAACCATCAACTCAATATAACATAAATGACTAGACTCAAGGAAAACAAGGCGTAACAAACTCGCTTGAAATCATCTTTCTTTCTTTTTTGTTTTCTTGTAGATACTATTAAAGATGTGCATTGTAAAATATCATTTTCAATTAAATTTAAATTATATTGTTTTATGTGTTACACCATCCATGTCACGTAGGATTTATGACTGTTCAAGGCAATTTAAATTGGAAATGGTCAAAAGATTTTTATAACTTTAGAAGACATGTACATTGAAGATGTTCAAAAGCGTCTTCGATGATTGAATTGTTAAATATCTAGGTAGCACGGATGATGTATCATATAATAGGGCATAAATTTGTTGAATATTACTCGGTATTCTACTGCCGATGTTGCACACAATGTCAAGTATAGACTGATCTTAACATTGTTCTCTAGCCGTATTAATTTCAATGAAGTGCACTAGAAAATGTGTTTATTGTATACCATCACCACATTGCTTGTGATAAGTGCAATTGGTAGCTCTTAAAAACACAATTGCATTGAAGATGTTTTCCTATATCTAAGTTGTTTCTTATATGGTGTACAAATGATTTACCCGATTATCATGGTACAAATAAATGCATCCGAATCGTACGTGATTTGAAGCATTTAAAATATAACCGCATAGAAGATGCTTTTATATTACATTATTTGCTATATAGAATATAAGGGGGATCTTAGCTCAACTCCCTATTTATAAAATCTAATCTCTCCTTTCATATTTATAAAATTGTTGTTCAAATCATATTAGAATCAATATTGTACATTTTTTTTTCAATTATTATCAAATCCAATATTTTTCGAAAGTATTATAAATATCAAAATTGAATCAAAAGTACTCAAAAACTGTTACATTTTATATCTAGAAATACTATCAGTTTATAGGGTAGATATTTGTCATGTACAATATTGTTGTGTCATGCATAAAATATTTACCATGCAAAAAATTTGCAACGCAATTATTTGTAGTTGTGTTCCATGCAAATATATGCAAAATACCATTATAAATTGTATATGTTCCATACACAATAAAATTACATTTCCATTAAATTTTATACGTCAACATTTATCTAGCAAATATTTGCTACATTATCACAGCTCTAGCTTTGATTAGATTTTTCCACCACCGCCGCCTCTACCCCCCACCACTCTACTCTACATCAAAATCTGCACTTAACGGTACCAACCTCAATTTCTCCCGTCGCTTCTATCAATAACTCTAATTTTAATGTTCCAATTGAAACCCTAGATCCAACCAGACAAGAATTTCAACCAATCTTCCACACTGATCAACTCATCTCATCGAGCCACATCCATCGACATCAAATTCGGCACATTTGGTCATCATTTGTTGATTTTTCAGTATTTTATAATATAGGAAAATGTAGTGGATATGTGAAATAGGAGAGGTGTAGAAATATATTTTTCTGTAAAAATTAAGGATCCTTTAATTTCAAAATGTTTTGAAGAAAAATGTACAGTGATGTGGAGATGCATCTAATCCAATTTATGTTAGGAAATCAATTCTATGGTTTCGATGATAACAACTATACAATGGAAATCGAATGTACATATATATCTTTATTTACAGGTAGATGATAGAGTAACATCACCAAAGAGACAAAAACAAGACTCAAGAGAAGTATCAAAAGACTTCAAATCAGTAGAAGTTGAAAAAGAGTGGCACAGAAACAAATAAAGCAACATGCACAGTTTCAGACGTCTGGTTAATATGCTCAGACGTCTGATTAAACTCTCTGGTTCATAACTCAGAAGGAAACAGACGTCTGATAATAAACTCAGACGTCTGAATAGCAAACAGACGTCTGGTTAATAAACACAGACGTCTGTAATATTACCAGACGCAAAAAATACATGAAGACCAGACGTCTGAGGGTACTTTCCAGACGTCTGATTATAGACTCGGCTGTGTAATTTCAAAGACCAACTGTCACATCCGAAAAGACACGTTCGCTCCTCTTCGCTGCAACTCTTCATCACCAACATGAGCAACTATACAACGATTGTTAATGGATGCAACTACACAAAGAATCTTTCTACCACTATAAATAGCATCGGGAATTCAAGAGAAGGTCTTACCTTACTCATTTATGCTCTTAATTCCTATACTCTGACTTATACATATTCTCTAACAATCAACTACTTGTATTTAACACTTCCATATATTCAGAACTCATTATTCAATATCCTCTAGATAGATATATATATTGGAAGTACTTGTACTCAATAGTCAACGTTCGTGTTATAGAACACATTCTTGACAAAGAAACTCTGCTATTGTAAATCTATTCCTCCGGGTCAAGAGAGGGTTAGTTGAAAGGAAATTCCAAAGAGGAGCTTCGCGACTGGACGTAGGACGGGAGGTCCGAACCAGTATAAAATCCTGATGTGATTATTTTAATTTACGTTGCTATTATTATCTATCAAGTTATATTATATAGTTAGTTGTTCATACTTGCATATATATATCATATACGATCCACTGATAGACTTACAATTTATTCCTTAATATCATGGCATGATTTTAAATGAGGTGACTATCCAAACAAGATTTATTTGGTTTTTATCATTTGCTTCATACCGCTGACCCTCAAAGTGAGATGTCGATCAAGATTTTAGGGTGGAACCTTGGTACTCATTTCAGCATGGTTTCGAGTTGCTATCAGCAACCATGCTAGGTGCATATTGCCCAAGATGCATGAACATGATGATTTAGACCAATCCCATTCAAGCTATAGGTGTTCTGGTCGCATTTTGACATGCTCTCAATTGGCTATGGGCAGCAGCTATGGGCACAGTTTGCCCAACACATGTGAAAATGATGATTCGAAAAAAAAAATCAACTAGACTCAATCTAGATGCATTATGGTGAACTCAAATTTGGATTTAATCATCTAGCTCATGTCAGACTCCCATGAACTTGCTGGAAAAAACATCTCTCCTGCATCCCTAGCAAGAGAGGACATGAAGGTAAAATATAGTAAGTACTCCTAAACAAGGTTATTAAAACGGGAATCTTAAAATCGTAAATTGCAAATTTAGAAGGTCAAGGTTGTAGACACTTTAAAATTGATTATGATGTTTGAACTTCACATATAAAACTTAAAAATCCAATTTGTTTCTCTTGTTTCATTTTTATTTTGGTTAGAAAACACTAGAATTATAATTGTGGATGATAAACATGTTGAATATATTAATATGTGTTGAATGATTTCTCTCAACTGTGCTTTTAAATGAGTTTGGATCGGAATATGTAAATTGAATCGGAACTGAAGAGATCTGATCCAAAACGAGATTTAAATCATACGATTTTAAGATTTTGATAACAAGACTCTCAAAAGTCGTGCAAATGGACTGTGTCTTCAAAGAGGAACACTGGTAGCCTAATTATGGGTACTGGAGGGGTACAACAATGTGAAAAGAGAACTAGGGTGTTACAGATCGAAAAAAGCCCGAAGGGTTAGAATTTCGAAAAACACAATATTTTAGTAAGCAACAACATAAAAATGCAGAACAATGATATTGTTAGACGTTCAGGCACCAAGCTAAGAAGTAAAGCTTAGAGTCTATCAAAGCGTAGGCAAACAGAGAGAAAGACAGGTCATGATCCAAATAGATGTATGATGAGTCAAAACAAGGTTATCGTAGAACTATGATGTCGATAGGCTCGAATGAATTTGATGTCGAGAAGTGGAGCAAGCGTTCAGGACCTTGGGTTTGGGTATACATGCACAGTGTACAAAAGTGCAGGTACTTGTGTATGAAAAACTGTGTAAGTGAAGAAAAGACTAGTTTAAATTGTAAAATTAGTGTTGTTTAATTGTCTCTTATTAATAAAATGTGCTTTGATCCAGGAAAGCTCTCGTAACATCATTCTACCTGCACTTTCCAACACCACCCTCCATTGAAATTTTGCGACACAAATTTTGTTTCAAATGTAAAAAGTGTGTGACTTATATATCAAATCAAAGTGAAGATCGAGAGCTTCGCAACGGCAAAAATGTTTCGTAAATCGGAGCTATAAAGGAGGAGATCTGAGCATTGTAAATCGGGAGTAACAGGCTTGACTGCAGCCGGGAACCTAGAACTGATCACCATGTGGTTTTGGTTGGTGACCTGTCCAATTTCCTGCAATATGTTGAAACGGAAGACGTGCCACCATGTCATTTTTGCTGCTGACTGATCTTCAGCGAAATTGTCCAGTTCGGGTCTGTTTTGGGCCATTTTTTATGCTTCAGATCGAGTTTGAGTTATCATATGGTTTCTACTGATAATGCGTGAAACGGTGGAACCAAATTGAAAGCTCGGAATGAAGAATATTTTATGTCTCAATGATATCCATAAAATGGACTGAAAGTGATGAGAAAGAACACTTCAATACAGAGGATGGAAAACAAAAAACAGATGGATGATAAGGTGATTGTACTGGTTCGTCGGTATTTAATGATTCACAATGTGGCTAGTTGTGAATCTGCGAAGAGTTGTGAATCTGCGAAGGCCTTGTAAGACAAGTTGGTATTTTTGTATGAATTAAAAAGTGCTAGTAGTAAAACTTTTCTTGTTCAAAAATTGGTTCAATTGATACCAAACAGAGAGAAGTCTGTGCACAACATTTTAATGAATTCAAAAAAGTAATTAAACGACCAATGTGGATGTCGAATTTGATGATGAGTTACACACTTTTTTGTTGATGAGTTCGCTGTCTGAGAGTTGAGAAATTTCGATTGTATTATTGAGTAACTCCAGTGTCAATGGAATTATCTCCTTAAATACAGTTCGGGGTATTCTATTGCATGAGAAGCTTTGAAGAAAAAAGTCGGCTGAGAAATTCATTTCAGATGGGATTATGATAGCTAAAGCTCGAAGAGGGATGTTAGATGGAATAAAAAGATCGCTAATTAAGTATACTAAAGGATACCGTTTATTTTCATTGTAAAAGAAAAAAGATCATGTGCGCAACAGTTATAAATCTTATAAGGAACGTTAGAAAATGTTTATTTTAAAACGGAATGCTTACATGGTAGTACGTAATAGCACTACAAGTCTTGAACCTATGACCTCTCAAACCAGTCCAAGAATTTGGACTAGGGAAAATGATGATGGATTTCATGTCAGTTTTCTCATTTGGATGCTATGAGATATTTTTCTTTTTGTAAGAAGAATAACAACATGATTAGAACTGCCAACGAAGAGCTATTAGTTTGTGCTATTGAATCCGTTTAGTTTCATATGCGTAATGGTGTGGTTAGGAAAATCTCAAACGTGAGACATGTACCTACTAGTTCAAATATTCTTATTTCTCTTGGTTATTTGGGTTGTTAGTTGTCGCACTTACGAGACTCGATGCGGATTTTTAACAGTGAAGAATGGTGGACGTGTTATGATGAAAGGAGTATTGATCAATGAAAACATTTATAAGTTGATTGGTCTTGTGGACAATAAAAGGTGAACGACAGTTGATAAACCTAGTCCACAATTAGGAAGAAAGTTTAATGTGTGCATTGCTTATAATAATCATGTCGATGATCATATTTCTAATGTCTTCGTGTTGATGATTCTTGACGTACTAATGTTGATTGTGAGGTGGGATCAGATTGAATGATAGGCAGACGCCGAATTGGAAAATCCATGAAGATTGTATAGAGGCCTTTGTGGTATTACAAACACTTTTTGGAGTCCACTGTTATGTTATGTTTCATAGTAAGAGTATATCACTTGTTTTTGGAGGCAACAATGTTTAATTTGATGTGATTGACAAAAATGAAGTTACGATTTATCTAAAAAAGGGTAAGGCTTGTATATTATTTTATTTGTTAAGTCATCTTTGTATGTTCGTTTTATAGACGATTCGTTGAATGTAGAGATCAAGTTTATACTAAATGAGGTGATGTTAGTATCAAGGTGAAGATATTTGTATCAAGATGAAGCACTGAAATTTTACGATACAAATATGGTTTCAATTGTTAAAAGTATGTAATATCATACATATATTATATCAAAGAGGAGACTCCGAGCTTTGCAACGTGGAAAAGGTTTGCAAATCTAAGATATAACCAAGGAGATATGACTGTTTGAGGTTGGAGCAACATGCTGGACTACAGCTTGGAACTCAGACTCGGTTACCATATGGTTTTGGGAAGGTGACTGGTGTCAATTCCTAGAATAGGCCATGTCATTTTTGTTGGTGATCGATCTTCGAAGAAATTGCCCAGCTCTCATTTTGGGAAGTTGTATTCAATGCTTTGGATTGATTTCAAATTATTTAATTGTTTGGGACATTGTATAATAATGTTTTCACTTTTCGTTGATGTGTGAAAAAATGGAATCAAATTGAAATCAAATTCTCAATCAAAAAGAAAAATCCTAAGAGAAGAAATTCGGGGGTTTCTCCCCCAAACACTAAGAAGTCTTTGCCATCAAGATCAAGACGTCATCCCCAATCCAGATCAGTTTGTATTTTGCTTAGTTTTATTTGATAAAATTAATTATCCATAATTGTTTGAGGATAAAGAAAAGAGTGGTCAGGTGAAATCTTGTTTGCATTGGATTTTTGTATTCAAAAATTGATATTACAATTATTGTTGTGTTCGAATATTTTTATTGTTAATATTATCTGCTAATATAATATCTTGAGATATGCTTGCACAACTTGGTTAAGTTTTGCGCGTCTAAACCCTAACTCTATCATCTGCTCAAAGACCGCCGCATGCACCAAAACAACTCTAAAACATGATAGATTGTTTAGACCTTGTCATCCACGATAATGTTGTCAAAAAATTTAAAATCTTACGATTTCAATTTCAATTCAGATCAGATCTCTCCATTTAGGATTCGATTTACATTCCGATTCAAACTTAATCAAAATCGCAATATAAAAAACATTTAACTTATACTAACATAGTATACTTACTTTGATTCACAATTCCAATTATAACGTTTTCAAAACAAAATGAAAATGTAATAAAAGAGAAAATTGAGTTCCAAGTTTAGCTGTAAAAATTCAAACATCAAAATCAATTTCAAAGTGTGTACGAAATTTAAAATATGGATCCTTTGAATCCACGATTTACGATTTAAATCTTGTTTTGATATAAAGTTCGGACTTTACGATTTACGATTTAAATCACATCTTGAAAACCTTGATCCACGGTTCTAAATACACCAAAAACCAATTTAGCAGTCTATCAGAAGTGCCTGCACTAGCCATTGTGGACCATAAACACTTTTGTAAAGAGAAAACCACCCTAAACCTATTTTTGCTAAGATCAAGTCTCCAAAATGTGTATAACTATATAGCATTATTTCACTGATTCCCATAGGGGAAATTTGAGTTTTAATTGACAAAAATCCCCAAATCAACCCACATCATAGAAGGGATGGATCGCTCTATGCATGCTAAAAAAAATGAGCAATAAATTGATAGCAATGAACAACTTCTAATTCTCATAATTTCAGAAGCAGCATAAAAACAGAAAATAAAGGAGACAGATTTATAGTGGTCTATTGATGTGACAATGAATGTCCACTTTAGAAAAATAATCTATTATTGAGCAAGTTTTACAAAAAGTTTAATATAATGAACGCTATCCTAAAATAATAGATGAGTAATTGCAACAACTTTAGAAGAGAAGATGTAACTAGGTGTGTATATAAACCTTTGATCATCAGGGACAGTTGTATAGCGAACGGATATAGTTTCAATAGTTTCATTGAGAATGGATATAGTTTTGTTTGTAATGACAATATCATGAATATTTGATGTTGAAATAAAACAGTTGGATTTGCTAAATAATGTCACTTATGTTCTTAATATGAATCATGTATTTGCTGTTGAGAATAATATTGTCTAAAGTAAATGCTAGTTATCTTTATTCTTTAGCACTGTAGAATATGCCATATTAGCAAGAAATGTTTAAACAAGTTAAAAAACCAAGGGATTCTGCCACAGTTTGATTCAAAATCATTCGATACTTGTAACTAGGTGTATGTATAAACCTTTGATCATCAAGGACCATTGTATAGCACATGGAATCATTTGAAGCATTTGAAATCTCAATGCCAAAAATCAACTGCATCCCGAAACTGGTCGACGGGCTAAATTTAGTCAACTAAAAGAGCAGTTTTATGCTGGTCGACCAGTAAAACTAATCGACCAGTTTTGTCAATCTGCACATCAACGGCTGTTTTGGACACGACTTTCAAACCGTAACCTCCGATTTCTTCCATTGTGAAGCTCTCAACCACCTTTTCGATTGTATACATTGGATAACATACGTCAACAATTCCATCTATTTAAATTAAATAATAAGAAAGTGAAAATGATAGCCAAAAAACTACACATAAAAAATGTCAACGTCTCTCGTTTAAGTTAGAGAATTTGGATTCAAAACCTTAGACATAATCCAACGTTTAAAAAAATTTGACTGAAAACATAGAATGATATCCCAGTTATATGCAATGCAAATTTTATGGGTCATTTGCGTACTGACATCTAGAGAAAAGGTTGGTATGCAAAAAACAAGACCAAGTAATCACAAAAACACCAAATTCACAATAGACAATAAACTGGAATCAAATCCCACATATGGATGTGTGTCGTAGACATGACAGGTATAATATCATAAGGCAAGCACGTATGGAGTACATCAGAATGTGTTAGGCGAGCATCCGTATCAAAAAGTTCACAAGCACTTAATTGAATGTCTCTAACCTGCAATGTGTATGTGGCTTGAATATGTACTTGGCTTTTCAAGCTATGCCAAAATTGGAAAAGGTTCGTCTAGTTTAATTTTATCTTATATGAAATGGATAAAGTCGCAGATTTGGCATCCAATTATACAACAGTTGGTTAATTAAAGATTGGCAGAGTGATAGCAGGTGAGGAGTATATATGCACACGGACGTACCTTTTCAAAGCATAGACTTGCAGAACTAGTTCCCATCTTAGGAAGATAAAAATTAAAATAGTCACTGAAAAGTGCTTCAGAAAGACGTGGAGCATCTAACAACTTCCGATGGACTGAAGCTGCAAGGATCATTAGCTTTTCAATGTGTTCAAATACACGGCATAGTTGCATTAAATCCCCAATTAACTCTATCAATTCATGTTGATGGCCACCTACCCAAATACATGCACATAGACGTAAAAGAGAAGTGAGGGCTAGAAATTCAAGTACCAAAGAAAGCTATTGGTCCTTGGTAACTCCAAGGTGTTCAATAACTGAAAGGCCATTTAACATGAAGCATCAAATTTTATATTGGCGATAATCCAATAATTCACAATAAAATTGTCAATGTTTCCTCCAAATGTTAAATAATTGTTGCAAATTCGGAAAGAAAAATATAGTTTTACCCTTGAGATGAAAAGATGTATTCCAAGAAAGAGATACTTCAACATAGTAATATATTGATCAGTTGGAGAGTTCAAAGCAAACAACAGATTTAGGGACTGCTGCCAGAATTGACAGCTTATATAAAGTGTATCATACAAACCATATATTCATTAAACATACCCTGTGACCACCTCAATGTAGAAGCTAGAGTTTGGTATAGTTGGTCAATTTTCGTCTTCATAAGTTTGAAATTACCAAACGTAGTTTGATTTAAAGTGTCAGCTGAAGCTCTGAAAGCAGTGACAACCATTTGCTCTAGAAGCTGATGTGGCCTTAGTGTCTCCAAATAATGTAGTGTCTGCATAGAGAACCAAGTATTATGAGACTTGTATAGCAAAGTAGCAAAATTAAATTCAAAGGGACACTACTTTTTATCACAGGAAAAGAAAGCATATCGAATTTTGATTATCTTTTCCTGCATAGAATATGTTAAACTAAAGTGATTCTTATGTAAATTCAAACTTAAGTAATCAATTTGTACAGGTAAACGCCTTCAACTTTGTAGGTTTACCTAATGTTTAATGCTTGAATTTATAGACTTTCTGCTGTGACATATCTAACAAAGACCAGTCCTTTCATTGACGCCAAATCCCTAAGACTGTTTCCCTATCTACTTCTTTAGTTCCAAAGCTTAATGATGGCATATGAATCCAATCAAATAATTATTCAACACCTTAATATTATGCAAGTATAACTCTTCATCAACACCTTTATACAGTGCAAATAATAGCTCATCTTCAACGTCCTAATATAGTGCAGGTAGAGCTTTTATTCTACACCTTAGAATTGTGCCAAATTTTATAACATGCTCATGCATCACATTTCTAGGGTAGGTGATACGTAAAAAGCTCATCCAAATAAATATCAATCATCGTACAGATTCTAAAATCCTACAGATTAATTTGTATATCACAAAATTTTGAAGCTTTTAAACAAATAGATTATACTCTAACAATTGGGTGTATGCTCTAATTAACATCATAAGGGAAATATACAAAAAACTGAGGGCTAGAGAAGGTTATAAATGAATTGAAGAAAAAGCAAAAAGGTGCACCTTTTCTCCTTCTCGTATGGGATCAAAAAGAGGTTTTTGCTCAGAGGCAGGCAGTGCTGGAGAGTCATTCCATATCCTTCTCCATGAATTGTTTTGTTCAGACATTCTTTGAGATAGTTTACCATGTGGAGGCCAATCAGAATATTTTTCATTTTTTCCATTTTGAAATCTAATGTCAGATTCATCATTCTCCCAATCACTAGGTGAGTGCCACCTAATAAAATCTTCAAAAACAGCATCTGGGTTGGCAGCTTTAAATGCTGACATGTCTGCAGCATGAAAATTTTATCGGTTTAATTGGAATGTCAAATATAGGTGTGTTTAGGTGTTTATGACAAGGACTGATTCTACTGAGAAGATTTACACAATTATTTATACAAAGAATTTAACAATGTATTTATCGAATTTCGGATGCAAGCAACTGACGTTATATTGTATATTTACTTTATTTTTGAAAACTGGTAAATTTTATTTTCAGAAAAATGATGGTAGTACAAGGTTTTACAAGTTTGGCATAGCCTCATAGTAACTGACTTGCATATTTAATAAATTCATATCCAGCCACTAACATCTATGTCCTACTGCTACTCAATGACAAGATGATGTATTGTGTAGGTACTGATACATAAAAAAAATCTCACCCTCTCATGCATTAAGAAGTAAGGGGTCTATCATCTCAAATTGTACGAGCTCCTTTTGGAAGGAGCAACATTATGATATTCATTTATATGCATGTGTTGAACGCTCGCATTCAATGCCAAGGGCATGAAATTTAACATCCGATCAAAATGTATATGTATGTATGTATACACATACAAATTTATACATGCATAAACATACATACACACACACACACACTGTCATGCACACGCACACAAGCGTGCGCGCAAATCATGATTATCCACTATAAAGTTGGGTACCAAATTTTGTGGTAAGTAGGCAAACCAGTAAAGCATGATAAATATAAGAATGTGAAACTCATGGTTGTAAGGTTTCATCAAGCATAAAAAAACTGATCCGCTAAGATATTTAAAAGTTTTTCTAATGAAGATTTTTCAGTGATAATCACATTTCAACAAAATCATATACCTACTTAAATCTCTTACCAGATGATAGTATATCCCTTTCTAGCTGACCAGCGAAGCTCTGCAAAATATAAAATGGGTTAAAAGCATCGCCCTTGTTCAGAAGTAATAAAAACCTTATATCAGAATATGCATGTATGTAAACTGCATCATAAGAAAGGAAGTCAAATGATAACCTGTGTTTCTATCAAAATTTATTCTTTTTGAAAGCAAACGGTATCAAGATGATCGTGTATGAATAAAGGAAAACTCACAACTACTACTAATAGAAAACATAACAGCACTCAGATCGTATCTGATTATCGCTACTGCACTTTAAAGAAGATGCATGCAGTGACAAAAAGGAGGTGGCTGTAGTAACTTAAAAAGCAGCTGAAGATGGATACAAGTTGTCTCAAAAATTGTTTAACTTATTTGATCATACGGATTATCACTCACACTGAAGATGGGATTCTCATAGGAGAGATGATTATGGCAATTTCCCAATAAGAACATGGTAACTTAATGTCTAATAATCATCACTCTCTACCCAATGCACAAGACTCCCGCTTGAGAGGGATCTGATGTGGATGAGATGTGTGCCGTCTTACCACCATTATTAGAAAGACTTTCCAAAATTTGATCATTAATTCAAACACCAACAAAACCTATATCCAACAATGCATGAATAAAGCTCATAGTAGATTTACATATTTAAAGCAATATGTGTCGCATATAACATGTCTTTTACCATCTACCCATTGGGTGAGATGTCCAACTATTCAATATTGATTAGATATCGAACACAGAGGTATATAACTTATAATATAATCAATGCTATTAATTTTACCTTCTTCCTTCACAGTGGAGAAGGGAGAAGAAAAGAACGCAACAGGAAAACCAATTAAATTGTAACCTAAGCATACTATGTTATTAGCTGTAAAGCAAAATGGTACCCAACTTTCTATTTATCTTGTCAGGAATATGAAGTATTAACTCATTTATTATTGCTCATGCATCAGCTACACATTGTTGTTGCTACAAGCCTACATATTACTAGTTACAAACAAGGTTGTCAATGTGTGTTTTTTCTACTCCATAGGTGCAGGTCTCAATAAGGGCGCACAAATTCACTTTTTAGCAAAAACTGGAATGGTGCAACATGCGCTTTGTATGCACCTTATGAATAATGCAATCATATTAACATTTTATCTGTTTTCTTCTCTTCTTTTTCTCCCTTCTATTTTTTGTCGTTTCTTCCATAAATTTTTTTCTTCTGTTTTATTTTCCCCAAAAAATATTACAATTATGGCAATTTCATCCCACTTGTCATTGACTTGTTCGGTAAAAAGCTTTAATCTGAAGGTAAAACCGATTGAAGAGATGATTTATCCCATTTTAGTCATGATTTATTTTATTTTTTTGATTATTTTACAGCTTATTTTTATTTTAATTCCCTGTTTGAAATATTATTAATATAATAGAATTTTAAACTTTATACTGATTCAAAGTGTTATTGACTACTAATTTAGAATGTTATTAATTTACTATAATATAATCCTAGACTTGAAGTCTAGAATTTTTTGGTGAAATATTACACAAAAGCTGTGCAGTATACATTAAATTATGATTGGAATAAAACTAACAAATAGGCATTACAAATTTACGTTTGCAATCTTACATAATAAATTGTCTCCAGGGGAAAATCTTGCACCTTGCTGCTCTGTTTCAAATTGACTGCCATAGTTGCAAATCAACTTGTGTTACAGACTATCTCAAAAATTGTGGAATGTGGAACTAAACAAGGTGAAATCAATAAAGAGTGATTTGGCGGCATCTTTGCCAAACTCAAGGATGCATTTGGTGTTGTTAGATCTATTCTTATGTTGCTTCCAAAAAGGGTTGCACTCTTGCTGAATCGAATTTGAATGAAACTCCAGCTGCAGCTTAAGTTTATTTATTATCTTTTTGTGTCCAAGTAAGTTTCTAATTACATGGCTGTTTTACTTAAATTCAAACCTTATTGAATTACTACTTGGTAACTGTTACAATGTTGACTTGGTTAGTTGGTTGTCTTGACTGAACCGTTATTACTGATAAGTTTTTGTTTAAAAAAAATTATATATATAATAAAAAAATAAAAACCCAAATCCGCCCAAATGAGTGCCAAACACGGTTGAACAAATATTATGTTAGAAATAGCATATATTCAGAAGAGAGACTTGACAAATATAAGACCACCCGCCATATAAATCTCCTAAAAAGCTTAACAAGAACAAGGATCTTTTTTCTGCAAGCAACAATCTGTCAAGAGGAGATTATACTTCTTTGCTTTTGAGGTTGAAACAAATTTCACTATCAACAATTAATATTTTCAGAGAATTAAACTTACGAATGCATCACCAAGAACTTCAACTGCACGAAGCCTTTCTTCATGCATGTCTTCGGTCATTGGTGGTGCTTCCTGATTCAGAACAACGGAGTTACATTAAAATTAGTGCAAAAAAACAAGGAAGAAAGCAAAAACGAAATCAAAGATGACAAAATACCTGAGTATGTGGAACATGCATTTTCTGACATGAGTTTATAAGTTTCATAGATTCTAATATGCGAGCAGATCCCCTCCTCATTGTACTTGCATTTGGTTGATCTGCATGTCTCATTCCAGTACTTGAATCAATGACGCTGCTTACATGTCACTTGTCATGATGAGCATCATATATCAACAACTTTTGCAAACTACTACTAAAGTGTGGTTTCAGAAAAACATAAGTATATCCTAGTGCATTTGATTTCACCTTTTATCTGCACCATCATATGAATCCTCAGGCAATGAATCCACAGGTTGATTACTAGCCTCCCAAAATTCAGACTACATCCAACCGAAAGTCCAATTATCATTAATGAAATGACAAATCAAATTATACATGTGCACATATAGCAAAGTTAATGAAGTGCATAAAATCTACAGAAGTCTGACAATTGATGGAAAATCACCTCGTTCTCAGGAGTTTGTCTGCTGACAATGTTGTCATTGTAGAGGTTATTCTCTCTCAAGTTCTTCTTCCGTATGCATATAGCAAGCTTACAAGAAAGTGAAATTTGTGTAAACGTTAGTATTGCTATTAACATTACGAATATATATAAACACAATTCTAGCATCTTTCCATTCAATTAGTTCAGCTACAACGCAGAATTTTTGTGAACAAAACTGATATTAACACTTCATGCGTGTTTGAGCAAAATTCTCTAGACGGTATTGGATCTTCATCATTGGCAAAACTGATATTAACACTTCATGCTAAATTACATTGTATCTTCAGCAATGCCAGATATTGGACAAATAAACAACTTTTCAAGACTATACTTGCTTGACTCTTTGGAAGACAGATGAAGTTTGATAGATGGAATCTGCTGTTTGAGCAAAATTCTCTAGAAGACATGAATAATATTATATAAATAAACTATGCATGACAAAAGGTTTGAGAGTTTTGTAAAGTAAACACAATTATGTTCATATGCAATTTGTGTGGGGCTATAACATAATGATGGATCTTGATCCTGTAGAAATATAAAAACAAATGGGGGACACAAAATGTTTTCCTTCATCCAGCAATAAAGTACAAGACAACGTCAGCACCAACAAATTTTCAATGAGCAAAACTGCTTACCACTTAATGTGTACTATATATTCATATGAACCATATTAATGCCCACGCATCTGTCAAATTATCAACAATTTAATTATTTATAATAGCTCAAAACTTGGGTATGTGCGCACGTGATGTGTACTTACATGTAGATGTATATGTACGTGCATAGTTTTCAACAAAAAATGTATGTACGTGTGTGTGTGAGAGAGAGAGCGGAGTGTAATAACTCCAAAATGGACATAATAACTGCACACCGCAACAATATATTAACAACATATTCCAAACCAAAAAATAGAAAAAGCAACCAAGCATAACAAAATTCATTCTTATTGCTGAAAAAGATCAGAAGTCAGTTCAATATAAGTTCAGCGTCTGCAAGCTATTAACATAAAGAAAATAGAAAACATGTATGTATTTAGAAAACATGTTATAGTATAAAATACATTTATGAAGACAAAAATTGGTGTCAATAACAACATATTGAAATACATAGCTTTTTTTAATACAATTAAACTGCCAATGATGAATGTTTTGCAAGTAATACATCTTATTATACAACTTTCTTGCTATCGTTTGACCCCTCAATTGTGCACCGGAGGGTCTTCAAGGGAAAAGTGTTGCATCTAGCATTAATCTCGATAAAGGAAATTAGCAATAAAAGTACAATTGAAAAACCATGTTGAATTGTGTTGCCAATTATTAGCTCACCATGTTTCACAACCTAATGACATCTTCTCTCTGAGATATAATTTCCTCCACAATTCTAAACATTTACGTATCTTTTCCAGTTTTCATGTCTCCTAATTCCATTTTTCACTATCTTCGTGACTGCATTGTTCAAAAGTTCCAATCGGAAATGACTAAAGAATCACAATACACTAAAGAATCCCTCCTGCCCTGGCACTCACACACACCCCCCCCCCCCCCCCCCCCTCAAAAAAAAAAAAAAAACCCACCCCTTCCCCTCTCTCCTTCCCTCTCTCTCCCCTCATCTTGTGTGCCACCATGACTAGCTTTTCTCCAAGAAACATATTTCTAACTTTATTTTCTCCAACCATCACAAATCCAACACAACCTTCTCATTTATGAAACTTTTGGTATTTGTACAATAAAGTGTAACTGTTGTTTCTCACACACACAAAAATCTTACATCAAGATCGCAATTAACGCTGCTCACTTGTCCCGCCTGCTTCCCCAGCAATCAGTGTATCCTCTTGAATAAACAATTCACGATGCTTACAACACTTAATCACAGTTACGTGTTTTATCATCAACCTCTACAAAACCTTGATCTCTATGATTTCTTACTAAAAAAATATCATATGTCCTGACCATTATTAAGTATGAAGCCTTTAGGCAACAATGTCTTTAGACATAACTTTATACTACACTGTCTTCCTAACAATGTTGTCGCTGAATGACATATGTCATGATATGACTATTTTCTGCATGATACATCATCTGTATATGTCTAGGAAGGGGATTCTTTACAATAGCTGACAAAAAGATTAAAATCGAATTTCAATGCAATTCACAATGATCGAAAGATCATCAAAACATCCATTATAAGCTTACACATTCATAAATGCTTCGTTATAATGTCTTTGATTAAGAAAATATACTCTTTCAAGGAATTTTCCTCTTCACTAAAACTCAGAATAACACCTTTTTTTGGTTCTAGTGTATATTTCAAATTAATAAGTAGAACATAAGTCTTTATCTCATGCTTTATATTATTTAATTAGTTGTTTGGAAAGTCCAATAACCTCCGTTGAAGACCGTCACGGTAAAACCAAAATAGATTTACGATTTAATCCAATTTCAAACACCACCTTCTTATGCTTCATGGTGTTTAACAATAACCCATACATGGTCGGCCATGAGTAGGGTCCTAAATGGCAACTGTCACAAGCCACTACTCAAAATTTGCCCTCAAATCATTTTAACCAAATGATGTATTCAGTGTATTGGGCTTTCTGATAACACAGAGAGAGAGAGAGAGTGTGTGTGTGTGTGTGTGTCTGGAACAAAAAAAAATCTTGAAATTCAATTTTCAAAATTAATATTAGTGTTGTTTATTGATTTTGCTTATTGCATACTATTTGAGACTGAAAAATATTAAATATGGTGGTAAAATGCACATCAAGGCACCTTGTGCCTAAGCTGCTACTGAATGCATTCTTTTGCGCAAATCTGCAACTGTACATTTATGCTAGTTTTGTGCAGATTGCATGATTAATTTACTACCTTTCTTTTTTGTGCAAAATTTGTGCAAATATTTCTCCAAGCAGATTGAGACTTCAAATGCTATTGTGCTACATTAATAAATTAAGTATACTGTGTAAATTATAAATATTTGAAAAATCATAAGTGTGTACTTGTGTTGCATCAAAGACAGAAGAAAATGATAATTGGGTTGGGTTTTGATACGCGTTGGACATATTTCCTCCAGACCTCAAGATGCTTAAGGTGCAAATAAGCATGCCTTGCACTTTTCTCTTGCAAAAGTAGTGCTCTCGTGTGCCTCAGAAGGTAGAAAGATGTCACCTTGCACTTTTCTAGGCCTAAGCGCATCTAGGCTTGCACCTTGACAGCGTCGGATTTAATAGCAATTCACCATGATATATCATTGCCTTGTCTTCAAAAAATGACAAGTTATTCTCTTCCGATCAATCTAATGAAGTATAATCATATTTCAACATATTCCTCAAAATTCTACTCAACGTGATTAAATAATATTCCTTCAAAAAAATCGTTCAAATATACCTGGTTGATAAGCATAAAAGGCAGAAAATTCTGAGCAAAAAAGGAACAGAGTATTTGCATATAACTTCAAACTAAGAAAAATAACTAATATAAATTGAAATTACCAAACTGTATTAAATTATCGAATTGTAACACTCCATAAATTGGATAACAATTAATTAAAGAGAATTAATAAATAACCATTAAAGGACAAAAATAGAATTTTTGAAAACATCGGAATTTGGCTACGAAACTTGCACCATTGTTTTCGTGACAATTTTCTCATCGATTTTCATATTTAAGTTTTACAACCGAAGTTCAAACGGAAAAGTTATTAACGTTTGAAGTTTTCGAATTGGAAACAATTCAAAACCATTTAAGTAAATGTTAATAACTTAGCATTAAAATGGACATTTATGTAAATGTTAATGTTAAAGGAAATGAATGTGATAAATCTAATTAAATCAGCATTGAAAGGGAAATAAATAAGAATTGATGTGGGAAATGTTAATAAATATTAACGTTTAAAGCAACGTTTAACGTCTAAAATAACTATGAATGTTTAACGTGTAAACAATGGTAATAAATATTACCAATTTAGCGTTTAAGCAACCGTTAAATATACATGCAAGTTAATAGCGTTCAATCAAATTAAACCTAATTAAAAAAGCAAAGAAGGAAATAAATAAATTGAACGCAGAAGGGAATAAATGTGAATTAATTAACGTTAAAACAAACATTAATAAATAAGAACGTAAACATAGAAAGGAAGAAAATTAGGAAATAAATGATATTAACTAATGTTTAACAAATATTTAGCCACTAAGTAAGGTTAACATAAATCAAATCGGATGGAATAAAATCAGACGCACAAAACGCTTAACATACATGCAAGCTACTGATGGAATTGATTTATGCGCCTACAAATACAGGTCCAACCCCTCGCTTTTCTTCTCGTATTTTTTGAATCAAGAAGTGAAGCTCCACCGTTTTCTTTTCTTCACAAATTGTAGAAAATATAGAAATTATAAAATAGTATAATATGTGTGTGGGATAGTGGAAAATAAAAGAGAGAGAAAATAAGGGGTGAATCAATTCTGCGAATAAAAAGTAAATTCTAAATCTAAAACTTTACAACTACGTTTAATTCAAATCTTTCATCGGATCTATAATTCTAATAAATATATGTACACTTTAATACATATTTTGATAGAATGAAAAGGGGGTCAAATAAGAAGAATGGATTTAGATCTAAAAATTTAGAAAGCCAAAATGGTGAGTGAAAATATAATACTGAATTTATTTCGTTGTAAATACGTTCCTTGTATACCTAGATATAATTATTTGGAGTTGTAGGCTTAATTATATGCGTGTAATAAAATTGAAATTGATGTCTACATATTCTATGAACTGTTAACTTGGATTTGAAAAGTAACGGTGTAAGTTGTAGTTCCTAAATTAATAAGATTTTATAAGTATTCCAGATTTGTAGATTTAAATGGTTTATGTTAGTTAATATGAAATAGAGGTTATTATAAATTGAATTGGGATTTAAGTAGTATCTTAATTCATTGGAATGAAGTGCGATATAGTATAAATTTCTATAAATTATTTAGTTTCGTAAATATTAATAAATGCGTAACTTTTGAAATAATAAAGAATTTGCCTAAAAGAAAGAGATGTACAAAATAGGAATGTTTATTGTATTTTGTACTATCTATTTCCACAATAAAAGCAAAAAGGTAATTCCTTATAATTCCAAACGTAATGCAAATCCTCTTTTGAGTATATTATAGAAGCTTCCCGTGTTAACAATTCTTATTGAAAAAGATGTAATTCCAATGCATTAAAATGCAGAAATCCCCAAGTATAAACTAAAGAATTGTAAGTAGGGATAATAATAACAGTCAAAATGTAAAACTAATACATGCAATAAAAGACAGGTTAGAAATTAAGCAATAAACGACGAAATATAGATAAATTACTGAAATGAGTAAGTGATGAAGTCAGTAACCAAAGGAAGATAGTATGAGACAAAAAGGAATAGAAAATAGATCTAATAATACAAAGGGGAAATGAACAATGAAGGATATTTAAATCTTTTAACTTAAAAGTAAACGGTAAACGACACTAAATTAACATTAATGTAATAAGAAGTAAAGAAATATTATTAACAAACGAACATTGGAGGCCTAGTAAATAAATAAATATGAATATATATATATATATATATATATATATATATATCCTCAAGTATGCATTTATGGCGGGTATGAACAATTGAGGTTAGCCGACGGCTTAAATTAAATAAGAACGACTTAGTCATTAAATGGATTGGAATGTCGTGTCAGTATTGTTACACAACAGAAGTCGGTCCACCGCAAGGGGCTGCTAGTAGTTGTGTATACATTATACTGATGTGGGACATATCCAACCATGGAATCCGTGGAGTTATATATGTTTACGTATGGGTGAGAGATACCCAAGTAGGTTCGTCTCGGTTGAAGTGTCAAAGAACAAGTAGAGTCTGCTTCAACCTCTTAAGAGGTATTAAGTAACAATTGGGTATTACCTTGATTACATTAAACAATCTAAATGGAACGGTGAGCAAGGCTCGGCCCTACATTAGTGTGTGTTTGATACCATATTAGGGAATAGGAGTTGTAAATAGGTCAAGAACATTATCAGTCCTGAATGGTCAGCAAAAAATAAGGGTTACGTCTAAATGGTTTTACACCTACTAGTGTAGATCACGTTTAGATCATGCATCGCCACAGTTGTTTGCTAAATTATTTGTTTGGGGCAAGGCTAAATAACTTTTTATAGAGATCTTTCAAAACGGATAGAATACGACTAACTATTGTGACATCGTTATTAGGCACTATGGGGGATCATTGATATGCACGACGACGAGGACGTGATACTGCATTGATGATGGATCCTGACGAGTTGCTGAGTTATGGATACTAATGAGGATAGTATCTTGATTCAAAGGAGGACTATTGTACTTATATATGCGCAAATATGTATGTAGTTATTGTCTACCTACGGTAGATGGGGCGAATCCTACGCGTATATGAAGTCAAGATGACTGAGTAAAATAAAAGACAACATGTAATGTAAGAAAATTGGAATAAACTAGTGTTGTATATAAAATATGTAATTTACCAGCCACCAAAACGTTGTTCCGATTCCCTCCTCATTACAACTCACTGGATAATTTAGAGGGATGGGTACCAGTGCAAGGCCGAAACAGTGGAATGACAGATTTTCTTATGCATGCTCGACATTGATAAGGACACTAGATATCAGAAGTGTCAAATTTGATCAGTAGCTAAATGTTACATATTCCGCTGTGAGTTTATATCGGTGGTGCTTTAATATCCATTCGTTTATTTGCAAGATATCAAAACCAACGATCCGTACTTTTGTGGACTCGGGCTTTTGATTTAGCGAAAATTCTGGCACACTAGGGTGTGGGTTATCACATGAATGCTACGCATGTTATATGACATTAATATATTCAAAAATCTAAGACCGGCGCCATTGTCCCCGTGGTTAGGCACTCCGACTTTGGTGTAAGAGGTCATAGGTTCGAAACTTGTGTAGCATGATTCAAACCGTTGAACATATATTGACATGTGGTATGTTGTATACTACTAAGACTTGTAATACTAATATGTATTATCATCTAAGTATCCAATTTCAAAAAAAAAATGATCAGAAAAATACTTAAGTGGTAAAAACAAATCCTAATTGAAAACAAAAGTACCAAAACAAAACTACAGAAGAAAAAAATACACGAGCAATTTGTCAACGACAATCTGCATCTGGTGTTAATTAAATTAATGATGAAACTATCATACTCGAAGTAACCGTCATAAAAAATATAGCAACTGTAAAGATGTAAAACAAAGGCATGAAGTGAATTATGCAAGAGAAATTTTGAGTAAAGAATACTAGGTGTCAATTATAAGCTTCCGATACATACCATTTGCAGTTTTTGATGCACAAGACAAGCAGACAGGTCAATGCCAGAATCAGTTTGTATTCTGGGTAGCGGTTGAGACTCTTCCCAGCACCAGCGAATCTCTCGTACAAACTCAATCCAGAGTGTTGCAATAGCTGATTAGCAAAAAAAATTAGTTTTTTTAATACACACGCACAGAGTAGAGATTAATATTCAAAGCTTAGATTAACTTAATCATGGATGAGCTGTAAGAAATTCAATTTACTTTTGGTCCCCATATCATATAACAGAGCACGTGCGCACACAAATAGATACATACATGCACACACATATACATACATACAAATACAGATAAATATACACACAAATATATCAGACATATGTACATATACATATGTGTGTATGTATATATGTATGTGTGTATGAGTATATGTATGTGTGTATGAGTATATGCACGGGAGAGTGTGTGTATGCATGAGCACACACGCGCACGTGTGCGTGTATGAGCTAGGATCAATAGCCTCCTTTATTTAGCACATTTCTTAGACCCTCGATAAAGGTGGAACCAGTGCACGAAGCTCCCGCACGATAGCGGGCTCTGGGGAGGTCGATAATGTACGCAGCATTTCGCTCGCATCGCGAAGAGGCTGTTTCCGGAACTCAAACCTGGACGTCCAGATCACCATGCGGGTGACATAACCATTGCGTCAAGGCTCCAAATTTCTACTTAAATATTTGTTTTTATACCTCTCCTGTCACATGAACCAAATATTTAAATATAAACTTATGACTGATATCAGGGGCTACAAATGGTGCTAAATAAAGGATGTTATTGATTCTATATGCGTAAGTTAAAATGAACATACGTACTTATCCCATGTTGATATTAACTTCAAATTTTCCTTCACCGACACAACATTTGTACACAAAACATACTAAATAGGAGGCGAATAACAAGATTCTCTTTTTGAGTTGGAAACATGTAAATTGGCTCACAAATAGTGTGGATTTTTCTGCAATTCAGCTCTCATTTACACCAATATTAAATTGAGGAAAGCAATATAACGTTCGTAACTTTGTAAATAGTAGGCATAGCAGGATATTATAAGAAAGATACCGCTACAGAACAAAATGCAATTTTCCTGTGTTGGTATTAACTTCCAATTTTCTTCACCAACACGTTCTTATACAAGGAATGTGTCAAACAGATAGGCAAAATTCTCGGAAACTTGTTATTGGCGCAAAAATATTGTGGATTTTTCTACAACTTCGCTATTGTGCAATATTAATTTCAGAAAAGAAAATTAGTGTTCATAACAAACAACACAAACCTCTCATATTGCAACTTCCAAACCACATAGCATGTAAACAGAACTGGGAGAAAATAGAATCCAAAGGGGCTCCTTTAATCGCTCGGGATCTTTTATGTTCGAATGGGATATGACCGGAATTTTGACTACCTAGGAAACACATCAAGCAATAGTTTAGATTATAAGTCGCAAACTTATTGTTTTTTTCTTTCTTTTTTCTTTTTTTGTAAAGAGAAAAAGAAAAGAAAACATAAACTGCAGGAACACTTAATCTTCAACCCCTGCAAATTCCAGATCATAAGGAGTATATAGGCAGAAACTGTACATAATCCAGAATGCCAGTTGACTGCGCATTCAAAAACCTGCGGGCATATTGTTCCCGTCCGGTGTTATATATTTCAGGAACATAAGGGGTCAGAAATACGGGTTCAAAATACTAGTATGTCAATGTCGTGTCATTTAGTCGTCCAAACAAAAGCCTGATCAAACAACCTAATTTCAAGCAGACAATTAACTTTTGTGCTACAAGTTACAACAGAGCTGTTGCAAATGTACATCAGCATGTTTTACATATGTGCACTTTTACCAAATCGAAATACAGTAGCAAGAAGCATAACCATGTATAGTGGACAAGGCTGCAATAAGCAGGATGAAAATCCAACCCTACCTAATTTGTAAATGACGAGTCCACTCAGGGATGTTTATTTGCTCCAGATTCAAGGCATGAAACTGCAATGTTTTTACAGATCCCATAGGGGTCCTAAGTAAATAACTTGGTTTTTTTTTTTCAAATATTATCGGTAAAGGGATTTTACTCTGAGTGTTATATCATCCAGCTGATAGCATACAGCTGTATTAAAAGTTCCAAGAATTACCTTCATGGAAAAGTTCTTTAAGAATTCGATCAATGACAGTAGACGGAGGTACAGAGGTTGATGGCTTTGAATTATCAGAACCCATATTTTCAGCTGGCTAACATAGCAAAACAAAACATTAATATTATTGATATTATCTGCAGGCACTATGGATATTAGATTGGTACCTGCAACAAAATCCTCCAGAAACTTAGCCTCAAATGATTTTTCTAACGCCTTTATGAGAAGATTCAGTTGAGATGCAAAACCAGTTAACCATCCTCGTGAATCGTCAATCCTACAAAGAATTACATTATATCAAAGGTGACACTTTGTTATTGTAATTACTAACTAGACTAAAATTATATAACTATTATATGGTTAAAAAGAGAATGTCATGTGTGGTGGCATAGTGCGCTCTTATTAACTGAATAGGAAAACCACAACAGGGCAACTTTATCAGCTTATTCTTAACTCATCTGTTAACTTCCGATTCTTAAGTATAATTATTTTAAAAAAAACAAAAACAGAAAAAACAGAGACCAATTTTCAATTCCTTATCAAACTCTTTCATCACTCTGTATTAAAAAAAAATAGATAAAATGAGGGTTAATAAACACAGAGACGTAAAGAGGAAGCATCAATTCATACTTATATGTGGTAATCCAGGACCAGTAGTCAAGTTCATTTTCAAGTCCAAGACCGGTAGCTAAGCTAGAGGTTTTGGGTTGAAACCCCCAGACATTGATTACCAATTTTATTTTTAAAAAGAACTACATTTTCAAACAAACATGAGAGCTACACAGCTGGTGATCAAAAAATTAGAAATTGGGACAGATGATAAAAAAAATCAAAAATCATGCTGCCTATGTCGAAGGGGAATATCCCAACTATTAGATCTCTAATAAAAGCTTTGAAAACTCAACAAAGGATCAAACTTTTGACTTGTAAGAATTATATTGAAGGAATATGGGAAAAAAATTATTGATGTTTTGCAACAATATCAAATTGATCTGCCAAAAGATATCAAATGACATATTTTAGCTTTCCAACATCTTTATTAACGATTGCAATACCTCTAGTGTCGCTTTTTTCTGATGTAGACGCAAACTTTCAAAAATCCGCAAGTGTTCATACATATGAGGTCACGACTTCAAATCCCACTATTCACAAAAATGCCTTATATATATTATTATTATTACTCACGAGTTCTAATCCGGTTTCTGACAAAAAATATTTTTTAGTTTTTATAAGATCACGAGTTTGAAACCTAATTCTAACAAAAACTTGAAAAAAATTCATAAGTTTTCATTTTATAGTTTTAATAACACAAGATATTTTGGAATATATATTTTCACTGTTTTGTTTTACAAACATAGATTTAATATTTATTTATTTAACTATCTATCTTCACAAAAAATATTTCTCTTGTTCAAAAATATTCATTGTTAAATGATCTCCTTTGCTTTTAATTTTCAAAATAGAATTGTAATATCATGCAAACTTTGTTTTAGAATACGAAATTGAAATTATGGATAGAAACGTTTATACTTCCTTTGTGATCTTGAAATCTTATAAATTTCCCTTTTAATTGTATGAATTTTAACACATTGAGCTTGAATAATGTCAAGTTACTTCAAACTATATATTTCTTATATTATTGATTTGCAAAACTTTATTATATTTTATCTTTAATACTAGTTGCAATACCTTTCACATCACTTTTCTTTTTCGACTTGAACTTCCATAAATACCCATAATTCAATTGAGAATATTAGATAAAGCCAATAAATTCAAAAACGGTAAATTAAGTAGAAAAGGTTGGCTATAAAATAAGAGTTAGATAACAATCAGTCCAACCATACATACATACATACATACATACATACATATATATATAGGTAATCATGTAAAAAAAACATATATTTTTTTAAAGACAAAAATTAATAAAAGATAATAATTTTCTTTTCAATTGAAAAAACTCATGTTTGGTTAAACATTCATGTCATTTTATTCATGTACTAATTTTAGAAAATTTTGTTAGATAGTCTCTTACAACGGTTTTAAACACAAGGATAATGTATTTATTAAAATTTAAGTAAACATATTCCAAATCTTTTTCTATATTCATAAATATTTTGTGCATATCCTTTTACATGAACGTGGATCGCCCGTGCCAAACTATTGTCATAAAAATTGATCAACATGATATATCAAAATGTTTATTATATGCAGTATGGATCACTTAGCTAACAATATGCATTTTTTTTCTCATATCATTTTCATGCAGGAATTGCACCTTGGATAATTTATACGTCACCCAATTTAGATCATAAAGCTGAACTGCTGCTCAATAAGAATGGGGCATAGGGATTTCAATGTTCTCTATCAATTTGAAAGGTAAAACTGGTTAGATGTACATTATATTTTTCAGCTTGTCCTACCCAACTGTTCCTTCGTGCCGATTATATTATAGTCCCCCTCCTAATAAATTAGGTGCAGTTTGACTATTCTAAAGTTTCTTATTAGTATTTGCAGATTTGGTTGGCCAAAACTAATAACTAATAGGTTCTAACATCTGTATAGATTAGTGTTAACCACGTCAGATGATCCCTGATGATTATTATGCCAACTACTGTTATTTCATCTGAAACTTGCATAAATTCCAACAACGTGAAAGAATATGCACTATAAACTAGAATGGTACCCATCACAGTGCATTTAGGAAGAGTCCAAACAAGGCAGGAAAACTACTATTTGTGCATGTCATCTCAAATTAAGTACCAATTTATAGAGATTTAGAGATGTCAAAAAATGGCTAGAGAAATAAATTTGGGATTACTTATAGCCTAAAAACAGATTCGTACATGTTTTCAGATACAACAAGATGTACCATCCATTTCTCTGCATCAAATGAGGAAGCATTCTCTAGCTCAGCCATTTCAAGTGAACTTTCATATATCTTATTTGACCAAATTGCAGTCAATTCAAAACCTTCAATAAATAAGAAAAACAACATATTTCCAATATTAATCTATATGTGAAGCACAAATATAAACACATTGCTTCAAAAGGTACATCAATATTTATTGCTGTCAGAAAAGAAAGACTATCAAAAGACCTCTATCTCCTCTATGTATATGTATCTGTGTGTATTCATCTGTCATATAAGCTGATTTAATGTGTCTTTCCAACAGATCGACCGGGAGTTAAATACAAAAATACGTACTCAGAAAACGAAAACAAATGTCACTAAACTATGAAGCATGCAATAGATTGACCTAGTGACAATAACACTTGTAAACAAATATTATTATGTAAATTTAAGTGAGAAGTGTTTCTAGGTATCGCCTTCCCAGAAACAAATTACATGCTAATTTTATCTGAAATAAAATTTTCCATTTTTGCATCATCTTTCAGAAATAATGTATGCAGCTTTTATGCTCTGCTTGGGAGTTTAATAGCATCTATTATGGTTTTGAGCGTATCGGTCTTGCCCACGAATGAGGGGTTTGGTTTTGAGAGGTTTTACGCCCGGTTCTGTGAAATATAAAACCATGCTTAAAAGTTTTATTTTCGTGGATTTTCAAAATCATTTTAAAATTGCGAATTTACGCATATATCTAAACAAAAAATATGTGTTACGCCAAAAATAATTGTCAAAAGGTAATCTTTCAATATTAATAACTCAGACTTAACAAATAACACCATAAATCTATAATAAGCTATATCTTTTAAAAAAAACAAATTTCTATAATGTCAATTTTAATTAGAAGATAAAACATAGAAAATTGGAAGAAGAAAAAATAAAAGTAATGGTTTAAAACAAGAGGGCGGCTATTTGAACATAAAATTAGACATAATTGGGTGATTCAAGAGATCTGAACCATTGAATCTTTTTGTCCTTATATGGAAGGTGGAATTCAGGGGGCAATCCAATGGTGGAGATCCACTATGTCACCAATTGTGTCTATATTTTTATCCCAATAGGTTTTCCCTTAAAATAATTGACTAACAATTTCTACTTTTAAAAAAATCGTTAAGATGTCATCATTGTAATAATAAAAAATTTAAACCCTTTTAAAGTAGAAAATATAAAATCAAAATTATTCTTGAACTTAAAGTATTCAAACAATTGCTTTAAAGATGTAAAACTAGAAGTAAATATATAAAAAAACAACAAAAAGACCACCAATTTTATGGGTAGGAAGAAACGACTAAAATTACATCACTAGTTTTGGTTGGTTTATAAAATATCCAAAACCGGTGCTTAAAAAAAGCTCACAAGCGTTGATTTTCGTAACCCCTCATAACGAAACCAACTAGAAATGATCAAAATCGATGTAGAGCCTTAGATGATTTAACTTCAAAAGACAGGTTTATGTATATGGTGATTTAATGTCCGAATACTGTTCCGTTTATATATACAAATCTATGAAAGCTTATTATGAGTAAATAAATAGAAACTGACAGTCATGTAGTTAGATCAAATAGACAGGTTGGACGATAAATATTTTTTGGTGTTTAATTGAAGGCAATCGTTTACTCTCCAATGTAAGGTGAACTTTATAATAACATCATATTCCAAAAATGGAAAATTCTATCGGGACACAAGTTGGTGAAACAATTGGTGATATAATGGATCTCGACCATTAGATCGCCCCCTGATTTCAACCCCAAATGTGAGGACAATGGGATCAAAAGGTCAAGATCTATTGTCACATTTTGTGTTCTATTTTATATCCAAATAGAAGCCCCTTTCAAAAATTATTCAATTCATAGTTTTCTCAAACCACAGAACTCTTTTCTTGGTACTCTTAATTCTGGTATTAAACAATACACATTACCTATTTCTATCGACCAGTAATAGTCCAACAACAATGGTGTGCATCAGTTGGTACGATTTGCCGTAGAATTATGATTTAGGGTTAACACATCAATAACAAAAATCGTTAACGGATTTTCAGAAGAAGAAAATTATATGGTAAACAATATATCTTTGATTAATCATATACCTTAACAAACACACCCCTCTTCCCCAACTCCCTATAATGCTAATAAACAGACATCAAATTAAATTTAGGTGGAAGTTAACATATACAACGAATATAAAATCAGTAGGAAACAATCAAGCTGCTTTAAACAAGGTATGTATCAAACAAGAGAAAATTGGGAGGGGTGTGGCTAGTGAAACGTGATACGTATATTAAATGTGATTTTGCACAAATCGTTGTGTTTCATAAAGGTAAACTTAAGTACCTTTAACTGGATCCTCAGCAGAATACCATTCTGCCCATGGGCAATCATCATCCCACTGTGATTTTATATGACTTGAAATATCATAATCTCCTTTTGATTCCTTATCTTCAGCTTCGAGAAACACATCATCTTCATCAACATCATAAGGGGGTGTTCTATATGTCAACTTCATTGTGCAATGAACTTTGATATAGGAGGCTGAGAAGTCTATTGAGGATAAGGCCTAATTTCAAATTATTTCAGTTTGCCACAAAACAATGGTACAAAACATAACATTGTCAAAGTCTGAAATAAGTGTACATTTACATCTTTGAATCTCATATACATTAAAAATACTTGAAAAATTAAGATTAAGTTGCTCCAAGATATAGAGTTATCCAAAAACTGAAAAATAATTTATTGCAAAGGTAAGTTGTCACTTTCTTCTGATTAGACAGAATTTTATATATTTAGGAAACATGTGATCTAAAATCAAATGTTTAGGAAATTTTGTCAAAGTAATAAAGATATGAAGGAACCGCGCCGAGTTAAAAAAAAAACAGTATAAAATTCATATAAGAATAGCATTTCTTTAAAGTCAAAATACAATATGCTGAATAAGCAACTGTAAGTTATAAGCTGTAGATACTAACTACAGTTGTTAAACTATTCAGTGATAAATTCGATGATTGTGAAAATTGGTGTTATCATTGTCAATACAGCATTGTTACTGTTTATATATCATTTTTATTATACCACTGGAAAGAATGTGTCCAATTGTCATCTAAAAAAATGTTCGTTGAAATCATGAAGAAGTAACATATTTTATGTTTCGCCACAAACAAAATACAGGCTGCTATTTTGAAGTCTTAACTAGTAAATTATGACTTAAGGTTTCTCTAACCAAGGAAAATGTATATTAAAAAATAAGACTCGTTAAAAGCATGGGATATAAATATGAGAACGGCAGTTTGTGTACTCACAAATTTGGAGACAAATAACTCATATAGCCCCTCCATATGCATGAGCCTAACAGGAACCTGGCTACTGATTCTGTCAGCATCATACCTCCTTGTGAATGTTGTTCCCAGATTTTGAATACCAATATATGCTTTTCGAGAAGGATCATGTACAGGAACAAAAGTTGGCCAATTGCTGAAAAGGGAAAAAAATCAGGAACAGGTCAACGACTGTAGCAACTAGTAAGTAAACATGGGTTGCCCATATATTTGAAAATCCAGCAAGGTCAGTTAATGGAAAATTTTGTCCACGATACATATTGGTTTAGCTTGATGGTAAAAATGTTACAGGTTGGCGTACGCATCATAAATGGTCCCAACACGACGGAATGATTCTTATCATGTTGAATAAGTTTATATTAAGCTGTCGATGGTCTATGCTAAATTGTAATATGATCCATTTTTAACGTTTTAGTCGGTTTTTCAATACTCTGATGAGATTCATTAGTGTTTGAACAAGTGAGTTCGTATATATAGACTTGTAATCGCAATGACTAAGTGTTCATCGAAATTAAAGCCTGCTAAGTTTGTATTTCGATAAAGGTGTTAAGATTTTTAAGGAGAAATAGATCCAGTAACTAATTTGCTACAGCTGTGAAAATAGTCATACAAATTTACCTGTACAGAACGAAATGAGATGTCTAGTGTGGCTAGTTCAAAGTACTGTTTTAAAATGTTGGAGCTTAAAGAATGGCTACAGAAAGAAATGTGCAGGGACTGATTCATATAGAAGGCAAAATCGCAGATACTCAAATGTGCGAGTTTTTCAATAACAAGGGAACTCTACATGATACATAGCATAAACATTACAAAGCATGCACATCAAGCACTCTTTTGTTGCAATTGGGTTTAAAACTATTTATTTGTCATTTTTCTCAAATAATTTAATTTCTTTTCATTTTTCCAGAGCAATTCTGAATTGATAATTTTGCCTGATAACTATTTTGTTTATATAGCTATGAATTAATAGTAAAATTTCTGTTTTTTTTTTCAAAATCAAAACTCCACTTTTTTTCCTAATTGGATTGCGTTTACAGGTGCATGTCTTTCTTCTAATTGAGACCGATCATTTGTCAAAGTTTATCATCCTTAAATTCAAGGTAAGATAAATCGATCTGAAGTTTAAATGTTTCGATGGCATCTGTATATTTTTGCTTTTGGGCGGTGATGCATTGCATTTTTTTCTTTTTAAAATATTAATTCAAAATATACTGTCAGCTCGCTGCTGCTGCTGCTGCAAATAGTAAAAGTAATAATAAGAATAATTAGAACAACAACAACATCATCATTTTTATGTTGTACCCAACCAAATAAAACAAATTAACGTGTCCAGTGATAAGAAAGATTATTTATAGTTTTAATACTGTTAGGTTGAAGCAAGCAGCTAGTGTGAAATTGTGAAAGAACATTAGTTTGAATGAACAACCTTGTTATATACAAGTTTATCCATTTACCATTTGCCGGTTATAATAATATTATAAATGTGAGCTAATGATTGAATGAAAAATATTCTAGCTAACAAATAACCACCTGCCACAATTTGACAGAGCTATTGCGACTGCACTTAAAAGCTTGCTTGATTCGGGTGAATCAAGAACCACACCGCTGGCACTCAGTGGAGAAATAACCTGGCAGTAAATAAATTCAAGTTTCAAAACTATTCAGTTCAACTTTCTTATGTGAAAACATTCTACACGGTAGAAAAGTGTGTAAAAAAGGTGGTGGTGGTGGTGGTGGTCGGTGTAGTGGTAGGGGTAGGGATAGTAGTTTTTATCGGGAAATTGAATTAAAATTGGCTGGGTTCACAGACACTGATTAGTTTGGGCTTCAAGTTTATGTCTATAACTTTATAGAAGCAAGATCGGTAAACCTGAAGTAAATTATAGGAATCTAGATTGTATGAGGTATTTAAGCAGTGTACTGAAGCTAAAAATAATAGTTAAAACGAATCCATGGATAACTTCAAAAACTTTTTCCTAAAATATAATAGCATTCCAATGTTATTTGGTTCACATAATTTTAGGTATTTACTGACAATAATAGGTCTTTGGTTTCCTGGAAATATAAGTCCTAAAAAGCAATAGCATTTTACAAAGTTAACTAATTGTGTGGATTAATTAGGGGTTTTCCACATATTCTTCTCCAAAACTCTCGTATGCTTATGGAAAAAAATGATTTTAAAATTTATGATATCCTCAAGTGGTAAAGTAATTAAAATTAATTCCAGCATTGAATCCTACACATCATCTTTGTTTCACTCATATCTACTTTTGAGACAGAACGAACAAAAATATATAACTTGATAAGTTTACATGGAACACGTGTGTAGTACTGATACATAACAAATGTTGTCATTTTCAACTTAACCAAACAGTTGAGGTTGGTATAAATATAACAATTCTGGGTTTATGCTCCAACATGAACTCAGTCATTGCCACCCTCACACACATGAGAATGCAGTTTCCATCTTCATGTTGATTCCAACAATTTCACACTGGCAAAAGCAAGTAATAATGTTCTTTTATGGTGATGATACATAATGCATTAATAGTTATTTTTTGGAGGTGATGAACATGCTAGTATAAAACTATAAATAATAAATGACATTTCCCTCTCTGCATATGGTATTGCGTTATGTGATTCCATTTAATTTTTTGTATTTGTATTCAAGGAATTTGTTCTTCAAAAGTCATACTTTTGATCTTTCAATGAGAAAGTTGTCGATAGGTTACCTGATTATTTTGTCTTTGACAAGTAAAAACGCATAATGTCATAGAGTACACTTTCTATATTCCTATTATAAGAATAAGCAGTCATATATCACTGTTCGAAAAGAATGACTTAAATTACATAACAAACACAATAACTGTTTAAAAACTAAGGTTTAAGTGCATTTATACATATTTGTTATTTACGAATGATAGAGGTATATGAATTGTACCAAAAATTCAGTAACTCCAAATGACAGTTGTATAGCATGCAAATCTTCCTCCCATGGTGCAACTTTACCTGAATTCAGTAGGACCAACTGTAAGTAAAGAAGTTTGACCTAGTGCATTCTAAATAGAAGTGAAGTATACTTCCAGACATGCATAACATAGATCCAGTTCAATAGTACCCTTTTTTAAGCCCTTAAAGTAGTACTCCATGCAATATAACTTCATACCATATTTCACCTCACATCTGACCTTATATAAATTATTTTTAGAAACTGCAGTTTCTCCACCCTTTTCCTACAAGAAGACAAGATGTTCAATGAGATAAAGAAAAAACAAAAGATTGGAACATAATTGCGGGTGAACGTGTGCGTTAAGCTAAGAAAAATACTTCATGAATATTGAGTACCATGGAACTTGAGCAGTAATAGTATGCAATTCATTTAGTGCAGTGTGTTTCCAAATATTGGTTCAATTGTGGTGGCCCAGTTTCAGTTTGATACTATTGTTGCATCATGCTTGAAACTACAATTATACTTTTGTCAAACAGATGTTAATCAAATTATATTGACTAGTTTTAAAGTTGGTAAATAAATTGTGATTGGATTATGTTTCGAACTTTGAATCACATTTGGTTATTTGAAATTCTTTGCATGGTATTTTGAACATGTTTGAATAAAGTTTGAGATATTGCTTCATGTTTATCATGTGTAAATTGAAACATCAACTATAATTTTTCTTTTATTTCTTTTGTTTGTATGTGGCCTTGCTCTTGCTCTAGGGTCTAGCAACCTAAATTATGTCCTAATGAATTGACAAGGAAAAAAAATGTATGCTGGAAATAATCACCTTACAGTTTGTACAAGATCCCAAGTACATGTTGCATACAAGTACATCTACCAGAGGAGTTTACAGTTTGATCGTTAATTAGGAAACTTGGAGGTTTAATCAGAGTTTCATATAACACACGGGTCAAAGCTAAGCAAGCTAGAATGAAGTTCATGACCAATTCCTACTCACTGTACAAGATAAATAATTCTTGCACACACAAATCCATGTTAGTGAACGTAGTATGCCTCAACATAACGTCCTCCAGAATGCAATATTTAAGTTCAAAAGATGTCCAGCAAATAATTTTTCTTCTCTGTGTAAAAAAAGCAACAATTTTTTTTTATTTATTTGGCGATCTTTTCCAAGATTTCTTCATATAACAAAATCCAGAGTTTAACCGTATATCAATGCAGGACTTCTACGAAAAAGAAAGAAAAGCAGACTGAAGGAGATGGGTGGTAAGTTGTAACCAAAAAATCAGAAGGGCGGCATGAATCTGATTGGAATCTATAATCATTTTGAAAGAAAATTGCTACAAAAGATACAGATATCTGTATATTTCCATATAATCAATTACACTTGCACACAAAAAGAGCAGCAACCATACTTTCAGAATTTCTGGACCATCAGCCAACCATTGCCGGCAAACGGCCTCTATATCTGAAATCAATCTGAAACCGTGAATAACATTAATCTTCCATCGATTCTATGAACTGTCAGTAAAATAAGGGTTCTGCAGAAATTCAACTACCTTTCCCATGAAGATGCAACGGTGAAATCATCAAAGCACTCAAGCTACATAGTAAAAACATATTAAAAAAAGTAACAAGGGGTAAGAATAATCCAGAGATATCCTATCTTAAAAATAAATCACGAAGGAAATTATAGCTACTTCGTCCATGTTTTGATCATAGTCATCTTCTACTTCTGCATGAGTTCCAGAACTTGAAGATGCCATAATTTGATTGATTTGGCGAGAGTTCTGGGGGTTCAAAAGATCGGAATCACGAAGGGCTGGAAAAGAACGTGGAAGAAAAGAGGAACAAAACAAACATTGAAAAGAGAATCGAAACGAAGTGGGGCATGAAAACAATTATAATTTCTTTTTACTTTTCAAGTAAACCTGTTGTGCACTGGAAAAATAATATTATAATTATTTTTTGAACAATATAATTTATTCCACAGCTATAAACTTGGGTAAATAATTTTAAAGAACAAATTAAAGTAAATAATTACTCACAAGGACACGCGCAACAAACTTTTACCGTAAGACAAAGGCCAAAGTTCGGATACAAATTAAAACAAAACAAAGAATTTTATTTGTCTTCTCCTCCTCGCTTTCACTACGAAACTTTGCTCAAAAAAAAATGGAATCCAAACCAGAAACAAATCTACATCTCCAACGAAGCCGCAACAATCGACAGCCGACGAACAACAAGCACAATAGTCGACAGTCGTAGAAACCCTAGCTACATCGAAAGTGAAGCAACAAAGTGAAAATGAAAATGTCGAATCACTTCCAATAGTATATATTAAAAGAGAAAACGCAATATACAAGAGGGAAACCTACCTCTAGTGGAAATAATACCAAAGACAGTAAAGAGAAGTAAAGAGAAGAAGCAGCAAGTTAAAACTTAAAAACGTACATCAGTAGAAGAGGAAAAGCAAAATAGAAAAAAAAACAAAAAGAAGACATGAAAATAATACATAAATTGAAAGCAAACAAGAAACAACAGATAGTATACCAGAGAAGGTAACTGATACTATAAAATCAAGCATAACAAATTTAGTATATTTTTGTTATAGTAACAGTGAATTTTTTACACGGAATAAAGAAGAAAACATGCAAAAACAAATGGTTGCAGAAAAAACATTTGAAGAAAATATGCAAAAAAGAGAACAAAGAACAAAAATAAAAAATAAAAAACGATTCAAAAGAAAATACAAACAGAAATTGTGGTAACTGAAATTGAAAATTATGAGCTGATGCCTACTTGAAAAAAAATGATACCTACTTACGGAAAACTGATATCTACTTAGTACAAACTGATACATAATTACTGCAAACTTGAAATTATTACATATTTGACTGAAGATATTTCACTGCATCCAACACACAGCCTATTATTACATTTCAACATAATTTGTTTCACAAATTACTTATTGTCTTTGTTTTGAAATAATAGGATGATGATGATTTTGTTAATCTACATCCAATTTAAAATAAGCTATAAAATTGGTATGAGATTTCTCTTTCTTTTAAAAAAATTACTTATTACAAATAAAAAATGTGAATATTACCTAATTTTTTAACATTTTGTCTTTATTGGAGACAAAAAATAAAAGAAATGCTCAAAGAAATCTGAAAAAACAATAACATAGCAGGCATGGAGGTGAAACCAGATGATATGCATCAAATAAAGTGTGCATAACAAACAGAAGACATGTAAGTTTTTTTGGTTAAAATGATATCTACTGACAACAAAATGAACAATACAATTGAAATTACTAGTCATAATCAATTGAAAGTTGCTCATTATTCAAACTATCTGTGTTTTTGCATTATAACATTTCATACATAATTATATACATCATTGTATGCCTTTTATATCTAATTGAATTTGATTTATGATAAAATGTTGAAAAATATTATCTCTCGATTTCAAAAACATTTAGTTCGGAAATAAACAGTTACTACAGAAAGAAAATTGATACCTATATAAAAGAAACTGATACTTACAGAAACAAAACTGATACATACATAAAAGAAACTGATACCTACAGAAACAAAACTGACATCTACAAAAACAAAAAAGATAACTACATGATAAAAAAGAAAACAAAATATTTAGCAAATATATCTTAAAGTAATGACTACAAATGCAAAAATTCATACACAAACCGATACTAAGTGTGCTTGTAAAACTGTTAAATATTTTAATTCAAAGCATATTATATGCTTGTACCATTATCCCTAAAATTCAATGTTTTGTATTAATTGTAAACCTGATAATGCAACTTATGCAAACTGATACTAACATTACATTTTGGTTTTAACAGGCTTAACTGTGGAATATTTGTAATGATATTCATCGCAAACAAAAGCAGAATACCAATAAAACTTGAAAAGAAGAAAATATATTATCCACAAGAGCAAAGAGTGTACATGCAATATTGGCAGATGATGAACATTGTTGGAGTCTATCTAAATACATATCGAGCTTAGAAGAAGAAAGAAAAGGAAAGAACTGAATTCACAATGCGATGTTTCACAATTAAATTTGATACTTGTAAAGTAATGTAATTCTGTTGAAATTTGTACTTGTGAAGTAATGATGTTCTGTTGCAATTTGATACTTGTGAAGTAATGATGTTATGTTCTTAAAACAAAGCTGCTCTTACTTGTAAAAACAAACACCGGAACTGATATTGTAAAAACATTTAACTGATACTAAAACTGATAATATCACTTAAACTAAATACTTGAAATTAAAATCAATTTGATAATATGTTATACTAAATACAAATTATTAATAAAAGGTTCAATTACAATAAACCACCAAAACAAGTCACACATCCACTTATTAATTTGAACAAATTCAAAATGAAAAATCAAATCGTATCCCCATCGAAGCTTGACAATTCCATTTATTATGACTAAGCTGCTTTGCACTCGCCACATTTGTTTTGTTTCTTCTGAAAATATGAAAATTCTCATTTAGGCTTAACTGATGGTCTACCTGCGCCACATTATCACCATTGTCAAAAAAACATTAGTAAAAACATGTTCAATTTAGAACATTAGTTTTTTCATTTCAGAAAACTGATACCTAAGGTATAAAAAACTGATACCTAGTTACTGATAATCAAAATTGATATTAAGAAAAAATAAAAATGATACCAGAAAACTAAACCTAAGATATGATACTTTTCCACTCTATCACAACCTTATATACAATCCAATCAATGATACTTTTCCAACCATCACAAGCTTATATCTCATTATTCAAATCATACAAAGAGCAATCAATAGGCAGTCGAGTGCTAAAAGTGTTATTATTCAACACAAACGGACAAAGAAGACTGTTATTCCCACTGCCAAAAAAATAGAAAATAAACATTAGTAAAAGTATGTTCAATTTAGAACATCAACGATTCAATTTCACAAAACCGATACCTACCGTATATAAAACTGATACCTAGTTACTGATAATAATAAAAAATGATACTAAGAAAAAATAAAAATGATACCCAAAAACTAAACCTAAAATATGATGCTTTTCCACTCTATCACAACTTTATATACAACCCAAACAATAATACTTTTCCAATCATCCCAATATTAATGCAAAAAAAATGCAAGACAAATTAAATGAAAAGCAAATTAAAAAGCAACAGTGCATAAAGAAACGAATAATAAAAAAAAAACTACTGCTACTTCCACAATTTACCATAAATGAATGAACAAACAATGAGAACAACAACACTGCATATCATTTGTAAAAATGAACACAATTAAAAAGCACGGCAAATTATTTTAACTCGAATAGAAAAACAACAAAAAATAGAGTAATATAAGCATACCTAATTAATACAATTTGAAGAAAAAATTGATCACTGTACAAATATGAAAAGAACGAGAACAACAAAACGCGCGTAAGAAAAAAATGATCGATGAACTACAATTTTCAGAAGGATGAAACTGAAATAACCGAACGAAGTAGATTGATATTTTTATTGCGAGAGAGATATTTAATTGCGACTGAAAATTTTGATCGAAAGGAAGAAGTAGAAGCGCGCGAAAATGGGCTGGAAAGGAAAAACGATAATTTGTCCTTTAAAGAAAATGATTAGCGGGCTGTCCTACATCCAAAAAAAGCCCTAAAAACTGTCCTGGAGGAAAATTTCCTGTAAATTTTGTTAGAATTAATAATTTATAAATTGATATTACTATATTTATAACCGTGTTTTTTTATTATGAGATTTGAATATTTTTATATTTGAATAAAAGGTTAAATTATCATTTTTGTTGATAAAAATGAGTTAAATATCGATTTATTATTTTTTTAGGATTCGTTATTTGACAATCAAATAAATAAAAATATGCATTCTTAATAAATTTTGAAATTGGTATTTTTATAAAATTTCATAAATAAATATTCATGTACATGTATTCTAAAATTGACGTTTAGGTTTTGATACATTTGACTAAAAGATAAATGACATATACATTATTTCAAATATTATTTGAAAGAATGCCGATAAATACCTAAAAATAAAAGTGTAATACCAAAGGCTCAATACATTTGTATGCATTTATAGTTCCTGCAGCGCATATTTAGCAAAATAATTATATGATATTATTAGAGTGACAAAAATATTTGTTTAACTACTAAAAGAAATATTCAGTGAAAATAAGACCTAAAATGTTACAAATCATAAATGTCATTATAATTATGTAGAAAAATGATTTCTAATCCATTTTTTCATACCTTACTATTTTTATTTTATTATACAACTTGTAAAAAAATATTTAACAATTATGTAAAAAAGATAATAAAATATGAAATAAAAATATTGGTAATCGAATATGGTATTTTTTTTGTCCATTGGTTAACTCAGATTATAAATATAACTAATTAAAATGAAACTGTTTGTACAAAAACGTACTAATTGAAAATATTTATTCTATTTTCAATATTACAGAATATGAAAATTCATCACTCATCGTTAATTGTAATGTTATTCTTTAAAAAATATAATTTAATAATGATAAAGAATCCATTTGATGCACCGATTTTATGAGAGAAAGACGTTATATATGTTTGCAATGATATACCAATTTTGTAAACAAATTTTTTGTATATATTTGTTTGTGATGAAATACCAACTTTAGAAAGAAAAAATTATGTATATATATTTCTTTGTATTAAATAGCTAATTTTGTAAAGAAAGAAATTTTATGAACATAAATGTAGAAAAATATAAAAGTATCAAACATAATTTTGTATATAATTGTGAAAATATTAAATTATACCGACTTGAATGAAACTATAGTTTTACATTTATGTCGGTACAAATGTGGTATACACATTGAATTATCATTTTTTATGATTTATTAGATCAATTAATAAATATTTGTTAACTGGATTTAGTTAAAAAAACTAAATTCAAGATCAATAGATAAATTTAAATATATGGACTTGAATGTAAAATAATACAAGAAAATTTAGGAGAAATCCGCAAATAATTGTAAAAATTATTGAATGTTGGCATTTAAATGCAAAATGATATGAAAGAATATTAGTAGAACATTGTAGTAGTCTGTATATAATTGTGGAAATTTTAAACTATCTGGACTTGAACGAAAAATTAGTTTTACTATTTTTATCAATACAAACGCGGCATCATATTGAATCGTCATTTGTAAAAATTTATTGGATCAATTAATGAATACATGTTAATTGTACTATTTAAAAAGCTTAAATTTAAGACCAGCTAACTAAATTTAATATACATGGACTTAAATGTAAAATAACAAAAAAATGAAAGAAATCTGTAAATAGTTGTTAAAATTAGTATTAATTTTAATGTTAGAAGAGAAAACCAGTAGAAACATTGTAAGTATTATAATAACAATAAATTGTGAGCAAGTGAAAATAAAATATCTAGAGAGAATTAAGAAGAGAGGGAATTCCTAAGATTAATAAGAGAGTTTTAAATTCTTCTACTTTATTATTATTCAATGGATTGTTTACGGGCTAAGGTACCTCCATCGGTCGACGTAGTGGTTGGGTGCCTATGACCGGCCGAAGTCCTCAATTTGGTCCCAAAAAAAGCTAGGAGATAATTATTTATTACGAATATTACAGCACGCACTTCGTGCGTGACAATAGCACACGCTTCGTGGATATATTGATTTTTTTACAAATTATACGTGCTTAGCATATTCAAGAGAAATTATTTTCATAAATATTTAGGTATACTTTGCACTGAAATAGTGTGCAGTTAATTTGAATTTTTTTTCCTAAATTTGAACAATTAACTTTTTGTTAGGTTGATTTTTTTTTAATTAATAAAGAGCGAAAATGTATAAGAAATTTATTTTTTAGGTCGTATTTTTAAATGACATTGACATTTGGTTATATCTATTGAAAGGCGTTTGTGGACGTTCACGCTGATAGCAAAAAAGTGTTACACCAAAGCTATTTATTTAAGTCTTGATGGCACGAGTTACGCACGTGTATTTAAATAGCACAAATGACGTATGTTTCAAAAATGCAATAATATATATGTAACAGAAAAATACATGATTTGCAAGTGCAAATTGACATACAGATGACATGCATGAAAGTGAACTTTTAAATATAAAATAATCAATAAAACATAGATTTATTTCATTGTTGATGATTGTTATTCTATAAGCTTGTATTATTCAAAAAAGAGAATTAAAAATAAAATTTGTAATAACGTACGCGTCAAACATCATAAAAAGAGATAACAAATGAAAAAAGATACCAAATTTGCACTTTTGAAGATCTTAGCATGTCCTTGTAGACAACATTTCTAGTGTAGGCTTTAGATTGCCTTTAAACTTTGTAGCATCCCCGACTTGGAGAACCAAAACTAACGGCTACGAATGCTGCAGCCATGCATAATTATTAATCCTCAACGATCAAATACGGTAATGTTAGATAAATTGATATACCAGAAACACATGGATATGGAAAAAGTTTAAAATTTTCAAAATAACTTTCACATTTCATTCCATGAACCCATTTCAACATTCTTTACTTAATCGCACAACGTTAACCACGTTCAGAAAATATAGTTATCATAATACACTTCAAGAGAGACATATGAATATGCCCCCTTGGTGATCAGAGTATATATTAGGCAATAAATAACTTTGCCTTAACAAAACAACGCAGCGGAATCATATGAGAGAAAACTCAAATAACTACATGCCTCCTGCACGACTTTGGAAGCTAATTCAACTTAAGAGGTACCTGAAAACCTCAAATCTCAAGCTACTCAAAATCAGTTAAGTACCAGAGAGTTTAAGGGAAAAACATAAAATTCGAGTCAGACATAAAGCCTGGTATGAATAATAATCTATCATCTCAAATCATTTAGATATCTAGTGAGACCACGCCGCTTACTCACTGGTATCATAAAAACCTTTATAAACCATTTTCTGAGCTCCTGCATCCACAATGGTTGAATCAATTCGAAATATTATTATGTGATGATATGCAGAACAATTGAATCGATTTTGGAGTACACATCCCATTCATTTTGACTATCTATCATAGTTATAGTTTCTAGGATTACTATTGATCTAGTAGTTTTCATGGGCTGACTAATAACCGGTTAAACATTTTTGGACTCCCTGTCCACTTATATAGTTTTCATGGGATCGCTATGAACCTATTGGTAACTCCAATATCATGTTTATATCCTAGTTTTCAAGGGCTAACCAGGAACATATTGACTAACTATCAATATCTTTCTTTTATCCTAGTTTTCATGGGCTAACTAGCAACCTATTGACTATCTATCAATATTTCAGATATAGTTTTCATGAGCTAACTATAAACCTGCCTAATTGACGTCTTCAATTATACATAGTTTTCATGGGCTAACTATGAACATATTGGCCCTTGCTTATATCATTTCTCTTACATAGTTTTCATGGGCTTACTGTGAACCTATTAACCCTGCCAATATCTTAATTCATATTCACTACTGGTTCAACCTATCTGGTTATTCCATCTTTTCCCATAATACCGTTTTGGGTTCATTACAAAGTGAATATATACATATATGGAGAAACAAACAATATAACTTGGTTATTTCTTTTAACTCATTAAGACTTCTTCAAAAAATCTATTTCCAAATACTTTGTTCATTAATATGCCATGGTTTTGCTTTTAAATGAGATTGGGTTATTTGTTTTGAAAACCATACTTCCGAAATCTTCGAAACCTTTCTTTCGACCTCACAGGATAGCTTCCTTCGAAAGCATATATCTCTTTCCACAACATTAGACTTCTGCCTTTTAAAACACTTTAAAATCTTTCTTTCAAAACCTTTCGAATATAATAAGGTGTTACTTATTAATTATTAGAATCATAGCTTCGAAACAATTGGAAGTATTTCTTTCTAAAGTATTGAAAGTACCCCTTTCGACATCATTGGGTTTACCTTTTAAAATATCATTTGGGTCAATATAAACAAAAGTATCTCTTTTGAAACTATTCTTTACCAAATAAAAATTTTGGGGAATTTATGATGGTGTCGAAACCATCTTTCGACAGATTCGAAAGCATGTACTAAAAGTACTGAAGGATAACTTTGAAACCCCTTTTGAAGCCATTGCCTTCGAAATCTATAACCCTTTCGAAAGGATTTAAGAAGTGGCTTAATACATCTTTAAAACAACACTATCTTTCGACAGCATAGATGACTTCAATATACTCGAAAGGCAAAAGAATCGACGGTAGGGTTTCGACTATGTCGGAAACCCCTCTTTCGAAAGCGTTGATGTATAATTAAAGGAACTCCTTCAAAAGCCTTTTCTTTTAAAACAACATGGCAACCCCTTCAAAAGTCCTTTTCTTTTAAAACAACATGGCAACCCCTTCGAAAGCCATTATAAAACTCTTTCCGAAAACATATGTATCGACTAAGTCGAAAGCTTAGTAAAACAAAGGCAGGCGCTTAGCTTTTTAAAACAAACTAAGGTATCAACACCATCAGAAGCATGCTTTCGACACCATACCTTCCGCCTTTCTCCAATCCACTACGTACAATTTTGGATAAGTATCAAGCTTAGAATTTTTACATATAAAACCTTCCATTGCAAATACAACTAAATCATTTAGATCCTCTTCTCAAAATAATTTTAATTTTTATATCGAAAAAATTAAGAAAAATTCTCAAAAAATCGCATAAATTTACTTTGGTCATGTTATATAACATATCAAAATTTCAAACCCAAATTCTCAATATATTTTTTGAAATAAATTTATAAACCTATCGTGATATATTTTCATTCAAAAATTCGTAATAATCTTTCCAAAGCTTGAAAAATTATCGAATTTGAAACCCAACTCTAAAATTATGTTTTGCATGACATATATTTTTTCCATGGTATTTAAACATTAATATCACACGGTTTTGGTCTAAAACCATACGAAATATCCTTTAAACAATCTTGTTTAAATTTAAACAAACCATGATTCAAGCATATCAGCATTAAACATCATATGTTCAGCAAATGAAGATGGAGATTATTATTCACCTTAATCTTTGATAAGGAAAGTGGATTGAGATGAGTTTGATTCTCCCTCTTTAATTCGTTAACTTTTTCCTTGAATATCTTCTTTTCTCCCAATTAGTGTCCGGCCTTCTTTCTTTTGCTTACGTTTATTGTTTGTGAAAAAGTGATAATGAATGTGAATGGCTTGAGGGACACATATATAAGGGTGAGAGTCATGGGAGGCCAATATCTATTATGCCCTTATATAATTTATTTAGTTCATGAACCATTCTTTAAGCCTATTTTTATTAATAAGCACGACCACTTAAATTTATTCAAATCTCAATCCCCTAATCACTTAATATTTACATTATTCTATTTAATTTATCTAATTAAATATCCTGAATAATGTTATTTAAAAATTAGGGATGTTACAAACTTCATCGTTTTTTACTAAAATTTTGGTGTTTTTCATTGAAACTTCTCTTGAGAACATAAAGTTGACCATGGTTGAATACATTTTGGGGTAAGTAAATTCTAACATTTGAAATTATTTGCCCTAGAGCTTTATTAATGGTTAGATCAAAACTTACTCTTATGTGAAACTATTTACGTAATAAAGTAAATGACATATTTAGGAGGCTTCATAGTTATTATTGGTTTAAAAAACCCAAGTTCTAGCAAAGTGACCGATGGCATTCACTGCATCCATGATGTTTCTGTGAAGTTCATGACATATAAGTCGTGTGCCATTGCATAACCCATTTTTTGGATCGAGGTTCCTTCGTAGTATAATTTGTGCACCTTCCTTCAAGGCCAATTTGCGTGGAGATAAACCACTTAAATTTATTGAATTCAAATATTAAAGCTGGTACAGATTTATTATATCATCTTCCACAGAATCAAAAGAGTAGTAAACATGATGATCACCAAGAAAATGATTTATAACTTGAACATTTAACATATCCACATTTTCATTAAGTGGGTTTAACAAAGTCCTCGTAATCATATATTTTGTATTGAATGCGTTCAAGTTGGGAAAAGTTGAGTTTATTAGAGTAGTTATTGGTTTTTCATCTTCCCGTGGTATAATCATTTTGTTTGGGATTCTTATCATGTTCTCACATATATGTGGCTCACTTTCATCACCAACTCGTAGTAGAAAATCCACATAGAATGGATCTTTTTTTATCCTCATATTTTGAGTGAGACGAATCACTTCTACATGTTTCCATAATGACAGTTTAACTATGCACACATCAATTATTTCTTATATTGTACCATTTTGTACAACTGGTAAAACATGTCTAAAATCCTCTTCAATGATTATAACTTTATCTTCAAATGGCATGTCATTTCCCAATACGTCTTTTAAAGTTCTATCCCGTGCTTCAAAAGCATATCTGTGGGTCATTGTAGTTTCGTCCCTATAAGAACAACTGCTAATCTCATAAGTTCAGCCACTTCAGACTGTTTAGGTATCATACACATTGATACTGAAGTTGGATTGATTGGGATTTTAAACCGCGAGTGCGCTGTTCGACCATCTGGTAAGCTTGTTGTGGCTATCCCCGATGTAGCTTTTGCAAGTTCAATTAAACGCCTTGTCTAAGTTTTGCAAGTATTGCTCGATAAAGAAAGGTCTTTCTCATCCCACCAGGGCCATCTATGAAAAATATTTTGTATTCTTTATTGCAAACCACATTATGCATATTTTTGACATTCATTTAACTTTTCAGTAAATGTAAAGTCCTGTTTAGGTGTTACAATATAATATTATTCCTCTATAATTTTGAAGCAAGAGAATTATCATCTGTATCATTCCTAACACTTGGTAGATCAAAATCATATATTAGTTTAAAACGATTCATTAATAGATTATTAAGATCATGTAAAGACGATTTTCAAATATAGGTTGAGCCATCGTACTTGAACTTGGATAATCTTCAACCATATGATAGCAAAAATCTTTTCATAACCTCACTCCCATTGGTGCACAATAAATTAAGATCGTCACAAATAATCTTCTTAAATATGACGACATTCACATGTTTGGTGCTTCTGGCAAACATGTCTTATACGTTTGTCTTCTTCGTGTAATCTCATCTTTTCCACTGTTTACCGAAACGTTGGATATTTGATAACATCGATGGTTATAAGATATTCAAATGATGTTGGTCATTTTACATGATTTATGTTATCTCATGTTTGGTCAAAACTGGAATATCAACAAATTGGCAAGGAATGATGGAGATCAGTTGGAATCAAGGCTATGATCGATATCGCCAAAATTTGGTTGAGCTCCGATCGGGACGAAATTGATTGGAAATGATGATAAGGACTAGGAAAGGCTATGTTTCAAATTTCATGTTAATCGGAGTTCGTATGAAGGAGATATAACCAAGCCAAATGAAAGGAAGCACTGCCGAACCATCCATCCTCCACTCCCAAGCACTGCCGGTCCAAACCAAACCCTGTTCCATTACCTGCCGAACCAACTCCCTACCGAACCAACTCCCTGCCGAACCAACTCCCCGCCGAACCAACTCCCTGCCGAACCAACTCCCCGCGGAACCAACACATTTCCCATACCTTGGCCGGACCAACCTCCACCGGTCCAACTCCATCCCCATGCACTGCCGGTCCACTCACCACCGAACCAACCTCCTGCCGAACCAAACCATCTACCACCTACCACCGAACCAAGGCGTACAGGACCGACACTACTAGGCCAGATTGCATCAGCCCAGGCCCACCAGCATCTATATACATCCAGGACCTGCCCCCAGCCTCACTCTATAAATAGAGGGGCAATGGTACCACAATGGCGGACAAGTTGGAGAGCTCAAGCACAGATAGAACTTTCAAACAACTTTTAGTTACTTGTAATCAAAGCTTTGTACTTGTAATCTGAAGAGAAAAGGAGAATAACATATAAAGTGGACGTAGGCACGTTCTGGCCGAACCACTATAAATCTGTGTGTCTTTTACAGTTTAGTCCCTGCTTTTTATATATTTGCATAAATCACCCAAATCACTAAAAACAATATAAAATCAACTAACTCATACGACTTGGAGGTGTTTGCCCATTTTTTGTGCAAACATTTTTGGTGCTTTCACTGAGAACAACTCAGGAGCGCTTTAATCATTGTCTCGTAAAGATTTGTTGAGAGACTCTCTTTAAGAACCAGAAGTCTACCCAAGATTATGGCTCTTGGAAGGAAAACAAGTAGAAGACAGAGACCAGAAAGAAGTCAGCACGAAGGGAGTCAAGGGGCTTCCTCAGGAGAGAACCAAACTTCAGTCTTCATCACCAGGGATGAGATGGAGACAATGATGAAAAGACAAGAGGAGTTGATTCAGAATTTGTTTCAGCAGATTGGGCAATTTGGAGCACAGAATAGGGAAGCGGATGGAGTTCGGAACGGAGTAGGACCATCCGGTGTTATCCTATTTTTAGTCAAAACTAGAATATCAATGTTGTGTGCATTTCATTTTCTGTTCTAACTATAAGAATAATCATTTGCTCACAGAATTTTTTTTACATAACGGCTCTTTAATGGCTCTCGTTCTCTAAGCGATAGCGATTTTTCTGCTCTTCTCCTTCTTTATTGCTTATCTCTCAGCTGCTAATCTCCTTCTCTCTTAATATTACTGTGGTGTTCTTTGGTTGGAGATGGTGTCGTCCTCGTGCGACGCTGAGGAATATGTGCTTGCTGGATCTTTCATTCGATCTTGCCCGCCGTTCGAGGCTATCGGCGCTGCCCTCTTGACAGTTGTGTCCGGTCCTATCTCATTGATCTTCACTGGTTCTAAATCAGTTGAGATTAGGGTTTTTAATCTTTCGATTTTGGGGCTATTGTCAGATCTCGTTATTTTTGGGTTGTATTCTGTTTCTTGGAGGTGTTACCGGTCTCTGATGCCGGTTTGCAGTGTCATCCTCCTCCCGGGTTATGTTCTCTGCTGTTTGGCGATGAGTGGGAGGTGGTGGACCTTGCTTGTGACGACGAGTCGGCGTTGAATAGGGATTTCACCACCCAATTCGAACCATCGTTGTCTTTTGCTGCCGATTGTGGGTTATTGCCGAATGGGGAGGTTTCTCTGGTGGTGGGTTCCGTGTGTTGTGGCTCGGACCTTGGTTTTGATGGAGTGGACGATAGGGATTTTACCACCCTTTTCGTGCCATCTGTCTCGTTCTCGTTCGATTGTGCTTTTCTTCCTGATGTTGATGAGTTGGTGGTGGTGGATCCGGATGGTTGTGATATTGGTTTTGGGTCGGTTTCATTCACCGAAGGGGATTTCATTACCCCTCCGGTTGAGGCTGCGGTGATTCCCTTTCATGCATCTCTTTCGGTGGATTGTGTTTCTTTGGCTTGTTCTGATGATATGGGAGTGGTTGTCTTTGATGAGTCGGTTGGGGTTTCTGTTCGCTGTGCTTCCGTCGGTGTTTTGGGTGTTGCTTTGGAAGTGTTGGTCGATGGGGCTATGGTCTCCTCCAGATGGGTGGTGGCTTGGTTCCCCTGTGTTCCTTCCTTGGTGCTTCGTTCAATTGGGATTGCGAGGTGCAGGGTGGAGGTGGTTGGTGGTGTTTTTGGTGTTGGTTCGGTTTTCTATCTGGATTGGTCGACCCGCTCTGCCACGGTGGGGTTCCCCTGTCTGTTTGGTGGTATGTGGTGCGAGCATTTTGTGTCCGGTTTTGCTGTTGCCCCTTTCAGCTCGCCGCTGCTGTCTAGTGGTGCTTTGCCCGGTCAGGTGAGTACCTCGTTGGTGTTCTTCCTCTTGTTCGTTTCTTTTGGTCATTTGTTATCTTGTCGGGCTTTGCCTTTTGGGTTGTTCCTTGAGTTTTTGAGCCTTGACTCGCTTCGGCGAGTGCTCCCTGACACGGGTTGCATTGCGTTGGATATTGGTGTGTCAGGTCCCTTAGGCATTGTTTTCTCCGTTTGGAGTGGACAGTGTGGTTCTCTTTATTGGTTTTTTGTTATAAGCCATAGCGAGGCCTGGTCAGTGTCGTTTGTGGCTTCGTATTGTCTGTCTGTTCTGTCTGTTCTGGTTGATCCCCATTGGTCTCCGCGGAGTTATTACTCTGCCTGGATCGATAGGCTTAGGCGGTGTTCCATTTCTGATCGCATAGTGTACCCTGTTGCGGTCCACTATGCGGGCAGCCTGGAATATTACCAATCATTTGCGATTCAAGCAGGTGATAGCTCTGTTAGAGCCACACTGCGAACCCCACCTGTTTCGCGGGGCAGTCTCATTAGTGACAGTCCTGCATGGGTTAGGTTCCTACAGCATCGTGTGTTGCGTATTATTAGCTCCCCTACATTTCTCCGTTTCTCTTCTTCCGTCTCGGTTTCTTCGGTTTCTCCTTCTCCTTGTTGCTCTTCCCGTTGCTCTCTTCCTTCGTCTTCTTGCGCCTTTTCGATCGTCATTCCCTTGCTTAGCGTAGCCGAAATCGCGTTGATTAATGAGCGGCTATCTCGTCTTACCGAGAACTCTGACCCTTCCAGATCCTCTTCTTCTTCGCCCGTCTCGAAGGAGAATATTGGCGCTTCCTCTTTGTCCGAGACTAGGCTTCAGCCTCTTCGCCGATCGTCTAGACGTTGGTCGCGTAGTGCGTCCACCATCCCCCGGACTATCCGTACTCGCTCTATAGCGGCGACTGAGCAGATCGACCGTTCTGCTCTATCTTCCTTGTATCGTTCCTGATTTGCGTCTGCGTTGTTTTCTTTGGATTGTCCTTATCGGTCGGTTTTTATTGTCCTCGTGTCGAATTTTCTTTTTTGGAACATTCGTGGTATCGGCAACGAAGCTTCCGCTGCTAGACTTAGGCGGATTGTCCGCAAGCATTCCATTGGTTTAGTGGCTCTATTAGAACCCTTTTTGGATTCTGGAGAGATTACCAACGCTGTTCTGTCGCTTGGTTTTGGCGGTGCTGTGTCTAATATCTCGGGTAAGATCTGGATTCTTTGGTCCAAAGAATTCGTTGTTCGGCCGGTTTTTGACTCGTCTCAACTATTATCTGTCATTGGTTCCTCTCCCGATTTCCCGCAACCGTTCATTTTTTCGGCGGTGTACGCCAAGTGTGACCGGTTTGAGAGATTATCTCTCTGGGATGACATTTTGTCTCTTGATGACCTCGGTTGCTCGCTTTCGGTGGTGGGGGCGATTTCAATGTTGTCGCTAGCCAGGCTGAAAAGGACGGAGGGTTGGCCGTCAATAGGCACGCGGTTTCTGATTTCAATTCTTTCATTGTGAGTTCCGGGTTATCTGAAATCCCTTTCGTTGGATTGGCCTTTACTTGGTCTAATAATCAGGTTGGACCGAATAGGATTCTATCCAGGTTGGATAGGGTTTTTGGGTCTACTGATTGGTTTCTTCTCCCCTTTTCCTTTTCTGTTTCTCATCTCCACCGAGCCTGCTCTGATCATGCGCCGTTGGTTTTACGGTGCGCTTCGCGGTCCTTGTCAGGGCCTTCTTCTTTTCGTTTCCTTAGTATGTGGAGCTCCCATCACAGTTTTTTGCAGGTGGTGGAGGAATCGTGGTCCGCTCCCATATTGGCTGCTCCGATGCAAGCCTTCTCTCGGAAACTTCATCGTCTTAAGTCTTGCCTTAAGACATGGAATTCCCTTGTTTTTCGAAACATCTTCGACCGTGTGCGTGCGGCTGAAGAATCCCTGATTATTGCCGAATCTTTGTTCGACGAGAATCCATCAGCCGAAAACAAGGTGTTTTGGGCTTCCGCCCAACTCGCTTTTTCTTCGGAGCTCCGCATTGAAAACTCCTACCTCCGTCGGAAGGCGAGGATCAAGTGGGTGGTCGAAGGTGATGCTAACTCCAAGTTCTTCCATTCTTCTATCCGCAAGAAAACTAATTTACTTTCAATCCGTGAGATTCTGAGACCGGACCATTCTATGGCTTCGACTCCGTCTGAAGTTGTAGAGGTTTTAGTTTCTCATTTCCAATCTTATTTGGGATCTCCTTCGGTGTCTGACCCGATTTCGGACATTCTGTCTTTTATTCCCCGGCTAGTTCCTGCTGAGGGTAGTGCCGATTTAGCACTCCCGCCTTCTCCAGATGAATTCGTGCCAGTGTCTTTGCGCTCAGCAAGGATAGTGCCAGTGGGCCGGCTGGTTTTAATGGATCTTTCTTTCGTAGTACCTGGCACATCATCCAATCGGATTTCTGCTTGGCTATTCAGCATTTTTTTTCTGGTGCCGATCTTCCCATTAGCTGGTCTTCCACTAACTTGATCCTCATCCCTAAGTGTGATCATCCGAGGTTGTGCTCGGAATTCCGTCCGATCAGCCTGTGTAACTTCGCGAATAAAGTCATTTCTAAGGTCCTGGCCATTCGTTTGGCTGCGTACCTTGATCGCATTATCTCTTCCTCGCAGGCTGGTTTTGTAAAAGGTCGTTTGATCACTGATAACGTCCTTTTAGCCCAAGAACTCGTTTCCCAGATTGACCGTAAGGTCAGGGGTTCTAACGTTATTTTCAAACTTGATATGGAAAAGGCCTATGATCGTATGTCCTGGTTTTTCATCATCAAGGTTCTTCGTGCCTTCGGTTTTCCTGAAACTCTTATCGACTTGGTTTGGAGGCTCATATCCAACTGCTGGTTTTCTGTTATCGTTAACGGATCTGCCAATGGTTTTTTCAAGGCTGGTAGAGGTATCCGTCAGGGAGATCCTTTATCCTCGTCTCTTTTCGTTATAGCGACCGAGGCTTTCATTCGTGGCATCCACACTTTGACGGTCTTTGGTCAAATTCAGCGCTTTGGCATTCCGAGTGGATGTCCGCTTGTATCTTCTCTGTCATTCGCGGTTGATATTGTCATTTTCTCTAACGGTGGTCGTTCCTCTATTCGTCGCCTTCTTCGTTTCATTCAGTTGTACGAAAGGTGTTCGGGCCAACTTGTCAACTCGGCTAAGAGTTGCTTCGTTCACGCAAAGGACATGGGTCCTTTGAGAGTTTCGTGGGTCGAATCTTTTACTGGGTTCAGGGCTGCTTCCCTCCCTCTTCCTTACCTGGGCATTGTTCTCTACAGAGGGAGGAAACTTAACGCCCTTTTCGATCCCTTCTCGGACAAAGTTAGGGGGAGGATTATCCGTTTGAATGCATCTCTCCTGTCCTAAGCTGGTAGATTGGTGCTTATCCAATCAGTTTTGTGCTCTTTGGGTGTTCATATTTTCGCCGCGATGACCCCAACTTCCTCCTTTTTTCGTTCGTTCCGATCTTTGGCTTCTTCTTTCTTCTGGGGTTCTAAGGGTGACAATCGTCGACATCATTGGGTGTCTTGGGATGTTATCTGCCGGCCTAAGTGTGAGGGTGGGTTAGGATTGCGTAATCCGAAGGACATCTGCTTGGCTTTCGCTTGCAAGTTGTGGTCTAGGTTTGGGACTAACGACTCCTTATGGTCGCAATTCCTTCATGCTAAGTACCGGAGACTGGCTGCTTCGGGGTTCTCCGGTTCTCCTTCCTTCGCGAGTGAGACTTGGAAGCATATGCAATCGGTCAAAGTGCTTGTTGACTCTCATAACGGCCTCTCTGGCTGGGATGGTGGTCCGTTCTCTATTCTGAGGGCTTGGTCCTCTTCTAGAATCCCATCTCCTGTTCTTTCCATTTTTTCTTTCATTTGGGACGTCCGTATCCCTCCTGAAGTTTCTCTTCTACTGTGGCGTTCCTTCCATAATGGACTCTCAGTTGATGAAAACCTTCAACGGATCGGCATTCCTTTTGTTTCTCGTTGCAGATACTGCGGCAACGGGGAGACAGAATCGGTGAATCATCTGCTCTACGTCGGCTGGTGTGCCAGGTCTTACTGGAACTACTTCGGTAATTTAATGGGGGTCCGTGGTTCCATCAACTCTTCTTTTGATTTGTTGTCCACTTGGTGGTTTCGTCGTGCTGGTCGTTCCCTTCGTTCTATTATATTTCGTTTGATTCCTTGTCTGATTTGCTGGCACATTTGGTGTGCGCGGAATAAGGCAATTTTTGACGAAACTCCTATGGACCCCCTCTCTGTTATTCGGAAGGTTCGAGATGATGTTTACTTGGCATTTCGGGGCCGTCCATTCAGAGGTACAGTCAACTTTCGTTCCGGTCGCCTTGTGAATTTGTTATCGATCACCTGTTCTAGCTCTTCTATTAGAGCAGGTATTGGCTGATTGCCTCTCCGGAGACTGGTGGTTCTGACTGTCTAGTCTCCTGCTAAGACTTCTTCCACCACTCCCCCCTCCCTTTTTCTCATGTTTAGGTTATTGCTTGCAGGTTGAGGCATTCAGGGGTGTGTGTTTCTCCGTCCATTTTCTGTATGGAGCTTGCTTAGAGTTTTCTGCATCTACTTTTCAGGTTTCGGTCACTCTGTTGCTGGGTTGTTGGCTGTTTATTTCTTCTAGTTCTTCTGTCGGTCTTCTACTTAGCTTGTTTTCTATTTTCTCGGTGGTATCCATACATCGGAACCGGGCGGTGGCTTTGCCGGAGCTCCATTTCGATATTGGATGGCGTGGGGGTTTTTAGAGCTTTTCGGGATTGCTGTGTGCCTGCTGGCAGTCGACCTTTTGGATCTTTTTTTGTTTGTGGTTTTTGGATTCCTCTTTTGGTTATCTCTGTGTTCTTCTCATGTATACTCTCGTTTTAGTTTTTTTTGGGTTACCTGTCAGGCTTGTTGACAGATTTTGGTGATTCTTAGTTATAAATTTTCTTTTCTAAAAAAAAAAATGTTGTGTGCGTTTCCACCACGACTGAACCAAGAAGAAGCAGCCAGCAAGCGTATATAAGTCTGGGGTTTCACTCATGACTCAAATATAAAAGTCCATTCGGTATCAAAGGCTTAAAGATTCATTCGGTAGTACATCACATATCTCATTCGGCATAGTTCATTCGGCACTCCACCTACTACACACCACCGATCCAGGAGGAAGGCACCACCGGTCCAAAAGCTTCTCCATCTTCCACCGAGCAGACCTTAGCCACTGCCGAACCAAAGTACAGGAGCCCTTGCCGAACCACCATACTCCTACCACCGGACCAAAGCCCTACCGGCCCAACACCACTCCCTGCATAGCCGAACCAAGCTCCATCCACTCACCACCGGATACACCTTCACCGAACCAACGTCCCACCGGACCAACTCCACTTCCATGAACTACCGAACCAAGCCCTTGCCGAACCAAAGTTGTCAGTCCAGATTGCATCAGTCCAGGTCCACCAGCAGCTATATACATCCAGAACCCCTGCCCCCGGCCTCACTCTATAAATAGAGGGGCAGGGGTACAACAATGGCAAACAAGTTTGAAAGCTCAAGCACGGAAGGAACTTTCAAACAACTTTCAGTTACTTGTATTCAAAACTTTGTACTTGTAATCCGAAAGAAAAAGGATAATAACATATAAAGTGGACGTAGGCACGTTCTGGCCGAACCACTATAAATCTGTGTGTCTTTTACAGTTTAGTCCCTGCTTTTTACATATTTGCATAAATCACCCAAATCGCTAAGAACAACATATAATCAACTAAATCGTACGACTTTGAGGTGTTTGCCCATTTTTTGCGCAAACATTTTTGGTGCTTTCACTGAGAACTGAACTCAAGGACCACCGCTTGGAAGTTGAATTTGAGAGTTTAGAGATTCAGATTGGAAGAGTCATGGCGAGACAATCAAGCAGAATGCCAAGGCCAGAGCAGAGTCAACAGGAAGGGAGTCAAGAGGCTTCCTCAGGAGCAAACCAAGCTTCAGCCTCCATCACCAGGGATGAGATGGAGGCTATGATGAGAAGACAAGAAGAGATGATTCAGAACTTGCTTCAGCAAATTGGGCAACTTGGAGCACAAAACCAAGGAGCAACTGGAGTTCAGAACGGAGCAGGACCATCTGGCGTAGCACCAGAGCTAGGGGGCATCACGCAGAGCATGTTGATCCGACCCCGGGAAGAGAGATGGGGGCATCCGAGCCACCTAGTAGCAATGGAGGAATGAACGTTCAGCCGGGGAGGCATACACATGAAAACTCCCGCGAACTCGGGGGGCAGGTCGAAGGCAGTGAACGAGGACTACAGCTTGGAGACAATGACAGATTAGCAGAGATGGTTAGAAGAGCTATGAGAGGCGGTTTAGTAAACAGAGACTTGGAAGATGTAAACAGGAGTCCTTTTTCATCTGCGATTAGGATGGCTAGAAACCCACCAGAATTCAAGCTACCATCAGTAGAGATGTACGATGGGAGGACAGACCCTGCGGTCCATCTTACTAAGTATATGAGGCACATGGAAGTGCTGGGGGCATCACAGGAGGTCATGGCCAGGTGCTTTCCACTGTATTTGACGGACATTGCAGCGTTATGGTTTAGGCAACTGGAAAACGGCTCCATAGGAACGTGGGCAGATTTAACTGAGAGATTCATGAGGCAATTCAGGGTTCATATTGCGAGACCCAAGAATGTGATGACTTTGGCAACCTTGAAGCAGAAAACTGGAGAGACTTTGAGGAGCTTTCTAACGCGATTTAACGCGGCGGCGGCATCTGTGGATCGACCAGATCCATCTATGGTCATGATGGCGGCTGTATCTGGAATAGCTTATAGTACAGAGTTCAAGAATTCATTAACCAAAGACCCGCCTATGAATCTGGGAGAGTTCTATCATGAGGCTGAAAAGTTTCTGCGTTTGGAAGATGCTAGTGCAGAAAGAGAGGAAGAAGATGACGTTTACGCAATCAAGAGCGGAAACCCACCTGGAAAGGGTGCGGAGACTAGCAAAGGAAAGAGAAAGGCTGAGGATAATGATGACAGGACAAAGCGGCAACGGAGGGAGCCGCGATTCACCACTCACACTGAGCTGAATGAGAGTCTGGAATGAATTTATCAGGATACCAAGGAGCATGTTCCGTACCGTAGACCAATACGAAGGGATCCAACCTCTGACGAAAGAAAATCAGATAAGTTTTGTGTATTCCATGAATTAAACAGTCATAACACTAATGATTGTAGGCATTTGAAGGACGAGGTGGAAGGGCATATCAGGAACGGTATGCTCCTTAAGTATGTGAGGAGGCGAACTCCAGCTGTGGAGCCAGAGCGACCACCGTCTACATCGGCTAGAGGCGACCCTGGATCGGGGCACCGTTTGATTATCCATTGATTGCTTGATTAAAATAACGATGAACAAGTTGTAAACCTCTCGCTAACACGGTTAAATCATTTACACATGTGAGCGATCGCGCACGATCCATAAGCATGCTCTGAATGACTACCAGCCGCGTTATAGTAAGAGTTAACGCTTTGACATCTTCATTCTGCTCTTTGCTTTGATTTTGATTTGAACATTTAAATTCTTCCTGTTTGGACATGTCTGCTGTAAGGTTCATATGATTATTGCTTTAACATTTACAATTCTATGGAAAAATTACTTATATGCCCGTGGATCGCGAACGGTCCACGAGCACCTCTTGCATGGCAGTGAACTGCCGAAGTCTTTGATTCGGAAACTCCCCCAAACAATAACCCCGACACTGATAATATTAAGTCGCCCCCGGGCACACACAATTCGCCTCGAACGGCACCCGACTACGAACAGTCACAATTCGCCTCGAACGGCACCCAACTTCGAACAGTCACAATTCGCCTCGAACGGCACCCGACTTCGAACAGTCACAATTCGCCTCGAACGGCACCCGACCCCGAACGGTCACAATTCGCCTTGAACGGCACCCGACTTCGAACAGTCACAAACTCGCCTCGAACGGCACAACTCATCTCGCCACAAATGGCTCGATCGCGAAAGGTCGCCATTTGAGATCCACCCCCTGACCGCCAACAGTCGCACCTTACCATGAATGGCTCGATCTCGAACGATCGTCATCCGAAGTAAGGCGCTTGACCGCAAACGGTCCCATTTCATCTTTTGCCGCGAACGGCACCAGCCGTGGACGGTCACATTTCACCCTAAGTGGCTTGATCGCGAACGGTCGCCATTTGAGGTCCGCCCTCTGACCGGGCTCGGTCGCACTTTGCCCCAAATGGCTCGACCCCGAACGGTCGTCATTTGAAGTAAAGCGCTTGACCGTGAACGATCACATTCCACCGCAAATGACTCGATCTCGAACGATCGTCGCATGGATTTAGACGCTTGACCGCGAACGGTCGCACTTCACCTCAAATGACTCGATCGCGAACGGTCGTCATTTGAAGTTAGGCGCTTGACCATGAACGACCGCGCTTCATCCCAAATAGCTCGATCCCGAACGATCGTCATTTGGGGCCATATAAAATATCAAGCTCTTTACAGGTTGTCAACAGGATATGAACGTCCAGCTCATGGCATTACAAAACACGCCTTCCTACCACAAGGACATCAACAGGATATGAACATCCAGCTCATGGCATTACAAAACACGCCTTCCTATCGCAAGGCATATTTTAGGGGGCAAAGTGTTATCCCATTTTTGGTCAAAACTGGAATATCAATGTTGTGTGCGTTTCCACCACGACCGAACCAAGAAGAAGCAGCCAGCAAGCGTATATAAGTCTGGGGTTTCACTCATGACTCAAATATAAAAGTCCATTCGGTATCAAAGGCTTAAAGATTCATTCGGTAGTACATCACATATCTCATTCGGCATAGTTCATTCGGCACTCCACCTACTACACACCACCGATCCAGGAGGAAGGCACCACCGGTCCAAAAGCTTCTCCATCTTCCACCGAGCAGACCTTAGCCACTGCCGAACCAAAGTACAGGAGCCCTTGCCGAACCACCATACTCCTACCACCGGACCAAAGCCCTACCGGCCCAACACCACTCCCTGCATAGCCGAACCAAGCTCCATCCACTCACCACCGGATACACCTTCACCGAACCAACGTCCCACCGGACCAACTCCACTTCCATGAACTACCGAACCAAGCCCTTGCCGAACCAAAGTTGTCAGTCCAGATTGCATCAGTCCAGGTCCACCAGCAGCTATATACATCCAGAACCCCTGCCCCCGGCCTCACTCTATAAATAGAGGGGCAGGGGTACAACAATGGCAGACAAGTTTGAAAGCTCAAGCACGGAAGGAACTTTCAAACAACTTTCAGTTACTTGTATTCAAAGCTTTGTACTTGTAATCCGAAAGAAAAAGGATAATAACATATAAAGTGGACGTAGGCACGTTCTGGCCGAACCACTATAAATCTGTGTGTCTTTTACAGTTTAGTCCCTGCTTTTTACATATTTGCATAAATCACCCAAATCGCTAAGAACAACATATAATCAACTAAATCGTACGACTTTGAGGTGTTTGCCCATTTTTTGCGCAAACATTTTTGGTGCTTTCACTGAGAACTGAACTCAAGGACCACCGCTTGGAAGTTGAATTTGAGAGTTTAGAGATTCAGATTGGAAGAGTCATGGCGAGACAATCAAGCAGAATGCCAAGGCCAGAGCAGAGTCAACAGGAAGGGAGTCAAGAGGCTTCCTCAGGAGCAAACCAAGCTTCAGCCTCCATCACCAGGGATGAGATGGAGGCTATGATGAGAAGACAAGAAGAGATGATTCAGAACTTGCTTCAGCAAATTGGGCAACTTGGAGCACAAAACCAAGGAGCAACTGGAGTTCAGAACGGAGCAGGACCATCTGGCGTAGCACCAGAGCTAGGGGGCATCACGCAGAGCATGTTGATCCGACCCCGGGAAGAGAGATGGGGGCATCCGAGCCACCTAGTAGCAATGGAGGAATGAACGTTCAGCCGGGGAGGCATACACATGAAAACTCCCGCGAACTCGGGGGGCAGGTCGAAGGCAGTGAACGAGGACTACAGCTTGGAGACAATGACAGATTAGCAGAGATGGTTAGAAGAGCTATGAGAGGCGGTTTAGTAAACAGAGACTTGGAAGATGTAAACAGGAGTCCTTTTTCATCTGCGATTAGGATGGCTAAAAACCCACCAGAATTCAAGCTACCATCAGTAGAGATGTACGATGGGAGGACAGACCCTGCGGTCCATCTTACTAAGTATATGAGGCACATGGAAGTGCTGGGGGCATCACAGGAGGTCATGGCCAGGTGCTTTCCACTGTATTTGACGGACATTGCAGCGTTATGGTTTAGGCAACTGGAAAACGGCTCCATAGGAACGTGGGCAGATTTAACTGAGAGATTCATGAGGCAATTCAGGGTTCATATTGCGAGACCCAAGAATGTGATGACTTTGGCAACCTTGAAGCAGAAAACTGGAGAGACTTTGAGGAGCTTTCTAACGCGATTTAACGCGGCGGCGGCATCTGTGGATCGACCAGATCCATCTATGGTCATGATGGCGGCTGTATCTGGAATAGCTTATAGTACAGAGTTCAAGAATTCATTAACCAAAGACCCGCCTATGAATCTGGGAGAGTTCTATCATGAGGCTGAAAAGTTTCTGCGTTTGGAAGATGCTAGTGCAGAAAGAGAGGAAGAAGATGACGTTTACGCAATCAAGAGCGGAAACCCACCTGGAAAGGGTGCGGAGACTAGCAAAGGAAAGAGAAAGGCTGAGGATAATGATGACAGGACAAAGCGGCAACGGAGGGAGCCGCGATTCACCACTCACACTGAGCTGAATGAGAGTCTGGAATGAATTTATCAGGATACCAAGGAGCATGTTCCGTACCGTAGACCAATACGAAGGGATCCAACCTCTGACGAAAGAAAATCAGATAAGTTTTGTGTATTCCATGAATTAAACAGTCATAACACTAATGATTGTAGGCATTTGAAGGACGAGGTGGAAGGGCATATCAGGAACGGTATGCTCCTTAAGTATGTGAGGAGGCGAACTCCAGCTGTGGAGCCAGAGCGACCACCGTCTACATCGGCTAGAGGCGACCCTGGATCGGGGCACCGTTTGATTATCCATTGATTGCTTGATTAAAATAACGATGAACAAGTTGTAAACCTCTCGCTAACACGGTTAAATCATTTACACATGTGAGCGATCGCGCACGATCCATAAGCATGCTCTGAATGACTACCAGCCGCGTTATAGTAAGAGTTAACGCTTTGACATCTTCATTCTGCTCTTTGCTTTGATTTTGATTTGAACATTTAAATTCTTCCTGTTTGGACATGTCTGCTGTAAGGTTCATATGATTATTGCTTTAACATTTACAATTCTATGGAAAAATTACTTATATGCCCGTGGATCGCGAACGGTCCACGAGCACCTCTTGCATGGCAGTGAACTGCCGAAGTCTTTGATTCGGAAACTCCCCCAAACAATAACCCCGACACTGATAATATTAAGTCGCCCCCGGGCACACACAATTCGCCTCGAACGGCACCCGACTACGAACAGTCACAATTCGCCTCGAACGGCACCCAACTTCGAACAGTCACAATTCGCCTCGAACGGCACCCGACTTCGAACAGTCACAATTCGCCTCGAACGGCACCCGACCCCGAACGGTCACAATTCGCCTTGAACGGCACCCGACTTCGAACAGTCACAAACTCGCCTCGAACGGCACAACTCATCTCGCCACAAATGGCTCGATCGCGAAAGGTCGCCATTTGAGATCCACCCCCTGACCGCCAACAGTCGCACCTTACCATGAATGGCTCGATCTCGAACGATCGTCATCCGAAGTAAGGCGCTTGACCGCAAACGGTCCCATTTCATCTTTTGCCGCGAACGGCACCAGCCGTGGACGGTCACATTTCACCCTAAGTGGCTTGATCGCGAACGGTCGCCATTTGAGGTCCGCCCTCTGACCGGGCTCGGTCGCACTTTGCCCCAAATGGCTCGACCCCGAACGGTCGTCATTTGAAGTAAAGCGCTTGACCGTGAACGATCACATTCCACCGCAAATGACTCGATCTCGAACGATCGTCGCATGGATTTAGACGCTTGACCGCGAACGGTCGCACTTCACCTCAAATGACTCGATCGCGAACGGTCGTCATTTGAAGTTAGGCGCTTGACCATGAACGACCGCGCTTCATCCCAAATAGCTCGATCCCGAACGATCGTCATTTGGGGCCATATAAAATATCAAGCTCTTTACAGGTTGTCAACAGGATATGAACGTCCAGCTCATGGCATTACAAAACACGCCTTCCTACCACAAGGACATCAACAGGATATGAACATCCAGCTCATGGCATTACAAAACACGCCTTCCTATCGCAAGGCATATTTTAGGGGGCAAAGTGTTATCCCATTTTTGGTCAAAACTGGAATATCAATGTTGTGTGCGTTTCCACCACGACCGAACCAAGAAGAAGCAGCCAGCAAGCGTATATAAGTCTGGGGTTTCACTCATGACTCAAATATAAAAGTCCATTCGGTATCAAAGGCTTAAAGATTCATTCGGTAGTACATCACATATCTCATTCGGCATAGTTCATTCGGCACTCCACCTACTACACACCACCGATCCAGGAGGAAGGCACCACCGGTCCAAAAGCTTCTCCATCTTCCACCGAGCAGACCTTAGCCACTGCCGAACCAAAGTACAGGAGCCCTTGCCGAACCACCATACTCCTACCACCGGACCAAAGCCCTACCGGCCCAACACCACTCCCTGCATAGCCGAACCAAGCTCCATCCACTCACCACCGGATACACCTTCACCGAACCAACGTCCCACCGGACCAACTCCACTTCCATGAACTGCCGAACCAATCCCTTGCCGAACCAAAGTTGCCAGTCCAGATTGCATCAGTTCAGGTCCACCAGCAGCTATATACATCCAGGACCCCTGCCCCCGGCCTCACTCTATAAATAGAGGGGCAGGGGTACAACAATGGCAGACAAGTTTGAGAGCTCAAGCACGGAAGGAACTTTCAAACAACTTTCAGTTACTTGTATTCAAAGCTTTGTACTTGTAATCTGAAAGAAAAAAGATAATAACATATAAAGTGGACGTAGGCACGTTCTGGCCGAACCACTATAAATCTGTGTGTCTTTTACAGTTTAGTCCCTGCTTTTTACATATTTGCATAAATCACCCAAATCGCTAAGAACAACATATAATCAACTAAATCGTACGACTTTGAGGTGTTTGTCCATTTTTTGCGCAAACATCCGGCATAACACCTGGATTAGGAGGCACACCCATGGAGAACATAGATCCAATTTCGAAGAGAGAAAGAGGAGCATATGCACAACCTGGGAGCAGCATAGGAGTGAACGCTCAGTCAAGGGGGCAGATCCCAGAATTCCCTCGTGTACTCGGGTGGCAGGTCGAAAGTAATGAACAAATATTACATCTTGGAGACAATGACATGTTGGCGGAGATGGTTAGAAAAGCTATGAGAGGCGGTTTGGTAAACAAAGATTTGAAGAATGTTAATAGGAGTCCTTTTACTCCAGCAATCAGACAAGCTACACATGTGAGCGATCGCGCACGATCCATAGGCATGCTCTGAATGACTACCAACCGCGTTATAGTAAGAGTTTACGCTTTAACATCTTCATTTTGCTTTTTGCTTTGAACATTTAAATTCTGTTTGCTTGGACATTTCTGCTGTAAGGTTCATATGATTATTGCTTTAATATTTACAATTCTAAAAAAAAATCTACTTGTATGCCCGTTGGATCGCGAACGGTCCATGAGCACCTGTTGCATGGCAGTGAACTGCCGAAGTCTTTGATTCGGAAACTCCCCCATACAATAACTCCGGCACTGATAATATTAAGTCCCCCCCGGGCACACTCATTCGCCTCGAACGACATCTGACCTCGAACGGTCACAACTCGTCTCGAACGGCACCCGACCTCGAACGGTCACAACTCGCCCCGAACGGCACCCGACCTCGAACGGTCACAACTCGCCCCGAACGGCACAACTCACCTCACCTCAAATGGCTCGATCACGAATAGTCGTCATTTGAGGTCCGTCACTTGACCGCGCACGGTCGCACTTCACCTCAAATGGCTCGATCCCGAACGATCGTCATTTGAAGTTAGGCGCTTGACCATGAACGGTCGCACTTCATCTCAAATATCTCGATCCCGAACGATCGTCATTTGAGGTCACATAAAACTGTAAATTCCTTTGCAGGACATCAACATGATATGAACATCCAGCTCATGGCATTACAAAACACGCATTCCTATCACAAGGCATGTTTTGGAGGGCAAAGTGTTATCTCATTTTTGGTCAAAACTGGAATATCAACAAATTGGCAAGGAATGATGGAGATCGGTTGGAATCAAGGCTATGATCGATATCGTCAAAATTTGGTTGAGCTCCGATCGGGACGAAATTGACTGGAAATGATGATAAGGACTAGGAAAGGCTATGTTTCAAATTTCATGTTAATCGAAGTTCGTATGAAGGAGATATAACCAAGCCAAATGAAAGGAAGCACTGCCGAACCATCCATCCTCCACTCCCAAGCACTGCCGGTCCAAACCAAACCCTGTTCCATTACCTGCCGAACCAACTCCCTGTCGAACCAACTCCCCGTCGAACCAACTCCCTGCCGAACCAACACACTTCCAACACCTTGGCCGGACCAACCTCCACCGGTCCAACTCCATCCCCATGCACTGCCGGTCCACTCACCACCGAACCAACCTCCTGCCGAACCAAACCATCTACAACCTACCACCGAACCAAGGCGTACCGGACCGACACTACTAGGCCAGATTGCATCAGCCCAGGCCCACCAGCAGCTATATACATCCAAGACCCCTGCCTCCAGCCTCACTCTATAAATAGAGGGGCAGAGGTACCACAATGGCGGACAATTTGGAGAGCTCAGGCACGGATAGAACTTTCAAACAATTTTCAGTTACTTGTAATCAAAGCTTTGTACTTGTAATCTGAAGAGAAAAGGAGAATAACATATAAAGTGGACGTAGGCACGTTCTGGCCGAACCACTATAAATCTGTGTGTCTTTTACAGTTTAGTCCCTGCTTTTTATATATTTGTATAAATCACCCAAATCACTAAAAACGATATAAAATCAACTAACTCATACGACTTGGAGGTGTTTGTCCATTTTTTGTGCAAACAATTTAAAAGAATTCGTAAAGGTAACATTCTCCTTCTTATGGAGAAACATCATAAATTCGTCTTATGACTTTTTTATGTGATGCTCTTCGTCGCCAGTTTTAATATCTAATATCCAGGTGTATTTCTTTGGAAATCCACGAAATAAAAAATTCCTTTCTTTAGAATCATGTAAGTTTGTGTTGAAAAATTCAATTAACATTGATGTAAAATGGTTCTCATCCAATAAAACATCAAACACTGATTGGTTAGCATGATAAGCACTACAAGAGCAAAGGGCAATTTCTGATGGCTCGCAGCCATCAACGGCCGTCGCAAGCCATCGGAAATGCATTCGGAATATGGACCACGCATTTTTGTCCACTTCTGACGGCTTCGACTTGCTACGGGTCTTTCGATGGCACTTCCGACGGTTTTTTGACGACAAAGACGATCATTGGCATGAAAATTTCCATTAAGCCGTCGTAAGTCGTCGCATATTTCTTCCAGAAAGTCGTCGCTTGCCGTCGAAAAAAAGGCCAATAGGTCGCCGGAAGCCGTTGGAAATCTGGTTAAAAAAAAATCTGCAGCACAACATCACTTTCATGCCAATATATAACAAAACTCATCAGAATCAATATATAAGTCAGATATATAAGCTGAAATCAATATCAATGTAAAATTCAAAATCACCATATCAAACACAAACATATTCAATTAATACAAAACAAACCTTCCATCATCTGTCACATCCATCCAACTCCAACATTTACATCCATCATCAATGTATAATATATACGTCCAACATTCAACATCAAATTCCACATATCAACTCCATAAATTAATCACCAAATCAACCACACAAATCAATGTTAAACACCACATGTTCATAAATTAACCTCACCATCACTCAATGTTTATATACATCGGTTTAAAAAAAATGCAAATCGTGCCTCAAGACTCATCATCGGCTCCGAAACCACCGGACGAAAGGAATGTTCCATGACGCTCCACATACTCGGCCAAACATTGGTTGAACTGCTTCATTGGCACTACTCGGGGGCGGTCCTGCTCTTGCAACTGTGCAATCTGTTGTCGAAACTCATTAATCTCCACGTTGTCCTAAGCCCTTCGGTAAGCCCTTTGTGATATGCGAGCCTACAAAACAAGTCAAAATATATTTAAGTTATTACGTAACTTTTATAAAAATTAAGCAATTTTTACAACGTAGTTAATTTTCGTAAATTAACGATTGGTTGCCATAGCCGTAGCGCCTGTTTCTCTGGATCAGGTCCATAACAGAGTCAAAGATCATGTCATCCTCGTCAGTGATCAACTGCTCCCATCCAGAATGCTCAAGCATCTACGCACGTGCCTGCATAAATTTTTCCTGCAATGCAAAATTAAATACATTAAATATTACATGACATTATTATAATATTTTATAACTAATTAATCAAAATGATCATTATTAATAACCTATAACATAAAATATACTTACATATGCGGCGTACGCTCTATCATCCTTATGCCAGGCATACGACATTGGTCCCTCATCTGTTTGCCTAATGGCATGGGTATGCTCAAACACGTCCATAAAACGAGACGGGACCCCACGTGCTCTTTCCTGCAATAATTGGTGTATATTATTCTTGTTCATATAAATTTATATTAAATATGTAATAACTGTTCGTAATTGCAATTAATTAATTTACCATGTCCTCGCGATGGTGCTGAAATGATTTTGAACACCACGGTGTATGACAGGATTTTTCTACATGTTCGAAGAGTTCCTCTCCGACTCCAACTGCAAATTAGAAATTAAGATTACATTTTACAGGTATAAATTACGTATTCTATACTGAATAAATTAAGATGACATCTGATAGACTTATCTTGAATTCATCGCTACTTCACCGTGCGACCCAAGCATTCCAGACATTGACGCCCATCCATTATGGCTTCTTCCTAGTTTTTCTTATGGTAGACACATATCCCTATAATTCTTTGCCACTTTTGAGTTCCAGTAGCGCTGGCAAAGAGACACGTCCTCCTCTTGTAAGTTTAATGCCCCTGTATATAGGTTGAAAAAATATAAGTTATACATTTATACTTAGTCGATAAATTATAAAGTGATTATATATAATGGTATATAATTTTACACTTACCAGGAGGTCCTGCCATATGATCTTCCATACATGATCTAGGATCCTACTCCACTTCGGCCAGCATGCAGTCATATGGCTCATGTATGTCTGCTTCGATATGCTGAGCAAAATGTTGGAAGGCTCAAGCTCAAAACCCCCGCATTAAATATGATACAGACAAATCATGACTAGTATATTATATAAAATATTTACAATGTTGAAGTAAATTTAATACTTATGAGTCATCGGCTTTCAGTAGCAATCTAACTACCGTACGCGGCGCCTCTTGCGAAGGGCCGCTGCAATCACCACCGTTGCGACCTGTCCCTCTCTAAGACCCAAAGGGGGAACCAGACTGTGAAAAACTCCACCACCTAAAGAAGGACATCTGTAATACCTGTCACATATGTATTATTTTATTATGGAAAAATATATCATTCAATTATGAGTAAACATATCGAGATTTAACATCAATGATCGCATATAACATACAAAAAAGTGTAACATCAATACTCTCATAAATTACCTTTTTTAACATGCATGCTATTAAATTAGTCCTCGTCGTTTTCTGATTCAAACACTGATTCAGATGATGATGGCATGAAACGTAGTCCAACATTGGAATCGGACGACTCGCTTATCCCGGTACATTTTGCTATATTTTCTTCATATGTATTAACATATAAGTTACAAAATATTTAGTATTAATCCAAACAAAAAAAGTTTTCTAATTGGTGTGCTTCTGCAGATAAATAGTTGCAAAACACCAGTAAAAAAGTTCGAATCATCATCTAATTTATCACAGCCAACAGTTGTGTACTATACGATACATTTATAAATGTAAAATTAGCAGTATCGACATATCTTGTTATTTGTTAATATTGTTGGTCTTATTGTAGTCTGAGATGCTCCATAAGCTTGTATGCTTATCGGCTTAGAAAAAGATATATATATATATATATATATATATATATTTGATAAGATCTATATATATATATTTGATTAAGTCTACAATTTTCAGTTTGTGTGAAATAATATAGAACACCTCAATTGAGGTATGGTTTCACCCTTCAGATCTTATTATTTTCTCTTATAAAAATCATTAGATCGTAGATCACAGAATACCTTTTTTATTTGTAAAAATCAAGATCATTTGACAAATAAACGAGTTCCTTGAATGGTATTTGATGAAAATTTCATATCATTTTGTGCTGAAAAAGATTATATTGTTCATAACAAAATATAATCCTAACTGCAACATTATTGTACAAAAAAATAGTTGTATCATGACACATGATTGGAGGATGTTTGACAAGTAGCAAAGGTATCTTCAAACTACTTATAAGTTTTTATCCACAATTTTTCCAAAGAGATTTGGTATAAGTTGCTAAACAGATTCCTATATATGTGCCTTGACATCAAGAATTATATTAGATTTCTAATCAAAGGTTAAACTCTACTTCTGCTTTTTTCATCTACTTTTGCATCACTAGCGTGGATTGTATAAGTTGAATGTAATACAAATTACATCAGTAACATGATTAATAATTTTCAAGAGCATCCACAATATCAGGTTTCTAAAAATGAAAACCACGCCCAGTCCGAAAATGGCTACACACAGTCACCTAGTAACTCAAAATCATAATGTCCAGGAAGTAGACATATAGGCAATACCAATTTCAGAACTAAAAACATCGCACACTACAGAGAGCAGAACAACTCCAGAGAAGCATAAAAAATTATTTGTTTGTTAGACATATGACTCTTTCTTATGTCTCTGGTGCTTATTGGTTTGTAAGTGTATATATGTATCTCATTAAGATATAAATACCTAGTTTGCATTAAATAAACGTCACATAACAAAGTAAACAACGAAAATGAATGCATTTGCAGACACTTACGAGGAAATTTTGCATGGATAACCACTTCCCTGATAATGATACAGAAATGATACTAGAATGCGAGAATGAGGTGAAATATGCAGTCAACTATCTCGGTAAGAGGAATGCTTTTTCTGGCGGATGAGCGAATGTCGCTATGGCGATTCGTGTAGAAATTGGAGATGTGTTGGTTTTTGAGTTAACTGAATTGACTCGATTTAAGGTGTATATGGTTGCATTGGTGTTTGTATTACTTATGATGATCAATTATGTGCAATTAACTTCTTCTTTTTGTCTTTTCATGGATTTGTACTTTTCAGTTTCACATAATAAAAGCAATCCAAGAAATCTAGGTCATGACACTAAAATTCTACCTAAGTAGATGATCAAAATCGTTTGGATGATTTTTTGTATTAACTAACTGTAAATATGTGTACCACCCCTATCTAGAGGCCCAAAGCTAAACGCTACAGATGTTGTAGTCATCTATTGTATTAACCATCGGCAACTAAATACGACTATGTTGATGGTATCTATAATATTAGAAGCACCTGAATATGAAACAAATCACAGATTTCAAAACAAAATTTCCCATTACATTTCAAAAAAGGTGTTACATATTCAGATTACATAATCTTTGATGATTCCTAGGCAATGATAAAATATACTTATTACAAAATACGACAAGAGTGACATATGAAGATGCCTCATTGGATGATTAGAGTCATATAGTCATAGTTGACTTAATACATACACGGCGAAAATAAACAACAAAACAAAGGACTTCAATTCCTATATAGCTATCTGTTAGCCTCCTGCTCGCCTCCAGTAGCTTTTTTCATCATTTTACTTAAACCTGAAAGAAACTCAATCCTCAACCTACTCAAATCAATTTTGAGCACCCGAGAGTTTAATAGGAAACCATAAACTTCGAGTCAGACATAAAACCTAGCATGAATAATACTATACATTCCGGTTATTAAGGTTAAGTGAGACCATGCCGCTTAGTGGAACGAGTTTCCCCTCACTAACATCCTTTTAAAACATATCATTTGCAAATCTTTACCTACAACCAAAACTGGTTAAAACTATAAAGTATAATTATGTAAACATGCATACAAACATACATACATAAATACATACATACATACATACATACATACATACATACATACATACACACACACACACATATATATATATATATATATATATATATATATCAGGCAACAAACGGACTATCTTTCCGAACATTATAGTTTTGTTTGGCTTACTATTAAGCTTTGGCTGATTCGAGCCTACCAGATAAGATAAACCAAATTAATCTAACATATGTTAGACACTTCAGCTCTGGACAGTCTGTCCTTAACTATCTGTTAAATACTTCTCTTCTTGACGGTCTGTCCCTAACTTGACATCTTCCAAGGTCACCCGATCCTAATGGTTTTGTGGGCTCACCATTAACCTATTTGTATACGAACATATATTCCCTTATGTGTGTAATCATAATTTTAGTCTTATCTGTGACAAAGCCATACACACTGGAATTTCGGATTAAATTAGCTTGCACCAATAACTGATGTATAGGGCGCAGCCCTATATCAATCTAATATGGTATTCTAATATACGAGTCATTTTACTTAGGGACATCTTACCAAAATTTTCCTCGAAAACCTTTAAATATATAAAACATTTAAGTCCCGTACCTTAAATAATTTTATATATTCATCAAAACACTTAGGAAAATTTTGAAAAAATTCCATAAAATCATATTAAATTAGATTTCTAAAATGTATAAATTTTATACCCAAATAATTATTTATTTAACCGTAATTTCTAATCTAATAATTCATTTTCTTCACTAAAAAATTAATATAAAATCCACACTAATTTAGAAAATTATGAAAATTGGAAATCATCTCTAAAATAACATTTGTGGTCTACTTATTAAATCGCAAAGCATTTGGATGTCATTAAATAGGGTTTTCACATCTAAACAAGTCATAAAATCTATATAAACAAGCATAAATCATCAACATGTATATATAAACATTTTTCTCTTCAAAATCATGGCTAAATCATGCAAGATAACTTGGATTTCATTTTAAAACCGAAAACATATAGAAAAGTGAGATGTAGTCATTATTCACCTTAGCTTTATGATTAGGATGTGAGATTTGGTCTTGATTAATTTGTTTGATTCTTCCTCTTGAAAAAACTAGCTTTATCTTCTTTTGAGATTGAAAATGGTGGTCGGCCTTAGTGCATTTTCGTTTGAGAATAATGAAATGAACGTGTGTTTGATTTCCTAAGGGGTTAGGGTATAATTTTAATCATTTTCCTATTTTTCCCTTCCTTCTTTCCTAGCACTTAACTCCATATTAGTTCTTTTATTTATTCATGAGCATGGCCCGACTATCCCTTAATCTTTAATCACAAATCTCAATCATAATCAATACATTATTTTATTTTATTTAACTAATTAATTATCCTAAATAATTTCACTAAAAATATGAGGTGTTACAATCTCCCCTCCTTAAAGAATTTCGTCTTCGTAATTACGATAAGGACACCTCAAACAATCAAAATAAAACATACCATCAAAACCAATCAGGATAAGCATCTCTAATCCTACTCTCAGTCTCTCAAGTACAGTCTCTAGCATCGTCACTCCACTGGACTTTCACTAATATGATTTTCTTATTCCTTCATTCCTTCTCATCTCTCTCGACTATCCGGTTAGGCTTCCTAACTATAGTCATATCTGGTTCCACTACTAAATCCTCTAATACAGCCGGTGCTATAGTAGTGTCTGGATCCCTTACACATTTTCTCATATTAGATACATAAAAAATATCATGGACTCTTGTTAAACTACCTGGTAACTCTACTCTACATGCGAGTTTCCGAATCCTTTCTAAAATAGGAAATGGTCTAACGGACCTTGTGCTAACTTTTCCATCTTCCCAAACCCGATAACACCTTTCATTGTTGATACTTCGACGTAAACATGGTCTCCAACAGAGAACTCTAATTCTTTTCGTCTTTTATCTGCATAGCTTTTCTGTCTGAACTGAGCTTCTTTCATCCTTGCCCTTATTAGCTCAATCTTTCCTGTTGCTTCTCTTACAAAATTAGGACCACGAATCAATCTATCCCCGGTCTCTAACCAACATGCAGGGGATTTGCATGGTCTTCCATACAAAGCCTCAAACGGTACCTTTCTATACTAGTCTGATAACTATTGTTATACGAAAACTCAACTGGATATAGGTGGTCTTCCCATGATCCCCCAAAGTCCAATACACAAGCTCACAACAAGTCCTCCAAGATCTTGTTAATTCTTTCCATCTGCCCTTCTATCTACAGATGGTAAGCGATACTCGTCTTGAGTTTGGTTCCCAAGCTTTCTTGAAGACTTTTCCAAAACTCACTAGTAAACAAGGAATCTCTATCACTAACCATACTACTAGGAATTGTAGTCTAACCACATTCTTCATAAATAACTTAGCCAATACAGGTGCCGTCCTATTTGCCTTAAATAGAATGAGATAGGCATTGTTGATTAATTTGTATACTATGAGCCATATATTTTCATTCCCTCTATTAGTCCTCGGCAACCCATCAATAAAATCCATAGAGATGGAGTCTCACTTCCATAGTGGAATGTCCAACGGCTGTAGCAATCACTAGGCTTTTGATGTTCAGCTTTTACCTGCTGACAGTTCGAACACTGTTTCACCCATAAGCCAACATCCCTTTTCATCCTTCCTAGAAGAAACTTCTCTTCATATCTTGAAACATCTTCATTCCTCCTAGATGAATAGTGAACTTTGAATGGTGGCATTCCTCCAAAATCTTTTTTCTTATGTCTCCCACATTTGGAACACATAACCCACCCTTCTTCCTCAACCATCCTCTTTGGTCAAGACTAAAGTCTTTTAGATCATCGATCTCTGATCCTGCCTCAAGCCATCTAATTCTCTCAGCTGAAACTGGATCTTCTCTCTACTTAGAAGCTATCCTCTCGATCAGCACTAGTCGAACTTCTATACAAGACAACATAGCAATACCCTGACTAGAACTAGGAGTAGATCTCAACTGCACACCACAACTGGCTAAGGCTTCTAGATCCTTCCATTCTGCCAACATTGCTAACACCACATTCTAATGTTTTTTATTGAGATTATCCACTACCTTGTTTCCTTTTCCGGGTGTGTAATCTATTCCAAAATCATAAGCGACTATAAACTCCAACCATCTTTGTTGTCTCATGTTCGGCTCCTTCTAAGAGAAGAAGTACTTCAACGACTTATGATCTATATAAAGCTCAGACCTCCCTCCCAAAAGGTACCATACCTTTAGCATAAATGTAACTGCAACTAACTCCAAATTATGCGTTGGATACCTAATCTCGCGTGGTCTAAGCTGTCTAGAAGCGTAGGCAATTAATTTACCCCTTTGCATTAGTACAACTCCCAATCCTATTCCGCATGCATCAGTATAAACAACTAAATCTTGATTCCCCTCCATAACCACAAACATAGGTGCATGGGTCAATAAGTGCTTCAAGCCCTGAAATGCTTCCTCATACTTATCGGTCCATACAAACTTTATGTTCTTTCATATTAGCATAGTCATCGGCGCTGCAGTCCGAAAGAAATCCTTTATAAACCTTCGATAATATCCCGCTAATACAAGGAAACTTCTTATCTCAGTAACCGTTTATGGTCTTTTTCCAGTTATTAACTGTTTCGATCTTTTCTTGATCAACTGGCAATCCTTTCTCCGAAACCACATGACCTAGAAATTTCACTTCCTTCTTCCAAAAATGGCACTTCGAAAACTTTGCCTTTAGCTGATGCTGCCTCAGTGCCTCAAGCACAATTCTGAGATGAACTTCATGCTCCTTCTCATTCTTACAGTATATCAAAATATCATCTATAAAAACCAACACGAATCTATCCACCTCCTGGAAGATTCGATTCATCAATTCTACAAAGAATGCTAGCGCATTAGTGAGTCCGAACGGCATAACTAACCATCTGTATGGCTCATAACTTGTCCTTAACGCCGTTAAAGGAATACTATCTTCCGCTGCTCTAAGCTGATCAAATTTTGTTGTCAAATCTAACAAAGAGAATATCTTGGCCCCACTCAGCTGATCGAAAAAATCGTTAATCCTTGGCGTTGGATACCAATTCTTTATCATCTTCTCATTCAACTTACGATAATCGATACATAGCCTTAACTATCCATCCAGCTTCTTAGCGAATACAGCGGCTGCACCCAACGGTGAACTACTCGGCCTAATAGAATTCTGTCCTTCCAAATGTACCAACCGAGCTATCAACTCTCTCATCTCTTTTGGTGTCATCCTGCTTGGCGGCCTACTCACCGGTTCTGCACCAGGCACTAAATCAATCTAAAACTCAATGGCTCGTTTCGGTGGAAATCCAACTACAAGCTCAAACACAATCACGTATTCTCTAGCTATGAAAACGTAATTCAACTCATCTTCCAATTCTTTAACACCTAACAAAGCATTCACCTCGCAAATGGGGTTTTCTACGGTATAAACTATTCGTTCATTACAATCCGGGTGTCTAAGTGATATTTTCCTATCTAGGAAAAATATCCTAGCATCATAATTAATTAACCAATCCATACCCAATATAATTCCGAACCCAACAAAATCAAAACATGCAAACCGAGAACAAAGGTGTAACTCAACAGGTCAAACTCTAAGTAATCACACTTCATCCCAAGCATCGTGTACCCTCCTATCGGATTCACAACTCTTAAGGAAGTAACTAAATATATGGGTTCTACATTAAGTTTATCTACCAAACATCTAGATATAAAAGAATGAGATGCACCGGTATCAAATAAAACACTAACAGAGGTATCATGGATCTGGAGCGTACCTCCTAACATAGCCTTTTCATTCTCCTACACTGTTGGTTTTGACGCAGCCGGCTCTAATGCAAACCCGAGGCCTTTATCCCCTTTTGCTAGTCCTTTGTACTGGTTCTTGTAGGATTGATTTCACCCTAGAACGGCGTGAATAGGGTGATACTATTAATTATAAAAATTTATTGCGGAAGTTTATATAAAATAATTTCAACACATATCACAGTAGTATAATAGCAGCACAGATATAGCAGAATATAAAAGGCGGAAAATAGAACACAAAGATTTACCCAGCTTCGGCAAAACTCTACCTATGTGCTGCCCCCAAGGTTTCTACTAGCAATTAAGTAGTCGGATGCTTACACACGTAAACTCGCGACACCCTCTATCGACTAATCTAACTCTACGCTCAAAACCCTGCTAGAACTCAGCCACTGAGTTGCAAATTCTCGAACTACACTACCGCAGTTCGTCCCCTAGTCACACGACTAGAAATTACAAAAGTTTAAAAGAGAAAATACAATAAAAACAATTTAAATAAAACCCTAATTTAAATATTGAAGCTTAAATAAATAGGCCGGCCCAAAGTAAAAAATTAAATCCCTTTTCTTCTTATTATTTGGCCGGCTTTCTTGTTCTTTGATGGCTTCGACCTCCTTTCCTTTGCTCGAAAATTAAGGCTTCTGATTAGAAGCTGCCGACAATAGCTGATCAAATAAATGATATTCTCACGTAGCTCTATTGATCATTCGTTTGCTGCTTTGCTCTGGCTGCTTCTTTGTTTGAGTTCGATTCGAACAATCTGGCATGTAATTTATGCTTTACTGTTTAGCTTGCTCGAACTCGATCAGATTCGAGTTGTTGATTTGAATTTTGGTATCTGTTTTGCTCGAACTCGAATGCCCTTCCTAGCCGATGATGATTGGGTTATATGGGATATCGAATTCCTATATTTTCGTTCGTATAAATTTATTTGAATTCGTCTGATTATATGCTTGGCCGTTGATCTTCGTAAGGATGCTTGTGATGATTTCTATCCTTTTCAGTTCGTATAATTTGTTATAATTTGTTTACTTGATTAACACGGTGTTGATTTCTGACTTGGTTCGTTTGGCTCCTTGGCTACCATGTCTTTGACTTTGAACTGTCCGATTCCATTCATTTTTTGACTTCGGCCTTGACTTTGTTTTGAAATCCCTTATGACATTATTTCGGTTCGAACTGCTGTTCTTTTCTCTGTTGGCATCGGCTTCTTTAATTTTGTGATATTGAATTGCAGTTATCCTTGTTCAAAAACTTGTATCCTGCACATGTGTGTGTGTGTGTATATATATATATATATATGCTCACGTATGTATATAATTAGTTATATGTTACTTGTAGTTGTTTCTGGTTTCATGCACTGCTGTCACATGTCATTGTTTCGTCTTTGATTTAGTTCATCGTGGTTTACACTTTATATATATTTTCTGGCATAGCTTCGAGTTGTTAGTGCGCTTGTATTTTATGGCTGTTGTTGCTACTGAAATGTTGGTTGATGCTTCTTATCACTATCATCTTGTTGCATTGGTTGATTTTGACCTGATGCTTGAAGTTATGTGTGATATACTACGTTATTGCAGTTTTATTCACACTGCACATATGTTGTTTCATGTGCTTGTTCCTTCAAGTCAATTTGCATTTGAATTTAACTATCTTGACCATTTGAACTTGTACATTTGATATTTAAGTTCATTGGCCTTGCCCTTAGTTTCTTGTGCATAGCATATTGAACTAGTCAAGTTGTTCTGTTGCATTCATTCTTCACTATGATATTTGCATTCTAATACTCATATGGCTTTGAGTCTGTTTTATGTACTTTGGTTCACTGTATATTGATGTCTTCTTGCTTCACTTTGGTATTTGCAATTTTGTTTTGCATCAAGTACATGTCTAGAATGTGGTTGGACTTAAGACTGTAGCATTTCCATATGAACTGATATATGCTTGTGCACATATTCTGTTTGCACCGCTGCATTTCTTTGCTGCCTTGACTGGTTCCTGACCATAGGTGCTATGTTGTATTGTGTTGTCTGGTCTTCGACATTTCATTCGACTGCACAGTGCACTTTGTTTCAGTCTTTTATACCTGTTGATTTTGATTTGCACCTGTGTTGAATCCAGCTTATAGCTCGAGTTTGACCTTGTGCTGATATCGTGACTTTATTTTTATTGCACTTGAGTTGAACCTGACTTTTGATTTGGGTTTGACCTTGTGCTCACCTGTCACTGTAATTTTATCAAGTGTATATATCGCTGTGCACGACCTTGTGGCATGTACAGTGATACACTGTGCATGTCACAAGCTGTTCGTGTATGATGAATTCAAAATTAAATGATGACGAACAACCCAAATAACTGAGGCAAATAATATTTTCAAAATACATTTTATTTTACACTGCAAAAATATTTCTTTTTCAATTTTACTGCGTCAGTGTTTATTTTTACAGATAACTCAGATGCTGGATTCAATCTGGACTGGAGTTGAAGATAAATATGAGTGAAATGTAGTGAGGTGCAAATGTAAATAATAATTGTGATGTAATCAAATTTGTATTGTAATTGAAATTATGTGTATATATATATATAGTGAGAGCTTAAATTTGTACTATTCAAAATTGTAATAAATATTTGTTTGAATAAAATGTTTGTTTTTAATTTAAATTCAATGTTATTTATTTTATTCAGAAAATATTATTAATTATGTGAAAAACAAAATAGTACAATAACAAATACATTTAAATGAATATATATATGTTTATTATCATCAAACAAAAATCATATACTCGCATATTCAATAGTTCTTATAGTACCCAATTTGATTATAATTAAAACATCTAATCCCTTTCTTTTCAACAGCCTTATTTCCATTGTCTGTCCGGCACTCATAAACATAATGGCCTATCTATCACACTTATATCAGACCACCTCAAACTTTCCTTTCTTTTCCGCACCTCCTTTCTGAGCATTCTTTTTGTGGAAAAACTTTCTCTTTTGGCCCTATCTGACCTGGACCTCCTTCTCTTTCTTCTTCTCCAAACAAGTATCATCTCCTCATGTCTCAATGCCATTTCCACTACCATATCACACAGATCTCTGATGTGCGGTAAAGTAGCCCTAGCCAAATCTGGCTTCAAACCTCTAATGAACTTTTCATTTCTTTTTAACACTATGTCAACAGTGGCATACCCATACCAGGCTAACTCTTCGAATCTACTAGCATATTCCAAAACTGACATTTCATCTTGTTCCAGCTTAGCAAACTTCCTAACCAACACCAATTGTTTCATAACTGACATGAATCTTTTTTGAAACCTCCTCTTGAACTCTGCCTATGTCATAGTCTCTTCATCCGCACCAGTAGTTACCGTATTTCAGCAAAACAAAGTAACTCCTTGAAGCTGTCTTGAAGCAAGTCTTCTTTTCTGCTCGTCATTAGCCCCATGTCAGCAAAAATCCTCTCGCAATGTAGCAGCTAGTTTTCTACTTCGATAACATCCTTCGTTCCAATAAACAGTTTTCATCCAAGCCTAGTATAGTCTCTGCTCAAGTTAGCATATTGATTGACCATCGAAGCTTCTTGAACTCCTTCTCCAACAGCATTACTTCCAACAAATCCAACTGCGGTTCCATCTTGAACAGTGTTTATGAAAAACTGATACATGACTTCCATATCTACTTGGGGAACCCTAGCACCAACATTCTCAGCCTGAGCTTGACCTTTTCTGGCATTTGGTTGGGCATTTCCATTTGTAGTGGTGCTGTCTCCTCCTAGATTGACTCTGCCTGTTCTTCTATCCGTATTTGTATTCAAGCCTCATGAGATACAGAAGAATAGTCTAACAAAGATAAGAGTCTAGAGATAAAGCGTATACTTATATATAGCAAACACAAGTACGTTACTGTAGCGTTATCGCATACTCCGATCCTATCTCTAATTCCTAAGGATTATGTTTTCAAAAATCATTTTAGTTAAAGTATTTTATAAACCTATGCTCCGATACAAGTTGTAACATCTTCTATCTAGAGGCCCAAAGTTAAGCGCTACAGATGTTGTAGTGATCTATAATAGTAAGTTTTGTCGATTAAATAAGGATGTTAATATGAAACAAATCATAAATTTCAAAATAGAATTTTCCATTACATTTCAAAACAGATGTTTCGTATTCAGATTACATAATCCTAAACATATCCCAGGCAATGATAAAATATACTTATTACAAAATACGCCAAGAGCAACATATGAAGATGCCACTTTAGATGATCAGAGTCGTATAATCATAATTAAATTAATACATACACAATGGAATTAAACAACAAAATAAAGGACTGCAACTCCTAAATAGCTATCAGTTAGCCTCCTGCTCGCCTCTGATAGCTTTTTTGTCATCTTACCAAAACCTGAAAGAAACTCAATCCTCAGCCTACTCAAATCAATTTTGAGCACCTGAGAGTTTAAGGAGAAAACATAAACTTCGAGTCAGACATAAAGCCTACTGTGTATAATACTATACATCCCAGTTATTAATATTAAGTGAGACCACGCCGCTTAGCAGAACGGATTTTCCCTCACTAACATCCTTTTGAAACATATCATTTGCAATCTTTATCCTGCAACCAAAACTGGTCAAAACTGTAAAGCATCATTATGTAAACACACACACACACACACACACATATCAGGTAACAAACGGATTATATGTCCGAACACTACAGGTTTGTTTGGCTTACTATTAACCTTTGACTGGCTCGGGCCTACCGGACAATATAAACCAAATTAATTTAACATCTGTTAGATACTTCACTTTTGGATGGTCTATCCTTAACTTTTTGTTAAATACTTCTCTTCTGGATGGTCTGTCCCCAACTTAACATCTCTCAGAGTCACCTGATCCTAATGGTTTTACGGGTTCACCAATAACCTATCTGTATACAAATATACATTCCCTTCTATGTGTAATCATAATTTTAGTCTTACCCGTGACAAAGGCCTACACACTGTAATTTTGGACTAAATTAGCCGAGGCAAATAGCTAATGTATAGGGCACGACCCTATACCAGTCCTATATGGTATTCTAATATCCGTGTCATTTTACCTAGAGATATCTTCCTAAAATTTTCCTTAGAAACCTTTTCATCCGAAATTGATTCAAAACCTTTTAAACCAAACTTAATAAGGAAAAATTCAATACTATATGCTTTACTCAAAATCATCTTTCCATGCTATATACTTTACTCAAATCTTTGTTGATGAAAACCATTAAACATTTGAAAGTATCCCCTTTCAATCTTATTGAAAGTACCCTTTTCAAAACCATGTAAAACCCTTTCCTTTTATCTAGGCCGAAAGGCCGAATCTTTCTTTCAAAATCATCCATATAACCTTTCAGTACCATTAACATTCCATTTTTTCTTTGAAAGCCAAAAACCTTAGACATCCTTCTTTAAAACCATTCAGCTTTGCCTTTCGAAAACATAGGAAAACAATTCCTTTTAAACTTATTCAAAACAATTGGAAAACTCTTCCCTTCAGACCTTTCGAAAACATAGGAAAACCACCCCTTCAAAACCTTCTTCAAAACCCTTCGAAGGCATCAAAACCTTAAACTCTTCGAAAGCATTTGGGTTCAATTTAAAACATGTGAAAAACATTTAAAACATGTGGAAAACACCTCTCGAAACTATATAAATCAACTCTTTCGAAACCTTTGGGTTATACTTCAATCGGAATAAAAAGGTTAATTAAAGCATCTTAGTCGAAACCTTCCTTTCGAACCTGCTCCTAAGCAAAAAAGCAATGGCGTCGAAACCATCCCTTTGAAAACATGGGAAAGTGGTTTTTTTTTTTAAAAAGTTAAGTACACCTTTCGAAACGATTGGTTTCGAAAGGTAGAAAGGCGACAGCTAGGTGTTTCGACTCCTTCGAAAGCTTTACTTAAAACAAAAGAATGCAACCAAGTCAAAACTGTTCCTTTTAAAATATTTGACCCAATCGAAGGCAACAGACCTATCTCTTTCGAAAGCAAAGCAGGCGCTACCTTAGTTTAAAACAAACATACTCCAACCCTTTCGGAACCTAATGTTTCGACCAAGTACCCCTTCATCATTGTCCAAAACGCTATATACCAAGTAGCTTGATACCACGCGCTTTGGTTTCGAAACCACTGGTGGCGAAAGGTCCGAGTCGGAACCCACTGTGCCGAAAGTGGCGGAACATGCTAAATCATGTTATTTTTGTTTTTAACTTAAAAGAGAAAACTTTTCAACTAACCCGCCTTTATTTTTCAAATTTTCATTAGTTGCTAAATACTTTTCAGAAAAGTTCTGCCAATGATTCAGGAACAAACAATGATTTTATTTTACAAAATGCCCCTTCTCCTTAATTAAATATATAAAACTTTTAAGTCCATACCTTAAATAATTTTATATGTTCGTCAAAACACTTAGGGAAAATCTGGAAAAATTCCATAAAATCTAATTAAATATGATTTTTAACATATATAAATTTTAGACCTGAATGATTATTTATTTAACCGTAAATAATTTATAACCCAATAAATCATTTTATTCACCAAAAAATTAATATAAAATCGACATTAATTCGTAAAATTATGAAAATTGAAACACATCCCTAAAATAACATTTCTGGTCCACTTATTGAAATTGCAAGGCATTTGGATGCCATTAAATAAGGTTTTCACATCAAAACAAGTCATAAAATCTATATAGACAAGCATAAATCATCAACATGTATATCTAAATATTTTGCTCTTCAAAATCATGGCTAAATCAAGATAATTTGGATTACATCTTAAAACCGAAAACATATAGAAAAGTGAGATGTAGTCATTATTCAACTTAGCTTTGTGATTAGGAAGTGAGATTTGATCTTGATTAATTGGTTTGTTCTCTTGAAAAGCTAGCTTTATCTTCTCTTGAGATTGAAAATGATGGCCGACCTTAGTGTATTTTCGTTTGAGAATAATGAAGTGAACTTGTGTTTGATTTTCTAAGGGTTTAGGATATAAGTTTAATCATTTTCCTATTTGTCCCTTCCTTCTTTCCTAACACTTAACTCCAAATTAGTTCTTTTATTTATTCATTTGCATGGCTCGGCTAACCCTTAATCTTTAATCATAAATCTCAATCCATAATCAACACCTTATTTAATTTAATTTAACTAACTAAATATCCTAAATAGTGTCACTAAAAATTTGGGATGTTACAATATGATACACAGTGTTTTTGATGGTTTATCCCTTTGTTAGCTATCTTGATAAAAATGAAGTTATATCCAAATAGCTTTACTAGTCTGTAAATTATTGTTATATTGATTAACATATTAACTAAAAGATCTGAATCACTTAAAATTAGTGATCAAGCAATTATTTCGGGTTTGATGTTTCAAAGAGATCTAAAGATAATAACATTGATGTCAACATATAGGAGTAGGTCAAATACTCTCTAAGAGATTTACAAAAAGTAAAGCGTATCGTACAACAATTTTTACAATAATTTATTTACATTCTAAGGAACGCATACACCAAATCGTCGTTTTTGTCATCTTGAAAACGCCTACACCAATTAATCAATCCAAAGTAGCCCTAATGCGCATATGCACTAATTAATCAACGCATATACACCAATTAACGCGCATATACACTAAGCAATTTTCTCTCTCTCAACATTTCAATAATAAATAATTATAATAACAACCTAATTAACATTCAATAAGATATACCAAACAGTCAATGGGGTATTATACAACTATAACAACAAATTAACCCTAATTTAACAAATCAAAATTAATTAGGATTTAGGAATAAAACCTGATTAGAGACTAATGAAGGGGCTAGGCTTGTTGAGATTGGAGAATGATGAAACCGGAGAAGCTCGAGGGGGCGCGACGGCTGACTGACGACGGGAGGAGGTCGTGGTTGGGTTTTGGCTGGAATCGAGGGATTAAAAATAATGTTTCAACTCTTGGCCAGGAGGCTTGTATACATGACAAATTTCGACGGCTAAAGACGATCGCCGACGGCTTTGTTGTTTAGATTTTCGATGGCTAGCGGCCGCTGGTATATTTTATTTACGAAAACGCAATGGAGTTCGACAATTGTCGCTAGCCGACGGAAACCGCCGTTGAAACGCTCCGTCACTATTTACTATTTTTCTAATAGTGAAGTCATTCGTTTTCTACTTGAAAAGTATATCTGTAGATGTTGAACCGAAGGATAAAGTGTATGCAATGAGAATTAAAAAATTCTCCAAAAAGCCTCTTGGGGACATATCCACCATGCGTTTAAAAACTTTTGAATCTCATCATTTTCAGACGTAGGATGAATTTTCACTGTCACATGATCTGGACCTTTATGTACATACTTGTATAAATATTTGACAGATTTGATACTACTACAAACTTCAATATTTATGTGACAATCATAATTTTTCAGTAGCCATAGGCTATATGGACAACCCGTCGATTATCCATTATAATATCACCATCATTGTCTAGTGCAATGTTTATACCATTATCACGCCTTCAATAAATATGATATAAAATCATTACCTTAAATAATACATGGTGAAAATTGCTTTGGATTTTTTTGCAGCTTCCATCTTTCATACGTGGGGCTTTGGTCATTCTCTTCCACATGGCCCGTGAAGCATCTGTTTAATGGAAGCATTGCACAACTCTGATTCTTCATCACGATTCGGGATTTTAACCCTTACAACAGCATCATAATCATGGGTTATGTAATTTACCTTAGTTGTCCATAATAATGAGCATATGAGCATGGGGTAGTCCTCTTTTTTTAATTCAATAACATGAACATGTGCTGCAACGAATCCAAGAATTTGTTTATAGTGGATATCATGCTTTAATTCTTCACATTTTACACGAAAATTCTAGCAGTGAGATCTGGGTAATCTGGGAAGTTTGTCCATGTGATGATTCTGATGTGATTTCCTCCCATGTAGGATTGCATGTCATTGTAATGAATAAATCAGGCTTTCCAAACTTTTGTACTAAAGCCATTGCATCTTGATAACGTTGGTACATATCACAAGGACTTCCATTGAATGAAGAGGGTAGTATTCCTCTTCTGACTATGTTACCTATATAAAAAAATTAATTTGATATAAAATTATATAAATATATGTGTGTATGTGTATATGTATGTGTACCTATATAAAAAATTAATTTGATATTAAATTACACACACACACACATATATAGACACACGTGTGTGTGTTGAATATGCGCTTATATGATTTTTGTTTGATGATAATAAACATATATACATGCCCTCCTGGCGTTATCAACATATAATAAACATATATGCGCTTATTGTATTTCAGTTCAAAATAATTCAAAAAGATTATTATCAGATCCTGTTAATGGCCTCCTGGCGTTTTCTCTGTCGCGAGTTCCAATTTTCTTCGTGACTGTCCTCTTGCGCGCCCCTCCGCTTCTACGTCCCCCTCATGCCCTCTTCCCCTCCCGTTCTCAAATCTCTGTGTCTCCCCTTCCCCTCCTCAACTCGCTCAGGTCGCTGTTTCAGGTCCATGGACGCAGTTAACGCTCGTCCTGACTTGCGCTCACCCCAAGAATTTCCTCCCCTTCGCGCTTTTGAATCGACCCCCTCTGCTCCAACTTCCCGCCCTTGCTCTAGTGTTGCTCGAGCTGATGCAGCCGGGCTTTCAACTGTGTCTTCTTTGACGTTGTTACCTGATAATTCGACTATCCAGCTGCCGACGATATCTGATGTGAGTGTTGTTGATAGGCTCGGTTGTGTTTTGGGTAAAAATGCTTTGGATTCTAAGGTAAACGATCGTGTATTAGTTAGTATGGCAGGTGAAGCTTTCGGCTTGGATGGATCTGTAATGTCTGAAAGTTGCAAGGAAGGTGTTTGTTTGAATGCTGCTGAGGGATCTGTTCCTATTGCAAGTGCTAATTGTATGGCTTCCCCTTTGGCTATGCCTGAGTGTCGCCCTGCTGCTCCTAGCACGCCTGCACCCAAAACATGGTCATCACTTTTTACATCCATGCCCTGTAATGCGGGAGTTTATGAAGCTGTTGAGTTTGACATCGTTGAGGAAAATGGAGTGATGATCCCTCCCCCCTGTGTGATACAAGCTGGAATGGACTTTTGGTCAGGATATGTTGTTGGATTCTTTCTGGACCCTAAACATCGCCTTCATGATGTGGCAGCTGTTTGTCGTAGGGCCTGGAGACTTCAGGGTGGGCTTAAAGTTAAGATGGTTGATTCCTTGTACTATCTATTGTTCTCCTCCTCTGAGGAACGTTGTCGTGTTCTAGAGTCTGAGCCTTCCTTCTTTGACGGACAGCCTTTTATTCTTACCCCCTGGTCTCCGACGGTAGCTAGTGTTCGTGAGCAAGTTTTTTCTGTCCCTGTTTGGGTTTATTTCTCCCAAATTCCATCTGCTTTACAGCCGTTGCTAGGATTGAATTGGCTTGCGTGTAATATTGGAAAATTGAAATGTTTTGACACTAATACGGTTGCGCGTGATAAGTTTGTATTCGCCAAAGCCTTGATTGAGATTACTCCCGATAAGCCTCTTCCCACCTCTATTCCTGTCCAGCTAGCCGTTGGTCATGTGGTGGATGTTCGCGTTCGTTATGGATGGGTCCCTGACATTTGTTCCTCCTGTCTTTCTTTTGGGCATATTGAAGCTGATTGCGTACGCTCTGTTGATCCTACTGCTGCACCTAAGATCCCTCTGCCTCATCCTCCGCTAAGGAAATGGGTTCCCAAAGCCTCTTTGGTTGCTGCTGTCTCTGGACCAGCCCTCTCCTTAGTGCATCCTGTTTCCCCTGATCCTGGTGATGTTCCTCCAGTTCCCCCTACTGTTTCGGTTCTTTCTCCACCGCAAGTTGTTTGGGCTTAGACTGAACATTGTTGGGTTGATTGTCGTTCTGATATGAGATTCAATCCCGTGGATAACTCATATTTTAGATATGTCTCTGATGATTTATTGGATCTTCGATGCCTTTATTATAGTATTTTTGGTGATTCCTTGGTTCTAGATATGGATGGTTCGTTTGCTGAGATTAATTCTGTTCTACTTGCTGATTCTGCCTGGGATCGTTCCTTTGTATACTCTACTGGCTCTGACTGTTATGATCCTTCCCTTGCTGTCCTATTTCGTCCCTATTTTGGACTTATTAAGGGTGGATCTCTGAATTCTTCCAACGTTGTTGAGGGAGAGGGTTTTTCTTCCTCAGCTGAGGAGGACTAGCCGTGATATTTTTTCTTGTAGTTATGACGTATCAGTCATACTCCTGTGCTGTATTTTATTTTTATTTCACATGCATAATAGCTAAGGTGCCTCTACCTTACTCCTGTACTTCAACCTTATTACGTTCGTAATAAAAGTGGTCGGTCCACTATAAACCGTCGGCCATGCCAAAAAAAATAAACATATATACATTCGTTTAAATGTATTTGTTAATATTATTTTATTTTTCACAATTTAAATAAATAGTTGATGAATAAAATAAATAACACAGATTTTGAATTCAAACGAATATTTTATTCAAACAAATATTTATTACAATTTTGAACAGTACAATTTCAAGCTCTCACTATAACTATACAAATTCAATTTACATTCTGAACCTCACTACATATCACTCACACTCATATTTTATCTTCAACTTCATTTCAAATTGAATCCAGCATCTGAGCAATCTGCAAAAATATACACTAACACAGTAAAATTGAAAAAGAAATATTTTTGCAATATAAAATAAAATATGATTTTTGAAAATATTATTTGCCTCGGTTATTTGGGTTGTTCGTCATCATTTATATTTGAATTCATCACACACACGAACAATGTGACATGCACAGTGTATCACTGTACATGCCACAAGGCTGTGCACATCGATATACACTTGATAATGTTACAGGGACAAGTGAGCACAGGTCAAACCCAAATTAAAAGCCGGGTTCAACTCATGTGCAATAACATAAATGTCACAACTCTCAGCACAAGGTCAAACCCGAGTTTTTAAAACTGGATTCAACTCAGCGGCAAAACTGCAGACAAATACATATGGCCAAGCAAAGCATCACATACATATATACATGAGCAGATACACAAATATACATGTATGCGCTGACACAGCAGTTTTGAACAAAGGAACCAATACACAGTGAACTAAAGGAAAATGGAAAGCCTGCACCAAATCAATATAACCAAGGCCAAGCACAGTGGACTCATGTCGAAACAGCAAGTAGAATCAAGAATCGAGCAAAACAAAATGACCATGCCACCAGACTATATGAATACACAAAGTAATGACAACATATACAATGCAGAAGTGATCATCACAAGGAGGAAACTAGACTTCGAGTCACGCAGTGCACAGTGGAACGAACAACAGTCACGGCACTTCACAAATTCTACAAGGATATGAATGTAAACAAAACAAGTCGATCAAACCCAATTCAATATGACTGTAAGCAGTGCCACAAAACCAGGCAGCAAGCATACATGCAACTTGACTTTCTCACTAAATACATGAAACCATCACAGTGACACAGTACCAAATGAAACAATGAACCAGACAAGGCATAGAGCAAGTTCAAGTGAAGTCTAAGTCAAACTGCAAATGCAAACAGACCAATGATTTCACCAGAAACATGTGAACACAGCAAATACTAATATAGATGATACACCAAGTACAAGCCGAAAATAATCAACGTTCAGAAATTCACATTACAAATTAATTTCAAGTTGAACAAATCAAGTCGTGATGAACAGAGCTACAGATCAGTCAAGTGAAATGCAACAATGCAGACTCGAGCACACAAACAAAAGACTACAAGTTCACGTCCAGTCACAACAAAGAAAATGTAAAGTCGACGTTCACAGTGAAGATCAATTTCAACAGTATGACCAAAGAAAATAAACTGGTCAAAGCAAATGTCAGTGCAGTGATGAACAAGGTGTCGAATAATTCACAAATCAGAAATCAAGTGTGTGTCAAATTGAAACAGTCAATGCCAAGTCGAACCAGCAAAATCATGACCGTGATGAGCAAGGCAATTTCAAAGCCGTGAGTATCAAGTAAATCAGAAATATACGATTATGAACAAGTCAGTGAAATCTCAATCATCCACACAAAATTCAAAGGCCAGAGAAAATAATTTGACAAATTCAAATTTAATTGTACAAACGCAAATCTAGGGTTACGAACCCTATATAAACAATCATCATCGGCAATCTCAAAACCATCGAGTTCAACCAAGCATAAAACCAGCAAAAACAAAAGCATAAAATTAAATACCGAAGCAAAGGGACGAACTCGATCAACGAAGCAGCCGAATTGAGCAACAAGAAATCGATCGAGCAAGGAAACTCTCGAACAATCACTAATTCGATCGAAGTAATAACGGCTCTTCGAAAGCCCTAAATTGGATCGCATGAAAGAAGCCCTAATTGAGACAGAGGAACGGCCGCCATCTTCATATGATCGAACGAAGCAAACAAAAGGAACGGGTTAAAATATAAAAGGGGGCCGACCTTTATTTTAAGGGTTTTAAATTTGTTAAATAGGGTTATTCTGTTTTTAATTGTTTTTAATTGTATTTTCTTTTTTAAACCGTTTATTTTTCTAGTCGTGTGACTATGGGACAAGCTATGTGGCGTAGCTTGAGAATTCGCAACTCGGTGGTTGAGTTGTGGCAAGGTTTTGAGCGTAGAGTTAGATTAGTCAATAGCGGGTATAGCGAGTTTACGTGTGTAAGCGAGGGACTATCTAATTTCTAGTAGAAACCTTGGGGGCAGCACGTAGGCAGGGTTTTGTCGAAGCTGGGTATATTCTGTGTTGTTCTGTTTTTTTCCTGTTATTTATATTCTGCGATATCTGTGTTGCTATTCTGTGATCTGAATTGAATATTTTATAAGCTTCCGTAATTAATTTTTATAATTTATACCATCACCCTATTCACCCCCCTCTATGGTGAAATCGATCCTACAGTGTGTGTGTATTTCTAAAATAGACCAAAGAGAAGGGAAAATTGTCATACTTGCATTATTTTCTCCAGCATTCAATGCATCTTGAAGTCCCACATGCAATTCTGATCTAATATGACGTTGTCGAGAAAACCATCTCATTCTATCACTTTCAATTTTCATGTAACTATCCACGACAGTTGTTGTAATAAACGTCCTCCATGTAAGAAGAGAGAAGTCTCTTCTCATCGAATCTAAAGTTTATAGTTACTTAAGTTGATTAGAATTACTAGATGTTGATGCTACTTTATTTATTTTTGAATTCTAGTGTGAATACAAAGAATGAAATCCATTATATCATCAATTGTGTTTAAATTTGTCTTCAATAACTATTTTTTTAATCATATGATGATGCTAGTTGTAAATTTATAATTTTATGAATGTAAATGTACTTGGTACCTGCAGAATATAAGCATGGTACTCACGTCATGTAACAGGAGTTCCATTCACATTACGGTTGTTAAGGTTCCAACCATAACTTCCATAAGGTAGTAGGAGAGGGTATTGCAGATGGTCATAACAATCATGTGTTTCTGGAATTCTCATAAGTGCGACCCATCGTCATATGTAGAATAAAATCTTTGACATTTATAAGACTTGTCTCATCCAGACCAACTATCATTGTTGAAACTTGTGAAGATGTAGGTAGTACATACTGTTGGTGCAAAAAGTTTTTTTAATTATAAATTTATAATTATGGATCTCGAGAAGTTATGAAAATCGATGAAAGTATTATGCAAAATCATTGTTCTCATCCAGTATACGTTGTATCCTTTCCGATATTCCTCTATTCAAGCCTTCATTTTCAATTATTCGATTTTCAATTTCATGATCAGCATTATATATATATATATAGAATCTATGTCTATCTTCTTTAGGAAGTACGATTCCAATATTGTGATATATACATCCTTGAGAAGGAAAAGTGTGAATACCAGCTCTTCCACTTGTTAGGTTTTCATCAACATGCACTCCCATTGAAGTGAATGAAAATACATGTTTATATGGTTGAATATTTCTTTTGAAACGTATACCATTAGCACTTGTATCCTTATAGAGCTCCGAGAGCTTACTTGGTGAATGCACTAAGGGGAGTATGGTTCTTCCATTTGAACAACACAATGATTCACTCTCGTGTTGAAAAATTTTTGTCGAATAATGTTGACAAAATGTTGGTTGTTTTAATAAATGCTTCAAAAATGCAGTATGATCTTTAAAAATTTGCAGCATTATGAGTCCTTTCTTCTCACAGTTTGACGCCTTTATAATTGATTATTACTTTGTGATAATCGTCTCTGCTCATTGTTACATTTTGATATGCCATCAACAATATGTTCTTTATCCTCAACGGGTGTAGTTACTGTTTGTTCTCTTTGTATCATTGGGTTTCTTTCTTGTTGGTAATTATGAAATTCATTGCTCATAGTATTTACGTTTACTCCCAAAGATGTTCTTTGGGATCTTTCTATTCTTTGTTGATACATTTCACGATGTTGAGCCAGATAATTTCTTCTTTGTTCTTGAGGCGCAACTCTCCTTCGTTCTCTCTCTCATACGATGCATTTCTCTTTGTTCATCGTTGAAAATATTTTTTCTTCTACTTCGTCTCCTTTGTTTATTCATCTTTGATATAGAGTTAGCTGAAAAATGAATACGGTTATGTCATTAATTTTTTGATCTAAAATACTTTGTTTCACATAGTAATTGATGGTACTTATTAAGGTAACGATAATTATAATAGTAAAATTATTAGAATGAAGCTGAATTCCAACATCACATAAAGAGTAAGGTGGTTATACTATTTGCAAACATTAATATAAATTAAACTTTATTTCAAAAATGGAATACATAAAAACAGAGGCTGTGTAGTGATTTATTTATTAATAGTAAGAGCTACAACATCTAAAAAGTACCACTAATAGATGTTTATTTTTTTATTGTTACACGTTATAGTTTTATTCCTACATAATGAATTTTATTAAAAAAAAATTCATAATCATCACCATCCATTTTCCTCCGTCAATTTTATCTGTAAAAACATGAAGAGAAAACTGATAAGATGATAAAATTTAATTATTATTTTTTCAAAATTCTTAATTGATATATCACTTGTCACTTTAGAAGTAAATTTATCATCCTAAAATTCATCCATCGAGAGAGACTTTTTATTAGCATTCAATGGTTTCTGAACATGTGCACTATCCATCATTGAAGATGTTTATGGAGATAAATCATCTTTTTGAGCCGACATTTGCTTTGTTTAGTATCCATTATTTGGATGATAAATTATGTCGTATGCTCAACTTGATGGAAGGATGATAATGTTCTTATTATGAGTATGGATAAAGAACTTTTGTAAATATAAAATATTATCTTGAATGATATTACGAAGTGAATATAAATCTTTTTTTTAAATTACTGTTGCAGTCAGTACTGCATCGGTTTTCTCGTGCATGCTAAACATAACATGTATATTTGAAATGCAGTACTAATGCCATGCAATATAACACAATTATTATCAATCAGAGGACAGTGACTGCATAATATGAGATATTCCCAAATATGTTATACAGCGTTTTATACAAAATTCCTAAACAAAAAGTATTATTTAAGATAACATGACACAAAAATTACTATACCTTATAATGGGCGGATATGCCATTAATGTAGATGCTATATTTCTACATTGAACATTATCAGTTTACACAATAAGTATCATTCTAATACCTGGATCATGTATTCTCTGATTGCGTTTACGTAATAAGAAAATTTTATTCCCAAATATATTTATATCATTGTTTTCAGACGTTGTATAAAAGTATACAACATGCAACTATTAGATTATGCCTTCAGAAGAGTATCACAGAAGTATAATAGTGTGAAGTCTAAGCTCATCCAACCGTTGCTTTATTATCTGATGGCTCTTGTAAATGCTCTATTTGTTTTAAGAGTAAAACTGTATCCAGGCCCATAGGCCAATCTTTTGAAAATTGTATATATATTGTAACACCAGATACAACGAAATAATGTAATACATCATATTATCATTTTAAAATTCAGTGCATACTTCTCTGTTCTCTTTTACAATATTCTGATCATCTCTTAATTTCTAAATTCTGTTATGGTATCAGAGCACAGTGCTTAACAATAGTGCAAGATCCAACAAAACAATAAAAAGGAGTGAAAACCCATCAGAAAGTTGATCAGAATCATCACCTGAGTTTCATATATTCTTCTCATCAGATATTATATCATCATTTGAGAAGAGAACTCAAGGCAATTGCATTTACCGTGCCAGTTCATTAAAATACTGGCTGCAAAGGAATCGCCACTGAGTTCAAAAGAAACAGAAATCAAAAGTACAGAGAAGAATCAGAATCAAGAATTAAAAACCCATCAACTAATCAAGAAAAGTGCCATCCAAAAAGAAAGAAATCATCAGTTTATGATCATCACCTGATTTTCCTTCTCTGGTTGCACTTACCTGACTGAATCTTGACTAGATCTTGATTCTTTATCTCTGCCTAAAGATTCACTGTTTCTTATTTTGTTTTTTTTTCCACATAATTCTTGTGTCTGAAATCTCAAGATCACCATGGCAGATGAAGCAAATTCTGCAGCACCCACTAATGGCAGCAACTTGCAACACACTGTTTCAAATGTTGAAAAACTGGTCAAAACCACCATCAGCCCTCAAAGCCAACTCGTAACAGTTCATCTCAGTGAAGATAACTATCTTCTGTGGAAACTACAGACTGAAACTGCTCTACAGGGATATGGTCTTGATGAGTACATTCAAGAAACCATCTCAGTTCCTCCATTGTCCATTGCTGATCAACAAAACAAAATGATAAGTAATGAAGAATATATCAATCATCACAGACAAGACAGACTAATATGTTCATGATTATTATCATCTATTAACACAAATCTTCTTACTCATGTGATAGGTTGCAAAACAGCTTATGAGATATGGTCAACAATAGAAAGAGTATTCAATTCTCAATCAGCAGCAAAGGTGTTATATTACAAAAGACAACTTCACAATGTCAAAAAGGAAAGTCACAACATGAGAGAGTACTTGTTAAAAATCAAATCAACCGGTGATGCATTAGAAGCAGCAAATCAAAAAGTATCATATTCTGAACAAATTATGACAATCCTCAATGGACTTAGTGAAGAATATGAAGCAGTAGTGGCAGTTCTAACATCTCAGAGAAATCTGCAATCCATTGAAGATGTTCATTCCATTTTACTATCTCATGAAGCAAGAATTGATATCAAGAAGCCTCAGAAATCAGATTTATCCATTAATTTTGCAGCTAATCACAAAGGGAAAGCACAAAATAGTAATAGAAGTGATCAAGTCCCTCAAAGAGGTGGCTACTCTAATAGGTCAAGGGGTAGAGGTAGATGGAACAATAACAATAGACCAAAATGTCAAATATGTGAGAAGATTGGACATACAACAGCAAAGTGTTACTTCAGGTTAAATCTCAATTATGTTCCAGGACAAGTACAAAATATACAAAGAAATGCAAATCATAGTGCAAATATGGCTCATCTACAACCTGAAGCAAGTAACCAATCAGAGATGAAGAATTCTCAAACTGAAACCATAAGGTCAGATCATATTCAAGATGAAGACTGGTATCCAGACTCAGGTGCTACTAATCATATTACAAATAACTTGAGCAACTTAAATCTTGGAAGCAAAGAATACAAAGGCATGAATTCTATTCATATGGGTGATGACAAATCTATTGCAATTACACGCACTGGTAAGTCATATATCATGGGAAAAAAACAATTATACTTGAATAATCTCTTAAGAGTCCCACATATCAAGAAAAACTTACTAAGTGTGTCTCAATTTGCAAAAGATAACAGTGTGTATTTTGAGTTTTATCCACATAACTGCCTTGTTAGGGACATTCTAACTAAGGAAGTACTTTTGCAGGGTAAATAGTGTAAAGGACTGTACAAATTCAAAGTGGATAATTCAAGAAACTCTGTCGCGAAAAGAAAGTGGTGTAATAATTCTGAATTCAAACAGCAAGAAATGAATGAGATATTTGACAAGTGGCATTGTAATCTTGGGCATCCAAATGCCAACATTGTAAAGCATGTAATGAATAAAAATAATATTTCTTTTAATGGTATATTCTTACCTTACATATGCACTTACTGTCAGTTAGGTAAGAGTCACAAATTACCCTTTCCAGTTTCTAAAACTTGTTATAGCAAACCTCTTGAACTAGTTGCCACTGATTTATGGGGACCTGTCCCAATTTATACAGATTATGGATACAAATACTATATATCTTTTGTGGATGCATTTTCTAGATATGTGTGGATATACTTTCTGAAACCAAAAAATGAAACTCACAATGCAATAGTGCAGTTTATAGCACAAGCAGAGAATCAAACAAACTGCAGAGTCAAAATCATGCAAACTAATGGTGGAATTGAATATCTACCATTAAAGGAATATTTTAAAGAAAGGGGGATCAATCATAGATCTATATGCCCATATACATCAGAACAAAATGGGTTAGTTGAAAGAAGGCATAGACAGATTGTGGAAACTGGCCTTACTCTTCTTGCACAAGCATCTATGCCAAAGAAATTTTGGCCAGATGCATTTTCCACAGCAGTCTATCTGATTAATAGACTATCATCAAAGGTCTTAAAGTTGAAAAGTCCTTTAAAAATTTTAACTAATACTAGCCCTGATTATCATGACCTTAAAGTATTTGGCTGCTTATGTTTTCCTTACACTAGACCATATAACAGTCACAAGTTAGATTTTAGATCATCTCCCTGTCCTTTTATAGGGTATGCCAGTAACAAAAAAGGTTATAAATGTCTAAGCAGTAATGGAAGAATATTCATCTCAAGACATGTAGTATTCAATGAAACAACATTTCCTTTTAAAGAAGCAAACATCAAAGTTAACAATAAAGTGTATAATGCAAAAGAATTTATATCTTCTGTGTCTAATCCATCCATTGAGATAATTCAGGGTAAATCCAAGTCAACTCAAAGCACTATCAATCATGAAGATGTTTGCTCAGATTCTCAAAGAATAGAACCAAGCATTGAACCAGATATGGAAAATGATCAAAGAAGTTCAACTAATTTATCTGATGAAGACTCACAACAAAGAATCACTGAGGAACAAAACACTCAAATCAGCATGCAAAGGACTGAATTAGACATTCAACCTGAAAGTGAAAGAGCCACACAACAACAAAACACTGGCAAACAAAGTCATCATATGATCACTAGATCTAAGAGTGGCATTTTCAAACCAAAAGTTTATCACACTGTCTTAGATTCTGAAGAACCAACAACATATGATCAAGCCATACAAAATAAAAATTGGAAAAATGCCATGGATGAAGAATATCAGGCACTAATGAAGAACATGACATGGAATCTTGTCCCTAAGCCAAAGAATAAAAATATAATTGGGTGTAAATGGACTTACAGGTTAAAAAGGTACAATTTCTAAGTACAAAGCAAGGCTAGTAGCTAAAGGTTATTCACAACAGTGTGGTTTTGATTTCACAGAAACGTTTTCACCTGTAGTGAAACCTACTACTATAAGAATTGTTATCACTATAGCCTTGCATAGAAACTGGCCCATAAGGCAATTAGATGTAAATAATGCCTTCTTAAATGGTATTTTGCAGGAACAGGTTTACATGGAGCAGCCTCAAGGTTTTAAGCAGAGTGGGAAAGAAAATCATGTGTGCAAATTACACAAAGCAATTTATGGCTTGAAGCAAGCACCAAGAGTGTGGTTTGAGAAATTAAAAGAAACAATGGTCAAACTTGGTTATAATTCAACCAAGTCTGATAACTCCCTATTCACAAAATTCAGTAAGGACATAACAATACTTGTACTAATCTATGTTGATGATTTTATTATTACATGTAACAATGATCAGGAAATCAACAACTTAATAGAGCATCTCAACATAGAGTTTACAGGATCTTGGCAACCTAACTTACTTTTTGGGGATTGAAGTAAAAAGGCCCACTGATGCATCTGTTCACTTAAGTCAAAAGGAATACATTACTGAGATTCTACACAAAGCAAGAATGCATGATGCTAACTCTATTTCAACACCAATGGTCAGTAACTTACAGCTGTCAAAGTTCAAAGGAGAAGCATTACTCATTGACAGGCAATATAGAAGTATAGTTGGGGCACTTTAATATGCTACAATTACTAGACCAGACATTGCATATAGTGTGAATAAAGCAAGTCAGTTTATGCAGAATCCAACAGACATTCACTAGAATGCAGCTAAGAGAATATTAAGATATCTCAAAAGAACACTTAATTATGGATTAATTCTAGATGCAAGCAAATCTATCAGTATCAATGGTTATGCAGATGCTGACCGGGCCAATGACCCAGATGACAGAAAATCAACCACTGGGTATTGCATATACTTAGGAAACAACCCAATATCATGGTGCTAAAAAAAACAATCCACAATATCAAGATCGAGTATTGAAGCAGAATTCAGAAGTGTAGCAAATGCTACAGCAGGGATCATGTGGGTTGAATCTCTACTAGGGGAGTTACATGTTAAAATTGAAAATAAGACAATCATTTGGTGTGACAATCAAAGTGCAGTGCATCTTACAGCCAATCCTATTTTACACTCAAGAACAAAACATGTTGAGTTGGACATTTACTTTGTTCGTGAACAAGTAGAGAAAGGAAAACTGTATGTAAATCACACACCTTCAACTTACCAAACTGCTGATATACTAACGAAGCCTCTCTCAAGAGACAATTTTAATCGATTCAGAGAAAGACTTAAGGTCAGAAACATCGATGACAATTCACATACCAAAGGTATGTGAACTGCCATGGTCATCTGTCAAGCTTGTTTCTACATACCAGCGGAAGACTCTTCAAACATCTGTGTAAACACTTATCTATTAGAGAAAGATTCAACTTTGCTCTTCCTCATGCTGTCGCAAATCATGATTGATGTGTCTGGAAAAGATTAAGCTTCAAAACTTTAAGCTTTCCATCTATTGCAGCCATAACTGTCGAATCTGAGTAAAACCATCGTTGAACTTCAAACACTACTAGAAAAACAGTAAATTCCAACGCCCCAGTTCCAACGGCCGCCAACGGCATTTCCAACGGCATTTCCAACGGCAGTTCAAACACTACTACGTTAAAAGTTGACCGTCTACTTAAACTTGAAGAAGAAATTCCTATACTGCTCTGCAAACTGGAGAAAATATTTCCTCCGGGTTTCTTTAATGTAATGGAGCATTTACCTGTTCATCTTCCATATGAAGCACGTCTTCGAGGTCCTGTGCAATATGGATGGATGTATCCATTCGAAAGGTATGTTACTATATTGAGTATGTAAATGTTGATTTAAGTATAAATATAGTAGTTAATACTTAACCCAAATATTTTTTTATTAGGTACTTAAATCATTTGAAGAAAAAAGTGAGACAAAAAGCTCGAGTTGAAGGTTCTATTTGCAAATCATATATCGAAGAAGAAGCTTCTTTCTTTCTCTCATTATTTTAAAGACCATGTGAACTTATCATTTGTAAGTGTTCCGCGTAATGACGATCAGGCCGTTGAACAAGCTTCTTCTTCTGAATTAGTATTATCTATTTTTAAACAATATGGCCGACATGCTGGCAAAAGTGAGGAAGTATGGCTAGATGATAAAGAATACCATGTAGCACACACATATATTCTTCTTAATTGTCCTAAAGTTGCACCATTTGTTAGGTAATTAGCACATTCCAAGTTTTGTTAAATTTAATACTACACGTGTGAATAAATAATAATGTAATATATCATGTTTGTGTTTGCAGTATTTATGAATCACAAAATCCAGGTGGCGATTTAAGCAAATATTTCAGTACTTGGTTTTCGAAATACGTTTCTGATCCCACAAATAATGTGCTCGATAAAGGACTGAAACATTTGGCGTTTGGACCGAAAAGGAAAGTTAATACGTATCCAATATATTTTGTTAATGGATATAAATTCAACACCAAAGAATACGGTGCTGAAAAATTAACAAACAATACTGGTGTATTTGTTAAAGGCAGTGATGACCCTAATAATCATATAAATGATTTTTATGGCATGTTAACTCAGATATTGCAGTTGACATATTTTACAAGACCCGTGGAGGATGTTTATTTGTTTAGATGCAACTGGTTCAGCAATGTTCCAGGTTCTGGTATTAACGTTCATCCAAAATATAATCTTATAGAAATTAAACATATCTCGCGTTATCAAAAGTACGACCCATTTATACTAGCCAAACAAGCCTTACAAGCTTATTATGCCCCTTATCCATCTCTAAAAAGGGATAAAGCAGATTGGTCTGCGGTTTTTAAAACCAAAGCAAGATTTACGTTTGATGGACAAAATATTCCAGACGAACAAGCCTATCAAGCAGATCTGGAGGAAAATGCTGAAATAGCAATTACAGACGATCAAACCGATTTTGGACCTTTAAATGATGAGACAAGTGTAGAGGAAAACGACATAGAGCACGAAACCGAGTCTGAATCAGAAAACGATGAGGACGACTGAGTAATATCCGGTAATTTTTAAAAGTATTCACATTACATTGATCTCTGATTAATAATGCATTTATCTAATTTATACAATTTTAATGACAATAAGTGTATACTCACACACTCAACATGTACACAACATGACACATTTGTAGCATATTGTATTACATTTTTTAATGGTTCATCATATCATGATTATTATAATGTGTATATGTATGTATATATGGCACGTATATATATTATGTCCGGTTCCTGTTCTGGTTCTGGGTCTCGGCGACGTGGCTCTTCACGTCATATTGGAGAGAGTAGTGGTGAGCCACCAGCTCGGCCACTTGTTTATTTACAGCCTAAGGCTGATGAGACGTAAGTATCATAATTAGCGAGCATGGCATTTTAATTTTTTAATTGTACATGATATATCTACAATTGTCTAAAGTTCAATTTTATATTTAACGCAGTGGATTTGAGTTGGAGCCATCCAAAGTGGTTCCGAGCATTTCGAAGCAGGCGTACATGGCTAGGATGACCGATTGCTGGCCAAAGTGGGGAAAGATCCCCGACGACGTGAGAGAGACGATTTGGCAAGATTTTCTGGTAAGTTTATACCGCTTTACAAGATGATTAATTAAATACAAATAAATAATTAGTAATATTTTCTCATTGTACAGGGCGCCGTAGATTTGCAAGAGCCCGACGTCAATTTAGTTCAGCGACACCGGAACTCCAGGATCGCGAAGAACTATAGAGAGACTATGTCGGAGATTAAAAAAGTAGGAAAGAAGCCCAAGTGGATGAGCGCGACCGTATGGGAGAAATGGGTTGATTGGTGGAACTCTGAGGAGTTCAAGGTAAATCTACAATAAATCTCAGCATTTTTTTACCGTTTAATAAATAATTAATCATTCTAAATTTGCAGGAGGAGTCAGCTAGGAACTCGGCAAACAGGAGCAGGAATCCTGTATCACACCGTGGAGGCTCCAAATCTTTCCAGCATCACCGCGAAGATTTGGTAAATTTATCTATTATCACATTTGTATATTGATCAGTACAGTAATTAGTTATGTACAGTTAAATTATCCAAATTATCAATTGCAGGAACGAGCTCGTGGAGGCTCTGTTGGCTTAGTGGACGTGTTTGCTCACACCCACGCGTCTAGGCAAGTAGATGAGCAAGATAGGGCTACCGAGGCATATGTATGCATTTTTTTAATTTTTAATACTTACACCGATAAGTTTATTAATTTCTATCTACGCAAAATTATTACATGCTACTATTTTTCAACTGAAATTGTTTTTTTTCATTATAGTCGAGGTTGCAGGAGGCACAGGCTTATGCGCTTGAGCAGTATGGTCGTGATGCGCTGACACAGGAGGAGCAGGATAACATTTTTACCGCTGCTATAGATCCGGCGCAACGGAGTAGACGTTTTGGCTTCGGGAACCTAACGATAATTAATCCTTTTACATATGTACAAAAAATCAGCGTTTAGATATATAATGTCATAATATTGTATATGATGAGACAACCATTTTGCTATTAATTTTATTTGCAGGCTCGATAGGCTCGACAAGCTCAAAAAGACCGAGACAAAGAAGAAATCAAGGAGCTTAGAGCTATGGTTGAGCAGCTACGGGAGGAGAATCGTCTACGAGCCATCCAGGTGGAGCAGTTGGATCAAAAGCTTGCGCAGTATTTGCAGAATCATGGTACCCTTCCTTCGTCGTCTGGTGCTTCTGGAGGCGACGAGGATCCTTGAGGAGGTATGTTTTTGAGTATTTGTGTTTGAACAATGTATATATTGACTTGGAGATGTTTTGATGTTGATGGTGATGTTGTATATATTGGTACGGAGTGGGTGAGAAGTATTTTGATGGTATGATCATGGTTTAGTGACATTTGTTGATGGTATGTACGTTGATGGTATATTTTGTGATGCTTGATCGGTTTGGTTTGTTTATATTGGTGTTTTATTGATTTATGTGCGTTGTTTGTATTGATATATATATATTTATATATATATATATATATATATATATATATATGTATGTGGAATTGATTGGAAATGGAATGGAAATTGAATGGATTGGAAATGGTGTGGTGGAAGGTAAATAGGCTTGCTGTTGTACAGCAAAATAAACTCAGTATTTCCAACGGCTTCCAACGGCATATTGGCCATTCTATTGTAACGGTTTCTAACGGTTTCCAACGGCTATAAGCCGTTAGCGGCTGTTGGAAATGCCGTTGGAAACGGTCCGTTGTTTCCGTTGGAAAGCGTTGGAAGTCGTGTGATATATTCCAACGGCTATTCCAACGGCCGCCAACGGTTAAAAGCCGTTGGAATAGCCGTATTATCTTGTAGTGAAATCTATTGCCAATCTCTGACGACAATTGACTAGTATTTCAACCTGATCTCAGATTTATCTCAATCACCCCAAATTTTCTGTAAAGAGATGTTTTATTTCAAATCGCCGCAAACCCTAGACGCTCTAGGGTTTGAGGGGGAGTATTAGATTATGCCTTCAGAAGAGTATCACAGAAGTATAATAGTGTGAAGTCTAAGCTCATCCAACTGTTGCTTTATTATCTGATGGCTCTTGTAAATGCTCTATTTGTTTTAAGAGTAAAACTGTATTCAAGCCCATAGGCCCATCTTCTGAAAATTGTATATATATTGTAACATATCAGATACAACGAAATAATGTAATACATCATATTATCATTTTAAAATTCAGTGCTTACTTCTCTGTTCTCTTTTACAATATTCTGATCATCTCTTAATTTCTAAATTTTGTTAGCAACTAATGCTACAGGTGACATTAATTAAAAATAAATACTTCAACAATGATAAGCTGATAAGAGAACATGCAATCATGATATCAGTTGATGTAAAGAAATTTGAGACAATATTGTACATATTTGTACAATAGTAATATACAGCAGGCATGCTATATAAGCTTCATTTAGCTAATTCAAAGCGAATTAACATATTTTGATAGATTTGACAGTACAGGTCTACTAAATGCATATCTTAAGTGTTAAAAAAGGATTCATAACGAAAAAACATGTTACTTTGGGAATACAAATAATTTTTTATAATAAAAACGATTCAAAATATGGAAGATTTAATGGGACCGAAATTAATTTTATAATACATAGAGCACACTAATTATAATTCAACTTGTTCCTCGGTCTAGATGAGATCTTTCACTAAAATAATTGGTAAAAAAAAGGAAGATGTGATTGGCACTGACATGCACTACTTTCACTCACATGATAATATTATAAAAAACGTTAATACATAGTGTATTGCATTTCCTGTACCCTTTCATGCAAATAAAATATTATAAAATATGTTTATAATAATTGAAATGGGAGTACCCTAGGTTATCATATTTTTACATTGTGCAAAATAGAAGCATCGTCATAAACTATAACCGATGCAATTATCAGTAGAAGAAGTTAAATATCATCATTTTGTAAAAAAGTACATAAATATTTCGTGTTTCAGTATAATTAAAGTATATATGCAAATTCTTTATTAGTTATATTATCATATTATATTCGAGTTGGCTTATGGTGCTAAAAAGGAATTCAATAATTTGCACATATTTTAGAAAATGAATAAATATATTTCTTCAAAACTTCAAAGTAGATATGCAAAGTTTTTATACAGGAATGTTATCGAACTATACTACAGTTGTTTAAAGTGCTAAAAATAGGAGCTCATATTTTTGTTATAACCGTATATTCTAACTTTTTATCAATCATATCATATTGCTTCAACAATATTCATGTGTATTATCTGATACTTTCAAAATATCACATACTGATTTTTGATTGATGACACCACTGACTACTTAGGTCATAATTTTTTGTTGATTCGAGGGGGTAAATTGCATTGCTTTGTATGATAAATTTTTTTTTTTTTTTTTTGGATCATAGCATTTTGCACGATAAATCAAACACCATCTCACATATGAAAGTCAAACAAAATAAATATATCTCGATGGCTGGTCTCAAAGGTTGAAAACTTAAACTTTACATCCTCCTAGCGATGACGGAACGTAAACGAATTATATCCAATGAAATTGCAAATTTTAAAAAATGATTGCAAGGAAGCAACATGATAATGTTTTCGAAATGGTATTAAATTGGAGAATAAAAATCACAAATTTTTATCATGATCCTTTCATGCGATAATTGGCAAACCAAGAAAATGAAAGCAATAATGACAATGTTAGTAGTTCATACAGATCTTTTTGTAGGTTAAATAATTTTTTGCAGGTGTACTTGCGTTGCTGGATATAGTATAAAGAATTATAAATAAAATTATGATGCAATCTAGTTCAACAGGATATAAAATGAGAAATAGCAATTCAAACCGAGTACAGTTGAATGAATTATGATGTTGGAGGTTAATGGCGGTGAGAAGCAGCGAATAACAATAAAGAGTGGAAAACATTGAAAGTGATGGAGTGACGGAGAAAGTTGGACTGATTGTTAATGGCCAATCACATTAGTTCTAGCATTTCTCTCGCCTCTTCTTAATTTTCTCTAGATATTTGTTTAAATTTTATTATAAATACCTAATACAATGCATTAGTTTTGAATTGTTTATACGATTTTATTAATTTTACACTATTGTTTTACATTCAAAAATCTACCCTTTCTGCTTTCAGGAAATTACTGTCAAGGACAAAATTTCACAGTTTTTTAGTCTCAAAGACAGACCTTCAATATTTTATCACAAAGGACAACTTTCTGTAGGTATCAGTTTTTAGTTATTGATAGCAGTTTTTAGGTATCAGTTTGTAGTTATCGGTAGCAGTTTTTAGGTATCAGTTTTAGCTCGGTAGCAGTTTTGTTGTCCTTATAAATAATTTTGGAAAATGTTTGTCCTTATGAATAATTTTTAGAAGAATGTTTGTCCTTATGATAAAAATATTGAGGTCGTGTCCTTGAGGTAAAAAATATACAAATCTTTGTCCTTTAAATGAATTCCTCCTTCTGCTTTCTACAAATATTTTCAAAGTCCTCAATCTTCATATATAATTTACATTTAAGTCCGTATATTTAAATTAATTAAATAATTTCATTACAAATTATTTAAAAAATAATAATTAACAATTATTTGTTAATTTGTCTAATAAATAATATAGATAACCATGCCAATAAAATATCATGCTCATTGTAACAAAACGGTATAAATATGGATCACATAAAAAACAATACGAACAACTTTAATGTGTAATTATTTATTTTTATAAATTAATATTTAAATGATTGAAGTTTAAAGATCACAAATCATTACAATAATTATAAAATTTTCGCTCCTACCCATTAATTCTCTTCGTTCTTTTTGAATCCATATAAAATATCATTTTATAGTTGAGGGAATTAATTTGAAGGACAAAAATTTCTATATTTTTGTCTCAAGGACACGACCTCAATATTTTTACCACAAGGACAAACATTCTTCCAAAAATTATTCACAAGGACAAACACTTTTCAAAATTATTAATAAGGACAACAAAACTGATACCGAGCTAAAAACTGATACCTAAAAACTGCTACCGATAACTACAAACGGATACCTAAAAACTGCTATCAATAACTAAAAACTGATACCTACAGAAAGTTGTCCTTCAGGATAAAATATTGAAAGTCTGTCCTTGAGGCTAAAAAGCTGTGAAATTTTGTCCTTAACAATAATTTTCTGTAAATAGTTATCCAAAATATTATGTTAATTTTTTCCATGATTTTATATCCATATATACCGAGATTTTATAATTTCTACCGTCATTTACGAAGTTTTCATCAATTTCCTTTTATTATTTTACATTTTAATCTACGTATTTAAATTAACCAAACACTATAAATCTATACTATGTAAATAAATTCAAGTAATTAATACTCATCAAATTCTTTGATACTTTATAAACAAAATGACAATTTTAATTTATATACTGCATTAGTAGTAACACATGGTAGATATTTCTTTCAAATATAAAAATATCTGAATCACTTAACAAAAATTATAGGCATAAACAATAATAAAACGTTTAATTTATGATTGATATATCGAACATTGCATAACAAAATTTTATTTTAACAACATTTAAAGTATGAGTACCATGTTTTTACAAAATTAGCGCGTGCAATGCATGAGATACATTCTATTACTTTATTATTATTATTATCCACAATTTTAGTAAATTTTTAAAAAAAAGTTTTTCCCTTAATATCTCATGTTACATTTAAAATTCTTATCAATACAAATATGCAATTTGACATCTAAAACTCATCATCACGTGCATGCGCACCGCACATGTGCGGTGTGCATGCGCGGATGCGCATGCGCATCAAAACACACATGATCATGAATTTACTAAATATTACTTCAAAAATGAACATATTACATCTATATTTTTCTTTGAAATTTACCGTATACATAAATACTAAAATTATTTCACATGCATCGGTATATCGGTCATATTTAACGTATAATTTCTTAATTTCAAAATATAAATTACACTTATTTTAAAATTACACAAAATATTTTGAAATATAAAATTTTGGAAATAACAATAGTGTGTATACATATATACATACATTTTTTAAACGTAAAAATCAATAAAATAATATGTTTAACATATAATTTCCTTAAACTTTAGAAATATTATCGTAAAACTAATTTGAAACAAAATCTATCATTTTAAATAGTTAGAATATGAAAATATTGAATATATGATTATTTTTAACTATTCGAAAATAAATTTTGAATATATTTTACTATGAAAGCGTAACATTTTAACATGCTAAAATAAAAAAATATATGTTTAACATAGCATATTACATTGTACGTCGACTATTTAACTATGTATATTTGACAATTTCTTTTACAACATTACCGTGTGCAACGCACGGGTTACACACTAGTTTATAGGGATTGTAGAACTTTCTAGAATTAATATTTGAGGGATAAAGGTTTGAATCCTTTATTAGCATCAATGATACGGTTAAATTGGAAAGGCCTAACATAGATAACATGCATTGATTATGTCATAGTCTATCTAATAATGAATATATTATTGTATATGCATAAGTGTATAACTAATGCGGTCCAATTTTCTATAGATAACATGCCGTTGAATAGGTCATGGTTTATCTAGTAATGGATTTATAATATGTATGCAGAATTCTATATCAGATGCGGTCCAATTTTCTGTAGATAGCATGCTATTGAATAGTTCATAGTTTATCTATAATTGATGTGGTCAAATTTTGATTCAATCAAATATTCTATTGAACCATATGCGCATTTAAGGTCGTGCGCATCTAATGTTTAAAGCTACATTTTTTTCGTTTATCTTTTTTGTCTTTATTTTGTTTAAATTTCTTATATATAAGCTTGTATATATTGGACAATTTCAGAAGTTCGCGATCGAATCAAAAAAGGGGTTTCTGTTCCAACTATTAATAAAGATATGGTCAAAAATAATAACTAAAATGTGTTTGTAAGAAAATTAGAACAACAAATGAGGCTTTGGAATAAAATACCGGTAACGAACGATCAAGCACGCTACAAATACTGGTTACTAAAAAGACAAAGGTCATACTGACCGAGTTTGTACGGCAAAACAGATGTAGGATATGATCCAGTGAGAAGCATTTGGTTCTTTGGAAGACACGACATCTCGAATTGGCTGCGGTTAGAGATAGGATCTTCGCAACGCACAATCAAATACTAGCAGTATATGATGGTATGTCCACCTTCCAACCCGCCTACCCATCATCTTACCCACCACCTATTTTTATTTTCGTTGTATTTTTAGTTTTATTTGTATTTTTATTTCAATTTTTACTAATCAATGAAAATTGTCTTTTTTAATTATATTATTTAAATGCTTAATTAAAAAATAATTAAGCCTAAAAACAATAGTAAAAAATTTATTTATAATAAAACATTTACCCTTTTCAAATACCGCTTTTGCAACATAAGAACGCATTCTCATTCCGTCAAACATTCTCTTTTTATACTTCTTCAAATGTCCATTTTTTATGCTCCTTTTGTGTGCCAAAAGAATGCATCCTTGGTCTTTTTTGTCCTCTATGACAACCAATTTATTTTTTAGTGCAAGAATGGAGATTTTCAAAAAATAGAGGAGAAGTTCAAAAAAGTTGTATGATGTTTTTCAGAACAATCTATCGCGAGATCTAAATAGGACGACGTCGCTGGTAGAGGACAGGTGGATTGAGTGACGGTTAGATTTGCAGTCAATGTCATCATTGAAGGGGTGGCAAGGCTATTGAAGAACGACATGAGATTTTAAGGTGATGACTTTGATGGCGACGACTAAGGTTAAAGAAGGGACGTTTCTAGTGTTGGCGGCGAACGAGAGTTTTGACAAGCGTGGAGGAGTGCTGATTAGATATAGATGTGCTTTCTGGATGAGCAACAGTTTTGTAGTATTATTTTATGTTTTTATTTGAAAAAAACTAGCTATATATATTTCTGTTGATATTGCAATTTTATAATAGCATCTTATGAACTGTAGTATCATTTAAAGGTTGGAATGTTGAATTTATGATGATGGCATTGAAGCGTGAGCTAGAGGTTTTTTGATGCTATGGTAATGGTGGCAATGGAACAATTTTAAGTTGAGGAAATAAGTTAAAATCCAGGAATTATACTGTTTATATCAGTTTATATTGTCCGTTGAAAAAAAACAATAATAGTATATATTTCTGCTCATTACACTATGTTGCAATAGGTTTTTACGAAGTGTAGTTACTTTTTTAGACAAAGTACGTTTATCTTGTATTGTAATGTTGATTTGTAGTATAATTTTATTAATTGTGTTAGACAACCACATATTATCACAAAACCAATTGATAATGTGAAGGGAGATCTATTAGTATTTATGCATAATTTATATTGTAAGTTGTTCGATGTGGGACTAATCTCAACACGTCCCCGCACGTGTGGCGTATCATCAGCCAAACACGTGGACATTCATTGAGGGTGACGTGTGACACAATAAACCCGCTCTGTTACCATATTAGAGAATCACATATTATCACAAAACCAATTGGTGATGTGAAGTGAGGTCTCTTAGTATTTATGCATGATTTATATTGCAAATTGTCCGATGTAAGACTAATCTCAGCATTGTTACGGCCTAATTAAGTAGAACTCACCCCCAAAAGCTAGTTTGTAAGAGGGGAGTGCCTAATGAGTTATATATGCATCACCTATCCCATACTAGGCGACATGGAACATTACATTTCACCACTCTTCGAAAGTCCGATGCCCACGTCGGCCTACTCTATTCCCTTATTGACTGATTCGATGGTAGCCCTTTTTCCTTTGGACGGCTTCACTCGCCTATCAGTTCAAGCCTATAGGTTGCCCCTCCCGTGACTTGAACTTTCGTTTAGTGGTGACCTGCTTTGATACCATGTTAGAGAACCACATAGTATCATAAAACCAATTGGTTTTGTGATAATATATGGTTCTCTAACATGGTATCAGAGCGGGTTTAATTGTGTCACACGTTACCCTCAATGAATGTCCACGTGTTAGGCTGATGATACGCCACACGTGCGGCGGCGTGTTGACCTTAGTCCCACATCGGACAATTTACAATATAAATCATGCATAAATACTAGTAGAACTCCCTTCACATTACCAATTGGTTAGTGATAATATGTGGTTTTCTAACAAATTGTAATAGCATTTTTAAATGATGTTACAATGCTACTTTATAGTTGTATGTATTATCATTTTTGTTTTCACGTGTTTTTTACATTGTTTTCATGTTCAAGAAAAACCATTTCTCAACAAATGTATTGAACTTTTCACTTGCAATATTGCTATATAGTAACATTTTGTATATGTAACTTTATGGAGAATTGTTTTATTGAACTTTTTTCTATGATACTCCCGTATGGTATCATTTTCGTAGCTGACATCTTTTCAAAAACATATAATGATATTGTATGTATCATTTCTCATGAATTACAATAGCAGTTTATGAACATCACAGTATTCTTTAGATGAAGCGTGTATTTTAGCTCATATGTAGTAACATTTGTACATTATATTTTTCTAGAAAAAGTTTTTTTTAACCATTTTCTTATGATGTTACTGTACGGTATCATTTTCATTGCCAATACTTTAGGAAACATACAGTGATAATGTATAATATCATTTTTTTGCCTGTTACCGTATGATGTCATTTTTGTACATGATGGATTTTTAAAACACATTGAATGACAGTGTGCATTATCACTTTCTTACTTGCCAGCATACAGTATAAATTTTGTAGCTAATACTATTTTTAACAAAAAAGGAAAACCTACGATGATACAATGCATTATCATTTTCTTACATACTATTATTTTTTATTGCCACTGATAACGGGTTAGAATTATAGCAAGAGAAAGGGAAAAATAGTGTCGGTTAAGGCTTGAAAATCGAGGTGGCATTATAGTTAGTGGTGTGGTAAATGTTGAGATAAACTATGGTTCCGCATAGTGCGGTGTTAGTCAATGTTGTAAACAAACTATGGTTTCTAGTGATAAAGTTAAGTGTGCACCTTAAGCGCAATTATGTAATTTTGTTATATAAATTAACTTTGTAAACAACCTTATTCGCAGTAAAGATGTTTTTGGTTTTGTTTATTATTATACATGTTGTTACATTGTGGTATAAATAATGAACTAATTACATTAAATGTATAAAAGTAGAAAATCTTTAGAAGTAGTGTTTTAATCGATTGCAGTTACGAATGTGCTTGTAACCATAGGTATTGAATCGATATAAACAGAACACTAACCCCTAAGTGTTCCTAGTTAATATTTATCAAGAAAATGATATCGGTACATCCGTTGAGACTGATATACATAACGCTTCTTTTTTACAATGGATGTAATAAAGTATGCTTTGGCTATATAAACTTAACTTTATGAACAACCTTGTTCATAATAATTTATACTTTAATTTTTATCTTCTATTATACGCATTGTTATATTGTGATATAAAAGGTGGATTAACTACATTAAACATAAGTAAGTAGAAAGTTCTTAGAAGTGGTGTTTAATCGATTATGGTAACGAATGTGTTCGTAACCATGGGTATTAAATCGATATAAACAAAACACTAACTCCTTAAATGTTCATAGTCGAAATGAACGATTGAAAATGATATAGGTACATCCATTGAAACTTGTGTGTGTAACTCTCTCTATACGATAACTAATGATTTACTCATAACCATTGGAGGCACTAATGGGTCACGTACATATGGTCGTTTGGAACGTTCATAGAACTACTCGACAAGAGTCTTCTATTTGTTAATATAACTAAGTAAAAATAGATATCACGGTAACGACATACAAGTAGTCTTCTGACTTGAGGGTACTGTAGATATTATGGTAACGACATACAAGTAGTCTTCTGACTTGAGGGTACTATCGACTATAACTACCTAGGTCACACTTTGATTATGGTTAAGTACTTGGCATAACGACCGTGTTATTGTTGGAACTAGACCGGCCCGTAGCGGAAGTTATGCGCGAATTTCAAAAAATATTTCTTTATTGAATCTATATTAGGAATATAAGGTCTAATTTATTTAGAACATTTCTAAATTTCATTTAAATAAAATCTCTTATTTTATTTAAATTTATATATTATTTTCAATTTATTTAATTTATATTCTATACATATAAACGTACACATATGTATCATATACGTATATTTATGTGTGTGCATGTGTAACATAATAACTCGTATAAGAAATAATATGCCCGTATATAGATGTTGGAATTTACATCGCAATGGACAGTTAATTCATCCGATATGTACTGTATGTTGTCCAAATGTATGTATATATATAAGTTTGTTATTTATATAAATATTATAAATCTACATGTATGTATATATATATGTGTGTGTGTATAAGCAAATTTTATTTAAATAATTTTATGAAGATGAAAATATTTAAACACACGCACATATATGTATTTTGTTATATATATATGTGTGTGTATATGTATATGTATATATGTATGTATGTATATGTGTGTGTATGTAAAAGATTAGTATGACACACACACAACTATGTATTTAATAAATATTAAAATAATATTTATGCAAAAATGTGTTTAATATATATATATATATATATATATATATATATATATAAATATATAAACATGATTATAATATCTAAATTTATACATACATGTGCACACACGCACACACATTTATATATGTTTGTGTGTGTGTATGTATTAATTAGTAAAATTAATTTTTTTACTTCTAGATCATATACGCAGCATAAAAAAATTACTACATTAAAATATATATTAATCGATTAGTCGAAATATCAAAAAAATAAAATATTTTAAAAAAAACATATTTTAAAAAAATTTAATTTTCATAAAATCAAGCATGATATTTTGTTTTTTTACATAATTTTTCTTAGTCAAAAATTATTTTTTCATAACTAATTAATTTCAATCGTATATATAATGATTTTTTAAAAATATAAAAATTGATTACTAAATTCTAAATTTTTGGTCAAGTGCTTATTTCATGATAAGAAAATTTAAAAAAAATTAGAAAATAATTTCCGAAACATATTTTATTTTATATAAATTATTTAAATAATATACTAATTTAAATAATAGTAATTTATTATTTAAAAATACTTCGCTATTACCGAAAACTGTAATTATAGTAAATATACATGCATAAAATATATATTCAATTAATAGCATAATATAATAATATAAATAAATACAAACCATATTATTATAATTAAATGACAATATATATATAATATTAATTCTATATATAAAATATTTGGCTATGTATATATGATTTATATATGAAAAAAATTGTTTTTTTAATTATATACATATAACCAATCTAGTGTATGACAACATCAATCCATATAAGAATGTTAGCTAACTAACAATATAATAATGATATATATATATATATATATATAAATAATAATAATAATAATAATAATAATAGTAATATAATAGTCTAAGATTATTAGCAATATAATATAGTAAAGTCATACCTAAAACTAATGCCTTAAAGCGCACCTATTAATGGTAAACTCGCTCTCCTTTGAAAGCTTTCCGATTCGATAGATTGCTAATCCTTTAACCGGAGATCTTTGACTATCATATAATACTTGTTTTGAATTGATTTGAGTTGGATTTGCCTTAGCTCCTATGGAATGTGATCAGCCAATAATAGAAGAGATAGTGGTAGCCTAAAAAGTCATTAAACAGTTAGGGTTGGAGGCCTTTTTATAGTGGATGAAAAAGAGAAAGGTATATATCATATCTCATACCGATTCTCACTAAATCCGAGCCATCCATTTACAACCCCTCTAACATATTTTTATGTGCCCCTATAGCCTTCATAATAGCAGAATTATCACCGTATCATCATGGGATAACATCCTATTTAAGCCCAAATAAATATTTTTAATTAAATCTAATTTAATGTTTATCGATATTACATATCGATCGATATATTTATAACTATTATAAATATATTTAAAAATATTTATTCCTCAAATCATATTCAAAATTTTATAATAATATTTCATAGATATTAGTTAATTAATAATAATTATAGGCTAATTAATTTGTTTGGTCTAAAGAGAATTCATCATTCCGGTTATGTGACTTGTGGAGTGTAAATTTGGTCAGTGATTAACATCGAACCGTTCGAATGTTAATGTTCAAACGTCATTTAGCAGGTGGTGTGACATTTTGGTCAAATTTGTTGCTTACTTTATTTCGATAAAATCCAATTTTACTTTAATAAGCATTACCCGGTTGTGACATTCATTTACGCCAATTCTTTTCATTAAAACTATATCACTTTGGACTTATAGAATTTGCTAACGGTCAAAATTATAGTATCATCCATATTCAACTCTACAGTAAAAATACAAAGTCCTTCTTTCAATAATAGCAATTATAATTAACCAAAATGCTCTGGTTAGAGATTTTGACTTTGAGTTGACTTGATTTGACCGTGATACTAATCTCATATAAGTGAGGAGACGAATCCTCCCTTGAACAGCGCTTCACTTCCAATACTTCCGCTAAACCCAGCCGTAGTCACTCGATGGACGTCGTGCCATGATTTGACTATATCAAATCAGAGCTTTCATATTGAAGATCGACAGTTTTCTCAAATTTAGAGAACCGTGTAAATTAGTCGCGTCGATATTTTCAATTTGACCTTAGGTATTAACCAACATAAAACTATTAGGTGAGTCATTGCATAGTTATCCAATAACTATCAGTATGTAACATCTCGGTGCCCCTGGCTGTCGTGAGTAATACACTGCCCAACATTTGAAGAGCGTTATGTACTTTAGTCTCAATGGATGTATCTATATCCAGTCTCGATGCATCTTGACTAAAAAACATTTAAAATCGTATGTTTATATTTATTGTCATAAATTACTCACGTTACAACACATTGTAACTACTATCACAAAACACATCAGTTATGTATTTTCTACTGAATATACTTTTAATCAAATTGATAATTTATAGAATGCAATATATCAAGTATATTATAGAAAGAAAACACCTATTATTTAACAAAATTTGTAACGAGTTAGATATATGTAACAAATTACATAATTGCCCCTGTTACATATCTCTAACTCTATCAATCTCCCACTTGTACTTATGGCCAATTATAGAAACTTATTCCAATTTCTCCAATTGGTTTCCTCAAAACCAATCGGGTTTGTCCCTCGGTGAAGGGGTATGTTATTATGCTTTAATCATCTACTCCGTCAATAAACTCTCTCCAGTGCTGATAAAACACCTTTATCATGTGGAACATCTCGGAGTATGTTTCTCAACTTCCAATAAGCTCTAAGTTCTATTAGAACTATATCATGACATTGTTATCATAAAACAATGTTATAGGATTCTCAACATCTGGAATCACCCTAAACTCGGTTATAAATTTGTGCATTTATATTTATATACATTGCTTTTATTGCGGCGTCATTAAAGGTGATGTACTTAGCCTTTTTTATTGAATCAGCCTTATCTTTCATTTAGAACATTCCAACTTAAAGATTCTTAACTTGAATTTATCATAAACATATTATAATCAATATCACTTATGAAGTTTGAGTCTGAACACTTGTTCATAAGGAGTTTCTTGTTTCTATAAACAATTTTCTAGTACTTCATAAATACACAAGGACACTTCAAATAACCATTTAATAATATAAGTTTGGATTTGATATTTGCTTCATGTGTCAAATACATAAACAAATCATGATATCATAGACAACATAACATGTATGATAATTCATATTGCCGGTACATAAGGAATCAATCTTATATGCTCCATATTAAATATTTTAATAAGGTGTCTTTGCATATTATTTAGGACATTCCAACATCTTTTATACTTACTATAAAGTTATCATTTATAAATCCAGTGTCGAGTATAAAAACAACTAAATCTTATTTAACACGAGTACGTCGTTAACAAGCAGCATTGTGTTGTTTACTCATGGTTTAGAAATATTTCTGTACCTTTTTAACTTTCTTTCTTATGAGCACGCACTTCCTCTGCATTTTGATTGACAATTAAACTATTTGATATTCTTATCAAAACATTTGTTCAATTTTGATGCTTGTCGAATGACACTTTTGTATTTGTTGGATCATATTCAAAAACTCACAAATTCAATATCGCTCCCACTGACTTCGAGATGCTATAGTTATTATGTGTAATTTTTTTTTACTCTACATCATTATTTAGAATGTTACAATACATACGTACCAAAACATAAAGTCATACTATCCCATAATTTGTGAGTAAAATCCAAACCTACTTGAGCACATCGAATGGTGAATCTATTACGTTAAGTTCAACAATTGAAATCTACGATATTATTCTTATCAATGCGGCTTATTATATTCTAATTGCATTTGTCTTTCTCTTAAAGACACATTTGTGACCAAAAGAATCATATCCTTTCGGATACAACTATCAAAATCATTTTTGATAATATACTTGGAATCTATTTCGGATTTAAGCATCGTACCATATTATAAAGTTAATACTCTTACGGTATAATTAAACAATCGTGGAATATTTATTCTTGATATTGACAAAGGACTCATGGTTTCACTTTAATGTGCAAGAATACTCATTAAACGGTCTAAAGTAAATGTGTTCATTTAGGTTTGGTCAATTTTATTTCATCCCTTGTAACCAGTTTATCACTACATCATATCCAAATACATTTTTATATCAATAACTTCTTAAAGAAATCCATTCGCTATGAAGTTGGTATTTCTTGAAACAACGGTTGTTTCTCTGTTGAACATAATAGACATTGATGAACATTTTGTTAATTGAATTATATAAAATTGATTTGCATTAGTTCATAGTATATTTATGTTCACAACATAAATTAGTCATCTAATGACTATTGTTTCCAAAATTCTCTCGGGACAATTAATACAAGATCTCTTACATACAATTATTACATGCAGCCTTTCAAATCTCACAACCTGCCAACTCCTTATCCTAGGATTTGTGAGGGCTTCTTATAAACCCTTATCTTATATGATTTTGTAAACTATTCTTTAGATGATATTATTAACCTTATATACTACTCTTAAATACACACCTTATGGAAAGAACTTAACTTCACTCATCATTTATCATACTTTGTCCAACAAAGTCCGATTGCTTCTTATTAACACATCATTATGTATTACAAGCAGGAGTGACCTTTTGAGATAGAATCTTTATTCATGATAGGTACGTATAAATCTTCTTCCAATATACTCACCCATTTGATCATATCGAATCAGTTCCATCGCATGTTACATTATTTACTTTTATTTTATATTTTATGAGCTTATCTTACACTTTATATGCATATCAAATACACAAGTCCATGTATGTGATGGCTCATTGGTGAATATGATGAATTATGTGAAAATGTTTTGGTATTAATAGATTTACAATTGTATACATCTATTGTATCAAGCCGAAGAGTTCATCAACTCCTATGTCGCTCCCATTAAATGGGTGCATTCCCTAAAGTTTGAGATATAATTAAATAGTACCGTATGATTCATAATCATATAATAAAAATTATTTCTCAAAACTATTGCTTAGTATATAATTCTAAAATAACTATGAATAACTTTAGATACTTTAGTATTTTCAATGCATCACCTTTGTTGTGAAAATAAATACCACATTACAGTTTTATTTCATAACGAATATTCATAATATTCATTTTGAAATTATGTCTATTTTTCAATCAACACCAAAAAATAGTTATTATTTCATAAATAATGTTTGGTATGTTTTATGAAAATGATTTTCGTAATTTTTTGCAATCAGTAAGCGCTACATGGCATGCTTCCACTATTTCCGCCATTATTATAATAGCGTACTAGATTCAGAGGTCCACCATTCACTTAATATATATTATTTATCTCATATAGTACAACTAGTTTATAGCAGAGAGTTCTACCATCAATTGTCTTGAACTCAGAGAAATAAATCTTATAGAAAATAATTTTCTACATGAAAATACATTTCGAAATAGAAACTGTATTCCTTATTTCAACGTTAAGTATTATATATTATTATTATAATTCTCATTTCTGATGTTTCTTTATAAAGCATAAGTGATTATTCACTCACTTCATCCCAACCATACCTTAAATCACATGTACTCTTGTACATTCGATTTTTTTTTAAAAAATGTCGAACCATCCAAAAGAAAACCCTTACTACAATATTATAACAAACTCTTTACAAATATGCATTTGATCATCCTTAACATTTAAGGACATCAAATATGATGCACCTTTCATAAACTGATCAAACCGATATTTCGGTGATCGAATTCTTAGATCTTTCTTGTAGTTTTGGTCTGGTATTACATTAAATATACTGTGATCCTTTTGTAATCAATCAAATTGAATATTCGATATCACAGTACTATTGGCTTATTTCGAATGAACTAACTTCGTCGAATTATCATACATTGCGAACTGTGACCATTCCCCATATAATATTTACATGCGATAGTATATGGATCAAATATCCATAGTCTTATATTGCTTTAGAGTTCGAAACCCATAGAATGCAATGCATGGTCTCGACCAAATAAATATGTAAAAGACCAAGTTATGGATGTGTTTAGTAGTTGTAAACCAGGTGCCTACATGAGTATTGAAACATTAACATGCAAGAAGCATTTATTAGTAAGTATATGTTATATTTCTATCTGCCAATCATTAATTCAATGCATTTGAATATCTTAATTGATAAGAATTTTATATATCGTATTAAATGCACAAATTTATCATTATAGATTATTATAATATAATACAACATATGTTCTTCTCCCATTGGTTTTTTATACTTCTCTAAACCCTAAGCAAAACATAGAATTCTTCTAACTTCACTGGTGCGTGTAAGGACTTGTATATCTTGGGATTCTTGCCTTAAGAAAAGCTCAACAAATCATACTCTCATATACGATGGATAACCTCTTAATGGTTGTATCACATATAACTCCTAACACGTGATTCCTTATCCTAATCTCGCTTTTACCTTTAGGAAAGGTCAAAAAGTAAAGTGAGACTATTCACTCGAACCTATCATTTCACGGTAGCCTAAGTTTAATAAACATACATAAAGGATAGCTCAATAAATATGCGCAATTATCTTACCTCGTCTGTTTAATATATTAATAGTACTAGACATAACATCCCTAGGTTGAGGAAAGATCAATAACTAAAGAGTATGCAAGTAATCTACTAATATATAAATGATAAATGACAACTTTATATTGAAGAATTCATAACCTTTAATATATTATATCGAGTGATATCAACTTATGGAATAATGTATTTATTATGAAACACTCTCATGATTCGAGTGTCGGATACATCGGAAATCACGGTATACGTAAATTTACGTATGCATATGATGCTTAAGTCTATTTGGGTTTCTTCGATGTTCCACCTTTAGTTTATACATTCATATTATATAAGTTTTGTGATTATATAACTTTTATATTTTATATTACTTATATAATACTCTTATGTATAATGATTATATAACTTTTATATTTTATATTACTTATAAAATAGTGTTATGTATAATATTATATTAATTAAATGTTTTTTGATTAATTTTTAATTAATTAACAGTTTAATTAATTACATTTATATTAAATATTATTACATATTAAAACCTTTATAGTATGACATATATATCTTACATATATGTATACTTATTTAATTAATTAACCTTTAATTAATTAATTTAATTAATTAACCTTCAATTACTTGATCAGTTAAATAATATATATTAAATTATAATAATTTCAAATTTCAATTCATATGCATACATGTGTACTTATGTTATTTTAAACATTTTAAACAACATAACGTATATCATAACACATAATACACATATACATTTATTAATTAATTAATTATTTAATTAATTAATTTTATTAATCTTATAAGTAAATTTTAAAACTTCAAAATTAATATTTATTTTCAAACATTTTGAGTTTTTTATAATATTATAAATTTTAAAATATTTGTATATTTTGTCTTAAATTAAACTTTTAAATGTAAAATCTTATTTTTTTTAATTTTCAAATAATTTTGAAAATTAGTCTAAGGCTCAATTCAAATTTAGGCCTTTTCTATTAGAAATAACTGTGGGCTGTGAGCTTAATAGTTAACCCTAACCTGACTAACTTAGAACCCATAGGTTATTGGGATTTGATACCATTATTGGAATTAGGCCAGCACATAGTGGAAGTTATGGATGAATTTTAAAAAATATTCCCTTATTGGATATATATTGGGCCTATAATTCTAATTTATTAAAACACTTCTAAAATTTATTTAATGAAATCTCTTATTTTATTCAAATTCATAGATTATATACAATTTTATTTAATTTATATTCTATGCATATAAATGCACACATATGTATTACATATATGTATGTGTGTGTATGTGTAATATGATAACCCATGCAAGGAATAACATGCCCTTATATAGATGATGGGATTTACATCGCAACAGACATGTTAGCTCATCTAATATGTGTTTTATGTTGTCCAAATATATGTACAATATAAGTTTGTTATTTTATAAATATTATATATACATACATATATATAAAAATGTATAAGCAAATTTTATTTAAATAATTTTATAAGGATAAAAATATTTAAATACATACATAGATATATATATATATAAGTAATTTTAATATATATACATAAAATGTTTTTTAATATATATACACACTTATTTGTTTAAAAACGTATTTATAGTATATATGTATGTATGTATGTATGTATGTATGCATGTACTAATTAATAAAATTAAAAAAATTAATTTTTTTACTTATAGATCGCCTACACAGCATAGCAAAATTTTGTTGCTTTAAAAAATATATATGTTAATCAATTCGTCGAAATACAATAAAATATTAATAAAGATAATTTCGAAACATATTTTTAAAATATTAAGTTTTCAAAAAATCTAGCATGATACTTTGAGATAAAAAAATTCCTTAATTTTCTCAGTCAAAATTTATTTTCCAAAAATTAATTAATTTTAACCGTACATTATAATGATATTTTAAAATGTAAAAATTAATTTTTAAATTCTCAATTCTTGGTAGAGCGCTTATTTTATATTAGAATAATTTTTAAGAGTTAATTTTGGAAACAATTTTTATTTTATATAAATTATTTAAATAATATATTGATTTAATTAATATTAAATAACAGTAAATAATTATTTAAAAATACTTTACTATTAGCAAAAATTATAATTAAGTAAATATATATGTATTAATATATGTTCAATCATTAACATTATATGATGATATAAATAAATACAAATCATATAATTATAATTAAATGGCATATTAATATATACACACACACGCATATTAATTAATAAAATAATAATTATATGTATATAATATTTAGATGTGCATATCTGATTTATATGTGAATATTATTTGTTGTATATAATTAACAAATCTAATATGTGACAACATCAATACATTGAAGTATCGTTGCTTAACTAACAATATAATAATGATATATGTATGTATGTATAATAAAATAGTATTATGAGATTATAAGAAATATAATATAGTAAAAGAAATACCATAAACTATTGCCTTAAAGCACACCTAGCAATGATGAAATCTTTGTTCTTTGAAAGCATTTCGATTCTCCAGACTATCAATCCTTAAACCGTGGACCTTTGACTATCAGATAGTACTAGTTTTGAATTGATTTAAGTTGGATTTGCTTAAGCTCCTGTAGATGTGATCAGCCGACAATAGAAGAGTTAGTGGTAGCCTAAAATGCCATTAAACAATTAGGGTAAGAGGTCTTTTTATAGTGGATGAAAGAGAAAACGATATGGATCATACCTCAGACCAATTATCTCTAAAACTAATCCATCCGTTTACAACCCTTCTAGCCTATTTTTAGCCGCCTCCTATAGCCTTCATAACAGCCAAATTATTACCATATCATCATGGGTTAACATCCTATTTAATCCTAAATAAATATTATTAATTAAATCGAATTTAATTGCTAATTGATATCACATACCGATCGATATATTTATAATTATTATAAATATATTTAGTAATATTTATTCCTCAAATCATATTCAAATTTTTATAATTAATGTTTCATAGACATCAATTAATTTAATTAATTAATAACAATTATAAAATAGTTAAATTGTTTTTTTGAAAATTAGTTAAATTGTTTGGTCTAAAGAGAATTCATCATTCCGGCTGTGTGACTCGTCAGATGTAAATTTGGTCAGCGATTAACATCGAACTATCAGAATGTTAATGTTCACATGTCACTTAGTAGATTGTGTGACATTTTGGTCAAATTTATCACTTACTTAGTTTCAGTAAAATTCAATTTTACTTTGTTAAGTGTTAACCGGTTGTGATTATTATTTACACCAATTCTCTTCGTCAAAATTATATCACTTTGAACTTATGGAATTTGGTAATTGTCAAAATTACAATATCATCCAAATCCAAATCTAAAATCCGAACACAAAGTTTTCGGTTCAATAATTACAACTATCATTAATCGAAATGCTCTGGCCAGAGATTTTAACTTTGAGTTGACTTCAGTTGACCGTGATACTTACCCCAAATAACTTACGATACGAATCCTCTCTTGAATTGTGCTTCACTTCCAGTACGTCCACTAGACCCAACTATAGTCACCCGATAGACGTCTTGCCATGATTTGACCGTAATCAAAGCGGAGCTTTCATATTGAAGATCGACAGTATTCTCAAGTCGAGAGAACTGTGTAAATGAGTCACATCGATGTATATATTTTTAACAAGGCTAGTTGGCCTCGTAGTGGACTATCCACTTTTATTAATGAAATTTAAATAGGCGTTCTGCATATATGCAGAATAACTATAACGGTTTTTAAAGTGGCCAGACCACGTTTAACTCACACATGAGATCATCATACTTAGAACTTAACGCTTGCACCATGCAGGGTGCAGACAAATAACAGACAAGATGCACAAGGAAATCCCTTTAACATGTACAAATTTACACTGAAACAATCTCAATTTCAAAAACCTAAGGAATAGTAGCAGCTCCCCGAGTATATTCCAACATATCCAAAGCAACACCATAACAAAATGAAAACTATTGCAAGCTCGAATGCTAACAGATTTCAGCACCCAACTTCCTTGCAAAAAGCTCTAAATATGATAGAAATTTCATACCATGACATGGCCCAAATGAGCATAAGGGAATATAACAACGAGTATTTCCATGAGAAGACTTCTAAATTGCAAACATAAAGACTTAATTTCCAAGCCAAGAGACGGGTGAGACACTTCAAGTGGTTTAAAAACGCACCAATAACCCAAAAACCCATAAAAGCACTACAAGCATCGCCATAAGAAAACACACAAGTTGCACAATGTAATCACCATGATGGCCTTATGGAAGACACGATGAGATTGCAAAGCATCGGCATGTTAACTACCTAAGCATACGCATATAAATCACTTTGAGCAATGAAACCGCAAGCTTAAAATTTAACTAATGGATATCGCCAATAAATGGCAATAAGTTAACCAACAATTTACAACTCCAAACTGCAACTGCCAAAAAGACAACCAAAGTTGACAGACAGAGACCAAAAAAATGCAACAGACGGAACAAAAGCAAGACACTGGAAAAACTAAGAGTAAGGAAATAATCAAAACAGCGAAACACAGCAATGCCAAAACCAGAAAGGAACAACTCGGACTAGATCTACATCGAAGGCAAAGGAAATGGCCAAGAAATACGTCCAAACAGGGTAAGCAGTTATCTCGAGGAGTTCTAGCGTCGTTGGAAAGCTTGCGTGTGAAAAAAATGAGTTTTTAACATGATTGAAACCATAGCAGACAAATATCTAGATCTAATAGGAATGGAAGAACGCAGATTTGAGGATTATTGGTAGACCGTGAGTAGAGAAATGGAAGGCAAAAGAGGTAGGAATCCACCGCAGAAGTAGTAGATGTGACAACCCAGATTTTTAGTCGTTTGATAAATGGGTAATTATTTGAATTAAATTATCGGAATATTAATTTTGATTCATCGAATAAATAAATTTCCGACGATTAAAATACGTGAACCAATATATTAACTTAAAAAGTATATAAATTTGGAACTTGTAAAATATCTGGTACATATAGATTAATAAATATTTTAGGAAAATGTATATAAAACACCACTATTTAAAATTAAGATATAATATCCAAGAATGTAGATATAAATATGTGTAAAGTTTTATGATGTCGATAACATATACATAAGTATATAGATATACAAGTTATATATATATATATGTATATACATGTTCACCATATGAACTAATGTAAATGAACAAAATTGTAAAAGAAACTAAGTATAAGTATATGTACATATATGCTCATATGAATTAAATATAGGGAAGTTGGTAAAGGTGTGAATATATATATATATATATATATATATATATATATATGTAATATAAAAGTGTACAAAAGTAGTATATATGGAAGATAGTTATAAGCATGAAAAACACATGATGTCAAATACAAGCAAAAATATACATAGGAAGATGCAAGTATATATATAAATCCATATGAAGATATGTATGTAAACATTTTAGGAGACATCATCATAGTAATTTCTTTTCAAGCACACAAAATTTCAACTCAAGCCTACAAAACATTATATCAAATTCTTTTTCAATAATCAGATCACTTGAAGCATGGAAATCAAATCAAGTCTATCAAATAAATAAAGGGGAAAAGGAAGCTTGTTGTGCACGAAGGGAGGCTGCAGCCTACTTTCTTTATAAACATCACAACCCTTTGTTTAATTCTGATTGGAGGAAGATAACCAAATAAAAAAAAGAGAAACAAAAATCAGCAACCTCTGTTCAAATTTTGAAACCTGAAAGCATGAAGCAGAGGAAAAAGGCAAGCAGAGTTCCTCCTTTTTAACACCGTGAGTAAACTTTAAAAAAAAACAGTATTTACCCTGTTTTGAATTTCTGGGTGTAATATGATTCAAAGATCATTTGGTTCCTTCTCTGATTAGTTGTATAATGTAATGTTTAAGCAAAGTTTATTTAAGATTACAAGATATAAAATTTAAAAACATTCAAAGCAAGAATTAAGAAGAATATCAACCAGAATATTCAATTTACAGTCATATTCAAGATTTATCAGGAAATTGATTTCAACAATTAATTGTTTCAAGTATATTGCTTGAATCTACTTCAAGAATTAGGATTTTTAAAATGGAAATCTTGATTTTTAGTATTATGTATTGTGAGAAATCATTGGTTGAACAGAAAACGAATTTCGACCTTTATCTGATGATCGACGAACTGTTGATGGTCGAAGTTTTTTGTCGAGGATAGCACGTCAATCAGGGAGGCTGAAAAAATTATTTGATAGGGCTCCAAATCATCGTGGCGGCGTGGGTTGGTTGAGGAAGTTTCTAAACCTAGTTTTGGTCGTAGATGGTTTCAAGATGATTTCGCCACCATGGGGAGACCGGAGTCAATCGCAAGACAGGGGATAGCCACGTAGGGACGTGGTGCTGCTCTAGAGTGAAGCCAGTGTGTTCCAATCGTCGTGATCATCGGCGGCGAGGAGATTTTTGTCGTCTGTGTTTCATTCCAGTTTTTGATCGTGAGGCTCGTTTTCGATTAGCATTGTCGTCTTCGATTCTGGGTTATCGGAAGGAGTGGTGGAGTCGTTGACAACTTGTAGATGGTCGTGGTGACGATCGACGGTGGCCGGGGGTTCTGTGCACGTGCACGAGCACGTTTGGGCCAGTGAGTTGGCTGTGGAACTGAATTTTTGGAGAAGAAGTGGAGCGACTCGGGTAAGACTCATAGTTTTCGCATGAGGAACTCGAAGTCGTGAGTGCTTGCTAGTGACTCGAGTGTTTGGTCGAGTTGTCTGAGTGATAGGCTCGGGTTTTTTTAGTAAGGTTCGACTCGAGTTTTGCTTTGATAGTCTGGATTAAGGTAAGCAATTGGTTGTAAAGGAAATCAGGTTTTCAAAAATTTTAAAGCCAAAGTTATGTAAGAAGAATTCAAATTTATATATCAAAATCAAGTTTTGAAAGGAAATCAAATGTTGTAATAGAAATCTAATTAATGGGGTAATTAATTAAAAGATAATTTCTTAGAGTGGTAATTAATGGATAGTTAATATTGGGATATTTAAATAGTGATTAAGAGATGATTAATTACTTGGTTAATTAATTAAGGTTAATCGAAATTAATTTGGATTTAATTAATGAATGTAATCAATTAAGGTTAATTAATTAATGTGATAAATTAATGGATAATTAATGTAGTAATTAAGGTTTAATTACTCAGTGTAATTAATTTAAAGGATTAATTAATGTAAGTAATTGAAGGATAGTTAATTACCGTATGGGATTAATTAAGGATTATGGAAGTAATTAATTAAGGATCATTAATGAATGTCATTAATTAATTAAAGGTTAATTAATGTGAATGGTTAAGGATGATTAATATGTGTAATATAAAATGTTAATGTATAAAACAGTGACATCCTGTATGTTAAGTTGAATTGTATTTCATTGAATAACTTGGATTAAGATGACATGGAATTCGAAGAGACTGGAGTCGGATATTAATAAATACCCGAAACTACTTCGATTCTTATAAATTGATATATGGAATCAATAGGCTGGAATGGAATGATTTAAGTGAATTGGACCCCTTTAATCTAATTTTTTGGTACTTAGAAATTGACGTGTGATGTAAGTGATGTTTATAACGACTAGAGAAGTTGTAAATTGATACAAGTTTCCCTGGGTTTATATAAGTTGTATGCTTTTGTATTCCATGTTAGACGAGTTTACTCACGCTGGTTTCCAGCCTGACTCGGGTGTTACTTTGATGTAATGCTCGGGTCAGACCGAGTATTACAGATTTTCAGGTAAGGACGTTTGGAGCTTAGGAGGCGAGCTGGATGGCAGGAACGTATGAAGTGTTTCCACTATGATATTAATTCTGTTTATCTGAGACATGTTAATGTGTATATGTCCAGCATCCGAGTATGTGTGTAACTCTGATGTATAAAAATGTAATTGACAGATACAATATTCTTTTGTAAATTGTTATTATTTGATATTACATTTTAAACCGCTACGAATGTGAGAATCTGTGTTGTGTTTTCTGTTTTCTTCTTCTTCTAACTATCTGAAATTTTCGGGATCGAAAATTTCGGGTCGTTACATTTGGTATTAGAGCAAGGTTAAGCGAGAACCTTGGCTCTGGTGGGATTACTCATCAAGGATAGGGTAAGTGGTACCCTAAAATGTGTTGAGTGTGTGCGTGTGTGTGCGTGTGTGTGTATGAGAGCGTACTTGTTATTTGTATATAATGGTTTAAAGGTAAAGGATCTTTATATAAGTTTATATATATAAGGCAAAGGATATTGAAATTAAATAAGAATTTAAGTGGTAAATATATATATATATATATATATATATATATATATATATATATATATATCCAAGTAGGAATTGAATAGAATGTACAATTCATATAAGAATTAAATTCGGTTTCAAACTAAAATAAAATAAAATGGTTATTGTATCAAATACTGGGATGTTTGTTTCCTAATAATGATAAAGCAAAATGGAATGTGTTAAGGAAGTAAACTTTTAGATAAATATGGCTTGTAAATTGAAGTGGGGTTTTAAATTGTGAAGTTAGAATCCTAAGATTTAAAAGCATTTGAAATTTGTTTTCAAATTGTTAAAGGGAATGATAAATAATAGTCTTCAGAATATTTCTAAAAGTAATCTTATTTTGAAATAAGAAGTTGTTTGAAACTTGTTTGGAATTAAAAACCAAAGGTGTTGAAACATAAGGTATAAGTTGGTAAGAAAATCACAATATATATATATATATATATAAGAGTAAAAGTTGAATTCTTCTAATTAGGTTTAATTTATATATTAGGAAGTCCATCTAGAATTTAGTCTTTGAGAAGGATGACTAAGAGTGAAGAATGGAAGGTTAGACGCAGAGAGCAAAGAGCAGCTGCACGTGAGAATCGAGAAGAAGAAACTCAAGGGTATGAGAAACAGGTTAAGGAAAGAGCTGAACCAGGACCTTATGATAATGTCACTTGCTACAGATGTTTCAATAAGGGTCATTACGCAGTAAAGTGTAGTAAAACAAGGGAGGAATTGAAGGGTGCATTCCATCGGTTTCGCTCTGAGATCTTGTGCTTTAAGTGTCATAAGAAAGGACATTTCTTAAATCATTGCCCTGAAGTGAGGAAGGCGAAGCGTAAGCCAGTTGAACCGGTCAATGAGTCGACTATTTAATATCATTGTAAGAAGATGGGACACATTGCTAGGAATTGTTCCGACAGGCAGAAGAGGAGCAAAGCTGTGGAACGTACTGTTGGAGGCGTGAAGGTTATCCAGATTGATGACAGAGTAGAAACATTTTATGGTAAATGTTATAAGTAGGGGCACCCTGCTGAGAAGTGTACGTTCAGGCTTTGCCCTTTGGAAGGAAGTCCATAGAAAGGATTCTTGTAAGAATATTAGGGCTCTGTTCTTTCCAAACGTCTAGGTAATAGAAAGGCATCTAGATTTATGACTTTTGTAAGACTCTTATTTTGGATAAATGTATGTAATGTATGAACTACTGGTATGTAGTCAATTAATGTATGGAATTTTTTGTGGTAGTACAATCTAATGTAAAATTTTCTTTATCTATTGAGAATTGGACTCAAAATTAAATTGTTTAAAGATTTGGATTATTGATTTAAAATAAAAGTTAATCTAATTTAAGGGGTTAAATCAACAATTGGAAATTTAGCTCGAATTTATATAATTCGAAATGGGTTAAAGTTGAAATTTAGATTTCATTAGTTCAAATTGAATTTAGTTTGAATTACTTAGAATTGAAGATGGATAAGTATAAAATTCAAATGGAAAATTTGAATTGGATTAATTTGAAATAAAATCGAAGATTCAATGATTTCAAATTCAAATGGGAATTGAGACTAATTCATAGAAATTGAAATGATTTGAAATTGAAGTGGATTCAATTTGAAATTAGTCTAAATTAATTTGAATAATTTGGAATTGTAGTTAAAGTGAATATGTTTAAAATCAAATGGAATTTTATTTGAATTTGGAAAGAAACTGAGGTTAATTTAACTTGAATTGGGGATAAATCAAGTTGAAGAGAAATTGAAGTTATTCAAATTTGAATTGAGTCTATTTAAATGGAAGTGGAAATTTAAATTGAATTGATGGGGAAGTGAACAGTTTTGACTCTGGACTATTTTCAATATAAATTGTTTTAGTATAAACTTATTTTTCTAAGCTATTTAATATATACAACCTTTCTTTTTAAAGCCAAATTATTTTACATTTATATTACAATTATTTTTGGAACTATTTAACAATTTTCAACTATTCTATAAGCTAATTACTATTTTTCAACTATTTTACAAATTAATTACTATTTTACAACTATTTTGCAACTATCTAAAATTTCTAAAACTATTTAACTATTTTACAATTAGTTAACTATTTTACAGCTATTTTGCAAACTAATAATTATTTTTCAACTACTTATCTATTTTTAAAATTTTCAAACTATTTTCTAAATTCAAGCTGGACAGAGTTCAAACTGTTAATGGTTAAATACTCAATTGAGATAAGAATTAAAGTGATAATCCAATTGGGGATTAAGGCAATGGGAATAAGTGAATAAAATCGAAGTGAGGATGAATAGAAGGAAATTGATTTAACTGATAATCAATGAAGATAAATACGTAGGATGTACGTATATTATTCTATTCGCATAGTGATTTGATCCAGAGTCGAGCACAGAATTTCGAGGTAGTATTATCGATCCAAGTTGGGATTTTTTTCGCTCGATTTTCGACGGCGAACATGGATATGGATTTTTGATTGGTTCTGGATATTCTCTATCATAGTTAGGCTATGCAAGGAGAATGATGGTTTTTGATCAAGAAACCAGATCCGAGTCCGCACTAGGAAGTCGGGTAGACGATACTAGTTCGGAAGTGAAATTGTGTGATCGAGTGAGCGATTAGATTAATATAGTGTACGGATGATTTGTGTACATCGTACGGGTTTGAATGAAACTGATATTGGAAATTTCTATGATAAAAGTGACTTTATAGAGTAATCAAATTTGAATATTTGATTTTGAATAAACAAAGTTATATATCTTTGTTATATAAGATAAATCTCCCCTTGTTGAATCTACTGCCGGATGAAAATGATTTTGAAAGTGTTTGAAGTATAAAAGGAGTTTTATACGAGTTTGAAATGATCCAAAGTTTTAATTTTTTTTTATATATCTATATATATAAAGGATCTTACGAGGATCTTGGAAAAAGGTTCTGGAAACCTTTGGATTTGGAAAGGCTTTTGATTTTTGGGTAAAATCAATATTGGATTTGGAATGCCTAGTTTGAGAATTATCGATTTTGGGATAATCGATTTTGTGTAAAGGAGTTTTGTATGAGAACATACTAGGTGTATGATTTGGAAGATACTATATGTGTATAGTATAAAGTGTTTTGAAAATGGCTCTATAGAAAAAGGCGCTCCCTTGAAATGTACTTCTCAGGAGTACCACAGGGTGGTACTACCTTGAACCCTAAAGGGGGGGTTCTAAAGTTGATCCTGTGAGGAGTCCGGACAAAACTAGTTCCTGAGGATTATGAGTAGTATGTAGCGAAAGTCGAGGGAGCTAATGCCTACAGAGGCATTTGGGTTATGTTGTGACGACAGTGTAACTCGATGTCACTGTGATCTACTACAGACCATAGCGAAAGTCGTGTGTGCCGCTGAGAGCCAACAGTCTGTGTTTGATTTTATATCGGTAGACTACGACCTATGGTAACATAGCGAAAGTCGTGTGTGCCGCTGAGAGCCAACAGTCTACGTTTGATTTTACATCGGTAGACTGCGACTTATGTGGGAGTGGAGAAGTTTCATTTTGACAGCGAAAATCGAGGGCGCTGATGCCTATAGTTACATGGACTTTTGCTGTGATGGCAACGTAACCTTGGAATGTAACTGCGATCTGTTGTGGGTTCCATGGCGTAATCGAGGGGCGCGGAGTGCCTACAGTTACATGGACTTTTGCTGCGATGGCAACGTAACTCAGGATGTAACTGCGACCATGGATGGGGTTGATGATTTCCAGAGCGTTCTTACCAAGGATATTTCCTCAATTTTCAAAAAAACCATTTTATATATTTTCAATAAAATTATTTTTTTCAAAATATTTTCACTGGATGTTGAAAACGAGTCTGCCAAGCACCTATATATTTTCAGTCGTACGCCTGATCAACGTATGACCGAATTTCTGCGAGAACAAGGATAGACTTGTCAAAATATTGGGTTATAAAGTATTTCAATAAAAACTATTATAGTAATATTATATAGATTTTTAAAGTATTTTAGAAATGATCAAAGAAAATTTATCTGATTTTAAGCATTTTAATAATTCTGGCTTCGTTCCTTTTCGAGGACGAAAAGATTCAAAGGGGAGAGGTATGTGACGACCCGGATTTTTAGTCGTTTGACAAATGGGTAATTATTTGATTTAAATTATCAGAATATTAATTTTGATTGATCGAATAAATAAATTTCCGACTATTAAAATGTCTGAACCAATATATTAACTTAAAAAGTATATAAATTTGGAACTTGTAAAATATCTGGTACATATAGATTAATAAATATTTTAAAAAAATGTATATAAAACACCACTATTTAAAATTAAGATATAATATCCAAGAATGTGGATATAATTATGTATAAAGTTTTATGATGTCGATAACATATACATAAGTATAAAGATATACAAGTTATATATACATATATGTATATACATGTTCACCATATGAACTAATTTACATAAACAAAATTGTAAAAGAAACTAAGTACAAGTATATGTATATATACCCATATGAATTAAATATAGGGAAGTTGGTAAAGGTGTGAATATATATATATATATATATATATATATGTAATATAAAAGTGTACAAAAGTAGTATATATGGGAGATAGTTATAAGCATGAAAAACACATGATGTCAAATACAAGTAAAAATATACATAGGAAGATGCAAGTATCTATATAAATCCATATGAAGATATGTATGTAAACATTTTAGGAGACATCATCATAGTAATTTCTTTTCAAACACACAAAATTTCAACTCAAGCCTACAAAACATTATATCAAATTCTTTTTCAATAATCAGATTACTTGAAGCATGGAAATCAAATCAAGTCTATCAAATAAAAAAGGGGGGGGGGGGGGGGGGAAAGGAAGCTTGCTGTGAACGAAGGGAGGCTGCATCCTACTTTCTTTATAAACATCACTACCCATTTTTTAATTCTGATTAGAGGAAGATAACCAAATAAAAAAAAAGAGAAACAAAAGTCAACAACCTCTGTTCAAATTTTGAAACCTGAGGCAGAGGAAAAAGGCAAGCAGAGTTCCTCCTTTTTAACACTGTGAGTAAACTTTAAAAAAAAAAATAGTATTTACCCTGTTTTGAATTTCTGGGTGTAATATAATTCAAAGATCATTTGGTTTCTTCTCTGATTAGTTGTATAATGTAATGTTTAAACAAAGTTTGTTTAAGATTACAAGATATAAAATTTAAAAACATTGAAAGCAAGAATTAAGAAGAATATCAACCAGAATATTCAACTTACAGTCAAATTCAGGATTTATCAGGAAATTTGATTTCAATAATTAATTATTTCAAGTATATTTCTTGAATCTACTTCAAGAATTAGGATTTTTAAGATGAAAAATCTTGATTTTTAGTATTGTGTATTGTGAGAAATCATTGGTTGAACAGAAAATGAATTTCGACCTTTATCTGATGATCGACGAACTGTTGATGGTCGAAGTTTTTGTCGAGGATAGCACGTCAATCAGGAGGCTGGAAAAATTATTTGATGGGGCTCCAGATCACCGTGGCAGTGTGGATTGGTTGAGGAAGTTTCTTAACCTAGTTTTGGTCGTAGATGGTTTCGAGATGATTTTGCCACCATGGGGAGACCGGAGTCAATCACAAGACAGGGGATAGCCACGTAGGGACGTGGTGCTGCCCTGGAGTGAAGCTAGTGAGTTCCAGTCATCGTGATCATCGGCGGCGAGGAGATTTTTGTCGTCTGTGTTTCATTCCAGTTTTTGATCGTGAGGCTCGTTTTCGATTAGCATTCTCGTCTTCGATTCTGGGTTATCGGAAGGAGTGGTGGAGTCGTTGACAACTTGTAGATGGTCTTGGTGACGATCGACGGTGGCTGGGGGTTCTATGCACGTGCACGAGCATGTTTGGGCCGGTGAGTTGGCTGTGGAACTGAATTTTTAGAGAAGAAGTGGAGCGACTCGGGTAAGACTCGTAGTTTTCGCATGAGGAACTTGAAGTCGTGAGTGCTTACTAGTGACTCGAGTGTTTGATCGAGTTGTCTGAGAGATAGGCTCGGGTTTTTTTAGTAAGGTTCGACTCGAGTTTTGCTTTGATAGTTGGATTTAGGTAAGCAATTGGTTGTAAAGGAAATCAGGTTTTCAAAAATTTTAAAAGAAAGTTATTTAAGAAGAATTCAAATTTATAATTCAAAATCAAGTTTTGAAAGGAAATCAAATGTTGTAAATAGAAATCTAATTTATGGGGTAATTAATTAAAAGATAATTTCTTAGAGTGGTAATTAATGGATAGTTAATGTTGGGATCATTAAATAGTGATTAAGAGATGATTAATTACTTGGTTAATTAATTAAGGTTAATCAAAATTAATTTGGATTTAATTAATGAATGTAATTAATTAAGGTTAATTAATTAATGTGATAAATTAATGGATAATTAATGAAGTAATTAAGGTTTAATTACTCAGTATAATTAATTTAAAGGATTAATTAATGTAAGTAATTGAAGGATAGTTAATTACCGTATGGGATTAATTAAGGATTATGGAAGTAATTAATTAAGGATCATTAATGAATGTCATTAAATAATTAAAGTTAATTAATGTGAATGGTTAAGGATAATTAATCTATGTGATATAAAATGTTGTGTATAAAACAGTGACATCCTGTATGTTAAGTTGAATTGTATTTCATTGAATAACTTGGATTAAGATGACATGGAATTCGAAGAGACCAGAGTCGGGTATTAGCAAATACCCGAAACTACTTCGATTCTTATAAATTGATATGTGGAATCAATAGGCTGGAATGTATTGATTTAAGTGAATTGGACCCCTTTAATCTAAGTTTTTAGTACTTAGAATTGATGTGTGATGTAAGTGATGTCTATAACGACTTGAGAAGTTGTAAATTGATACAAGTTACCCCGGGTTTATATAAGTTGTATGCTTTTGTATTCCATGTTAGACGAGTTTACTCACGCTGGTTTCCAGCCTGACCCTGGTGTTACTTTGATGTAATGCTCGGGTTAGACCGAGTATTACAGATTTTCAGGTAAAGACATTTGGAGCTTAGGAGGAGAGCTGGATGGCAGAAACGTATGGTGTGTTTCCACAGTGACTTTAATTATGTTTATTTGAGACATGTTAATGTGTATATGTCCAGCATCCGGGTATGTGTGTAACTTTGATGTATAAAAATGTAATTGACAGATACAGTATTCTTTTGTAAATTGTTATTATTTGATATTTATTTTGAACCACTGCGAATGTGAGAATCTGTGTTGTGTTTTCCATTTTCTTCTTCTTTTATCTCTTTCTTCTTCTTCTAACTATCTGAAATTTTCGGGATTGAAAATTTTGGGTCGTTACAGTAGAGGTATTGGAACAGGTAGAGAGAGGGGAAGATGAAATAGAAGCTTAAGGAGCGATGAGGAATGACAAAAATAATTGACATTAAGAGAAATAGAAAGATGAAAAGGAAGAAGGTAGCCAGAACCCTAGCACCCCATTAACTACAGCCATACTTACCTTAATTATATCAACCAACACAAAACGATCGACCGAGTCATTCTATAATTATCCACTAACTATCAGTGCGTAATCTCTTGATGCTTCTAGTAGCCATAAGTTGGCCTATCAATGGTATGGGTTTTGACCCGAACCCGACCTATTTATGCATCTATTGATTTTGCCTTTTACTGCCTAAGCCCGACTCAGATCCGATCCGGATCAGGTATGGTTTTATCAAAACTCGGCCCGGTTAAATCCCAACCCGGCTATTAGTTTTTCGTCATATAAAAGCATGAGTGCGTAAGTTATTTATTTAACATTTTGTTTGTTTACATGTAGATGTTTTTGCATTTTTTTTATGAGATTGACTACATCACCGTCCAATTTATATGTTAACATTGTTTGTATACAAATTTTACCAAAATTGCAATTTTAAAATATGGTTTTAACATAAATATTCTGAGTTTGGTATATAGTTATTATCCAGCGGGCTTAAAAAGCTCGACGGACTAGGCTTGGATATTGGGTTGAAATACCCTACGGGTTCGGGCCGGGCTCGAGTTTTAATTATTGTACATGGATTCGAGTCCGGGTTTCATAATACCAAGACCAAACCCTGCCCATTGACAGGCCTAGCCATAAGTAATACTCTCCCAACATTTGGAGAGAGTTACGCACTTAGTCTCAACGGATTCATCGGTATCCGGTCTCGATGCATTTTGACTATGGACATTTAAAAATGGTATATATATGTTATCCCATCTTTGGTCAAAACTGGAATATCAACAAATGGACGAGGAATGGTGGATATCAGGATTGGAGATCAGTTGGAATCAAGGCCACGATTGATATCGTTAAAATTTGGTTGAACTCCGACCGAGGCAAAATTGATTGGAGATGATGTTAAGGATTAGGAAAGGCTATGTTTCAATTTTCAAGGTAATCGGAGTTCATATGGAGGAGTTATGATCGATGCAAGGTAGGAAAGGAATGGCTGTTCGAATCCATCGAGGGGTCAAGATGGTGCTCATTTCGAATCCATCAGATTCGAACCCATCAAGGTTTCTGTTCATTTCGAACCCATCAGGTTCGAATCGATCGAAGGAAAGGCACAGGGATGGTTCGAATCGATACACTTCGTATGGATTGGTATGGATTCGGCTCTGAGAGGTTCGCGTTAGATGTTGGTTCGACTCGATGGGCTTCGAATCGATCGAGTTATTGTTTTTGACACGGTTGCTTCGTATCGATCAAAGGAAGGTTTCTGGGTTCGTACCTATTGACACGAAGAGGGCGTTCGAGAAGGATACGCAGGGAGTCGACTTCATGGATTCGAAGGACTTCGGGACAGTGTTCGTATCGATTCGAAGTGATGGATACAAATAGAGGAAGAAACGTTCAACGCGGCGCAAACGGTGGATCGACCCGGAGAATTCGTGGCACGTCATCGATGCGCATGCACTTCGAGGGATTCGAAGCAATGGATTCGAAGAAGAAGGATTCGAACGAGATGGATTCGAAGGAGGTGGGTTCGAAGCATGGGTTCTAACCAAGCAGAACGCACGAAACTTTGAACTTGAATCGATCATATCTTCCAAACCGTTGATCCGAATGCTATGAAATTTTCACAGAAGCTTACATACATGTTGAAGAATGTTCTCACCAAATTTTACCTCGATTTGACATTTCCTTGATCGATTCGAACCAAGGGTCGAATCGATCCTGATGTGGGCCCGGACCTCCAGATTTCGGGCGAGTGGGCCCCCTCACGTGCCTGAAGCGGTCTTTCTAGATTTTAGGAGAAATATCAGCCTCCTACACTTATAAATAGAGCCCCTGGTCATTCAGAAAAGGGGTCGGAGAATTTGAAGAGAGAAAGCACGCCTGGACGCTGCCAGAATCACTCCATAACATCATTACTGCTATTTATTTTGAGTTTTGGACTTTGTAACTACTGTAATCATCTGTAGTCATCAAGGATAATCAATAGAAGGATAAAAACTTTAGAGTGGAGTTAGGCTGGAGATAGCCGAACCACTATAAACCTTGTGTCTCTGTTCTTTACTTTGGGATCGTTGTTTAATATTTGCTGGGATCTGAGATTTGTGTTTGAATATTATTAATTTGTATTCATACACTGGTGCTTTCACGGTATTCGGGGTTTGCGACCAATTTTGGCGCAAACACTTTGGTGCTTTCACCGAGAAAGACTAGCACCCGCTACATCTGATTTGAAAGTTGGATTTGAAGATTTTAAAGAGTTTGGATTCAAGGACAATGACTAGGCAAAATAGTAGAAGGCAAAGGGCTGAGAGAAGCCAATAGGAAGGAAGTCAACAAGCATCCTCCGAAGCTGGGGAAGGACTGGCTTCAATCTACATAACCCGAGATGAAATGGAGGCCATGGCAAATTCTTTGCAAGAGAGATTGTTGAAGAACCAACAGGAAATGATGCAGGCTTACTTTGAGCAAATGAGAGCTGCAGGGATGCAGAACCTAGGGACAGCAACAGCCGCTGTGGATGCAGGACAAGGGACTAGGGTTGTGGAACCTAATGGAGGACAAGATACAGAGCCACAAAGCAATCAACAAGGGCTTGGGGGCAAGCCCACAGGATCTAACACAGGAGGACCTTTGGAAGGAGTTCGACATGCTAGAGCTAACGTTGCTGCTAGTGAACCACACGAGGAATATGTGCCAGAGTTCCCTCGGGGGCATGGAGGGCAACCCCCAACAGACAATACTGGATTAGTGAAAATCATCAGATGAACTGTGCGAGGTGGTTTGACCAACGGAGACTTGGAAGGGGTGAGTAGGAGTCCATTTTCTCGGGAAATAAGGATGGCTCAGAATCCACCTAAGTTTAAGCTACCTAGCGTGGAGGTTTATGATGGCAAGGCAGACCCAACTGATCACTTGATGAGGTACACCAGACACATGGAGGTGCTGGGGGCATCGGAGGAAGTGATGGCCCGATGCTTTCCTTTGTATCTGACGGACCTAGCCGCAATGTGGTTTAGGCAACTGGGGGAAGGATCTATCAGGACTTGGAGGGAATTGGTGGAAAAGTTTTGGGGCAGTTTCGGGTTCACGTCAAGAGGCCGAAGAATGTGATGAAATTGACATTGGTGAAGCAAAGGATGGATGAATCGCTTAGAGCTTTTCTAACTCGATTCAGTGCGGCAGTCGCTTCGGTGGATCGGCCTGATCCATCGATGGTTTTAATGGCAGCAGCATCAGGAGTCAGGGAGGACTCGAATTTCAAGGTATCTCTGATACGAGATCCCCCACAGGATCTCGAGGAATTCTTTCACGAGGCAGAAAGGTTCCTTCGGCAAGAAGATGCGAGTACAGATTTAGAGGTGAAAAGGGTTAATGCAACTCAGGATATAGGACCATCCAGCAAAAGTTTGGATAAAGACAAAGGGAAAAGGAAGTTGGACGATGATTCTAGAAACACTAGGAAGCGATGGAAGGATCCAAAGTTTTCTACATACACAGGATTGAACGAGACGCTGGAACGGATATACATGGATACTCGGAATCGCCTTCCTTACCGGAGGCCGGCTAGGAGAGAACCAATAGAACGGGAAAGGACATCAGGAAGGCACTGCCTCTTCCATGATTTAGATGGACATGATACCAACAGCTGCAGGCACTTAAAGGATATAATTGAGGAGCATGTAAGAAATGGAAAGTTACAGCAATATGTCGGAACTCGGAACGCAACAGTGGAGCAGGAGCAACCACCAGCCACATCACGCCGTGATGATGCGAGGCCCAGGGATGATGGTCGATTGATCATCCATTGATCAGGATAATGTGAAATAAGTATCGAACTACCGGCAAGCAACTAAGTCGTTTACACATGTATGGGGACGGAGACATCCCCTAGGCATGCTCTGAATGACGATGAACTGCGGTGCTGTGGTTTGTGAAATTTATCTTTTGCTTTTTGATTGGACACTGCTTTTCTTTTTGGATTTGGTTCTGGAGTTCGGATCGAACTCCTGGTTTTTGCTTGTTTTTTGATTTGGATTTTCCACTGGATGATCGTTTTTGGTTCTGAATGTTGGTTTGAATTTCTGATTCTTTGATTTCGATTTGGATTTTCGGGATTTGGATTTTGATTGGATTTTCATCTGGTTTATGATAAATGGTCGTCGGGTATGAATTATGCCTGGCAAGGGGTGAGTCACTTTGCCCGAACGTGGTAAATTGGCTCATTCAGGTCGTCAAGTATGGACTATGCTCGGCAAGGGTCCAGAGTGACCAGGATTCGGCCTAGGACTTAGGCCCCATATTATCGATTATTGTTTCAGGTCGTTGAGTATGGACTATGCTTTATAAGGGTCCGGAGAGACCAAGATTCGGCTTAGGACTTAAGCCACGGCATTGCTCATCGTCCAGGGACACTGGACCACGGTCGTCAGGTGTGGATTACGCTTGGCAAGAACCCGGAGAGGTTATGGATTCGGATATCTACCCGGAGAGGTCCTGGATTCGGTTATTGGCTATTGGATAAGGATGGATTAGAACTCGGCTGTCAAGTTCGAATGGATATGGAATTGGCAAAGGCTTTGGTTATTGGATTTGGAATTGGACATCGACTCGGAGCAGTCAAGGATGATATACTCTGGCAATATGGCTATGGACTTTGGATATTGGATTCGAAACTAGTCAAAACATGCCTTGTTATCACAAGGCATGCTTTGGGGTCAAAGTGTTATCCCATCTTTGGTCAAAACTGGAATATCAACAAATGGACGAGGAATGGTGGATATCAGGATTGGAGATCGGTTGGAATCAAGGCCACGATTGATATCGTTAAAATTTGGTTGAACTCTGACCGAGGCGAAATTTATTGGAGATGATGATAAGGATTAGGAAAGGCTATGTTTCAATTTTCAGGGTAATCGGAGTTCATATGGAGGAGTTATGATCGATGCAAGGTAGGAAAGGAATGGCTGTTCAAATCCATCGAGGGGTCAAGATGGTGCTCATTTCGAATCCATCAGATTCGAACCCATCAAGGTTTCTGTTCATTTCGAACCCATCAGGTTCGAATCGATCGAAGGCAAGGCACAGGGATGGTTCGAATCGATACACTTCGTATCGATTGGTATGGATTCGGCTCTGAGAGGTTCGCGTTAGATGTTGGTTCGACTCGATGGGCTTCGAATCGATCGAGTTATTTTTTTTGACACGGTTGCTTTGTATCGATCAAAGGAAGGTTTCTGGGTTCGTACCTATTGACACAAAGAGAGCGTTCGAGAAGGATACGCAGGGAGTCGACTTCATGGATTCGAAGGACTTCGGGACAGTGTTCATATCGATTCGAAGTGATGGATACGAACAGAGGAAGAAACGTTCAACGCGGCGCAAACGGTGGATCGACCCGGAGAATTCATGGCACGTCATCGATGCGCATGTACTTCGAGGGATTCGAAGCAATGGATTCGAAGAAGAAGGATTCGAACGAGATGGATTCGAAGGAGGTGGATTCGAAGCATGGGTTCGAACCAAGCAGAACGCACGGAACTTTGAACTTGAATCGATCATATCTTCCAAACCGTTGATCCGAATGCTATGAAATTTTCACAGAAGCTTACATACATGTTGAAGAATGTTCTCACCAAATTTTACCTCGATTGGACATTTCCTTGATCGATTCGAACCAAGGGTCGCATCGATCCTGATGTGGGCCCGGACCTCCAGATTTCGGGCGAGTGGGCCCCCTCACGTGCCTGAAGCGGTCTTCCCGAATTTTAGGAGAAATATCAGCCTCCTATGCTTATAAATAGAGCCCCTGGGCATTCAGAAAAGGGGTCGGAGAATTTGAAGAGAGAAAGCACGCCTGGACGCTGCCAGAATCACTCCATAACATCATTACTGCTATTTATTTCGAGTTTTGGACTTTGTAACTGCTGTAATCATCTGTAGTCATCAAGGATAATCAATAAAAGGATAAAAATTTTGGAGTGGACGTAATCCGGAGATAGCCGAACCACTATAAACCTTGTGTCTCTGTTCTTTACTTTGGGATTGTTGTTTAATATTTGCTGGGATCTGAGATTTGTGTTTGAATATTATTAATTTGTATTTATACACTGGTGCTTTCACGGTATTCGGGGTTTGCGACCAATTTTGGCGCAAACAATATATATTTATTATGATAAATTATTCCTGGTTACAAGACTTTGTAACTACTATCGTAAAACATATAACTTATGGATTTTCTATTAAATATACTTTTGATTAAATTGATAGCTAAGATAGCACATTATATCAAGTATATTATATAAAAAAATACATCTTATTTCGAACATGATTGGTCAACGAATTATACATATATGTAACAAATTATATAGTTACCCCTAGGACATACCTAACTCTATCGTTACCACCATAGTTGGGTATATGTCGAACTACTTGAATTGAGACACTACCCAGGAGAGGTTTGGTCTCATTCGCTATAAAATGTCAATATCACCGTAATTGCAAAGTCAAAATCTCAGACTAGAGTAAATCGGTTAATTGATAAATGCTATTAGATTGAACCATGAACTTTAGAATGACCTACGCAATTACTACAGATACCAATAATATAATTTTTTTTTACCTTAGACCAAACTTTTGATATCTGAGTAATATGCTAATGAAAAGAATATGTGTACAAACTATCTTTAAAGGTGACCTTATTTTAAAATGGAACCACAGTTTCGTCTAAATGGTTTGTAATCGTTGAACTTGACTCTATAATGTGCTTTAGTAAAGTCCATACAAACTTTGATATTTAAATTATCTAAATATTGGTTATGGATCGAGTTCACATCAGCGAGTCAACGAATCCGCATTGTTAATTATTTTAGAGTTCGACTAACAAGATAACTAATTTATAATTTAATAATAAATCGGTACAAATGTGTATTAATATTATATAGGTATTTTAATTATTTAATGCAAACTTAAAATCGAACATAATGATGTAATGGCTTGATTAAAATTAATTAATTAAACGGTGGTTCAAATAAGAGTCGAAGCGGTATTTGACCTTGCTTATTCAATACGAAGATCGACATCAGTAGGGGATGTTTGAGGGCTTTACCAAGTCTTATAAGACAAGAGAGATTGGCGGAGAAAAGGGTGTATTCCCTTAGCTATAAATAGAATAGCCTCAACTCTATTTTAGTACATTTTTTCTTTAGCTTTCTCTTTGCATAGTCACATATACCTAGCCCTCTACCATTGGTAAGGCAACCATTTTAGCCTTGCAATCTAAAGAGAAGGAAGAGATAATGAAGCTTTAAGAGAAAGTAATTTGCAAACAACATGCTAGTCTCCTCATAAGGTTTTCAGGGGATAGGTATAAATTCAAATCTTCACACACACATATCCTTTAATAGATGTTACTATAATTATCATCACCCTTTTATTTTATTCAGCCATAATTTAATTTTTTTATTGTATTTTGAAAATCATTTATTATTTAAAACACTTTTTGAATATAAGTATCATTTTAAATATACAAACATATACTATAATATATATATATGTATATCACTAAATTTTATTCTCGAAAAAATGTAATTTTTTTATTTTTAAGTGTTATATTTATATAACAACAATTTAAACAAAATCAACCTTTTAGTGTTGTTTTTGGTTTTTAATTCATAAAAAATAGTAATTTTTTTCTAATCTTTACTCTTTAAGATACTTTAAAAAGGTTTTATTATATATATATATATATATATATATATATCCATATGTATATATATAATTAAATATCCACATTAATATTTCATTAAAAAGATCTGAATCTTAATAGTAAATATGTGTGTATGTGTATTATATCTATTATTAATAAGTCAAAATATTTAAAAATTGAATTTTTGAATTATTCAACTATATTAGATTTTTGGCGAGATTTAAATTAATCTAAACAAATAGCTAACAACTACAGTTAAGTCAACTATTTAAATCTGAATTTTTAATCTATTTATTAATAGCGGAAACTAAATTCAACAGATACACACACATGTATATATATAATATATATAATTTATTTAATATGTACCTTACAACAACAAAAAATAATTTTATATTTGTATATAATTCAAATTATAGATTTATATACATGTATTTTTTCTAGCATGTTTTGATTATAAACATATTTATAAAATATTAATGGCTAGTAAATCATTTCATTTTGCATAAGCATAAATACAATATCATGTGATTCATTTTATGATATTAAGTTAGCACTTATTTATCACATATGACGTCTTATTGGCCGTAGGACACAAATATTTATTTTTCGATGAGCCCCTAAGATACTTTATATATTTATATTGTTGTGATGCTCATATTATGAATATGAATGTCAAAACATATTAAAACATATATTTAAAAAAATAGCAAATTAATTATTAATAAAATTATTTTAAACATTAACAATAAATAAATATTCTAATCAAATTAAATAAATTAAAATGTTATCAAAACTCTTTTATCAATTACATGCTACATTTGGTTTGGTATAAATAAAATATTATTTACACAAACATAAAATAAAGGCTGTGTTAATTTAATAAAAGTTAAATTTTTTGAATTCACCCTTTTACCTCCATTGTCAGTGCATCTGATCAAACAATGGTATCGGAGTCCGCGTTGTGTTTGTCTGAATAAATTAACCAATACATGTGGCTCTATTTGTAGAAAAGTTAATGTGGATGGATTTTTTAGAAAATGTGTTTAAACTAAGGAGAATGTTGCTCTAATTAAAGACCATTATAGGTGGAAAGCCTCTCGATCTTTTGACTTTTACTAGGTTCGTCAAAATGGTATATTTTAAGACATGCCCTTGTAGAAGACTTAAAAGTATTCTTAAGTCATATGTTAATTCAGAATCATGTTTTAATATTATAAAATTAATTTAAGTTTTTTTTGAATTTGAATAATTATATGATGCAAATTTAAAATAAATAAATAAATGTTATGTTTATAAATTAATTAAATCATTTAGTTACTAAAATAATACATATGAATACATATATATAGCTTAAAAAATTATAAATGTTATAATAATTAAATTTAAATATATTATATGTATTAAGAAAAATATAAGGTTAAAAATAAATGAAACCCATGAGACTTAAGGGAATATACATTCGATGTGTATGTAAAAGATATGTGATATCATGAGTTATAACTGTTACTCTTGTCTGTTAAATACTCAATATTAATTTACAAAATTAATGTTAAATTATGAATTTAAATTGATAATACTCTCTATGATTTATAATACAAATAGAGTACCTTGCAATCTATGGTTGTTGAGCAAACATAAGCCATAGAATATCTAAGATGATGTTTATACCATCTCTAGATAATTAAGAACGTTTATGTAACTATGTCTAACAAACTCAAAGGTTACATAAATCCCCTTACAATATTGTGAAATGGTTGGTCTTGGGTATAAATCAAGGTCGTAAAGATGACTAGGAGCATAGCTAAGATATGTTAGGAGTTATATATGAGATATAACTAGTAAAGTGTTACTTGCCATTTATGGGGACTATAATTGTTGAACAAACTCAAGATCGTAGTAACATGATAAACCAATCCTAACACCCACTGAAGGAACTTATAAAATGTTCGAATATCATTTAGGTTTCTTGAGAAATGTAGAATTAAACGGGAGCCTTATTAGATAAATATAATAAATCAATCTAATTAGAATAAGAACATATGCGATGATATCTAACTTAATATAATGAATTTGCATAGATCAAATAGCAACGATGAAGCTATTTTAAAAAAATACACACTTAATGTCACAAACTATAAGGACTAACTAAGAAATGTTAAGATAGCGCTCACTTATGAAAAGCTCTAGTACATTGCCGCCACAGAGCCATTAACTAAACCAGATAAAGATGCCATGCCCAAATAGATTAAGGATTATGCAGATTTGTTAATAGACCATGAACTTGCTCATTGGTACGTGTTGTCTGCCATGAGTGTTGAACTCCATAGATAACAAGAAAACATGAATATTCATAAAATATTCAAAACCTACAAAAGTTGTAATATGAGCGGTCTCATACCATGTGGTATGAGATTTCACGGAAATTATTTCAAATTCAAATGAGCAAGGGAAACTTAATCCAAGATCATGTACTCAGCATGATTGGATACGTTGAACGATTGGCCGAGCTTGGCACTGCACTTTATACAGAGCTTCGTACCGACTTGATTCTTGGGTCGTTAACTCCATAGTCCTATCCGTTCAAATTGAACGTCAATATGAAATCACTAGTGTATCGTTATAGACCTCCTTTATATGTCAAGGATAGGTGAGAGTAAGGTCATGAATGAACCAAGTGCAGTGCTAGCTGTCAATGGTGGCTTTTCCTTAAATGGTTTGAATAAAGTAAAAGTAAGTTTTGTTGGAATTAGGCCAGTCCATAGCTGAAGAAATGAGTGAATTTTTTTTCCATTTTGGTTTTTTAGTAGGCCCATGATGTAACGACCCAGAAATTTTAGTAATTAAAATTTGAATATTTAATTAATTTTAAATATTAATAAGTGAATTTATAAGTCAAATAAATTTTATTTTGACTAATTGGATTTAATTGAATAATTAAATCAATAATTTAATCTGTGAAATTATGGAAATAATTGAAAATTGGGTTAAATATGATTGAAAATGATTTGTAAAATTTTATTTTATCATATTGAAGTTAGAACGATATTTTAGAACTTTTAAAATCGAATTAAAAGTTAATTTGTGAAAATTGAATATTTTAATATTTAATCGACTAGTGAAATTAGTCAATTTTTGAACAGTCTCAGAATTGGACGAGACTAGTTCCATTGGATCCGTAATAGTTAGTTATTACCGGATTTCAAATTTCGTGGCAATCAGAGTTATCGTTTGATCGTGGCAGCTCGAAACGCATCGAATTATTTTTAATATTAATTTGGCGAGTTAAAATAGCCATTTTTCAAACAGTCTCGGATTTCGACGAAACCAGTTTCATCGGATCCGTAATGTGATATTATTGTAAGGTTCAAATTTTATGTCAATCGGATTTACCGTTTGTCCGGTACAAATTAAAACGCCTAGAAAATCGTTTAAATCGGTTTAATTTAAATTGAACGTTTATTGCCATAACTCGCACAGATGATCGAATTAGCTTCCGAAACCTGTTCCATTGTGTCCTGAACGCGGGGTAAACCCTAGAAACGCTGGTTATGGCACGTAAATCGGAGTTCGTAATTTCCGGAATGAATAGTGTCGTTCGATTCCCTATAAATAGCCCCCTCTCTCACAAGAAAATAAAAATAAAAATAAAACTAAACCCTAATTTTAGCCAGCCGCCACTTAAAGCCATCAATGGCCGAAATTCCATATACTTCTCCCTCCAATTTCTTCCCATCCACACTTTAATTCGAGAAGTGTTCAACTAATGAAAGGAAGAGCATTGTGAGGGCTTCCAATCTGTACGGCTATGATCTTGTTTTGTGGAATAGATTCGCGGCAAATCGATCTTGAACTCAACCCAAACGCGCACGTTTTCCAATGTACATAAGTGACCGAGTGGGGCCGGTCTGGGGGCGACGGCATGTGGCAGTGGTGGCGTTCGTTCGGCGGCTCCTGATCGAAGTTTAGACGAAGGTGGTGGGCTCGGCAAATCTAGGGTTTTGGTTTGTGATGGGTTCTTTGTTCTGGACGCGTACGTGAAAGAGAGGGCAGAAGAGGGCAACGGCCTCGATCTGGAATTCGAAATGAACGGCCCTGATCTAGCTAGGTTTAAAATTTGTAAATTTATATAAGTTAAAAATTCGTGTAACTTCATAAAATCATAACTTTTCCATACGAGGTCGAAAACGCGCGAAACAAGTTGCGTTGGAATCGTATGGACGAGCACTACGCGATGGAATTGGATTGGAGTCGTTTGGAGTTAGTGAAAATTTCGTGTAAAATTAAACGTCCGTTTAATTTTATTCGAAATAAATCGCTAAAACGAAATTGAAATCAAGGTGAGAACTTCTCACTCAATCGAATCGGTTTCGATATTATTTTAAATAGTTAGTTTTAAAATACTTGAATGCATGTTTGAATGATGATTGTTATCTATTGATTGTTAAAATAGACATTATGCGCCGTTAGTAAGCGGATGTTATTTATTAAAAACATATACCGCGAATATTTCATAAACAGTGAAATTGGTCTTATATATAATAGCAATATATATATATATATATATATATATATATATATATATTGGCATATGTATATATTGGAGTTATTGATTTCCCGCATTTGTATAGCGGATGAGACCCTATTGCGCCGTCTATTAAGCGGATAATATTTTAAATCCCATATACCGCGATAATTTCGTACTGGAGCGAAATTGGTATTGTGCTAATGTTTGTGGATGCAGGAAAACAGGTTGGAGGGATCCAACTGGATTCCTCAACAGTATTTATTTGATTTCAGATATTTTGATATTTGATGGATTATCATATCGATATATGATATCGTTGTTGTCGTGATTGACTATTTGGTATGTAGCATTATTGGACCAAATTTTGGAATTTTAAAAGGGATTTTTGAAAGTATACGTTTATAAGATATTTTTGGGAATTTATCCATTTTAAATAAATAAACGTATAATTTTAATGTTATAAAAATTATGATTTTTGAGAAATATAGTTAAAGGTTGATTTTTGAAAATATGAAGCTAATGATTTTATAAAATAGTTAAATCGGGATTTTTGAAATTATTGTAAAAAGTTTAAATATAGGATTTATGAAATTTAATTATTTTATAAATCAGAATGATGAAATTATAAAGGAGATTAAAGATGTTTTAAAAGAATAATATAAATTGATTTATATAAAAAGATTTATAAATTGATAATTTATAAATGAAAATATTTGAATTATAAAACGAGTTTTTATAAGTGTTTGAATGAAGTGAAAATGGATTGCATAAGGGAATGGAATTTTATAAGCAGTAGGTTTATAAAATTTATAAAGTTATTAAAATAATGGTTTTGGATAAATAAATGAATCTTATAAGTTATAAGATTTATAATTATGAAGTTCAAAGGAACGATTTTGCAAACGAATAAATTATAAGTATTTCACTTATAATATGAACCTTTGTTTTATAATTGAGTTATAAATTGAATAGGTTAATAAAGGAATTTATAAAAGGGAGTTGTTATAAAATAAATAGAAAAGGAATTTATAAACGTTGTTTTATAAATTCGCAAACGACTTATTTTAAGAAGTAAATTGTTGAAACCTATTAATGGAGTTATATTCACATTTTTAACTGTGAATAATCCTTTAAAATAAAATGTATAAAAGGATGAAATTTGTTAACGTAGTATATTCACGTTTTTGAATAGTGAATAATATGTTAAAGAAATTGTTTTGAATGTGATGTTTTAAATAGAATTAAAACGATCTAACGATGTTTTTAAAATGCGTTGAGATTCGAAACCATAGATTTCAACATCTATTGTTGAAATAGACGTTTTCGAGAAATAAAAGGAAATGGTGGACTATAACACTGTTGTTATAGTAAATGATTTCCGAAAGGAAATGTTTTGTATAGTATTGGGATTTATATATCTATTTTAATTTCAAATCCCTATACTAGTGATTTTGGGTTGTCGTAACGATGTTTTACGTAACATTCGTTTTGGCCCAAATAAATATGTTTAAGAGAATGATTTACTTAAAGAATGAAATATATACTTAATCTCGATTTAAGTATATTGAATATTTTCCAAGTGTTGAAAATAAATAGGTTCATGAATTACTTATTAAATAAGTATGGAAATGTTTTCCAATATAAAGTGAATATTAGAGAATTTATCTTTTTGAAGATAAATTGAAATGAATAATTGAAATCATATATTCATAGATAATTTTAGAATATAAATTCACTATGGAATTTATAGAAAGGGGAAATTGTTTAAAAATAAATATTGATTTATTTTTGATATATTGAAATTATATATCTTGTAAAGATATTTTTGGGAAATAAATAATTTGGAAAATTATTTGGAATCTTGTGATGTTGTGCATATCCATTGATAGTTCAATAACTGACTATCAATATTTACCTTTGAAAGGTATTTGTTGTGATTTGCTTGAATTTGAATGCTACACTTATTTTTAAATTATTGCGCTCGTTATTCGGATTACCCATTCCGAATAGTGATACGACGTAATGGATAGCATTGATGACCGGTGTTGAAGACCGGGTATTTGCGAAAGCGATAGGATGACCTATCGATTGTCTCTGCACTGGGTAGCTCCTGGTATAGAGATTCCCTAAGTGATGGGAAATTCGATCGGGATTGTGAATACCCGGATTGCAAGGGCTTCGTAAGAAGTGCCTTCGGTTCTGTTCGAGCCCGGAACAGACTTGTATGGATTGTATGTCTGACATTACAAATTGAGATATAAAGCAGATTTCTTTCAAATATATTTCTGTTGGTGGCGAAGAATTTATTCTTTTAGCTTAACACCCTTCTCTGAGACGTACGAGCTCAGAGGTTATGTAGTTGAATGTTATCAGCGATATATTCCCAATTTGGTAATGTGACATGCTGAGTGTTGCTGTGAAATGATCATTGTGTTGATTATTTGTGATAGGATCATTTATTTGATCGTCTATCCTGGTGATCATTTCTATGATCATTTGTTGACCCAAAGCATGGCTTTTGTATAAAGTATGTTTTTGCGGACGTGACTTCGTCGAGCCTCACACCTCGGGAATGGTCAAAACAGGAAAGATGCGGCAAGGTTATGAGGGGTAGCGCCCTTTAGGATATGTGCATTTCCTTCTGGAAAAGGGTGGTATCATGGTATGGAGCCCAGATATCTACTCATGTTGAAAACACTTTATGATTGTGTGAATTGATTACGAGCGCTCGGTTAAAAGGTCCCAAAGGACCGGGGGATGGCATATTCGGTCAGTTGTTACTCAGTTAGGGGTAACCCGGCCTTGTGTTGGTAGAGATCCGGTTTGGTTCTCGGGGATGTCCATCCAGAGGCATTCTCATGTGGCAATGGGAAGTTCCTTGGCCTGATCATTCGTTGGAAATCCAAAGAAACAATACGAGACTTGTACGGTTTTAGTTGTATAACCTGCTATGGAATGTGGCGGTAACCTGCTATTGAACATGGTAGCTATAGTAGGCATAAGTGCGGAATGTCTATGCTGGCTAAGATTTATATTCTACTTTCGAAATAAATTTTTCCTACACTATGCACTAGTAATAATATCAAATGTTCTTTTAATGCGTACCAAGCATCTTTGACTATCATAAGGAGAAATCTCCTCCGATTCTGCGTTTGCATTGTGTGTGTGTGCGGGAGGCCTTATGGTAGTCTCATTTTTTTTAAAAGCATTGAGAATTGACTTTAAAAATATTCCTCTATTTTGTTTTTAAAGATAAATAAACTGTTTTGAGTTCTCACACCAGTCACATGACTGACTCGGAGTTTATTGTTTTCCTTCCTAAACTCTGGGTGCCCACCAATTTTCACACAGGCAGTCAAGAGTTAAGGTTTATCAGGATATTCTGGAGTTGCTGGAGGCAAGCTGGATAGCATGGCGTATTACTTGTATATAGTATTTCTTTTCCGCTGTTTGTTGTTGTTGTACACTCTGATGTAATGTAATGTAATGTAATAACTGATATAGTTCTTTGTTTAAAGATTACTCATTTATTATTATATGTTGTCCGCTGCGATTGTGAGATTCTGATATTGTTGTGTTGTGTTCTGTTCCGTTCTATTTTCTATTTTCTTTTCTCTCTATTTTCTACCTTTTTCCCTCCTCTTCTCTCTCTTTCCTTTTCTTAAACCATAACATTTCGGGTTTCCGGCCTTCGATTTCTCGGCAGTCGATAAAGTGAGTATCGATGTTGAATTTTCGAAAGTCAAAAATTTTCGGGACGTTACATTTGGTATCAGAGCATATGGTTAAGCGACAACCATGGTTCTGTTGGGTATTACTCATTAGAGATAGAGTCAGTAGTGCTCTAGAATGAGTTTGAGTGTAATAATAGCTATGAGAGCGTATTTGTTAGTGAATATAAAATTGTTTTATATTGTGATGATTGGTTTGTTGAGTGGTATATAGATTCTGGTTAATACGAGTAATTAACGTTGTTGATAGGGATCTATAAACATTTGAATAGAACAATTCGGCACAATATTGTTTTAGAATGGGTAAATGAAATAATTTTACCTTGGGTATATTTTTATATAAAGGAATAATTTTTCAGAATTATTAATGTGATTTACAATTGTGAAATAAACTTATATATATAAGAAGTGAAACTATATGAATATATTTATGAATATGAGTTGTAAATAAAAATGAAATTCAACTTTTGTAATTGAATTAAATTAATGGATTGAATGTTAATCAATTAAATGTGAATTAAGTTGATATGAAATAATGAATATAAGTGTTAATTCATTAAAATCTAATGTTATTAGAAGTTGAATAATTGAATGAATATAAGAAAAGGGATTTGGTTGTGATTAATATACTTTGGTTGTTATATGGTTGTTAGTTGATTGATTGTATGTAATTCATTAAGTGTTAATGAAATTGGAAGCTAAAGTAATTGGAATTCAATTGAAAGTTAAGTGAATCTTAAATAGATTTGAATTTGATTTGGAAGAGAACCAACTTGAATATGAATTAGTGAATATAAACTAATTGAAAATGAATTAGTTGGATGATAGTTGGTTGATGGTTGAATATATTGCTTTTGTTTCATTTGTTATGTTGGCATATATAGTTATTATGTTGCTATATGTTGTATATCGATACTATTTTCATATATGCATGATTCTCATGTTGTTTGTTGAGTGTTTAGTAGGTGCGGATCGCGTTTGCTTCGCATTTGGAGCTCGCTTTCGCGCTATATTAGCCGTATATGCTCGCTAATAAAATATCAGGTACATATCTCGGATTAAATATCGTACTTTTATACTTTTTTCCCTGCGGGATGCCTCATTACTTGATAAGATGTATATTTGTGATATATATACTGTCATTTTTTTTTTCGGATCGAGCCGCGCAAAGGAGACTATGGCGAATTTTTCCGAAAATATAAGGCGTTAGAAAAAATTTGTGAAAATTGGAAAATTTTGAAAACTTTAACTTTGATTTGGAATTGAAAGTTAAACAATAGTAGTTGTTTTTGAATGGATAACTAAGTATGATTTGAAAACTTAGTAAAGTTATTGTGAGAAATTTAATTATGAATTTTGGGAAAGTTAATAGATTCTGTAACTTTTCTTACTTGATAATTTCGAGGACGAAATTCTTTTAAGGGGAGAAGATTGTAACGACCCAGAAATTTTAGTAATTAAAATTTGAATATTTAATTAAGTTTAAATATTAATAAGTGAATTTATAAGTCAAATAAATTTTATTTTGACTAATTGGATTTAATTGAATAATTAAATCAATAATTTAATCTGTGAAATTATGGAAATAATTGAAAATTGGGTTAAATATGATTGAAAATGATTTGTAAAATTTTATTTTATCATATTGAAGTTAGAACGATATTTTAGAACTTTTAAAATCGAATTAAAAGTTAATTTGTGAAAATTGAATATTTTAATATTTAATCGACTAGTGAAATTAGTCAATTTTTGAACAGTCTCAGAATTGGACGAGACTAGTTCCATTGGATCCGTAATAGTTAGTTATTACCGGATTTCAAATTTCGTGGCAATCGGAGTTATCGTTTGATCGTGGCAGTTCGAAACGCATCGAATTATTTTTAATATTAATTTGGCGAGTTAAAATAGCCATTTTTCAAACAGTCTCGGATTTCTACGAAACCAGTTTCATCGGATCCGTAATGTGATATTATTGTAAGGTTTCAAATTTCATGTCAATCGGATTTACCGTTTGTCCGGTACAAATTAAAACGCCTAGAAAATCGTTTAAATCGGTTTAATTTAAATTTAACGTTTATTGCCATAACTCGCACAGATGATCGAATTAGCTTCCGAAACCTGTTACATTGTGTCTTGAACGCGGGGTAAACCCTAGAAACGCTGGTTACGGCGCGTAAATCGGAGTTCGGAATTTCTGGAATGAATAGTGTCGTTCGATTCCCTATAAATAGCCCCCTCTCACAAGAAAAAAAAATAAAAATAAAACTAAACCCTAATTTTAGCCAGCCGTCACTTAAAGCCATCAATGGCCGAAAATCCATATACTTCTCCCTCCAATTTCTTCCCATCCACACTTTAATTCGAGAAGTGTTCAACTAATGAAAGGAAGAGCATTGTGAGGGCTTCCAATCTGTACGACTATGATCTTGTTTTGTGGAATAGATTCGTGGCAAATCGAGCTCGAACTCAACCCAAACGCGCACGTTTTCCAACGTACATAAGTGACCGAGTGGGGCCGGTCTGGGGGCGACGGCATGTGGCAGTGGTGGCGTTCGTTCGGCGGCTCCTGATCGAAGTTTTGACGAAGGTGGTGGGCTCGGCAAATCTAGGGTTTTGGTTTGTGATGGGTTCTTTGTTCTGGACGCGTACGTGAAAGAGAGGGAAGAAGAGGGCAACGACCTCGATCTGGAATTCGAAATGAACGGCCCTGATCTAGCTAGGTTTAAAATTTGTAAATTTATATAAGTTAAAAATTCGTGTAACTTCATAAAATCATAACTTTTTCATACGAGGTCGAAAACGCGTGAAACCAGTTGCGTTGGAATCGTATGGACGAGCACTACGCGATGGAATTGGATTGGAGTCGTTTGGAGTTAGTGAAAATTTCGTGTAAAATTAAACGTCCGTTTAATTTTATTCGAAATAAATCGCTAAAACGAAATTGAAATCAAGGTGAGAACTTCTCACTCAATCGAATCGGTTTCGATATTATTTTAAATAGTTAGATTTAAAATACTTGAATGCATGTTTGAATGATGATTGTTATCTATTGATTGTTAAAATAGACATTATGCGCCGTTAGTAAGCGGATGTTATTTATTAAAAACATATACCACGAATATTTCATAAACAGTGAAATTGGTATTATATATAATAGCAATATATATATATATTGGCATATTTATATATTGGAGTTATTGATTTCCCGCATTTGTATAGCGGATGAGACCCTATTGCGCCGTCTATTAAGCGGATAATATTTTAAATCCCATATACCGCGATAATTTCGTACTGGAGCGAAATTGGTATTGTGCTAATGTTTGTGGATGCAGGAAAACAGGTTGGAGGGATCCAACTGGATTCCTCAACAGTATTTATTTGATTTCAGATATTTTGATATTTGATGGATTATCATATCGATATATGATATCGTTGTTGTCATGATTGACTATTTGGTATGTAGCATCATTGGACCAAATTTTGGAATTTTAAAAGGGATTTCAAAGTGATTTTTGAAAGTATACGTTTATAAGATATTTTTGGGAATTTATCCATTTTAAATAAATAAACGTATAATTTTAATGTTATAAAAATTATGATTTTTGGGAAATATAGTTAAAGGTTGATTTTTGAAAATATGAAGCTAATGATTTTATAAAATAGTTAAATCGGGATTTTTGAAATTATTGTAAAAAGTTTAAATATAGGATTTATGAAATTTAATTATTTTATAAATCAGAATGATGAAATTATAAAGGAGATTAAAGATGTTTTAAAAGAATAATATAAATTGATTTATATAAAAAGATTTATAAATTGATAATTTATAAATGAAAATATTTGAATTATAAAACGAGTTTTTATAAGTGTTTGAATGAAGTGAAAATGGATTGCATAAGGGAATGGAATTTTATAAGCAGTAGGTTTATAAAATTTATAAAGTTATTAAAATAATGGTTTTGGATAAATAAATGAATCTTATAAGTTATAAGATTTATAATTATGAAGTTCAAAGGAACGATTTTGCAAACGAATAAATTATAAGTATTTCACTTATAATATGAACCTTTGTTTTATAATTGAGTTATAAATTGAATAGGTTAATAAAGGAATTTATAAAAGGGAGTTGTTATAAAATAAATAGAAAAGGAATTTATAAACGTTGTTTTATAAATTCGCAAACGACTTATTTTAAGAAGTAAATTGTTGAAACCTATTAATGGAGTTATATTCACATTTTTAACTGTGAATAATCCTTTAAAATAAAATGTATAAAAGGATGAAATTTGTTAACGTAGTATATTCACGTTTTTGAATAGTGAATAATATGTTAAAGAAATTGTTTTGAATGTGATGTTTTAAATAGAATTAAAACGATCTAACGATGTTTTTAAAATGCGTTGAGATTCGAAACCATAGATTTCAACATCTATTGTTGAAATAGACGTTTTCGAGAAATAAAAGGAAATGGTGGACTATAACACTGTTGTTATAGTAAATGATTTCCGAAAGGAAATGTTTTGTATAGTATTGGGATTTATATATCTATTTTAATTTCAAATCCCTATACTAGTGATTTTGGGTTGTCGTAACGATGTTTTACGTAACATTCGTTTTGGCCCAAATAAATATGTTTAAGAGAATGATTTCCTTAAAGAATGAAATATATACTTAATCTCGATTTAAGTATATTGAATATTTTCCAAGTGTTGAAAATAAATAGGTTCATGAATTACTTATTAAATAAGTATGGAAATGTTTTCCAATATAAAGTGAATATTAGAGAATTTATCTTTTTGAAGATAATTGAAATGAATAATTGAAATCGTATATTCATAGATAATTTTAGAATATAAATTCACTATGGAATTTATAGAAAGGGGAAATTGTTTAAAAATAAATATTGATTTATTTTTGATATATTGAAATTATATATCTTGTAAAGATATTTTTGGGAAATAAATAATTTGGAAAATTATTTGGAATCTGGTGATGTTGTGCATATCCATTGATAGTTCAATAACCGACTATCAATATTTACCTTTGAAAGGTATTTGTTGTGATTTGCTTGAATTTGAATGCTACACTTATTTTTAAATTATTGCGCTCGTTATTCGGATTACCCATTCCGAATAGTGATACGACGTAATGTATAACATTGATGACCGGTGTTGAAGACCGGGTATTTGCGAAAGCGATAGGATGACCTATCGATTGTCTCTGCACTGGGTAGCTCCTGGTATAGAGATTCCCTAAGTGATGGGAAATTCGATCGGGATTGTGAATACCCGGATTGCAAGGGCTTCGTAAGAAGCGCCTTCGGTTCTGTTCGAGCCTGGAACAGACTTGTATGGATTGTATGTCTGACATTACAAATTGAGATATAAAGCAGATTTCTTTCAAATATATTGCTGTTGGTGGCGAAGAATTTATTCTTTTAGCTTAACACCCTTCTCTGAGACGTACGAGCTCAGAGGTTATGTAGTTGAATGTTATCAGCGATATATTCCCAATTTGGTAATGTGACATGCTGAGTGTTGCTGTTAAATGATCATTGTGTTGATTATTTGTGATAGGATCATTTATTTGATCGTCTATCCTGGTGATCATTTCTATGATCATTTGTTGACCCAAAGCATGGCTTTTGTATAAAGTATGTTTTTGTGGACGTGACTTCGTCGAGCCTCACACCTCGGGAATGGTCAAAACAGGAAAGATGCAGCAAGGTTATGAGGGGTCGCGCCCTTTAGGATATGTGCATTTCCTTCTGGAAAAGGGTGGTATAATGGTATGGAGCCCAGATATCTACTCATGTTGAAAACACTTTATGATTGTGTGAATTGATTACGAGCGCTCGGTTAAAAGGTCCCAAAGGACCGAGGGATGGCATATTCGGTCAGTTGTTACTCAGTTAGGGGTAACCCGGCCTTGTGTTGGTAGAGATCCGGTTTGGTTCTTGGGGATGTCCATCCAGAGGCATTCTCATGTGGCAATGGGAAGTTCCTTGGCCTGATCATTCGTTGGAAATCCAAAGAAACAATACGAGACTTGTACGGTTTTAGTTGTATAACCTGCCATGGAATGTGGCGGTAACCTGCTATTGAACATGGTAGCTATAGTAGGCATAAGTGCGGAATGTCTATGCTGGCTAAGATTTATATTCTACTTTCGAAATAAATTTTTCCTACACTATGCACTAGTAATAATATCAAATGTTCTTTTAATGCGTATCAAGCATCTTTGACTATCATAAGGAGAAATCTCCTTCGATTCTGCGTTTGCATTGTGTGTGTGTGCGGGAGGCCTTATGGTAGTCTCATTTTTTTAAAAGTATTGCGAATTGACTTTAAAAATATTCCTCTATTTTGTTTTTAAAGATAAATAAACTGTTTTGAGTTCTCACACCAGTCACATGACTGACTCGGAGTTTATTGTTTTCCTTCCTAAACTCTGGGTGCCCACCAATTTTCACACGGGCAGTCAAAAGTTAAGGTTTATCAGGATATTCTGGAGTTGCTGGAGGCAAGCTGGATGGCATGGCGTATTACTTGTATATAGTATTTCTTTTCCGCTGTTTGTTGTTGTTGTACACTCTGATGTAATGTAATGTAATGTAATAACTGATATAGTTCTTTGTTTAAAGATTACTCATTTATTATTATATGTTGTCCGCTGCGATTGTGAGATTCTGATATTGTTGTGTTGTGTTCTGTTCCGTTCTATTTTCTATTTTCTTTTCTCTCTATTTTCTACCTTTTTCCCTCCTCTTCTCTCTCTTTCCTTTTCTTAAACCATAACATTTCGGGTTTCCGGCCTTCGATTTCTCGGCAGTCGATAAAGTGAGTATCGATGTTGAATTTTCGAAAGTCAAAAATTTTCGGGACGTTGCACATGAAGTCTAAATGTACATAGAACTTTTCTAAATTTCATTTAAATAAAATCAATATTTTATTTTATTTCATAAAGTTTACTGTAATTTAATGTGAATATAAATTAGAGTATATCACATATACTCTTATATAAATATTTGCATGTAGGTTACATATTTAATTTATTTAGATAATGAAACTTTTCATTTCTTTTCTCTTAACATATTAATTAATGAAGGGGCACATTATTTATATGGAGAGCGAAACCTTTCATTTCTCTCTCTTTAATTAAATTGATTGATACGTTAAATGCTATTAATTAGCAATTAATACATGGCATAAAATGTAAGTTTGTCCAAATATATTCGAGTGTGAATTATGAGTGTGCAACATTGGGGTCTTTATAAATTATATGAATTTTCACATTTATTTATATATATATATATATACATACTCATACAATTGTAGTATAAAATGTCAGAATTTCTAACCATCGGTACAATACTTGTTAATTAGATTGGATTTTTAATTTTAAGATACCAATACCAAGTAAAGTAATCCTTGAATAAGTAGTAATTGGCAACAAATAACTAATTATACTCTACATACTTATGACCATAAATGAAAATTTTAAAATACACACAAAGACAAATTGAATGCACATTAAATACGCTTAAATGAACTTTAAATTACAAAATAATTTTACAACTAAACAGATGTGTACATATATGTATATGAATGTAGAGATAAAAAAATACATGTATACACATGTATATATATATATGTATGTATGTATGTTTTACATATATGTAGTCACATACATGGTTACAAAATATATGAACAATACTTTGCTTACACTAAACAAATTAACAAAACCTTCCTTTACATATAATCAAATATACGGTTACATAACACCTTAATAAAACTTTCCTTGCAAAAAGTAAACTAGCAAAACTTTCCAATTTTATTTTAAATTACACGATTAGTATCTAATAAAAGGGGAAAATATTTTAAAAGACAAATTGTCCTAATATATCAAGAACAAGGACATCCGTCTATTTTTTTGCTATAAGGATAGGCCCAAAGCTCATCTTTCAAGTGCTCAATTTCTCAAATTCATATATCAATCGATCTTCGCTCCTCAACTTCTGCTGCACTTTCCTCCTCCATATTTCCGCTACGCTTTCCTCCTCTCTCCATCTTTAGATCTTCGCTACGCTATCCTCCTCTTCTCCCACTCACCTCCAAGCTCACAGTTTTGCACCGTTGTGTTTTACCTATATGCTTTGATTTGGAAAGTCATGTCGTTATTGCCTGAAATTGAGAGCCGCTGTTAACACCGTTGAAGTATTGTTGTCTCGATATAGAGTCTCATCGTCCTTAGTGCTAGAGTTTTGATTGTGCCTAAAGCTTTGAGTTGCTCAAGTCTAAAACTTGAACAGATCTGAATATCACTTCTTGCTTTTATGGAGGTAGTCGCGTTGTGAAGGCGAAGTTCATCTGAGTCTAATTGTATATCATTGCCTGAGGATGCTTGAGTTTTGAAATTTTCTACGCGTCGGACGATGGTTAAACCTAGTAAACTAACACTTAAAAATGAACAGTTGAATGAGAAGAGCAACAAACGCGAGAGAAAAGAACTAAGAGAAGACATGAACAACAAATAGAAGATGGAACTCAATCAAAAGAAAGCATAGAAGAGAAGGTATTAATAATATGATTTACATCAAAATTCAATCAACTGTTAACTAAAAAACTGATACCTAAAAATGGCTACTGATAACTAAAAACCGATACCTAAAAACTGCTACCGATAACTAAATTCTGATACTATACATTAAAACATTATAAAATTATGATATGTAAAACTGATAATAAGCACTAATCTAATACACACCAAAGCCAAAACTACAAATTTACAATGTATCAGTCACTGAAACCAAAAAAACAAAAACTCAACTAAAAAATGATAGTAACAAAAGGATACTACAAAATAAAGATATTTATCGTATCATTGAACAAAAACCAAATATCAGTCAAAATAAAACCTGAACAAATGTTGCAAACAAGAGCAAGAATTGTGAATGACATATTAATGGACAATGATCAGCACTAAAATTTAGCCAAATTCATGTCAACACTGGAATAAAAAGAAGAAGCAAAAAATGGTTTGTTCAGATTGTCATGTTATTCTAGTATAATAATTACCTTTATAAAACAAAACATTTTACAAAACTGATATATACTGTCGATAGATCCGATACTTAAAAATTGATTCTCAAATTTGTAATAAAACTAATAGTTAAACAAAATTCATTAAATATCTGATGCTAACGAAACACTAGTTCAACTCAATGACCATCATATTTACTCTGTAACAACTTCATTTTTTTATATACTCAAACAAACAAAATAGTAAAAAACTTCCATGCAACGTATTGCAAAAAATGATATTCGGATAAAACAAAAATGATAGCTAAAAACTGATCCTCACTAAACTCAACACAGCAATACATTATCTATTAAACCAATATGAATTTCAAAAAAACAACACAAAAATTAAAAACGTTTGCTTCCAAATGTGAATTTATTACAGTATAATAATTTTGTTATACAACAAAAATCACAAACCCAACAATAACATGTTCTATTATACCTGAAACTGATACTAATAATAATATAATGAAAAACCAATATCATGTTCTGTTATACCTGAAACTGAAACAAATGGCGTGCAAAAACTGATATTATATTTTGTGCTACCTAAAACCGATACTAGTAGCATTTAAAAACCAATATCACATTTTTACATGCCTGAAATTAATACTAATAATATCAAAAACTAATACTGAACAATTATTATTGAATAAACGAACCAACATCATCGTATAACCTACAAACAAATAGTAAAATCGATAATGGTATTACTGCAAATTAAACTAATACTTAAAATGAAACTTGAAATGATACTATACACCTAAAAATAATAATAATAAAACTAATACTGCTTTTATTACAAAATTGATACTGTAAATGAAACTATGAATGATACTATACAACCAAGTTCAATTACAAAGATCATAACATATATAAAATATGCTAAACCAACATACAAAGAGCAAATCAATGTACATATTAACATATGCTAAACTAATATACTTATATGACTAAGTTCAACTACATAAAATTGCCAAAAAAGACATAAAACCAAGTATAATTCTCAACAAATTCATAAAAACATACAAATCAAATCTTCTTAAAAGTTTAACAATTACGCTTATTGTGACCATATCGTTTGCATACACCACATCTATTTTGCTTATTTCAAATATATGCAAATCCTCCTTTCCATTTAATAGCAGGCCTTTTACCTTAGATGGCTTAATAACATCTTTAACACTTGCATCAACAATATGCTTAGCAAAACAAGGAATATGATTTATAGGTTTAGCAAATTAAAGGTCATGGAACATATCCTGATCATATCAACGATAAACATATTTGCATTCTTCGCCTTACAGCTAAAAGCAGATTCAGTTGCATATGAAGATAGCAGTGATGTTGAAAAGATGGAGGAAAAACATAACCAGCACCTAAAATCACATCTTCATGGCGATCCAACATAAAAACCAAATCCTGATCTTCTTGAAGCATTTGTTTTAATTTATTCAAAAACCATTTCCAATTATCCGTGTTTTCAAGAGAAACCATACCCATAACAGAAGGGGAAAAAACTTGCAAATAATAATTAAAAAATATTTAAAAAAATTAATCAACTGTTAACTCAAAAATGATACCAAGAAACTTCTACCAATAACTAAAAACTAATGATTAAATTCTGATACTATGTAGTAATACATTTTAAAAATCTTATACTTAGAAACGGATAATAAGCATCGATCTAAATGCACCAATGGAAAAATCTACAACACTATAAAATATCACTTTTTTTCAAAATTTAACATCAAATTCTAATACTTTATGATATCACACAACCGCATATGTTACTCCAAAATTAGTACTAAAGTAAAAATCTTAGCATCAGATTCTAATACATTCTGATACAACGCAACACATATGTTACTGCAAAACTGATACTAAATGAAAACCTTAATATCAAATTCTTCTACTTTCTGATACCACACAACGCATATGTTACCCCCAAACTGATATTAAACTAAATATCTTGATATCATATCTTATTTTTAGTACTTGCACCATTGTGCTTTATGATAATAATAGAAAATGATACTAAGAAAAATTAATACTAACACAAACTAAAAATAACAGTTACCGAAATTAAAAAAATATACTAACAAAAACTTATAATTTTAGAAAACGATACTAAGAAAAATGATACATAAAAACCGATCTTCACTGAACTCAACACAATAATATAATTTCAATTACACCGGTATAAATGCAAGCAAAAATCATCAATAAAAAAAGTTTGCTTCACATTGTCATTTTATTATAGTATGATAATTTTCTTTATACAACAAAAATCAGAAACAAAAATGTAATTATTTTATTCAAAAATGGTGCCTACCGACTGTAAAACTGATACCTAAAATCTGATAATGAAATTAATAAAAAAACGATATTCAAAAAAGTTAATTGAATGTTTGATACTAACAAACTTTGATAAATGTTTGATAGTAACAAAACACTAATTCAACTCATTTATCATTATATTTAATCTGTAACAACTTCATTTTTTATAAACACAAGAATCAAAAATGAAAAAGCATCTATTTTTTTTCAAAAATGAAACCTGCAGACTGTAAAACCGATACCTAAATTCTGATACTGAAATTAATAAGCCAAAAATGAACCATAAAATGAGAAAGATAGCAGATACACCACCAACCTGCATCCTGTACTGCACTTTCAGCACTCTAATCGTAGCACCAGCAATAGTGATCGTACCTTCCCCATCACCAAGCAACCAGAAACCACAACCTTCTTCAACACACAACTAACTCAATCTCCTCAAACTTCAACATCCTGAACCGCGACCCAATTTTTTCCAAAATTGCAAACATTCAACTATTGCACTAAGCCTCCATCATTCTAATCGATTAAGCAACCTTCCGCTGCCTATCACAAATAGCACCTCAAACACGCGATGTGAACCACAACTGCAGCAAATCCGACTTGATAGAACTCGATTCAATCTACTTCATTTTTGCTTTTTTTATTTGAATTCGTATTCGATTCGCATTTTCCCCTGTTTCTTTTTTCGTTATTTTTTTTCCCGATTTGAATTCGAGATCGGAGAAGAAAAGAGAAAGCTCGACGATTAGAGCTTTTTAAGCTCTTTTAATGTTTGGTCCTTAAGAATAATATATTGGTGGGCTATCCTAGGTAATAGAAAAGCCTATAAAATTGTCCTTGATAATATTTTCCTACAAATAAAATATGTATGTGAATTTAATTTGACAAACGTGCAAGCAAACAATTAAACATGTATAAACATATATGATTAAATTTAACGACTACATATTCAAAACTAAAGTTTTTTTTGTTATAAAATAGAACATGCGAACAAATTCAATTGATTAGCAAAATCATATGATTATGCGATTATGTATGAAATTGTTTGTATAGATTAAAGTTAACCTAATAAAACTTATCTCAAAATTTGCCAAAATTAAAGTTAAGAAGAAAAATATAATTATGAATTCAACAACAAATTTACATCTCTAAACATATAATCTTAATAGAGTTCTGAGAAAAAAATATACATATGATCATGTTTGCATCTCATGTTGACAACATATATGTATAGGAAATAATGATAATGGATTAATTAATTAATAATTAGTTATAAATGATTATAAGAATTTGTAAATCAAGATGATACATTGCTATTGCCAAGAGAATACGTTGAACGATGAATCAAAAACTCTTAGATTCAGTGAATCGATCTTATTACCCAAATCTTTGAAGCACACCTTGAAATTGAATTCGCCATAGAATGTTGTCCAAAAGTCACATCTTGAATGACGATATCTTCTTGGATCTTCAACATCCCCATCCAATCTTTACAAGAAATGGATGAACCACTTTTTTTTTATTTTATTCGATCCCTTTTTATTTGAAGTTGAAATATTTTGGAAATTATTTTTGTTTTCTGCCATGAAAAGTTCAAAGGGGGGAAAGAAGGAGAATGAATGAGGAAAAATGAATTGTACGTACACAATGAATTAGAGAATATGTTTTATTTAAAAGAACGAAACTTTTCCCATTATTTAATTAAAACTTTCTTATTAATTCCCTTGATTGTTTCTCTCTCTTCAATCCTTTTTTAACAGGTATGTCATCAGATGACATAAAATTTCCACTAATCATGTCATCCAATGACATTAAATTTCGATAAATCATGCAATCAAATGACGTTAATTATCCATAAATCATTTCTTGCAATTATCATTAAATTACATCAATATCATATATCAATGCAAGTAAATATAACTTTTACAAGTGCACTAAAATAATTACAATAAAAAAAATTCCAAACATCCAATAAATAATAATAAATATTTCTCAAATTTCAATTAATTTAATCAATTTACAACAGTTTATAAATTAATTAAATCATGTGGTTTTTCGGAGAATTCATCACTATAGTTGTGCGACTCAAAGGTGTAAATTCAGTCAGCGATTAATCTCGATCTATTCGAATATTAAATTTCACACGTCACTTAGTAGGTGGTATGACATTTTGACCTAATTTATCGCTAATATGTCTTTTGGTAAAATCCAATTTTACTTATTATAAGTGTTACCTAACAGTGACAATTATTAACACTAATTCTCTTCATTAAAACTATATCACCTTGGATTTATGAAATTTGGTAATAGTTAAAATTTCAATATCATCCACGTTCGACTTTATAGTTTAAACATAAAGTCCTTGGTTCAATAGTAACAGTTATTATTAGTCGAAATGCTCTGCCAACAGATTTTGACTTTGAGATTACTTTAGTTGATCATGATACTAACCTCATATAACTAGAGAGAAAATCCTCTCTTGAGAATGTTTCACTTCCAATGCTTCCACTCGATCCAACTATAGTCATTCGATGGCCGCCATGCCACAATTTAACTATAATCAAAGCGGAGCTTCCACATTGAAGATCAACAGTATTCACAAGTCAAGAGAACTGTGTAAATTAGTCACATCGATATTATCTGCTTGACCTTAGTTACTTCATAGTTATCCAATAACTATCAGTACATAACACCATGGTGCCCTAGTAGTTATTAGTAATATACTACCCAACGTTTAGAGAGCGTTATGTACTCTAGCCTCAACGGATATACTGATATGCAGTCTCGATGCATCTTGACTAGGAACATTTGAAATGATATATTTATTCATTGTAAGAAATTACTCATGGTTATAATACTTTTTAACTACTATCACAAAACATGTCATTTATGGATTTTTTATTAAACATACTTTTAACTAAGTTGATTAATTAATATGTAACGACTGGCATTTTCAACTATTTTAAATTATTAAATTTAATATAATTTTTGAATAAAAATGTTTAAAATAAAATTTAATGATTTATTAATGTAATTTATTGGATATGAACTTAGATAAAATTTTAAATAATAAATTCAATATGAGGAAAGATGATAACTTATATTAGAAAGTAAATTAAATAATATTAAATTGTAAGTAATTGATAATAGAAATTGAAATGATCAATGTAAAGTAAATAAAGGGTCAAATGAATGTTCATTTAAAAGTAAAAGCATAAATTTATGTATATAAATTCTATGTATTGAATGTGTTTATAATCAATAGCTGAATTGAATAATAAATGTTGAATTATTTAGATAAAAATAAAATAATTGTTGATAACTAAAATTCATCAGAAATTCTAATATTGGAATTCATCGTAATTGAGTTATCCAAGGGTTTGATTTATGAAGCATAATCTTCGTATTTAGTTTAAGATTTTTGTTTGTTCTTGATTTGAACGAACATTTTATGTTAAAGTGAATTTTTTGTGAATTTAAATGTAAGAGTATTGGTTGTATATATTTTAAACAAACTTTTAATTTACAAAATAGTTTAAGATAAAAATTGAATTTAAATTATTTAATCGATTTTAAATGTTGAAAGGTTAATTTTATAAGTTAAATAACCTATATTTCAAATATACTGATTTATTTGACAATTTAATTGTCTTTTTTAATATTTGGAATTGTTTAAATAGTTGAACCCTGAATTTAATATGAATGAAAATGGGTTTTAAACTTGATTTAAATTTTATTTAAACAAGAATGAAATTTTTTAACTTTTAATATTGAATTTAAAGTGAATAAATTTATTTTGGAAAATTACTTATTTAAATAACGAGTAAAAATAGCCATTTTGTCCCTGTCTCAAATTTCGACGAAAGTAGTTTCATCGGATCCGTAATAGTGAATTATTATATGATTTCATGTTTCGTAGCAATCAACTTATCGTTTAGTCGTGCGAGCTTGAAATGCGTAGAAATCAATTAAAGGAATTTAATTGAAATAATTATATTTTGAAAAGCTATCTTCTAAATATGATGAAATTGACTCTCGATACATATTCCATTGTGTTCGGAATATGGGTATAACATATAGAACCATCGGCGACATGTGTCATTTGAAGTTCGAAATTTTCACGGATGGATAGTGCCGTGAGATTTCCTATAGAAGGCCATCTTTTTTCCTTTTTTCAATCCCTAACTTAAGAAAACCCTCAGCCACCCCATTATAAATTTTAGTGGATGAGTTTTCATTTCTTTTTCCACTCGATTTCTCTCAATCCACTCACAATCTTGACTTGACTCCAAAAGCAAAGGTGTAGAGCTCGATGAGCTGTACATATCAAACAGTTGGATCAAGATGGGGGTGTTTGAATTCACCAGAATATGGGTTTGGAGGTGGCATGGTTTTTGGGTTCTCGAGGTGAGATGGTGGTAGCGGACGTAGTAGGGTCACAGGAGGTAGTGGAGCTTGAAGAGGCAGTTATCGCGAAGGGGTCGAATCGGGGTCTGGCGGCCGTGGGTTGCATGCCCACGTAGAGGTTGAGCCGCGACTATTGGGTTCAAGATTTTGGGTAGCATTAATAGAAGAGGGAGAAGTTAGCTGTAATTAGGTTTAACGTTTAAATTTTAAATTAAATTAGTTAAATATGTTTTAATTAAATCGTTGTGCTAATTAAAGCGTAACATTTTCATACGAGGTCCGATTTAGCGAAACAAGTCGCGTTAGGTTCGTATCGACGAGGACTACGACATGGAGTTGAACTGAAGTTTGTTTAACACTGAAAAAAATTTGGTGTCAAATAAATGTGAGTGGTTAAACCCATTCACGAAGTACCAAATTTCCTACTGTTAGTTAAACCAATTAACAAAGTGAAAATTTATATTTATTGCTAGTTGAAAATTTAATTGACTCAAAGTTTAATTTATTGAATTTGAATCGACTGAATTTAGATCGACATTTAAATTTAACCTTTGAATTGATAGTTAAATTTGATCGAAAAATTGACAATAGGAATTGATAGTAGACCTGATAGTTATATTTTAGACATTAGATGTGACATTTAATCTGAAAGCTAAATTGACATGGAACTTGATATTTAAATTGATGTTGATAATCAAAATTTCATATCACTTTTAAACACCCAGCATTGATAGTTTTTATTGTTGTAATATAAATGAATTTTGTTTGGATGTTGATTCATATAGAGATGGATGATATTTGTGATTGGTTGTTATGATGTTTAGTGATTTTGATATATCCATATTATCATCATGTTATTATCGCTATTAATATGATTGATCATCTACACATTGAATTTAGGTATGGAACTTTGGACATCCTATTTGATATGTGAATCGTTGTATGCATTGTGTACTGCTATTTGCAGAAATGTGAGTGTTGTGATTGTATAGCCCTTCGGCAAAATTTGAAGAGTTTTTATAAACTAGAATTTAGATATGAAAATAACTTGAAATTTATTTTTAAAATTTAAATTCTAATCTGTATAATAGTATATTGTTTTTCTAAAAGAGCAATAAAAGGGTTTGAAAATATTCCTATAAATTTAATAAATAAAAAGAAAATGTTATAAGAAGGCCGATGTTTGGAATACAACCATTAAATGATTTTGATACATTTGAGTTGGATTATTTTAAATTCAAGCTTTAGAAATGTTGAAATTCAGAATTGTTAAAAGAATTTGTGTAAAGAAGTTAATTCAAAATTTCAAAGTTATATTCATATATGTTTTGACTTATGAAAATTGGATTACTTTAAAGATTTGAATCTTAAAAATTTGAACATTGAAGTTAAACTGATTTAAGTAACTTAAATCGGTGTATTGAGATTAGATATGAATTTATATAAACTGGAATGGTTTTGAAATGAGATTTAAATTGAAAGTCGAGCCACTAAATTAAATCGTTTGAATTGAAATCGAAATTGAATGAAATTGAATTTGAAAGGAATTGAATTGAAACATCGAAAATTCAATTTATTTGTTTGAAATTTGGATCTGAGCCCAGATTTGTTGGAAATGGAAACAAACAGTTCTTTTTGAAACAATATTCCTCCTAATTTGTTTTGACACACATGAGGATTTTCGTCCTCACTCGAGTGTTTTGTTTTTCATTACGCTAGGGTCGATCCGGGTTTTTCAATTATCGAAGACAGTGATTCTGAAGGACGATGGCGAAGATTTGGTATATCATATTTACTAATATTTTTTCTGCTGCACTATTTCATTCTGTCTAATAAAATTGTATTACTTTAATAATATGGTATAACTGTGATTTATGTTGTAAAATTGAATTGGGTGTATATTTTTAAACAGGTTCATGAACTCTTTATGTGATTATTGTATTTTATCGTTCCGCTGCGAGATTCTATTGTTGTTTTCATCTTTTCTTTTTATTTCTTTAAAAAAACCCATTGATAATCTATCTTTTTAAATGGTTTGTATTGGACATGTGTGGTTTACTGTTGACTTGAACTGTTCAAAAAGATGGGTCGTCGCATAATATAACTACATCAAGTATATAATAGAAAGAAAATACCTTTATTATGAACAAGATTGGTCAACGAGTTAGATATACATAACAAATTACATAATTGCCCCTATGACATATACTAAGTCTATCAATCTTCCACTTTCACTTGGGGTCAATCATGGAATTTTATTCCAACTTCTCCAATCGATTTTCTCAAAACCAATTGGGTTAGTCCCTTTGTGAACGGGTATGCTATTATGTTTTTTTTTATCTATTTTGTCAATCATCTCTCTCCAACGGTGATAAACTGCTTTATCATGTGGAACAATTCAGAGTGCGTCTCTCGACTTTTAGTGAGCTATAAGTTCTGTTACAAACTATATCGCGACATTGTTGCCATATAACAATGTTATGAGATTCTCAACATTTGGAATCGTTCAATTATAAATTCATGCCTTTATATTTTTTACACACATTGTTTTTATTGCGGCGCTATTCAAGGCGTTGTATTTAGCCCTTTTCATTGAATTAGCCAAGGTCTTTTTTTGAAACAATTTCAACTTAAAAATTCTTAACTTGAATTTATTATTGACATACTACACTCGATATCACTTATGAAGTTTAAGTCCGAACATTCCTTCATAAGGATTTTTTGTTTATGTAAACAATTCCCTGGAATATCATAAATACACTAGAACACTTCAAACAACCATTTAGTGATATCAATTTGGATTTGATATTTGCTTCATGTATTAAGTACATAAATAATCACGTTATCGTAGACAATATAACATGTATGATAATTCCCATTGTCAATGCATAAGGAACTAATCTCACATATTCCGTATTAAACAATTTAATAGGGTGTATTTGCATAACAATTTGGGACATTCCCAATATCATTTATACTCACTATGAAAGATATCATTTACAATCTAATGTTGAGTATTAAAATAACTAAGGTTCAACAACGTGTTGTTCTAGTTTAGAAATATCAATGTACCTTTTAACGTTCTTTCTTATGAACACACGCTTACTCAGCATTTTAATTGATATTCAAACTATTTGATATTTCTATCAAAATATAATTTCGATTTTAATTCTTATAAAATGATATTTTTATCATTTCTTGGATCATATCCAAATACTCACAAACTCAATATTGCTCACACTAACTTCGAGACATTTTTTGTTATTATGTGTAAACAACTTACTCTAAATCATTATTTAGAATTTTCTGTTTCAATACATATGTACCAAACATAATGTCATAGTAAGTGGTAATTTATGAGTAAATCTGAATCAACTTGAGCACGTTGAATATTGAATCTATTATGCTAACTTCAACGATTGAATTTTGCGATATTATTCTTATCAACATTGCTTATTTAAATCCATTTGCTTTAATCTTGCTCATAGAGACGCAAGTGCGGCCGATGGATCACATCCCTTCAGTTATGACTACTAAAATTATATTTTGATAGCGTACTTGGAATTCTTTTAGATTTGCGCATCATACCAAAGAGTCAACACTCTTAATGGTTTAGCTAAACCGAGGAATATATATATTTTCGACATTGATAAGAAACTCATAGTTTCTATTCAATGTGACAGAAGACTTATTAGACACTCTAATGTATTGTGTTCATTTAGATTAGTTAATTTCGTTTTATCTTATCAAACCAATTCGATCTATGGATCATATCCAATTCCATTTTACTACAAGTAATTGCCCAAAGAAATTTCTTCACAATGAAGTTGGTATTTATTGGAATAACAATTTTTTCTCAGTGCAATAGAATAAGTATTCATAAACATTTAATGAATTTCTTTATTTATAAAATGATTTTGGTTTTAGTTTACAAAAACTTTTGTTCAGAACATAAATATTTCATCCAATGACAGTCTTCCAAAAACTCTTTTGGGGAGATTCATACAAGATCCCTTACATGTAATCTTTCGACTCACATGACCTACTAACTCCGTGGCCTAGGATATGCTGAGGTTTATTATAACCCTCATCTTATGTGATTTTATAAATTGTTATTTATATGAAAAAATGTTAATCTTGTGTACCACTCTTAAGTACATGACCTTACCGAAAGAAACTAACTCAATTTCACTCATAATCAACCACACATTGTCTAACAAAGTTCGATTGCTCCTTATTGATGCATCGTTATGTATCACATAGAGGAATGACTTTTGAGATTGAATCTTTATTCATTTTTATGTACGTTCAGAACTTTTTCCAATATACTCACTCATGCGGTCGAATCAAATCAAACCAAATTATTTATGTTGCATGTTCTTTTATTTACCTCTATTTTATACTCTACGAGTTTACAATAGACATAGTACATGTGTATTAAATACACATGTTCATGTCGGTGATAGCTCATTACCGAATATAACGAAGTATGTGGAACCGTTTTGATATTAATAGACTTACGATTGCATGCATCTATGTTTATCAACCCAAAGAGTTCGTCAACTCTTATGATGCTCCCACTAATTGGGTGCATAACTCTTCAACTGTTTGAGATATAATTAACCAGTGTCATATGATTCATAATCATATAATAAAAATTATTTCTCAAAACAACAACTTAGTTTATAATTCCAAAATAATTGTAAATAATTTTAGACACTTCCACATTTTTTATGCATCACTTTTATTGTGAAAACAAACACCACATTACATTTTTACTTCATAATGAATATTCATAATATTCACAATGAAAGACAACTATGTCTATTTTTAAGTCAACACCAAAAATTAGTCATTGTTTCATAAAAAACTTTCGGTATGTTTTGCTATAATAATTTTTCGTAATTTGATGCAATCAATAAGTGCTATATAACATGCTCTCACTATTTTCACCATTACTATTATAGCATACTTAATTTGGAGGTCCATCATTCACTTAATATAGACTATTATTTATTTCATATACTGCAACATATTTGCAGTAGAGAGTTCTTTGATCAAATATCTTAAACACATAGAAATAAATCTCGTAGAAAACAATTTTCTATACAACAATAATTTTTAGAATAGAGATCATATTTCTTATTCCAATGTTAAGTATCTTTTATTCTCATTACAATTCTTGTCTTCGATGTTTCTTTATGAAGTAAAAGTGATCATTCACTTTCTTCATCCCAACTATGCCTTAAATCACATCTACTCTTGTTCATTCATTAACCGTTTTAACTTAACCTTTCAAAGGAAAAACCTTTACTACAATATCGTAATGAACTCTTTACAAAAAGTGCATTTGATTATCCCTAACTTTCAAAGCATCATATATGTTGCGCTTTGCATAAAGTGATCAAACTGACATTTCAGTTTCTTAGATTTATATTGTAGTTTTGGTCTAGTATTAAATTTAACATGATATGATCCTTTTGTAATCAATCAAATTGAATACTTAATCTCAAACACTATGGTTTATTTGATTTTTCGGATGAACTAATTTCATCGCAACATTGTATATTACAAATTTCGACCATTCACCATATAACATTTATATGCGACTGTATATGGATCAAATATCCATAGTCTCGTATTTATTTCAAAGTTCAAAACTCATAGAATTCAATACACGGTCTTGACCAAATAAAGCGTAAGTGACCAAACCATGAATGCAATTACTAGTTGTAAAATCAAGCACTTACAAGTGTTTTGATATGTTAACATGCGAGCTTTATTGGTAAGTATATGTTATATTTCTATTTATCAATTTTTAATTCAGTTCATTCGTATATATTAGTTGATAAACGTTTTATCAATCATATTAAATGCATAAATTTATCATTGTGAATAATTATAACATTATTTAGCATATGTTCTTACAATATTAGAAAGGTTAAATGCTACCATTTCATTTTTCTAATGAGGCTCCCACCAATTTTTATGTTTCTCCAAACTTTAGGATAAAACATAGAAGTCTTTTGACTTTATTAATAGGTGTTATGACTCATCTGTCTTGGTATTCTGACTTTGAGTTTGCTCAATAAACCGCAGTCCAATAAACTATGGATAACTCCTTATTGGTTGTATCAATACAACTCCTAACCCATGTTTCTATGTCCTTACCTCATTTCGACCTTGAGTTTGCTCAGAAAATCAAAAGAGATTATTCACTCATACCCACCATATCGTGACGGCTTAAGTATAGTATATATACCTTGAGTTTGCTTAACAAATACATATAGTTATCCTACCTCGTCTATACGATATATTAATAATGCTACACATAACATCCCTAGCTTAAGTTTGCTCAACAGCCAAGAAGTATGCAAGTAATTTATTAATATATATATATATATATACATATACATATATATATATGGTAGAGTACAAAATTGTATTGAAGATTCATAACCTTTAATATATTATATTGAGTGACATCGGCTTATGAATAATGTATTTCTTATGAAATACCCTCATGGTTCAAGTGTCAAACACATCAAAAATCATAGTATACATAGATTTACGTATGTATTTATTCCTTAAGCCTATTTGGGTTTATTTAAAGTTCCACCTTTAGTTTATACATTCATATCTTATAACTTTTATTGTTATATGACTTTTATATTTCATATTACTTATATGATAGTCTTATGTATAATATTTTATTTAATTAAATCTATTTTAATTAATTTACTCTTTAATTAATTTTATATTAATGTTCCAATACAACTTTTATATTGGACATATCTACTATAACCTTTATAGTGTATACTATAACCTTTATAATATAACACATATATTATATATGCGTATTTTTATTTAATTAATTAACTTTTAATTAATTCATTTAATTAACTAATTTTAACTAAATTACATTAATTTCAGAATTTATCTAACATATATCAACATATATAATACATGCATATTACTATTAATTATTTAGCTCATTTAATTAATTATTTAATTAATCTTATTAATAAATTTTAAAATTTGAAATTAATATTTAAACAGTTTCAAACATTTTGAAATTTTCATCACCTTTTTAAACATTTTGAAAATTTATGTTATAATATAACGTTTTATAATAAACATGTTTTTATTTTAAATTTAACTTTTAAATTTAAAATCTTGTTTTAATTTTCAAAACTATTTTGAAAATTAGCCTAAGGCCCAATTCAAATTGGACCTTTTCTATCAAGGGGAAACATTTGAGCTCACTTCATCTTTCAGACCAGGCAGCTAACCAGGTAGGATATGATACTTGATTACCCAATTCCAATCCTGAGCATCACCTTTCTAGATAAGTACTAAGTGCGCAAGATTAATTAGTTGTCCCTAATTTGACTAATTTGGACTGTATAAACTATTAGGCTTTGATACCATTATTGGAACCAAGCCGGCTCGTAGTCGAAGAAGTGAGTGATTTTTAAAAATTAACCATTTAGATCTTTAATGGGCTTATGAAGTTTAAATATACTTAGAACTTTTCTAAGTTTGTTTAAATAAAATCAATATTTTATTTAATTTTATGAATAAAGTTTCGTTGTGATTTAATATGAATATAAATCAGAGTGTGTCATATGTACTCTTATATAAATATTTGTGTGTGAAGGTTACATATCAATTTTATTTAGAGAAGGAAACTTTTCATTTCTTTTCTCTTAACTTATTCAATTATTGAGGAGGCACATTATTTATATGGAGAGAGAAACCTTTCATTTCTTTCTCTTTAATTAAATTGATTGATACATTAAATGCCATTAATTAGCAATTAAGACATGGCATAAAATGTAAGTTTGTCCAAATATATTCGAGTGTGAATTATGATTGCGCAACATTGTGGTGTTTATAAATGATATGAATTTTTGCATTAATTTATATATATGCATATTATACAATTGTGGTATAAAATGTTAGAATTTCTAATCACCGATATAATACTTATAAATTAGATTGTAGTTTTAATTTTAGGATACCAACTCCAAATAAAGAAATCCTTGGATAATTAATAATTGACAACAAATAACTATTTATCCCTATTATCCTGCCTTTTGGCAAAGCCATGATGTCATCTGTTCGACCAGGAAAGAATGGTTGACAGCTTGGAGAGTAAGTTACATACAGTATTATGGACGATAGTCGGGCAGATTCAAACCTGGACCAAATCGAAGAATAGCATGCATGAAGCCACTATCCTGGCCCCGCGAAGTTATATCTCAAGTCTGAAATTGATTGGAACTCATATGCACAAGCTACGAATGAGACAATGATTTATTTGGATCGACTAGAGAATGATCAAGAAAATAATTTAAGCCATCAGAGAACATTCAATATCTTGAGATCCATGAAGCCAATCCACGTAATACTTTCAGGACATCAATAGAGAGGCAAGATAAGCACATTATAAAGATCGTGCGTCATGAAATGGAAGTGGAAGGTAGGCCGATTGATATTCATCGATCGTTATTGGAGGATTCAACATAACGATTGGCGAACTTCGGTGTATATTCTAGCTTTGACAAGGATCGATCCATATTTCATAATTTACAACTCAGAATTATCCCATATTTTAGGAACAACATCAAAAAGCATGTGGGACATTCCAACATCGATTGCACAGTGATTTGGAGCTAGGTAAAGGATCAGCAAGTGTAGGATCGATTTCACCCAAGAGGGGGGGGGGGAGGGGGTGAATAGGGTGATACCATTATAAAAATTTATTACGAAAGTTTATATAAGATAATTGCAACACAGATATTGTAGAGTAATAGCAACACATATAATAGCAGAATAATAAAAGCCGTAGATTTACCTAATTTCGGAAAAACACTGTCTACGTGCTGCCCCTAAGGTTTCTACTAGAAATTAAGTAGTCAGACGCTTGCACACGTAATTTCGTGACACCCGCTATCGACTAACCTAACTCTATGCTCAAAACCCTGCCACAATTTAGCCACTGAGTTGCGAATTCTCGAATAACACAACCGTAGTTCGTCCCCTAGTCACAGGACTATAAATTACAAAGTTTAAAAGAAAAAATGCAAATTTAAAAACAATTTAAATACAAAACCCTAATTTAAAAATCTAAGGCCCAATATAATATAAAAGAATGACGGCCCAAAGAATTATCACACTAAAAAATTGCCGGCTCCCTTTTTTTACCGTATTTCTTTCATCCCGATTCCTTTTCTCTTCTCGATTGCGATAATGGCTGCTCGTTCGTTGCTCGTTCGTTTCCTCTTTAAAAATTAGGGTTTGATAATCTTTGAAGCTACCGACTTTGTTCATCGATCAAGTGGATAATCGCGTGTAGCTTTGTTGATCGATCGTTTCTTCGTTGCTTCTGGCTGCTTCAATCTAAGTCGAGATTGATGTAGTAATTTGGTACGTGATTTTCTTTTACTGATAATGGATTATTCTCGACTTTGATTCGAGTTGAATGATTATTCTTTTTTGTTTGAACTCGAATGAATTATCGTCGATGATGTTTAACGTTTATATAGGATTCGAATTCTTATTTTCTCATTCGTATTGACTCACTTGAATTTGTCAATTATTTTGCTTGAATTCGTCTCGGCCACTTGATTATGATTGAATGATGGCGACTCTTCTAAATTTTTCAATCCGTATAATTTCACTGGCTTGGTCACCATGGCTCTATAAGTTTGCTTGATTACCATGGCTCTGACTTTGCTATGACGATGATTTCTTTCTTTGTGCTTACTGACTTCGGCATGATCGAAAATTGCTGCTCGATCGCCTTGACTTGGTTGAATTATCTACTGTTTTGATTAATTACTGCTTGGATTTTTGACCCACTGCTTTCTTTACAGTTTTGATTTTAACCTCTGTGTCTTCGGCACTGTCAATGCTAGGTGAACTTGTTATATGACTTCGACCACTTTGAAATTTTTATGCCAATTTGACTTTGTTTGGAACTCCACTTGCTTTTGTACATTTGAGTTTTTGAGCTTCTGATATTTGCTTGAGCTCGAATTCATACATGCCGGGTCTGGTTATAGCTTCACACTTGAAGTCTGTAGCTGTAGTATATAAGTATATAAGTGCACGCTGTTTTTATACTATTGCATTGTGTTTGGTTTGGTTATGTTCACACTGCTTTGATCTCGACCTATACTTGTGCATTGCATTTTCCATGTGCTTCAATTTGCATTGTTCTTGAACTCACTCTATTGCATTTGAATTATGATGAGTTGCTTCTTTATGTAGCTTGTCTGGATGCTTCGTTGACTTCAAGTTGCACTGTCCACATGACCATTTGTATTGTTCATTAAGCTAGCCGTTAGAACCAGTGCACATACACACATGTATATATATACACATATATGTATGTATATATGTGTATGATTCTTGTGCCTCTTGAGTCTTTCTGGTTTTATGTGGAGCGTTATGAAGTTGTTGGTTCATGTGTGTAGCCTGGTTTTCATGTACATTGATGTCACCTCTGTCCTTTGTAGCATGTATTTTGTACCGTGCATTCATGTAGTTTGGTTCAATCATGCTTCATTGTTGTTGAACTTCATGTTGAGGCCTGGTGCTATTTTGATCGAGACTGTATTCTTGTTTGGTTGTATTTGAATTCTTGTGCTCGAAAGTTTTGTGATGTTTTGTAGTGCACCTGAGTTGAATCCAACTTAAAGCTCGGGTTTGACCTTGTGCTGATATCGTGACTTTCATTTGAGTTGAACCCGACTTTTGATTTGGGTTTGACCTTGTGCTCACCTATCCTTGTAATTTTATCAAGTGTATATCGGTGTGCATGGCCTTGTGGCATGTATAGTGATACACTGTACATGTCACAAACTGTTCATGTATGATGAATTCAAAATTAAATGATGACGAACAACCCAAATAACTGAGGCAAATAATAGTTTCAAAATACATTTTATTTTACACTGCAAAAATATTTTCTTTTCAATTTTACGGTGTTAATGTATATTTTTGCAGATAACTCAAATGTTGGATTCAATCTGGAATGAAGTTGGAGATAAAAATACGAGTGAATGAGTGAAATGTGGTGAGGTGCATATGTAAATGATAATTGTGATGTGATTGAAATTGTAATATAATTGAAATTTGTATATATATAGTGAGAGCCCAAATTTGTACTATTCAAAATTGTAATCAATGTTTTTTGAATAAAATATCTGTTTGAATTTAAATTCTATGTTATCTATTTTATTTAACAAATATTTATTTAATTATATGAAAAATAAAATAGTACATTATCAAATACATTTAAATGAATATATATATATATATATATATATATATATATATGTTTATTATCATCAAACAAATATCATATACTCGCATATTCAACAACTAGGTGTATACCGATCATTTTTTATCATTGAATTAACTTGACTGATCGATTTGTTGGGCCCTTCTGGACCTAAAGAGCTCGGCTGCAAAGTTTCAACCCGATCCATGTGCACCTTCAGCTATAAATACAGCAAGCATAGGTTTAGTAGGGGGCTTCTTCTTCTTCTGCTTCCGACTCCAGAGGCTCTTCCATTTTTTCCTGAATCTTGTATTAATGGATCCTAACGAATCCAATATTCTTGTAACTGTAATCTTGTGAAAGATTAATAAAAGTGTGAAGTGGATGTAAGTTGTAATTACCGAATCACTATAAAAATTTGTATGTTTATTTACTTCTGCTGCTTTGTTTTCAATTTCATTCATTGTTTAATCTCTATGAGATTCTATAGCTGTTGATGCACAATTTTGACATCAACATTTTGGTGCTTTCACTGAGAAATGAATTCTCGGCTCGATTTGATCTCATCTTCTACTGGTGAGTTTTCTTGTTCGCGAGATAGGTCCAGATTTTTTTCAACAAGTTTTCTATTCTACTCAGATTTGAAAGAGATCAAGATGGAAACTATGGTGGAGGTGCAGGAAAGCCAAGTCTACCTCCCTTTCAAAAGAAGGAAATCACGAGCCTGGTGGCCAGTTAGTTGGGTGTTTGATGAAAGTGCATACTTGTTTAATTTCTAAAGGATATCTGAACGATGGCCTATCGACCATGACCCAAGCACACTCAATGAACAATCGTTCATCACGGAACATGAATCCCTATCATCATGAATGATCATCCCCTATGGTGGTTCAGATTAGTTATTCACATAGCTTGGACTTGGCCATCTCCTCCTCTGCACGATCGTTTGCACATATTGCCCCTATACGATCTTTTTAGCACGATTGTTCTAATTAGACCCCACCAACTGATTATATACGAACGTTACGATATGATCGTTCTTGTATGATCGGTCCAATAGCCCACCCAATACGATCATTCCACTCTCATCCTTATAGCAGACCCTTTTTTGTTAGCCTATCCACCAATTAAAGATGGAATTATTATCGCTCCTATACAATCGATTAAGTACGATCGTTCCAATGTTACGAAGCATAACCGATCGATTTTATTTACGTATCTATCTATAAACTTTTGTCTGTGGCCTTGTGCTTCAAGACTGATCCAACAACAACTGGAACTTTTTTCACTTGTCTAAATTCGCAGTTTTAGCATCTTTTTTGACAAAATACTTTGAGTTTTTCATGGATGGTGATTGTAAGTTTAAAGCTTGTAGGGAGGTATGCAAGAATGAGTTGGGTGTGAATTTTGACGGGTATAAAGGCAAGCGAGATCTTAAAACCCTTGCGTTGACCCAAAGCAGGACTCGGGTAAGATAGAATTTTTCCTCAAGCAGACACCGACGTAACTCCAAGAGCCAATCTCTAAGCCTTGGAATTTTTTGACTCCACGCGATCCAATGATTGACTCCAAGTAATTATCAGATTTTCTCAGGTCCGACTCCAAGTAACTTGCCACTAATCTATCAAAGTCCATCTTGCTTCACTTATATCTCGGGCGTGCGTACATCATTCATAAGCAGGACACATTGTTGTAGCCTAAAAACACACCGGTTTAACGTCGATAGAAACATCCGACTCCTATTAATAAAGAATTATGAATATTAGTTGGACGGTTGACGGTTGATGGCAAGGAGCTAGAGACAAAGTGGGATAGCGAGGACATAACGCTCCTTCACTTATCAATGAGAGTTATTATGGTCTCCTTTTAACTATTTTTATTTAATTTCAATTCCAGTTGTGTTGTGAATTGCAACCAATGTGAACTAAAGTGCTCCTAAAACGATGCAGGTGACCAGATACTCAAAGTTGGCCGCCAGCCAACCTCCGCAGACCATGACAGAACCTGTGAAGTTTTTGTCAAGACGAACATGATCCAATTATTCATTGGTTGCTATATGCCCTTGACTTGGGACATCGACATACGGAATGGAACAACTTAACAAGATTTCAACAAAAGGACATGATTGCAGCCTGAAACAGATGCGACTTAATTACTTGCTCAGTAGTTCACTATCTCCGTTTGCTAAAAAGAATACGAGGAAAAATATGCAAGGCTTGATTATCCAACCCCAGCATGGATGCGATCCAACCATCTATCACTTACCTCCTTCCTCGACTTTATTGGAAGAGCTAAAATTTTCAAGTGGACGAAAATTGATCGTCCATTTGCCAAGTTTCGTCTTGAATGCTGAGGGAAGGATCCTATTCCATGGGTGAACATGTTTCGATCATTTATTCGACAACTTTTAGCTCGATGCGATAAATGGAGTACAAATCAAACGGGTGGAAACACGACTGCCCACAAGGAAAAACTCTTAGTCCCCGGACTACAGGCAAGAGTATAAACCATTTGGCCGAAAAAAGAATGCTACGGGAGAAAACACAACTTTCCACGAGAAAAACTTTATGTCTTCCGATTGCGGGCTAGAGTATAAACCGTTTGGCGGGAAAATACTGCCATGGGCGGAAACACGATTTCCCAAAACTCTAAGTCCCTGGACTGCGGGCTAGAGTAGAAACCATTTGGCGGAAAAACAACTGCCATGGGCGGAAACACGACTGCCCACAAGAAAAAAATCTAAGTCCCCAGACTGTGGGCTATAGTATAAACCATTTGGTGAAAAAATGACCGCAACAGGTGGAAATACGACGGCTGAGAAAACTCTAAGTCCCTGGACTGTGGGCTAGAGCATAAATCATTTGGCGGACAAATCACTGCCACAGACGGAAACACGACTACCCATCGAGAAACCCTAAGTCCCCGGACTGCGGCCTAGAGTATAAACCATTCGGCGAAAAAACGGCCGCCACGGGTGGAAACACGACTGCCCACAGGAAAACTCTAAGTCCCCATAGTGCAGGACGGGAGTATAAACAATTCGGTGGAAACGCGGCTGCCCACGAGGAAACTCTAAGTCCCCAGAGTGCGGACTAGAATGCAAACTCCATGAATATATGAGTAGATTTCAATCGTTCTCTATTCCAGTAATTCCAACCTGAATTTGACAGAAGGAATATAGACCGCTAAAGACCGGAATACGCATGACTCAGCTTTCTAACCAGTAGCTTGATCCCACGATATGATGGAAAAGAGTATAAAGCTAAATAAAGAATAACCTACCCTCTTACTTATTAAAGTACGCCTCGGACTTGGGGGCATGAGAGAGAAACACGATGGATGTGAATCTACCATCCATTGGTCTAAACCTTAAATTATGTAGGAGTATGAGCATGACTGGGGCGAGACTCAACTATCCACGCAGTACGTTTGTCGACCCGAATACCAAGGATAGAAATGTGATTATCCAAGAAATGACCATGATGGCTTAACACTGCAACTCATATCCGCGTTTACAACGAATCGAGGCTACGACCATAGAGAGGTCTTGAGATGGATTAATCAAATCAGTGTTTGATTCAACAAGCAGCAAGTACATAAAATGAGGAATGTTACAATTGGGACATTTAAACAAGTAAATGCCGAAATCATACATAAAAATTAATTTTTATTCATATGAAACTATTTGTACAAAATAAAAAAAAACTGGAGGGCCATGCCCAAATGAATACGTCCAACAAAAGAGAAATGATTATTTGGGCTATTCACATGGACGAAGATCACTCTTTGGCTGTTTATCCTTCTTTCGCTTCTTTAGAATGGTTCCCTTAGAACTACTGCTCGCCAGCCTCTTTGATTCTTTACCCCCTCGACTTTTCTTCAAAGGAGTTTCCCAAACTATATGGACCGGGGCGGTATCATCTTTGGAAGTAGAAGGGATGGAGGCATCTTCAGCACCAGAAGCATAATGAACGTCTCCCGAAGGAATCGTCCATTTAGGAGGGATCATCTAAACTGGGGAAGGTATCGGTTCATCTGGGACCAGTTTAACTGGCTCGCCCTTCATCATTCTTTTTTCTAGCTCCTCTCACTCAATCCTCTCTCTCATACTGGGCCCGCCAGCGGGATCGAAGGAGCCTGTGATAACCACTTCTGCGTCGAAAGGAATTTCATGGTGCGAGTCGCCTCCCTCCTCGAATAACATCTCCATAAGTTTGTCATCAAAGACAAAGGCTTGAGCGTGAGCATCCTAAGAGGCGGTCGAAATTATAACTATAACAGACTCTGTCGCAGCCTCCTGCAACTCCAACCAAGGCTCTTGCGGAGGAAGAGGAGTGATGCATGAAGGATCCAAAGCTGAGAAAAAATAGGTGAAATGATTAGAAATATCAAACGATAGCACCCAGCTTGATGAGAGAGTGGAAAAGTCAACGAAATACCTTCTTCGCTGTGAAGTCCAGGTTGAGTTGGAGTGTCTTCAGAATTGCGCTCAAGAATTGGAGATAGATATGGCATGTCCGGATCATACCCATTGATAGTTGAGGAGTTTGTCGTAGAGCTAGTCATGACTTAAGACATCGGGGGCAATTCAGTTGCTATGACAGAGTGCATCAATCCGGATCCCTCACCTACGTCATGTGAAGGGGCAACTACATATTCTTTCAGAAGAGAAGTCCGAATGTCATGCAATATTTTAGGCTCGTAGCCCAGTAGCACTTCGCTTTCGAGTTTGGTTACATCAACATTTTTTGAGCCATGAAGTTTTTTCTCTTCTACGATAAGAAATTCCTAATCACGACGAAGTTGATAAGGATAGTCTTCGCCAAGCCTCGTCAAATTCCTATGTTTGAGAACATTAGCATTGTAGAGAACAAGAAACGGGTCGAGCTCATTCATTACATTTTCTCTTACTTTGTCTATGGTTGCGTCCTTCTCGTGTTGAATGAGCGTGTCGACATCATTTTCTTTTTCTATAACCGTATCTCTTTTAAGCCAAACACAAACCAACTCTTCACAGGAATCTTGAACGATTTTTTGAGCACCATTTTTTCTTTAATCGCATCTTCAAGCTTGGCCTTGAGCTTGGCTTTTTTCCTTCAAGGACGCAGACTCGTTGTTTTGAGCCGCATCTCGCTCTAGTGCTATTTCCTAACTGCGGGGATGCAATACTTGAACCATATCGAGATGGCTAGTTTTATTCTCTTCCATATATTTTAATGCAGCATTAGCTTTTCCTTCGGATTCGATAAAGGCGGTTCTAGAGGCCTCCAGTTCATTTGTCAGAGCTTTGATAATTCTTTTGTCCTAGGCCTCTTATCGCTTTAGTTTCTCGATTTTTGCCGCGCGCTCGAAGGAAACTTTTGATATTTTTTCTGCAGCCTTCATCCATTCTTGATATTGCATATGGATGTCGGTGACATAATAAAGGGTCATTTTTTGAACATCATCTGAAACCCTCAGGAAAATAGAATCCATCAAAGTATAAGTTTGAGAATTCCTACGAACATATGGATCAATCAGGAGATCTTCAGAAATAGCTTTAACCTAGTACGTTCCTTGCCAGGCCTGTAAACTGCAGTATTCTCTATGGTGGCAGCGATCGCTCGATCGGTGAGACTGAGACGGAACCAAGGGTTTTAAGGCATTGGAACGGTAGAAGGCCCGCGAGAGGGATCGATGGGCAGGTCTCGACTGCCACAGCATGGGCCAAATCGCGATCCAGATGATTGATGTTGTACATTCCGTAGGGAATCAAATATGCTCCTCTTCCTCACCATCGTTTATGCAAAGAAAAATGGATATCAATCGACTTTAAGTATTAGGAAGTAAAAGTTAATTATAGTGTAGTGTTGAACGTGTGAGTGTGTGTAAGTGTCATAGTGCAGCCCCTCGACAAACAAGGTGCAGGAGCTTTGCTTATCGGTGTAACTACCCCTTTGGAAGTAGGGATCTCTAAGCCAATACTTACGAGAGACTCTGATCCTCCAATGCTCATGTCGGTGAAATGATAAGCGAAGAAATCATATGGAATTAGTAGGTAGATTCATCGACAACTTACTTGGGTCGGAAAGACGACTTCTTGGAGGCTTGTGTGTGAATGTTTTCTTCTTCCTTTTAACCGCGGCCGGGGAATGAGAAACTTGTGAGGGTCCGATGCCAACCCTGGGGTCAAGTCTATCATCATCTCGGCCAGGAGAGTTTTCATTATGTCCATCAACGTCGATATCATAGACTCCTAGGTTCTTGTGACTGGGGGCACCACTGGGCTGGATTGACTATCACGTTGACTGGTTGTGACCCATGATCTGATCCCAACTGTCTGGGAAGTTTTTGGTAAGCCCCACGCTGAAACCCACCTCTATCAAGCCAAAAGCAATAAGACATTCATCCTTGAGCAAGAATCCAATATTTATATCCCCGAATGGAGCACTCTTCAAAATAGAGACTGCCTTTTCATAAGCATTGTTGTTAGGCCGGGTAACGACACCTGAAAATGATTAACATCGTCAGAGTGCAACTTGGATATTATTTTCCTATCCTATTATGAAACTGGTGGACACTTACGCCTCTCTTGCCATTGCGGAGCGAAGCCAGGCGGGCAGCGAACGAAGAATCGCTCGCTTTTGAAGGCACTTAATTTATTCCACATGCCAGTCAAAATTTGGCATTTCTTTGCCGACTCAAGAAATATAAACGATAAAATCCTAGTCCACCGTTTAAAAGTGAAAATAAATCGTATGTCTTTGATAAGGGGCGGATGGTGCAGAAACTCCATGAATATAATATAAGTGTAGTTGAGGGGCACATAACACTTTGGATGGAGTTGTGTAGGAGCAATCCTTAAATAGTGTAAGATCCCCGAATACATGAATTGAATGGCGGGATGCATCCCGCCTAGCACATAAATTTATTGCATGCTGTGTACCATTCAAGAGGTCTATGAGCCCTGTCGTCTCATGACGGAACCAACAAATCGCCAAAAGGAATCCTATGCCTTGTGCAAATCCTCTGGAGGGCCTTTTCTTTAATCTTTGAATCTACTAAATTACGATGATTTTCGAGGATAGCTGCATCCACTAGAGTATCAAGCACCGGTTTGATAACTTCTGGTGGAAAGATATGGATAATCTCGAAAAGATCAAGCTAAGAACCCGAGCCTTATGGCTGTTTTGAATTATGACTAAGCGGCAGGCTGTCAAAGTTAATCGGTGAACTGGACTCTATGTCGGAATTAGTCCTATGTGAAGAAGATCCAACTGGCATGATTACGAAGCTCCCGAAACACCCAGATTTCGTTGCTATCAAACTTAGTAAAATCATAATTAGAAGAAATAACCTGTACCCCCGGTGCATAGTGAGTGTAAGTGTAGTGTGATAATATGATGTTCAATATAGTAATAATTATGCAAAACCAAAGACAAAAGAGGCAACAGGACTTAAATTTTTCTTTCCAAAGAGACTCAGCTTGACTTTCATAGATAATTGTTAGCCAATAGAAATATGATTATTGTCTAAGTTGCAGATGTGTTTTAATATGATGGTTAATGGTATTCGTTCGTAACATTTGTTCTAAGGCTATTTGCTATCGGTCAGGAGGTTCATATCATATATAAGTCGTTTACAAGCCCAAATGTTTGTTCAAATATGAGAAACTTCAACTCTTGCTTAGTTTAAGTTAGTCCATTTATATTCCATTTTGTGAAAAGAGATAAGGATAGTTCATATATGGAGTGGAGGCATCTAAATTAAGTGTAAGCTGATCATCATAGTATTGTGTAGTTCGGTCGTTCAAATATCTAAAAGGCCGAACGTTCTGGGATCATGTTATATGCCGAACGTTCTAGGATCATGTTGTATGCTGAACGTTCCATGAAGCGGCCTTAGCTGATCGTCCTACCCATTGATTGTTCTTTCCTAGGCTATCATATCCGATTGTTCACAAATCATTTTCGAACTCCTCCTTTTTGAACCAAAACCCCACCGATCATCTACAACTCCTCCATCTCCTTACCTCATCTCCTCCAGAAAGCGACTGACTATCCGAATAATTCGATCAACTCCCATCAAAGTGGGATTTTTCTCCATTCCACACGGCCATAAATAAAGAAAATGGAAAAGGATCCATGTCGATTGTCATAGGTTCAGAATCATTCTAAGATTGATGCGGCAAACTCATAAGGTGTTTTACCTAAGTGCTAGATCTAAACGGGAAGGATTCAAAGTCAATTCGAAGTCCATGTTATGGAGGAAGATGATGGTTGCTATAAGAGTCGGCAGAATAAAGGGAGGAGTGGTTCGTCTCGTGTCTTTGTTTTAGGAGGAAGGTAAAAAGTAAAGTGAAGGAAAGTTCTATGTCTCGGGCCTTATTTAGAAAACGTGTTTGGCCGATTGTTTTCATTGTGAAGGGTTTGGCTGATCGTTTAACACCCAATGACAATGCTGATCAATCTCTGAGCAGTATGTTCATTCCAACCATTCCACCCACGTCGATCCATCCTAGACTTTATGAAAATCGATCCTTTTTTTAATGTATTTATACCTTAGAGCAATCATTTAACTACCTAATCTACGACACTCAATTCCATGGTCGAAAATGGTTTTAAATTTATATACATACATACATACATACATACATACATACATATATATATAAGGTGAAAAAATGATAAAGTGAATGAAAAATTAGGTTTCCAAGAAGAGGAATGGTGAATGATCATCGGAATTCAATTACAAAGGTGAACATGCAGAATGTCGTGAAAATAGGCAACAAGCTGAGGATGTTCGAATACGTTCAGGAGCCAACAACATAAAGTGTATACATAGGAATAGTTAAAAGATTAACCTTGCAAAATCAATAAAAATTGCAATCAAACTAGAATTTTTGAGTTTGAGATTGAATCGGATAAAACAGGGCTTACAGTCCTGTGTGACGGAGCCTGTATATACAAACATAAATACGACTTTGGATTTATATTATCGATGGATAAGAGAGGAATAGTAATCAATTAGGAAGCTGAATGGACTTTTTTCCAACAATTCAGACCCTTTTTGATTCAAAGCGCACCATATTGCTCATAAGACGTACTTTGGGGAGCAAATGTTGTCCCGCCTATTGGCAAAGACGTGATATCATCGATTCAACCAGGAAAGAATGGTCGACAGCTTGGAGAGTCAGTCACGTACAATACTATGGATGATAGTGGGACAGATTCGAATCGGGACCAAATCAAAGTATAACATGCATGAAGTCGCTAGCATAGCCCCGTGAAGTTATATATCAAGTTTGAAACTGATTGAAGTTCATATGCACAAGCTATGGATGAGAAAATGATTTGTTTGGATCGACCAGAGAACGATCAAGGAAACAATTCAAGCCATCAGAGAACATTTAATATATTGAGATCTATGAATCCAATCCATGTGAGACTTTCAAGACATCAACAGAGTTGCAAGGGAAGAACATAATGACGATCGCGCGTCACAAAATGGAAGGTAGGACGATTGATGCTCACCGATCGTTATTGGAGGATTCAACGTAATGATTGGCGAACTTAAGTGTATATTCTAGCTTTGACCCGGATCGATCCATATTTTAGGAACAACATTAAGAAGCATGTCAGACCCTCCAACATCGATCACACAGTGATTGGAGCTAAGGAAAAGGATCAGCTATGTGAATATCGATTGTTCTTGATCATTGAATTAACATGGCCGATCAATATGGTGGGCCCTTTTAGACCTAAAGAGCTCTCTTGCAAAGTTTCAACCCGATCCATGCGCACCTTCAACTATAAATATAGCAAGCTTAATTCAAAAGGGGGTTTCTCTTCTTCTTTTGCTTCTGGCTTCGGAGGCTTTGCCATTTTTATTCTCGAATCTTGTATAAATGGATCTTAACTGATCCAAATATTCTTACAATTGTAATTCAGTGAAAGACTAATAAAGTGTGAAGTGGATGTAGGCTGAGATTGCCGAATTACTACAAATTTTTTTGCGTTTATTTACTTCTACTGCTTTGTTTTCAATTCATTCATTATTTAATCTCCGTGATATTCTACGGGTGTTGTTGCCCATTTTTGGCGTCAATAATACTCTAAATACTCATGACCATAAATGACAGTTTAAAATACACATAAAGACACTTTGAATGCACATTAAGTACACTTAGATGAACTTTAAATTACAAATAATTTTATAACTAAACAGATGTTTATACATATGTATATGAATATAGAGATCAAAAAAACATATGTATATATATACATATATGCGTGTGTTTGTTTATAAATATATAGTCACATATATGGTTACAAAATATATAAACAAAACTTTGCTTATACTAAACAAATTAACAAAACTTCTCTTTACAAATAGTAAGATATATGGTTATACAACACCTTAATAAAACTTTCCTTGCATAATCTAATTTAGCAAAACTTTCCCTTTTTATTTTAAACCACATAATTAGTATCTAATAAAATATGTATGTGAATTTAATTTGACAAAAGTGCAAGCAAACAATTAAACATATATAAATATACATGATTAAATTTAAGAACCACATATTAAAAACTGCAATTTTCTATGTCATAAAATAGATCATATAAACAAATTCCGTTGATTAGCAAAATCATATGATTATACAATTATATATGAAATTGTTTATACAGATTAAAGCTAATCTAATAAAACTTATTTCAAAATTTGTCAAGATTAAAATTGATAAGAAAATATAATTATGGATTCAATAAAAAATTTGCAACTCCAAACTTATAAACATAATAGAGTTTTAATAAAAAATGTACTCATACATATGATCATGTTTGCATCTCATGTTGACAACATATATATGTATAGAGAACTATGATAATGGATAGCTTAATTAGACGAAAGCATGTAATAATCAGTTATAAATGATTATAAGAATTTGTAAATCAAATGATACATTGCTATTGCCCAAGAGAATATCTTAAATAATGAATCAAATGCTCTTAGATTCCATGAATCGATCTTATTACCCAAAACTTTGAAGCACACCTTGAAATTTAATTCGCTATAGGATGTTGTCCAAAAGTCATACCTTGAATGATGATATCTCCTCAGATCTTCAAGCTCCCCATCTAACCATTGGAGGAGATGGACGAACCACTTTTGTTTTGTTTTATTTGATCTATTTAGAGATGAAATTTGCAAAAAAAAATTCTACCATGAAAATTAAGAGGGGAGAAAGAGAAAGAATAAATGAGGAAAAACGAATTGTATCAGAATGAAGTAGAGAATATGTGTTGTTTGAAAGAATGAAACTTTTCCCATTCTTTAATTAAATCTTCCCTAATTAATTCCCTTGATTGTTTCTCTCTCTCTAATCATATCTTTAAATGTATATCATCAAATGACATGAATTTTCCATAAACCATGTCACCAAATGACATAAAATTTCCATAAGTTATTTCTTGCAATCATCTTTAAATTGCATCGATATCGTATATCAATGCGCATAAATATAACTTTTATAAGTGCATTAAAATAATTACAAAAAAACTTCTAAACATCAAATAAATAACAATTATTATTTCTCAAATTTCATTTAATTTAATCAATTTACAACATTTTATAACTTAATTAAATCATGTATTTTTTCAAAGAATTCATCATTATGGTTATGCGACTCAATGGTGTAAATTCAATCAGCGATTAATTTTGAGCTATTTGAATATTAACATTCGCACGTCACTTAGCAAGTGAAGTGAAATTTTAGTCGAATTTACTGTTTACACATCTTTTGGTAAAATGCAATTTTACTTATCATAAGTGGTACCTAAAAGTGATAATTATTTACATCAGTTCTCTTGTCAAAACTATATCACTTTGGATTTATGGAATTCGGTAATGGTCAAAAACATCATCCACATTCAACTTTATAGTCCAATCACAACGTCCTTGGTTCAATAATAACAGTTATTGTTAACCGAAATGCTCTGGCCATGGACTTTGACTTTGAGTTGACTTCAATTGACTGTGATACTAACCTCATATAACTGAGGAGACGAATCCTCTATTGAATAATGTTTCACTTCCAATTGTTCCACTCGACCCAACTATAGTTGTTCAATGGACATCTTGCCATGATTTGACTATAATTAAGCGGTGCACCCACATTAAAGATCAACAATATTATCAAGTCGAGAGAACTGTGTAAATTAACCACATCAATATTCTCTACTTGACCTTAGTTATATTTACCAACAGATAACCCTTGAGTGAGTCATTTCTTAGTTATCCAATAACCAACAGTACATAACCCCTTAGTGCCTCCAGTAGTTATGAGTAATACCCCGCCTAACATATGGAGAGCGTTACGTACTCTAGTCTCAACAGATACAATGACATCCAGTCTTGATGCATTTTGACTAGGAACAGTTAAAATGATATATGTGTTTCATTATGATAAATTACTCACGGTTACAACACTTTGTAAATACTATCATTAAAACATACTATTTATGGATTTTCTATTAAATATAATTTTAATTAAATTGATTAATGAATATAACCATATTATATCAAGTGTATAGTAGAAAGAAAATACATTTATTTCGAACAAGATTGATCAACGGGTTAGATATATGTAACAAATTATATAACTGCCCCTAAGGTATGTCCCTAACTCTACTAAGTTTAAGGGTGGTAGGGGTAAAGCGAAGGTACAAGAAAACTGTGATTGTTACTTTTGCTTAAAGAAGGGACATTGGAAGAACAATCCAGACCACATAAAGACGCTCAAGGGGAATGAATCAAATTCTATGCCTAAAGTTATTTTCATATAGAAATTTGTTTATCTATACGTGCTTCTTCTTGGGTTTTAGATACTGGTTCTAGAATACATATCTATAATTCCTTACAAGGACTTAGGAACAAATGGCATGTCGTAAGAGGGAGCATGGATTTTTCAAGTTGCAAATGGAGCTAATGTAGTTGCAATGGTGACATGAGCATATCATGTAAGCTTGTAAGTGGACATGATTTAGCTTTTAATAATTTCCAATATGTACTCAACTCTTTTAGTGAAATAACTTCTATCTCTCATTTGACAAAGAACACATATAGTTTTATTTGTATCGACAACATTATAAATATTTGATATGGAAATAAAACAATTGGATTTGGTGCTTTAAGTAATATCACTTATGTTCTTAATACGAATAATGTATTTGTTGCTGAGCATAATATTGTGTCTAAAGTGAATGCTAGTTATCTTTTTCACTGTAAACTATGCCATATTAGCAAGAAATAACTAAATGGGTTAAAAAAACCAAGGTTTCTTCCATCGTCTGATTCAAAATCATTCAATATTTGTACATCATGCCTTAAAGGTAAATGGCTAAGCACCAATTCAATGAAGGAATGAAATAGTTGATGAACTCCTATGATTAATAGATACAGGTGCATGTGGTTTTATGTCTACAAATACCAATGGTGGAACCTCGTATTTTGTAACTTTTATCAATGATTCATCAAGACATAGATATGCATTTCTTATGAAACATAATAAGAGTTCTATAATAAATTCCTTGAATATAAGTATGAAGTGGAAAACTAGACTATTAAGAAAGTAAAATTACTTTGATTCGATCAAGGCGATGAGTACATTAGATCTGAACTCTAAGAGTATAAAAAAATATGAGATTCTCTTTCAAGTCACACCTTACATACTCTACAACATGTTTTGATCAATGATAAATGACATGGAGTTGTCTATTTCATTTTTGTGGATATGCGCAAGAAACCACAACGTATATGTTGAATAGAGAACCATTTAAATTTATGCTTAAGAATCCATAAAAATTATTGAATGGGAAGAAACTCCACATTAATCTCCTTACATTTTGGAGTTGTCTGGGTTTGTTAAGGACGTAAATCCCAATAAGCTTGAGGTAAGATCGATTTTATGCGAGTCTATATAGCTTCTAATAAATTCTCATGGATACATATTTTTATAATACAGAGGAACAAAATGTTTTTGTTTTCATACACACCATCTTTATGAAAAGGAATTTCTCACATGTGAAATTATTGGTAATATGATAGACTTGGATGAGACCTAAGGAACTTCCATATAGACTGAATATGTATAGTAGTTCAACACCAATGAAAATACACAACCCATTGGAAGGCAGGGAATCTTACGATCTAGAGAGATTTTACGATTTCTTGTTGATTGCGAAAACGTGGATTGTGTCATTCACGGCAATGATCTACTCACGTACCAACATGTCTTATGGAGTAAAAACTATGTCTTGTGTGTTGATGCAATGAAATCCAAGATGGACTTCATATACAAAAACAAAGAAAGGACTTTAGAAAATGTAACCGAGGGGGTAAAACCTATCAGTTGCAACTGGTCCTTTAATAAAAGGGTCGGTGCTGACAGATATGTTCAAACCTCCAAAGCAAGGTTGGCTGCAAAATGATTTTGTCGGATTAGGACATTGAAAATGATGAAATGTTTTTGCCAACTATCACGCATAAGTCCATTTGGACGATACATACAATTGTCGCTCATTTGGACTATGAAATTTGGAAAATGGATGTTAAAATGGCATTTCTTTATGGTGATTTCAATGTGATTATTAGTGCATCATAAGCATAGGGTTTCACAGTCAGTGGGAGCGGCGAAAAGGCATGTAAACTCTTAAGATTAATTTATTGTCTTAAGTAATCACCTAGAAGTTGGAATAAGTGTTTTGATAAGGTAGTCAAATAGTTTGATTTCAATTTGAACATAGAGGAAGTATGCATATAAAAGAAAGAGCAAAATCTTACTATAATATTCTTAATATTATACGTCGATGATTTGCTACTAATTGGTAACGATGTTATAATCAATGAAAGCTTGGTCGTCTAATAATTTCTCAACGAAAGATTTAGGTGAGGCATCCTATACTGAGTATAAAGATCTATGGAGTTGGATCTAAAAGGAAGTTTAGGCTATCCAAATCTATTTATGTAGATATTATGCTAAAATGATTTTGTACGGAAAGTTCTAAGCATAGAAATATTCCAACACGACATGGGATTGTTCTTTCTAAGAAGGACTCCCATTTACAGATGAGGAAAGGCACCGCATAAGTAGGATTTCTTATGCTTCAACAATAGGATCGATCATACACACCATGTTATGTTTTATGCTAGATGTCGCTTATGCACTATATGGATTAAGTCGATATCAATCTAATCTAGAAGAAAACAATTGGACATCAGTTAAGGTCATCCTTAGGTATTTAAGAAATACTAATGATTTGTTTCTAATTTATGGAAACAACGAAATCCTTACGAAGAGGTATTCGAATGCAAGTTTTCAGAGCGATATCAGTGGCAGCAAGTTACCCTCGAGGTTTGTCTTCGCCCTTAATAGAGGGGCGTTAGTTGCAAGTTCCAAACAAGAAGTCATGGGTGATTCTACCATGGAGGTCGAGTCCATTGCCTTGAACGATGCGACAAAAGAAGTGGTATGGATGCGCAACTTCATTAAGGAGCTAGGAGTGATCCCAAGAATTGAAGGTCTGATGATTATGACAATAATCATGCAATGCGGATAGCTTAGGAACCATAAGCTTATAAGAAGTCCAGATACATCCTATGCAAGTACCATGGGCAGTTTATTAATGATGGAGAAATAGTGATCGAGAGAGTAGATATAAGAGATAACATGGAAAATCTATTCATTAAGGCACATTCTCGGTCTGTTTCAGGAAGATCGATCGAAGGCATGGGAACGAGGCTCCATAATTGGATTCAAGTGTAAGTGGGTGATTGATAGAGTTAAGGGTGTACCATATGGACAATTATATAATTTTGTTATATAAAATTAACTCAGTAAAAAATATTATTCGCAATAAAGTTTTCTTTTAGTTTTGTTTTCAATTGTTTGTCTTGCTATATTGTGATATATTAATCATATTAAACATATATAAGTTGAAAATCCTTACGAGTAATGTTTAATCGATTGCAATTACAAATATGTCTGTAACTATGAATACAGATTCGATATGAATAAAACATTAACTCCTTAAGTGTTCCTAGTTGAGATGTATTAAGAAAGGTATATTAATACCTCCTTTGAAATTAGTATATGTAATGTTGTACATACAATGGATGTTGATTCACTCATGACTATTGGAAGCACCAAGGGGTTAAGTACCAGAAGATCTCATAATAACGATGTAGAAGTAGTCTTCTTACTTGAGGGTACTTTCGATCTTAAGTCAACAGGCTATACTTTGATTATGGTTTAAATACTTGGCATGGCAACCTTGTTACGACCATAGTTGGGTATAAGTTGAACTATTTGAAGTGCGGTAGTAACCAAAGAGGATTCATTTCCTTTGTTATAAAAGGTTAGTACCACCATAATTGGTAAGCTGTAAAATCAAAATCTCTGGCCAGAGTAAACAGTTGATCAATAAATGTTACCGGATTGAACAAAGGTCTTTAAAGTGGCTTATTCAATTCATATGCATATTAATAGAGTTTTTGGCTTTATATCAAACTCTAAATATCTAAGTGATATACTAATGAAGAAAATAATACATGTATAAATTATCGTTAATATATGGGCCTATTTAATCAGAAATACGATTTCACCTAAATGGTCAGTAAGCGTTGTACTTGACCCTATATCGTGCTTTAGAAAAATTTGTACATACTTTAATATTTAAGTTTATTTGATGTTGAATGTGGATCGAGTCACACCAAAAAGTTAACATAACCATGTTGTTAATTAATTCCAAGTTCGCCCGATAGGATAATTATTTCATATATGTTCTAAATAAATAATAAATCAAACAAAAATTGTATTGATATTATGTGACTATTTTAATTTTTTAATTCTAGCTTAAAATTAGACATAATGATGTATAAAAGTTGTACGATTGTTTGACCAATTAAGGTGCTAAAAATTGAATAATTAAATGGTGATTCAAATAGGAGTCAAATGGGTATTTGACCATGCTTAGTGTCAAGGCCGACCATATTAGGGGATATTTGAGGGATTTTCCAAGTCTTCAAAGGCAAGTGATATTGGTGGGGAAAAGACTGCAAACCCTTGGTTGTAAATAGGATAGCCCCTAATCTATTTTAGTATATTTTTTGCCGAGCTCTCTTTGCCATAGCCGTTAATATCTAGCACCCTACCATTGGTGTATATATAGTATTGCCTCCAATCTATTTTAATGCACTTTTTCCAAGAGGAAGCAATCAATAAATAATATGCTAGACTCTAAGTATATTTTCGGTAAAAGGTATAATACCAGATCCTTACACACACACACATAGATATATGTATGTATATGTGTGTGTGTGTGTATCCTTTAATATATGTTGTTATAATCATCGTTACCCCTTTATTTCGTTTGACAGAAATTTAATTAAAAGTATATTTGAAAATCATTCATTATTCAAAACCCATTTAAAATATAAAATTATATTAAATATACAAACATACGTACATACATACATACATACATATATATATATATATATATATATATATAATTAAAAAAATTCTCAAAAAATAAAAAAATAAGCATTATATTTATATAAAAGATTGTTTTTTTACTATGCTTCTGGTTTTAAATTTATAAAAATAATTATTCCTTTCAGTTCTTTACTATATCAGTTTAAAAAATAATAATTTATTTTCTTTTATATATATATATATTTGTAGTATGTATATATATAATTAAATTCCGCATGGATATTTAATTTTAGAAAATCGGATATGAGTAGTAAGCATATGTAATTTTCGTGTGTGTATTAATATGGGTGGCAAAATCAAACACAAAAATATAAACTAATTCTTCTTCTACCACAGAGCATTGCACTACTTCTAATTGTCAGACCACTATAGAACATATGACAAAAAATCATAGACCTGATGTTACCCTAAAAAATACAGTAGCTCAAAAAGGTATAATATAAAATGCCATCGTGTTACCAAAACCCTTAGTTACAAACAACAATAATGAAGCAGTTCATTAAATTGTTACTCGAAAGAAGTAAAGTCCTGAGCAGAAGTTGGTTGAGTAGAACTAGGAGGAGCCAGGTTTGGACTTGGCACAAAAGGAGGAACCGCCTACAACTTTGAAAGAAATTTAAAGACTTGACATTAATATTGAAATGTATAATGATGAAGAAGAGAAAGACAAGGAAAGCAAAAAAATGTATACATTGTCTAGCAAGGAATATGATAAACAATTTGTTGTAAAGGAGGAGGACATAGAAAAATTTGAGGTAATTTAAGCTCCTTTGACAAGGAGAAAAACTTTATATCATAAATGATGGTTATATGTTGGAACATTAAAGGTCTAAATAGTGATGCAAGGAAACTAGATCCGTACAATATTAGGGCTAAATATATTCATACTATCCTAGTTGTTTTTTAGAACAAATTTTCCACGAAATTTATGATATGTTTAAGCTATAAATTGATGATCGGTGGGAATTAATGCACACCAATTCAAATGAAGTTAAGGGATAATTTATGATTCTATGGAAAGATGATGTATGGACTGACACTCTAGTTAACCAAGATGATCAAACAAATTACTATTAAATTCCTAGATATTGGAGGACTTAATGAAGTATTCACATTTGTATATGTTAGTAATAAAAAAGATAGAGGTATGCCTTAGGGGGAATTATGTAAATTAGTTACATAAATCTAACTTAATAACCAATCTTGTACAAAATAAAAGGTATTTTCTTTTTGTTACATACTTATATAGTGATATAGATAATTAAGCAATTTATTAGAAGTATATAAATGGAAAATCCTTAAACGATATGTTATGTGGTAGCAATTACAAAGTGTTGTAATCATGATAATTTTATCACATTAAAAATAACATGTTATTTTAAACATTCCTAGTTAAGATGTTTCAAGAAAGGATATCGACTCATTTATTGAGACTACACGAAACGCTCTCCAAATGTTAGGTACTGTATTTCACGTGGCTGATGGGGCTACCAAGGGGTTAGGTACTGATAGTTACTGGACACTTAAGAGTTTTTTGTTCATTAATAAACTAAAGTCAAACATAGACTCTTGAAGTGAAGATCTTACATAATTTCTCAACTTCAGAATACCGTTGAACTTCATATGGACACTCTACTTGGATTATAGTTAAATCATAGTGTGACATCCATTGAACGACTATAGTTGGGTTTAAGCTAAAGCACTGAAAGTGAAACATTATTCAATAGAGAATTCATCTCCTCAGTTATACGAGGCTAACATCATGGTCAACTATAGTTAACTCAAGTCAAAATCTCTGGCCAAAGTAGTACGATTAATAATAAAAGCTATTGAACCGAGGTCTTTGTTTTAGTACTAACCAATGAATATGGCTGATATTGGAATTTCGATCAAAACCAAATTCCGTAAGTTCTAATGTGATATAGTGTTGATGAAGAGAATTGGTGTAAATATTCATTATTACCAGGTAGTGCTTATAAGAAGTGAAATTGGATTTTATTGAAAGGTGTGTAAGAGATAAATTCAGCCAAAATATCACACCACTAGCTAAGGTGATGTGTGAATGTTAATATTCAAACTGTAACAGCCCAATTTTTTTTACAAGTATTTTTCACTTGTATTTTTTTTTAAAAAAAAAAAAAAAACTTTGGGGTTTATTTAAAGTGATTAAAACAAAATATGAAAAAAAAATTAGGACTAACTAATAAGATCTCTGAAAAAATCAAGTTTTAATTAAGAAAACATTTATAGCTTAGGTGGTTAAGACATCTGGGCTATTCACGACAGGTCACGAGTTCGAGTCTCAGCACGGTCAGAATTTCGAATTTTTTTTATGTATAAATGAACTGGGTAATCACCCCTTAAAAAGGGCGCGTAAATCTAGGGAATAAGTACCGTGTATATATATATATAAAATATGAAGAATGTAATCCAATTTAAATTTTAGTTAAGTATTATTTTTGAAGGATTTAGTGTATTTATAAACTGTTAAATATCGCGTTTAAAAGGACGCGTAAAATTTATGGTAAGTAATGTAATAAAACGTGTAAAATTTAAAACGTTATTTTATATATATATTTTTGATGTTTTGTATTACGTCAGTTTGACGTACTTTTAAAATCATATATAAACACCTTTATGGATTAAAACATCAGTTAGTGATTTTTAAGACGAACGTTACTTTTGGTTGTAACTGACAGTTTGGTTTTAAATAAAATGTGTATATACGTTTCCATTTCCAAAAGCTTTGAAAAATTCTTGCCGTCATTTAATTAAATCAAACTAAAAAAAATAATATATCAATTCTCATATAATTGGAACGGTTCATATTTTGCCATTCCTCTGATCACGAAACCTTATCTGCCTAAATCTACAATCACGCATATATCATTTGAAAGAAAATCAATTTTGCCTTCCTTTGCGCGTGACACAAAATTTTATTCTTTTAACATTTTTGGCATTTGCCTCTTACCTTTTTGTTTCTTGAGCATGTCACTGTATTCATTTATTCACGCAACCTAAATGGACTAATATATTTGATTGCCTAAAAATCAACTCATGCATTCAAATTTAACCTTGCCTATCTTTTCAAATTCTCACATTCCTATTTATATCTCTCTGTTTCCACTGCCTTTATTTTGCAAGATAAATTTTTTTTCGTTCCTATAATCACGCATATAAAGTAAAAAATCGTATTTAAATATCTTTATGGAGAAAAATATCAGTCAGTGATTTTAAGACGGACGTTATTTTGTTTAAAGGACCGTTTGATTTCTTTTAATAAATGGTATACGTTCTTTGCCTAAAGCTTACATAAATATTCACCTTTTCATTTATGGGTATCAAACTAAAATCAAGATTTTAGCTAAAATAAAATGGATCACACGTGAGCAACATTAGTGCATTTGTATATATGTAACGTTCGCATTTTTGCTTATTCCTCTTACCCTCTGTTGTCATCAGCTTTACCAAACATCACGCTTGCCCTTCCTTTGATCAATATTCCCCTTAAGTAACGTACAAACTTTATAAATCAAACCATGTATCACGCAAGTCATTTATTTCCCATAATCCAAGCTGCCATTTTCTCTGCCTTTTTGTTTACAAATTTTCGAATACTGATCAAACTTTATACGTTGGAAAAATTTTTTTTATCCTTTTGCAAAACTGAAATGAGTTAATCACGCCACATCCCTTGATCACTGCCTTGCCGTTTCACAAATTCGTGTATAAATATGCCAGAGATCCACATCTCAAAAAAAAAAAGAAAAAAAACTCACCACTCTTCAAAGCATTGCAAATTTTCCTCTGGCAATTTCGTTCGAAGCATCAGGTAATTGTCTTATTGTTTTCTCTTTCTTTTCCTTCCAGTTTTTCCTTTCCTGAGTTTTTTTTTGTTCTCATTTGATATGCTCGGCCACTCCAACCCATCTACTTCACCCGATCTAGTTGACAAACTTTGGAAATTTATGAGTCATCACATCTGTAGAAATCTAATATGTGTGTGCAAAGAGATGGTGTAGTTGACCCAGATTTAATTTAATGCTAGCTTAAAGTTTACGCGTACTATCACTACGGAAAAATGGGTTATTCATTGTATATATCATACTTAGTTTTGGGTCAAACAAAATAGAAAGTCAATAATGTTCATTGAAAAAAAAAAAGAAGAAAAAAAAAAGAAAAAAAAAAGAAGAAAGAAATATATATGTAAAACAGAGGAAGGAGAGGAAGGGAAGAGGGAGAGGAGAGATTTGAGGGTACCTGTACATGCGTGTATCAGTGAGAAGCTTTGCCTTTTTGCATATATTAGATAATTTACCTGTACTAAATGCATATCATATAGGAAGCAGTGCCTGCATATTTTTAACATAAATATAGTTCAGACCATATAGTGTGTGTGCAAGCATCTATTAAAAAAGATCCATGCATTTAGTCGAAAGATTGGGCGAATTGTGCATGTGATATATATATTTATAAAAAAAAAAAAAAAAACACACACTGATTTCATTTGTAAATTAAATGCTTACAATTTATAAGCTTTCATTCCAAACAATATTTCAATTTGTACCGGACATTGATTTAATTCAATTTACTATTTAATATTATTAATTCATTAACTAAATTCACTACTTACCTTTGTTCTCTTATATGCAACTCTTAGCCTAATATAACAATTTACATCACTTCAATTTATTCGTCATTTTGTTTCAACTGTAAATACTTAGCCTTATATTCCCATGGTTTCATTTCCTTCTCAACATTTGCTTCATTATTAATTTTAAAATCTTTATTTCTTCTAAAGTAAATTTGCGTAAATCTTATTAAAATGACAAATTTAATTAACGAAAATGACAGGTCGTTACACATATAAAAAAAAAAAAGAGAATATTTATAATTTAGAAATGATATAATAAAATTTTATAAAGGAAGTAACGTGCAGATCAAATAATGTACTATCCATGCATTAGTTTGTAGTATAGGCTGGGTGAAAACTTTTGCATGTGTACACGCAAATCTAGTAGGAAATAGGCAGTGTGTTTTTGCGTGAAGGGAAAAAATTAAGGGAGTGAAGTATTTGCATTTCTTTGGGTTACAGTGAGCGTACATTCTTAGTTGATATAGGCTTGGGCCGTGACCTTATGCATACTTCCAGTTGAAGTTTAGTAATGTGGTGGTTGTGCGTTTTGTTTAATTAAATAATAGAGTATATATATAAAAGGTAGAAAAAAAAAGATTTTATTTTGGGCCGAGTTGTTCGTCAAGTAGGGTGGTGTAGTGGTCGAGCGTATCGTGCCAAATTTCTTTGACTCTATTCGTTCCAATTGTTTCAAATATTTGCGTTGACCATAAATTTTAAAAGTCACGTATTCGGTATTTGGATCTTGTTATAGATTTGAATCTAGGCGTGACATCCAGGGAAATTTGATCGCTACCCTCTGTGCGTTTCTTTTTTTTGGTGGATTTTTCATTTTCGCTTGAATCAAATTTTCTGCAGCTTTCAGGTGAGTATTTCTCACCAGACATACGTATTTATATTTTGGTAAATTATTGCAAGTGTATGTGTAAAATTGTATTTCACTATTATCTGTCTGTAATGTAATATAGAATGATGGACCCCATTTAAATTGACACCTCATCAGTATTATCTGTTATATTATTTCTGCAGTTATATTATTAATTGTTATTTACTGCTTAAATCACCACTGCAAGTTCCCTGTTAAAGTTGGATTGTTATGGGCTGAAATAATGATTATTGTTAAACTAGTCTGTTAACTGCTTAACTGATAACTTGGGATTGCGGGTTTGAAATGATAGAACCCGGGGTTTTGTAAATTACGGGTTGAAATGATATAAATCCGTATCACTTGACCTAGGCTAGAGAACTATATACAGGCCCGTGGTTCTTATAATATTTTCTGAAATATTTAAAATTATTTTGGAAGTTAAATATTTGATTTAATATCTTTAAAGGATTTTTTTTATTTTTATTTTTGAATGAGTTATAAATGTTAATAAATAAATAAATATTTGAATAGAATTTTGGAATATAACTTATTTTGGAAATTCTGGATTTTGAAAAATAAGCCTTCAGTTAATAAATAAATAGATAAATAAGTTATATTTGGAAATATTTATTTAGTTAAACAAATCTGCTACAGCATTTTAAATGCTGTCTTTTTGAAATTGGACTAGTTTTACCCGTAACTTTAGGTAGCATTTCCTAAGTGCTACAGAATCTAGAATTGATTGTTTTAAAACTCATGGAATTTGATAAATTTTATTTTATGTTAAGTTTTGGAAAATCTTAAGATATGATATTTATAACTGGATTTTCCTTAATAAATTTAAGATGAATATTCTAGTATTAAGTGAATTTTGAAGATATTAAATGACTAACATTTGGAGTTTATTTATGGAATTTATGGGAATATTCAAGACTAAATAATAAAACATTGATTTGTTGAAAGAATAAAATCCAAACTTAGTTTTGAATAGGAAATATTCCAATTGGATATATATATATATAGGAATTGTAATGGATTTGGGGACATAAAGTGATATTTAAATTATGGTTTAAACTTTAAATAAAGAAATATATTTGTAAAGCTATATAAATTATCTTCTTTACAAAGTAACCATAAAGTTAAACCATTATTCTATATACCGTTGAATATCCAAACCATTTGTGTGTTGGGAGTTATGGTTTTAAAGTAAAAATTCCAAATATTATGTTTTGAAGATATAATTCAAATATTTGGCTTCCAGATATTATAAATTTTAAGCAGTATGGTTTTTGGAAAGAATTATATTTGAATATAACGATATCATATTGTTTTTGGGTTTTAAAATGATATCGTATTTATATTTTGAAATGGAAATGTTTATTCTGGTTTTAAAGTATAAAATGTTTTAAATGACCACGGGTTATAATAACGATGGGTTGGCAAAGAGACCGGGATCGGATATGGACATACTCTCTGTCGATACCGAAAACCACTTTGACCAACCGTGTACGCGGTGGAGATTCCAGAATGAAGTAGGTCGGTGGTGGCGTTTCCTGTAAGGTAAATACGTGGACCCGACTCCCGTGAGTTGGCATAAGGTGGCTAAAACAGGAGCAATTCCAGGCCAATGAGGTCATTCCTCTGATCGGACGCTCCTCTTCGATATTATACTATGTTTTTGGATTGATTCGGTGGCCACCTCTATATTTTGATTTTGGGGAGTTAGTCCGAGGTGGGCGGTAACTGCGGCTACGCGTTTCCATCAGCCTGGATAGCAATTGGTATATCTACCTTGGCATTGCCTAGTTGTGCCGTGTCATCTACCATACCGAGCCTTTACTACGAGTTTCTATTTGTGTCGTACCTATGGAGTATCCTCTGGTAGCTTCCCGATCAGGAGGTATTACGGTACTGTATAGACTATTGGCATTATTTGTGTTAAGGGGAATATTGGGTCACTCCTTAACGCTATTAAAAAGTAAGTTTATTTTATAAATAGACACTATTATAATAGCGCAATATACTACATAGTAAATAGTTTAACGGATCCTTAGAGGATGGGCGGTCCCAAGCATCCTTTAAGTTACTTGTTCTATATTACAGTACACTTGAATTAGCTTACATTATATAAGTATGTATGTCCTGACTCGAGTGTTATGTTTTATTTTACGCTCGGGTCAGCCTGAGTTGCAGTTTTATGGTGGCTTCATGAACCACTAAATATTTTATTTCCGCTGTGAGTTCTGATATCTGTGTATGTGATTCTGTGATTTTATTTACTGCATATTCTGAGTTCTGCCAAAATTATTCTACAACGCAGTACTTTGAACACTTCAAGTCCGACATGAGCGGATGCGAAGGGTTGAAAATATTGGGTCGTTACATTTGGTATCAGAGCTTTGGCTCTAGGCAAAACTTAGAATGTATGGTAAAATTGATTTACAGAATCACTTTCATTTGAGCTTGAATCTCTTCCTGTAACGACCCAGTATTTTCAACCCTTCGCATCCGCACATGTCGGACTTGAATTGTTCAAAATACTGCGTTGTAAAATAAATTTGGCAAAACTCAGAATATGTAGTAAATAAATCACAGAATCACATACATATATCAGAACTCACAGCGGAAATAAAATATACAGTGGTTCATGAAGCCACTATAAAACTTTAACCAAATAGAATTTACATAGTTTAGAATCTGCAATACAGCTGTAGACATAAATAGAAACAGAGTCTTCCAATTTGATTGATTGCAAATAAGATAAAGACTGAAAGGCTTCCGGCAGTATGAATGATCTACGGGATGACATAACTCCGGAGAGAAACTGAAACTGCAACTCAGGCTGACCCGAGCGTAAAAATAAAACATAACACTCGAGTCAGGACATACATACTTATATAATGTAAGCTAATTCAAGTGTACTGTAATATAGAGCAAGTAACTTAAAGGATGCTTGGGACCGCCCATCCTCTAAGGATCCGTCAAACTATTTACTATGTAGTATATTGCGCTATTATACTAGTGTCTATTTATAAAATAAACTTACTTTTAAGTAGCGTTAAGGCTTTACATTTTCCACCTTAACACGTAATAGTCCCAGTAGTCCATCCAATATCATAGCTCCTCCTGATCGGGAAGCAACTAGAGGATACCACACGGGCTACGGGAGAAATCTAAACTCGTACAAGGCGCGGTATGGTAGGTGACACGGCACAACTAGGCAATGCCAGGGTAGATATACCAATTACGCATCCGGGCCGATGGTAACGCGAAGCCGCAGCAACCGCCCACCTCGAAACAACTCCCCAAATCAAAATAGAAGTGGCCACTGAATCAATCCAAAGTCATAGTATAATATAGAAGAGGAGTGTCCGATCAGAGGAATGACCTCATTAACCCGTCGATCGCTCCTGTTTTAGCCACCTTATGCCAACTCACGGGAGTCGGGTCCACGTATTTACCTTACAGGAAACGTCGCCACCAACCTACTTCATTCTGGAATCTCCACCGCGTACACGGTTAGTCAAAGTGGTTTTCGGTATCGACAGAGAGTATGTCCATATCCGATCCCGGTCTCTTTGCCAACCCATCGTTATTATAACACCGTGGTCTTTTAAAACAGTTTATACTTTAAAACCAAAATAAACATTTCTATTTCAAACTATAAACACGATATCATTCAAAACCCAAAACAATATGATACCGTTATATTCAAGTATAATTCTTTTCCAAAAACCATACTGCTTAAAATTTATAATATCTGGAAACCAAATATTTAAATTATATCTTCAAAACATAATATTTTGGAAATTTTACTTTAAAACCATAACTCCCAAACACAATGGTTTGGACATTCAACGGTATATAGAATAAATGGTTTAACTTTATGGTTACTTTGTAAAGAAGATAATTTACATAGCTTTACAAATATATTTCTTTATTTAAAGTTTTAAACCATAATTTAAATATTACTTCATGTTCCCAAAACCATTACAATTCCTATATATATATCCAATTGGAGTATTACTATTCAAAACTAAGGTTGGATTTTATTCTTTCAACAAATTAGTGTTTATTATTTCGTCTTGAATATTCCCATAAATTCCATAGATAAAACTCCAAAATTATGCCATTAAATAATTTCAAAATTTACTTAACACTAGAATGTTCATCTTAAATTTATTAAGAAAAATCCAGTTATAAATCTCATATCTTAAAGGTCTCCAAAACTTAAACATAAATATAATTTATCAAATTCCTTAAATTTCAAAACAATCAAATTCCAGATTCTATAGCACTTAGGAAATGCTACCTAAAGTTACGGGTAAAACTAGTCCAATTTCAAAAGACAGCATTTAAATGTTTTAGTAGATTGTTTAACTTAATAAATATTTCCAAATATAACTTATATATATATTTCTTAACTGAAATCTTATCCTTTCAAAAATCCAGAATTTCCAAAATAAGTTATATTCCAAAATTTTATTCAAATATTTATTTATTTATTTATTAACATTTATAACTCATTCAAAATCAATATAAAATCCTTTAAAGATATTAAATCAAATATTTAACTTCCAAAATAATTTTAAATATTTCAGAAAATATTATAAGGACCACGGGCCTGTATATAGTTTTCTAGCCTAGGTCAAGTGATACGGATTTATATCATTTCAATCCGTAATTTACAAACCCCGGGTTCTATCATTTCAAACCCGCAATCCCAAGTTAACAGTTAAACAGTTAACATAATAATAGCACAGTAATCATCATTTAGGCCTATCATTTCAGCCCACAACAATCTAAATTTAACAGGGAACTTGCAGTGGTGATTTAAGCAGTAAATAAACAATAATATAATATAACTGCAGAAATAATACAACAGATAATAACTGATGAGGTGTCAATTTAAATGGGATTCATCATTCTACGTTATACTATAGACAGATAATATTTAAATAAAATTTTTACACATACACTTGCGATAATTCACAAAATATATGTACATATGTCTGGTGAGAAATACTCACCTTAAACGCTGCAGTGGATCTAAATCAAACACGGTATCTACTTCGGAAAAAAAAACGGAAAGCACGATCAAACTTCGGCGGATGCAAAGCCTTGACTTAAATCTATAAGATCCAAATACCAAGTATGCGAATTTAAAAATTACGGTCAAAGCAAAATTTCAGAACAACTGGAACGAATAGAATAAAAGAAATTTAGTTCAACTTGCTCGACTACTACAACCCGCTAACCGTCTCAACATATCCTAGGCCCATACTTCAACCGTACGCATGCATAAAATAAATTGAATAAATTGCAAAATAAATTGCAAATTTAATACAATTGATTGAATAAAAAGATGTTATGCACCCAAACAAAACAAATACATGTTTAGACATTATTAAATTATTTCTCACATTTTTAATCATATTTATCATGATCAATTATTTTCATTCTCATATATATTTATTTAAATAAAATGACAATATTGGCAACAAACACAATACTGTTCAAATTATTCGATTTAATCAAATGTAGCCACTAACTACATTCGAATTCATTAAATAATACTTTATTTCACATACATGTTCATCATGTTTAGGCACATTCATAATTATTTCTTCTTTTACTTTTATTATTAAACATTAAAAGGTGATTATTGGTATACATCACCAATATCCTTTTATTAACCATAATAAATACAATCCATTGATATTTATCCACCCAAATTCTCAAATAAGTAGTTAAATTTATTTTTAACCATCTTAAATTTATTTCAACCATTAAAAATTGAAATAAATGTCATTTTATTATATTCACCCAAGATTTATTCATACAATATTGTTTATTTGAATTAAACAACATTTCATATCATTTTCTCCTTATCAATTTATCTTCTCCATTATTAAATTGTAATTCTTTTTTTTTCTTTCTATGCCTTCCTCTTCAAACTGCACTTTATCCAAATCCACAATACCACTAACTACATCATAACTACACTAATTCCATAGTCTAGCTTCCTACAATCAATTTATATCATTTCTTCCAGCCTACTACTAACAAAGTTCTATATGTATTTATAAATGGCACGGCATGATGGGGAAGTAGCCGAGCAAGGAAATCAGAGAACACAAGAAGGAGGAAGGAAAATTGGAAGAAGCAAAGAAATAAACAATGCAAATTATTTACCTGATAGAAGCTTGTACCAGAGAGGGACAAACAAGGAGATATGAAAACTTATGTGAATGAGGCAAAGTATTTATAGATAAACTTGCGAAATAAAAAGGGGAGATAAATAGGCAGGTTTGAAAACGTAAGAAATAAATGCAAGCGTTGATTTTTGAGTGCATGCGTTTAGGTAAGAGATTTATTTCCAGTTCTTCTTGTTTGAACGCTACACGAAATTTTGTGATAAATGCATGCGTTGATTTCTCTTTCCAGTTTTATGTTTGAACGATATCACTCTTTTGGTTTTTTTTTTTTTTTAGATAGCTTGCGTGATTTATACCAGTTATAATCTAAATTTAAAGCATGCGTTACTGCAAATTTGAACAGATTTGATTGAGGAAGCAAAACTTGAGCTCTTGCGTGATTTATGGTAAGCAATGAAAAAGCTTTTAACTGAAAAGGCAAAAGTAATAAATGCTTACATAAATATTTACTTGATCAATGGTTCGAAAAATTTATTTATTGCAAAACAAACGCAGTGGAAACAGAGAGATATAATGGGTATGCGAAAATTTGCAAAGATAGGCAAGATTAAATTTTGAATGCATTTAATTTAGGTGAGAGGAAAAATGGCAATTGGAAGAGTTGATATTTTTGTGGATAAGGCTGCGTGAATAAATGAATACAGTGACATGCTCAAGAAACAAATGGTAAGAGGCAAATGTCAAAATGTTAAAAGAATAAAATTTTGTGTCACGCGCAAAGGAAGGCAAATTTGATTTCCATATTCTTCTAATCAATTAATTCCCCTTTAATTGCCTTTAATTGATTTCAATTGATTACCTTATCCCTTTTAATTACCCTCCTTAATTGATTTCAATTAATTACCATATTACCAATTAATTATCCTCCTTTAATTACATACTCAAATTTGGTTACTAACTTAATTAGTTAATTAACCCTTTTTGTTAATTATCAATCCTGCGACGTCTCACATTAATCCGTCCGCTTTGTAGGCACTGGTAGTCGGACTGGTTACACGGGCAGATTTCTCCTACAAAATGGGGATTAAGCTCGTGTCCTCATGCCATTAACCAAAAGAATTAACTTATTTATCTTTCATCAATTTTATTAATTTGCATTAATTATTCAATAAATTAATTCTGGTCAACTACTGAAATTTTACAATTAATTTCTCTATTAATTGTCATAAATTTCTTTTTGAAATATCTATTAATTGTCATTAACTCCATTTTAAAATATCCGTATGTGCCTTTATTCAAGTTTTGAATTGCTAACTAGGAATAAGGTAGATTTATCAAATAAATTGATTGTAAGTTTCATTGTTTTAAATTGCTTAACAATGTTCACTGCTAACATAATTAATATGTCAAAATTGAGAATATTCCACCAACATGATTTGCATGTCATAACCTACCAAATTAACATAATTAATTAACTACTTTAATATGTTACAAATTTTCTCCTTTTCATTATTTTTAGGGAATGGGTATAACAACAGATATTATGATAATATCCAAAACATTTAGTTACCACTCACTTCATTATACATTATAAAAATTTCCTTTTTTTTTTCTTCTTCTTAAATTTAGTTACAAAAATCATATTAAATTAACGAGTTTAATTCTCTAAATTAAATATTTAAACAATATTGGTAAACACAATTTATATAAATTATATTTCTAAAAACAAAAAAATTAAAAGAAATAAATAGCTAAAAACTAGGGCTGTTACACTCTCCCCCACTTAAGAACTTTTCGTCCTCGAAAAGGAACAAAAGAAAAGAAACAAAGGAAGATAAGCTAGATAAACAAGAACTTTAAACGAATAGTTCCGGATTTGAAGCACGAAGAAGATCTTCTAGAATCGGTTTTACTCTTTTCAGTTCGACCGTCGGTCTATGGGTGGTAAGCGGTGCTCAGGCCCCGATGAGTAACAAAGATTTTTAAAGATTATAGAAAAGATTTCTAAATAGACTGGTATAGGCAATAGCCTCCTCATTCTGTAGCAGATAGGGAAACCAAGGACACTTAAAGATAGTTTGAAAACAAATAAGATAATAAATTTGCAATCATAATGCTTTGAAATCATTAAATTTATAAATTTGGAAATCATGCTACTAAAATCATAATACCTTTAAAATAATCTTCATTTATACCTTTTAAATTCAATGCCAAACAATATTCATTTCAAGGTTGAAATATTCCTAAGTTCATTTATAAAAAAAAAAATTTCCAAAACATTTTATTTTTAGAAACAGCAGCACTCATAATATGCTATAGTAGATATAATAGTATTCCTAATCAGTTTATTATGTACTTAACTCTGAATTTTAACAAATAACCTAACACTTTATTAAAAATACTTATCTTATAAATAAGATATTCCTTCAATAAGTTACCCTTGAATTTCCATTTGAAAACCAATTCTCAATTATCAAAATTTAATGATATCAGAATACGTCTTAACTATTTATTTAGACATCAATTAAACTATGATTTGAAGATATATAATCCTTAGTCCAAAAATATCCCTTTCAAATATATTTTCCTTATTCAAAGATACCTTGTTTATTACACAAACATATTCATTTCAGGAAATAACCTTTTATTAAAATCTCTTGGTTAGATTTACGGCTCCATATTAAATTAATTTGATTATTAAGACATTTGAATAAAATTCCTTAAATTCCTTTTCCTTATTTATCCCCATTAATCTTTTATAACTAAAATTTAAGTGTATAATATTTATTATAACCACTCAAATTTTATTCATAAAATCCTTTTATATTGTATATTATCCAATTACATGTTAACTTTTGAAAATCAAGGTAAGTTATATTAAATGAAATTGGGTGTTATACAAATAAAACTTTCAATTTAATTATCTCCAATTGGAACCTTTTTATTCAAATTTTTGTTATTATATTTATTTTCCTTCCTCAAGATAAACTTTAAGAATTAAATTCCTGATTCCCTTCAAACCATTTAGAGATAACTAAATATATATACCTAATATGTCAAATCAAATTTAAATTATATATCTATATATATTAAGTCATATTTTAGAAATTCAAATCAATTAAAATCTCAAGGAAACACTGTAGCCAGACTACAGAATGGTCTTTTCACTTCGAAACTCGAAAATGAATGTCGATGATGCTGCAGTCATCACCGAAATTATTTTCCAGCGACAAAGAGAAAAGCACTAATTTTAAAATTTCTTTGGAAACAAATTTCTATACAAAAATACTTATTACATCCTTTTAAAATTTAAACACAAGGTTTGAAATCATCAAAAATTTAATTCTCAAGTTTTAGTTTTAAATTCATTTCTGTTTCCAAATTAATTTATAACCATTGTTTTATATTCACTTATTTATTAGACAAACACATGGCTTACAACACCATAAATAAAATCAAAACTATTATCTCTTGACAACTAGTTAAATTAATTATAAAATTTTGAAAATTATACTCATATATATAATATTAGATTTTAATTTCAAATATAGGAATAAACTTCTCAAACCAGGATAGAGACTCAAATTTGATGAACTCAAATCAAATAGAATTCAAGATAAATTGAAATCAGAAGATCAGAATAAGGAAACTGGGTAAGTCTATATAAGTCGCGGACAACCTTGACCTAGTCATCCGTGACTTAAAGAGCCATATCGATGTGGTTGGGGTAAATCTACATTTGATCCGAAGAGATAGAATTTGGAATAACCAAAGATACTAGCATATAAACCGAGGATAAATATAAATCTCCGGTGAATCAATGCTAATGGTAAAGGAGTTTCACCCCTTTATTAGAATAATGGCGAGACCGCCAATTTACAATAAAGATCATCCGAAGTGGAGTTATGAGATACTCCAGAATCTAAAGCAGATGAAAAAGTGAGGGATACGAATGAGCTTTGGAACCGTAGGGAATGTTCCAAAATTCGAAAAGAGAGTGGTTCAATCTCGAATGAACGTGATTCTGTAAATCAAATTTACCATACATTCTAAGTTTTGCCTAGAACCAAAGCTCTGATACCAAATGTAACGACCCAGTATTTTCAACCCTTCGCATCCGCACATGTCGGACTTGAATTGTTCAAAATACTGCGTTGTAAAATAAATTTGGCAAAACTCAGAATATGTAGTAAATAAATCACAGAATCACATACATATATCAGAACTCACAGCGGAAATAAAATATACAGTGGTTCATGAAGCCACTATAAAACTTTAACCAAATAGAATTTACATAGTTTAGAATCTGCAATACAGCTGTAGACATAAATAGAAACAGAGTCTTCCAATTTGATTGATTGCAAATAAGATAAAGACTGAAAGGCTTCCGGCAGTATGAATGATCTACGGGATGACATAACTCCGGAGAGAAACTGAAACTGCAACTCAGGCTGACCCGAGCGTAAAAATAAAACATAACACTCGAGTCAGGACATACATACTTATATAATGTAAGCTAATTCAAGTGTACTGTAATATAGAGCAAGTAACTTAAAGGATGCTTGGGACCGCCCATCCTCTAAGGATCCGTCAAACTATTTACTATGTAGTATATTGCGCTATTATACTAGTGTCTATTTATAAAATAAACTTACTTTTAAGTAGCGTTAAGGCTTTACATTTTCCACCTTAACACGTAATAGTCCCAGTAGTCCATCCAATATCATAGCTCCTCCTGATCGGGAAGCAACTAGAGGATACCACACGGGCTACGGGAGAAATCTAAACTCGTACAAGGCGCGGTATGGTAGGTGACACGGCACAACTAGGCAATGCCAGGGTAGATATACCAATTACGCATCCGGGCCGATGGTAACGCGAAGCCGCAGCAACCGCCCACCTCGAAATAACTCCCCAAATCAAAATAGAAGTGGCCACTGAATCAATCCAAAGTCATAGTATAATATAGAAGAGGAGTGTCCGATCAGAGGAATGACCTCATTAACCCGTCGATCGCTCCTGTTTTAGCCACCTTATGCCAACTCACGGGAGTCGGGTCCACGTATTTACCTTACAGGAAACGTCGCCACCAACCTACTTCATTCTGGAATCTCCACCGCGTACACGGTTAGTCAAAGTGGTTTTCGGTATCGACAGAGAGTATGTCCATATCCGATCCCGGTCTCTTTGCCAACCCATCGTTATTATAACACCGTGGTCTTTTAAAACAGTTTATACTTTAAAACCAAAATAAACATTTCTATTTCAAACTATAAACACGATATCATTCAAAACCCAAAACAATATGATACCGTTATATTCAAGTATAATTCTTTTCCAAAAACCATACTGCTTAAAATTTATAATATCTGGAAACCAAATATTTAAATTATATCTTCAAAACATAATATTTTGGAAATTTTACTTTAAAACCATAACTCCCAAACACAATGGTTTGGACATTCAACGGTATATAGAATAAATGGTTTAACTTTATGGTTACTTTGTAAAGAAGATAATTTACATAGCTTTACAAATATATTTCTTTATTTAAAGTTTTAAACCATAATTTAAATATTACTTCATGTTCCCAAAACCATTACAATTCCTATATATATATCCAATTGGAGTATTACTATTCAAAACTAAGGTTGGATTTTATTCTTTCAACAAATTAGTGTTTATTATTTCGTCTTGAATATTCCCATAAATTCCATAGATAAAACTCCAAAATTATGCCATTAAATAATTTCAAAATTTACTTAACACTAGAATGTTCATCTTAAATTTATTAAGAAAAATCCAGTTATAAATCTCATATCTTAAAGGTCTCCAAAACTTAAACATAAATATAATTTATCAAATTCCTTAAATTTCAAAACAATCAAATTCCAGATTCTATAGCACTTAGGAAATGCTACCTAAAGTTACGGGTAAAACTAGTCCAATTTCAAAAGACAGCATTTAAATGTTTTAGTAGATTGTTTAACTTAATAAATATTTCCAAATATAACTTATATATATATTTCTTAACTGAAATCTTATCCTTTCAAAAATCCAGAATTTCCAAAATAAGTTATATTCCAAAATTTTATTCAAATATTTATTTATTTATTTATTAACATTTATAACTCATTCAAAATCAATATAAAATCCTTTAAAGATATTAAATCAAATATTTAACTTCCAAAATAATTTTAAATATTTCAGAAAATATTATAAGGACCACGGGCCTGTATATAGTTTTCTAGCCTAGGTCAAGTGATACGGATTTATATCATTTCAATCCGTAATTTACAAACCCCGGGTTCTATCATTTCAAACCCGCAATCCCAAGTTAACAGTTAAACAGTTAACATAATAATAGCACAGTAATCATCATTTAGGCCTATCATTTCAGCCCACAACAATCTAAATTTAACAGGGAACTTGCAGTGGTGATTTAAGCAGTAAATAAACAATAATATAATATAACTGCAGAAATAATACAACAGATAATAACTGATGAGGTGTCAATTTAAATGGGATTCATCATTCTACGTTATACTATAGACAGATAATATTTAAATAAAATTTTTACACATACACTTGCGATAATTTCACAAAATATATGTACATATGTCTGGTGAGAAATACTCACCTTAAACGCTGCAGTGGATCTAAATCAAACACGGTATCTACTTCGGAAAAAAAAACGGAAAGCACGATCAAACTTCGGCGGATGCAAAGCCTTGACTTAAATCTATAAGATCCAAATACCAAGTATGCGAATTTAAAAATTACGGTCAAAGCAAAATTTCAGAACAACTGGAACGAATAGAATAAAAGAAATTTAGTTCAACTTGCTCGACTACTACAACCCGCTAACCGTCTCAACATATCCTAGGCCCATACTTCAACCGTACGCATGCATAAAATAAATTGAATAAATTGCAAAATAAATTGCAAATTTAATACAATTGATTGAATAAAAAGATGTTATGCACCCAAACAAAACAAATACATGTTTAGACATTATTAAATTATTTCTCACATTTTTAATCATATTTATCATGATCAATTATTTTCATTCTCATATATATTTATTTAAATAAAATGACAATATTGGCAACAAACACAATACTGTTCAAATTATTCGATTTAATCAAATGTAGCCACTAACTACATTCGAATTCATTAAATAATACTTTATTTCACATACATGTTCATCATGTTTAGGCACATTCATAATTATTTCTTCTTTTACTTTTATTATTAAACATTAAAAGGTGATTATTGGTATACATCACCAATATCCTTTTATTAACCATAATAAATACAATCCATTGATATTTATCCACCCAAATTCTCAAATAAGTAGTTAAATTTATTTTTAACCATCTTAAATTTATTTCAACCATTAAAAATTGAAATAAATGTCATTTTATTATATTCACCCAAGATTTATTCATACAATATTGTTTATTTGAATTAAACAACATTTCATATCATTTTCTCCTTATCAATTTATCTTCTCCATTATTAAATTGTAATTCTTTTTTTTTCTTTCTATGCCTTCCTCTTCAAACTGCACTTTATCCAAATCCACAATACCACTAACTACATCATAACTACACTAATTCCATAGTCTAGCTTCCTACAATCAATTTATATCATTTCTTCCAGCCTACTACTAACAAAGTTCTATATGTATTTATAAATGGCACGGCATGATGGGGAAGTAGCCGAGCAAGGAAATCAGAGAACACAAGAAGGAGGAAGGAAAATTGGAAGAAGCAAAGAAATAAACAATGCAAATTATTTACCTGATAGAAGCTTGTACCAGAGAGGGACAAACAAGGAGATATGAAAACTTATGTGAATGAGGCAAAGTATTTATAGATAAACTTGCGAAATAAAAAGGGGAGATAAATAGGCAGGTTTGAAAACGTAAGAAATAAATGCAAGCGTTGATTTTTGAGTGCATGCGTTTAGGCAAGAGATTTATTTCCAGTTCTTCTTGTTTGAACGCTACACGAAATTTTGTGATAAATGCATGCGTTGATTTCTCTTTCCAGTTTTATGTTTGAACGATATCACTCTTTTGGATTTTTTTTTTTTAGATAGCTTGCGTGATTTATACCAGTTATAATCTAAATTTAAAGCATGCGTTACTGCAAATTTGAACAGATTTGATTGAGGAAGCAAAACTTGAGCTCTTGCATGATTTATGGTAAGCAATGAAAAAGCTTTTAACTGAAAAGGCAAAAGTAATAAATGCTTACATAAATATTTACTTGATCAATGGTTCGAAAAATTTATTTATTGCAAAACAAACGCAGTGGAAACAGAGAGATATAATGGGTATGCGAAAATTTGCAAAGATAGGCAAGATTAAATTTTGAATGCATTTAATTTAGGTGAGAGGAAAAATGGCAATTGGAAGAGTTGATATTTTTGTGGATAAGGCTGCGTGAATAAATGAATACAGTGACATGCTCAAGAAACAAATGGTAAGAGGCAAATGTCAAAATGTTAAAAGAATAAAATTTTGTGTCACGCGCAAAGGAAGGCAAATTTGATTTCCATATTCTTCTAATCAATTAATTCCCCTTTAATTGCCTTTAATTGATTTCAATTGATTACCTTATCCCTTTTAATTACCCTCCTTAATTGATTTCAATTAATTACCATATTACCAATTAATTATCCTCCTTTAATTACATACTCAAATTTGGTTACTAACTTAATTAGTTAATTAACCCTTTTTGTTAATTATCAATCCTGCGACGTCTCACATTAATCCGTCCGCTTTGTAGGCACTGGTAGCCGGACTGGTTACACGGGCAGATTTCTCCTACAAAATGGGGATTAACCTCGTGTCCTCATGCCATTAACCAAAAGAATTAACTTATTTATCTTTCATCAATTTTATTAATTTGCATTAATTATTCAATAAATTAATTCTGGTCAACTACTGAAATTTTACAATTAATTTCTCTATTAATTGTCATAAATTTCTTTTTGAAATATCTATTAATTGTCATTAACTCCATTTTAAAATATCCGTATGTGCCTTTATTCAAGTTTTGAATTGCTAACTAGGAATAAGGTAGATTTATCAAATAAATTGATTGTAAGTTTCATTGTTTTAAATTGCTTAACAATGTTCACTGCTAACATAATTAATATGTCAAAATTGAGAATATTCCACCAACATGATTTGCATGTCATAACCTACCAAATTAACATAATTAATTAACTACTTTAATATGTTACAAATTTTCTCCTTTTCATTATTTTTAGGGAATGGGTATAACAACAGATATTATGATAATATCCAAAACATTTAGTTACCACTCACTTCATTATACATTATAAAAATTTCCTTTTTTTTTTCTTCTTCTTAAATTTAGTTACAAAAATCATATTAAATTAACGAGTTTAATTCTCTAAATTAAATATTTAAACAATATTGGTAAACACAATTTATATAAATTATATTTCTAAAAACAAAAAAATTAAAAGAAATAAATAGCTAAAAACTAGGGCTGTTACACTTCCTTTTCGAATTTTGGAACGTTCCCTGCGGTTCCGAAGTTCATTCGTGTCCCTCACTATTCATTTTTCCGATTCTGGAGTATCCCATAACTCCACTTCGGATGATCTTTATAGTAAATTGGCGGTTACGCCAATATTCTAATATAGGGGTGAAACTCCTTTACAACTAGCATTGGTTCACCGGAGATTTATATTTATCCTCAGTTTAGATGCTAGTATCTTTGGTTATTCTAAACTCTATCTCTTCAGATCGAATGTAGATTTACCCTAGAAAATCCACATCGATCTTATTCTTTAAGTCACGGTTGACCCGGTTAAGGTTGCCCGCGATTTATATAAACTTATCTGGTTCCTTATTCTGTTATTTAACCATCGGATCTTCTGATTCCAACTTATCTTTAAATCAAAATTCTCTTTAATTTGAGTCCTTCAAAATTTGAATCTCTATCCTTGTTTTGAAAAAAAATTTATTCCTATATTTGGGAAAAATCTAATATTATATATATAAGTATAATTTTCAAAATTTAACTAGTTGTTTAGAGATAATAGTGTTTGATTTTATTTATGGTTTTGTAAACCATTGGTTTTGTCTTATATAAATAATTGAACTATAAAACATGGTTATAAATTTATTTAGAAACAAAAAATGAATTTAAAACAAGAATTTAAGAATTTAATTTCTGATAGTTTCAAACCTTGTGTTTAAAGTCTTAAAAGGATATATTATTTAAATTATTTTCGAATATAAATTTGTTTCCAAAGAATTTTAAAAGTTTTAAAAATTAGTGCTCTTCTCTTTGTCGTTGGAAAATAATTTCGGTGATGACTACAACATCATCGACATTCATTTTCGAGTATCAAAGTAAAGAGACCACGTTGTAGTTTTGTTTCAAAAATTTAATTGATTTGAATTTCTAAATATGACTTAATTTATAATATATATAGATATATGATTTAAATTGATTTGACATATCCTATATGTATGTATTTATTTATCTCTAAAGGGTTTGAAGTTAATTGGAAATTTAATTCATAAATTTATGTTAAAAGGTGATTCTAATGATAAAATAAAGTCAAATTTGGAATGAATATTTAAACTTGAATAATATAGTTGGAATTTTTACTTGTATAAATTGCATGCCAATATAACTTACCTAAATCATTCATAAATTAACTATGTAATTGGATAATGTATAATATAAAAGGATTTTATAAATAAAATTTGAGTGGTTATAATAAATGTTATACACTTAAAGTTTCAGTTACATCAAGACAAATAGAGGTAAATAGAAATAAAATAATAATTGAATAATATACAATATCAAATGGTGTTAAAGGAAATTTAGAAATATATTGGAATAGTTATATTAAATATAATCTACTTTATATGTGCGATAGATATATTAAGCAGAATATATTTAATAATAATCTGGAATAAAGAAAATTAAATTTGTTGAATAAAAGATGATTATTATAAATGACTATACAAATTTTTGATTTTAGAAAATAATTGGATAATAAGATAATTAATTTGGAAATAGTTAAGATTGATTTAACTTCTGTAAAAATCAAATGAATTAAATCAATTATTGAATATTAATTAATTTAAATTGAAATTATATGGTTTAGAAATTGAGAAAATATTTGACATAGATGAGAAAAATATTGAGAAAAATAAATTTAATTTGGAATAAAGAAGAAACTAAATGGGGAATTTTGTTTATTTTGGGAAATGGTAAATTTACTTTAAAAAATTAAGTTAAATTACCATTTCAAATTTGGATTAAAATTAAACATTTTAAATTAGAATGTTATAATACCTTGTGAAAAATTTGGATAAAAAAAAAAAAATATGAATGGTTTTTTTTTTAAGTGTAGGGATATTATACAAGTAAATATGTAAATAAATAAATGTTAAAATTTTAAGTATAAATAGATGAAATCAAAGATTAATTTAAAATTGAATTTTATTGTTTAGATTAATGATTCTAATTTAAGTTTTAATTCAGTTTTCTTTCAGGTTGTTTCTATTCCCCTACCTTCTTCCTTTTCGAGGACGAAAAGTTCTGAGTGGGGGAGAGTGTAACAACCCAATTTTTTTTACAAGTATTTTTCACTTGTATTTTTTTTTTTTTTTAAAAAAAAAACTTTGGGGTTTATTTAAAGTGATTAAAACAAAATATGAAAAAAAAATTAGGACTAACTAATAAGATCTCTGAAAAAATCAAGTTTTAATTAAGAAAACATTTATAGCTTAGGTGGTTAAGACATTTGGGCTATTCACGACAGGTCACGAGTTCGAGTCTCAGCGCGGTCAGAATTTCGAATTTTTTTTATGTATAAATGAACTGGGTAATCACGCGTTAAAAAGGGCGCGTAAATCTAGGGAATAAGTACCGTGTATATATATATATAAAATATGAAGAATGTAAACCAATTTAAATTTTAGTTAAGTATTATTTTTGAAGGATTTAGTGTATTTATAAACTGTTAAATATCGCGTTTAAAAGGACGCGTAAAATTTATGGTAAGTAATGTAATAAAACGTGTAAAATTTAAAACATTATTTTATATATATATTTTTGATGTTTTGTATTACGTCAGTTTGACGTACTTTTAAAATCATATATAAACACCTTTATGGATTAAAACATCAGTTAGTGATTTTTAAGACGAACGTTACTTTTGGTTGTAACTGACAGTTTGGTTTTAAATAAAATGTGTATATACGTTTCCATTTCCAAAAGCTTTGAAAAATTCTTGCCGTCATTTAATTAAATCAAACTAAAAAAAATAATATATCAATTCTCATATAATTGGAACGGTTCATATTTTGCCATTCCTCTGATCACGAAACCTTGTCTGCCTAAATCTACAATCATGCATATATCATTTGAAAGAAAATCAATTTTGCCTTCCTTTGCGCGTGACACAAAATTTTATTCTTTTAACATTTTTGGCATTTGCCTCTTACCTTTTTGTTTCTTGAGCATGTCACTGTATTCATTTATTCACGCAACCTAAATGGACTAATATATTTGATTGCCTAAAAATCAACTCATGCATTCAAATTTAACCTTGCCTATCTTTTCAAATTCTCACATTCCTATTTATATCTCTCTGTTTCCACTGCCTTTATTTTGCAAGATAAAAATTTTTTCGTTCCTATAATCACGCATATAAAGTAAAAAATCGTATTTAAATATCTTTATGGAGAAAAATATCAGTCAGTGATTTTAAGACGGACGTTATTTTGTTTAAAGGACCGTTTGATTTCTTTTAATAAATGGTATACGTTCTTTGCCTAAAGCTTACATAAATATTCACCTTTTCATTTATGGGTATCAAACTAAAATCAAGATTTTAGCTAAAATAAAATGGATCACACGTGAGCAACATTAGTGCATTTGTATATATGTAACGTTCGCATTTTTGCTTATTCCTCTTACCCTCTGTTGTCATCAGCTTTACCAAACATCACGCTTGCCCTTCCTTTGATCAATATTCCCCTTAAGTAACGTACAAACTTTATAAATCAAACCATGTATCACGCAAGTCATTTATTTCCCATAATCCAAGCTGCCATTTTCTCTGCCTTTTTGTTTACAAATTTTCGAATACTGATCAAACTTTATACGTTGGAAAAAATTTTTTTATCCTTTTGCAAAACTGAAATGAGTTAATCACGCCACATCCCTTGATCACTGCCTTGCCGTTTCACAAATTCGTGTATAAATATGCCAGAGATCCACATCTCAAAAAAGAAAAGAAAAAAAAACTCACCACTCTTCAAAGCATTGCAAATTTTCCTCTGGCAATTTCGTTCGAAGCATCAGGTAATTGTCTTATTGTTTTCTCTTTCTTTTCCTTCCAGTTTTTCCTTTCCTCAGTTTTTTTTTGTTCTCATTTGATATGCTCGGCCACTCCAACCCATCTACTTCACCCGATCTAGTTGACAAACTTTGGAAATTTATGAGTCATCACATCTGTAGAAATCTAATATGTGTGTGCAAAGAGATGGTGTAGTTGACCCAGATTTAATTTAATGCTAGCTTAAAGTTTACGCGTACTATCACTACGGAAAAATGGGTTATTCATTGTATATATCATACTTAGTTTTGGGTCAAACAAAATAGAAAGTCAATAATGTTCATTGAAAAAAAAAAAAAGAAAAAAAAAAGAAAAAAAAAAGAAGAAAGAAATATATATGTAAAACAGAGGAAGGAGAGGAAGGGAAGAGGGAGAGGAGAGATTTGAGGGTACCTGTACATGCGTGTATCAGTGAGAAGCTTTGCCTTTTTGCATATATTAGATAATTTACCTGTACTAAATGCATATCATATAGGAAGCAGTGCCTGCATATTTTTAACATAAATATAGTTCAGACCATATAGTGTGTGTGCAAGCATCTATTAAAAAAGATCCATGCATTTAGTCGAAAGATTGGGCGAATTGTGCATGTGATATATATATTTATAAAAAAAAAAAAAAAACACACACACTGATTTCATTTGTAAATTAAATGCTTACAATTTATAAGCTTTCATTCCAAACAATATTTCAATTTGTACCGGACATTGATTTAATTCAATTTACTATTTAATATTATTAATTCATTAACTAAATTCACTACTTACCTTTGTTCTCTTATATGCAACTCTTAGCCTAATATAACAATTTACATCACTTCAATTTATTCGTCATTTTGTTTCAACTGTAAATACTTAGCCTTATATTCCCATGGTTTCATTTCCTTCTCAACATTTGCTTCATTATTAATTTTAAAATCTTTATTTCTTCTAAAGTAAATTTGCGTAAATCTTATTAAAATGACAAATTTAATTAACGAAAATGACAGGTCGTTACACATATAAAAAAAAAAGAGAATATTTATAATTTAGAAATGATATAATAAAATTTTATAAAGGAAGTAACGTGCAGATCAAATAATGTACTATCCATGCATTAGTTTGTAGTATAGGCTGGGTGAAAACTTTTGCATGTGTACACGCAAATCTAGTAGGAAATAGGCAGTGTGTTTTTGCGTGAAGGGAAAAAATTAAGGGAGTGAAGTATTTGCATTTCTTTGGGTTACAGTGAGCGTACATTCTTAGTTGATATAGGCTTGGGCCGTGACCTTATGCATACTTCCAGTTGAAGTTTAGTAATGTGGTGGTTGTGCGTTTTGTTTAATTAAATAATAGAGTATATATATAAAAGGTAGAAAAAAAAAAGATTTTATTTTGGGCCGAGTTGTTCGTCAAGTAGGGTGGTGTAGTGGTCGAGCGTATCGTGCCAAATTTCTTTGACTCTATTCGTTCCAATTGTTTCAAATATTTGCGTTGACCATAAATTTTAAAAGTCACGTATTCGGTATTTGGATCTTGTTATAGATTTGAATCTAGGCGTGACATCCAGGGAAATTTGATCGCTACCCTCTGTGCGTTTCTTTTTTTTGGTGGATTTTTCATTTTCGCTTGAATCAAATTTTCTGCAGCTTTCAGGTGAGTATTTCTCACCAGACATACGTATTTATATTTTGGTAAATTATTGCAAGTGTATGTGTAAAATTGTATTTCACTATTATCTGTCTGTAATGTAATATAGAATGATGGACCCCATTTAAATTGACACCTCATCAGTATTATCTGTTATATTATTTCTGCAGTTATATTATTAATTGTTATTTACTGCTTAAATCACCACTGCAAGTTCCCTGTTAAAGTTGGATTGTTATGGGCTGAAATAATGATTATTGTTAAACTAGTCTGTTAACTGCTTAACTGATAACTTGGGATTGCGGGTTTGAAATGATAGAACCCGGGGTTTTGTAAATTACGGGTTGAAATGATATAAATCCGTATCACTTGACCTAGGCTAGAGAACTATATACAGGCCCGTGGTTCTTATAATATTTTCTGAAATATTTAAAATTATTTTGGAAGTTAAATATTTGATTTAATATCTTTAAAGGATTTTTTTTATTTTTATTTTTGAATGAGTTATAAATGTTAATAAATAAATAAATATTTGAATAGAATTTTGGAATATAACTTATTTTGGAAATTCTGGATTTTGAAAAATAAGCCTTCAGTTAATAAATAAATAGATAAATAAGTTATATTTGGAAATATTTATTTAGTTAAACAAATCTGCTACAGCATTTTAAATGCTGTCTTTTTGAAATTGGACTAGTTTTACCCGTAACTTTAGGTAGCATTTCCTAAGTGCTACAGAATCTAGAATTGATTGTTTTAAAACTCATGGAATTTGATAAATTTTATTTTATGTTAAGTTTTGGAAAATCTTAAGATATGATATTTATAACTGGATTTTCCTTAATAAATTTAAGATGAATATTCTAGTATTAAGTGAATTTTGAAGATATTAAATGACTAACATTTGGAGTTTATTTATGGAATTTATGGGAATATTCAAGACTAAATAATAAAACATTGATTTGTTGAAAGAATAAAATCCAAACTTAGTTTTGAATAGGAAATACTCCAATTGGATATATATATATATATAGGAATTGTAATGGATTTGGGGACATAAAGTGATATTTAAATTATGGTTTAAACTTTAAATAAAGAAATATATTTGTAAAGCTATATAAATTATCTTCTTTACAAAGTAACCATAAAGTTAAACCATTATTCTATATACCGTTGAATATCCAAACCATTTGTGTGTTGGGAGTTATGGTTTTAAAGTAAAAATTCCAAATATTATGTTTTGAAGATATAATTCAAATATTTGGCTTCCAGATATTATAAATTTTAAGCAGTATGGTTTTTGGAAAGAATTATATTTGAATATAACGATATCATATTGTTTTTGGGTTTTAAAATGATATCGTATTTATATTTTGAAATGGAAATGTTTATTCTGGTTTTAAAGTATAAAATGTTTTAAATGACCACGGGTTATAATAACGATGGGTTGACAAAGAGACCGGGATCGGATATGGACATACTCTCTGTCGATACCGAAAACCACTTTGACCAACCGTGTACGCGGTGGAGATTCCAGAATGAAGTAGGTCGGTGGTGGCGTTTCCTGTAAGGTAAATACGTGGACCCGACTCCCGTGAGTTGGCATAAGGTGGCTAAAACAGGAGCAATTCCAGGCCAATGAGGTCATTCCTCTGATCGGACGCTCCTCTTCGATATTATACTATGTTTTTGGATTGATTCGGTGGCCACCTCTATATTTTGATTTTGGGGAGTTAGTCCGAGGTGGGCGGTAACTGCGGCTACGCGTTTCCATCAGCCTGGATAGCAATTGGTATATCTACCCTGGCATTGCCTAGTTGTGCCGTGTCATCTACCATACCGAGCCTTTACTACGAGTTTCTATTTGTGTCGTACCTATGGAGTATCCTCTGGTAGCTTCCCGATCAGGAGGTATTACGGTACTGTATAGACTATTGGCATTATTTGTGTTAAGGGGAATATTGGGTCACTCCTTAACGCTATTAAAAAGTAAGTTTATTTTATAAATAGACACTATTATAATAGCGCAATATACTACATAGTAAATAGTTTAACGGATCCTTAGAGGATGGGCGGTCCCAAGCATCCTTTAAGTTACTTGTTCTATATTACAGTACACTTGAATTAGCTTACATTATATAAGTATGTATGTCGTGACTTGAGTGTTATGTTTTATTTTACGCTCGGGTCAGCCTGAGTTGCAGTTTTATGGTGGCTTCATGAACCACTAAATATTTTATTTCCGCTGTGAGTTCTGATATCTGTGTATGTGATTCTGTGATTTTATTTACTGCATATTCTGAGTTCTGCCAAAATTATTCTACAACGCAGTACTTTGAACACTTCAAGTCCGACATGAGCGGATGCGAAGGGTTGAAAATATTGGGTCGTTACACAAACTGTTAGATATTAATAACTGATTGAATTTACACCTTTGAGTCATACACATGGGGAAGTGCTAAAGGTCAAGAAAATTTCATACAAACTAGATCGAGCTTCAGTAAATTATGAACTTTTAACTAGTATTTCTAATTTAATAGTGACAGTATTGCCAAGTTTTAGAAGTGATCATAGTCCACCTTATGCCAACCATTAGTGCAAGTATAGTGAATACATTAACATTGTGAACTTTAATGATATACAAATCATTTCAGGCAATTCAATGATGAACTTGTAATGTTTGCAAAAATCATGATAAATAGACTTAAATAATGGAACATGACAAGAACAAAAGATGAAGATGTGATCCAAAAGTTGTAGGAAAAATTATAAGAAGAGCAAATGTTGTTGAACAAGGATCCTTTACACGAAGGTCTGAATTCTAACTATTTTAAAATGCAAAAAAAAACTGAAGGAAGCCTTGAATATTGTAACGATCCACCTTTTCAGACGGTTTAAATCGACAATAAACCACATATGTCAACTCAAAACATTCAAATTGGCGGATTATTAATAGGGTAAATAAGAAATAAAAGAGAAGAAGGAAAAAGCACAGAATCTCACAGCGGAATGGCTTAATATAATAATCAAATAAACAGTTCATGAAGCTATTTTATAATATGCATTTGATTATACAATTTTTACAACAATTAGAGTACAAACAATGACACATCAATAATGATGCAGCGGAAAAACACTAATAATATAATATATTCTAAACTTCGTCTTCGTCCTTCAAAAATAAAGTCTTCAACACTGAAAAGCTCAGGCTGACCCGAGCATACTGAAAAGACAAATCACTCGAGTCAGAACTAAAAGATCTTATGTAAGTTAAACCAACAACAAATATATATGAGTGTAATGGCTTCAGAGATGTTTACGGAATTTTACATCTCATATCCAGTGTATAACGTGCATGCAATAAGTTAAGAGATGTTTAGGGATTTTCCATCTTGTAAGGATCCGTTAAACTATCTATATGTAGCAATATATGCTATATATGTGTTTCTATCAGTAAAGTAAAATATCAAATTAGCGCTAAGGTGTTACGTATGTCCCCATAACACATTTCTATAGGCATAGTAGTCTATACAGTACTATATACTCCACTGTAAACCGGTGGGCTATTAGAGAGCACTCCATAGGTACGACACAAACCAAAATCGTAGTGGGCTTGATAAGGCATATGATATGGCACACGAGGCTATAACCACGGTAGGATTCTACAGGATTGCGGAACCATGCTGGTGGTAACTCATAGCCGTAGCTACCGCCCACCTCGAAAAGCACTCCCATAATTAAATCGAGGATGGCCACCAAGCAATCACAAAGTAACAGATACGGTATCGAAGAAGCGTGTTCGATCGGAGGAGTGACCTCACGTGGCCGGGTTATGGATCCTGTTTTTAGTCATATCAAGCTAACTCGAAGGTCAGGGCTGTGTTCTTACCTCATACAGTAGTGTTCGCCAAACCATCCTACTTCGTTTTGGATTCTCCACCATGTGCACAGTTGTTAAAGTGGTTTCAGAATTGACATAGAGTATGACAATATTCGACCCCAGTCTCTTTAACAACCAAACGCTTATTTCACACCGTGGTCATTTTATAAAACATTTTTAATAATAAGTCCAGAAAACAGTTTATACCTTCATATCAAGATATCTATATACTTATATTCCAAAAGTACAAATATATTTACAAATACCGAGGAAGATTTCTTTCAGTCAATTTCGGAAATAATTTATAAATCTCTTAAACCATTTATAAAATATTTATATGCTTTAAAACCATTTATAAATTCCAAAACAGTTTAAAAGTCTTCCCCTTTTCATAAATTTCTACGCAAAATTCCTTTAAAACGCTTCCAAATCCTTTTATATAAGTTCTTTTTTAAAAGGATTTATAAACTCCTTTAAAACCTTTATAAACTGCTTAAAAAACATTATGAAATAATTCTTTAAAAAAATCATTTATAAAATCCCTTTTATAAATCCATTATAAATCTCTTACAGAAATTTTATTAATTCCTTAAAAAACCTTTTAAATTCTAAAATATTTTTGCAAAAATATTTTATCTATTAAAGTTATTATAAAAGTCTATATTTATTATCTTAAATCAAAAATATATTTAATATATTAAATTAAATTTACAAAATATATAAAAAAACTATTTTAAATATCTTATTAAGTTAAATTTTATACTATTGAAAATATATATTTAAAAATAAATAAAATTATAAGTTAAAATCTTAAATTTACATTTAAAACCATACATTAACTTATAATTTAAAGCTTTAAAACATATAAAATAAATTATTTTTCAAATATAAATTTAAAATAAAATCATTAAATTGAATTTAAAAATCAAATGTATAAATCAAACATAGTTTACCATTTAGAAAATAATTTAATTTCGATCAACGGTGCCCGTATATATTTTTCTACCTTATGGTCAAGTGATTGGGTATGTATCATTTCAACCCAAATTAGTTAAATTTCCCGGGTATATTTCTTTTCAACCTGTATCCCAAATCAATAATTTCCAAATTAATAAAAATCTCCCTGGTTTATCATCTCAACCCGTAACGATTTTCTCTAATCTATAAGATCATTCAGGTATATATCATTTCAACCCGTAGTGATAACCGGGATATAAATATCCAATCATCCAAAATGTCAACAAATAAACGTCCTTCACAATCAACATCCAAATAATCCAATAAATCATAATAATTAAACGGTTATCATTTTCAGGTATTTAACTGACAATTAAAATTCAATATTAATCTAATGGTAATTTGATTCCATAAAATTCAATTTCAATTAAAATGTCAAAATAAACTACCAAACAACAACAAATAATATTCTTATCACATCATAAATTTAATTCAACTAACATAAGAAGGTTTAATATTTGTGAGTGAGTTAAATCACTCATCTTTATTCGAAACTGAAAAATTTCTCAGTTTCAAGTAAATACCACTTCGATTCCGCGCTAAAGCCTTCATCGATACGATCCCAATGCAATTCGTTTTGTCCAAAACGGCTCTCGCATGAAAAGGTTACAAATTTATTAACATCGATATTGTTGACCATAATTAACAACTAATATAACTTATTAATATAAAATCAATACCCTTAACATTCTCTCTTCCTTCGTTCATTCCAAGGTTCACCAAAGAACCCATACGCACGCGACCAAGAATATGACGACACACGACCATCGAAGCTCAATCCAAGAACGCCGGCGCGTGCGCCACAGCCTACACCACCACCGCCTAAAGCCTTGCCTCAACCGCCATCGACATTCGTCCAAACAAAGCCAAAAACCGCCGCGACTTCAAAGCCAAATTTTGGTGATTTCATAAGCATCTAAGTTAATTCAACTTTTGGATGTGTAGAGTTCGTCGAGCTCTACAACTTTACTTTTGGAATCGAACGATTTCGATGAATGGATTGAAAGGAATCGATGAAGAAAGCTAAGCCATTTTCAGCCATTGAAATGTTTCATAGATGCAGCTGAGAATAGGTTAGGGTTAGGGTTTGACTAAACGAATGTAGCCTAAATTAAGCTCCGACCCAAGGACGTGTGAAATTTTCGAACTCCAAATGAAGCGTGCCACCTGGCGTTCATAATGTTTTACCCACATTCCGAACACAATGGAGCTAGCTTCGAGGCCTAATTCGATCGTATCTATAAGATAGCTTTTCAAAATCAATTATTTTTATTAAAGTATTGAAAATAATTTCTATGCATTTCAAGCTCACACAGCCAAATGATAAGTCTGATCGCTACGATATTTGAAATCCTACAATAATTCACTGTTACAGATCCAATGAAACTATTTTCGTTGAAATCTGAGACAATGCCCAAAAAGGCCAATTTTTCACTTTGATTAAATAAATAATTGTTAAATTGATTTAATCACTTTTAAATTCAAATTTAAAAGTTAACAATTTTAATCATTCTTATTAACTAGGAATTTATAATCTTTTAATATACAAACTTTCCATATTAAATCCAAGATTTAAATATTGCACAAATTTAACGTTAACCACAATTAATTATATTTTAATTTCAATCAAATTCTTTTGTTTCGATTTACACTCTTATTATAGAATCAACCATTACCTTATGAATATAATTAACATTACTTTATATTTTATTACATTCATATTCTTCGTTTATCATTTTAACTTATATTAACTGCCATATTTAATTACATTAAATTTCATTATTTCCAAATTAATTTCAACGGATTAGATAATATGGTATTAAATAAAACAATTGTCATATATTTTTAATCTAAACACATTTCTAAATTTATTGTTTATAAACAAATGTTAATAAATTTACGTACTAATTAATTTATTTCATATTCTTTAATAAACCTATTCCAATTTATAACAGATAATTTCAACATTGAATCCAACATTTTATTCCTTATTTACAATTATAACCAAATCAACCCTACAATTATTTCAATTAATTGAAATTACATTAAAATCATCGTCAGTAACATTCAAACAACATTATTAAATCATATTCTAATAATTTTTCTCATAAATAAGTCATAAATTTTAATTCCTCACAATATTAAATTTTAAAATCTTATATAATTAAATAGTTTTAATTATCAAAAATACGGGTAGTTACACTCTCCCCCACTCAAAACTTTTCGTCCTCGAATAGGAACAACAAGGAATTAAGAAGCTTGATATGATTTTATTCAAATTATTTAATTTATAAACATCTTAATTTTACATCATTAAGATTTAATATAACTTTGAAAATAACCACGTTTGCATAAAAAATTTCTAAGTCCAAAATTTATGAAATATTTTGATAGAGTCTCCTTTACATGGTTAGGTCCAAAAAATAATTACAATATCAATAATTACAATATATATATATATATATATATATCATATTTCAATAATAAACATCCCAAACCATGGAAAAAACAATAAAATATCATTATAAAACCATAATCCGAAACATACCTATTTGTCGGAGAAACAACTTATTTATATAACCAAAACCAGTAGCTATTGCTTCCATAAACCTGTATCTCACTTACGTAATCCAAAAAGAGTTAAAATTATGTAAAACAGTAATATTTCATTTGTTTCAACTAGTAGCACAAGCAACACACAAAATATAATAATCATATGCAAACGAAAAGAAGTACAACCATTATATGCCACCAAAGAATCCATCATACGTCCATAGCGACCAAAACTAATGGTTTGTTCAGGTTTAAAAACTTTTCATCGTACAAGGGTGATAAGTAAACTATCAGGTGTACATTATGCTCAACGGCCTTAGATAATTACTTAATAGATTATTCATACATCCTTAAACAATTTGAAGCATCATTTTCCAAACTTCCCATCAACCAAAACAACGAAGAATTTAAGTATTATTTAAATTTGAACGATGTACGTAAATCTTTTATACACAATATCAATTCTAATCGCTTGCTTGAATACACATATTCCAGTTTTGAACTAGTATTGTTAACCCAACCACTCTAGTGCGGACTCTAATTTGATATCTTGATTCGAAATTTCCGTTTTCCTTGCATAGCTATAAACCATGATAGAAAACTTCAAATTCAGATCAAAAATTCATATCAATTTTTCACCGTCAAGCATCGAGCGAAAAATTCTAATTCGAACTGTGTGAATTACTAAAATCTTGTATTCAAATCTGAATCAGAACTGTTATGCGAATAAAATGATTTACGCATAATTTACATATTTTACTCTATTGATTTTCTTTCACATAATTTTTTACTTGTCATTTGTTTTAATTCATCCATACAATAATTATCTTTTATTAATTTTCCTTCATTACTTACACAATTTATTTCACCTTCAATAGTTGAAATCACCAATGAATCCATTATTAAAGTACAATGCACATTTCATTGCAATTTAACATTTATTATTCACTTCTAACCTTGATATCCATTTTAATATTAATATTCATCAATGAATCATTTCAGTCTTTTTCTTGAGTTTATAATCAATTACTTAAACAATATTCACTTTTAACTATTAAATTTAATTACTAGCATTTTAAAATATTAACTTATATTTAAAATATTTATTGTAACATCTTAAATTTTCATTTATAAACATATATTCATTTTGAAGCATTTTTGTTATCAGGCTTTTACTTGTATAATATTCTATTACATATCCATATCAAAGTTTCAACTTTTAAACATTTCAATAAGTTTTATAAATGTTTTTAGAATGTATTTAAGTGTTAAACAAATTTATCTTATTCATTTTTAGTTAGCAAAAATGTTCAATAATTTACATCTTATAATTTCATTATCTTTTAATTTGCAAGTGACAAATCTCCAATTTCTTTACAGTTTCATTAAACACGTAGCTTTTAATTTCTTATTTTTCATTTTAGAATTTTCCAATCACTAAAATTTCACTTTATTTCTATAACTGAAAATCATTAATTTAACAGAAACTTAAGAACTAAATACTGGTTTCATTTTAAATCATTTTGAAATAATACATATACATACATATATATATATATATATTTATATATTATATATATATATATCAAATGATACTTAAGAAAATTAAATTAAATTTTTTTATCAAGAGAAATGTGTAGCAAAGCCATCACAACGGTCTTCCTAATTTGAAACTCAAAAATGTACGTCGATGATGTCGCGATAATCACCGAAATTATTTTTTCAGCGACAAAAGAGGAGAGTACAGAACTTATTTCTCTTTAAAATTATTTTAAAACATTTCTTTCAAATCACATTGAAAATATTTATATTCGAAAATACTTCCAAATAATACTAATATAATATTCCAAAATCTTTGAAAACCAATTTCAGAACACCACCATTTAAGTTCTCAAATTTCCATTTAAATTTATTTATTTGTAAATCATAATTAATACTATATTTATAAAATTACATTTTCTTATAGCATTCAATGGTTAATGATTTTAAGAACCATAACTAACCAAACAATAAATGACAATAATTGAATATTTTCATTTCCTAACAAACAACACAACAAAAATAACAAAATCAGTTTACGAAAAATTATATATATATACATATATACACAAAATATAATACTAGGTAAAATTATTTCTTTTACCTATATTTCAAAAAAAAATTGTGTCGGCCTGCCCTATTAAGTATTTAGAAATCCTTATCGATGTCGTAGCGTCTTATGTACCAATCAGAATTTATAAATTTAAATAAAACAAATTAACACAATATAAAAATATTTTTGTAGCACTAACAAATAGCTCTCTCATATGTATACACTCAAACAAACTCATTCTAGGGTATTACTGCTCTATCTCTAATGAGTCAAGCCCCACAAAGCTAAGTTATTGCTTAACCAAAGCTCCGATACCAACTATAACGAACCATCTTTTCAGATAGTTTAAATCAACAATAAACCACACATGTCAACTCAAACCATTCAAAGGGGAGGATTGTTTCTGTGGTAAATAAGAAATAAAAGAAAAGAAGGAAAAACAAAACATAGAATATCATAGCGAAATGACTAAATACAATAATCAAATAAACAGTCCATGAAGCTGTTTTATATTGTATATTTGACTATACAATTTTTACAACAATTAGAGTACAAAAAATGACATATCGATAATGATGCAGCGAAAAATTACTAATAATATAATATATACCAAACTCCGCCTTCGTCCTCCAGAAATAAAATCTTCAACACTAAAAAGTTCAGACTAACCCGAGTGTAATGAAAAGACAAAATACTCGAGTCAAAACTAAAAGATATTATGTAAGTTAAACCAACAACAAATAAATATGAGTGTAATGGCTTCAGAGATGTGTATAAGATTTTACATCTCCTATCTAGTGTTTAATGTGCGTGCAATAACTTAAGAAACGTTTCAGGATTTTCCATCTCCTAAGGATCCATTAAGCTATTTGTATGTAATAATATATGCTATATATGTAGTGTCTATCAGTAAAGTAAAGTGCTAAAATAGCGTTAAGACATTACCCATATCCCTCTTAACATATTTTTATAGGCACCGTAGTCTATACAGTACTGTAAACTCCACCGTAAACTGGCGGGCTATCAGGGAGTATTCCATAGGTACGATACAAACCAAAATCATAGTGGGATTGATAAGGCATATGCCATGACACACGAGGCTCTACCCGTGGTAGGATTCTACAGGATTGCGGAACCAGGCTGTTGTTAACGCATAGTCGCAGCTTCCACCCACCTTGAATAACACTCCCATAATCAAATCGAGGGTGGCCACCAATCAATCACAAAGTAAAAGATATGGTATCGCAGAAGCATGTTCGATTGGAGGAGCGACCTCACTTGGAATGATCATGGCTCCTGATTTTAGTCATATCAAGCTGACCAGAGGTCAGGGCTGCATTCTTACCTCATAACAGTAGCATTCGCCAAACCATCTTACTTCTTCTTGATTCTCCATCACATGCACAGTTGTTAAAGTGGTTTCGGAATTGGCAGAGAGTACGACAATATTCGACCCTGGTCTCATTAACAAACAAATGCTTACTTCACACCGTCGTCATTTTATAAAACATTTTTAATTAAAAGTCCAGAAAACAGTTTATACCTTCATATCAAAATATCCATATACTTATTCCAAAAGTATAAATATATTTAAAAAATACCGAGGAAGATTTTATTCAATCAATTTCGAAAATAATTTATAAATCTCTTTTAAACCATTTATAAACTATTTATATGCTTTAAAATCATTTATAAAGCTATTTATAAATCCAAACAGTTTACAACTCTTCCCCTTTTCATATACTTCTACACAAAATTCCTTTAAAACGCTTCCAAATCCTTTTATACAACTTCTTTTATAAAGCCCTTTATAAAATCCTTTAAAATATTTATAAACGCACTGAAAAAACATTTATGAAAAAATTCTTTATAAAAAATCATTTATAAAATCCCTTTTATAAAATCCATTTTAAATTTCTTACGAAACTTTTATGAATTCCTTATAAAACCTTTTAAAATTCTAAAATCTTGTATAGAAATCTTTTATCTATTAAAGTTATTATAAGTCTATATATATTATCTTAAATCAAAACTATATTTACTATATTAAATTAAATTTAAAAAATATATAATAAAACTATATTAAATATTTTATTAAATTAAATTTTATACTATTTAAAATATATATTTAAAACTAAATAAAATTATAAGTTAAAATCTTAAATTTACATTTAAAACCACACATTAACTTATAATTAAAGATTTAAAACATATAAAATAAATTATTTTCCAAATATAAATTTTAAAATAAAATCATTAAATTGAACTTAAAAATCAAATGAATAAATCAAACATTGTTTACCATTTAGAAAATAATTTAAAACCAATCAACAGTGTCTGTATATAATTTTCTACCATATGGTCAAGTGAATATGTATGTATCATTTCAACTAAAATAGTAAATTTTCCCATGTATATACCATTTTAACCCGTATTCCAAATCAATAATTTCCAAATCAATAAAATCGCTCGGATTTATTATTTCAATCCTTAACGATTTTCCCTAATCTGTAAGATCATTGGTATGTATTATTTCAAACCATAATGATAACAGGGATATTAACATCCAATCATCCAAAATGTCAACAAATAAACATCCATAATAATCAACATCTAAATCAGCCAATAAATCACAACAATTAACTAGTTATCATTATTATGTATTTAACTAATAATTAAAATTCAATATTAATCTAATGGTAATTTAATTCCGTAAAATCCAGTTTCAATTAAAATGTCAAATTAAACTACCAAACATCAACACATAATATTCTTATCACATCATAAATTTAATTCAAGTAATATAAGAAGGTTTAGTATTTGTAAGTGGTTTAAATCACTCACCTTTATTTGAAACTGAATTTTTTTTCAGCTTCAAATAAATACCAATTCGATTCCATTACAAAGTCTTCATTGATACGATCCCAATGCAATTCGCTTTGTCCAAAACGGACCTCACATGGAAATGTTACAAATTTGTTAGCATCGATATAGTTAACCATAATTAACAACTAATAAAACTTATTAATATAAAATCAATAACCTTAATAGTCTCTCTTCCTTCGTTCGTTCCCAGGTTCACCAAAGAACCATACACACGCGACCAAGAATACGCCGACGCGCCAAAAACGACCATCGAAGCCCGATCCAAGAATGCCGACGCGTGCGCCACTTCCTGCACCACCACTGCCCAAAGCCTTGCCTCTACCACAGCCGCCTTTCATCCAAATAAAGCCAAAAACCACCACGACTTCATGGCCAAATTCTGGCAATTTCGTGAGCATCCAAGTCAATTCGACTGTTAGATGTGTAAAGCTCGTCAAGCTCTACAACTTTTCTTTTGGAATCGAATGATTTCGATGAATGAATTGAGAGGAATCGACGAAGAAAGATAAGCCATTTTCGGCCATTGAAATGTTTCATAGATGCAGCTGAGAATAGGTTAGGGCTAGGGTTTGACTAAACGAATGTGGCCTAATATAAGCTCCGACCCAAAAGACACGAGAAATTTCCGAACTCCAAACGAAGCATGCTATCTAGCGTTTATAATCTTTTACCCCCATTCCGAATATTATGGAACTAGTTTCGAAGTTTAACTCGATCGTATTCAGAAGATAGCTTTTTAAAATCAATTATTTTAATTAAAGTTCTAAAAGTAATTTCTACGCGTTTCAAGCTCGTACGGCCGAACGACAAGTCCGATCGCTAAGAAACTTGAAATTCTACAATAATTCACTGTTACGGATCTGATGAAACTGGTTTCGTCGAAATCCAAGACAGTGTCCAAAAAGGCTAATTTTACATGTTGATTGACTAAATTATTATTAAATTGATTTAATTACTTTTAGATTCTAATTTAAAAGTAAACCGTTTTATCATTCTTGATTAACCAGGAATTTATGATCTTTTAACATACAACTTTCCATATTAAATCCACGATTTAAATATTGCACAAATTTCAACGTTCAATTACAATGTAATAAAACCCAAATTAATTATATTTTAATTTTAATTAAATTCTTTTATTTTGATTTACGCTCTTATTATTGAATCGATTATTACCTTATGAATATAATTAACATTAGTTTACATTTTATTACATTAATATTCCATAGTTATCATCTTACCTCATATTAACGGCCATATTTAATTACATTAAATTTCATTAATTTTCAAATTAATTTCAACGGATTGGATAATAAGGTATCAAATAAAAACAATTGTCATATATTAGTAATCCAAATAAATTTCTAAATTTATTATTTACAAACCAATTAATTTATTTCATATTCTATAATAGACCTATTCCAATTTATAACAAATAATATCAACATTGAATGAAACATTTAATTTACTCCTTATTTACAATTATAACCAAATCGACTATGCAATTATTTCAATTAATTGAAATTACATTAAAATAGTTATCAATAACTTTCAAACAAAATTAGTAAATCATATTCTAATTATTTTTCTCATAAATAAATCATAAATTTTAATTTTTCACAATATTAAATTTCAAAAACTTATTTAATTAAATAGTTTTAATTGTCAAAAACACGGATCATTGCAAATATACAAGCAGTGGAACTCGGATAGCTCAAGGTGACGAATAGAGAAAATTGTTTTATATCCATACGGCCCAGAGGAGAAATTACAACAATGCGACAAACTGCTTAAAGGAGGATGAGGAACTTGTAAAAAAACTTGAGGACATTGAAACATAAGTTATTAACTACTTTACTCAACTATATAATGGTGATTATAATGAAAATTGACCTGAAATATAATGCAGAAAACCAATCTCTCCAGAGGGAAGGGAAATGTTGATGGCTAGAGTGAATGAAATAGAGGTGAAGGAGGCATTGTTCTCTATCTACTGTAACTCCAGTCCTGGTCCTGATGGTATGGGGGAAATTTTCTCAAGATGCATTGGAAAGACCTGGAAAATCAAATGATACAAGCTTACCAATAGTTTTTTAACAGTGGGGTATTTATTCAGCAAATTAATCATACTTTTATAATTCTTGTGACTAAAGTAAATAAACTCATAGATTGAAGAGTACATGTTTATACCACGTTGCAATTTGATTTATAAAGCATGAAGCAAAGTGATATGTCAAAGACTTAATAAGATTATTCCCGGTATAATTTCACAATGTCAAGGTGCTTTTATCAAGGGGAGATTTATTCAGAAAACTCTTTATAGGACCGTGAACTAGTCAGGGAATGTGACAGAAATGTTTCTGACATAGTGTGTTTGAAAATAATCTATATAAGGTTTATAATGTAGTTAATAGAGATCTTATTCTACATATGTTGAGAAATATGGGTGTCCCTCAACTACTGGTCAATTTAACTGGGCATTGTATTAATGTCCTACATTTTCTATCATGGTTGATTGAGTGCCTAAGGGTTTCTTCCATAGCTCAAGGGGTTTGATAGGGGATCCTTTATTCCCTTATATTCTTGCAGTTTCAGTGGAGTAATTTTTCCTACAGTTGGAGATGGCGGTACATGTTAAGCAGATTAAACCTATATATAACATGAAACCTAAAGCCAGCCATCTCATCTATGCCGGTGATCTTCTAATGGTTTTAAAGTCAAGCTATTTATACCATACAAGATATTTTAAAAAAAAGGGAAGAACAAATAGGGTTAAAGGTGAATGAGCTGAAAACTAAGTGCTATGTCAACAAATTCAATAAAGAGAGACAAAGATGACCAGAGGAATTTGATGTTATGGGGAAGAGCTTCCAGTAAATTTTAAAACTCACTTGCCAAATAATATCACCGGTGTTGAATGTGAAAAGCTTATCAATAATATAAGAGAAAATTTATAGGGTAGAAGATCAAACTGTTGTCTTTGGTAGGAAGAGTGGAACTAGTCAATGCAGTGATAACTTCCAAAGTTATATTCTGGCTTCAAACTTTTCAAATATCTGACCGTTCTATTGCAAAAATAATTGTTGTGTGCGCTTATTTCATATGGAGAGGAGGATTGCATAAGGTTAGATACGAAAAGTTGTGTAAACTAAAGAAGGAAGGGTGAGTAGGTCTGAAGAATTTATTTAAATTGGAAAATGTATATGGGTTAAAACTGGTATAGAAAATATTGGATTCATGAACCTGTAGGCTGAATAGATGTTAAAAACAAATTTTGGACTTTAAGAACTGACAATAATGCAACAACAATATGGAAGACAATCCTGAAGCAAAGAGATTAAATAAGTCAACTGATGGATAGATAAATGGCTAAAGGTGAAACACTAACTTATGCAGAGATCCATGGATTAAGGGAAAAATCTTAATTAAGAGATATGGATGGGACACGTACTCTGCTTTAAGTGCTCGTAGTAGGAAGTTAGTTCTATTATAAGCCACAAAATCTGGAGGTCATATATGGACTATAACAAAGAACCTAAAAGTAAAAATTAAAGCTATTTCATTAGTCGCATGAAGGGAAAATGATATCTAAACTTCGAAAAATTTAGGTAAGGGCCAATTCAACATCCATATGACATGGTAAGCTACCAAAACTCATCATTCGGTTTACCAATTACAAAGCTATGCGGAATAGAAGCAACAATCCTAAATTGACACACACAGTATATAAAGCCCTCAAACACAGACCGCCTAATAATGATACACTTGCAAAATGGGGGTACTATAGAGGAATCGACGATGGGTAATTCATGCATGCTGATGGAACTGGGCCAGCACGTAGTGGGTTAAATGGATAAATTTCAAGTTTTTTTTGCAATTTTGGATCTTATTAGGCCTATGAAGTCTAAATTTATTTATTAGATATCATCTAATTACTTTAAATAATATCCTATTTTATTTAATTTTCTAGTTAGACAATCAGTGAAAATAATTATGTGTAAATATAGTGCTTGTGCAACATATAAAAAAGTGTGCACAGTTATGGTGTATGTATATAGATGTTGGAATTTACATCTATAATAGGCACATTCGTCATCCATATACACATCTGTTATTTAACAACTGACCTTTTCGATCCTCATAGGTCGATACTAATACATGCACGGTATTCACATGCCAAGCATCCAAGTACCGAAAAGACGGATTGTTGGGGTGAAAGAAAAAAAAAGACAGAATAGAATCTCACAATGTGATGAGTAATATGTAATATACCAATGAATTTACAAAAGAAACAATGATTTACATACATAAATTAGAGTAACTAACATATCATCGGCCTAGACAGCTATAACAACATGTCCTTACATATGCTGATAAATACAAAATAGCAAACGCAGCAGAAACAAAAGATACGTGAATACATCTTGTAGGCATCCAGCTCGTCTCCTAAAGCTCAAATGATCTGTAACTAAATCTGGAAATATGCTAGGGCTGACCCGAGAATTATAAGAAAATAACGTCTGGATTAGTCTGGTAAACCAGCTTGAGAGAACACACGTCACATGGATTTTTAAGGTTACGAAAACCTATCGAAATAAAGGTATCTCATGAGACCACGCTGCATATAAACACAGATGGGTTTTTACCTTACGATAGCCAAACCATTTCTATAAGAAATATCAGTGATGTTATAATAATGCCTAGGATTTAAAATAAATATTTAATCATAGGCAAAATGGTTACACTAATTATATTCTAGCATATTGAGTACACAACTAAGTCCGTAAGGGCATACATTGGAAATTGGATTCCATCAATGACAAGCCTACTGGGGCACCTCCTGTCATAATACACCTCTAGAAAAATATACCGAGGTTAAACCTATTGACCCCTACGAATCAGAGCCGGCTCGCCTTTCTAACATGACAAGTCGGATTACATCATCCTCGGGTACCAAGGCTGCAAATAGATGCACCAGGCCATAGCCCCACTCTTTTCCGTGCGCACGCATACCAAATCTATAAATATTACCTCTAGGTCGAGGAATAATGCTCCTAATGGTAGCGAATCACATAGCCTTAAAGCATATCCCCTGTTTGTGAGGCTTGTGGAGTTGCGATTACCTTTTTCTTCTTTTAGCAAATCTTACTTGGAATGCTAACACTATCCTCCAAGCAAAAATGCCAGCATTCATCCCTACAAGTTGTTCGGGATATGAGCAAACCAAAGGTACTACTTCAAGTACATCCATTTTGGAATCACCCTTAAGATTAGTAGCAAGTAGCCTTTACACTTCGAAGAACTCCATCTTGAATTACATCGTCTCAAACCAATCCGAACCTCGTCCAAAGCGTAGAATACATATATAGTTTTGGAGTGGTTATGATTTCAAGTCAACTCATATAAGTACACTCCCCTGCTCATTAGTCGCTCCAAAACCAATCGATAGTTTCTGATAAACTCAACACCAATTCTTTTAGAAATAAATAGATAATACATAAGAGCAAAGACCGCCTCCTAACCGTTTAAGCAGATAGATTTACTTATCATTTGTCCTAGAAGAACACAATGAGTTTATACATATAGTATAGCATCAACGAAGATAACTGTATTATATAATCCCATGTTTCTTTTGGATATTTCCAAAGTTATATTTGGTCAAGATTTAATAGTCGGTTATTTAACAATTAAATAAACAAACGTTCAAATCGAAGATTAAATTTCATGTGGAAACCACTAAGCCTCTTTTAGTTTATCCTTCATTAATTTAAAACCACTTTGTAAATACTTGTATCAAATACTTTTACAAAAATATACATATGTATACTACTCAATCATTGTTCATTTATATTCCTTCAATGCTTGAAAAAATATCCATATACTTATATCAATGGTATAAGTATATTTACAAAACATTATGCTTTCAATACTTAAAAAAATGTAACCATATACTTATCTCAACGGTACAAGTATATTCACAAAATACTATGCTTTCATTACTTAGAAAATGCAACCATATACTTATCGCAACGGTATAAGTATATTCACAAAACACTATACCGTCAATACTTAGAACTTCAGGGTGCAAGTATATTCACAAAATCTTTAAGGAAGATTTTCTAATATTTCGAATTATATTAAACAGGTCAAAAATAAATGTCGTCTAAAATATTGCTTACTATAAACCAAACCACTTTTCCTTCGGTATTGAGTGTAAAAAAGAATATTTCCATACCACCATAATTAAGAAGATCATTTATGGAAATAAATCTCTTTTCTTTTATAAAATTCCTTTCGTAAATCTCTTTTAAAAACCTTTTTATAAAACTCTTTTATATAAATCAATTATACACTTTATAATACTTAAAATAAATCTAAACTCTTATTCAAAACATTACTTTAAAATAATTACTTAACCCTTTGTTTAAAAATCTCTTCCCATTTAAAACAAGATAAATAAGTTTAATTATATAATAATCACCTTTATTTTAAAAATTACTAAATAATTATTTAAAATATATTAATAATTCAAAACCTTTATTAAAATAATTATATAACTTTTACAAAGAGGGGCCGTAGAAGGAAGATTACTTCTACCTAAATGAGACCTGGGTTCACTCACGTTAACAAAGTCCTATCCTATGAATTGGCTTTGGTTAAACTGGTTCAAAGATAGCCAAAGAAAGATCAAGAATGATCTCAATGGGGATTAGATGACTAAGAAAATCTGGCCTTGTGGGTTGGTCTGATAAGGAATACCTATCATATTTGAAAAGAGTTCTCAAAATATAATAAGGATAGTGTCTATACTATACAGAAATTATATATTTCCAAAACTACATCCATAGCGACTATCGCTATATAGACCATAACTTTTAAAACTTGTTTTATTAAACAGCCTTTAAACCACTTTGAAACTCTTTTAAAATATTTATATACCCTTTTATAAAAATCCATTACTTTCTATATTTTAAACTAGTAGAAGTTAATTTAAAATCCATAACTTTTCAAATTTGAAAAGGAGGCTTAGCGACCACTATGGAACTTAAACAAGTTGCCATTTATTTTAATTCAACTTTCTGAGTCATATTGCTAGTATTTACATAAGCAGGCATATATGCAAATAAATTAACTCTTAATAATCAATAGCTAATCCATCATCTATCCAATATTAATTAACCAACATATTAATTAACTAGCATATAAATAAAGTTCAAATTAACATAAAAGTATAACTTTGTTTTATTCTGCTCAAAAGATATGCAAAATAATCTATTCAATTTAATTATAGCAGAATTGTGTTTTATTCTGCCAAACAAATGTCATTAATGAAGTATAATTAATTTAAATACGTTATTATTTAAATCAACATAATTTTAATCAATCAGTATTACTAATCATTAAATTATACACTACTAAAACTATCAACTATTTAAACCACTGTGTTGAACTCGTCAATACGAGTCTAATGCAAAAACCCACCGGTTAAATGGATTTAAAATGAACACAATACCTTAATTTGAAGCTAACATATTTAATTAATCTAATCAAACCATAAATTAAATAGAATCCTTACCCAAAGCCCAACTCATCCCAAACCTATTTGCAACTGTACTTCTCCTCCCCCTCTTTTCTTAATTCTCTTCTAGTAAACGTGCACGTGCACGACGTGCACCTGACACGACCTACCACCTACCCGAACATCAAACCAAGGCTACCAACAAACTCTTCTCCTCGAGCTCGATCAACCGTTCCCCACCACCTTGTCTCCGGCGTCTCCAGTCATATTTCGACCATGAAGCCCAATTTCAAAAACGTGCTTCCAAGCGCGTTTATTCCCCATTCATCACTGCCTCACACACTTACAGCCACCAACTCCAACTCCATTCAAATCGCCACTCACTGCCTTACCTCCTTGCCACACCATGGCTAACTCGGTGGCCTCCTACTTCGCCAGCACATTAAAAGATGCATGCACCCAAAAACAAGCCCTAAACCCAAAAACAACATCGACTCACCACATCCGACCATTGAAACCTCTACCGCACCTCCAATGTCTCCGCCATAACCCGATCCTCTTTTTAGTGTCGTCGTATGCCCCAAAACTCCCCATGTCATCAGAATTTGCAAGATGACCAGAAAACGATCATCTTCCTCCCACGTCGATCCTCACCACTAAAAGTCATGAAAGCAACTTCAAAAACATTGTTCATCGATACAAATGCAACCATGCCCTTCAATCTCCATTCCATGATTGTCGAAAAACTACCATTATTCAAACACCGCTATGATTGAATGATTTCTACCACCACACTCGACAAAATGATGAGCGACTATTTTTAAAAATTACTAGAGACCTGAACAAACAACTGTCGTTTTAGGAAATTTGGCTAATTTTGAAAAGATTAGGAGATAATTATTTTTGAAGAGAAGAGGAGGAATTCATATCTTTGGTTTTGAAATTCTCAAAGAAGATGAAAAAGAGAAAATATTGTCAGCAAGTAAAGTGTTACATACCTATAGGCAGTTGCTTTGAAAATTAAAATGACAAGGCACGGCAACAAAATGATGCCTCTTTACCAATCTACACACCATAGGCCAGTAAAAAAAAAGCTAAGCAAAGAAAAGAAGAAGAATATAAAAAAAAGATGGAAGAAAAGATAACCGAGGTAGACTTTGTTTGTTTTAGGGTGTCTACTACACAACACTACGTTCATGTATATGCCACGAACGATGGGAATAAAAATACGATCGTGCACAACAATGTGACATGATCATAAAATACACCGGTTTGCTTATTATGTGCAGTTTAAAAATACCAACGTTTGTCGAAAAATGCGTCAACGCTAATCTGATTATTTTTCAAACTAAAAATTACGGAAAAATCCTATAAATTCAAATAATAGTTCACCATTAAAATTCAAGTCATTTTATTACCGATTGATTTTCTTTTTATTTATTATATTTGAATCAAATTTGAATATATAAATAAATTAAATATTCTCATTCGAATCTTTCAATTTTTTGGGTCTTTACATGTTATCTCAAAATTATTATTTAAATATATATACGCATTTAATTATATATATGTTAAGACAAAAATTGAAAGCATGTGTGGTTTTAAAAGGAAGAAGATCAAGAGACCAACTCTCCTTAATTTACTCACTTCTTTATTACCGTTTACTAGATCTAGATCTAGCGATTCAAATGCCTCTTTTAATATTTAAAATAAGTAAATTCACACACATATATATAATAAGTTTCCAACCATTTCTTTTAAATTTGAAAAAGTCAAAACCTTATATTTAAATTCAATATCAATTAAACCGAAATTTGATTTTGAAAATAATTTATAAGATAACTTCCTAATTCACTGGTACATTCATTACTATTTATTTGGTCCAAATACAAAATTCAAATGCTTGCATATACAACTTTTGTATATATTTTATAAAATAACATTTTTAAATGATGAATGGTTTTAATACAACAAATTCAAAACATTTGAATCATAACTACCATTTATTAGGCTAGTTGAAATCTTTATTTGTATATGTAAATTTTAAATTCAACCATGGATGTAGAATCAAAATATTTTGTAAAATAACATATCGAATATTAGTTTTGAAATTTGATGATTTGAGATATTGTTATATTTCTAATGACTTCTAAAATACAAAGTCTCTCACACACAAACACACACACACACACACACACACACACACACACACACACATATATATATATATATATATATTCAAATATGAGTCCAAATTCAAGTTTATTTGTTTTTTAGTCAAAGATCCACAATTGAATATTACCTAATGAGTAAAACACATCAATTTAATCATAGATAAAATAGTGAGACAACATATGTGAATACGTAATCATCCTATAAATTATCTAACAAACAGTATATTTGAACTAAAATATAAATAAGAGGTATACCTTGAAGATGTCATTGATCACACCCAGAATGTAGAGCATCATGTATACAATCTAAAAAGTCTTGCTCTTTGTAACTCCTCGATTTGAGGGTTCTCCTTAGATCTCAAGTAGATCACCACCCAGCTTTTTAAGAGAAGGATGAACCACTTATTTTATTTTATTTTATTTGATGTTTGCATTTGGTATTGGACTTGATAAAATTTTGGAAATATTCATTTGATTTTCATCTATAGAAAGTTACGAGGAGAGAAGAAAATAGCTAATAAAAAAGGTATATAGAAAATGAATTAATGGATTTGTTTTTAATTTAAAGAACGAAACATTTCTCATTGTCTTAATTAAAACTTCCCTAGTCAATTTCCTTAATTTTCTCTCTCTTTCTCTCTATTCCTATCTATGCACATGGCGTGACTGAAATTACATGTCATCAAGTAACACAAAATTTCCACAAATCTCTTCATGCAATTATCTTTTATTTAAACTTGTTTGAAAATACTCAAATATCTATATCGATGTATGCAAATATAACTTTTATATATGCGTTCTAATAATTCCCAGTAACTCCCAAACATTAAACAAATTAAATAATAATTTATATTTTTAAAGTAGTAATTATAAATTAATTATATCTTATAGGCTTATGGGAATTCAAATACGGTTGTGTGACTCAGAGGTGTGAATTCAGTCAATACTTAATATTGAATAATTCAAAAATTAACATTCACATACCAGCTTAACTAGTGGTGTGACAGTTTTGTCAAATTCATCGCTTATAGACCATTTTAGTAAAATCAAATTTAAAATTTTCTAAAGCGGTACGTTTTAGCAACAATTATTTACACCAATTTTCTTCATTAATGCCGTATTACATTAGGACTTGTGGAATTTGGTTTTGGTCAAAATTCCAATATCTTTCACATTCAACTGCTAAGTCCATAAACAAAATTCTTGGATTAATAATAACATTTATTATTAACCGCACTACTCTGACTAGAGGTATTGGCTTTGGGTTGACTACAGATGACTGAGATACTAAACTCGTATAATTAAGACAACGAATCTTCTATTGAATAGTGTTTCGCTTCCAATGCTTCAACTGAAACCCAAATATAATCATTCGGTAGATATAATGTACTGATTTAACTATAATCAAAGAGAGTATCCACATTGAAATTCCATAATATACTCAAGTCAAGGAAACTGTGTAACATCATCACTTTGGGATTCTCTATTTGACCTTAGTTATATTAACCGACAAAAAAATCTCGAGTGAGTCATTCCGTAGTTATCCAATAACTATCAGTGCTAATCCTTTAGTGCCCCCATCAACCACAAGAAATATGTTTTCAAACATGTGGAGAGCGTTGCATACTTTAGTCTCTACGAGTGAATCGATATGCTTTCTCGAAACATTTTGACTAGGAATATTCAAAACAACATGTTATTTTCAATGTGATAAAATTATCATGATTATTAAACTTTGTAATTACTATCACATAACATATCATTTAAGGATTTTCTATCTATATACTTTAACTTAATTACTTAATTTATTTATATCACCATATACGCATATAATAAAGAAACATACCTTTTATTTTGAACAAGATTGGTTATCGAGTTTGATATATATAAAATATTATATAATTTCCCATAGGGATACCCCTAACTCTATCAATCCCCCACTTGCACTTGGGGTAGGTTATGTAATCTTATTCCAAATTCATTGATTGGTTTTTCTCAAAAACTTATCAAGTCATCCCTTAGTGAGTGGATATGCTATTTTGTTTTAGTTATCTACTTCGTCAATCAACTCTCTCTTATGCTGATAAAATGCATTTATCATGTGGAACTGTTCGAAGTATGTCTCTTAACTTCTAGCAAGCTCTAGCTTCATTTATGAACTCTATTTCAACATGGTTATCGTATAACAATGTCATAAGATTCTCAACATTTTGAATTACCCTTAGGTCGATTATAAATTTGTCCATTTTATATTTTTACATTGCTTTTATTCTAACGCTAT